>OY728140.1:316449331-318949331 GCA_963277665.1 Viscum album
ACAATTATACTTGCGCAACATGGGTGTACTTGGGAGATGGTTAACCAATAGGGTAATACTTGGGCGAGACTTGGTTCAAGCCCTTAAAATTATCCCTAGAGGCTTTCAAAAGGGTGGCGCACAAGTTCTTTTGAAGGGATAAGGTGACGCGGAAGTGTCTTCATTTCCCTCTAAGGGTTAGACACTTAGGCCTGCAAGTGTTGACGAACTTCAACTATTAGACCCTATTCCCCCTCTTTAGATATTTCATTCTAGGTAAGAAATTACCTTATAAGTGTTCGGATGACTTTAAGTAGAGACTAGGGCGCCGAGAGCTTAAACCTGACTTTTTGATTTTTTTGTCCATTAAATGGGGGGCCCACATGGGGTATTTGTAGGCCATTGAGGACCTTTGGCGAAAATAACATAGGGTGAGCATGTCACCTGGACGACCAATATGTGGCATGCAAGTATACTTGCGCGACCATGGTGAAACATGCATGACCCATGCATAAAGAAATCCTTGTTCATGCCTTTGTCAATTTTTGATGTTCCTCAAAGGATGACTCTCTTTATGGTTAAGGTACTCCACATTTCCATTCGTTAAACTTTTTGATGGAAAGGAGCGTCAACAAAAGTCCCCCCTCAGGGTTGGATTCAAAAAACGAAAGAGGATTTGACTTTGAGGTAAATGAGAAAACCACAGAATTTTGGGCTTGCAGGTATGAGAGAACAGGTAGCGGCGTGCAGGTGCGAGCCGTGCAGGGTTTGGTGCACAGAGGTATGACCTTGCCAATAAATACAGGTTCCACTCTTGTGCAAAGCATCTGGCTTTCAAAGCACTTCGCTCTCATCGCGTAACTGGGCTCTCGTTCATGGTTCATTGCTTTGTTGTGTCGCACTTCTACTGAGGTATTTGGACTTGCACGTTGATACCTGCACGCCCAAACTTGCACGACACAAATAGACTTGCGCACTGACATGGAACTTGCGTGCCTTAAAGTCTTATCCATTTTTTCGAATTTATTCAAAAAATTTATGAAAAATCAACTTACTTAAAAGGTAATTATCTGATGTTTGTGTACATTCAATGGCTCCCAGAAGAATTGGAATGACTGATGAGATGGCTAACAAACGGATTGATGACATGATGAAAGTCTTTTTCCAAGATTACTATAATATCTGTGACATCACTCTCCTAGATTTTTCCAATTACTTGAAGAAGTATCATCTTAATTTCCCACAAAGCATCTACCTACCTCTCTATGGCCATGGTCATCTTCAAGGAGTCGACATTCCAGAGCCAAAGAACTATCTCCTGCATTCTTGGTTTCTGACTTACACCAATTTCTCTTCAGCAAATGTCTCAGTTGGAGGATCATTTGTAAATTCTGGAACAGTGGAGAAGGCGTTTATAATTCATCATAGCCCATGTGATCCAGATTAGAAACCTCACAAGCCTGAGATGAAACCGCATTTCTATCCCTCCATTTTCCAAAATTCTCAGATGGATCAATCCAAAGGCTGGAAGAAGAGTTTGGACTTCCTTCCTAGAAGAGGTGTGAAGCTGACTTGGATGTGGGAATATTGGGTGCGGCCAACCTGTGCAGATTTTGTCGATGATCTGAAAGGAGCCGCGATATATAATGTCATCTTGGCTGGGAAGACATATGTCTACAGGAATGATTACTTGGTGACAGAGCTAATCAGCCGCTGGAGCCCAAAAACCAATTATTTCCATTTGACTCATGGAGAAGTGGGAATAAGTTTGTGGGATGTCTACAAGATCTCGAGGGATCCAATTTTGGGTGATATGTATGATGAATTCATCCCTCCCAATGTGACATGGAATGATTCAGAGAAGACCCTAGATTTGGCTCGAGAATTATTGAAAATTTTCCACAAGCTCAAGAATTCAAAGACCACAAAAACTCATTCTAGAAAGGATATTAATCCAGAGGAGTGGATGGATATGTTTCTTACCAAGAAGAAGGAGAAGGGGCCCATCTGTACTCGCCCTACTAGCTACCCCAGAACAGAGAAGAGGGGTGCTCTTGGCACATCTTGGACGAATCTAGTAGCGGGAGAGTATTAAAAGTGGGGGTAGGAGGTGAATTAGAGAATCCCAGAGAAGAACCGTCTGGCGGGATTTTTAGCCTTTTGGCTCAGTGTTTATCTTCTACCAGTTAAGGATTCGAAGGGAGGCGTCAGGCTAGGGACCTTCGTTGTTACATCCAAGTTGGATGAGAGGAATATGGTTTGGTTGGCCACCCCCATTTTGCAAAAGATTCATAGGATCTTACTCCATGTTTATATGGGTATGTATCCTTTGAGAATAGTGGGAACATTCCAAGTTTTATGGGGATGGATCACCACTCATTTTAGGACATATGCTGTACAGAGCAGAGTACAGGTTCCTGGAAGTTTTTTCAGGACAACAGTGCAGGCATATTTTGGAATTTTTCCCTTATCCCTGGACTCTTATTATATGAAGGAAAGGCTAAGCGTGTTCAAGGAATTCCATTTTTTTCCTTATGGAAACCGGCCAACCGGGCAATTTTTTGATGACGGAACAGGCAGCCTGGAATTGAGGTTATACATGCTGGCCTGCAGAGATGGTGTATAGGCCACCAGGATTGATGGAGAGATTATATGCGAGGCCTATGCTCCATATAGATTGGAACACCAATTCAAGTGTCTGCAGCAGATTCTTGTATCCCCTCTTGTGCATGTCAGGTCAGAGCAGCATCCGATGGTTTCATGACAACTATGGTTACTGACAGCTATGGAGAAGACTGGGGCAGTGTTTGATCGACCAGTTACTGGAGCGGCGAGTAACTTGACTATAAGGTATGCCGAGAACTGAGTAGCATCATAAACTGAAGGGGTAATGAATCATCCGGTTCCTCAGGTGGGGAAAAAGTAGAGAACTGTCGAGAAAGAAATCCTTCATCTGGAAGGTGAATCTTCTACACCCGGAGCTGATTCGCTGGGATCCTCACCCAGGGCTGATTTGCTGGATACTCAGGATAGGGATGATGAGGCACAACATGCATCAAGCGGCCTCGTTCCAGATATAATCCTCCCGTTATAATCAAGAGACCTACTCTATCGACTCCGGGTGAGTTACATCATTGAGAAAATTTAATCGCCATTACTTTATAGAGTTATAAGTTTTATTTTCTTATCCATTATCTATGATTGTAGGAGCTGGGAAGAAGCTGAACTCCAAGATTATAGGACCCTCCTCCCATCCTTCTAGTACACATGCTGAATATCTCTGACCAGAGGCTATCCAGACATGACTGAGTTTATATTGCGATGCTGAAACCGCATGGATGGACTTATGCGAAGGGCTAAACATCCCTGGAGTAGGGAATCTTTGGGCTTCTACTGATATCTGTTTTGAGGATAACCCCGATGAAGTGCGGGATTACATTAGAGATCTGGAGATGCTCATATATTTCACTGATGATTCCATTCCTATCACCAAGCAGGTGAAGGAAATGATGGATCGTGGCACCACTGAGGGGACTGGTGCTTCCAGAGATGAGGAGTGGCACGATTACGTGGCTCCGGAAGATGTAAGTCTCTTTCCTTATTTTCTTTGAAACTTGATTTCAGTTAATGCTTTGTTACTCAAGGAAATTACTTTCTTCATCCTATAGCTTGCTAATAAAGGAAGTACTAAGGTTCCTTCACCACAATAAAACCCTAGTGGTACTGCCATCGGAGCTACTGAATCTCCTCGCGAGCTGGGTGAGGTATCTCCAGGCCGACAAGCCATGGGCGAGGAGTCAGAAAGGGTTTTTCACCCTCCAATACCCGTATTTGGATATAATGATGGAAACACACCCAAAAATCCAAAGAAGAAAAGTCATTGAAGGTAGAAGTCCCCAGTTAAATGATTTATCAGTAGCAGTATGTCCTCCAGATAGTCATGAATCTTAACTCATTAAAAGATTTCTCATACTTCTTAGTATTGCAGGGCCTTCTTCAATTTCCCCTTTCAGAAAGAGGACTGACCCTCTTCTGAGGGCGACAGAGGGTGCTGGTGAACAGTCGCAAATTCTTTCTGACTTGGCTGCTCCTGAAGAAGAGCCTATGTCTGTTCCCAGTACTAATTATGTTGATACTACAAGGAGAGAAGAGCCTACTTCTAGTAAATTAACAATACTTCATATAATGTTGAATGAAAACCTCAACTGACTTCCATTCTATGATACTTTAGGTTCAACACTTGCACCAAAACATTTGGTGGCCACTGTAACTAACTCCGCAATTTTCTCTGAAGAAGCTGTTCGGGTTAAGAGGCCGTAGGATGAGGGTCACCAAGAAGACATACTGAATGCTGCCACTGGTGAGACTAACCAGGAATCTGAGATATCATCGGATGAAATGATGAAACATGGCACATCTTTTGAAGACATTTTAGATCTTGTTAAATTACCATGTAATTTGAAGATTTTGGACTTGAGTGTTATCCTTCGTCCTATTAAAAAATTTCTTATTACATCTCTTACCATGATTGGTTGAATGTGTAGTTCCATCTGAGCAAGCTACTGAACTGCCAATGCCTGCTGGGGGTATAGACAACCCAACTATTGCGGACACACTAGCTCAAATGGAGATTAACCTAGTAGAGCTTCCTGAAACCCATCCTGAAAATCCTGTTGAAGCTAGGAAAGATAGGGAGGAGCCTTCTCATGCTGTTGATCTACCATTGGGTAAGAGATAATAATATTTGTGGATGTACTTAAATTGCAAGCCAACTAATCAAATTTTTCTTATCCTTCGAAACTATCAATAACATTCAATTGACTATGCAGGGCCATCAATTTCAGTGGCTATATCTAGAGGTGAAGCCTCAGCCTCCGCCCCAACAGGAGTATAAAGTGATGTAACAAGGGTCAGGGTGGAAGGAGCAGAACATGTCACTTCTCTAAGTGAATTAATCCCGGACTATATTCCCCCTGTGATAGTGATGTTGAATCAGACCCGGAGGTACAAAAGGTGCTCCAATTCCCACATTGCATGGCATGGAAGAATATATAGAAGATCATATCTGAAGTGCCTCTTGAAGAGCTGTCCTCAAAGATCCCGCGACTGTCATCCCTATTGGTCATGCTAGGACTTGGCAGTTTTGGATATAAAGAGATCCATACCGCAGTGAAACAGGTCATCTTATGGAGAGAGCAAGAACAAAAGTGCCATCAAGTTCTTATTAGAGCGAGGATGCTGACCAATATTGGTGAATTTGAGGTTGCAGTGTCCCGAGCTGTGGCTGATCATGCTGCAAAATTGAAGGAGCTCAAACATAAGATTAAGGAGAATGTTGTCCAGCAGATGCACCTTCAGCAACAGTTACCTGTTATTACTGGGGAACATGACCATCTTAACAACTCACTGGAAGGGGTTCAAACAAATGGGATGAAAACCATCACAGATGCCAAGAAATCACTCCATCAAGCTGAAAATTATGAAGCTGGTTGAGTGCATGAACTTAAAGTGGCTGCTGATGATGCTCGGGATGCCGTAAATCAAATGAAGAGTTATGTTGAAAGACTTTTGTAATTCCTGAAAAAGAGAAGAGTTTCTAGTCTGTGTATTTCCTTCTAACTCTTTTGCATCAATGAAAAGAACTTTCATCATCAATCATTTGTGCCTGCATTTTTTTCTACATGCTTTAAATTTTTACCTAAACCAATGGGCCAAGTAAGCATAGTTTTATTTTTTCTATGATTATAAAAATAACCCCACAAACTTTAAATATTTTTATTTCTCAATATTACATAATTCATAAAAAAATTATGTTTAGTGACCTGAGAGTTTACTTTTGTTCAGAGTTACCTTGTGTTTTGTGGGTAGTTTAAATTCATGCACATCAGACATAAAAAGGATAATGTTTAAGGTCGAATATCTTTGACCAAATGGATTAAAATTGACTCAATTCTATGATAATTTGTTTGAAAACATATTTCCACATTCATGTGTGGGGGAAAATTGTAAACAATGTCCTAAACAATTTTGAATCTAAGGAATGATATGAAAAAAGGGCAAAAAGGCATTAGAAGAAATATTTCCTAAGAGTGAAGTTACCACTATTTAACAAACCTGTTAAGGGGTTGAATTATGCAGGAACACTTAAGGGCATTAGCTGCATAGTCAAATAATAGCATCTTTTGGCTGATAGGTCCATTATATAGACTACTTATGCAAGGCCACCTAGGGGCACGTGCTGCATAGTCAGGAAAAAGAACTCTCAGAAATTTACTTTTGCTAAAAGCCAGTGGAAGTTTATTAAGATTCAAACTTTCCAAAGAACAAAGTATACTGTATGGAGAAAGGTACTTGGATATGGAGAGGATATTCCAAATCAATATTGTCAATGAATTGGATGAATGTCAGTCCTGTGAAGGTTTGACCCAAACTTAGGGAAGGGAAATATTAACCATAGACATAAATACTTTTAGATCATGAAAAAGAGTATGGGGACAAATATGTTAAGGATGGCTATTTTTGTGGATCCCTGCATATTTTCATTAATAAAAATAAGGAAAAAAGAGGTTTTACTCCCAATAATTATGTTACCTCTATTTGAAAAACCTGTTAGGGGGGTTGAATTATGCAGGGCCACTTAAGGGCATCGGCTACAGAGTTAAATAATAGTATCTTTTGGCTGACAGGTCCGTTATGTAGACTGTTTATTCAAGGCCGCCTAAGGTCACGTGCTGTATAGTCAGGCAAAATAATTCTCGGGTATCAGAAATTTTGTGACCAGAAGTTGTGAAAAGGGTTATGGAGACCTGGAAGACTTCAAGGTTAGGAGTATGACACATGAAAAATGGGTACTGTTCAATGCATGAAAGAGATACATAGACCAATGCTGACCATAATCATGTTGTGGCTGGGACCTGAATTGAGATGTTGGACTTCACTATATATCTCATTAGGATGAGAATCAAGCCAAATGTAGTTCTTGAAATACAGTTTAGCGTCATGTGAGACGAGAGTGTATGAGATCTTAGTTTAAGGTTGTAGAGTTCAGACCATAAAAAGGGAGACACCTTGTGTGTTTTATAAACCTGATGTGAATGAAGGCCAGGGTTTTTATACCACATTGATGTGCTCACAGGGGAACCTCTCAGCCAAGGGACTGAAAGGGGAATTTGGGGTTAGGCCCAACGACTTGGGGCTGGATTCGAGGGACGCTCAAACGTTCCTACATATCCCATAAGGATGTGAATCAAGCCGCCCGTAGTACTTTAAATACCCTTTGTACATATTTGGTTCGTACAAGTGAGGGGTGAAAGGGGACATTAGTGCAATGATGGTTTGACCCAAGATTAAAGGTTCAGGCATTACCATGTATGCATGTAGTCTATGAAATATAACATGATTGGAGATCAATGTAAATAATTTTTCCCTCTCAGGCGAGGGTGTCAAAGAATGTTGTAGTTTATTGTCGTATAAGACAAAATTGCGAATAGTTTAACGTCATATGGAAAGGACGATGGTGAACTAATGTAAAAATATTGGTTCTAGGGGATACTTCATGGATCAACATCGTATGAGATAGAGGTGAACCGATGCAAAGAGATTGGTTTTAGGCTTGAACCTCGGGAGGTTGCCTACGTACCTAGCCTAGACGGCAAGGATCAAAGTCCGCATAGTTCGATTAAGAATGAATTGGTGATCAAGTTGTACTTGAGGACAACCCAAAGATGTTGTTGGGACTTACGCGTGGTTAACGGCCCAGAGAGGGTATTATGGTTGAAGTTTACTCTAATATCACATGATTCATACTCGGTGTGAGAAACAAGAGGTAGAAACAACCCTAACGATTCACACTTTAACGTCATGTTGGACGACCAAGGGGACATAGTTTAATGTCATGTTGGACGGTACAGAAGCTATGTAGTTTAATATCTTGCAGTGAGGACTAAAAGGGAGTGTGCAGTTTAAAGTCTTGTAGTAAGGACTATTGGGGACTGTGCAGTTTAAAGTCTTGTAGTAAGGACTATATGTACAGTTTAACATCATGTAGAATGTATAATGGAATTTTTCACCGTTTAACATCATGTGGGACGAAGAGGTTAACAGTTTAACATCATATAGCTAGGAAGATAGTTATGCAGTTTAACGTCTTATTGGATGTATTTTATTTGTGTTAAACAAAATACTTCTTCAAGAATATCGGATTGGTTGGAGTTGTAATGAGTTCTCCATCCATTGAGATTAATGAATAATCTCTATTGGAGTAGACCTTATGTATTAAATTGGGTCCTTCCCACTTTGGATCAAGCTTGGGAGGGTTATTTCCTGGTATCATTGGAGTTCTAAGTACTAATACCAATTCTCCTTGAATGAATGAACGAAGATGAAATTTTTTATTGAATGCTTGTGCTATTCGATTTTGATAGACTTCCAAGTGGTGGATGGTGCATAATCTTTTTTCATATAATCATTCCAATTCATCAAATCGCTTCTGAGATTGTTCATCTGTGGATGAATGATCACAAATGGATACTCTGAGTGAAGGTAATTGAACCTTAATGGGCAAGACTACTTCAGTTCCATATACCAATGAGTATGGGGTTGACCGTGTAGCATTGCGGGTGGTGGTTCGATAAGCCCATAAAGCATGAAAAAGTTTATCAGGCCATGAATTGTTATCTTTATCCACCATCTTTTGCAGTATGTTTGAAAGAGTCTTATTGAAAGCTTCCATTTGGCCATTGTCCGCTGCATGATATTGAGATGAATGGTTGTATTTAATGTTGTATTCTTGATACAACTTCCTTACCTCGGATGAATAGAAGTTGGCGCCATTGTCCGTCAATATGGTATGAGGGACAACGAATCTGGTAATGATGTTAGACTTGATGAAGCTAAGAATGCTTTTAGAACTAACTTCTTAGAGAGGTATTTCCTCTTCCCATTTGGAAAACAAGCCAGTAGGAGTAATAATATACTTAAACTGCTTGGATGTAGCCAAAGGGTAATGTCCTACTACATACATTCCCCATGTGGCAAATGGCCAGGAATATTTAGCTATATGAAGAAACTCTAGGGGTTGATGAATTAAATTGGAACATATTTGGAAAGAATGACACTTCTTAGTGAAATCAACACAATCTTGCATCATTGAAGGCCAAAAATATCTAAGCCTTCGAATTTGATCAGACAGTCTCTGTCCAGACTGGTGGGCACCATAGACTCCTGCATGTACTTCTTTCATGACAACCATTGTCTCTTCACCATCAATACATCTGAAGAAATTTCCATCAAAACCTCTTTTGTAGAGAATTTATACTAGATGATCTAGGCCATCATAAAGAGTAAAATTTACCACATGTCGCCAGACTTGTTCTTTCCCAGCTCTATCAGGTGGGAATGTTCCATTTTGAACGTATTCCCTGATATGTGTCATACATCCTATAGTATGACAATATGGTTCAGAAATGGGAATAATTTCATTGATTTCCTCTGTTCTAATTTGAAAAAAGGTCAAACTACATGACGGTGGGTAGTACTGATGAATGTTTCATCCTGGTTAGGATCTGCCAGGGTTGTGGATACATTTGCTAGTGCATCAGCTTGGGAATTTTGTGATCACGGGACATAAGAAAATGCAGATTTCAAGGGAAATTCCACCATTAACTCTCTGACGTAATCACAAAAAAGGGATTAACTCTTCTTTTCTGATGGCATAATCCTCATTGATTTGTTTGATTACCAAATCTGAATCACATTTTACCCTCATGTGATTCACCTATGCCTGAAGCTCCAATTCCAAGCCTATGATGAGAGCTTGATATTCTGCTTCATTATTTATACCACCACCCAATAGTAAAAAGGAATAGGGTAACAATGCCTTTTCTGGGGGATTAAGAATGATTCCTAACCCAACATTGTTGAATTTAGGATCTTCCATCTTCTTCCCTGCTGGACTTCTGGAGGCACCATAAAATTACATTTCCCATGTTTGATGATTATCTTTAATAGAGAAGACTTCCTCATCAGGGAGTTTAGTAGTTAAAGATGTATCTTCTACAGATTGGTGTTCAGCAATGAAATCAGCATGATCTTGGCCCTTTATTGCATTTTGAGACACATACTGAATATTAAACTGCTGAAAAATAACTGCCCACCTTGCCAGACGTCCTGTAAGCATTCGATGACTATGAATAAATTTGAGTGGCTTATTGCGAGATACCAACTGGACCTCATGATGTTTCAGGTAGTGTCTCAATTTCTGAACTATAAAGATTAATGCTAGGAAGAACATTTCAATACTTGAATATCAAGTTTCTTCCGCAAGCATAGTCCGACTGAGTTAGTAAAGGCTATTTTCATTCCCAACATCATTTTTTTGGGAAAGGATGGAACCCAATGATCGCTCTAAAGCTATCGCATAAAGGATACGTGGTCTTCCTTCATTAGGTAGCATTAATACTGGTAGACTTAAAATATATTTCTTGAGAATATTGAATGCTTCTTGACATTCTGCAGTCCACTGGTAAGTGACTCCCTTCTTCATTAATCCGGTAAAGGGTAAACATTTTCCTGCCAAATTGGCGATAAAGCACTGAATGTGGGCCAAGTGTCCTTGAAGTCCTCTTAATTATTTCAAATTCCGAGGAGGAGACATACCAAGGATTGATTTTGTCTTCTCAATATCAACTTTGATACCACGATGACGTATAACAAAGATGTGGAATTTTCCTAAGTTTACCCCGAAATCACATTTCAAGGGGTTCATCTTCAAATTGTGTTGTCGAAGTTTGTGGAATATTATTTCCAAATCAGACAAGTGATTAGAACGTTTTCTAGATTTAACCACCAAATCTTCCACATAACATTCAACAAACATCCCTAAAAGGGTTTGAAGATACAGTGCATGGAGCGTTGATATGTTGCGCCTGCATTCTTCAATCCAAAGGGAATTACTCGATAGAAAAACAAACCTTAACAAGCTCAAAAGGTTGTAGAATCTTCTTCTTCTAGGGCCATTTGTATTTTATTATACCCAAAATATCCATCCATGAAGGAATGTTCTTCATAACTGGCTGTTGCATCAATTAAGAGTTCTGTGACCGGAACTGGAGAATCATCCTTGGGAAAATGTCGATTAAGATCTCTGAAGTCAATGAAAACTCTAATATGTCCATTCTTATTTTTCACAGGAAAAATATTAGCCATACATTTGGGATATTGAACTTCTCTGACGAATTTATCCTTGATGAGCTTATCAACTTGAGCTTCAATTTTGTAGGCATAAGTTGGGTGTGTTCTTATTACGACTTTCTTGGATCCTCGATGTTCTTCTGGAAAACCCAAATGATGAGTGTCAACATCGGGATCAAGACCTCGCATTTCTATATAATTCCAAGAAAATACATCTCGATTTTTCTTTAGAAATGAAATATACATTTCTTGCTCTTTAAGAGTCAATGGCTGCACTAATTAAAGTGTGGCGTGGATCTTCTTTTGTACTGAGACTTATTTCTCTGAGTTCATCCACAATGGTAGCGATACCCTCTTCAAATGCTAGAGGATCACCTATGAGATATTCCTCTTCTTATTCAATATGTGTTACTTCCTCTGTTTCTACTTGTAATATAGATGACAAAGCACAATTTTCATAGTTAGGATAGAAATTAAATTTTGAACTTCTTGAAGAAGAGGTTTCCATTTCTGACCCTATGTATGATGAAAGGTCTTCCTGAGGTGATATAGAGGAGATGATGGATTGATAATTGACATCATTATTTTCCTCTAGAATTGCTATCACTTCTTCTAGCCTTGTTGATGAAGTATAGAATTTCTGGATTTCATTGGACGAAATGAAGACATCTCCATGCAAGTTTTCATCTTTTCTTGGACAATCAACAATTTCTCCCATGCTGTTTGGCTCGATTTCCATGATTGACATTATAGAATTTTCCATAACAGTGTTTGGATTTGGCTCTATCCCGTCAATTTGACTGATAGGCAACACATAATCTATACTCACATGTATGAATGGGTTTACTGGAATCTTTTCCAAACCATATAGAGCATTAATTGTGGTGACCTTCTTCGCTGTGGATTTTTCCATTTCTTCCATGTCATAAAACTATGCCTCAATGTATTGAGATTAACATGTTTTGAATGGGGATTTATCACCATACAGTGTCTCGATTTTACCATTGAAACAATATTTGAGACATTGATGGTACAACGAAGGTACGACTACATGTTGATATAGCCAATGTCTTCCAAGAAAAATGTTGAAGGCTGTGTCCTGATGAACAACCATGAAATTTGAATTTGAAACAAGTCCTCCAAACTGAATTTTGAGTGTAATTTCGCCCAGAGGTTCCTGTTCATTCTTATCATATCCTTGCAACATCATAGTAGAAGGAGATAAATCAGATTCGGTGAAACCCAATCGACGAAGTGTACGAATAGGAATGAGATTGACTCCTGAGCCATTATCAATGAAAACTCATTGGATGTCTATATCATTGACTTTTCCTGATAGATACAAAGGTCTGATATGTCCATGTACAACATCATCTTCATCTTCATCTATAAAATATATCACTGCATGGCATTCTGCAGAATCATTCTCTATATGGTAGACTTCAGCTGCAACAATTTCAGTTTCAAACTCTTGGGGACTTGACAAAGTCTCAATAAGCGCCTCTCGTACATCTTTTGATAGATTCAAGGCATCTAGAATTGATAACTTGGCTGGTACTTGGGCCAAATTTTTCAAGACATCATACTTTTGGTCCAAAGGTATGCGTTTCCCAATAGGAAACTATGGGTTTTCAGGTGCCTTAAAAGTTGATTCTTTGGAAGTAGATGCATCTTATATCGGGGTAGAAGTTGGAAGTACTCCTGGCTTCAGTATATTGGACCTAATAGGTCTATCTATTTGTTGAGAGGAAGAAGGTGGGACCTCTAGCTGGTCTTCCAAAATAACTATGTCAGGACCGAATCTTCCATGTGTGGAAGAACTTTCTTCTTCCTGTTGAGCCCGTTGAAGGGCTTTTCCATGAGTTTCTGCTGCATATACAGTTCTATCAGGGGTGGGATTGAAATAGTGGCTTCTGGAATATCCACATCTTCCCCTGTATCCTAGACCTTTATAACTCCCTCTAATTCCTCTGTTTCATACGGGGATCAGGATCATCATGATCAAAACAGTGACTGGCATAAGGATCTGTTAAGTGAATCATATTAATAGAACCAAAGATCCACTCTTCATCTGAGGACGATTCTACATGATTAGCCAATTTAGGATGTTCCGTTTGGTGGGGCGGTGCCTGTGCTTTTGAAGTAGATGGAATAAAATCTTCCATAGTCAAAGAAAACTTGGGATTTGACATGAGCTCATCTTCTTTTGACTGCCCTTCTTTCTTTGAATTATGCCACTTCATTGAGGATTTTTCTTCTGATGAAGGGGTTTTTTTCTATGGAATTCATAGCAGAAGACACAATTGGTTTCTTCAATTGCATTCATAAAATGGTATGAGTTCAGTTGATCGTTTTCCTGTCCATCCAATAATCATATTTCTATGCATTTTTACTTTTGACTTCGTGCCACTCACCTTCTCTCTCTGGATCAATAACAGTACCATATGGTACTTGGGATGAAGAACCTTTCAGTTTTATTGGTCCAGAGTCCACCATTTTTTGCAGGAGGTCTTTGAAGACAAAACACTCCTGAATGTGATGACCCAACATCTGATAAAATGGGAAATAATATGGGATATCTTCATCTCCTTCCTTGTTCAACCTTTTAGGCCTTGGTAAATGAATAATGTTGTTTTCCAGAGCTGAGATGAAGTAACCTAGAACATGTTCATTCCAGATAGAATAAAATTTGTTCTTCAATTCTTCAAATTGTTTTTTTCCTTTGATCTCTTTGATCATCTTGACGAGGCGGCCATTGTTGTTGATGCTCAGGAGGTGGAGCCCTTTGATATGATGAAGGTTTTGAAGTGGAAGAAGTCATAAGTGATTGTTTAAGTGTAACTGTAGCAGTCTCTACTTTCCCTATTCTCCATCCCAGAACTGATGGAATTACATGATTTTTAGCCTTAGTCTATATGAATGAATCTTCAATCTGCTGTGTGATTGAAGTAAGGTCTCTAAACCCTCCTATGTAATTCACAGGGATCAACGGTGTGTGTAATTAATCTCATATATTTTCCACATGTATTGGCAATAATTCTTCTTGAGGGAGTGCTAAGATTAAGGAATATTTTAATCCCTTCCAGCAAGCAATGAAATATGAAACTCTTTCATTTTCCCTTTTCTTACAATTGGTAAAATAAAAAACTATCTTCTTTGGCAATGTTGAGCTAAATTGAAGGAGGAACATTTGATAGAGATCTTCCCACCCAGTAAATGACCGGGATTGCAAACATGTATACCAAACAAAATCAGGTCCTTGTAATGAATGTAGAAAACACATGAGCTTAACTGCTTCTTTTTGTTGAGGATTTCCCATCATAGGATCACAATGAGAAACAAAATGTGTTAAGTGTTGTTCTGTATCTCTTGAACCATTAAAAATTGGGAACTTAGTATTCGCAAAATTTGATGGGGGAGGGATTGCATCCACCCATTCAGGGTAAGATCTCTTTTCTGGTTGAACTCGTGCATGCTTTCCTTCCATAGATTCCAACCAAGCTGTTAATGACTCAAGGGTAGTCATTAATTTATTAGAAACATCTAGTTGAGCGTGGACTTGAGCAGGTGCAATAACTGGAGTTTGGGCCAGTGTAGCGACTGGTACTCCAACTGGTGATAACACTACCAGTTGTTGTTGTGCATGACCCAGAGGCTTAAACCTATGAGGGTGTGCTGGTAAGGGAGGATATTTTTGATCAATGCCAGTACCTACAAAAACATACCTTGATTGATTAACTCCAGCATGATTAGGAGAAAGACTACCTTGAAGTAGTTCTGCATTCAACCTCCTTAACTCCTCAATTTCTTTATCTTGATATGCAAACATTTTCTCTAATGAGAGTGATTGGCCTTCTCCATAGGTAGAGTGGGTAACCTGACTTTTTTCCTTTCCCCATGTTGGAAACCTTTCAGAGAGAGGGAAGTTGGTTGTTTGAATGGATACCTAGATTTTGGGTAAGCATTTGATTTTTGGTGCGCACACCTTCTTCATTTTTTTAGTGCGTACAGTCTCTGGAACTTAAACTTCTTCGTCTGATTCCCCTAAGTGAGCCTCATGTTCTGGGGGATCAGTGACAATGAAATCAATGAAATTTATTGATGCATAATGCATTTCACCCCTTCTATCAGCATTTCTGCGATAATATCTTCTACCATGTCCATGATGAGACATTGCCCTTGGTTTGGGTGATCCCTCAAGAACTTCTTGATGAACCGTAATTTGGAGGGAATATCCTGATAATTCGGCTCTGTATTCCTCTTGTGGATTCTTCCCTAATCGAGAGAAGACTGAATTTCACTGAGTAAGAGAATGAGGATTTGAAAAATTCCCCAGTCCGGTGGACCGGGGATGTTCCTGCTATTCCTGCTCAACTCCACAAATCATATTAGTTGATTCCGAGGGTTGGGTTAAAAGAGTCCCCAGTATGGAAATATAAGGTGGTTCTTGAGATGTTACATGTGATAATTTCATAAAATCTCTCCTGATTTTGCGGAATTTAGTCCTAAAATTGGATGGATGCATCAACCTACATCCACTCAAATCACCTGGCTCATATGACTGTGGATTATTTCTGACACTTTTGTCACTTGGTGATGTGCAAGCTCTAAACGAGAATCCTATTCGATATTATCATTTTCTTGATGCAAGAGTAATTTGATAACTTGTTCTCTGTATGCCTGACTTTGGGAAGAACTAGTTGAGGCATGTTCCTGAGCAAGCCTTTGATTACATACAAAACCAATTGGTTGTGGCCAGCCATGAGCAATAACATAGCCTGAAACCATTTTTTGGTAAGATTTTTTGACAAGAGAGTACAATGAAATGTAGTTCTCCATGAACACCCTATCCCCTGATATGAATACCAGATGGGGTATTGGCAATTAAATGGCCCAATCTTTTTAGTGCGCCAAGGCATGAACATTGGAGGGCTCTCTGCTGGTTTTGAACCTTTGGATAATGAGACACCGAGAGAGATGCCAAATCAATTTGGTTTTGCAACCCTTATATTATCTTAACTTGATTTTCATATTCATCATAAGATAATACGTTATTTTTCAAGTGAAAAATAGTTTTCCACATGTTGAGACAAATATCATGAATATAATCTTCTGTCAACATTTCTGGAATATCATACTGATAATTAGCCAAAGTCCAAAACATGACTTGTACTTCACCTTTAGCCAATTGTTTTCTTATATTCAGTAATTCCTTTTTATCATTTGATGATGAATATTCTACATGATTAGACCAAAGATGGTGCTTCTTTGTTGTTTCATTAGATTCAAAAATATTGGTAGAGAATTAATTTGTCAAATTAGAAGATGAATGAAAGAGGGATGGTTTGGAGAATGAACTACACCCCATGCTATATCCTGATTTAGAAAGTATTTCACCTACTTGTGGTAAGACATCAAACATGACTGGCTTTGCATTTACAAGTGCCTCAAGATAAGAGGGCTTTCTCGGCACTACATTGTCGATTGGACAATTTTCCAGGCAATGTGAATTAGTACTACGGAGAAGACTTTCGCAGCTAAATTCATCATCATGGGGAGGACCACCAAGGTGGGGTACAACAAAATATGAGACCTCTTGCTCCTTGGTCTTCTGACCAGATAGAGGGTTATTGTGGATCTCATTTGAAGATGAATCTTCGAGATCAACCGAATTGTCATGAAGAAAACCTTCATGAGGAAGTGTCTGATGAAGACCTTTGGAATTATTGTTGTTACTTCTGGAATATGGAATTGAGAGAGTAGAAACTTGATTTGCAATAGACAATTGTCTGAGGGATTCATGAACTCCAGAATTGAGCAAGGTCTCATTGAAAATTGGTTCTTGACTTTCCAACTGCACTGGATGGGTCTTTTTCTTGGATGCCTTCTTACTCACTTTGGGAACCACTTGATGATGAAAGTTGTTATTGTGGGTAGGTGTATGTTCTTGCTCAGGAGAAATGGTCAGGTTAGGCTAACAATCCTCATTTGAATCGGGTGTATGTGCCCAACTCAGTTGTTCATATGACATGGGGGTGTATGTACCATGACCCACCTAGACTGGAGCAGAGGTAGTCTGCTCCGGGGTGACATGTTGATGAGTCACTCCGCTGATAGGGATAGATTTATGTGTCTTTCCTTGAGATGCTTCTAAAGTTATTATAATATCTTTTCAGGAATCCAGAATATGAGAAAATATTTTCTTCTTCTCTTTCACCATTGAAAGAATATGCTTGGTGACTTCAGCTGCTAGAATGGGAATATACGTCCATTCCGTGTCTAGAGTAGGTGCATGTGCCTGCTCATGTCCTCCTTTTCCTGTTAGTGGATTTTGACAGCACTCATGTGTGGGGGAAGAATTTTGTGTCTGCCTCCTGCTCGCCATTGGGGCTTTCAATATGACATCTTCTGGAGCTACCAAACGAGACTGTTGGTTAGCTGGAATAATACTAGTAGGTGTATGTGCCTACGGATTGTACTCCGCCAAACATGGCTGAAGAGAATCCTTCATTACTGACAGATGAGACTGTTGGCAGGATTGATGAATGTAAGTAGGTGTATGTTCTTGCCAATAGTACTCCACTGGAATTTCCTGGCGGGAATGGTGGGTTGCTGCAAGATGAGTCTGCTGGACATCGGGATTAAAACGGACGGGTGTGTGTGCCCTCTCGTCGTTTTCCACCAAGTTAGGTTGGTGGACTTGTCCGGATGGGGCAGAGGTAAGAACCTGATCCCTTTTGACTGGTCATCGCCTCTGGTGGTTCATCTTTCCTACTCGGGTTTGAGGAACCTAAGCCGAATTCCTGGAGACGACACCCTCATCATGTTGAGGGTTCACTACCGCACGAGTCTAGCAGCGATTATTGGTAGGAATCCTTGGGAAGGAATCTTGCAGCCTTGAATGGGGGCACTAATTGACCTCTTGATCAACCTCCCTATAGTATGGGAGGTACTAGTTGTTGCATTATGGGGATAATGACCCGAAACAGTTGGAGATGGTGGTTGGCACCACCTGCTTCTTGATCACTGGTCGTCGTTTTCCGAACGACCGGTGTGAGTCGTTCACTTGGAGGGCATATCGAGTGGCCTCTAGAGTTGGAATGGTACCGTACTGACGGTACTCCTTCACCAATGCATTTGAATCCCAGCATTGCAGACACCGAGTAGGTGGCGTCGTCCTTGGAGCAGACGAGGATCCAGCAGGAGTAGCGGCCGGGGCATTCATAGGTGTGAACTTTAAAGAATCCATTTCTTTAATGTTGAGAGATCTTGGAAAAGAGTGCCTGTTTGATATAACAGATGTAATCAAGATAAGTTTGGCCACTATATCTTTTGGATGAGCACATATGTTATTTATTTCTTCGTTGGACTGCACATTTAGTTTAATGGGGGCCTAACAAATAAGTAAAACATCATTTAACATGGTTAAGGATTCAGGTTGGGTTCACAATTTTTGTTTCTTTTGGAAATGGGGATGACCTTATTTGTTTAAGGTTCTAACATTTTAGTCGGTTTCTAACAGGTTTATTCATAGAACCTAAAACATACAATGATTATATATCCATTTGTACCTACTTTCCAAAGGTATTTTCTCATTAGTTGTGGACTGATGAGGCTTAAAATTTACATTGGTTGAGAGGATGGAAGGTCAGACTCATCACACCATTTTAGGGGGAATTATTGTCTACTCTGGGGATCTCTTATAGATTTGGGTTATGTTTGTGAATCCTTATAAATTTACCATGTATGAAAATGAGCTTTTTTTAGATCTGACAATCAATGATTGATATGTATGAGATTTTGAGAATCTTTTATATATGATTCAGGTTCTTCATTAATAGAGAATCCTCTGTATTTATTAGTGATTCTTAGTCAATGGTATCCTTCAACACATTATATAGAAATCTCTTGGTCATTATGATAATCATACTAGTTTTAAAGCCACTTAGTGGGGCACTTGATGTTTATTGTCTTTTAGAAGGACATGGATTATTTTAGAGTTGGGATCATACCCGCAGATGGGCTACCTATGTATCTTTATTAGAAAAGTAATCAGAACCCACGTAGTTCGAGTGAAGAAGTATGAGGGTTATTCATGATTAATGGATCAATGAGAAATGTTATAATTACTTTTACACTCTAAGCTCAATTGAGTCATGCTCGGTGTGAGAAACAAAATGTATTAGTAAAACCTGACGATTGTGGCACAAAATATGCAATCATAAGAAATGATGTGGGGATTATGTTTGTATAACCGCTCAAGATATATGAGAATTGGGATTTAATTCAGGGAAGAAACCCAGGAACAAGGTCCATAAAAGTATATGTTCTTTTTGGAGAATTAAATACTTAACTTAGGGATTACTCTTGAGAAGGATTCCCAAATTAGAGAGGGACTAACGATTGGGTTTTAATTCATGAGATGGAAGTCCAAGTCAAAAAAATTATGTATGGGGATTACTCCTAAGAAGGATGCCCAGATTTAGGAACTCTCATTTTAAAGGATGAGGTTGAATGAAGGAAATATCTAACCTTAGTGACATAAAGCTATGTAAATCATGAGTTTTTCGAGAGATGTTCTACATAACTCCTTTCAGATAAGGAAACCAATAAAGGAACCTTTCCAGAAATGGCTTTGAAGAGGGTTTTGAATGCTTTCCATGAAGAAGAAAAGTGGATTTGAGGAAATGAAGTGAATTTGATGGAGGCGCGCAAGTATTGGTCTGGTGCGCAAGTCTTGGTTGCGCTAGTATACTTGCACAACATGGGTGTACTTGGGAGATGGTTAACCAATAGGCTAATGCATGGGCGAGACATGGCTCAAGCCCTTAGTATTGTCCCTATCAGATTTCAAAAGGGTGGCACCCAAGTTATGTTGAAGGGATAAGTTGACACACATGTGTATTCAATTCCCTCTAAGGGTTAGACACTTTGGCGCACACGTGTTGATGAAATTCAACAGTTAGGCCTTATTCCCCCTCATTAGATTATCCATTCTAGGTAAGAAATTACCTTATAAGTGTTCGGAAGACTTCAAGTAGAGACTAGGGTGACGAGAGTTTAAATATGACTTTTTGATTTTTTTTCGTCCCATAAATGGGGGGCCCACAGGGAGTATTTATAGGCCATTGAGGACCTTGGGAGAAAATAACATAGGGCACAGAAGTCACCTGTGTGACCAATATGTGGTGTGCAAGTATACTTGCATGACCATGGTGAAAATTGCATGACCCATGCTTAAAGAAATCATTGTTCATGCCTTTGTCAAATTTTCCTGTTCTTTAAAGGATGACTCTTTTTATGGTTAAGGTATTCCCCTTTTCCATTCATTAGACTTTGTGATGGAAAGTAGCATCAACAAAGTGGGTAAATAATATAGAAAGGTAAATAACTGAAAACACATGACATTTAAATTATGGGATACAAAAAATCAATATGTAAAGGTAAAAGTTTAAAAACACATTCCATTTAATCAATAAAGTAATAATGAAATGAATCCATATATGTGTTGACATAAAACCTCATGGATTAATAAAAACTGAATCCAAATTAAGGAAATGATTAATTATTGGATTCCATGTTTCATAGGTACATGGATCTATTACCATCAATACATTTTAGAAGACATTTTAACATATAAGGTAAAAAGTCATCTAAATCTAGCCAACTAACTCATCCCATGAGACTACCAATGCATCGAGGGCAATCTATAATAGGGTCCCACCCATATCGTATCTATCCAAATAATTCTTCATATATCAAATAATTGATTTAATAATGTGCCTTATCTAATATCCATATGAACTATAAGATACAAACATATCAATATTTCACTAAATAAGTAAATACGTTTTAATTTAAAAATAGTATGTACAAATGGTATACAATTTAGTTAATAAAAACATACATGATAAATGATATATATAATTAGGGGAAATTCAATGTTGATTGATCCTAGGAAATTAAAAATTTCAAGGGGACTAACAAAGGAAAATAATGTAGTGAATATCAATAAAATCCTTTGTGAAAGGATTCATAAACCATTTATATGAAGAATATGTATTACATCAATATAACATATCCCAAGTAGTGTAGAATAAAGGGATTTTTTCATTGATGAATATAAATAATATAAAAATATATTTTAAAACATTTTTGATTAAAAAATTATTTCTATTTTGAAAAAAAAATTAAAAATAATAATTGATAAACACTTTTTTAGGAAACCTTTTTTACATGGAAATAATGATTTGAATGAATTATATTGGCAAATCTGTACATGTTGTACAAGAAAAAAACATTCCTTTTGTATGGTAAAAAGTTTAGAAAAATGCATTGGTTGGAAAGTGAAAGGAATGTTCCTTTGAAAATTTGGTAAAAGAAAAAAGTGTAATAATGTATTTAATAAAAAAAAAATTGGAACGGTTAAAAAAAAACTTTAAATCCTTTTTACAAAATAGGATTTTTAGAAAAAAAACATGTTACTCGAATAAAGAGAGAAATGATGTCGGGTTTTCTTAAAAACATTTTCTAAAAAAATTTTACTTCCAAAGATTGGAAAAAATGCAATATTACTTTAAAACGGTCATTAATAACCATATGGGAAAAAAATAAATGTATTATTAAAATATTATCCATAAATTTCCTATGATGAAAACCCATGTGTAAATAATCCCGAACAAAATGAGATTGTGAAGTATACCCTTGAAAATAAAATTACATTGATATGAAAATAAATCAATGAGTAGATTATGTGTGTCAAATTTAAATCAGAATAAAACAAGTTAAAATAAAAAATATATTTTAAAAAGTTATTACACACATAATCTTGGAATATTAACGACAACAAGGATGTAATATAACCTAATGAAAAGGAGTCTGGTTATGAACATTCTATTCTACTTGGTAACTTTTAACTCAAATACCCTTAAAGAAATAATTAAAATTGAAACTAAAAAAATCCATGTATATAACTCAATTAATGATGTAATATATCAAAGTAGACAGTAAATATACCACACAAATTAAGTATGTTTTTAATATGAAATTTATCTCACGGATGTAAAAAGTGAGACGAAAATCCATTACCTTACATATCCTTTTTGGGTGAAAATCCTTTAAGATACTTTGTAGTGGTTTTAAACATGTCAGAAAATTATAAAAGAACCATAATATTATTTATAATATCACATATTAACTTTCTATAGCATCTTACTTCCCATTTGTTATTAATCATTCATTATTTTTACTATTTCAGGTGATAATTTCCTAGTTTGTCGAGTATTTTTTAACTTGTTATGTGTTGTTCTTATTAACTAGATCATGGTTTCATCATCTCCAAAATATAATCCATGAATTAAATATAATATATATTAATTTTATATGTATTTATAAAAATTAAAAATGTTTGGAGAATAGAAATGTAATGCACTATTCATGGAGACGGCAGGTCATACATATGTGTGAACACAACATTCATTTCATTAATGTATTTTATAATAATGAAATGTATATGATAAATATGTATATGTATATTATAATTTTAGTATAAAATGTTTTTAATATATGATATAAAGGTTTATTAAAACCATTATTTATGCATACTATTTATAGAATGAAAAAATCCCCTTGTTTTGAGGAGGCGGTTGCCCACGCATCCTCAAATGACGTTATCATATTTAAAGTAGATAGAATTCATAAAATTATTTTATATTTATAAAAATTAATGCATAATAATGAAATTATAAATATAATATATATCATATATAAATATAGTTTCCATTAAAATTCCCAACCATGAATGGCTTTAAAGGAAAAACAAATAATCATTGTTTTGTGAGGCGGTAGTTCGCCGTACACATAGACGGCAAGTTTCTTACCCATTAGATAGAAGTGTGTGTAAGTGGAGGTAGAAACAATAAAATTTCAAGATATAAGTATATATAAAATACTTATTTTATTATTTAATCATGGAATAAGTATAATTCAGTGGGTGGTGAATGAAAAATAAAATGAAAGATCTTGAGGAAGGATGTTACCTCTTATTCGGGTAACTCCTTTTGGTTTTTACCAAAGGATACTTGGATAAATTTATACCAAAGATGAGACTTCTATGATGAGGGGAGGGATTATTAGGAGTTATTTGAGAATATTTTGGTCAATCAAAAGTGTCTTGATATCTATGAGGAATTGGGTGGGGTTAGTGCCTTTTATAGTGGAGGAGGGGTGGCATTCTTCTATATTTTTGGAAAGGGAATTCCACAAATAGTTATTCCTATTACATAATGGACCAAAATTGTGAATATTTTGTATGGGGTTGTAATATTTCCATTAAATGTATTCTGGAAAAGTCTCTAGGTCATATTGGCCCTTATGTTTAAGGTTTAGTCCCTTGTTAAGATATTTTTTCACTTAATCGTTGTAATTAAGTTTAATTACTTTCACTAATCATTTTTGAAAAAACTAAATTAAAATTATTAAAAATACTGAATTATTATGATAAAATATATTAAATCAATTTTTAAAAATTCAAATATCATAAGTGGAATAAATTATTTTAAAATTAATCATGTAAATAGTATGACAATGCGAGTTTTTAAAGTAATAATGTTCAAAAGATTACTATGTTTTTATATATTAATGCATAGTGAAATTGATTATAATATACCTAATTAGATTTATTGATATAATATTCATCGAATTAAAATTTAATACCAAAAAAATATAATTTTTCTTACAAATGAATTAGATGAAAAATTAGTTTTGAATTAAAATTCAATATTTTCACTATTCATCAAAAAACAATACTTCACCAGAAAATAACAAAAACATACTATAAGGTAATTTTTGTGTTATAATTTCATTGATTAAGTTTTATTTTACATATAAATTCAATAAAATATAAAAAAATGATTTAATATAGGTTAACCATTAAAAGGTGGTAAAACTACCATTATAAAAATATAGGGTTTTATGAATGAAATTGGGTTTTTTCTTATCTTATGCATATAAAATATATTGGATGACTATACAAAATAATTGATTTAATATATAATATATATTACAATAATATCACTCACTGATTGTAATTAATTTAATTTATAAGTGTAAACCAACTTTGTGGGCATAAAAATAGTTTTCTATAAAAACATTCCCTTTATATTTAATGGGATATTATATTCATTTCTAATTAATTTTTAACTATTGAATTAATTTTATATTTTTATTAAAATTATATTTTCATATGCTAGTTAATAACATTAAAAAAACTAATTAAATGGATAGGTTATATCTTATTATATAAAATAATAAGGTTTTATTAATATACTATTGTTCGATAAAACTCGCTCTTGCATATAATGCATCATCGAAGAAACTCGTTGTTGCATGTGACACATGCTAACTCAGTATCACATGAATTAAAATCTATATCATGTGTTAATTTTATTAAAATTGTAAATATACTGTAAATTACTAGTATATTATATTCCATTACATTCTTGTTGTTGCATGTCATACATGATACCTAATACACTATTATTATTTTTAGAATTTTGGTTCATTACAAGTGATTTGTGGTTTTATTAAATTTTCAATTTTCAAAAAAAAAATTAAAAAAAAAATTGGTTTTCAAATATTAACCAATTTTAATGATTTATCTATTTATTATGGTATCTAATTCTCATTCACATTCTCCTATTTTTGATTGCACTGATTACTCCTATTGGAATAATTTGATGTCAATTATTCTTAGTAGTATTAGTTACCCTATATAAAAATGGTAATACATGAGTTTTTTCAAACTAAAAAATCTTAAGAAAAGTGGACTCCAGAAGATTTTTTTAAATCTGAACTCAATATAAAATATATGATGTTTTTTACATTATCGGATTGATCATAATGATTTTAATCATGTTTATTTTATAAAATAAATTATGAAATTTGTAAATTATATGAAGTCACAAAAGAAGGAATGAATAATATAAATTACACTAAATTGGATATGTATCATCACGAACTTCAAATTTTATCTATATATCCTAATGAATCTACCACTATAATGATTTAATGATTTAATGATTTATTAACATTTGAAATGGTAGAAAATTTCTATTGATTATTTTTCCCCAAAAACACTTATAATGAAAATTGTATGGGTTTTATCTTGTTCATGGGATGCCAAAGTGATGGTAATACAAGAATACATGGGCATAAAAAATATTTGAATTGAATAATTCACTTGATCAATAATGAACTGTGATATAACCTTGAAATTCCAAGCAATAAAATAAATGGAAACTAAGGAAACATGGATGAACCATTATTTTAAAGAAACCAAAGATGTTAATTCTTCCTAAAAAAGACATTGATGGTGAAAGTAACCATGAAAAAAAATTTAAAATGGAGAAAAAACTTATAATGAAGAATACATTTTTTCAACATGTAAAAAATCAAGATCAAATTAAATCACCCATTATGACTTATAATGAATGAAACTAAAAGTTTCATATTAGAATAGATTTATTGATCAAAAAAAATGTTAAAAAGAAATAATAAAGGTAATAAAGCTCTTACATTGTTTGATATGGAGTGATAGAAACCTCCTCATGTAATTAAATTCTTAAAAGCCTCAATTATCATCTCAAATAAGGTAAGGAGGTACGTTCCCAAGTGTCTCATTCTCGTTATCAATCATCTTCTACTTTCTTATACTATTATTCAAATACTCTAAGATTTAATGACCTAAAATACACTCATTATCAAATGAAAAATAGTTTTTATTAAAATTTTTCCTTTATATAAGTATCTTTAAATGAAGTATAAACTAGTACTTCATGAGAAAAATCAAGTTTCAAACTAAAATTAACTTCAATCAGAAGAAAATGATGACTTGGGTTTTAAATAGAAAATTTAACCAGATATTCATGTTCTCAAATATTAAATCAAGGATCTCAAAATATCTGTTTCTAAATTCACCCAAGATGAATAAAATATGAATATGATATATTGTTGTAATTTTTTTATAATAATTATCATGGTTTTCTTAAATAATAAAAAAATATATTAAAAAAATAAAATTTTTGTAAAGGGTATTTCACAAAATAAATTTGGAAAATTTTGTCATAAATTTTGTCATTTAATTTATGAGTGCGATTGTAAGAACAATAAATATGAAAGGACTAGGTCTATTCATATTTCATATAATATTTTTCATAAATATATGAAATTTTGGGTTCCCAAATCCTTATTAACGAATCTATATTGACCCAAAATTATTTTATGTTCTCAACATTTATTAGCTCACTGCACGTCACCCAAAACCTGGGTACCAAAATAAACTTTGTTATTTTTTTTAGGAATTTTCCATATGGACTCATTGAATTATAATATGTAGGATTTTAAAAATATGAAAAAATACATGGATTTGAACATATTATAAAATCTTATAAGTACCTTTATTTTATACGCTCTAATTTTTTATATTGGGGGTATTTTTTATGATATTTTATCGTTTTCTCCTCTATATAAGAATTTTAAATATTGAAGTATTATTTTAAAACATGTTTTAAATTTTTATCTCAATCCATGACAATCTTAATTATTTTCAATTATTTCCTAATTTTTTTAAATATATTTTTATATGTTTAAAAAAATTGTCTGTTCAAAATCTTTTAGTTTTGAAGGATTTTTTTTGATCATTTCTCTTTCATTCCTTGTCTTGAGATTGAGCCTAATTGTTATAATCTATATGTATTCTCGAGTATAATTTGTTTTATCTCCTTATATGCAGAATCCTGAAATTTTGAAAATACCCCTTGTTTAATATGTCCAAATTTTATTAAAATTAGGTATTGTTATGCATGTCTTAAAAATGTTTTTTTAAAATAATATTTATGTTCTATCATATTATCTTATCACTATAACCAAAAAAAAATTCAGGTTTCTTTTTGATTACATTAGATGGGAGAGGTTTTTATGACAGAGAGAAAAAATAAAATATTGTTTTAATTAATGAAATATTTTCATCAATAGGGAGAACTTTTTTTAATGAATCACAAAGGGTAAACATAGTTTGATGAATTTTTTGTAATACTTTCGTTTTTACCTTTTCCCACTTAATTTTTTTTGAAACCAAGGGTTTAGATCATCAAAAAGGGGGATATTTTTTACACTCATAGTGTATTTTTTAATGACCACTAATAATCTAATGTTAATTAAACTATTTCATTGAGTGAATCATAGTAATTAAATATTAGAATCTAATTGATATTTTTTAAAAACCAGGTGATGGAATTTTGAAGATCATGGGTAATCAAAATGAATGTTTTGAGGATATCTTGAAGTGAAAATGGATGTGTTAAATCCATTTAATAAAGCTCAATGTTCAAAAAAAGATCGTTAAAGGAACCTATAGGTCCAATTTGGTGTTCTATAACTTATAGGTAGCACAGACTATAAGGAGGAATGTATAGAATACCACTCATCCTCTAAATTCCACTAGACAGTCAGTGGAGGTGTACAAGCTCAATGTTAGGGAATTTCTTAAAACATATTTCTACTAGTTTGGTTACTTTCTTCCATGTGGAGGAAACCATGTACTAGTGGAATCAAGACAAACTCGGAAATGAAGTATTTAATTCATTCAAAATGGTCGTTAAGGTATTAAACTTTAGATTCAATGAACTTAAAGGATTCTAGAATATCCTTGGACCTCTTAGAT
The DNA here is from genome assembly GCA_963277665.1 of Viscum album. Taxonomy (NCBI): domain Eukaryota; kingdom Viridiplantae; phylum Streptophyta; class Magnoliopsida; order Santalales; family Viscaceae; genus Viscum; species Viscum album. Next base: position 316,477,221 of record OY728140.1, read on the forward strand.
CCTATAGATGGTGACCTAAGGTTGATTGGAAGCCTCAATTGATCATAAAACCACTCTATAATTGAATCAAGATATCAAATTTCTATATTTATCTAATCCATCTTTTCATGTGTTGTTATTATTTTATAAATCTCAAAGGATATTTCATTTGTTTCTATCTCTCTAAATCTCACATTGTACACTTCAAATAAAAAATGAAATTTAAATGGATATGTGTCCAGAAAATCATCTATTCTCATCTCAGCTTATTTATTTGATTCTTTGGCTTCCATAAACACCAACGAATGTTTGGTTCTATTGTCTCCATTAAAACCTAGAAATTTATTGTTCTTCGATCTCTATTAAAACAAATAGATGTTGATTCTTGGATTTCCATTGAAATAAAGAAATGGTCTTAATAGTATATGTCTTTATCATTTATGGGTGGAGACATAGTGGAACATTATGTGTTATTTTTATCCTCATTATCTAATTTTTTTGTCCATTTTATTTATTTTATCACTTTACATAACTAAACATGTATTAACATACATTCATAAATTTAATTTAATAGTTTCCATTCTTAATTTACTTTGATATTTTATTTATAACTAAACTCAAATTTTTCAACTATCCCTAAAATGATTAATTACTTTATTTTTTGTTAATAATTTTAATTTTTTGTAATCCTTTTTCTTCCAATGTAATTTTAAAAAGGTAAATTAAACACCCATCCTTATTCCATATTTTTTAGGAAAAAAATTGTTTTAAAGGAACACTTTGTGTTTTTTTAATTTTCTCTCTTTATAATTTTTTTTTTATATTAAAACAATTAGTTTTTAAAATATTAATCAATTTAAATAGTTGATTTAATTATTATGGGAATGTATGGGTATGTTCCCACTAAAGAATATAAATAATATTAGGCAGTTGAATATCTTGATAACATTGAACTCAATAGAAACGATACAAAAAATTCACATCGTTTCATTGATCATAATGAGTTTAGTATTGATTCTACCTATAAAACGGCTTTTGAAATATTAAAATTACTTATTATCACACATGAAAGTATTAATAAATTAAAGGAAACTAGATCGAATATATATGATCAATAATTACTAAGTCTCTTTGTTAATTCCAATTACTCTATAAATATAATGTTTATGATATTAACTGATTTTTTCAATGGTATGAAATCTATCGATGATTATATTCTTAAAAAAACACAAATAAAGAAAATTCTATGGGTTTTACCGAATTTGTGGGCTCTAAAAGTGATGATGATCCTAGAATCCAAGTGCATAGAGAATATTATATTTGAATAATTAATCAGACATCGAATGACATATGAGATATCCATGGAACTACAAGTAAAAAAATAAATAAAGTAAGTCAATAAAACTATGAATAACCATAATTTTAATTCAATCAATGATGAAGATGACTCTAATAGTTTCACTAGTGATGAAAGTGATCATGAAAAACATGTCAAAATGGTTAAAAAATTACAATGAAGAAGAAATAATCCCAAAATGTGAAAAATAATAATCAAATTAAAGCACACATAATTACATATTATGGATGAAGAAAAATGGGTAATTTTTTAATAGATTTCCAGATCTAAAAAAATTAGTTAAAAGACAAGAATAAAATTAAGAAATATCAAAACGTTTTAACATGGAATGATAGTGATGACTAAACTACCTTAAGTATTTCAAGTCATAAATTACTCCTATAGCATATAAAGTAAGGTAACAAGGTAAGTTCTCCAATGTATTATTCTTCCTCTCAATCATATTCTTCTGTCCCTTATTCTTCTTCAAGTCCCATAATCTATGAAGACCAAAAATTCACTCATGATCATCTCAAAAATGGTTTTAAATAAATTTTTTTATAAAGAACTTTAATATAAGAATAAACAAGTTTTTATGGGTATAATGAAGTTTAAAATGAAAAGTATATTCTTTCCAAGTAAAATGATGATCTGATTTTAAAATTAAAATTTCAATCTGACGTCAAATTTTCTCAAATATGAAATAAGGGATTTCAAAAACATCTTCTAAATTCACCTATAGTTAAAAACCTCAACATGAACTCTGGTTATCAATGTTCTAATTTAAATATCCATGGTTTTGGTTGTTCAAACATCAATGAGATCTCTTTAGAAAATATATCTTTTTCAAAAAATATCAAAAACAATTCTTCTAATTTAAGAGTTTGTTTGTAAATAAATTTATACATATAATTCTTAAGACTATTTATATTTTATATAATATTCTTAAAAACACTAAAAATGTTTATGTTCGCAAACCCTTATTAATTATTCTATGTGGACCCAAAATTATTTCATATTCTCAATGTTAATTAGCTCACTATGTCGGACACAAAATCAGGGTACCCAAAGGAAAATTCTTTTAATTTTTTATAAGTATTTTTCATGGGACCTTATTGAATTATAATATGGGGGATTATAAATAAAATTAAAATACATTGAGAAGAATATATTGTAAAATCTTGGAAGTGTCTTGTTTTTATATACTCAATTTTTTTTATATGGGTGGAGTTGTTTTAACGATATTTTCTCATTTGTTCCCTTATCTAAGAATGTGATATCTTTAAATATTTTTTAAAAATCACGTTAAAAATTTCTATCTAATGAAATGATCTTTTTAATTATTTGAAATGATTTTATAATTCTCTAAATATCTTTTTATATGTTTAAAAAAATCTTGTTTTCAAAAGATTATATTTTTTAAGAAGTTTTTTTTATTCATTTCTCATTTTTTTCTTATACTGGGAATGAGTCTAATTTTTATTATCTACATGTATTCATGAATTTAATTATTTATATATACTTATATGTTGAACCATTGGTGTTTGAAAATAAAATCTCATTAATAAGTCCAACGTTTCTTAAAAAAATGAGTTAGATAATGTTATCAATATTATATAATGTTTTCTTTGAAATTATCTGCATTTTTTATCAAATAATATTTTATATACAACATACATGATTTTTATGTTTCTTTATGAGAATATCAATGTGGTAGAACTTTTTTTGAATGATAAAAAATATAAAACATTATTTTATTTCCAAAAATATTTCATCAAGGTGTATAATTTTGTATCAATGTATCATAAATAGTAGACATCACTTCATGAATTTTTCTAATCTATTTGATTTATATCGTTTCCCTCTTCATTATATCTTTTCCTATATAAAGTGGTTGTGATCATAAAAAGGTGGAGATTGTGAAATTTATTAGTGTAGTGGTTTTAATAAATAAAAATGCTTTGAGGTTTTTCTAACGGTTTCATTAAGGGAATCTTGGTTATTCTTTCATGGAATACAAGTGATATTTTTAAAGAACCAAGTGAGAAAATATTAAAGATCATGGGAAATACAAATTAAGACTTTGAAGATCTCTTTCATTCTTAATGGATGAGTTAACATCATAATAGGAAGATCAAAGTTCCATATAAAGCCTTTAAGTTATCTAGAGGGCCAATGAGGTTTTCTAAAATTTTCAAGTTGCATCGACTAGCTATTAGCCTGGATAAAATTTCCCTCATCTTCCAGAAGTCCATCAGATAACCGATGGAGGTGAAAACCTCGGTTGTGTGGAATTTATAGGGGCATATTTCTACTATATACTGTAAATTCCCATAATTTTTATATATAGATTTTACATATTATGAGTTGAATATTCCTTACATGATAGAAAACTCTATTCTAGAATCATATAGGCATAATATCTTTGGATACATGGATACATAAAAAGTAGGATAATTAGAGTCTCCCTTTTAGTTCTTCATAATTATCACCCTTATTATATATATCATTCCCAAAACCTTTCTTCATATCTTTGGGAATGGAAATATAAGAAATGGTGAGGTCAGATAATCAGTAAGCATAAACAAGGGAGATATCAATGATCACATAAGCATCATATTATTATAAGGGTCTGAGAATATGAGAATTAAATTTCAAATCCATAACCAATATATCACATATCATAATCTTGAGTCGTGGAATAAATCATGATAGTTAATAAGATATGAATAATAAATTTCTCAAAGAACATGATCTATGAGATCCTAACATTGGCGTACCTCCCCAACCCTAATAGCCATGAGCCAGTGTCTATATTGTTACATTGGCATAGAATAAAAGGAATCACATCTTGAAGTATCTAATAGTTTAGTAGTCTTTTAAAAAAAGTTATATACATGAAAATAATTTTAAATTTTAAAACCTAAAAAAATAATTTTCTTTGAGAACACCATTATTACACATAGAATATCCCAACATATAAATCACAAAACATTTCCTTAAATCCAGTGGAAAACAAAACATAATAAAGGGGTGATTTTAGATTCTTAGTAAACCTAAGTGTACAATGGAATCTATAAATAAATATGGAATAATCAATATGGAAAGGTAAATAACTAAAAAAATACCATTTAATCAATAACATGAGCATAATATTGCATGAATAAATGATTATAAAAACATACATATAAATAAGCACATCAGTATTAAACACAACCATGATTATTCTAACTAATTGAATAATCACAAGGAATATTAATAACTAAATTCTTGATGATGGATTACTTAATATTGGACATCTAAATCATATTGTGAATGACATGTTGAAGAAATATAATACAATCAAGGCCTTGTTCCAAGATATATATATATAAATGGGTAAGGTCTTAGCCAAAACCCAATCTAGTTCTTCTCATGTGACCTACCAATGCATCATAGGGCTATAACGGGCCCACCAATTACATTATCGGTCTAATAAATTCATCATATTAAAGGGATTAAACATAATGCAAATAAAAAATTAAATTTAAAAGTGAATATTAAATGGAAATACTTTCCCTAATCGATAAACCTAATTATAAACCATCCAACATAAAGTAAATAATATCAATATAGTGAATCCTCTTTAAACATGATCATAAACCATCCATAGAATTAATATGGATGATTTAATTTCAATTTATCCCCATTGGATCATATGTATAATAACATTTTCAATGTAATTGATGGATATAAATACCATATAAATTTCATTAAAAATTTTATGAGGAAAATAACTTTTTCACATTCAAAATTACCTTTTAAAACCAAAAATACATCCATGACCTGACCCAAGATGAAACTCGAGCCGAAACTACCCCAAGTCCAAATCCATAGGCAAGGGGTGGAGATAAGTTTTGATGTAACAAATAACTTAGGGGGCCTTTTCCTTTGTAGCTATGCACACACACACATCCAACTCAACGAAAAAGTGTAGATGGAAAGAAATAAAATATGAAACACAACTATAAAAAACCAAACATGCAAAGAACTCTAAATTGTACAAAGTATGGTAGTGTAAAATGAAAATAAAAGGGGTAAAATACAGGCCCAAACCAAAAATGTGTCCTGACCTGATAGAAAACTTGAAAATTAAAACACTTGAGAGACCCCAGCTTTGGATGTCATGTTACAACCACCATAAGTGGTTTATGAACCACATATCCCTAATCTCCTCTCATGTCACGATCAACCTATCTATCATCTACATAAGACATGACATGTGTGGGAAAATCCCATAGAGGGGTTAGTATAAACATACCTAGTAGGACTACCTGAAAGCTAAATGGGGAGAAGTAAGAGATATAATAAAAGGGAAAGATAACAAATACACAAGGTACATAGAAAGAGTATAGATCAAACCAACAATTGTGAATGTAATCTCATCCAAGCACAAAGGGATAAACCTTGTGAGTATAAGATCAACCCATTGTGCCTTCTCCACCCATGGTATGAGAGAATACTCATACAATCATGAGAAGATAGACATAGAAATCATATAGAATACCATGCATGTCTTCACCTATCCAAGAAAAAGAGTAACCAAACCCAAGGAGTGGGTACCGAATAAGGATACATATATATTATATATCAAATAATTACAAAAAAGTGAATAAGGGTACCTCAATTTCATTGATCATCCCAAGAAGAAGAGTATCCAATAGTTCCAAAGGAAATCCATAAATGATGCCAAACATCTCATGTGTATTATTTCAACACACAAGTATAATGGACTCAATCACCACACCATAATTCTATCCTTTTTTGGTGGCACTGACTCACCTAGATGGTTTTAGGTTGTGTCTCAAGAATGTGTCTTAGTGGGGAAAGCGTCCCTCTTCCTTGTGAGTCTACTGGTATGTAAAACCATGTATCTTCACTATTCCACAAAGTCGAGGATCCACAAATTCAAGCTAAGGATCCCATGGCATTGTATGATAAGTGGGTCCTATATTGATAGTAACTGAGGAACTCCATGGACCATTCCTACTTGAGGGAACCACTTAGGAAGGTCATTGGGGAACTCCACTGCCCATTCCTACTAGAAGGTAATCTCGGTAAGGTTGTCGAGGAACTCCACTACCCAGCCCTATTGGAGGGTAATCCCAAAACATGAAAGAAGTCAAATACCTAGACATACTGGAGGGTAACTCAGAAGGATTATTGGCGAACTCCACTACTCATCCCTACTAGTGGGTAAGCCTAGAATATCGAGGAACTCCACTATCTAGCCCTGCTGGAGGGTATTCTCAAAAAACATTAGGGACCTACATGATCATTGATGCCATCAAGTATTGCCTCTAGGCGTGCCAAACCTGGAATATTTCACATCATATCTTAAAATTTTCATCAGATGGTACCATCACATTATACAAAAAAATCAATTAATACAGGCTAATCACAAGCTAAAATCCATGTCCAAACGAAGGAGATACCAACATTCGAAGTCTCCTAAAAGGAGATCAAGTAAAATACAACGTGTAAGGGGACCCACATGGTGTGTGGTCCCACTTCACTACATGGCCATGACTCTTGGTAGTTTATGGGTCCATATCTGTGTAGGGATACATGACATGTAGGTGGACTACGCAACTTGGACAACCCATCTGGGGACCGGGTCGTGTTTGCTGGTTGTATCCGTCTACTCATACCACATGTCTGGGTATTCAAAACATGGTTCATGCATGGTTGTGTGATCAGTCACATTGCTTCACTCACATGGAAAGGTGGTTTATGGAGTGTCAATGTAAGTACATGTCATGCCATCCTTATGGGTTTCCAGAACCCTAGCACTACCACTAAAAGAGGCTACACGGTGTGTGTTCTTCATTATACATAGCATGTAGTCGTGATTATTTTAGAAACTCAAAATATAATCTCATGTGGATGAATCTATCCATGACACATTTGATAAATCCATGAATGATTCTGAAAGTCTTGGATATGGTCATGGATTTTGGGACATGGAAATTTCTTACTGTTAATCGGCTCCATTAGTCATGAAGGGTTTGGTCATTGGTTACACAGACTTCTATTTGTTCCTCCATCATTTTCTTGATCTAAAACTAGTGTATCTATCATTATTTAATTGTGGAGATTCAAGATCTCTACTTCACTCACAAAATAGTTGTCATTTCATCGATCCTCTATATATCCAGGTTCCCAATCAAGCTTGGTGTCACCCACTAATTGTCGAAAAATGAAACGTGTGAATTCCACTAGTGAAGGAGTGTGAAGAAATTGGGGTGAAAACTGAAAGAACATTGATTGGAATAATCTTTGGTAAAGAATTCTTGGCCAATGACCAATAACACGATTAAGGGTTAGGTAAACAATTTAAATAAAGTAATTTCAATACCCCGACACATGAAAAGTTTTCAAACAATGGAATAGAATGAAGAATAACTATAGATCTGCTCAAAAATTTAATCCAAAGGCCTAAAACCCCAAATTAAAATTCATACCCATCTTATGGATTGGTTGTTGGTGATGAATGAACTCTCAAAATGATTGGATGGAGTTTTTGTGACTGTTGCATCCATCATGATTTGATTCACGTTGATCCAAGGATTTTTTATTGTCTTCCAAAGGGAGGAGGGTAGAGCTCTCATTGGTAGATTCCAAAAAATATGAGCTAACCCTGGACTTTTTCTCCATGGATATTATTTTATAACAATTTTATTAGGTTAAATGAATTAATTAAATAATATTAATTAATCCAATCAAATGCACTTCCAATGAGTGAGGTGTCCTAGCATCCCACGTTGACTCATTTTATCTCATGCCTAGGAAAACATCATTTTCTGGAACAAACCACAATCTCATATTTTTGATCTGATAAACCATTTAAGATTCATACCATTTTTTAAGGTATCATTCATTCCTAATATAAAAATATATTTAATATTTTTATATATTTAAATCTAGGAACACCGGACCTAGGAATCACATGTCGCCTCAACTTCTAGCTCTAAAAATATATTTAGAATTATTTCAAAGTCTTACAATGCAAGAACTGGGTCTCTACATCATTCACTCCTTTAATTGTTTCATCCTCGAAAAGAAAAAATATGGGAAAAAGCTGGGAAACTGATCCAACACTTGTCTCTTCTGCTCCTAGGAACTATCTAGAACAATTCCATGCTACCATAGCAAGTGAACCAAAGGTATGGCCTGCCCACAGAGGTTCCTCTCATGCCGTTCTTTGGTCTCCACCAAGTGCTCCGAAAAGGTGGATCCATCCTCAATGTCCAGATCATCCCTATATAGTTTGTATCGTGATATCTACCGATGCATCAATGGGATATAACAGGATCCACGCATCAATTACTAAGTCAAATGTATTCATCATATGAAAGGGGTTAAACATAATTCACATTAAAATTTATATTTGAACTAGAATATGAAATGTTAATGATTTTCTCAATCAATAAACATAATCATAAACCATACTGGGTAATGTTAATGGAATCAAAATAGTATATCCCTAATCCAAATTATCATAAAACATCCATAGAATGAATAATAATGATTTATATAAAACATATCCCTAGTGGATCACATGTACAATAAAAGGGACGATGTCTTTGATAAATAGAAATAGTATAAAAATGCGATTAAATTTTTTTTTGAGGAAAATTCACTTTTTAATTAGAAAATCATATTTTAAAAAAATATCAAAAAACATTCTGAAAATATTTTTCCTTAAAAATATCTTTTTAAACCCTATAAAATAATCATTAAAACATTTAGTGGTCATAATGTTGGAAAATTCCATTCATACCATAAACATTAAAACATTGATTACTTTCACATATTTAGTAACATCAAAATAAGTGTTGTTTTGAAAACAACATGATGATTCCTTTAAAAACAATTTTCAAAAATTAAAAATGTGTTAAATTGTATTTAATATACCATTTTAAGAATTTTAAAAACTTTTTTGAAAACACTTTTTGAAATCACGGTTTTAAATAAATGATTTTGAACTAAAGGGATAAATAATGTTAGATTTTCTAAAAACATTATTCATCATTTTAAATACCAAAAGGAGGGAAAAATGTTACTATTACTTGAAAAGGATCATAAATAACTATAGGAGAATAAAATAGATTCAGTTTAAGACATAAATATCAAATAATTCCGCCACTAGAGACTTAAACATAACTAATCCCGAATAATGATGAGACTGTGATATAAACCCTCAACTCATTACTAAATATTGAATCATAAGCCCCATGAAGGAAATAATTTTAAAATAAAACATTAAATACCATGAATATAAATTAATTTAAAATATAATATAAAAAGGAATTATATTAATGTGGCCTATATTTTATGAATTTTACCACATATGTTTTGTTGAATTAATTTTCAATTTGATGTAAATATGAGCATTAATTTGATAATATTTTTTCATATGATAATTTTTGTATTAAAATTTACATTCTCAAAATATATTATTAAAATGGTGTATTTTGGGTTTTAATTTCTCAACTATTCATGAGTTAATTTTTCCAAACTTAAGAGAAAAACATGTTATGAAAAAAATGAAGTTGGAGTTTTGAGATAAATTTTTGGTTGATGTTTAAAATATTTCAAATGGTTAAAATAAATTCTTTTATAAAATTAATTATTTTTATTAAACATTTATTTATGGAATTTCCATTTTTTGGAAGTTTAATTTTTCTTAAATGGATATTTAAGTTCATTTTTGTATTTTGAATTCTTTTTGCTCCTGAAATTCTAATTGAAATATTTTATTTATTGTCTTAAATCATTCTTTTATGAAATCAAAGTAATTCAATGAATTTAATTGACTCATTTTTTTCTAGAATAATTTTTTTAATTAGATGATAAAATGTAGTGATAATGGTTTTATGAAAATAAATTTTTATACTATCAATTAATCTAAAAATTATGAATTCTCTATGGGTTAATGTTTTGTGCTAACGTTAGCAAATACCACATCCACTAAGACCGTTCAAATCGGCTTCCATGAGAAACATATAAACTATTTAATTTCTACCTCCAGAAATCTACCATTGTTCTACTACCCTTGTTCCACACCTTCCCTTCCACCTCTACCCTACTTACATTAATAGGACCTACCAATAGCCTCACTTCTACATGCTACCATTCCCCATGCTACTGCCAGACAAGGATCTTCTTCTCCCCTATTCAACCCATCTACTAACGTTTTCATCCACAAATTCCTTCTATATCCCCTGATACCTTATGAGAATGATACAAAATCTACCACTCAACACACTTCTACTACCACCCCACCTTCTCTCCATTTTTACCTCTCACATTCCATAGATATACCCTCACCCACGATTTGCTGCTAACACCTCCCTTGCATCTACCTGTCGGTCATCCATAACATCTACGGGTCGGAACTACTCTATTGAATCTGATGAATGACCTTACCAGAGTCCCCCTTCCAAGTGAATCTTTACCCACCTAAAATAGGAGGAGGAACCAACCATGTCATTCTGCACCTTGCCTAGTGAAATAAATGCCAAGCTTGACCTCATCACCAGATCTAACATACTTTGGGTCCCATCGGTGCATCCCCTGAAGAATCTGGCCACCACAAGTCGCCAATTCCATCTAAATCTGATCTTATAAAAGTGTGTAGTAGATATGGATGCACCAAAAAATAAAATCACTAAGCACAGCCCCTACTACCGCGAATAAGCCCCCCCCAGTGAAGATCACCCATGGTCATAAGAGAAGATAAATAAGAAATTAAAATATATATAATATTAATTATAATAATAATAATAGGTATTCATAAGTGTTATACTAAAAATAAAATATATATATATATAGTTGTATATATTTTATTAGTATTACTAATGATAAAATTATATATATGATTGGATGTCAAGAAGTGACATCCAAGCCCTAAAAATACTTAAATGCCAAATGTTATTCTTTATGTTGTCTGGACAATTCCAGAAATATCAATGATCATGGGTGAAGGTTATCATATGAAAATTTGAGGGGAAGTGTGGATCATTAGATGAAATTAACTGTTTTCACTGCTATTTCACTTAGAGTGGGTGAAAAGCACATCAAATAGTTAAACATGGAATTCACTATCTGTAAGTTGTTTTGTCACTATTTTTATTTTTTATTTGTTGAATAAGAAGATCACTCCATATAGTCATTTGTATCCCCAAACATGGGAATCAACTATATTCTAGAAATGGGAACCACTCTCCCCCTCCCTATTTTCATTTTTATTCATTTTTTCATTGTTTTGTTTATTTTTAAATTACCATTGGGGTATTTTTTAATCATTGTACATATTTGATCTCTCATTCTTCTTCATCAGTTATGTGGTATTAAATATCTAAAAATGGAGAACTAATATGTAAATCTTGATCCAAGAATTGAATCATGACACTTCCTGGAGATTCATGTTTCATGATTAAGGTCACATATTCATTACTCTTAGAATATTTATAAGGTGATTTGGGGTGTTTTAGAGTGAATTCCTACATGGGATTGTTCTTATACTCTTTTCCTTTTGATATGTTTTCCCTTATTCTCTTAACTTTCTCGATCGAGTGGTTTGGTGAGGTTGTATGATTTTTTATTTTTTACTATCACTTTGGTCAAGAAGAAATTATTGGATAGGGAGATTTGATTAGGATATTACTTTACTTTGGGAGAGTGATCGAGTATTGGAAGTGATTTTCAGCATGGATGATCAATGTTTTGGGTGAGAGAAGTGTGGTTATCATGTGATATTCTATTCACAATGTAAGGATGAGAGTTGTAAATTTATTTTCTAAGAATATTTTTGATAGGTAGTTAAGGGTGAATCAATGTAGACATTTCCTTGTTCTTATTGTATTTATATCTCTTTTTTTATTTCTATTTCCCTTATTTCATATTCATTTATTGTTTCATCTCTCCCACTATGGGTTTCATCACTGTTTAAAACTATTTTCATCTATTAATTTCAAAAAAATTAAAAAAAGGGAAGATTACTAGGGAATTCGACACTACTTTCTTGATAGAGACTTCAAAGATAATCATTGTGCTATATTTGGATCTTATAAATGTATCTTTAACCATACTCATGAAAAGGATGATTTCAAATTTTGGAAGTATAGTTGTTTATGAAGGAGGAGCTAAGTCCAAAGAGGGTGAATCCATTCATGTCCTTTTTGATGGAGGAGTCCGCATGTTAAAAAGGAAACAACCTTAGCATGACCAAAATCTGCACTAAGCACACAAAATCATGAACTGATCTACCACAATAGAATCTACAGCCACAATTACTGTTGATGGTCGATGGAGCTGCTCCCATGATTCACAGATCTCCATTTTTGAATGTGGTAAAATGTTGTTTAAACTAAAAATTGATAAAGGAATGTTTTTCAGGTTTGAGGTAAGTAAATCTATTCTAGAGAACATAGTCCAATGTAGCATCTTGAACCAGGGATTTTTAATTTTATGGATGGGAAGACCTAGTTAAATCTGACTTGATGAAGACCAATTAGTTACATTAGTTATACTACTACATTGGGATTTGGATACACCATCAGATTCAAAAATGTGATCTAAAACGGGTATATTGGAAGAGTGGATTTGTTAATGGATTATGCTATAAAAACCGAATTGGATACATCAGAAAATGGGCTATGTATGTAGATTGGATACTTCAGAGATTGGATACATAAGAAATTTCATAAGTTAATCAATTCACTCATGTTGAAGAATAGCTATGTGAAGATAAACGCCAATTTTTGAACGAGCTAAATGAACCAAACTGGCAATGTGGGGAAATGCGTACATAATAAATTTTCCAATGTTGAAAGGAACCTACGTGATGGAAGTCAGATACATGGATTAAATAATCCACATAGGTTAAATGAGAACATCAATAGTGAATCCTTTCACCTAGAGAATTTTCTTGATGACTTTCGATGTGTCCAAGATGCATGAGACAATTGTACTTTGAATTTTCTCAAAGGCATACATGGAGCTTATAAGGGGAGGAGAAATAGTCATGGTAATTAAATCAAATATAGAAGGTAAAGGCCACTTGAAATAGTGATACTGGTCATTAATACATCCATATGGAGAGCATACAAGATTGGAATCATGGTTTAGTTTTGGCAGAGATCTTCAAGGAGTTGCATATTCTTTTAGAGGGAACATGGTTTCAATTACCATGTAAGGATAATATATAGCGGTAAGCATGTATTGGGGAAGAAAAGGAGTTTCTAGAGGAAATATGACCATGATAATGAGGTAGGGAATGTAATGAAATTTGAATTATAATAGTATAATATAATCCATAATGGCGGATCAACACACACATAATCATATCAGAGGGATAAACAGCTGGGAAGGAAGAATCGTTTTCAATTTAAGAATGTCACCAAGAATACAAACAAAACAATATAAACATAAAACAAAAAAATAAGATAAATAAAGAGGTAATGGTGGTTAAGAATTGTTGAGAATAAAGATATGTTTAGATTTGAGTGTGATATTAAGAGAAGAAAGAGACAAACAGATAAAACATAAGACTGAATTTTGCAACCCATTATCTACAAGAAAGATGTTTCAGATGAGGTGCAGAGAAATTGTATTTGGTGTTCCATGGATTTTAAGAATTTGATGTTTGAGAGGGTATGGATTAGGCCATAAGTTCCAGGAACATGTAGTTTTTCACTGTATAGCTAGCTGATCATCTATGGGATAGAGGAAGCTGGTTTTACTGATTTTGTTATTGGGAGGCGATTTTCTCTTGTAGTGCGGGTTACTTTTGGTCTTGAGTTTTTGGTCCATTGGGGCCGTTTGTTTTGTCTAATTTTTTTGATGTCATGGGTTCCCACTCACACCTTAAGAGAGAAGAGTCTTCTCTCTCCCACAGGCTCAGCTCAATTTCCAATAGCACCCAACATCTTGGTTCTGTCATTGTATTTTGTGTTATCCCTACTGTCCTTCCCACTTCTAGGATGATGTGTCTATTGATCACCTTTATGAATTTTTTTATTTTATTAATATTATAATTTTTTATCAATACCATCCACTATCCCATGTTGGGGTTTCCTTTCATGTATTTTTTTTCTATGTGCACGAATTGAGCGACATATGCGATTTCCCACATAGACACTTTATGACATATCCAATATGACCAAATAGCCAACATTCCAATATAGCTATTTTGGTTTATGTAGTTGAATAAAATCACAAATCATCACCTCCCACATATCCATTTTGGTCCACATAGCTGAATCTGATGTTGTATCCAAATCCCCACATAACAGCACGACTCACATAGTCGATTGGTCAACATAAACTCATATTAAACTAGGCCTATCTAGCCACCGAATTCCAAATTCTTCGTTTAAGATACACCAACAGAATATATATTCTCCAAAGGAATCTCTTAGTGCATACATAAAAAATACCCCTCCTCAGTATTCCATTTAAACAGAATTTGGCCACTTTCAAAAATGGCGCTCGGTGATTCATGAGAGCAGCGGCATCAACCATCAGCGGGAAATGATTATGTGGATTCTCCGTCAGCAGCTCAGTTTTTGTTTCATCATACATGAGTGAAGATTTTGTTCAGGATATGGATATTTAATTATTCCAATTGGGACTTACACATCGTCTAGTAAAACAATAGCTTCGTCCTCTTCAGAATCGATGCCTCCTTCATAATCAGACACTACGGGGAGATTCTCAAAATCCAAAATAGTAGTAGGTGCCAATGTCAGTAACATTCAGCAATAAACTAATCTCGATGGAACTCTACTTCCATATTTTCCTGGGAAAGTGAAACTGTGTGGATAAGCCATATTTTATTCCGTGATAAATGAATGTAAAAGATCTGTTCTCTTCGATTTTCTTTCTTTCTTTTTGTGATTCTTGTATAGAAATTTCCATCTTCTTCCAATATGTTCCCAAAAAATGTAATTTATGTTGGGGATCAGACCGCAGATGAGTGTTTTGAGATTTGTGATAAGATATGTTTTTTAATTTGAAATATTTTTTATCATATCACATAGACAAGGATACATGTGTATCTCATGGGGAGATATAACGTATCTATTTAGAAGAGATTTGTGTTTAAATCTAAACATGACAGATAGATGGTGATTTGAAGATTTAAGATATTATCTTTCATATATAATATATATCTAAAAAATGAAATAGTTAATGCTTTAAAAGGGGAAGCTACTGGTAGCGAACATGGAGATCTGCTCAAGATGTAGTCAACTGAGATCAAAAGGGAAGAGGTCATCGCGTCTGTGGTAGCCCACATATCATTTAGTGATGGTGTACGAGACATCGATGGTGGATCTATAATGATATTGGATACTGTGTTTACGGTATCATGTGCAGTGCATCGATGTTGAACAGGTGCGAAGTTGCAGTGACGTGATCAATGATCGAGCCATGTATTGAGAGTCTTCTTGATTGCGGTGATCAAGTGGTGTGTATCGATTAAAGATCGGCGGTACATCATGATGTTGAGATCATTCGGGTGATGCAAGATGGTGAGATGCTGATGCATGTTTGGGTGAAGATCTCCAAGGTAATGACGTCTCATCAACTCAAGGGTAGTGTTCTGTCACAGATTTATCTTCTAATACAAGGCGTCACCAGGATGTTTATCAGGTAGAATTTAGAGGCGTATCAGTGTGTGGTTTATAGACATGTTTTCTATGCTCTCTCATTTGTAATTCATGTTTGAGCATTACATGGATTCCTTGTATTCCTTAATTCATATTGGATAATTTTGGGAATTTCCTTGTGGTTTTTTAATCCTCCTTATCAGAGTGTTTTTCCATATTAAAAATACTATGTGTTGATATATTTATTATACATATATCTCTTCCATATTTTGATGGGTTTCTCATGACATTTTTGGCATGAATTTTTTGGTCCATAATTAATATTATCCTAAACAAATTATATAAGAAAAATGGGTACGATTATAATTCAGATAGAAAAAACATTGAACAAATGAGATGGATATAGTGATGAGAAAAGAATATTTCACCATGTGGAATTCATTGTCTATCAGTCATTTTGTTACAATTTTTATATTTTGGTTTTTTGAATAAAAGGATCACTCTCGAATATCACCTATATCTCCCGATACGGGACCGACAAGATTCTTGTAGACGAGAACAACTCTCCCTCTTCTTCCTTTCATTTTTTTATTGTTTCCTTGTATTATTTTATTAATTACCACTGTGTTATTTTTTTAATATTTGTAAATATTTTTATTGTCTGTTCTTATTCTTCTGTGTTGTGTTCTTGATTCTCTACAAATGGTGACCAATTTTCAATGTTTGATCCTAGCAGTTAATTTTAATTCTTTTTGGAGACTCGAGTTTCATGTTGATAATCACCTCTTCATTACACATAGAAGATTGTGAAGGTGATTTGGGGTTATTTGAAAGTGCATTATTTCACGATATTGTTTTTCTACTCTTTTACCTAAGTTATTTCTCGCTTCTTCTGTTAAATTTATCAATCATGTGGTTTGGTGAGGTTGTGTGATTTTTTATCCTCTGATGATAGCATTGGTCAGAATGAAATTCTTATCTTGTGTGATTTGATTTGGAAATTTCGTCACATTGGGAGAGTGATCGTTTGTTGTAATTTGGGTAAAATAATTGGAGATTCTCACATATGGTGTCTCTGACATTTTTTTGGTCTCTTGGTTGATTCAGGTAGGAAGAGTGAGAGGGATAGTGAAGGTGATCATGGAAATTGGCCTACATATTCAAGGTGAATCATGGGTTGGTAAGAGAGGTTATCCCTTTTAATAGAGTTGTCACTTAGTGATTTTGAAGAGCATATCAAAGCATGCTTTATGGAATATCTCTATTTAGGAATTGTCTATGTGAAAAAAATTTAGCGTTGTAGGGTGGGGAAATGAATATATAATTAATTTTCCTACATCGAGAAACTCTTATTTGATGTTAATCCGCTACTTAGAGTCAATCGACCACGTAGGTAAAATGGGAACATCAACAATGAATCCTTTCACTAGAATAATTTTATTGGAGACTTACTATGAACCCTTCGAACTAGATCTACGTGACTTTCCATTGATGGACATGACTGGAAAAGCACTATTGTCAAATCCATCCTACACTAGATGAAACTGAGCCCACTAAGTTGAGATCTGAAGCTCGATGTTAACTGAGACGGCGAATGAATCCAACCTAGATGGCATCACTGCTGTTGAAGGAGGATGGTTTCATAATACCTCCATAGATAGAGCTCCACTACCACACCCCAATTTTCATGAGAAACCTTGGACGATCCAACACTATTCCCCATTGGAAAAGAAGAACCCATGGTAGAGGATAAGAAAAAGAAAAAAATTTAAAAAAATTTAAATAACTATAGTAAATATAAATATAAATAAATAAATATATATAATAATAATTTTTATATATAAATAAACAAATATATTATTAACATTAATATTTGAAAATATGTTTATATTTCTAAAAGAATAATAATAAATATAATGTATATATATTAATAATAATAAGTGTATGAATATTAAAATTCACAAATATATATAGTTAATACTTTCATAATTAACTAATATATATATATATATTATAAATATACACTCAAATGTCAACATGACCAAGAACAAATTGGGATTTGGGTAAAATAATTAGAGCTGCTCCCCTATGGTGGATCTGTCATTTTTTATGGTCTCTTGGTTAAATCAGGTATGAGGAGTGAACGAGATGGAAAATCCAATCCTGGGTGGTGATCATGGGCATTTGACTATATATTATAGGGTCATCTGAGGTTTTTATAAGAGGTTTTCCATTTTCACAGAGTTGTCAGTTGGAGTAAGTGAAAAGAACATCAAATCATTCTATGTGGAATTCTGATTACTATTACTCAGGAAGTCATAGTTTTTCATATTTTCTATTTTTTCAAACAAGATAATGTGTCCTCTTATGATTTTCATATCTCCAGACACAAGATTCGATTCGATTCTTGGAAAAGATATCCACTCCCCCACTTCAGCTTTTCAATTTTCTTCATTGTTTCCCTATTTTCATTTTTTCATTACCACTATGGTGTTTTTTTAATATTTACAAATATTTTGATCATTCATTAATATTCTTATGTACCGGGATCTTGAATATCTAGAAATAGAGAACTAATTTACATGTCTTGATCTACCAAGTGAATCTTAATGCCTCTTGGAGATTCAAGTTTCATGATGATTTTCACCAATTCATTACTCTTAGAAGATTATAAAGGTGATTTGGGGTGATGTGAGAGTGGATTCTTGGATAGGATTAGGTTCTTACTCTTTTTTCCCTTGATACATTTTCCATTATTCTCTTAACTTTCTTGATCGAGCTGTTATTTGAGGTTGTGTGATTGTTGATCCTTTCACAATCACACTAGACATGGAAAAATTATTGACTGGAGTGATTTTATTAGTATATTTCTTCAATTTGGGAGAGATATATGGTGTTTCAATTGATTCTATGCATGAATGACCAATATTTTGGGTGAGGTAGGTGTGTTCGTTGATGCAACAACCATACACTAAGTGAGTACGAGAGTCGTTGATTTACTTCTTAAAAAGAACTATTATTGGTAGTTGAGGATGAATTAAGTTGATGTTGGCCTTATTCTCACTGACCATCTCTCTTCTAATTATTTATTTTTCCTTATTTTCCTATGAATTCACTATTTTTCCACTCCAATTGTGTTTTCCAACAATTTTTCATGATATTTTCATCTAAATCTTTCAAAATATTAAAAATAAAAAAATCAAAAATATCATAAGGGAATTTGATGCTTTTACCTTAAGAGATACCATAAGATTTATTCACATTTTTCTACTTTTCATTTGATTAATTGAATGATTTTTTAATGTTTAATTTATCTTTTAATGAACTATCATTCAATTTGGAGAAAATCTGGTGGAAATTTTTATTTTTTTATTCTTTAAATGAAAATGTATGATTTTTGGAACTCATTTGTTCCATATTTTTATTTCTTGTAGCAAAATTATAATAGTACCCCTTTGTGTTACGTAATTCACTTTTTGTTGAGCATAGATATATTGAATATGTAAATGGATATAAAGTAATCCCAAAAAGAAAAAAATAAAAAACAAAATCAAGTAGAGTTGAATTCCAACATTCTTTTGTCAAGGAATATCATCTAGCTCTTTTGAAAATCTACACTCGCCCCGGAACATCGGGATGTCGAGTTACCCCCTCTTAGTTTATAGGTGAAGGTTGTTGATGCCACCACCTACTGTTATTTTGGATTTGAAGATTTTCATCTTTATGGACAACTATTAAGGACGAACCAATTATGATCAGGGTGAATCCATTGTTGTCCTCATCAACTCAGGGGTCCCTACTTAAAGAAGAATACAATATCTTCCTGACCAATCTATTCCTTCAAGCATCATGAAACATGAACTAAGAAACTAATGAATGATCCACAGCCACGTTTCCCACTGATGGTTGATGTTTCTACACACACTGAACATTGGAAAATGCGGTTTAAAAGAAAAATGGGGAGGGAATAATTTTTAGTCTAATCTATGAGAATCCTTTCCATAGGGTACAATCCAATGGTTAATCGAGCACCCAAAATTTTGAATTTGGCCCCTAGACCGTCCTAGTTTAATCTATGTTTACAATGAATGATGGTCTACATGAGTTAGACTGATACATCAATATTTGGATACATCATCATATTTGGAAACATGAACTCAAGCAACCATGTGGTCAGAGTGGATTTCTGAAGGGTTTCATCTATATAAACAAAAATGGCTATGTTGGAAAATTCACTATGTGGGAATTTTGGATACATCACAAAACATATACATAGGAAACCATATATGTTGACCACTTCACCCCTATTGAAAAATGGATACCTGAAGAGAAATACCTATGTGAGAACCAGATACATGGGGAAATATTTACATAATCAACACTCCTACGTCGATAAACGCTTACACGGTGCAATCAACTATGTGGAGTAAATAATCTAGGTAAGTAAAAAATGTAATGTCAAAGTGAATCCTTTCACCTAGTGAATTTTCCTGAATACTTACAGTGCACCAGTGTTATATGAGGATAATTTTACTCTGAATTCTCTCAATGGAAAACATAAGGGTTTATTGTGGGAGGAGTACATGATCATAAGAATTAAATAAATGAAAAAATATATAAGTAGCCTAAACCAATTATCATGACTATATATCCAACCAAGATGAGAGCATATAATATTGGAATTATAACAACCCGCCTTTTTATAACTTATCTTTTCATTACATTTAACAAGACCGAGGATCTTTAAGGTTTAGTGTCTTGGAAACCAGTAACTTAATACACGACGACATAATTTTTTTTCTTAAACACTTGAAAGGCTTCTTCACTGTTCATCCTAAGTTCATCAAAACATCTCATAACCTGGGAGCACATATCAAAGGAAGGGGTGAGAAGAAGGCCCAACAAGGGAAATAATAGAAACATTTTACATGTGAACCTGAGATACATCAATAAAGTCATGATAAATAACTTTAAGGCATGAGAAAGAGATCATGAGTCATATCATAATAAAAATAATGTGTTTCATAAAAAGAATATTTGGCTACAACATTTAACTTAGATAATCATTTCCGTATCACCAAGGTCCATCCCCAAGGTGTCATTAAAAAATTACCAAGGTTATTCACCAAGGTATCGTTAAAATGGCCATCTCTAGAGATTAAGTCTTTACCCAATGCATTGGAGCGCTATCAGGGAGCACCATTAATTTGTTTTTATTACCATGTGATCCACATATATCAACATAAAACATTTCATAAATAACCCATATAGCATAAAAGAAATGTGATTCAGTTCATAATTATAACATTTTAAAAACTGATTTAAAGACATTATCTTTATGTCACTTTAAACCCGCGGAAAAGGAAATCAGGTTTCATGTATGTAAATCACAGAATTAAAATAGAAAATTTTGATATATATGTGAATAACCCTATAGAAGAAAGAGCTTTGAGTATTTACTTATTAAAATAAAAGAATTTGAGAAAAAAGATAGAGACATTTTGAGACAAAAATTCTACAGCATAACGGCTATGTTACAGGGTTTTAGAAAATATTAAAAAGAGGGGGCATGGATCACCCACTCATAAATGATCCAGAAAACAGTATAGGGACAAAATATAAAGGATATAAGAACATGGTAATGAAATTTGAAAGACACACCATATGAAATGAAAAACATGGAAGGAAGACAAAAATAAGATTTATCTTATGAAAATTCGGCAGCCTAACGACGTCACTTAAAACTTCAAAAATGAATTGATGAGATCAAATAGGGTCTCTAATAATATGATCATAAAAGAAATTTATGATGGATATAGAGATCATACCCCAACATAATAAAAAGGAACACGAAAGACTTGACATGAAAATAGAACTTTGAAAATGAGATGGGTGAAATAATCCCTTACAAAAATTCGGCAGCCTAACTGCGCCACTTAAAAATTCTTAAAATGAATTGATGAGAGTAAGAGGAGGTATCTCATAATATTAAAATACAAATTACAATAAGGTGAATATAAAATAACATCCTACAACATAAGAACATGGAGCATAAAAGAAATGACATAAAAGAGAGCACTTGAAAAGAAAGAGAGAGGTAAGATCCCTTACCATAAATCATATATCTTAAAACATGAAGGTTGGGACCATGAGAGATTGGGGGAAACTTGGGAGGACACATTGGAAGGTAATGAGACCAGAGCTTCTTTGAGGGGGATTTTTAAATGAAATGAATGAGGGAAAGTCTTGGTATTTATAGGAGAAATGAGGGGACAAGTCATTAATGGCCAAGGGACACCTCATCGGTGGTATTGACAAAACCATGGGCTTTCCCATGGTATTCTCCCATGGTATTGGCCACTTGGGACACCTCATACCTTATCTTACTATTAATAAGTCGAACAAAATGATTAAATAATTATTACATCCTTAATGATGTAATTAAACACCTGAAACTCTAAACTGAAAATTCATTTTTCACCGAAAATTGAACTTTTTGAGAAAAATCCCAAAAAAGGACCTTAACATAATATCGATGCTCTGAATTCAAAAATGAACTCCATTTTACAAAAATAATTTTATAAATAATTTAAATTTAATTTTTAAATAAAAAACACTATTCATCGATTTTTTTTTCAGAAACATCCCCAAAATTACCTTAACATAATATTGATGCTCGGAATTCAAAAATGAACTCCATTTTAAAAAAATCATTTTCTAAATATTTTTAATTTTTTTTAATTAAGAAACACTATTCACTCAAAAAAACTATTACATGACTACTAATTTCTGAAATAGTTATTTACCCATTTTATTGAATCACATTACTTAATAAAGGTGCCTATAATATATTTATACTTTCTTTATATGAGATTACTAATCCATTTGGTCACATTACTAATCCGAAGCGTAAAATCACTATTCATATATTACTATTCACCAAAAATTTAGTTGATCTTATTAGACTCTAAATTTCTTACTGAACACATTTGTAGAAGACCATTTTTTGAAAATCCTTACACATCATTAATTATTTATGGTTTACATAAATATTTTAAAATATCATTTTTCCAAAATTCATCGATAAAATACATCCTAAATTTATCCAGACATTTGAAAATTCACAAATATCACCATAAGAAGAAATCACAATTTTTATTTATCAAAGGATTAAATAATGTAGTTAAGGTCTCATTTCATATCCCCTTATAACACCAACATAGGATCTAAGTGTAAGCTGTGCTAAGGTGATAGAATCTTGGGGTGGCTTGGCCAATATTTCCCGAGTGGTGATTTCTATCAGCTTGAACTTCATGCGAAGGCGATTCCATTCTAGTTTCACACGATGAAGTTCGTCTTGGGTTTGGTCCAGAGCAAAGCCCAGTGGTGCTACCTCCTTCCCAAGTTCTGTTAGATGGGCTTGAATCAACCCGAGACTACTGGATGAGGCCATCAAATCCTTTTCTATAGTAATAAACCAAGATCACTTGTATTTATAGAAAATAATCGCAACATTTAGTTTCCAATGGTCATATTGACCAACAGTCATATAACAGTCGAAACCCAAAGGTCTCATTTTAGTTATAATCATTTTATTAAATGTAATAGTTCTGTTGAGTATAAAATAAAATAACACAAAAAATTAGGAAACAAAATTTATTAAATAATTTGGGTCGTTACATTCTCCCCCCCTTAAGAAATTGCGTCCTCGCAATTTTTAAAATTAGGCTTCGAAATTTCAGTGAAATTCCCACATCGGAAAAAGAGTTAGTAAAACTATTACTTTAAAAGAATGAAGGGAAGTACAAAGGTCACCCGAGTTAACCCATACTAGGATTCCATGTAGGAAAAAATGGATATAGAAGAAAAAAAAGGGTCAAGTTCTGATGGAGAGTGATAAAAAACTTGGTTAGGAGAAAATTAACCACAAGAATATTAGAAAATTATGATGTGTTAAACGGTCTTTGATTACCCAATAGGAAACATAAACCAACAACGTTTTTGTTTTACGTTCCTTTTCATAATTTTGAGGAATTCATTTACTAAATAGAATAAAAACACAATGAAATATACTTACCTTCAAGTATAGTTTCATCCTTTAATAAGTTTCTACCAAGACTAATCTGTTCTACAAATAATGAGCATTCAAAAACACTTCGTCTCATCAAAATCACAAGAATCATCTTCTGGAGAATCACATAATCCACAAAATAAGAACTATATATTTCCCTTGAATTTAGTCACCAACTAAAACTAAAATGGTTAGTAAGAGATCATATAATCCCCAAAAAGGATAATCCTTTATAGAATGAAAAAAAGACTATAAATCTTCAAAATTCAATAAAAAGTACCAAAAGTTTCAGAATGACCATTCAATACACAATCATCCTTAAAATCCATCAGTATAATCCAAACTAATATTAGAACCCAAAACATAGAAGGATTTAATCACTTAGTCTTCCAAAATAAATATTAACATTTATCTCCAAATAACATCCACTACTATTAAAGTCTCATACCAAGTGTAATTAACCAAATAACATATTCTCAATGTTAGGTTACTGATTTTCCAGAAATAACCCAAATCACCATATGTCCACCATAAATACATAGATTCTTACAAAAAAATATTTAACCATTCCTCCAAAAACTAAATCCTGTAGTATTTTATTTTCCTTGGGCACAAAGTATTCAAAAAGACTAAACATCATCCAAAATAACCTTTATCATTTAATCACAAATTCATTTTCCTATACAAAGTATATCTATTTGATAAAACATAAGTTTCCAAAATCAACTTATTCTTGATCCATAAAAATAGCAGGTGCATTAGTTAGTCCTAAGGGAATAAAAACAAACTCATAATTCCCATATCTTGATCGGAATGTAGTTTTTGGAATACCATCATTCTTCACCCTCTATTGATGATAACCAGAACGAAGATCAATCTTAGAGAATAATTGAGCCCCAAGAAGTTGGTCAAATAATTCATAAAATATTGGAAGAGGGTATTTGTTCTTCACTGTGATCCCATTTAGTTCTCTATAATCAATGCATAGACGCATCGATCCTTCCTTCTTCTTCACAAAGGGAACTGGTGCTCCACAAGGAGACACTCTTGGTCGGATATACCCCTTCACCAAAATATAATGGAGTTGTTTCTATAATTCCTCTAGATCCACATTTCCCATCCGATAGGGGATCTTTGATATTGGATGAGATCCAGGTACAAGTTCGATGTAGAACTATACCTCTCTTTTTGGGTGAGGTTCAGGTAAATCCTCAAGAAAATACGTCAACGTATTTCTGGACTATGGGGACATATTCTAAAAGAATAAATCCTTCGTGAGAAACTTATTTCATTTATGAAAATTTTAACGAAAAAGGATTTTATGTCTTAAATCTTCGTTCTTAGACAATTACATTTTTCTACAATTCCTTCATAACGATTCATGAAAAGCTTACGATTAACCAAACATATCCCCTGAGAGTATCGTAACCTAGAGTGAAACAAGGCCTGTTGTCGTGTACCAGTTCCCGTTAGAGTCTAGCTCAAAGCAGTGTTTTTGGGTTTTACCCCTATGTACATCTGTTCCAGATCCACCTCTACCTGCTTGTATCCAGACATGGATGTATTTTCTTGATAAACCACTTACTCAATACTCACCAAAATACTAGGTAGATTTCCTATATTTAAACTTTTCTATAGGGTTATTCCTAATTTTTTCATATCCTAAATTCCATAAATAACTAAACCATCCTTTGATACCAACTATAACATCCCGCCTTTTTATAACATAAATTTTCATTACATTTTACAAAACCTAGGATCTTTAAGGTTTATTGTCTTGGAAACCAGGAACTTAATACATGACGACATAAAATTTTTTCTTAAACACATGAAAGGATTCCTAATTGGTCATAATAAGTTCATTACAACATCTCATAACATGGGAGTGTACATCAAAGGAAAGGGTTAGCATAAGGCCCAGTAATGGAAACAAGAGAAACATTTTACATGTGAACTTGAGATACATCAATAATGTGATGATAAATAACTTTAAGACACAAAAAGAGATCATGAGGCATATCATAATAAAAATAACGTGTTTCATAACATGAATATGTGGCTACAAAATTTAACTTAGACAATATTTTCCCTATCACCATGGTCCATCCCCAAGGTGTCATTAAAAAATTACCAAGGTTATTCACCAAGGTATCGTTAAAATGGTCATCTCTAGAGATTAAGTCTTTACCCAATGCATTGGAGTGCTATCAGGGCACACCCTTAATTTTTCTTTATTATCATGTGACCCACGTATATCATCATCAAACATTTCATAAATAACCCATATATCATAAAATATATGGGTTTCATTTCATAATTATAACGTTTTAAAAACTGCTTTAAAGACATGACATTTCTGTCACTTTAAACCCACAGAAAAGGAAAGCGGGTTTCATGTATGTAAATCCCATAATTAAAATAGAAAATTTTGATATATATATGTGAATATACCTATAGAAG
The DNA here is from genome assembly GCA_963277665.1 of Viscum album. Lineage (NCBI taxonomy): Eukaryota > Viridiplantae > Streptophyta > Magnoliopsida > Santalales > Viscaceae > Viscum > Viscum album. The sequence goes on from OY728140.1 coordinate 316,503,724, forward strand.
AAAGAGCTTTGAGTATTCACTTATTAAAATAATCGAATTTGATAAAAGGAGAGTGACATCTTGAGACAAATATTCTACAACATAACATCTATGTTACAGGGTTTTAGAAAATATTGAAAAAGGAAGGGACATGGATCATCCACTCATAAATGATCTATAAAATAGTAGAGGGACATAATATAAAGGACATAATAATGTGGTAATGAAATTTTAAAGACATACCATATGAAATGAAAAACATGTAAGGAAGACAAAAATAAGATTTCTCTTATGAAAATTCGACAGCATAACGACGTCACTTAAATCATCAAAAATGAATTGATGAGATCAAATAGGGTCTCTCATCATATGAAAATAAAAGAACAGTATTAAGGATATAGATATCATACCCCAACATAATAAAAAGGAACTTGAAATACTTGGCATGAAAATAGAACTTTAAAAATGAGAAGGTTGAAAGAATCACTTACAAAAATTCGGCAGCCTAACGGCGCCACTTAAAAATTCTTAAAATGAATTGATGAGTTTAAGAGGAGGTATCTCATCATATTAAAATACAAATTACAATAAGGTGAATATAAAAGAACATCCTCCAACATAAGAACACGGAGAATAAAAGAAATGACATAAAGGAGAGTACTTGAAAAGAAAGAGAGAGGTAGGATCCCTTACCTTAGAACGTAACTCTTAAAATCTGAAGGTTGGGACCTTGAGTGCTTGGGGGAACCTTGGGAGGAATCCTTGGAAGGTAATGAGACCATAGCTTAGTTGAGGGGGATTTGGAAATGAAATTAATGAGGGAAATTCTTGGTATTTATAAGAGAATTGAGGGGACAAGTGATTAATGGCCAAGGGACACCTCATCGGTGGTATTGACAAAACCAAGGGCTTGCCCAGGGTATTTGCCCATGGAATTGTCCACTTGAGACACCTTATACCTTATCTTACTAATCATAACTCGACCATAATGATTACATAATTATCAGATCCTTAATGATGTCATTAAACACCCGAAACTCTAAACTGAAAATTCATTATCCACCAAAAAATTCAACCTTTTCAGATTAATCCCAAAAATTTACCTTAACATAATATCAATTCTCTGAATTCAAAAATGAACTCCATTTTATAAAAATAATTTTCTAAATAATTTAAATTGAATTTTTAAATAAAAAACAATATTCATCGAAAATTCATTTTTTTCAGAAAAATCCGCAAAAATTACCTTAACATAATATCGATGCTCTGAATTCAAAAAATGAACTCTATATTATAAAAATAATTTTCTAAATATTTTTAATCTAATTTTTAATTTAAAACACTATTCACCTGAAAAAACTAATACTTGACTAATAATTCCTGAAACAGTTATTTACCCATTTTATTGAATCATATTACTTAATCATGGTGCCTATATTATATTAATATTTTCTTTAAGTGAGATTACTAATCCATTTGGTCACATTACTAATCCTAAGTGTAAAATCACTATTCATAAATTACTATTCACCAAAAATTAAGTTGATCTTATTAGACTCTAAATTTTTTACTGAACACATTTGTAGAAGACTATTTTTTGAAAATCTTTACACATTATTAATTATTTAAGGTGTACATAAATATTTTAAAATATCCTTTTTCAAAAATTCATCAATAAAATATATCCTAAATTTATCCAGACATTTGAAAATTCACAAACTTCGCCATACGAAGAAATCCCAATTTTTATTTATCAAAGGATTATATAAGGAAACTAAGGTCTCGTTACATAGCCCCTTATAACACCAACATAGGATGTAAGTGTAAGGTGTGCTAAGGTGATAGAATCTTGGGGCGACTCGACCAACATTGCCCGAGTGGTGATTTCTATCAGCTCGAACTTCACGTGAAGGCGATTCCATTCCAGTTTCACATGATGATGTCCGGCTTGGGTTTGGTCCAGAGCAAAGCCTAGTGGTGCTATCTCCTTCCGAAGTTCTGTTAGATGGGCTTCTATCGGCACGAGACTACTGGATGAGGCCATTGAATCTTCTTTCTATATTAATCTACCAAAATCACTTGTATTTATAGACAATAATCGCAACATTTAGTTTCCAACAGTTATATTGACCAACAGTTATATAAAAATCGAAACCCAACAGTCGCATTTTAATTATAATCATTTTATTAAATGAAATAGTTTTATTGGGTATAAAATAAAATAAAACATAAAATTAGGAAACAAAATGTATTCAAAATTTCGGGTCGTTACAGGAATTGTGCTTTCTCTACGAAACCAAGCTTCATGGTGTTCCACATTCTTTTGTAGGTAACATGTATTTGTCTACCAAGTGAGGATGATGTATAGTGTAAAGCCTACCATGAGGCAGCTAGGGAGTTTCTTGCACAGCTGTGACTGTGATGTTGAGGCATGGATTGTCATGAAATTGGAGTATTAAAATAAGAAGAAAAATACAGAAGGGGGTATTGATTCACCCGTCATCTTAATAGAGGTAAAAACTGCAAGGAGAACACAGATCACAACATGAGAACCAAGACATTGGGATCTGCTGGGAATTAATTAGGTATTTTGGGAGACACAAAATCATTTTTTTATTAGTTTTCATCACCTTTTCTTAGATTAGTTTGTTCCAAACTATTTTTATATGATTAATACATCCATGATTTTTTAATTCTAGGGGAATTGGTTGTGTTGGTTGATCATTTTTACCTTTTTCATAAATTCTCTTAACGTGTTGCTTCTGTCTAGTTCTTCTTCAATGATCATTTTCTTATAAAAAATTATGTTCAGTGAAAACTATTATTGATAATTCTTAAATTCAAAATATCTTTACTCAAAGGATTTCAGAAAAAAAGGTAAACCAAGCTTGAGGGAGAGTCACACACTAAGTTCAATTGACAATTCGAACTCAGTGAAGATTGTTCTACATAATGATTGGGTGACTTCTTCTTTTGAGGACCTACAAAAAATATTTAGTCACATGTTGACTTAACGAATAATTAGGTTATCCTCTTTAAATCAGTTCCATGTGTTTTAATTTTAATTCGTGAATGAATAAAAATTTGTATAAAATCCATCCAAATGAATTCCCCCTACTTCATCAGCTAATCTCTCTCACTAGTTGTGTTCTTTTGTCCTCTCTATTTGTCTCTTTGTTCTATTACTATTATAGTCACATTCAAACCAACCTTCACTCTCATAACTACTTCCCAAACATTATCACTTTATTCATCTACATATGTGTTGTTTTATGTTAATTTTTTTTACATTCATGGTCACCCTCTTAAATCACATACTACGAGTCCTAATATATGGATTGAACTCATCTCACCGCAAAAGTATTCTAATTAAAGTTATAAATATTTATTTTTAATGAGTCCAATGACCCCATATCAAATTTTGGTTTCATTATTGGGTAAATTATCACACGACCGATATAAAACAACAAAAAATCATAACACATAAAATACACAAAATAAATCATATATTTAAAAACAATAAAAATATACGCAAGATAATTCAAAATCAAATCTATTAAATATTCCGTGTTTATAAAAAGTAATCAAAACACTGAGACCATATATCTCTTTATAATTTAAATTGAGAGAAACCATAGAGATTTGAAAAAAAAAACAAATACAAAATTAAGATGGAGCCCAATGAAGATGCTGAGAAGTAGAACATTAATAATGAACTAACGAAAAATTTGAATCCACCAAGAAAAAAGAAGAATGAGAGACAAAGTTTGAGATTTTTATTATTGTATAATACCTCTAGTAATTAGTTATTCATTAGGATATCACCAAGATCTAGGAATTATGAAATAAAACAACCCATGTTATCCTTGTAGCCTACCTTCAATGGAATTCTCGATGAAGGAACTCTTGACTTCATTAGGGACTTCTACTGTAGTGATCAATAGCTTCCTTTGTAAGGCATGAGTGAGGAAGTTCTTAAACATAGAGTCTTCCATTTTTTACTCAAGGTAAATTATTAGAGATAGTTTCAACAGTTATAAGAGGAAATATTTGTCAACTGGGATCAAGTTTATGATTCGCTCATCGTGATGTTTTACAATAGGAGAATGACTCCTAAAATCATATACAAAATCAATGCTTTCCCTTAAGATGATAGAGAACTATTCCATGAAGCTTGGTATTGATTTAAGGGATTACGTATACAATATCTATATCATAAATTCAGTCCCCAATTCTTCATTTACACATTCTACAATATTATAACCCCTTACCAAAAAATATTGGTGGACCAATCTCCTGGTGGATATTTCTGTGATAGAACTATCAAGGAACTGAAAAAAACATTAAATACTTTGTCATGAATCTCAAAAAAACAAGTGATATAGGATAAAAACCATTATGAGGAAATAAAAAAAACAATATTCCATAATATGAGGCAGAAGATGTTGGGTTTTTCATTGAACATAATCAAAATACTCTTCGGGAGCAATGCCACCGTTGGGGAATGTTTTGGCACCAATACTTGTGATGTCCCAAATTTGATATTCCTTCCCAATATCCCAAAAATTGTAATTTTTTGGCTATTTTCAAAGGAATGATCCTTGTCATTTCCCATTTTCAAATACTTATAATAAGGGGTATAGAAACCACCAAAATCTTTCATGAATAGATACGAGAGTTCTTAGACTGACTACTACCCATAGTTTATAATAGCCACCTAGGTAGTTGTCCCGGACCCAACCAATAGTCAAATAATCTATCTCACAAGATGAATTAAGGTGTATTTTTCAATAGCTGATAGTTAGGTATGATGAAGAAAACTCCATAAGTGATCTTGATATAGTAAAAATAGATTCTAATATGAAAAATACTGAAATTAAAATGGGGAAGTTGACTAGATTAGTTAGTGATGGAGATAAGGGTAAGCGTCCAATAAGTAAGGAAGTGAATTCTTGAGAACATACCTTGTATGTGACCAGATTTAGTGGTCTTAAATCCGAAAAATAATCTACATAAGTACCCCATCCAACAGAAAAATAAAAATTCGATGAATCTGGATACTAAATTTTTGAAAATGTTGAATCTAAAAATTTGGACACCTTTACTAGAAACACTCTAAATCATTATATCCCAATTTAAAAATAACAAGAAAATGTATTAAAAATAGGGAAAATGTAACAGCCCAAGATTTTATAAAGAAATATTCTTTTTGATTTTATTAATGTCTTGTATTGTACGCTACACCAAAAGGAGCTTGCACAACACGCATCCTTGACTTGCCTTGCATACACGCAATCACGACCTTCCTCGATAGCGTGTGTAGTACGCAATAACGAGTTTCACTAAACAACGATATGCTATTAAAATATTATTAAAACTAGCCGTTATGAATAGTAATAACCACTTTTTAAAATTCTGTAAATCTTATATTTCAAAATGAACTTCATTTTTGGATTCGGAGTATCGAATTTAGCCTAAGGTGAAATTTTGGTACTTTTCGGATAACTTTCATATTCTGATGAATAGTGAAAATTATTAATTATAATTAAAAAACAACTTTTTTAATCGAAATAATTAATAGTGATAAATTATTAATTTGAGTGGTTTTAAAGTATATTTAGAATATATTTTTACAATTTAATTCAATGCTGGTCATTGGTTGTAATTTCACATTTAAACCAGACATAATCAAGTATCAATCTTTTGATAGAAATTGTTTCTTAAAAACACGCTATTTGTCTTAACAGCGGGATTTAATTATAAAATTAATTAATTCAACTTCTATGTTATGAATTTGGTAAAATAGACTTCATTTTTGAATTCGTAATATGAAATATAGCTTAGGATGAAATTTTGGCATTTTTCTGAAAACCATCATTTTTTGATGAATAGTGAAACTACTAAGTGGTAGTTAAAAAAACTGAATTTTTCATAAAACATAATTTTACCGCTTCTGTGAATGGAATTTCAAAAATCCGACAGACACGGTTGATATCAGTAAGTAAAATGTGGTTCAATGAGATAAAAATAATTTTTTGGTGAATAGTAACTTTTTACTATTTTTACCGCGGTTAATAGTAAATAGGGTAACTAAGGGTAAATATGATATCAATATTACCCTAACACATGTCCTAATTCTATTGGACAAGTGTACTTCGACCAAAAACAAACTTAGGAATAAAATATGACCATTCAGGCCCACTTGGATTAGATTAGGACATTTATTATTAATTTATTTAAAGAAGGGTTAAAATAGTTAAAATCAAAGTTTAATAAGTCAATCATTTTTAATATGGGGTTATACATAAGATAAATTCTACTATAAATATTCATTAGAAAGCTAAAAAGATTTTCTACATAATGGTATTTTATTTGTAATTTTTAGACATCAAATAATTTAATTAATTTATGACACAAAGATGATGCAGTAATTATCTTATTTATGAAATATTGACATAATTGATGTTATAAACACCAAAATAAATGTAATTTGAGAATTTTTATGAATTCCACTAATTTTCATGGTTACTATGATATATTAATGTTGATTTAATCAACTTTGTTCGAACATGTAATTCTGTTATGACTTTCACAAAAAACATATATCAAATAGTGTCAAAATTGACACAAAATAGTTTTTAAATCAAATATTATATTATTAATTGTTATTTTATTCCTAAAAATCTAAGGTTCGGCCAAATGACTTAGATAAGGATATATATATTAATAATAAACAATTTGGGGTTCGTTTGGCATGTTATAGTAAGTGTATTAACCATATAGTGAAAGAAAACAAAAAGACATGGTAAAAGTTAAATTATTTAACTTAGAGTTAAATCTAATTGATAAGGTTTAAAATAAGCTCCAAACATGTCTAAATTTGATTGGTTGATGAGATTACAACCCTATCTCATCTAAGCTTCGAATATGAGTCATTTTTGGAGGTTTTGAAGTGGGGTTAGATTTATTATAAATTAATATTTTTTAAGAATTCCTAAGGTGCCCCTCTCCTCCCCTATAAAAGGACACCTCCTCCCCCTCCTCCTCACACCAATTTGAGCACTCAATCTCGGCAAAACCCTGCCAAAATCTCTTCTCCACTTCCCTAGAAACATCCTAGAGGTTCTGGTCTTCCTCAAAGACCAATTTTAGGGCCCTAAGAGGAGGTCTCAAAGAGGCGCTTCAAAGAAGAGGTAATTACCATTACCAATTCTTTCATCATTTTTTTCTTTTCCACTTCTTATTATTAGGTTGTTTCATTATGAAGTAATAACATCAGTATCACTCATATACTGATATGTTATTATAAGTATGAAACAACCCTATTTCACCATCTATCCATCCTACGGAAAAAGAATTCACCGCGCGTGCGTACGTACGGAATACCGTCTCCACGCCGTGGTGTAATCTATTTTACGCCACCACCTTAATTGGATGGGTATAATGGTGTAATGAGTAACTATATATGATTATTATAAATTGATATTGATACATAAATAGTATACAAACACTTCAACACAATTCCACGACCATGGGAACGATATCATCGCTCGTGCGTACGTACGGACTACCGTCTCCACGACGCGATGAGATTCATTCTCAATGAATATCCATTCATGAATGATTATAAAGTATATATAATAAGTACTAATGAAATATATGACATAATAATGATACTGGATTTATGTATATTTATATTTATGTCATCTAACTCCATTCAATTCAATAAGGAAACGGAAACAGCGTTCATGCGTACGTACGGACTACCGTCTCCATGAACGGTGTATTTCATTCCATTATCAATATATTATATATATATGTATATTATGAATATATATTATATATAAATCATGTTTTACATTCTGGATATAAGTAATCATGATCCAAGTAATCATATTAATAATTACAAGTTAAAAAGACGAACGACAAATAAGACGATTTTACCCAAAATGCTACTTTAACATGAATTTACAAAAGACCGGGTAATATAAATCCATAAGAGAACAATATATGATATCATAACAATGAATATGATTCTGTAATAAGTCAATAACATTATGTAAATCATTATACAGGAGGTTCGGACACGTACAAAGCAAGTCGGACCTAAGGTAAGGGAAATATCACAATCTCATTTTTATCCGAGATTGTTTATTCGTAAGTATTTACTGGGGTGTATTTTATCATCCACATCCATGTTTCATCAAAATGTAATATTATTTCCATCCACCTATAATATTTTATATCCAATTTTACCCTTCGGTAAGTTTTTTTGTAAAAGATATGAAAGGAATCTTTTGTCGTTTTTCGTACGAGGTACTTTTTGACTTTTCCGACAAAAGTACGAAGAATGTTTTTTTAACTTATACGGCTTGAATGGATTTTTAAAACATTATTTCCAAGAGGCTTCCTTTACAAGTTTTCAAGTTTATTTTTAATCAACTTCTTTTATTTGTATGACATGTTATGAAAGGAAAAATGTTTTTGAAGAAGAAAGGATATTTTCCTCAAGAATGAAGTTCAAGTGTTTTATCAAAATTATTTTCCATCTAAGATAATAAAAGGTTCTGTTTTTATCCCTATTATTACATTGATTTGATCATGTGGTGATGGAATTATTTTTATTAATTCCTTTATCTTATATGAATTGATTTATGATGTCATGATGTTTCAAGAATCCCATTTTTGTTACATGTGTTATGCGATGATGTATGTTTTATGATTATGTGGCACACATAAGAAAGGATTCATTATAAGATGGGTGGGACCTATATCTCCCTCCAATGCATTGGGTAAAGATTTTATATCTCATGAGATAGACATGGCTGGAATGGTAGGTTATACCGGTTCAGTGAAACAGGACTGAAACGAGGGTTACTCGATTCAGAAAGGGACTTTGTCCACTAAGATAGTCTTGGCAATGAGTCATGACTAACAAGAAATGATTTTCCATGATTATGTGTGCATGCCACAAAGTTTCAAGTTTCATGTTATGATTATGGTGATCTCATTTTCACTTCTATGATTTGTTCCATGTTAAGATATTATGATCTCTTTTGCAGGTTATGATTTTCAAAAAGATATGATATGATTTTTATTTCTTTTGTATACCCTTACTGAGCATTTGAGCTCACCCTTTTATGTTTTCTTTTCCCCAGGATATAAAGAAAGGTTTTAGGTAAAAAAAAGGGGAAGATCTTTATGGGAGATATTGAAGATCTTTCACCACGATTAGAAGATTACGTTCCGAGTTTCCAAAGACACTAAACTATTACGATCCTTGTGTGTGTGTGTTTTTGTTATGTACTAAGTATTCCGCAAAAGTAATGTAATGTCCATGTACGATAAGCTTCGGGTCTCTACAGTTGGTATCAGAGGAAAGGTTTAGTCAACCTTTGGAAACTAGGACGCAAAAACGTTAGTGAGATCCCTAGATATATTTCTACGGTATGTCTAGGGATGTCCCTATGGTTAAGTATACGTATAGGTTTTAGTACTAGAACTATGCTAACGATCATAGAATTAAACCTAAGATGTTAGATATTAAAGTTACTCCCCCTTTATTATGTTGTTTTCCCTAGCATGATTTTTGCCTCTCACACTATTCTTTTTGGGTTTTAGAAAATGGCTGGAAACAAGGTGATTCACGATAATGGAGGATATGCTGGACAATGGAATGATATTTTTCATGAGAAACCAAATGAAATTGGATTTGGAAGTCCAAAAATCATTATTATGCCGAATCAGCAATCTCATAATATGATCAATAAAGTAAAATTTGGTAAGTTTCCTGACTCGGCTAATAAGAGAAAGATGGAGTTTCATGATGATCATAGAGGAAAGAAAGTTCAATTTCCCCTATGTAAATCATGTGGGAAGAGGCATCAAGGAGAATGTTTCAAAGGAACTGGAAGATGCTTTGGGTGTGGAAAAGAAGGACACAAAGCAAGTAAGTGCAAAGGAAAAGGTTCAGTTAACACCATGGATGAGGATAATGGTATTGCTACGACATCAACAATGGTTAAATGTTTTAAATGTGGAATGTACGGGCATTATGCAAACCAATGCCCTAAGGGAAAGTCTCATGAAGATAATCAGTATGGTCGTATAGGAAGTATTTATGTTGATGATGATGAAGAGACTACAAATGATATGTGAGATGAAGGAATTGTTGAAGCTCGGTCAATGGTTTAAGAATGTAGTGGAATGATGACATGTTTATTATGTGTAATGTTGTATAATTAATCTCATGGTACTATGGAATAAAGAGACATCTAAGGATTGTTACACTGTTGTCCTTCCTTGAGTTTTGAAAGTGTATAATTAATGGTACAAGTATCCATGAAAGGTTATTCAGATATTTTTGGAATGTAGATGATATGCGCATAATGAAGGGATAAAGAGCAAATGAAATGTTTGACAGTATTCATGAGCTCATGATTGATATAAGGACTAAGTGATATCATGGTTTGAGTATATAGAATTTTGAGGATTTTGGTATGTGGAAAGTGTTAACTTTAAACTGCATTCATGTTTTCACTAAGGTATTCAAGAGAATACATGATTAAGGCCTTTGAATGTTTGGAATGTGACCAACAAGACATATATATGGGGATTAACGATAGTATTAAATCTCTGGTAATCGTTTTCACTATATTATGAGAGTGGACTGCAGTATTATGGATAAGCCTAAAAGATTGGAATGGATTATGTTGGACATAAGTTAGTATTGTTTGTTTTTTCGATATTATTGATGGGATGTTATATAGTTTTGGAAAAAGGACAACCTGCAGGACGGGCGACAACCCATCGCTTCGGACAAGGCTGTGGGAATCGAACCCACAACCGAAGTGCGACTGGCCTTTATCGCCTACCACTGGCCTACAGGAAGTCCCTGTTTAGTAGAAACTAGTTTTATTATATTAAGCAGTATGATATATGAAGTATAAGTCCATTTTAGGAACCATATATGATTAATCTGTAGAATGACTTATATATATTTAATAACTTTTGATAACCTTTTGTTTGAGACAGATGGAATGACCCGTCATTATATCACATGATCTGCTAACACTTCACAAATAACAAATTCAACTTCATTTATTTAAGAGATGAAGTTGAAATTGTTAAAGGAACGAACAACAATGAGGTTGTACCAACATAAAGTAAGTATTTATTCTAATTCAAATTCTTTAACTTTAGGGAAACGATCTTGAAAACCAAAAATGTTGTCCTAGTGATCTTATATCTGATGAATCAGATGGTACCTTAGATCGTCACAAATTTATGGCTTTGTGATTACTGGCTTTTCCATAGCCATGTTCTCTACCACTCTCCATCAGAACATGATGGTTAGATTTTTCTTCCATATCCATATTTTCACCTATGTGGAAACCCAGTGATTAGTTTATTTGGGTAACCATTAGGTTTCGTACTTTGTTTTTAAAGATTGGTTTTGGTATTACTTTTTACGATGTGAGATTCTATTAAAGAAACTTTCGAATAGTAAACCATTTATAACCCCGACGAATTTCGAGGGCGAAATTCATTTTAAGGGGGGTAGAATGTAACAGCCCAAGATTTTATAAAGAAATATTCTTTTTAATTTTATTAATGTATTGTATTGTACGCTACACCAAAAGGAGCTTGCACAACATGCATCCTTGACTTGCCTTGCATACACGCAATCGTGACCTTCCTCGATAGCGTGTGTAGTACGCAATAACGAGTTTCACTAAACAACGATATGCTATTAAAATATTATTAAAACTAGCCGTTATGAATAGTAATAACCACTTTTTAAAATTCTGTAAATCTTATATTTCAAAATGAACTTCATTTTTGGATTCGGAGTATCGAATTTAGCCTAAGGTGAAATTTTGGTACTTTTCGGATAACTTTCATATTCTGATGAATAGTGAAAATTATTAATTATAATTAAAAAACAACTTTTTTAATCAAAATAATTAATAGTGATAAATTATTAATTTGAGTGGTTTTAAAGTATATTTAGAATATATTTTTACAATTTAATTCAATGCTGGTCATTGGTTGTAATTTCACATTTAAACCAGACATAATCAAGTATCAATCTTTTGATAGAAATTGTTTCTTAAAAACATGCTATTTGTCTTAACAGCGGGATTTAATTATAAATTTAATTAATTCAACTTCTATGTTATTAATTTGGTAAAATAGACTTCATTTTTGAATTCGGAATATGAAATATAGCTTAGGATGAAATTTTGGCATTTTTCTGAAAACCTTCATTTTTTGATGAATAGTGAAACTACTAAGTGGTAGTTAAAAAAACTGAATTTTTCATAAAACATAATTTTACCGCTTCTGTGAATGGAATTTCAAAAATCCGACAGACACGGTTGATATCAGTAAGTAAAATGTGGTTTAATGAGATAAAAATAATTTTTTGGTGAATAGTAACTTTTTACTATTTTTACCGCGGTTAATAGTAAATAGGGTAACTAAGGGTAAATATGATATCAATATTACCCTAACACATGTCCTAATTCTATTAGACAAGTTTAATTCGACCAAAAACAAACTTAGGAATAAAATATGACCATTCAGGCCCACTTGGATTAGATTAGGACATTTATTATTAATTTATTTAAAGAAGGGTTAAAATAGTTAAAATCAAAGTTTAATAAGTAAATCATTTTTAATATGTGGTTATACATAAGATAAATTCTACTATAAATATTCATTAGAAAGATAAAAATATTTCCTACATAATGGTATTTTATTTGTAATTTTTAGACATCAAATAATTTAATTAATTTATGACACAAAGATGATGCAGTAATTATCTTATTTATGAAATATTGACATAATTGATGTTATAAACACCAAAATAAATGTAATTTGAGAATTTTTATGAATTCCACTAATTTTCTAGGATACTATGATATATTAATGTTGATTTAATCAACTTGGTTCGAACATGTAATTCTGTTATGACTTTCACAAAAATCATATATCAAATAGTGTCAAAATTGACACAAAATAGTGTTTAAATCAAATATTATATTATTAATTGTTATTTTATTCCTAAAAATCTAAGGTTCGGCCAAATGACTTAGATAAGGATATATATATTAATAATAAACAATTTGGGGTTCGTTTGGCATGTTATAGTAAGTGTATTAACCATATAGTGAAAGAAAACAAAAAGACACGGTAAAAGTTAAATTATTTAACTTAGAGTTAAATCTAATTGATAAGGTTTAAAATAAGCTCCAAACATGTCTAAATTTGATTGGCTGATGAGATTACAACCCTATCTCATCTAAGATTCGAATATGAGTCATTTTTGGAGGTTTTTAAGTGGGGTTAGATTTATTATAAATTAATATTTTTTGAGAATTCCTAAGGTGCCCCTCTCCTCCCCTATAAAAGGACACCTCCTCCCCCTCCTCCTCACACCAATTTGAGCACTCAAGCTCGGACAACCCCTGCCAAAATCTCTTCTCCACTTCCCTAGAAACATCCTAGAGGTTCTGGTCTTCCTCAAAGACCAATTTTAGGGCCCTAAGAGGAGGTCTCAAAGAGGCGCTTCAAAGAAGAGGTAATTACCGTTACCAATTCTTTCATCATTTTTTTCTTCTTCCACTTCTTCTTATTAGGTTGTTTCATTATGAAGTAATAACATCAGTATCACTCATATACTGATATGTTATTATAAGTATGAAACAACCCTATTTCACCATCTATCCATCCTACGGAAAAAGAATTCACCGCGCGTGCGTACGTACGGAATACCGTCTCCACGCCGTGGTGTAATCTATTTTACGCCACCACCTTAATTGGATGGGTATAATGGTGTAATGAGTAACTATATATGATTATTATAAATTGATATTGATACATAAATAGTATACAAACACTTCAACACAATTCCACGACCATGGGAACGATATCATCGCTCGTGCGTACGTACGGACTACCGTCTCCACGACGCGATGAGATTCATTCTCAATGAATATCCATTCATGAATGATTATAAAGTATATATAATAAGTACTAATAAAATATATGACATAATAATGATACTGGATTTATGTATATTTATATGTATGTCATCTAATTCCATTCAATTCAATAAGGAAACGGAAACAGCGTTCATGCGTACGTACGGACTACCGTCTCCATGAACGGTGTATTTCATTCCATTATCAATATATTATATATATATATATATATTCTGAATATATATTATATATAAATCATGTTTTACATTCTGGATATAAGTAATCATGATCCAAGTAATCATATTAATAATTACAAGTTAAAAAGACGAACGACAAATAAGACGATTTTACCCAAAATGCTACTTTAACATGAATTTACAAAAGACCGGGTAATATAAAGCCATAAGAGAACCATATATGATATCATAACAATGAATATGATTCTGTAATAAGTCAATAACATTATTTAAATCATTATACAGGAGGTTCGGACACGTACAAAGCAAGTCGGACCTAAGGTAAGGGAAATATCACAATCTCATTTTTATCCGAGATTGTTTATTCGTAAGTATTTATTGGGGTGTATTTTATCATCCACATCCATGTTTCATCAAAATGTAATATTATTTCCATCCACCTACAATATTTTATATCCAATTTTACCCTTCGGTAAGTTTTTTTGTAAAAGATATGAAAGGAATCTTTTGTCGTTTTTCGTACGAGGTACTTTTTGACTTTTCCGACAAAAGTACGAAGAATGTTTTTTTTAACTTATACAGCTTGAATGGATTTTTAAAACATTATTTCCAAGAAGCTTCCTTTACAAGTTTTCAAGTTTATTTTTAATCAACTTATTTTATTTGTATGACATGTTATGAAAGGAAAAATGTTTTTGAAGAAGGAAGGATATTTTCCTCAAGAATGAAGTTCAAGTGTTTTATCAAAATTATTTTCCATCTAAGATAATAAAAGGTTATGTTTTTATCCCTATTATTACATTGATTTGATCATGTTGTGATGGAATTATTTTTATGAATTCCTTTATCTTATATGAATTGATTTATGATGTCATGATGTTTCAAGAATCCCATTTTTGTTACATGTGTTATGCGATGATGTATGTTTTATGATTATGTGGCACACATAAGAAAGGATTCATTATAAGATGGGTGGGACCTATATCTCCCTCCAATGCATTGGGTAATGATTTTATATCTCATGAGATAGACATGGCTGGAATGGTAGGTTATACCGGTTCAGTGAAACAGGACTGAAACGAGGGTTACTCGATTCAGAAAGGGACTTTGTCCACTAAGATAGTCTTGGCAATGAGTCATGACTAACAAGAAATGATTTTCCATGATTATGTGTGCATGCCACAAAGTTTAAAGTTTCATGTTATGATTATGGTGATCTCATTTTCACTTCTATGATTTGTTCCATGTTAAGATATTATGATCTCTTTTGCAGGTTATGATTTTCAAAAAGATATGATATGATTTTTATTTCTTTTGTATACCCTTACTGAGCATTTGAGCTCACCCTTTTATGTTTTATTTTCCCCAGGATATAAAGAAAGGTTTTAGGTAAAAAAAAGGGGAAGATCTTTATGGGAGATATTGAAGATCTTTCACCACGATTAGAAGATTACGTTCCGAGTTTCCAAAGAAACTAAACTATTACGATCCTTGTGTGTGTGTGTGTTTTTGTTATGTACTAAGTATTTCGCAAAAGTAATGTAATGTCCATGTACGATAAGCTTCGGGTCTCTACAGAAAATAAATGATAGAATAATATTAGAGATGAATTTGAAGGGATTCCTAAAGGTTTTAGGAAATTTACTCCAACAATTCCTTTTCCACGGAGAATTTAAAAAGAAATCCTTTATTTTGAACCCTTGAAATATCTCAATTGTTTTTTAAAAAATGTAACCATTGGAATTGATTACCTAGAACCCTTAATTTAATGTTTATCTTATCTAAAATTCCCTAAAAATCAATAAAATTAATACTATCATAATTTCCCATTTAGAATCTAATAGAGGAGTGTAATGGAGTGTAAAAAAATAGGATACCTCCCAAACATCAAGAACCGTGGATCTTTTTCATCCCTTGAAACTTTGGAGATAGAGGTTTCCAGTTCAATTACCTGTGTGATATTGGAGATATGATTAATTTAATTCCTCTACAATTTTTTTGACAATAGAGATTAGGAGTTCCCCGACCCATGACTGTTTTTTATAACTTGATGATCAATCAATCACTCACCTAGATGGTAGGGTAGATGAATTTATAATGGGAGTATTTATGTTTTTTTCTTGTTGATTTTTTGATACTGGATATAGAGTGTGAACAAGAGGTGCCTATCATCCTTGGTTGGAACTTTTACCCATAGGGGGAGCATTCAACGATGTCTCAAAAGGAAAATTAACATTAAAACTCGTTGAGAAAAAAAGAGGAGTTTATGTTTTTCCAAAATATTATATTACCATACCAAGACCCATTATTTTATACATATGATCTTTTATGAGATGAAAAATTAGTTTATTGGGAGGAATAAGAGTATTTGGGTATTCGAGAATAAAGTAATGGTGATCTTTAGTTCCCTATTAAAACATTCATGGGAGTATGTTTTAGTAAGGGGAAAGATATTTTATATGAGTTTGAGGGGGTTCTTGGAACACCTAGGGGAGTTTGAAATACAGCGGATCTTGAACCAAAAATAAAAATTTAGATGTGGTGAACACTTATCTAGAAACAATAGTGATGAGGATGAGGATTTCTTTACTATATTCATTAAGAGGCATCATGTGGACCTTGGTCCACCTAGGTCCAAGTGACTTCCCTTAAGACAATAACCATTGAATATAGATCTAAATCCCCTGATAGAACCATTTAAATTATTATATTTAGGTGATTTCTCTACACTAAATGTATTTATCTCATTAAAATTAGAATAAAGTTCAGATGAAAACATACTGAGTGTCTTATGGAATTATAAGTCTTTTATTTTTCAGAAAATTGCTGATATAAAGGGTATAATTCCATTTTTTTGCATAAATAAAATTCCCATTTATCCAGTGTGTAAACCAAGAGAGGAAACTGGGAGAAAATTTAACCCAAACATGAAAGAATCAATCTCATAGAAAATTATAAGTTTGAATGAAGATGGAATTGTTTCAATATTTCTAATAGTCCTTGTGAATGTCCTGTCCATGTAGTCCCTAAAAATAGTGGAGTGACTATGATAACAATTGAAAGGAATTTGAAAATTTAAACAAGAACTATGAGTAATTAAGGGTTTGTATAGACTATAGACAACTCAATTCCTCCACAAGGAAGGATAATTTTCCCATTCATTAATTGGACCAAATTAAAGTGGTTGGAAAGAAATGAAAAGTTCTTCTTCTTGATGGTTACTCTAGTAATAACATGATTACTATTTCTCTTATAGATCAAGATAAGAGCATCTAACTTGTCAATTTGGGACATATTCCTATTAGCGAATTCTACTAGGCTTGTGTGGTGCTCTATCCACTTTTCAAAGAAAAATGATGGGAATATTTTAAGATGAGATTTAAAGGATTATTTAAGTCTTCCTGGATGATTTTTTATTTTTCGGATTTGATAATAAAAATTGCCTTCTTAAATATAGAAACTATTGGGGAATGATTTCAAGAGATAAATCTTATTCTAAATTGGTAAAAGTTCCAGATTCATTGTTGATGAGTACATTTTGTTGGGTCATAAGGTTTATTGAATGGTACTAGAAGATTATAATGAAAAAATTAATGTTATTAAAAAGATTCCACCACATGAGAATGTATTGAGGATTAGAATCATTTTAGATCATGTAAGATTTTATAAAAGATTAATTAAATATTTTTGATAGATCACTAGGACACTCTACTCTATAATAGTTATCACTACTGTAAAACTTCCCTAGGCCCATGGTTCTAAAATGTGGGTATAGCCCCTAAAACCGATGTTATATCATATACCCATGGATTTATGAACTATTGAATTAGGAGGTGTCGGTATAGTGATATTTCCCTAGTTTCTATACTAACCATGGTTATAGGCTGGGATGATTTCATAATACCGACAATTTAGCCCAAATTGTGGGTATATATCTATACCCATAGTTTTCAAAACCATGGGTATATCTTTTAACAGCAATATATCACTACCCATGGTTCTCCTAACTATGGGTATACATAGTTTTCCCCATTTGGAATCAGAAACAGCCCTTCCAGCTCCCAGAACTATAAATAAATTAAAGAACACAACATGAATTCAATTCAATACAAATATTTAATATTTATAATTAAACCAAATTCTTTTCAAAGTATTTAAAATACTATAAGATACATGTACATCAATACAATGAGAAAATTTTAGTCATTAAATAACATCATCATGTCACTTTACTTCTAAGTAAAAAATTGATGGGATTAATATCTACCCCATCACCAACATCCTCATCCTCATCACCATAAGTAACATCCTCATAACCAACAGAATCTTCTAATGCATCATCATCACCACCAACATCATCTTGACTGCCACTATAACCCTCATTGGCATCACTCAAGCAATCATTTAAAGAGTGAATGGATTCCAAATATGAATCAACAGTAGTATAATCCTATGATAGAATTTATTGAGTTTTAACTGACATAAATTTAGGATGTGTTTTACAATCATAATACTTCATTCACACTCTTGTATAGATATTTTTTCAACAATTGCTTCTGCCTAAGTTTTTAGTAGATTAGATGAATAACAGGTTTAGAGGAGCCTGATGAGGACCTATACCTAGTGGGGATGATGTTTTTTCAGGGTCGACATTAGACTCTCTCCCGATGCGCATCCCTTAATACCTGAATAAAATGATCATTTGGCCCAATGTTTTCATCTTATTTTTCATCAAGGCACACCAAAGAAGATTGTTTAAAATAAAAAAAAATGATATTTAATTATGAATTTTATGTAAACATTTGAAATATAAATAAAAAATAAAATATTTTCTCTTTTTTGTGCATTTACTGCACTTTCATCATTTTTTCCCCACATAAGAAAAATATTTTTTGTTTAGGTACACGACCTTCCATCCCTTATAAAGCTTCCTATAAAACATTGATTAGTACTCAAAAATTAACAACATAATTGTTTTAAATATTTAATGATAATAAAAGGTAATAACATTTAAATTGGTGAAAAGTTAGGCTAATTAGCCATTTGAAAGTGTTATTTTATTCATTATATTAAATGGATTAATAAAAATTAAAATTAAAAATCAACACCCAATGCTAACTAAGTAACAATATAAATCCATATTTTATTTAAATATTTAATAAATTACCTGGAAGATCTCATTATTAGGCATTGTAGTGTGGACCAATGTGTGCAAATATGTAATTGATTCTTGTTTATTATTTTTTGTTTCCTATCTATTCCTAAAAACAAAAAATATATACAAGTAATAATTATTAAATTCTATACTCAAACCATTAATGATTGGGGTTACCTTATACTCAAAATAATCCCAATATTAGATAACTTTTTTATATTTTGTCATTGGATAGTCGGAGAACTAAAGTTAATAAAGGTTAAAATAAATTTATGTAAGGGTAAAAAAAGGTAAGTGAGGATAAAATAAAGTTAATTAAAGGTAAAAAAAGTTATGTAAGAGTAAAATAGAGGTAGGTAAGGGTAAACTAAAGCTATGTAAGGGAAATCTAATGTAATTAAGGGTAAACTGATGGTATGTATGGAGTAAAATAATGATAAGTAAGGGTAAAACAAGTTTAACCGTGATGTATAGTTCTGTAAGGGAAGATTAAAGTTAAGTAAGGGTAAAATAAAGCTATGTAAGGGGAAAAATGTTTACGTAAGGGTAAAATAATATTAAGTAAAGGTATATCTAAACCTATGTAATTGAAAACTATCGTTATGTAAGGAAAAATAAATTTAAATAGGGGTGAACTAAATCTGAGTAAGAGTATACCAAAGTTATATAAGGGTAAAAAAAAGTTAAGTAAAGGTTTCTATAGAGACTTGTAAGGGTAATCCAATCATTATATTTAATTAATTTTTATATTTGATATTAAATTATTAACTTGTTTCAAAAATATTATTTATGTTGTTTTTAATATATGAAAAATAATATTATTATTCATCTTACTTTTTTGTGATTTTTAATCAAATAAATAAATTATTTATTATTAATTATTCTATATAATTGTTTATTTATATATATATATAAAGAAAATTATGTAATAATAATAATATAAAAAGGGGGGATTGGGAGAAAGATAAAAAGGAATAGAGGATATAATGTGTATCTATGAAAGTGAACAACCTTTGATCATCTTAATTACAAGGTACCAAAAGGAGGGAGAATGCAGTAAAAAGAATAGATCACCCCACTTGTGATAATTAACAAGAGAAATGAGTGATGAAGGAAACCCAATGTTGAGGTAAAATAAAGAAAATAAACTAGACAATGTTTCTGAATTTAAAAGGAACTAGACATGAGGATAATGGGTGCATAGTGGGAAGACTCTAACCAATTATCCAGTGGTTCTCCCAAAAATGAAAACTTAAATACATGACCCTATATAAATGGATCACCATAATTATTAATAGATTTTATCATGAATTTTCATTTTTTTTAAAACTATCCATATGTTCTTATTTTTGAGGCACTTCTACATCAAATGTCTCTACTAAAAATGTAAATTCTCTTATACAACACATTAGGGATAATATTATTAAATATTGAAGAAATTGTGAATGAAATAATAATATCAAACATATTTTAAGTGATAAGAATATATTAATCAGTCTAATAAAACAAGAAATTTTAATTAATAAATTATTAATTATATTAATTTACATTTGTTCATTTATTTTGATATTTCGACACATAACATATAACATAGATGCCATGGAATAAATTTAGATACCAAGATATTTAATAATGTAAATTACCCATATTAACCTTCAATATATGAGTTCCGTTTGATCTCTAAACTTAAAAATCTCCTTTATCAAGTACATCCAAAATATGAAATGGTCTTGATTGTAATAAATGAGTTTGGGGACTAGAGTCATGAGACATAAAATAGGTTATAATTTTGGTTATGGCATAATAACCTAATACCTAGTGGTTGAAAACTATGGTTGAGGGATCAAATAAACCATTGTGAATCTTTTTTACCATAAAATTCATAATCCTAAATGGAAACTCATGCCTCTATAATATAAAATACATAAAAGTATTTAGAAACTATAGAAAAAAATATTAATATTTACAATAAAAAAATAAACATATCGAATCAATGTATAATTATAAAAGTTACATACACCTAAGAAAATAGAGGAAGACATGAGAATAAATAAGGTGAAAGAAGAAATTTTACCACTCAAATATCACAATAAAAAAATTGCCAGAAATAGAGGAAGAAAACCTACTAATTGGGGAAATGTAGTCTGGTAAGATGTGAAATTTTCCTAAGGAGGGAAGGGGGGAGGAAAAAAATATACTAAAGAGGGTAGGGGGGATTCCAAATGTTCTTGAGGAGGGGAGGAAGGAGTCCAAAATCCCCGGAAGGTGGTGGGGATGTGAGGATTTTATGAGGGATTAGGGTTCGAATAAGGATGGGAGGAGAAGCCTGGGCGAGGCTCCCTACCTAACGGGTTATACCCATGGTTTTTAAAAAACCATTGGTATAGATCAACCTATACCATCACTTTTTTAAACCCATGGGATATAGTCATGGGTAAAAATTATATACCCAATGTTTCTCAAAACCATGGGTATAAATCCATTGTTATAGAGGCAATTTCTAGTAGTGTATAATATTACTAAAAGTAAAGATTCAAGAATATGTTATCATGTCTTTAAAAACACTGCTCCTTGTGAATAATATTCAATCTCCAATAAACAATAAAAGCTGTAAACCATAAAAATAATGTGTGATATAGTCCAATCTAACAACTATTAACAAATACCCATACCAATGCTATCTCTAGTAATAGAAAAATATTTGCAACAACTTTTCAATGAAATAAATTATATAACATCCACATCGGACTATTCCATGTAATTTAGTGTTAGTCCATGGAGGGTCGGATCCAAGGTATAAAATAAAATTTAATCCTCATAATGTTCTATGATAATATCAATGGAAACTCATTAAATACATGGGTAGATTCCAAGGATCATGTCAACAAAATACGTCCAATGTGAGTCTAGGGAATCTGAATCCAATGCCAAGTATGGTTTGTGGTATGTTATTGAATAAGGATTTGTGGAGTAATCATTTCAAAGTCATCCAATACCATAATCAATATCCATAGAGAAAACAATTACAAGAAATATAATGGATTTTGGATCCATGGAGATCATTTAAGGAATCCACTACCATCTTTTATTAAAAAATCAATTCATAAGCCATTTCCTAACCATCCAAAAATAAAGAGTTTATTCAACCCATTTCCATAGTTTCTATTTCAATAATTTAATCAATTTACATCACACAACTCACATTTGAAAGGAGGCATAACATTCTCCAAATTATTCATTCAATTATCATTCAATTTCATTAAAGATCCCAAATCTAGTGGCAAGCTCACAATAAATTAGTAGGGTGGTATTAAATAAGACAGATTCATGGGAACACCCCATAAGAGACCAAGGTGTAGGTTAATTACCTCCAACCATAACCAAGGTACTGGGTGGTCAACCTAACAAGTTACAATATATTTTATCAAGATGTTCATTAAAATTTACTATCAATGTCAGATGGTCTGGTGTGTGGAACACATAATACAAGCCATAAAACAAACAAATAACAAGGGAAAAGTTATAGCCCCCTAACGTAGGCCTATGGGAGAACACTCATCTAGTAAGACCTCTGATTTCATCCATATCAAGAGAAAAATGATGAACTATTGAAAATATTGGAAGTATGGATTATTAGCTTTCACCTAGATAACTTCATTGATAAGAAGAAAAGTGAATAATTATACAAGATGATCAAAGAACATACCAGTGTGAATCCAATGAAAAGATTGTCACTGGAATCAGATGTCATATTATGAATCAGGACAAAAACATACCTTTAGGCATGTAGTAGATCACCAATGGGAGAATAAAATCTAATGTTGTAAGAGAATTTGAATATAATAGATGTTGTTTAATCCTTTAACTCATTAAGGAAAAAATGGTCTTTTTTCCTCAAAACCATGGGTCGCACGGTTTGGAAACACGGTTGGAAAAACCATGTGTCAACTGTGCAAAATTCTTTACCTTAAGGGGTACCTCGCACGGTATAATTACATAGTTTAGGAGATCATTCTAAAACTATTCTATATTCCATTGTCCCCTACCACCCATCACTCGGTCTTGGAATAGAGTTAGAAAAACTGTGCGCCAACCATGCCTTTATCCTCTACTAAATATAAATGGTGGCCAGCATGGGCGTTCACCCTTAGCTGCACTGTTTCCTTGAACTGTGAAAACCTTCTTTGGACTCTATCCATACCCACATGGTTTACTCAAATTTTGTGTCTAGGGATTCATGGTTTCTACTAACCATGAGACATAGTTTCCAATTCCAAAAAACCAAGCCTCCGGGCTCTGAACAAGCCCAGGTTACACCTAAAACTCTCATGACCTCATTTGGTAGTCACATTAGATGAAAACTAAAGAGCTACACTAAAATTAAAAATATCATTACCTCATATAGAAACCTATGATCTTACAATATTACCCCTTAATGAAATTATTCCCTAAATTTTCCTTCCATTGGTGGTAAGGCATAATATGATAAAAAAACTCTATCCCCTGAGCACATACATCATCCTCCCACTCCCAAGTTGAATCCTATAAATGGTCATGATTCCATAGCACCCACACTTGAAGAAATGACTAGCTACAAAAATCCTTCATGATCCTATGAATGATACTTATAATATTTTCCTCAAAAGACGAATCAACCTACAGCTCGACCAAATCCAACTGCAATGTCTCATACGGGCCCGAATGATGATGACAGAAATGGGAAACATTGAAGATGTCATTCATGGAATGGTACATCCGAGGTAACTACAACTGATAATCTATCCTTCCAACTCTCTCCAGAATCTCAAACGTCCCAACATATCATGGTGGAAGCTTTCCTTATCTCTTAATATGTCTATGTTCCATGCTCGGTGAGATACACAAAAGTCCCAATCCCCATCCTTTAAATATAGAGGTCGTCAACGATGATTGGAGTATGATTTCTATCTATATTATGAAGTATACATCCACTTCATGAACAACTGGACTTCCTATGAAGTCTCCTTAATGAGATTCGGTGTGAGTATCGCTGCCTATCCTTCCTCTAACCATGATAAGGGTGATCTATATTGCATACCATACAGAGACTCATAAGGTTCTATCTATATAGTCCCCTAATAACTATTTCTATTGGAGAACTATACTAGTGATATATGCCTCCCCTAGGATCCCCTAAAATGAAGGAAACATTCTCTAGGAATGTCTACTAGAACATGTATAGTGTTCCATGACTATCCATCAGTTTGAGGGTTGTATTACCTGCTCGTATGAACCTGTATCCCAAGTACCTATGGAAACTCTACCATAATCAATATGTAAACTGGGCATCCCTATCGGATGCCATGATCTAAGAGACCCCACAAAGGATCACAATCTCATGTATATAGAGTCTCCCAATCTCATCTACTAATAAGGTATCCCTGATTGGTTGGAAATGAGAGGCCTGTTTGATCCTATCGACAAAATCTCAGAAAAACTTACTACCTCAAAAAGAACTCGGTAACCGGATCATGAAATCAACCACAACATCATCCCATTCCTAATTGGGAACAGATAACTTCCTAAAATTCTAGTTGGCCATGGGTGTTCTACCTTCACCTACAGATTGGTGGAACACCTCATGAAAACCCCATATACCTTACATTTCATAGCCATTCACCAATACTTTTAGTGTAAATATTGATACATATTATGGACACCAGGATTTACTACCAATGTTGAACCATGATTCTGCCACATCATCTCCTCATGCATGCCAGTTGTAAACTAAACACAACCATGAATACATGAAATTTCATCATTGCCCACATTCCAACTAAGAGGAGGGTCCTCACCTATCAAACTATCTAGTAGGTCTTGGAACTCAAAATCAAATAATTTCCAAATCCTCACTCAATACAGAAGAGTGGAATTCACTATTAAGGATGAGATAAATTTTTTCCCTTTTCCATCCTTCACCCCAATGTGAATTTCATAAAACAAGCCCATAAGCTGCCACTCCCTACTGGCCCCCTGAGCTGCTTGTATCTGAGTCCTCCTACTCAGTGAATCGGCCACTGCGTTAACCTTCTGGGGAATGTAGACAAGGTTGATGTCAAAAGACTATAGGTATTCAACCTACCATCGTTGCCTAAAATTCAGATCATTCTGTGTAAATATGTACTTGAGGATTTTTTGGTCCATGAACACCAAAAAATTATCTCCCCATAAATAGTGTCTCAAATAGCATAAGGCATGAACAGAATCAGCTAACTTGAGATCATGCGATAGGTAATTACTCTCATGTGGAATCATCTGATAAGGCTTTAATACCATGAAAGAATCCTCCTATATCATAACTACACCTAGTATGTTACTTGATGCATCACAGTATACAATATCACTTCTACTAAACTTTGTATGAATCATGATTAGTGTTGAAGTCGTCCTCCCTTTCAACTCCTGAAAGGTTATCTCACTGGTATCTTAACATACAAAATTCACACCCTTATTATTCAATCCTGTAAGAGGTGATTATATATTCAAGAAGTATTATATGAAATTACTAAAATATCCAATAATACCCAAGAAAATCCAGATTTAAACATACATTATTCAGTTTCTCATAGGATGAAACTGATCACAAATACTCTGGATCAACTAATACTCCCTACTATTATATAATAAGACCCAGGAAATAAATCTATCAATCTTGATGAGGAAATATTTAAGCTTATCATACAAGTGATTCTCTCTCAATGTATCCAAAATCATCTCATTTTTTTCATCGACATTTCCATAGGGAGAATACCCCCAAGATATCATCCACTAGTACCACCACAAAACAATCCAGATAAGGATAGTAAACATGGTTCCTCATCACCTTGAAAAATTTTGGTGATATGAAGGCCACCCTATATAGATAGTAATCAGTGTGGTAATGATAAGAAACTAGACATCACATATCATCTATGAATTCAAATCATACCATCTTGATAAAAAAAGATACCATATGAAGTGACACCCAATAATCTTAAGGGGGAAATTTTGTACTATCATATATCTTCTAAAATGATTCCAAATGAAGTATCCAACATCATAACCCCACTAAAAATTAGAAAAATGAGGTCAATAATCTCCAAAATTGGTATATATATGATGTTATGAGAATCAAATGTACCAAAAGGAGTAGATACTAGAGTAAAGATACTATGATTGTACCTATCACTATAGATTACTCAGTGATCTGCTCATCATGTGTAGGATTTAAAAAATATTTCAAGCTATAACCATGGATCTATGAAACAACCTATCTACCTATATCAGGAACACATTATTGTCTAGGTACAATTGGTACCTGGATAACTCAGCCTGAACTATTAGCACTACACTAGCTCCCATCTTGAATTAGATCTACTAATCCTGATCCTAAACATGGAGTTGGATTCGACCCCTTCCATTGAATGTAGGGGGATGGTACTCTTGAAACACTATACGTATCCCATCTTTCTATATTCTTGGTAATCGATTAGGTCTCAATCACATTGAGTCCTAGATGTTACTGCCTCCAATAATAATGATAGAAGAAAACACTACCAGTGATGATAGCCTAGTTAGTACTCCCATCATGAGAATCCTAAAAATGGTGATTCCTTCCAACTGTCGACAAACCACTAGGTTGAGATACTGAAATACCCTGCTCCGATCCCCCATCATTACTTAGGTTTCTCTTAGTAATAAGAAACTAATTCACTTTCTGTGTAATAGTATAAATCCAAAACATCTTTTCCCTTGATCAAATGACATGAATGAATTGTTTCTTTAAGAGTATTTACCATGATGTCTCATTAGTTAGATATATCAGTAAAAAACACTAATGGTATGTGAATGGTTCCAAATACTCTATAACAGTCATTGTACCATGCTCCAGACACATAAAATCACTGGAACTTTAATATCTTTGTGTCTCATGATAACAATAATTGTAAAACAAGGATTAGTGCTCTCTCTAAACCATATCATAGAGTGTATCATCCTGGTTCAAAACATCCCACCAACTCTTAGCTTCTCCATGATGCATATATTTTGTAGGCTTCAGTTTTCTATCATGAGGTATATCATGATGAATAAAGATAGAAAATATAGTCTAAAGCCACATCCTAGCAGCCTGTAGACCTCCATCCCTTGAAAATGTAAGTGGATGCTTCTACTGGAACACTCCTCTCACCTATACTATAGACTTGGTAGGTTGTGGTGTTCCCTAAATGGTTTTCATAATGTATATAATACTTTATTGGAACTAGGAATCAAAATCAATATTGGAAACGATGACCAATGCCACAAGTGGCACTGTTGGATTTCCTAATGGCACCTTAGGTCCCATGACCTCCAGAGTGTGGTCATCATCACCCTCATGGAACATGACTGTTGGTCATCGTGGTGGCATGTATATGAAATCCCAAACACACACATCAAAAAATGAAACTAGTAGCTACCACATCATAGATAAAAGAATATGGTGGGTTTAATCATTCCTATAAATAATCCAAACCCTTATTCTTAATCCTATAGCCAGAACTAGGTAAAATAAATAACCATTAAAAAGACCAGAGATACTACCTACTTCCCACTATAAGCTAGGTCTAGGTCATGCTCATTATTTTCACATATTCCATTTCATTTCATTTGATATTTATTTTATAATTATATTTGAATTCTTCAACCAAATGGTTTTCCATTTCAGATCCATAATGGATTATACACCTCATGAACTGAAGTGTGGTGTCCACTTAAGGCAAACTGTTACACATTCCTATCCATGCGAAAAATGGTGCATGACTCAATGTTCCATAATTAGATGTTTAGGGTGTCTCTTGTATCCTATGTAGGAAAACAATGTTTAGGTTATGAAAGGAACTATAATTACTAATCATGTTTCTCAATTCCCTATAATAATCATTTATCAAACATCTTGTCTATCACTTAAGGAACACATAATAATGTCATTCCATTAAAAAATTCATCCAAGATGGCATGGAATATGCATGGCATGTGAATCCAATAATGTTACTAAAATGATCCATGTAATGAAATACCCTCATCTCATTAAGAAATAATAAAATCCATAATCATTAGGAATATCAAGCATCAATTTTATCACCCAATGGTGGATTTAATGAATTGTAAAAGGAATAATCTCGAAAGACATGTATCATTTAATGATTTTTGGATTTTTCCTATTATTGGGATAACTACCCCAAGGCCCAACTCATTCCCAAATTCCATCAATTCCAAATCCTCTCTCTATTCTCCCAAAATAAAAAAGTATGAAAATAAAACCCCTTTGATACCACTTTGTAACATCCCAAATCGTGTTCCACTAAATGGTACCTTGAGCCAGTATGTCACATGACCTTTAGTATGCCTCCCCATATGCTAGAGTATGATGACTAGAAATGAGGTAATAGGGTGTGTTTGTGGGGAAACTATGCCCTCATGTCAGACTATAACCCAGTAGAGTAAAAAAACAAGGTAATTGAGGAAGAATAATATAAATCACTAAACATCATACAAAAGATAATTCATCTAGATTATATTAATAACAACATAGGATAAAGTAATTAATATATCAAATGATGATCATGTCATGTTTCAATGTAAAATGAAATAAATACATGGAAATATAAAACTAGTACAATACAAATAGAAAAAAAAAATTAAAAAAAAATGATATCTAGATAGCATCATGAGAATAGCTCATTCATATTCTCTCCTCTTAAGCAATGATCTAATAAAGCATCGTATGGTGGGTTCTTTCCCCAGTCCCCACCTGCATCCATGATGTCTCTCCGGGGACCCAATAATGGAATAAATAGTTTATGAGATAACACTCAGTAGGCCACCACCAACAGTGTCTATAGAAATAATAGTATGTGAAATACAAATAAAAGTAGTGTGCATTATATCATAGGTATAATAGTACTAAAAGTAATGATCAATGAAGATGTTATCTTTTCTATCCAAACATGGTTCCCCATGAACAATAGTCAAACTCCCATAAATAAAGGTGGATTTAAATCAAAAAAAGTTTTTATATCATCCATTATAACAATTATAAACAAATACACTTACCAATTCTATTTGTATGCATAAAAAATATCCACCATATCTTTACCATTTAATCAAGGGTGAAACATCCACATTGTCCTATGCTTTTTAATCTCATGTTAGATAAATAAATCCAGGATCCAAGGTATAAAAGGACAAGGAGTCCTCATCAATTCTGAGATTAATCTTGATGGAAACCTGGTGAATAATTGGGTAGTCAAAAGATTATGTCAACATATCATATCCAATATGAGTCTAAGAATCCTAGATCAAAATGTAGCATGGCCCATGGAATCCTACAAAATCAATATCCAAGGAGAAAACATTTCATAGGCTTCTACTATGCTAATCAAGAACTATGGAGTATAAATGAAAATGGTATATAATGGAATCTGGATCCAAGTATCTCATCCAAGGCATCCACAACCATTTTCAATCCATCAAAAAATTCACAATTCATTTCATTACCATTCAAAAATCATGAGTTCATCCAACACATTTTTACATTTTACATTGCAGATATTGAATCAATGAACATCATGAAATTAACATTTAATAGTAGGCATAACCTTATAATTGTTATTCGTTTAATTCTCCGTAAATTTATGATCCTAAAATAAGTGGAAAGCTCTGACCCACCTAGTGGGGTGGTATAAAATAGTGAAGATACAAGGGAACAACCCATTGGTGGACAAGGATGAGGTTTACAACCTCCAACAATCACAAAGGTACTAGGTTGGAAACCTAATAGGTTCCAAAAAAAATGTATCAAGACATTAATTTAATTTTAGGGGCAATTCTTGAAGGTCTGTAATGTGACATAACAAAGACAACCTAGGAAACAACCAAACTGTAAGGTAAAAGTGATAAACCACCTATCATCTGTTCATGGTAGAATAATCCTTTAGTATCAATGTCTAATTCAGTAAAAATTAGCATAAAAATGAATAATGGATTAAAATCCTAGAAATAGGGTAAATTAGCTTTCTCTTAAATAACTATTTTAGTTTCAAGGATTTTCAATGTAATTTTTTTTTTAAATTTATATGGGATTATTTCAAGATAATGCACTGAGATGGAGCATGATTCTGAGGCCTGGGGTACCGGGAATAAATGTTTGAACTATTTTTATGTTTATTTAAAAATAGTTCATGTCTGTGGTTTTCTTAAACTATTAAACGGGTGCGCCAATCAAAAATTTAAAGGCATCGTTGTGTCTAGAACAGTGAATTTATCCTAGGAAGGGCCTAGCCTTGACTGGCGTAGGTCGGGGGTAAATGTTAATCATTGGATGTTTTCAAAGAAAAATAAAATAAACTTAGAAAAAATTTATTTTATTTTCATTTAACATTTCACAGTGATGCAATGACACTGTGATACCATGGATATGAAACCCTTTCCATTCATAGATTAAATAGTGTTGTGATGTTGGAACTCAGTGGAACAATGATGCGGAAATGCGTTTCTTCAATTAATATCTGTGCAGGGATATGAGATCATTCATGATACTCAAGAATTTCCTAGAGGCTACAAGGAGAGAAAATGCATTGTAAAATCCTCTCATTGGAAAATGAAGAACGAATATGAGTTGGCTGATCGAGATTGTTTGTGGATGGATCTCTAATGAAAACGAATGTTCTTCACTGATTGATCCACACTCTGGGTAGAGGGATTTATTTCCTTTAGGGATTCCATTACCATTATTTAATCAAATGAAGAAAACATACCAACCCACTATTGGGTTGATCCAAATTTTAGTCATTCTTGTGGGAGGGTTAACTTTTAGGATGTAAGGGTATACAGTTTAGTGATTTTACCCTGGTTGTCTTATCCATTTTTTAATCGGATAAAATCATTCCTAAATGTACAAGGCCAACATTCATTTGTTGGGTGTTCTTCGTACTCCCTCCTACCCACGCCCACTATTCATGAATTCTTCAATGATGGATCCCCCATAGTCATGTATGGATTTTCAGGGAGGTTCCAAATGTGGCTGGACCCCTACAGTGATGGTTTGATTCTTTGGAGCATGCGACAGTGAAGATGGAAACCCAATGATATAAGAGGTGCTCATGGTTCAAAAAATGGACTAGTATAGTGATGGTGGATTCTCGAGGAGGGTAGAGCCCATGGCGGCATGGCTTCGGGTGTAGATGGGAGCCACCATCATGGTGGGACATAGTGGAGTGGACCAGTGACACAACGGGGTACCACGTTAGACTGGGTGGCACGCGGTCCCCTGAACCGCGTACAGGAAGAGAGTTTGTCCAAGCCAGCCATGTGGAGATGGAGAGGACGTGGTAGCCTCCGTATCCAGGAGGATGGAACTAGCCAGAACCTGAGTTGTTCATGTTGGATCTGGTGGTCCTAGACCATCCAGGGTGGGCGAAGCTCAGTGGGATGGGTCGGTCTGACCGGGTCACACCAAACTCGGACCCAACCAACCCCTTTTCACTAAAATGAACATATCTCTCAAACAGTGTGTCTGTTTGATGAGACATTTGCAGTGTTGGTACTATATTGACAAGGAGGTACTCTTGAGAAACTCTACATGTGTTTTGATGGAGGCTGGTGTATGAAATGTCCGTTCCCAGAGTAGGCACTCCCAGAAAAAGCATGCTTATAGTGGAATCTTGTGGCTAGAAGAAGGCGTAGAGTGGGTCTCCAGCGAAAGTGTGTAGTGGGTATCCATTGTAGACTCATATTGTGTATATATTAAAGTAGTAGATTGGGTCTCTAGTGAAGGTGTGGAGTGGGTCTCTAATGTTGGCGCAGAGTGTGTTTCCTTCAAAGATGTGGAGTGGTTCTCCTGCAAAGGTGCGGGGTGGGTCTCCCATGAAGATACAGAGTAGGTCTTCTACAGAGATTGTATGTCACGTCATATTTCTATATGTCTATAATTTCTTATGTATATTCATGTTATAGACATGTACCAGGTGTGAGATGACTCTAGTGACTCTCTTGACTATACTCCTTAGACGATATGCATTGTGTACCTCATGGTGGTCTGGATATTGTATTTCTTGTAGTATTTCTTTATGGTTTGGGGTCCCTAAAGAGTATTGTTTCACTCAACCCTATAGGGGATTCCCCCAAACATGTAACATCTTGTATTGATGATAAAAAACATTGAAAAAGTCACTGGTGGTCCTGAGACATGTGGTGCTTCAGGGTGACCTGACGGACGTGGTATGCTTCAACAACTTTCAGAAGGATCATTATACCTCCCCTTCAGGTAGGTTTATCAGTAAATGGATTCCATGATCTTGTACTTTTATTTTTTTAGGCTTGTGTAATTTTTACATTACTTTCAATTTGAACAATTTACTCGGTGTGGGTTTTCATGGTAGTATACATGGATGTCTTCTCAGTGTTTATAGTTTTAGTACTTTTCTTGGAGGTGGGTGCATGTTTACAGGTACATGGGAAAATTCCTCACACATTTGGGATATGCCTACAAGGTTCTAGTCGTTATCCTATGGGAGAAGGAAGGAAAACATGTGGTATCCACACCATGGGATTAGGGGATGGGTCGTGACAGAGTGGTATCAGAGCCCATACTGGTTCTATCTTAAGGACCAAAAGTCTATGATTTTGTTTTGGGAAACAATGTTAAAGTGTATTGAGTTCAGATTTCAGAACATGGATTACAATCACTAGTGCAGAAAACGTTCTTTACGTCAGATATTTTTCATTTTTTACGTCGGTTTTTAGTCGACGTTAATACGGACGATGTTATAAATAACGTTTTTTACGTCAGTAATTTAAAAACTCACATAACAAATATAACATCACGGTGTTTCTCACGTCGGTTAATTAATAACCGATGTGAAAATACCGAGGGGGGTGGTTATAACATAGGTTATTATATACCCGCCATGATAAACCGGGCGGGGGGGGGGGGGGTATCACGTCAGTTATATAATAACTGACATTATAAACACGTGCGGGGGAGTCTATCACGTCGGTTATTAAATTACTTACGTGATAAACTCTTGGGCGATGGTTTATCATGTCGGTTATATAATAACTGACAAGCTAAATCAGTCTGGGGGGGGGGGGGGGGTTATCAAGTCGGTTATTTATTAACCGACGTGATAAATCATTTCCCAGGTCCTTTATCATGTCGGTTATTAAAAAAACCGATGTGACACACCCATACCTATTTCTTTATCAAGTCGGTTATAAAATAACCGACGTGGAAGACAATTTTTTTAAAAAAAAATCAACTGCAGTCCTCTGCTCTCCCCCAGAATCAACCAGAAACCAAATCAATAATCCATACCACAAAAACAGAAGGATATCAATACATGAACAAAAGAAAATTTAAGCATTTACATTGATAACATATAAAACATAACCCACTTGACAGCCCCCACCCTCATTTATACCCCCTGGACTGCCCTCCCCCACCCCATTGAACCCCCCACCACACCCCTGGACTGCCCCCGACCCCCTAGACAGCCCCAAACACCCCTCGAACCCCCCCCCCCCACCCCACCCTCCTGAACAGCACCCCCTAAACCCCTCACCCCACTTGACATCCCCCACCCCA
Source organism: Viscum album (assembly GCA_963277665.1). NCBI lineage: Eukaryota > Viridiplantae > Streptophyta > Magnoliopsida > Santalales > Viscaceae > Viscum > Viscum album. The sequence goes on from OY728140.1 coordinate 316,537,684, forward strand.
TTGGAGCCCCCACCAAACCTCTGGACTGCCCCCCGACCCCCTGGACAACCCCAAACACCCCTCGACAACCCCCCCCCCCCCCCCCCACCCTCCTTAACATCACCCCTCACCCCACTTGACAGCCCCCACAACACCGCTGGACTACCCCCAACCCCCTGGACATCTCCAAACACCCCGTGACAACCCCCACCCTCATGTTTACCCCCCACACCCTGGACAGCCCTCCCCCACCCCATTGGAGCCCCCACCACACCCTTAGACTGCCCCCACCCACCTGAATAGTGCCCCCTCACCCCCTCACCCCACTTGACAACCCCCACCCCATTGGAGCCCCCACCACACCCCTAGAATGCCCCCTGACCCCCTGGACAGCCCCAAACACCCCTCAAAACCCCCCCACCCTCCTGAACAGCACCACCTCACCCCACTTGACAGCCCCCACCACTCCCCTGGACTGCCCCCCCCCCCAACCCCCTGGACAGCTCCAAACACCCCGGGACAACCCCCCCCCCCCCCCCACCCTCATGTATACCCCCCACACCCTGGACAACCCTCCCCCACCCCATTGGATCCCCCACCACACCCCTGGACTGCCCCCGACCCCCTAGACAGCCCCAAACACCCCTGGACAACCCCCCCCCCCCCACCCTCATGTATACCCCCCGCCCCCAAGACAACGCTTCCACACCCCTGGACAGCCCTCCCACACCCCCGGACAGCCCTCCCACCCCTAGACTGTCCCCCACCCCACCGGACAGCCCTCCCAGACCCCTGGACACCCCCAACCCCACTGAACACCCCCCTACACCCTTGGAACCCCTCCCCCCCAGACCAGAATCTATACCAGAAAAACCATCATAAGTAGACCAAAACAAGAAGTAGAGAAAAATTAAACATTCACATATATAACATGCGAAACTTACACTGTCAACTTAAAAAAAACTAAATCCAACCTAAACGACTACCAAATACACTATTACGATGACAATATTCAAAATTACATTTTACATTACAAATAACTAAAATTCAATCAAACCTATTAAATAATTTTACTACTCCATTTGTAAGTGTTTGATGTCTTCAGCAGTATAGGGTTGAGGGTTATCAAAAAGCTACAAATTAAATGGATAGTAGTTAACGTGTATAATGAATAAATCAAATTGAAATATTATGGCAATGTTTAAGTGGAAATCTTACCAGGTCAAAATTTACAACTGTCCCAACTGTTATTAATTCATGCATAAATCTTAACATATAATATCCACATTCGATGACGCCTTGTTGTTCATGGAAATTCTGTTTGAATGAGTGTAAATTCAATATATTATTTTTATGTAATAAATCAAAAAGTAAAAATTATAAATGGATACTTACCTTCGCATTTACATATTTGATCTTTGCACTCCTTTTCATTGTGTTTTTTTGAAAGTAGGCCCATTCCCTTTTAGAAAATAATACGAATGGGGTAAATTTAAATTCATTATAATATATAAAACTATTGAGAAATTGAAACATATATTTCCAATATATTATTAATACTTTCTTGCACATCATCATGGATAGAGTATATCCAATAAAGTGCTTTCTCCCTTGGGCAAAAAAACCCTAACATCCAATGATCACTGATAAAAATAAATTTTACGTTAGTGGTTTTTTATATTAAAAGATAATTAACTCTTTGAGAGAGATTTGTTTCATACCTCTCACAAAAAGGCATCGTCCAACATTGTGTGACTATATTATTTTCAAGTATTTCAGCAATATAAAGCATTATTTGTTCCTCATCCAATGCACATGCTTCAGGGGAAATCAATTGCAGGTCCATGAATCCATTAAAATCTGTCAGCTCATACCTCTCACAAATTTTATAAAGATACCTAATACAAAACGGACATAAGTATACATTTTTAATAAATATAACGTAGGGAAAAGGTGTTAAGACTTACATGGAAAAAAATTTCACAACGTTGATGCCCAACTTATCTACAGTAACAAGCTACATGATATCAGTTTTCATAATCCCCACACTTATTTTACACCCACAAACATGAGCTTCCATTGGAAGCTCATAATGACCCGCCAACAAATTTGAATATCTTGACAATCTATCAAGACTACTAGAATCTGTATCTGATGTCATACCCATTTGTCTTTGTTGTTGTCTATAAAGTATTTCTTTACCTTTGAAGTATTCCTATAAAATTAAATTGAAAAATATATTAGTTTTCAAATGATAGAACAACTTTAATAAAAAATGAAATAAAAGATATAACATTCATACCTCTATGGTAATCAGTCGAAGAAGTCTAGATAGAAAAATTTAAAAATGGCTGATACTATGTCCAACTGTCACCACCTCATTTGTAGGTAATGGTACCCGAGCTGATCTATCTATAATATCCTGTACAGTGACCCTCTGATTCTCTACCGCTAATTGTTGATGATGAATTGTATCTTTTATACAATATACCTACCCATATGCTACTATATTATGTTGAGAATAACCAACATACAACTCACAATAAGTTGGAAGCTGCGGTGGAGGAGTAGGATAAAAAATGGGGTCTGCAGGCTGAGGTGGGGGAGTGGGAGCTACTGGAAGAGGTGGAGGATAAATAATGGGGTTTGCAGGGGGAGGTGGAGGAGTTGGATCTACTGTCTAAAATTGTCTTTTCATATCTGCAAACATAGACTCCACCGACACTCTAATCTTTTCCTCTATCGTCACATTAATATTATGAACTTCAGCCTCCAAGGATTCTATTTTTTTATAAACCCCCTCAACGTTAGAAGATGAAGAACATGGAAACACTTTTCTTACCGATACACCTGCTGGATATCCTCTTACACGACCAGGATGTTTGGGCCTTCCCAATGATACATATAAAATTTCATCACTCCTAGTAGCTTTAAATTTCCCCTGTGAACTCTGCTCCTCAAGAGAGTCATTTATTAATTAATTGAACATTTCTGTAATGATTGAAATTATATGAAGAAAATAGTTAACATAAATAAATAAAATAGATATCTTACAATCCTCTCATCTACGATTCTCAATTCTTCCAAAAGATAATGCCCTTTTTCCCTTCTGAGCTCTCTTCCATTTTTCATGTCTAGATGGAGGGGATGGAGGGGCTACCTCTCCAGAGCTTGAAGACTCAGCTCTTAGTTGTTGAAATTTTTCGGCCATCATTTGTTCTTCCAAAACTGCATACCCTCCCCGAGATAAACTATAAGGGTATACATTTTTAGATTGGATCATATGATGAGCATTCCTTGTTTGATTTAAATTAAGAATAATAAATCATTAACAAAACATTAATACGACCATTTATATAAGAAATCTTATAAAAGTTTACATTTCCCTTACCAAAAATGACTTTTTTCTTCTACTTTCAAAAAACTATCTCCATGTTTCTTCATCTATAAAAGGATATATACGACATGGATTATCATGACTCATATGAACATAAATGAAATCAGATGAGAGGGTTGATTTGAAATCCCTCCATCTCCTGGAAGCCAACGATAAGCATTTCTTCCTGACTCCTCCATTGTCAGAAATATCAAATGTCATCTGATAAAGAAGAGGTTAAATATATTATATATACTAGAAACATTTAAAGAATAGTCAAACAATAGAAAAATATCTTACCAAAATAGTCTCCCACAACTGAGATATTATCGCTTTATCCACACTTCTCCAGTCATCATACAGAATGCTTACATTGCTCTTAGCCTGAGTTGCTACAAAACTCTTAAAATATTTTGCATATGGACCTCTAGGAATATCATCATCATCAAACTCAACGACTATCCTCGGATCCTATGTACGGGAAAGTGATAATTTTGGTAAACGTGTGCACCCACTTTTAACAACCTTTGAACTATTTGTCGTAATAGGAGCATGTGAATGTTCCTCCCCAGAGGTATGACCAATATGATCATCTTCAGAATCATGTGGTTTATCAACTGAATGCTCTGTAATTATCCTTCAAATAAAAAAAACAAACGTTAGTTAAAAAATATACAGATTCAAATATTTTAATACTATTGTAATCAAGAAAATAGAATAGTGTACTAAGTTACGTAATAGTAAACATTGGTAATATGGTAAGCATTTTAAACAATGGTAAATATGGCCAGGATGGTCAAGATGGTAAACATGGTAGACATGGTAATGTAATTGTCACTGAACAAAAATAATAGATATATAATTCATGTAATGGTAAACATGATAAAGTAAACTAAACAAACATAAAAAAACAAAAACTTATACATATTTTGTTTTAAATCATGTTTTAATAAATAAAAAACTTACAATATCTAACATTTATGAAAAAAATAAATGTAAACAAGAAATAATCATATGTTACCTGTAATTTTAGGAATGTAAAAATGGATTGTTTTCCCAAATTCCTTCATCGTGATCATTCCTTATGGAACAAATCATGTCATCGACAAGCTCATCATTATGTTCTGTTAATCTTTCCATGGAAGTATGGATCTCACATAAATTAGCATCTTCATCAAGTTCATCCTCACCAACATATTGTTTTTTCCCTTGTAAAACAACAGCCCACTGCATATCTGATTGATCTACTACATAGAAAATTTGTTTTCCATGTGTTTCCATTATAAAATAATCAGCTGTGTCTTCTAATCTATTCAGATTAACAAGTTTCATTCCAAATTCATCATTTCTAACACTGTTGTTACTGATAAACTATTTAAAGTTAAAAACATGAACTTTAATTTTAAAGTAATCAACCTCCAATATGTCTTCAATCACTCCATAATATGCACTTGATGCAGAAATTGGGTTTTTGTCCTTAGTACTCAAAAAATGCATTGCTTCTGCAAATTCCAATACACCACTATTCTGAACTGCACTTCTGTTTTCCTAAGCTTTCGTATGAAATGTATATCCATTAATGTCATAACCGGACCATGTTATCAAATTTAAACATGGACCACCCACTATCCATTTTAATGTCTCTGATACATCTGATCTACCAAGCAAAGTATTTCTAATACATGAAAAAAAAGTTTTGTTGTGCTCATTAAAAATCCACATTTCATTCTTCTTTGGATGACATTGTTTCAACTCATTAATATGAAATGTGATATACGGTTGAGCATCAACTATGTTATTCAAGATGTATGATTCTAACTTCTTCATATGTTCAGCTGACAATGATTTGAATTTCAAGCCACGAATCCCCTTTCCCTCATTATTAACTCGTTCATGGAGAGATGGAGGAAAACCTATGTGTTGCACCACAGCCAAGTAGCTCATACAAAACTCTGCTACCTCCTATGAAATATAATTTTCAATAATGGAGGCTTTAGGTCAATATGGATCTTTAACATACCCCCTTAATATTTTCATATACCTTTCAAAAGGATACATCCAACGAAGATATACAAGTCGACAAAGCATTTTTTCTTGAACCAGATGAATCATTAAATGCACTATTATATCAAAAAAGTTGGAGGAAAATACATTTCCAATTGAAAAAGTATAAAAATTGCATCCTTTTCCAAAATGTTCAAAGCATTCACATCAATCGCCTTGTTACAAATTGAATTGAAAAAATAACACAACTTTATTATAGTCTTTCTGAAACAAATGGGCAATATTCCATGCAATGCAACTGGTAGAAATTTTTTCATCATGACGTGACAATCATGTGATTTCATACCTATCTACTTCAATTCCTTCAATGAGACAAAATTTTTTACCTTTGAAGAATAAATTTGAGGCACATTGATATCATGAATACACTGACAAAAGCTAATTTTCTCTCTCTTCGATAATGTATGACAAGCTGGGGGAAGAAATGTTCGTCTTCCTTCAGGAGTGGGAGATAACTCCAAACGTATTCCCATTGATAGTAAGTCTAATCTTGCATTCAACCCATTTTTTGTCTTTCCTTTAATATCTAAAATTGTTCCAATCAAACAATCACATATATTCTTCTCCACGTGCATGACATCAATACTATGTTTAACTTCATGATACCTCCAATATGGTAGCTCAAAAAATATTGACCTTTTCTTCCAAATATGTCTATCATTACCAGATTCGTGTGTCTTTCCCAATGTCACATAAAGTTTTTTCACCCTCTCAAAATACAGATCAGGGGATAAAAGTTTTGGAACAGTATCAAATTCTTGTGTGCCATTAAATTCCTTTTTTAGTCTTCTATAAGGGTGATCCATAGGCAAAAACTTTCGATGAACCATGTACATTTTTTTCCTCCCATGATGAAATTGAAAATATGACGTCTATTGTTCACAAATTGGACATGCTTTATGACCTTTAACACTGTATCCAGACAAATTTCCATATGCTGAGAAGTCTTTTATAGTGAACAGAATCACTGAATGTAGTTGAAAATATTCCATTTTATAAGAATCATACACCCGAATACCATCAACCCATAACAATTTCAAATCATCAATCAACGGTGACAAGTAAACATCAATACCATTGCCGGGTTGCTTTGGACCAGAGATCATTATACTCAACATGAAATATTTGCACTTCATACAATCTTCATGAGAGATTTTGTAAATTACCAATAAAACAGGCCATGAACTATCTGTGCTACTGAGGGTTCGGTATGGATTCATTCCATCTATGCACAACCCTAGTCTGAGATTTCTAATTTCATTTCAAAATGTAGAATACTGCGCATAAAGTTTCTTCCAGTGTGGACAATCAGCTGGATGATGTATTTTTCCATCACATACTTGCTCATCATCATGCCATCATTACCTTTTTTCATCATGTGAATTAGAAAATAAACATTTGAAACGATGAATTATAGGAAGATACCAAAATAAACTTGAAGGGAGGTTTGTAATCTCTACATCAGCCTGTGATTTTTCGTTCACCTTATACCGTGATCTCCCACATTTAGGATACTCTGACAGAAATTCATATTCCTTCCTATATATAATGTAGTCATTCGTACAGGCAAGTATTTTCTTGTATCCAAATCCCATTGGGCATAATATTTTCTTGGCCTTGTAATGTGAATCTAGAAGATCATTATCTTTTGGAAGAATGCCTTTCATCAATTGGAGCAGCTCTATAAAACCTCTGTCACTCCATCCATGTTTCGCCTTCAGGTTAATCAATCTTAACACTGCCGAAAATACTGTAAAATCTATATAACCAGGATATAATGGTTTTTCAGCATCACCATATAGATGCGAAACTGTCGGTTCTATCTCAATTTGTTCTACTACAATATCGTGAATCATTTCTTCAATTCCATCAGAGTTACCATCTTGTGAATCATCATCGTCAGTGTCATTCCGTCCAGTTTCACCATTCCAAATCCAAGGGCTGTAACTCGGATTAAAACCATGTCAAATTAGACGATCTTTTATCTCACTACTTTTCAACTTCTTCATATTCAAACATTTCAGGCATGGACAGAAAAAAATGTCACTACTTGGAACATTTTGTTTAGAAAATTCCAAAAAGGCATCAACACCTTTCTCATATTCATTGCTCATTCGATGTGCCGTAATCCAACTTTGACTCATTATTACATATAACAAATATAAAATATATATATATTTTTAAGATAAGACAAATATATGTTTATATGAAAAAAATCATAATTTGAATGTAAAACAATTTTGAAATATAAAACAAATCTATGCGTATTTAAAAAATATTCTTGAATATTATTTTTAAAACAAAATATTGTAAGATATAATAGTTTTCATTTCCATTGAATAAAAGAAAACCATGGCACCTACATGGTTGATATAAAGTTGGAGAAAATGGAGTAAACCTGAGAATCAAATCATATTTAAAATAAAAACTTCACATGGAGAAAATCACAATGTAATGCCCATCATCACAGCACAATAATCATGTCATAATCTCAGAAACCACGATGTAGTAGTCAATCCCCCTTGACACCCCCAACCCTCTGGACATCCCCACCCCCAGGAAAACCCCCAAAACCCTCTGGATAGGCCCCTGCCCCTGTGGACAGCCACCCACACCCACCCACCCCCTTGGACACCCCCCGGACACCCCCAACCCTCTGGACAGCCCCCACCCCCTGGAAAACCCCCACCCCTCCAGACAGCACCCCCACCCCTCCTGGACACCACCCCCACCCCCACCCCCTTGCACACCCCCTAGATACCCCCAATCCTCTGGACATCCCCCCACCCCCTTGGACAGCCCCCCCCCCCCCCACACACACACACACACAACCACCCCCCTAGACACCCCCTGGATACCCCCAACACTCTGGACAACCCCCCCCCCACCCCCGGCCAACACCCAAAACCCTCTGGACAGGCCCCCACCCCCTTGGACAACCCCCACACCCACCCACCCCCTTGGACAACACCCATGGACACCCCCAACCCTCTGGAAATCCCCCCCCCCCACCCCCTGGAAAACCCCCACCCCTCTAGACAGCTCCCCCAACCCCTCCTGGACACCACCCCCACCCCCTACCCCCTTGGACACCCCCTGGACACCCCCCAATCCTCTGGACAACCCCCACCCCCCAGACAACCCCCAAAACCCTCTGGACAGGCCCCTACCCCCTTGGATAGCCCAACCACACACCCACCCCCTTGAACACCCCCTGGACACCCCCAACCCTCTGGACACCCCCACTCCCCAAAGCCCTCTGGACAGGCGCCCACCCCTTTGACAACCCCCCACACCCACCCACCCCCTTAGACACCCCCCTGGACACCCCCAACACTCTGGATATCCCCCACCCCCTGGACAGCCCCCACCCCTCTATATAGCACCCCCACCCCTCCTGGACACCACCCCCACCCCCTACCCCCTTGGACACCCCGCTGGACAACCCTAACCCTTTGGACATCCCCCACCCCTGGACATCACCCCACGCCTCCAAACAACACCCCACCCCTCCTAGACACCACCCCAACCCCCTTGGACACCCCCTAGACACCCCCAACCCTCTAGACGGCCCCTACCCCTGGAAAACCCCCAAAACACTCTGGACAGGCCTCCGCCATCTTGGACAGCCCCCTACAACCACCCACCCATTTGGACACCCCCTGGACCCCCCAACCCTCTGAACAACCCCCACCCCTCGGACAACCCCCCAAACAATGGTTTACTTATAAATACAAGGCATGGTGAACAACTAAAATCACATTCATTTAATATATACTTTAGCATGAAATTGATGAATTAAATATTATTAAATATGGCTACTTAAATGATCGTATGATAATTAAAAATAACCATTGATATTCGACTAGTCAAATGATCACACGTTTTCTCAATAACTAATATCATAATGAGGTAATGGATAATTCTAGAAATCTTAAAAATATTGTCAAGGACTTGGCCAAGGCCTAAAAAAATACTAGGGTAAGCCCTCAGCAGAACCCTTTTTTATTTGGAATCATGAGACATAGCGATGCATCGAAGGGCCATAGAGGTCAACAACCATTACATTATATGTCTAATAGATTCTCATATAAAAGAGGATAAAAGTAAGCAACAACAACACATGAAATATAATTTCCGAATTCGTACATTTAATCAATAACCATTCTATGCAGTAATATAGGTGAATGAGATCATTAGTTGTCAATGACAATAAAAATTACCATCAATGTCGGGCATTCTCAAAACAAAAACAAATTAAATAGAAGTAGTTGAGGCTTACCTGAATATTGCGAGTCGATCTAATAGATCTGGGGATGATAAATAAGATGATGATGGATAAAAGAGGTAAGAGGGTTCAAAATCGAAGAATCATACCTAGTTTAAACACAAAAATCGCAAAACATAAATATAGACTATAAAAAAAAACGAACGAAATAAACTCATAGAAGGATTACTTGAGTGTTGAGAGTTGAGATGATAGATCCGAGGAGAGTAAAGATGATAAACAATGAAGGAAAAACGAGTTTAACGCAACGAGATCGATGAGCCGATTAGGGTTTACCGCACAAGAGAGATGAGTCGTCGGACTGTCGATCGAAAAATCGTAAATGAAAATCCACCAGGCTTGTTAATTTTTTAAATGTTTTATAATGTCAGTTATTTAATAACCGACGTTATAAACTATTTTCCACATTTATAATGTTGGTTATTATAATAACTGACATTATAAATGTATCAGATATGGCTTTTTTCGTCATTTATTTTATAACCGACGTAAAAAAATATGCGTGTTGGTTTTTTAGGTCGGTTATAGAATAATCGACGTAAAAAATACATTACAAATCACAGTTTTTTACGTCGGTTATTGTATAACCGTTGTAAAAAACTTCTGTGGGTTGTTTTGTTACATCGGTTATCAAATAACCGACATCAAAAAGGCCTCAAAGGCCGCGTTTCTGATGTTGGTTATTTTATAACTGACCTAAAAAACTCGTATATATCTCTATTTTTACATCAGTTTTCAAATAATCGACGTAAAAAACCCCATGTTTTGTTTTTTTACGTCTGTTAATTTATAACCGACGTAAAAAACGAACGCGCGCGATTTGTACCATCAGTTATTAAAATAACTGACGTAAAAAATTTACTCACCGCATTTTTTACGTCGGTTATAAAATAACCGACGTAAAAAACCACATTTCAAAGATTATCACGTCGGTTATATATAACCGACGTCAAAAATGGTGACGTAAATAACGTTTTCTGCACTAGTTAATGTTGATGTGCCAGCCAACGTATCCATACACTAGAACGATAAATTATACTTTTTGACTCAGTACAAGAAAACACTCGTTGGAAGAATCATATAGGAATTGAGTGTGTTCTCATATTCTTCTTGAGTCAGAGTTATCTCACCATGTATACTATATTGATCATTCCAAATCATGTTTTTTTAGGATTCCTCTTTGTAGACAACCAACTAGGATTCTGGGGCGGGACTACATGGATGGTTTACTGAGTGATGGGGCATCGGCATAGGGACCGTTTCCAGACATATCACCTCCTAGTGGTGTACCAGCGATACCACAACCTAAGGATCAGTAGTTACTACCAACATTACTGGTGGAGTATTCACACGGGTTAAGTTTGTTTCATGAGTTCTAGAGAAAGTGATCCCCTAGGTTCTAAGGTGAGATGGATCTTTAGGTAGTTGAGTATTGGATGGAGGTGGTTACATGAGTTTTCTGACTAGTGAGGATTCCTACAGACCGGATGACAGTCCAAGCCATGAGTCTTCTTCAGGGATCGGTGACAAGATGGTTGAGCTTGATGACCCAGAAAAATGACAAGGAGACCCTAACATAGACATAATTCGAGCGCCTCTTCTAGGAGGATTTCTTTAGAGTGACATTATGATCGATGCGTCTATAGGAGATCCTTTATCTACAGTAGGTCATGTAGACGGTGGAAGAGTACTCATCAAGATTCCCTGATCTTTCTTGCTACTCTATAGACATGGTTCGAGACCCATTCTTTAGAGCCTGGGACCTTGAGAAGGGACTCAGCCAGATGTTTAGGGTGTCAATGATATCCATTAGTATTTCGACACATGCTGGGGTGCTAGAGAAAGCTTTACTACATTAGAGATTTTTTATGGAGCAAGCACCGTCGAGGAAAGATACAAACAGGCATCAGGTAGCCGATCCATTAGAAGCATGTAGAGACTGCTGACTCGGGGATCCAAGAAGTCCAAAAAACTAGGGGACGAACCCAGGATTAAGGATTAGTGGTGCATGGATTTTGGGGTAGAGCAAGTCAACTGAATGAGAGGTGGTTCTACTCATACGGTGGTTAAGGGCATATGGCTAGAGATTTTCTGATCGACCGTACAACCGATTAGCAGATGGTTGAGGGACCGCTGAGGCAGCGACGAAGGTAGGAATAGGGCATTCCTCCAAGAGGCTAGCATGGAAGAGGATGATTATGTGAATTATGAGGTGGGACGATGTTTGAGGTACTACCACCACCACCCCAAGTGGTCCACCCCAGGATCAGGGATCCGGTGGATACAGGCGAGGCCGACTTTAGGCGACAAAGGCTTGCAACCCCGGCACTACAGAGATGTTTAATGTATGATCTGTGTCTTCTCAACACAAGTTTCAGTTCTTATAGACACAGGTTCCAGTCAATCCTTCATTTTCATTGGCCTTTTTCAGAGAACGGAGATTCTGGTGGAGTCGTTGGATCATTCCTTACATTTAGAGACACCAATGGGAGGGGATTCGATAATCACACATTTTTGCTAATAGTGTGGGATTACTCTAGGGGAGACAACTTTTATTGGGGTCCCCTAGTAGTGGAGTCAAGGACTTATTACGTCATTCATGGTATGGATTGGTTTTCCACGGTCTATGCTCAGATTGACTATTTTAGGTGCAAAGTGAGGTGTGTTTGAAGAGATGGGACCAGATTTTATTTACTGAAAAAAGGAAATGCATGCAGAGTAGGATAGAATTTCTCAAAGGAGGTTTTGGTTGATTACTCACTAGTTGGCTAGCCTCCCCCTCAGTGCAGTGGAGGAGAGGAGTCCTAAGTTTCTGGCAGTGGTGGATGGGTATGAGGACTGAAGGACCCTAGAACACCCTGAGAGGGGATGGGTGAATTAGGGTGTCAACTCTTTCTTTTTAATGTTGTTAGTCTTCTTCCCATGTTGGTAGGAATCTTGTTAACTCTATCAAACAAATGAAAGCAGGAAGATGAAACAACACTTTTACATGGTTCAACTCCAAGGGCTACGTCTATGGAGCATACACTGACAATGTGTCAGTCGTACCTAAATCAACTAATCATTACTATTTTGATAATTACAAGACTCAGTCATAGTCACTATGTGCTAGGAACACTGCCTTTACCAAGGTCTAGGGATAGTTCACTGCATCCCCTAGATCACTTCCCTCTACTTCCCCTTGCTCACTTCCTTGAGGGAAGTCAAACTCAGTATATAGACTTGAAGGTCGCTTCCATAGATTTGCATTTAAGTCTTTGTATCTGTTCTGCATGAGTCACTACTTGAATCAAAGTCCTAAAATGATGCACATGAAAGCACCAAACCACATAACCGGATAATCATAACATGCAATCAACTTACAGAGACAATTGCATGCAACACCTACCCTTTGCGTGCAAGATCTTACTTTTGCCCGCAAGATTTTTTTTCACATGGAAAATCATTCACACAAATATTCCCTTTATGCAAAACTATAAATTTTGTGTGAAACTTCAGCTTTTATACACAACATCAAATTTTTTACGCAACACCAAATTTTTCATGCAACAAAAACTTTTATGCGCAACTACATATTTTTCACGCAACTCCATTTTCACACAAATTTTAAATGCATCAGAACTCAGATCTTTTCTAAGTCGTTTTCCGTACTGAATGAGGGGGGGTCACCTATTATTTCTAGGCGTCAGTGACCCCCACACGCAGAATCCACAATGTCATGAATAACTCCCAATATACGCGCAACACTTTTCGCGTAAGAACCATTTTTCACACACATCTCCATACATTCTGCACACCTCATGACTTTTCCATTTTTTGATGTTCTGATCCCAAAACATTCCTTGCACACAATTTTCCACAAAACCTACAATTTTGCATGCAACTTCCATTTCCAAACACAAAGTTCTCCATTTTCTGATTTTTAGACCCAAAAAATAGGTATGCACTGGAATACGATGCCACCTTCAGTACTGTCGTCCTCTTGAACTGTATGGTCCCTTTCCTAGAAAACTTTCTGAATTTCCAACAAGGATTGAAAAAAATACTAACCAAACTCCATTTCCTACATAGAATATTTGTGGTTCCAACAATATCCCCCTTTGGGTGTGTTGGAAATCACCATATAAATTTAATAGGGCACCATCCATAAGGAAAACCTGAAACGAAAGAATCAACTCAGCAAACATTGTAAGTCTATGAGAGAAATGATCTGTGTAGAAAACAAGATGGGAAACTTTAATTGGGCTCACATGTTTCTTAATTCTTAAATACACCCAAGCCATTCTCTTACCATTTAACATTAGTATTACATTCCCTAAAAGTATTCCTTCTCCTCCTAACACCGAATTGTCAATGTGTCATATTAGAATTACATGGACAATGTATTACTTCTCCTCCTATCACCAAATTCAAATCATTTCACATAAGCATTACCTGTTCAATGTATTCCTTCTCCTCCTATAACCTAATTCTCATCGTGTCACAAAAGTAGTGCATCCCCATCATATTTCTGGAATTTATTCCTTCTCCCCCATTGAAAATGAACCCAAAGACTTGTATGTGTTCATTGTACAGCGCAAAACACCCCTGGATGGTATCTCTCCTATAAACCTGCATCACATCCACATGCAGATTAAAAAAAATTATCATAAGGGGAGAGGGGAATTTCTTAACCTCCTTATGCACCGGGAGGTGGCTGAACACCGAGGTTCAACCAATATTTCTCAGACACAACCACTAACAATGTCTTAGTCAGGATATCAGCGACTTTCTCATCAGTTCCCACATGATCCATTTCAATCATGCCATATTCAAATTTTCATTGATAAAGTGACATCTAATTTCAATATGTTTTTTATGAGAATGCTATGAAATATTCTTCATAAGATCAATTGCGCTATTGTTATCATAATAAATCATCATTGGCTGTTTCACCTCATCACCAATATCTATCAGTTGTTGCTTCATCTATAGAAGTTGAGTGAATGAATTTTTAGTGAATATATGCTTAGCTTCATCAGTAATAGGAGAAGTAGTTTCTTATATCTTATTTAACTATCCAATACATTTCATTCGAATATAGAATGCTCCACCACTGGTGGAATTTCTGTCCACTACATCTCTAGCCCAGTTAGCATAAAAAAATGATGAAAATTCACTACCCCTTCTTAAAGAAAAATATAACCCATTATTATGAGTCCCTTGAATGTGCCTCGTGATTCTTTTTTACTTCGGTCATATACTTCGGATTACTCTGAAATCAGACTGCTATGCAAGCTAAAGATATAATATCAGGTCATTTTTCCATTAGGTATAATATGCTTCCAATATTCCTTCTATACAGGGTGGGATCTACAGTGGTCCCATCCTCCACGTTTGGTTCCAACCGAAATCAGAGTTGGCATTGGTTTGGATTCATGAATATTAAATTTCTTCATCATCCCTCTTGCATACTTTTCCTGAGAAATGAAAGTGTAATCGTTATTTTGAATTACCTTTAGCCCCAATAACTATGTGATCTCACCCATCATAGAAATTTTAAATTTTGATTTCATGTGACTGGAAAATTCTTCCACTAATTTATGCCTACTGCCGTAAAGTATAATGTCATCAATGTAAAATAGAACCATGAATTGATCTTTCAGAGAATTATTAACGTAGAGATTGCCATCTACTCCTCCTCTTTTGAATTTTTGCTTCTTTAGATAAGAATCCGTCCAGGAATTCCTTGCTCGTGTTTCCAACTTCAAACCATACATGTCCTTCTTTAGTTTACAAACCTTTGTTTCATCAGTACAAATAAGAAAACCCATTGGTTGTTCGATGTAGACTTCTTATTCGAGAATACCATTCAACAATGATATCATGACATCCATTTCATTAGCATTATATCCTATTTGGATTTCCATAACAAGAAAAATCAAGAATAACTCCAATCTAGCCACTGGAGAAAATTTTTCTTCAACATCGACACCTTTAATCTGTGAATATCCTTTACATACCAGTCATGCCTTGTTTTTTATAACACTTCCATTCTCATCAAACTTGTTGTTGAAAATCCACATTGTACTAATCACATTGTGACCTTTGGGTCTCTTGACAAGATCCCATGTTTGATTCTTGTCAATCTAATCTAACTCTTCATTCATGGCTTTAAACCATGATTCATCCTTTCAAGCTTATTCAAATGAGGATGGCTCCACAACTGACAGAAATGTAGATTGTGTGTTATTCATCATTCTCCATGTTTGTGTGGGAGCAGTCTAATCCCCAATAATGTTTGATTGATAAATTTTTTCTCTTCGATTCCTCCTTTGAGATTCAACCACAGTCTCTTTAGCCAAGGCTTCCACTTCAGATTCTTCTTCTAAGTCGACATAATGATGCGACTCCTGAGTGTTTTGTACAACTTCTTCTATTTATCTATTTCCATTTACTCTATATTCACTTTATTCCTCATTTTCTATCACATCAGCATATTAAATCCTTGAAGTATTTCCTATTTTCTCTTCAATGATCATAACATCGATGCTTTACACAATCCTTCCTAAGTTCCTGTTGAAAAACTTGTAGGATTTGGTGTTCATTGAGTATCCAAGGAAAATTCCTTCATTTGCATTGTCACCATACATCCCTTGATTTCCTTATTTGTTTTTGATGAATAATTTACTTCCAAGAACTAAAATGTATTTCAAAGTGGGATTCCTTCCATGCCACAATTCATATTGTATCTTTGTCTCACCCATATAAATCCCTGTTCTATTTTGAATATAAACAATAACTTGAACAACCTCATTCCAGTAATGTCGTGGAATAGAAATTTCAATCAGCATAGTTCTTGCCTTGTTGTTCACATGTCTATTACTATGCTCAACAACTCCATTTATCTGTGGAGTTCTCACAGAAGAAACCTTGTGTTGTGTCCCATTATTCTCCAAGAAATTTTCAAATTCAATGGATGTGTATTCCCTTCCATTGTCAGATCAGAGCACTTTTATTGTTTGTCTTGTATCATTCGCAGTGATTAGATAATATGTTTTCGTGCAGTCATGCACATTTCATTTCCTGTATATAACCATTACACATGACATTCTACTATAATCATCTATGGAAAGGGTGATGTACCTTTCTCCATGAGTTCTGGAAACATTTATTGGGCCGCATATATCTATACGAATGATATCAAGAAGATGAGATTCCCTTTTCGTATTTAGAAGATATAAATGGCAGACTAGCTTCCCCTGAATGTAAGCATCGCAAGACTTTTCATCTTCATGATTCAAGTTGGGAATGTCTAGGAAAATATTTAGTTATGATATTTTCTCCATGTCTTGTTGATTGAGGTGCCCCAATCTCTGATGCCACTGGTTATTTTCGTCCTCAATAGTCATGTAGAATTTTTTTCTTTACTATCATCCTGATACAAGTTTCCTTTTATTATCCATCCCATAATAAGTGAATTTCTTGTCTTTCCCTTGATAGTAAAACATTACTGATTAAAAGTAACTACATGTCCTGAGTTACAGAGTTGACTCACGCTGAGGAGATTTTGACATAGGCCATCTACATAAAGGACTTCAGTTTTATTTAGCTCTCCATTTAATAGTTCAGAACTTCAACTGCAATTGATTTTCAGAGCACCATTATTACCAAACCATACTATTCCATCAACCCCCTTATTGACATCTATTAATAGGCCTGCAATTCCTATCATATGAGATGAACAACTGCTATCCAGAATTCAGGTGTTGTTGATTTTTTGTAGCTTTGAGGGATTCCTCTACAATGTTGGATATCTCAATTTTATTCTTTTATTTCCATGAAACATTTGATTGAGTGTAGGACATAGATGTCCTTTCATTCTCTCTTCTATGTATATAGGTTATTCATAGTCAAAATATTCTTCTAGTGGAGAAAAACTATTTGAAAGGGAAAAACCATGTTTTTTATGAGCTTTAACTTATCTCAGACTCCGGTATGAGGTGTATATATCCCTCCTCTGCCTCTAATCAATGGACTTTTGACCAAAGTTAGAACAACAACAAAAATATCCATTTTTTTCTTATAAAACTATTAGGATATGATTTTTTTCTCCTTTGTTGAACTCCCATATGTTCTCCATTTGAATAGATTCTTAACTTTTCTCAGTAAGACATGATATTCCCTAGATATCAATAGATTTGAAACTTCATGAGAGGAAATGTATATCACTTCTGTTTATCCTTATTCCTTCTTCTGTGGGATAATAGTTGATTGCCTTTTATTCCCGGAGGCTTGATGATAATATTATGTTATTCTTTCTAATTGAATTGGGGGTTTCTTTATCATCACATTAGATGACTTTTCCACATGACCCACTTTCATCTTGCCTTTATTTTCGTCACCTTTATTTGCAGATTTTGATGATTTGGCCTCAGAACTGATTCCACTATTTTCCATGTGAGCAGGTCTTTAATCGTTAAAAAAATTTCAACTCCATTAGATCTGTGTTTTTCTCTATCCAACAGATCAACATATGAGAACCTTCCAGACAATATTTTATTCCTTGATTCTATTTAAATTGATTCATTGTTAAGTTTACTCATAATTGTAACAACTTCCTCTTCAAGAACCTCAGCAGTATTGGAATTTTTTTCTAGTTGGAGGTGAGGTCATTGATGACCTTTTCCAGCTCTTCAATTCTCACCTTTAGATCCGCTAAATCATCATTGCTTTCAAGGATTTTAGACTATAATTTCAAAAATACTTCTATTCATTCAATTTTAGCTTCGAGATGATCAACATATTCAGATGATTCTTATACAATTGATTTCCACTTATTATAACACTTACATTTAATATTAAGCTTACTAAAAACATCCTTAATTTGAAACTCATGGTTGTAATTAGTTGTCAACTGATTGTCTTCACCATTATCTTCTGATGGTTCTTATTTTTCAATAGTGTCCATCATGGAAGCATGGTTTCTAGTTTTAAATTCGATTTCTTCTTTTTCACAGAATTCATTATCATCATCTTTCTCTTCAGAGAAAAAACTCTTCTTTGTCACATTATTTCTAGATTGGAAGCCTCCTTTTTTGACAACCTTTTTTTTGGCTTCTCAATATTTTCATCTTTATTATCTTCATCATCGATCTTTTTTAAGCACTGAGAGGAAATGTTCGCAACATTACCACTACGTAAGAAAGCTAGATGTAACTTGTTGTCGAATTTCCCTTTTCCATTTTGAAATATCTTGGAAATGAGAGAAAGAATTTATTTTTCCTCATCATCTTCCCCACTACTATATTTTCAAAATTTCAGTTTTTTCATGGATTTGAATGACATTTCATTACTCACTCGATTCGTATAATCTTCTGGTTTTACTCTCATTTCATATGCCCCCAGACTACTCAGCAGATCATCTAGAGAAAGTTTGGAGAGATATCTTTCCTCGAGGGTTGAAATCATTGAATTATAAAGTGGTGGAATTATTATCAATATTTTATTTACAATATAAACATCTTTTATTTCATTTCCTAGAACCTAAATTACTCCAATCACTTCAGTAATTTGATTGAAGAAGGATTCTGCATTCTTATCAGGATGAATCTTTAGATCATCAAACCTATTGTGCAGTACTTGTAGTTTCACCTCCTTCTATTTTCAATATCCTTTATAAATTTTTTAAAATTTATCCCACATGGACTTTTTTGAGGTGAAACTCATCACCTTTAGATATATCTAATCAGAAAGGGCTGTGGTGAGAGCATTCTTCCCTTTAGCATACGCATTACAAATTCTCCTGTCAACATCAGTCATAGCCAACCATGTTGGACCAGTGACTTGTATTCCTTGAATAGTAGAAAAAATGACTTCCATTAAAAGGGATCTTAGATGAGATATCATTCTGTTATTCCAAATATGAAAATTAATTCCATCAAAAGGGGGACT
The DNA here is from genome assembly GCA_963277665.1 of Viscum album. Lineage (NCBI taxonomy): Eukaryota > Viridiplantae > Streptophyta > Magnoliopsida > Santalales > Viscaceae > Viscum > Viscum album. The sequence continues at coordinate 316,557,324 of OY728140.1, forward strand.
CCTCTGGCACTAGATGAACTCGCCATTACAGTATAAGACAAATCGAACACCAGCAACCTCCCTATGATACCACTTGAAGGACCCTGGAACACCGTGAGAGGGGAGAGGTGAATTAGGGTGTCAAATTTTTCTTTTTTAATTTTTTGGATATTATTCCCACATTGTTAGGAATCTTGTTAAGTCTGTTAAACAAATAAAAGCAGTCATATGAAAAAAAAACTTTTACTTGGTTCACCGTAGAGGGATACGTCCAAGGATCATATGATGAAAGTATTTAGGTTGTACCTAAATTCACTAATCTTTACTAGTATGAGGACTACCAGATTCGTCCATAGTAACTATGTTTCAGAACATTTCATTTAAAAATGTTCATGGATAGCTCACTGCGTCCCTTGGATCACTTCCCTCGACATCCCCTTGCTCACAGACTTTAGAGAATTCAAACTCGGTATATCAACTTGAAGGTCACTTCAATAGATATACATTAAATTCTTTATCCCTATTTAGTATGAGACACTACATGCATCAATGTCTTGAAATGATTCACCTTAAAGTACTAAACCACTGAACCAGATAATCAGAACATGTAATCATCTTACACAAACAATTGCGCGCAACACCCACCCTTTTCCCGAAGATCTTACTTTTGCATGAAACATTTTTTTTGTGCGGAAAATATTTTCTGCAACAATTCCCTTTGCGCTCAACTTTAACTTTTCCATGAAACTTTAACTTTTAAGCTCAACTTCATCTTTTCTGTGCAACAAATTTTATGCACAACTACAAATTTTTCACGTAAATCCCTTTTCGTGAAACTTTTATGAATATCAGAACCTGAATCATATCTATGTTTTTTTGTACTGAATGAGGGGGGTGACCTCTTATTTATAGGCATCGCTGACCCCCACGTGAAAATCCCACCATGTCGCGTAAAACTCCCATTTTGTGTGCAATGCTTTGCACATAAGAAGTATTTTTCTCGCACATCTCCGTATTTTCCGTGCACCTCATACCTTTTCCATTTTTCAACATTCTGATGATGAAACATTCCTTGAGCGCATGTTTCCATAACACCTACAATTTTGCGTGAAACCACTTTTTCCAAACACACTATTCTCCATTTTCTGATTTTTTGGCCCAAAAAATTGGTAAAATCTAGAAAATGACGCCCCCTTCAGTACTGTTGTCCACTTGAACTATATGATCCCATACATAGAAAACGTTTGGAACATCCAATGAGGATTGACAACAAACAAAAACCAAACACCATTTCCTGCATAGAATTTTCATGGTTCCAACAATCTCCCCCTTTGGGTTTATTGGTAATCACCAGATAAATTCAATAGATAACCACCCAAAAGAAAAACCTGAAACGCAAGAATCAACTCAACCAATAATCTATGTATATGTGAGAAATTCTCGGTGTAGAAAACAAGCGGGGAAGTTTGAATTGGGTTCCTATGTTTTTTAATTCTTAAATATGCCCATGCTATTATCTTACTACGTCATAGAATTATTACATGCCCTAAAAGTATTCCATCTCCTCCTAACACCGAATTCTCATCTTGTTACAAAAGCATTACATGTCCAATGTATTCCTTCTCCTCCTATCACTAAATTCTCATCATGTCACAGAATCATTACATGTCCAATGTATTCCTTCTCCTCTTATCACTAAATTCTCATCGTGTCATAGACGTATTACATGTCCATCATATTTCATAAATTTATTCCTTCTCCCCCATTAACAATAAACCCAATGAATATTATGTGTTCATTTTATAGTTCAAAACACCGCTGGAGGGTGTCTCCCCCATAAACCTGCATCACATCCACAAAAAAATTAAAAAAAATTAATATAACTAGGGAGAGGGGAGTTTCATAACATCCTTATGCACTGGGAGGTGCCTGAACACTGAGGTTCAACCGATGTTTCTCAAACACAAACGCTAATAGTAGATTTGTGAGGATATGAACCACTTTCTCACCAGTTCCCACATGATCCATTTTAATCATGACTTTTTCAACTTTTTCCTTGATAAAGTGATATCTGATTTCAGCAGGGTTTGTACGAGAATGCTGAACATGATTCTTCATAAGATCAATTGTGCACTTGTTATCACATTAAATAATCATTGGTTGTTTCACCTCATCACCAATATCTGTCAGTTGTTGCTTCATCCATAGAAGTTGAGTGCATGCCTTTGTTTCGAAGATATACTCAGCTTAAGCAGTACTAAGAGAAGTACATTCTTGTTTTTTACTCAACTAGCCAACACATTTCTACCCAATAGAGAATGCTCCTCCACTGGTGGACTTTCTGTCCATCACATCTCTAGCCTAGTTAGCATCCGAAAATGATGATAAATCACTATTCCTTCATATAGAAAAGTATATACCATAATTATTTGTACCTTAAATGTACCTCATGATTCTTTTTACTGCTTTTATATGTTATTCCTCTAGATTACTCTGAAATAGGGATGCAAAGAAAGTTGGAAATACAATATCAAGTCATTTCATCATTAGGTATATTAAGCATACAAAAATCCTCCTATGTATGGAGGAATCTACAGAGGACCCATCACTATTCATTAAATTTTCGGTTTTGACCACAATCAGAGTTGGCAATGGTTTGTATTCAGGAATATTAAATTTATTCAGCAGCTCTCTTGAATACTTTTCCTAATAAATTAACGTGTGTTCCTTCTTTTTAATTACATACTGCCCCAAGAAATATATGAGCTCACTAATCATAGACATTTGAAATTTTTATTTCATGTGACTGGAAAATTCATCCACTGATTTATGCCTGATGCTACCAAATATAATTTCATCAACGTAAAGTAGAACCATGAACTAATCTTTCAGATAAATCTTCACATAGAGATTGTGATCTACTCCTCCTCTTTTGAATTCAATATTCTTGAGATAAGAATCCAGTAGGGAATATCATGCTAGTGGTACCTGCTTCAAACCATACAGGGCCTTCTTTGGTTTACAACCCATTGTTTCATTAGTACAAAGAAGAAAACCCACTAGTTGTTCGATGTAGGCTTCTTATTAGAGAACACAATTCAAGAATGATATCTTCAAATCCATTTGATATACTTTATATCCTCTTTGGATTCACATGGAAAGAAAAATCCTGATTGACTCCAATATAGCCACTGTATAAAAGGTTTCTTCAACATCGACACCTTCAATCTGTGAATATCCATTACATACTAGTCGTGCCTTATTTCTGATAACACTTCCATGCTCATCAAACTTGTTCTTAAAAATCCACTTTGTACCAATAAAATTATGAACTTTGGGTATCTTAACTAGATACCATGTCTTATTCTTGTCAATCTAATCGAACTCTTCATTCATGGATTTAACCCATGATTTATCTTTTGTAGCTTCTTCAAATGTGGATGGTTCCACAACTGACAGAAATGCAGATTGAGTGTTATTCTTCATTCTCCATGTTTGTGTAGGAGGATTCCAATCCCAAATAATGCTTTTTTGATCAATTTATTCTCTTAAATTCCTCCTTTTAGATTCAATCGCATTCTCTTCATCCAATGTTTCCTTTTCATATTCATTTTATGTGTCAACATCATGATGTGACTCCTGAGTGTTTTGTACACCTTCCTTTATTTCTCTATTTTCATTACTCTACATTCACATTATTCCTCATTTTATATCACATCATCATATAAAAACATTGAATCATTTTTGATTTTCTTTTTAATGATCTTACCATCACTGATTTCCGCAATCCTTCCTAATAGTTTGTTGAATCACTTGTAGTCTTTTTTGTTCATTGAGTATCTATGGAAAATTTCTTCATCTGCATTGTCACCATACTTTCCTTGATTTCATTCTTTGTTTCTGATGAAGAATTTACTTCTAAAAAATACAAAAGTATTTAAAAGAGGTCTTCCTTCCATGCCAAAATTTATACGGGGTCTTCGTCTCACCCATATAAATCCCTATTTGATTTTGAATATACACAACAGCTTGAATAGACTCTTTCCAGTAATGTCATGGAATACGACTCTCAATCAGCATAGTTATTTCCATGTTGTTCACATGTCTATTCCTACGCTCAAAAATCCATTTTTTTTGTGGAGTTCTCACCTCAGCTACCTCATTTTATATCCCATGCTTCTCTAGGTAATTTTTATATTTAATGGATGTGTATTTCCCTCGATTTCTAGATCGCAGCAATTTGTTTGTTTGTCCAGTATCATTCTCAGTGATTCAACGATATGTTTTCATGATGTCAAGCACTTGTTGTTTCCTATGAATAACCATTACACCTGCCATTATACTATAATCATCTATTAAAAGGATTAAGTACCTTTATCCAGGATTTCTGGCAACATTTATTAGGTCGCATACGCCTCTATGAATGCGATCATGAAGATGAGATGGCCTTTTCTTCTTTAGACTATATGAACTGCATACAAGCTCTCCCAAATAGAAGCAATACAAGAAATTTCATGTTTACTCTTCATGTTGGTAATGTTTATGGAAATATTTAGTTTTGATATTTTCTCCATGTCTTGTTGATTGATGTGCCTCAATCTCTGATGCCACAGGTTATTTTATTCCACAATAGTCATGTAGAAAATGTTTTCTTTACTATCAATCTGATTTAAGTTTCCTTCTATTCTACATCCCTTTGTAAGAGAATTTATTATCTTTCCCTTAATATTACAACCTTTCTAATTAAAATTAACTATAAGTCCTGAGTCATAGAGTTGACTCATGACAAGGAGATTATAACATAGGCCATCTACATAAAGGACTTTAGTTTTCTTTAGCTCTCCATTAGCTAGTTCAATACTTCCACTACCTTTGATTTTCAGAGATCCATCATTACTAAACTGTACTATTCCATCAAACCTCCTCTTGACATCTGTTAAATGCATTCATTACCTATCATATGAAATGAACAACCGCTATATAGAATATAGGTGCTGTTAATTGTTTTAGCTTTGAGGGTTACCTCTGAAAGGTTGGATTTCTCAAAAAAAATTTCCATGAAACATTAGATTGAGTATTGGGCACATATGGGCTTTCAGTTCTCTATTCCATGTATATGGGTTCTTCATAGTCAAAATCTTCTCCCATAGGAGAAAACCTATTTCTAAGAGCAATACTATCTTGTCGATGAGATTTGGCTTGTTTCAGAATCCAGTATGAGGTGTCCATTTCCCTCCTCTTCCTACAATCAATAGCCTTATGACCAAAGTTAGAACAAAGAAAAAAATATCCATAGAAACTATTTATTCTAAAAGAATTAGGATATGAATTGTTTCACCTTTTTTGAACTCCCATATCTTCTCCATTTGAATTGCTTCTTGCCTCTTCGCAGTAAGACATTGTATGGCCCAGATATCCACAGAACTGAAACTTCCTGAGAAGAAATGTTTTCTCACTTTTTTTTATCCTCATTAATTCTTATGTGGGATATTAGATAGACTTCACCTTATTCCTGGAGGCTTGAGGATAGTCTTCTATTCTTCTTTTAGATTGAATTGGGGGTTTCATTTTTTGCACTTCATGTGACTTTTCCACATGAACCACTTTCAGGTTTCTTTTATTTTGGTCACCTTTATTTTTATCATTTGATGATTCAGACTCACAATCAATTCCAATATTTCCTATGTGAGTGGGTCTTTGATCATTCAAAATATTTTCTACTCCATTACAACAACATTTTTTTCTCTCTAATAGCTCAGTATGTGAGAACCTTTCAAATTGTATTTTCTTCCCTGATTCTTTTGAAATTGATTCACTCTTAAGTTTACTACTAAAAGTAACATATTCCCCTTCATGACTCTCACTAGTCTTGGACTTTTATTCTAGTCTGGAGGTGAGGTCATTGTTGTCCTTTTACTTCTCTTCAATTCTCATCTTTAGATCCACTACATCATCACTGCTTTCAGTGATTTTAGACTATACATTCAAAAATTCTTGTAGTCATTCAATTTCATCTTTGAGCTGATCAACACATTCAGATGATTCTTCTACAATTGATTTCCACTTATTACTACTCATACATTTAATAATAAGCTTACTAGCAGCATTCTTTATGTTGCAACTCAAGATTTGAATTAGTTTTCAATTGATTGTCTCCAACATTATCTTCTGATGGTTCTTATTTTTTAGTAGTGGCCATCATGGAAGCATGGTTTCCAATTTTTAATTATGGTTCTTTTTCTTCATAGAATTCATTATCATCATCTTCCTCTTCACAGACAAAAATATTCTTTCGAACTTTCTATCTATATTTTAAGTATCCTTTTTTGAAAAACCTTTTCTGAGGCTTCTCAATGTTTTTAGCTTGGCTATCATCATCATCGATATTTCTTATCCATTGAGACGAAATGTGTTCATTTTTTCCACACCGAAAGCAAGCTTGAGGTAACTTCCCTTTGAATTTCCCTTTTCCCTTCTAGACATTCATGTCCATGAGAGAAAGAATTTCTTTTTCCTCACCATCTTCCCTACTACTATATTTTTAAATTTTCAATTTCTACATGGATTTTAATGCCATTTCCCTGATCACCCGAGTCGTAACATCTTCTGGTTTGACTCCCATTTCATATACCATCAGGCTGCTCAGCAGATCATCTATAGAATGTTTGGATAGATCTATTTCCTCAATGACTAACACCTTTTCATTGTATATGGGTGTGAGCCTTCTCAATATTTTCTTTACAGTATCAAAGTCTTTGATTTCTTCTCCTAGACCCTAAATTACTCCATCCACTTCAGTAATTTGATTGAAGAATTAGTCTGCATTCTCATTAGGATGCATCTTCAGATAAACAAACCTATTTTCCAAGACTTGTAGTTTCACCTCCTTCACTTTTTTATATCCTTTATAAATAATTTCCAGTTTATCCCACATGGACTTTTCTGAGGTGAAAATCATCACCTTTAGATAGATATAATCTGAAAGGGCTGTGGTGAGAGCATTCTATGTTTTAGCATCTGCATCAAGAATTTTCCTGTCAGCATCAGTCATAGCCTGTCCTATTGGACCAATGACTTGTATTCCTTACACAGTAGAAAAAATGAATTTTATTCTAAGAGATATCAGATGAGATCTCATTCTATTCTTCTAAATATAAAAATTACTTCAATCAAATAGGGGTACTCACATGAAAATGGATAAACTCTCCATTATGGTATAAGACAGATCAAACACCATCAACCTCCCTCTAATACAACTTAAAGGACCCCAGAACACCCAGAGAGGGGAGGGGTGAATCAGGGTGTCAAAATTTTCTTTATAAAGTTGTGGATCTTGTTCCCACGTTGGTAGGAATCTTGTTAAATCTGTCAAACAAATGAAAGTAGGGAGATGAAAAAATAATTTTACTTGGTTCACCACAATGGGCTACATCCAAGGTGCATACGCCAATAGTGTGTCAGTTATACCTAAATCAACTAATATTTACTATTTTGATGATTACAAGATTCGGTCACCGTCACTCGGTGCCAAGAATACTGCATTGATCTGTACCCTGGTATGACACCGATATCGACACCCACATATTAGATGGCTCCCATTGTGTATTGTGAGTTGACGATATAACTAGAGCACCTGATGACGAATGGCTTACTGAGGCCCAGTGTTTCACCATGGGTGTCCCCAGATTTTCTTCAAAGAAGTCAGACGGGATAGTTAGGCTATGTGTGGTCTTCTGATGCCTGAATTAGGTGACTATTAAGAACAAGTTTATTCTTAGAATAATCGATGACCTTTTCGATCAACTGAATTGAGTGAGGTGGTTGTTGAAGATAGACATAAGATCTGGCTAACATCAACTTCTTGTACGAAATGAGGATGTACCGAAGACAGCCATTAGATGTCGGTATGGACAATACGAATACATGGTTATTCCATTTATCATGGAAAAATCCATATAAGTGTTTATGGGACTCATGAATAGGATCCTCCAGCCTTACCTTGACCATTTTCTGGTGGTCTTCATTGTTGGCATCCTCTTGTACATGATGTCCCAGGAGGAGCACATGATACACATATGGATGGTACTGGATACACTTTGAGAGAACTAGGTATAAGGAAATCTCTTCAAGTGTCATTTCTTGATTGAAGAGGTCTATATTATGGGACCTGTCATGTTGGAAGCTTGAGTTAATGTAAATAAAATGATGATAGAGGAAGTGATTGTTTGGGAGCCACTAAAGAGTGTTATTGAGGTAATGATTTTCTTGGGTCTGACTAGGTACTATCAAAGGTTTGTGCCTATCTTTTCCAAAGTACCAGAAGCTTTTATGAATTTGACATGAAAGGTACAACCCTTCATATGGTCAAAAAAAATGCAAATAGTTTTTTTAGGAGCTGAGGTGGTGGTTGACGAGCACCCCTATCTCGAGGCTACAAGAGAAGGGATTCAGCTATTTAGTGTTTTGTGATGCATACGAGACTTGGGGAGTTTGTTTCCCGATGAAGGGGAAAGAGGTGATTTCCTAAAGTTCTCAATTGATGAAGAAACATGAGAAGAACCATGGTACACATGATATCATGCTGGAAGCTGTAGTCTTTATGCTGAAGATGTGGAGACACTACTTGTTGGGTGAGCGGTTTACCATCTCCTCCGACCAAAAAATTCCCAAGTATATCTTCATAGATAGGTATTTGAACTTGAGATAGAGGTGGTGGCAAGTGTTTCTCTGGGATTATGACTTCAAGACTGATTACACTCCTAGAAAGGAGAACATGGTGGTAGACCCATTTAGTAGAAGATCCAATTTGTTTTTATTGAGTGATATGTCAGAGAAGTTAGTTGTGATACATATATCCTTTGTGGATAATGACAGTGTAGCTTATCTTCAGTTGATGGTTGTCACCCCTCCACTCTTACTACAAGTCAGGGAGGTACAGCTAGTGGATGTCAATTGTGAGACCTTATATACTCAATTATCCATAGGGAAATCCCCTAATGTATATTTGATAGGTGGGGAGCATGTCTTCTTTTTTAGAGGCCACACCATTGTGCCAGTGGCATTGTGAGAGGAGTTTCTGAGGGAGTTCCACAAATCCCATTTTATAGTACTTCCAGGAGTGTGGAAGATGTACCAAGACCCTCTATGCTAGTTCTGGTGGCCGAGGATGAAGAAGGCCATGGTGGAATCCGTTTCTCGATGCCTCACTTTTCATAAGGTTATGATGGACCACCAGGTCCAAACATGATTGACTCAACCACTCCAGATGCAAGAGTGGAGTGGGATGGGATATTTATGGACATTATAATTGGTCTAGCATGCACATCTAGGGGACTTGATACCCTCTGGGTGATCATTAACTGACTCAATAAGTCGGCCCACTTCCTACCTATCCTTAAGCAGAGTTCCATATATATATTGGGGAAACTCTATGGGTTGGAGATTGTTTGACTCCACATAGTATGTTCGATGATCATCTCAGACTGTGATGCTCGTTTCACATCCCATCTATGGAAGATATTGCAGGAGGATATGTGGACTTAGTTGAGATTTGTCATAAATTTTCAACCCTAAGTAGATGGCCAGATGGAGAGGACCATCCAGGTTCTAGAGGACATGCTACATGCTTGTATCTTGGGATTTGAGTGTAGTTGGTAGGATCACCTACCTCTGCTCGAATTTGCGTAGAAAAACAAATACCACTCCACTATTTCTATGGAACCATATGATGACTTATATAGGAGACCATGGAAATCATTGTTATCCTAGACGGACCCAGGGGAGTCAACACTCATGGGCCCAGAGCTGGTGTCGACAACCACCGAGAAGGTGCAAACCATCTTGGAGCGGATGAGGACTATAGAGAGAAAATGGAAATCTTATGTGTATAGAAGACAATGTCCCATAGAGTTTGTGGAGGGAGACCATGTTTTCATTCAGGTCTCACCTTGATAGGGATTATGGAGGTTTGTTTAGGGCATCAAGTTTTCTCTGAGATACATTGGGCCTTTCCAGATTTTGGGTATAGTGGGTGAGGTGGCGTACTTCCTAGCTCTGACCCCGCAGATGAATCTGGTGAATCACGTATTTTATTGGTCTCACCTGTGGAGGAACGTGCATGATCCATCAAACGTCATCGACTGGGGAGAGTTGGACATTGACAATGTGGTGAATTTTGTAGAGTACCCGATGGAGATTGAGGATCGATAAGAGAAAATACCTCATGGGTGGTTGATTCCTCTAGTGTTTATTCGGTGGCATCATTGGAATCTCCAAGAGAGAACATGGGATTGGGAGAAATAGATCCATACTTATATCCCTATTTTTTTTTATTAGACCATGTTTTGGATTTTAGGGACGTAAATCCCTAAGGTGGGTAGAATGTAATGCCTTGGACTTTCCAGGTAATTTTTTTTTAAAATTATATGTGATTTTTTCAAGATAAACCATTGAGACAACATGTGATTCAGAGGATTGGGGTTCATAGAATAAAGGTTTGAAATTTTTTATTTAAATATATAACACTTTGGTGGGTTTCGTAAACTTATAAATAGGTGCTCCGATCAAAGATCTGAGGGCGCAGTTGCTTCTGGAACAACTACTTTAACTTAGGTGGGGTCTAACCTCGACCGATGCAGGTTGAGGCTAAATGTTGATTTTTGGACATTTCAAAGGAAGAATAAAATAAACATAGAAAAAGTTTATTTTATATTATTTTTACATTTTTTAGTGACACAATTACAATACAATGCCATGATTAAGCAGTTATTTCCCTTTATAAATGAAAGAGTGTGGTGATGATGTGAATTAGTGAAATAGCAGCGCTAAAATGAATTTCTTCATTTAATAGATTGGTAGGGATATAAGATCATTCATGATCTTGGAGAATTATCTAGAGGCTCTAGAGAAAGAAACAATGTTTGAAAATACTCCCTTTGGTAAACGAAGAATGATGATGAGACGATGGATCAAGATCGTTTGTGGATGGATCACCAACGATGGCAAGCTTTCTTTACCGATCGATCCACAATATAGGTAGGGGTGTTTATTTCCATTTTGGATTCCTTTTCTCATTCTTTAATCCAATGAAAAATGTGGAACAACACATGAACATGTTGATCCGTGGTTCGGTCATTCTTGTGGAAGGGTTAAATTGCTGGATTTAAGGGTTTACAGTTTACTACTTTTACCCTGGTTGTTTCATCCATTTTTTTGATGAGATGAATGAAGGCTAAAACGAAAAAGGCCGACATTAGATATTTGGGTGTTATTTTTATTAATTCCTACCTCCCCATTCGTGTGTTCTTCACATGTGGACCCTCGTGGTCACGTCAAGATTTTTTGGGAGGTTCTAAAAGTTGTCAGACCCCCAAAGCGATGGCAAGATGCTTTGGAGCATGTGGTATTGACAATAGTGACCAAAGGATCTTGAAGGTGATCATGGTTATAAAATTGGATTTAAATAGCGATGGTGGTGTCCTGGGAAGAGATGATCCCATAGTTCCACAACCATAGGCGGTGACGAGATTCACAGCTATGGAGGGCCGCGACAGAGTGGAATGGCGACGCGGTGGGACACCGCACCGGACTGCATGCGGGAGGAGCGGCCGGCCGTCCTGACCATGTCTGAACTGGATAGGCTAGAAGATCAGTCTAGGGTGGATCGAAAGACCACAGGTCAGGCTGGTTTGGGTTTCCCTGATGGGTAGGATCGAACCCGCACCCCACCATCCCCTTTTAACTAAATGCCCATAACTCTAAAACTGCGTTCCTGTTTGATGATCTCTTTGAGGAATTGGGACTATCTCGATGAGGTGGTACATTTGAAATACTCTAAGGGAGATTTCATAGAGGTTTGAGTATGAAATTTTGGCTCGAGGTGTAGGTTCTATCAGAACGGGCACACTAAGAGAAGAATCCTATGGCTGGAAGATGGCATGGAGTGGATCTCCAACGATGGTGCAGATTGGGTCTCTAGAAAAGATGTGAAGTGGGTATCCTTTGAAGTCATAGAGTGGTTCTCTTATGAATATGTGGAGTGGGCCTCCTTCAAATATTGTATCTCTCATCAGATTTGAATATTCATGGACTTTCATAAATATATTCATGTTATAGACATGTACATAGTCTGAGATGACTCTAGTGACTCTCTTAACTGTATTCCTTAGAGGATATGCTTCATGTACCTCATGGTGGTTTGAATTGTATAATTCTTATGGTATTCATTTTTTACTTTAGGTTCCTTAAATATTATTGTTTTACTCACCACTATATGGGCTTCTTCCACATGTTTCGGGGATTTTACATATGATCGACATCTTTGATGGAGTCCTTGGTTGTACAGAGATAGGTGGTGCTTCAGGGTGACTCTACGGATGTGGTACGCTTCAATGTAATTTAGATAGCTTACTATACATACCCTTTAGCTAGGGTTCTCAGCAGATGGATTCAAAGAGCTTGTATTTTTCTTTTTATTGAATTGTATACTGGACCCTTTACTTTTAGTTTGAACTGTTTACCCTGTGTGGGGTTTTTTTAGTACTGTACATGCATCTCTGCTCATTGTTTTTTGTTTCAGTCCTTTTTCTTAGAGGTGGGTGTGTGTCTATAGGTAGTTGGGAAAATGCATCCAACTTATGGGATATTCCTATTCAGAGCCAGTCACCATCCCCTGGCTTAATGGAGTCGGGCTTGGGGTAGTCACAGCATGGGTCCTGGAAGATGGGTCATGAAAACTACATTGATATGAAGAGAAATGAATAATTTCATGAGATGATCAAAGAACTTACTAAAACAAATCCAATGAAATAATCATCACTTGAATGAGACATCACGTAGTGAATTGGAACTAAATTCTACCCTTAGGCTTGGAGATGTTCTTAATGAGAGAATAAACCCACTACTATAGGTGAATAGGAAAATAGAAGAGGAGGGTTAATATTTTAAGTTGGTAAAGTAAAAATGGTCATTTCACCTCAAATATTTGGGATGCATGGTTTGGCCACACAACTCATCAAATTAAGTTCCAACAGGGTGCCCTTGTCTACCTCAAGGGGGACCTCATATAGTTCATGCACACATTTTGAAAATAGTTTTCAAATCATGACATAATCCAAATTCCTCTACGACCCCTTGTATAGTCATGGTGCACAACTATACAAACCATTCACTAGCCATGAATTTATTATATACTTAAATTTTTTGATGGATCACATCGAAATTTTTCCCTAGTGACTTGATTTCCTAAAATCTTGTTACCCTACTCTGGCCTCTATCCATCCCCACACAGTTTACTCATCTCATGCGGCCGGTTTCTCGTGATTTCAACTAATAGTATGACCCGGTTTTCTTTTCCAAAAACTGATCCCCAAGATTTGAAGAAGACACTATCACCCCTGAAACTCCCATGACCTCATTAGTCACTCACATTTATTCAATTTCATGGAGTTAAAGTGATATTAAAATGATCCATACCTCATATGTATACCTAGAATATCACACATTTCTTTTCCGGAATGCTGGTTTTGTCTCAAGTACAACTGAGGAGTATAAATTCAGTGTTTCATGGGAACTAACCCTATGGTTCTTGTTATATTTTTTTATTTCACTTTTTAAATAAATACTACCCCATTTTTTAATCTATAGTCTATGATCCCATGAAATGTTACCCTTGTTTATCTGTTTGGTACTAAACATTGTGTAATTTCAATAGTATTTGAAGGCCAAAGGGAACAAAAAATTATAACATCCAGATAAGACCTCCATTACTAAATATGTGGTTGAAATATTTATTTAAATTTAATTTTCTATATTCTTATTTATATTATCTAGGACTTTTATGTAATTCAAAATATCAACCATAGGAATTGACTCATGGACAAAAAGATGGAACTTTTTATTAAGCATAAATAATCTGAGCTTCTATATTCCATGAATTTTTTTCTTTTACTATTCAATACATTGTTTATATTTTTATGACTTATATTGTAAACTATGTGTGGGGGAATACCCCCTGATCGTTTTATAATTGTGGACCTAATTTCATTGCTGGTTCTCTATCTTTTTGGTTTTTAGGAAACCGAAAATCAATTTTTGCTGCATTTCATAATTTGGCTATCTACCCAAAATTGTCTTTAGATTAAAAATGTTGATTTCTACTATCTCATTGTTGATCTTCCTTCTATTTGACTAATTTGAGAAAATGTTTTCCTATTCATTACAATTTGTGGAAAAAATGATTTTTGAACATTTATTAAACCCCCATCAACATTATATTTCACTACTGAATTAAAAACAGGTTTTGAAATAAATTATCTCCCATATTAGGATTCAACACTCAGGACAATTTTGGGATTAATGTGTGGGGATAGGACTCTCTCACTACTCTAATCTATTCATTAATTCTAGAGGTCTAAAAACACCCTTAATTGTTTGTACACAAATTTTCAAAAAAACACACATAATTTTTAAAATATTTTAAGAATCTAAGGGAATTAAGCTTTAATTTTCACATCATTTTTGTCATTACAAGAGGATAATGACATGATGGTTTTTAAGGAATGCATTGATTCTAAAATTATCGAGGGTGCATGATTTCTATGTGGTTTTACATACTATTTAATTCGATATTTATTTTATTAATCGAGAAAGGGAGTGAGATATGTATATCTTTTTTGAATTATGATCATATCACGAGGAAATATAAATTTGAACTCAAACCTAGGAGAACCATCTTCTAAAAATAATCTCCATAGGGATCTAAATCAAATGATAAACTTTTATTTCTTTTAAATCTAGAGTAAAATAAGAAATTAGGATCCCATCGTGAATATTTGAGCTTCTTGGCACTAGGTTTGTATGTGAGACTTCTTCAAATTTCATATAAGTGAATTTTCAGAGTGTTCTAAAAATAGATGTCTTGAAAAAATTAAAATAAAAAATAATTAATTGCTTAATAGTAAAAAAATGTGTTCATTAAGGTGAGGGTAATTTTTAACCAAGCTGATGAAGGGGAAAACTACCATATATGAATATCATATGAGTTGTATTAATGAATTGATAAAAAAAATAAACACTGAATTGTTTTAACTTAGAATAAAGTTATAATAATATGTTCCACTTGTTAATAATTTATTTCATAAAAAATTTGACCAGTCCTCACTCTTATAATAGAACCTTATTTATAAATTTAGTAGGAAAAAGGGTGAATTTATATAGGTGGCATGACATCATAAGTTATGAATAAATCTATGATACCATGATTTCAAGTGTGAAATTGAAAATGGGAAGGACCTATTGTTTTCTTTCATTAAAAAGTAGGACTCACCTCATTTTTAGTTCTAGTATAAATTAATGTGTTAGCATGATTCATTTTGAGAAAACTGTTAAAATTTCTTGTTGACTATTTTGTAATGAGTAAAAATATTGGAATTGTTTATTGAAAAAAAATATTTATGTTTTTTTGGGTCTTATGTGGAACAATTTTTTCTAAATTTTTGACATCTAATTTGATTAATTAAATTTGGGTTTAAATTTTAATTGATATTTTAATGATGTAACATTGAATTTGGAACAAATCTAGTGGAAATTATTATTTATTTATTTTTTAATGAAAAGTTCTTGATTTTAAGAATTCATTTGGTCAATGTTTTTATTCATTGTATCTAAATTATATCCATACCCATTTTTATTAATTAATTCACTTTTTTGGTCATAGATTGAAGGAAGATGGAAATTTCTATATAAGAAACATAAAAAGAAAAAAAACCAAAAAAAATAAAAGGGAGAACAACTCCTACATTCATTTTTTAAGGAATATCATTTGGCTCATCCACATATATTCACTTTCCCAGGATCATTTGGAATCTAACTTCTCCTAAGATTGTTTTACAACTGAAGGTTTCCAATTCTTCCACCACCCATTATATTGGATTTGATTATTCTCACCAGCATGGTCATATGTGAAGAAGGTGTTAATTTTGATTTGGGTGAATCTACTGTTTTCCTCATTGACATGGGAGTCCCAACATGAAAAAATCTATAATGTTAGCATGAAAAAATATACACTCAAGCATGCTAAAATGTGAACTAAGCTACCATAGTAGAATCCACAGCCACATTTCATGCTGACGGTCAATGTCCCTCCTCCCATGATTCACCAATTTCCATTTTAAAATTAGGGAAATAATATTTTTATGGAAAAAGAATAAGGATAACTTTTTTAGGTCTGACATAAGTGAATCATTTCGGTAGGACACATTCCTACAATGCATCTTATACCAGATGTTTCAAATTCGGTGGTGAAACACGCCTAGTATAAACTGAGTTAATGATAACAAATCAGCTGCATGAACTAGTCTTCTATGTTGGGATTTTGATAGGTTATCAGATACAACTAACTAAACCGAAATGGGTACATGGGTAGAGCTAACTTCTAAGGGATTTGGATATGTAAAAAAGAAATGACTAAATCAGAAAATTGTCTATATAGGAAGATTAGCTACATCAAAAATCATTTATGTGTGAAACTGGATATGTCGAACAATTAAACCACATCAAAAAAAATCTATTTGAGGAGAAAATACTACGTAGAAATGTACTACGTGAACCAAACTAGCTATGTGGGGACACACAAATGTAATAAATCACCTATGTCGAGAAATTCATACATGATGGAAATCATCTGGGTGGAGTAAATAAACCACTTAGGTAGAACGAGCATGTATGTAGTGAATCCTTTCACCTGGATAATTTTCTATAATAATTTTAGTGAACTAATGATGGATGATGACCGTCATTCTTCAAATTTTCTCAATGAAGTACATAGAGATTTATAATTGGAGGATCACATGATCATGGGTATTAAATCAAAGGAAGAAGGTAATGGAAACCTGAATCAATGATCATGACCATTTATCCATCCATATAGAGAGAATCTAAGATTTGAATCATGGATTCCTCCAGGCATAGATCTTTGAAGAGTTTCAAATTTTGTTTAAGGGAACTTATATTTGGTTACCAAGTGAGGATGATTTACAGTATCAAGCATGCCACATGGAAGCCAAGGAGTTGCTTATGAAGACATGATCATGATATTAAGTCAAGTATTTACATGAAATTGGAATATTAATATAAATATAAGAATAAATAAATGGGTATTGATACACCGATCATCCCAGTATAGGGATGGAATATAAGGAGAACATAGTACATATTGAGAAAACCAAGATATTGGGAGCTACTAGTAATTTCATAGGAGATAAGGGAGAAAGAAGAATATTTTCTTTTCAACTTATCTTTTTTTTTCATGGATTATTCAATTCCAATCATTTTTTATATGATTTATACATCCATGATTTTATTCTAAACATTTATAGGGGAATAAGTTGTGATGGGGGATCTTTTTTACTTTGTTCATGCATTCTATTAATGTTCATCGTCTCCCTATTTCTTCTTAAATGATAATTTTATTTTAAAAAATTATTTTCAGATAAAAATAGTCTTAATAATGCATAAATTAAAATATTATTCAATCATTTGATTTTACTAAAAAGTTAATCAATCTCGAGGGAGTGTTTCACACCGTGTTCAACTAGAAATTTAATCTGAGAGAAAACTTATTTTTTTCAACTTAGTGATTAAGTGAAAACTATAGTTTAGAAGCTATTTAATCTATCCAGTAATAGGCTTCCTTGGTGAAAATTAGGTTAGCCTATTTCAATTAGTTCTATGTGTTTTAATTCTAATGCAATCAAAAATTGAAAATTTGATTAAAAACTAGCTAAACGAAGTACATATGACATAATTATCATCTTTATACATAAATTAAACATTTAAAACTAATATTTATATATGGTCATGAAAAATAAACTATGTGACAATTATATATACGGTAGGACATACGTACTCAAGAGTAATGTTTCTATTTATTAATAATAATTTTTGAAAGAAGGTGTTATATATTTTATATTTTAAGAATAATAATAAAATATTATATACAATATTAATTCTTTAAATATACTTATATAAATCACCCATGTGGTTTGGGGCTGAAAAGATAGACACGTCTCTTTGGGTAAGCGGTAGTCCACACAAACACGAATGACGTTATAATGTTTCAGCATATGAATGGAAAGGATATAATATCATTTTGGAATAATTAAAATTTCATGAATATAATAATTATCTAATATATATCACATATAATTATCAAATTTATCCTCATCACCTTTCATGTATAGTGTTAGTGAAATACGAATCGCAACGCTTCGTGAGGTGGTAGTCTACCGTACACACGTGCGACATTTTTGTATCCCATATGGATTGGAATGTAAGAAAGGTATATATATGATATAATGACTACTAAGGTATATATATATTATAAATATCATATATATAATTTATATCCATCATCATACACAACCATAAAAGTTTTTTTATGGAAAACATGTCACAAAAGTTCGTGAGGTGGTAGTCTTCCTTGCACAAGAGTGACATAATCATCTACCATTTGAGGAATGAGAAGATAGATATAGGTAATAATCCTAAATAACTACATCCTAGTGTATGGGAGATACTTTTTTTATTATATATTTATAAATTAAGATGATTTTAAGGAGGTTAAGTAAGAAATAAAAAAACACTTAGTGATTTTACCTATTCTCGAACCACCTCTTTAGGATTATAACTAAAGTCATCCTAGAATGAATTCATGAAAAAATGGATTCTAGGAAAAGGGAATGGAGGTTGGAAGGTTATTTGGGTTGGGATATTCTGATCCAAAAGTGTTTTTGAGAGTGAATAATAGAGTATAGTGGGTTTCATTTTATAAGTGAGGAGAGTGAGACACTTTTATTTTTTAAAAATAAAAAGGTGTACCCACATTTGCACATGCCAAAAGAGTCCATAATGGTGTATTATATATACTTAGACAATGTAAAAGAAAAATAAGTCCATAAAAAAGTTTTTCTAAAATTTTATATGTCATTTTAACACTTTTAGTTTTAGTTTAACACCTCAGGTAATTAGTTTTCACCTAAACTATGGTAATAAATTTTTACTACTTTATCTATTCATTTTGGTCGAGAAATAAGTTCAATTTAATAGATAATATAAATTATTATTTTTTTCCAAATATGGAGTCCATTTTTACAAATCTAATTCACATAATTGGAAATGTTAAATTTAAAAATAATCCCACAGACACGTCACGAAGGTGAGTTTTCAAAGAGAAAATACGCAACATTTTACAATGTTTTTATATTAAAATTAAACATTAAATTGATTGAAATGAACTAAATTTTACTAATAAATGAATAAACTAACTAATTTTACTTTTAAAAAAATAAAATTTTATTTAACCTTATAAATAATTTTATCTTGAAAGGAATTTTTCAATTAAAATTTAGTACTTTTCGTTATTCATAAAAGATGAAATCTTTCAGAAAATCCAAAAAATTCACACTAAGATAACTTTGATATTATAATTTCAAAAATTTAGTTAATTTTATAAAATAATATTTCTAAAAGGGGAAAAAATTAATTTTAAATAATTCACATAATGAACAACTAATCCTACTTTTAGAAAAATATATTTTTCAGAAAATATTTCATTTTCTTTCAAATGGTTATAATTTTGTCTCTATTAAATAGATATAATTTTTGTTTGTTATATTCATGTTTAAAACATTTAATTTTAAAAATGTAGTTATTATGATGCATACCTTCCAATTTAAAAGCAATTTTATAATGGTAATATTTAAATAATAATATTTTAATAGAGTATCATGTTTTGCTCAAGCATAGTATTATGTGCCTTGAAATCTATCAAAGACAATAAATTTATAGAAAAATAAATATATCATAAAGTCTCAGGAGGTTAAATTCCCATATATTTTTTTTGTTGTGTGTCATACATGTTTTCTAATATAATTTGTATATTTTAAAATATTTTGTTGTTTAAAATTGGCATAAGACCTAGAATTGTTCCATACACAAAGCATAGTAAATAATTTATTCAGTAGTCTCGGCTCAATTACAATACTACCATAGTGTATTGGGTTCACTCCCCAAACCATCATATTAGTTATAATTCATTCCAAATACTATCATCTTGTATTGGTTTCACTCCACAACCTATTTCAATTGTCAAGCTTCACTCCCAAGACTATCATAGGGGACAACGTTTCTTAAAAAACAGGGACTACTACCAATTTCAGTCCTATTTATCTCATGGGATATCTATCTATACCTAATTAATTGAATGTTTTATATAATTTTGGGCACACCGACCAAAAAATAAAAAGTATATAAATCTCATCCATAATATAATTAAAAATAATCACATAAGAACCCATGGAAATAAATTGATTTCAACAATATTTCATCATATAAATCCCTGTTGAAAAGTAATGGGCTTCATAATCATTTCAGCATTTCATCGTAGCATAACATGTGGAAAAGGAATGGGTTTTAGAAAATTGTTATCATCATAAACATAAACATTATAGAGAAATAATAAGTATAATATTCTTGGATCATATCCCTAGAAAATAATAAGTGAGTTCTAGGGTTGTCATATTTTATTAATTGAAATAAATTTACCAGATCATTAAAACATTCTTGTGGAAAATAATATATCTTCTTTGAATATCACTTTTAAAAACTGAAAATTTATAAAAAAATTTGAAAATACTTTTCATTGAAAATATAATTGTAAAAATATAAAGGAATATTTTTGGTATTAAGTTGTCATGATGGAATGAAATTTCATTCATGTCGTAAAAGTTAAAAGATAACATTCCTTTCACATTTTTTCAAAATTCAAAAAGTACTTAGTTTTAAAAATGACATGAAGAGTCCTTTTGAATAATTTTTTAAAAATTAAATCATGGGTAAAAATGGCTTTAAAAATCATTGGATAATACTACAAATATTCATTAAAACATTATTTAGAAAACATGGATATAAAAGAAAATAGTTTTTCGAACGAAGAGTGAAATAATGTCAATTTTCCTTAAAAACTAATTTTTTATCTCTTGAGTACGTAAGATGAGGAAAAAAGAAAGTAATATATGTATTTTAAAGAAAAAATAGTGTATAATAAAATTAATCAGTTTCTTGAGAGTTATATCATAGTATATCATCATCAAAAACTTATTCATATACAATCCTGATACAAAATGAAATGGTGACATAAAAACCTCACAACTTTGGAAACATATGAATTGTATGAAATGTGATATTTAAAAAATTATATGGTAATGTGTATACAATTAAATTCCATATGAATACTCATAAAATAAATTAATGGGAATTATATATACCATATAAAAGAAACAAGTGGAGAATACAGAATGTTTCTCACAGAAATAAAAGTGTTATGACAATCCCTTACCTCAGGTCATATTTCCATCATACATGTTTATACCTACTATATAATTATTATATATTTATTTTAAATAAATTATATTAAAAAAATAATATTTATCAGATAATATATTATTTACTTATAACCTTTTATCACCTTTTTATAAACACATCTTTAATAAAATCACTATTCTGGGTGATAACTGCTTCAGTATTCATGCATTTTTCTGTTCAGTCGTTCTGGTCCCTATACATTGATCATTGTTAAATCATCTATATAATGTTAATAATTATTCAAAAACATTATATTATATTATATATATATATATATATATATTCAGTTATCCATAAAATATATAGATAGAAATATTTATTACACTATTCATGGAGACGGTAAACTGTACATACACATAAACACTATTTTTCTTTTCAATGGATGGAATAACATGAAGGTAAACAATAAATCCCATCTCTAAAATAATTATTATACCTCTCTCACTTTCTCTTTTCAAAATTATTTTATCGATATATGAAACTGAAATTATAATTGAGTTGGGCCATAACTCATCTCTTCACATCCCACAATATAACTTTAGTTATTAGGTTTTTATAAAAACCAAGGAATGTTTTGTTCTTAGGTATCCATTAAAATCAAGGGAATTTTAGTTCTAGGGTAACTATTCAAACAAAGGAAATTTAGTTCTTGAATTTCCATTAAAACTAAGGCACGATCTTAATTAGACATATCTCTATAATTGAGGGGTGGAGATGTAGGAGAACCTTGCGTGCTATTGAAAAACTCCTTGTCAAATTATAATATATCTTTTAATAATTTTATCAATTTGAATATTTAATATAAATATGAATATTTAAATAAATTTGATTCAATCATTTGTTTTCTTAATTTAATTTGATATTATATTTGTATCTTAAATTTAATTTATAAACTATCGCTCAAACAATTACTTTCTTTGTTGTTTCTTAATCATATAAATTTTAAATTATCATTTTTATTCATATTTGTTATTTAAAAGTTAAATTCACACCCTTATTTACATATTTCACTTTCCAGAAACCACAAAGGACATCTAGATCACATGGTGCTAGAAACTCTTGGGAATGCATCAGACCATGACCAACTCCAAGACCACTCCGACCCTTATGTTGACCAACTCCATGGTTACGCTTTACTCTCCAAGGAAGAGGAGCATCCGAGAAAATTCATATTCTTTCCCCATCTCCCATCTACTAATCAAATTATAGTGCATTATACTGCTACTACTATCATGGTCAATACTATGGAAATCAAGAATCATAAAGTTGAACAATAGAAGAAAAATATCTTCTCAAAAATATCTGGAACACCCACAACTCATAAAAAAGAACATTATAAGAAAAAACATATAATCCCTTGTGAGGGGCTCAAGATCAATCATCCTTAGTGAAACAAGATAAAGAGGGCTGGTACATTCCATATGTTGTCTAAAAACACTTCTTTCTAGGAAATTGGGAACCTCATACAACAACTATAACAAAAGGAGAATCCTGAAAAATCCCCTATCATGATGATTATTCTATGGATAGTGTCCTCTTAACTACCTTTTGTCTCACTCATTCCTCAATATATGTACACACCATAAATAGAGAGACATGAACCTAGATACCTAGACACAAATCATCCCTGAAATGCCTATTTTTGGTCTTCTATTCTATTATAATGTATAATGAATATTAGAGAAGGTTTATCATAGGGGCCCCATACTACTGTACACTAGATCTTCTTTATAGAAGTTTAAGAAACCCTTGATGATTGGCTGTCATTGTGGTTGATGAAAGAAACTAATCTCATAACTGATCACAAAACATCTCCCTAAAAAACAAACTGCTCGTGATCCCCAAGGAATAAGAACCAAAATTTCCTAGTATTCCCACACATCATCATCATTGAAAATAGAACCTAGTGCTCATTTTGATTATAGATCGAACTGAATGATATTCACCATCACATAAAAAAAGACTATAATCACTAAATTTGAAATGGATCCCTCATTATTCTATAGAATTTAGTACTAGAACTCTTGGAGTGTTCTCCTCTAATTGTATTCATCATCGACCTCCACTCTGTGGTGATATACTGTCACATTATACTAAACAAATTTAGCATGAACCTGATGAGGATGTCAGCAAATATCCAATCGTAAAAAAATAAAGTTATTAGGGATGCTTAAATTGGAAAATATAATATTTAATAATAATTAATATAATGAATGTTTTACCTAACCCCACAGTCTACCTATTTCAAACAATGGTGACAATAAAAATGATGCATGATTCATTATTAGGTCTCTACCGTGAAACTAGTTTCACTTCTCTTAATAGGAATATAAAAATTGAGGGCCCTTTAATTAGAATATATGGGGGCTAAATATCTTTTTCTTTGCTAGAATCCCTTATCCAAATTGAATACTAAGCTCTGTTGACAACATTTCCTTATCAACCCATGTCATCCACATCATTTTCTAACTAAAAAACCTGCTTATCCCTCAAGCTTTCCTATGATACCACTTTATCTTGAACTTTCCCCCCAAATGTACCCCTGTATGTAACAAAAATAAAGGGAGAGATATTTAATGACACATGAATCCAATATACAATAGTCCATAGGTTGGTAACTAGAATCGATGGTATACAATATACACATATGGGAGACATTTCCCCTATAAGAATAATGAGGAACAAGATATAATATGAGACCAAAAAACAAATCATTATCATAATAATAATAAATTTAGATTCCAAAAAATGCATGTAATTTGATGAAACTGAAACAACTGTAATGAAGGAACCACATGTACTAATAGAAAATCCTCTATAGTGAAATCGAAGACCTAATAGCTCATGAACAACACAATATGCTAGTAATGTCCACATGATCACCAAAAAGCTCTTCCAGACCTGAATAATAGTTTATATAAACATTGGGTAAGGATAAAAGGTATAATCAATAGGATCCTTCTAGGAGCGTCTCGTGTAAAAGAAAATGAATGCATACTAAATTCCAGTGAATAAATAAGTGAAACCAATGCATCACATAATCAGGTATACTATGTTCTCAGTCTCACCATGGTTCTCTCACTAGGTATCACATATAATTAATAATATAATATCCAATATAATATCAAATAATGGTACCCCATTTCCACTACCCCAATGGTTTTCCACTCTTCACTAGTTTCACACGCCTGAGTCATCTCTCCCAAAAAAATGATCCTTCCCAAAAACACTATAGAAACTATAAATATTACACACCTCGTGCATCACATTATCTCATCATCTACATCCACGTCACTAAGTTGTAATTGAGTAATTTTTAAGATTCACCACAACCCATACTTTATTAAATATACTCCAAGCCATCAAAAATCTTACATAACATACCTGTAATAATCCTTATGATACTATCTCCAGAGATGATTGTGTGTGAAAATTACCACAACACATTACATCCCTCTAGAAACATATATGGGAATGGTAACCACCATGAAAATCAGCATATAATACTATATAGAGAAGAGAGTGGGGAAGTAAGGGGTTTTCAGCAAACTATTCATTTATATCCTGGATGTTTGGGAAAACAACCTCTAGAGTACATTAGTGTCAATTAACCAACCAACATGGGTGGGGTAGTATATGAAATCATAAAATATAGAGAAAAATATATGGATCACAACCATAGTATGGGAAACTATCCAACCATAACCTCAATTACTTCCATCATATCTTGAACACTTGCATATCACTACTAAGGACTAGATATCCTATAAGCACAAAAAATTTTAATTGGCTTTTAATTAATTATAATGATAGAAATTTCATAACTACATTAATTATCTACATGTTTCTATGCCATCCTGAAATAACGTAACATATTTTAAGGTTCCTCAATAATTAATTTCATTTCAAAATTAATTTAGGCCTCTATCCCATTGGTTTAAATTATTTAACATTTCTATTCAATAATTTTTGGTACTCTGGGAATTTGGGAAAATACTATAAAATCTATATAACCATGCACAACTAGTTGTGTTATGCGGTGGATAAATGAATATAGAAACAAGAAACCCAGTCATCCAACCATTAAATCTGATTCATTAAAGGGAAAACATCACAGCCTTCATTGAAAAAAAAACAATTGGAAAACCTAAATTTAACCCCTTCCATTAGTCCGGATGCTATCATGATACCACTATGCATATCACCATCCGTACTCCCATCATAGGTTCCATTAATTCCTATAAAATTTAGCATCCCTGTTTATTATCTCAAAACTATCAGTCATCCCAGGCTCACATCACCTCAAAAAGAAGGCATCCTAACCAAGAGAAAGCACACAAGGAAGAAAATAAATAAAATTAATGGGTAACCTAGTCCATAGAACCAAGCCATCTTGCCTTCATAATCAAATTGGCTCATTTATCCCATAACCATTAGCTTTATCAAAAAAAATATTTATTTCAATCTTGAATTAATCGATATATTTAACATGGGTTACAACCACAAAAAACCTATTGAATTAACTATGAATAATGTGTATGTTATTTAAACATGGTTCAAGTATAACTTTAATTTAATTAAATTATATAGAGTAATGATCACAATTGAACATGCCTCTTTATTATTTATTCAACAAGAATTACAATATTAACATCAATTATCCAAATTATAAACATAATAGACATGATATACCAGGTCATAAACAAAAGAAAACACACTATCTATCAAATTAAGATGAAAAACTTTATGATGACTTAAACACACGTGATCACTATAACCCGTACACAACTCTTTGTTTTACCATCCCTAGATCAATGTGAGATTTCTGAGAATGGGAGGAGGTGAATAAATGATCCATTTCTTTCATGACTTATTCTTACGACTCAAACTTTGAAACTTTTTAGATTTTTCAATCCACACAATGATATCTCTCGACAACACCTCTTATGCAGTAAATATTAATAAAGAGATAAACATATGATATTCACATTTTTTAGTTAAAAGGCATACTCCTTTTTTTATTTTTACCCCCAACAAGGATTCTTTATTAAATTCGTTCAAGATTAAAAAGGAATAGAAAACAACTAGTTCTGCACCCCAATAACCAGTCATCATGTTTACCTTAGTTATACCCCCCAACAATCAACACTTCGATTGTAGTTTTTTATACCCCAACCAATCGTCTTGTATTCTCTTCCTTCATGATTAGTTATACCCCAAATCCACAAGCCTTTTTAGAAACTGTTTGTATGGACCCACTATAATATCTTCTTTATTATCTATTGATCCACTGTAGATATATATTGTTCTTCATATGTTCTTCCTCCATAATTAATTTTAATGTCCTTTGCCTATATACAAATTTTTCTAAATCATTGAATACATTATAAAGAGTCCCCTAGTCTCAAAACATCCTCCTGATCTGTAAAGACAAAGATAAACTCAAACTAACCATTCTTGAATTTTTTTTAAACCTTCCTTAGAAAAGGTTCATCTAATAACAAACATTCTAATTTTCTCTATTTGTTTCTCTTCAATCCAGTGTTCTCTATCTGATTCACTACATCCAGTACCCCTATTTTCATTATGCCCTATATAATGTACTCCATATGGCGAACCTCAGCCTAATTCCCATATATCTTATGAAACCTCACCTAATTCTCCTCCTATTCATCCAATTAGATGCTTAGTTGGAAATGCTCATTGTTCTCTCTCTCTCAAAAACTTCATCACATTAGATCTTTGATAATAGTATGAAAAAATTTTCTCAATAATATACCATAAAATTATATAATAATACTTCCTTTCAATATTAAGGATGGATCACAAGCTCCAAATTAAAGTGTCCGATACAATTCAGCATTCATTTGACCACCTTAAAAGCCATTGAATGTTCAGATTCAAAAATATTCATATGAACTTCCTTAAATATCAACGTTAATGATCACATAAATTTTACCTAAATATAAACTATACTTATGAGATTTGAAAAAACATATCATCATATTTATGGTGACTGACTTTAAAATGTTTTTTAAATTTCCCCTAACAACCATTAGGTGTAAAAATATAAAGGAAAATCAATCTTGTAAAACTCTATAGTAACTCCTTTGTCAGATAAAATCTATCCTATACACCTTCAGGTTTCTCATTTCATGGGACTCACAAATATATTCCTTATCTGGTATGAATTTATCCTGTACCACGCTATTAAGAACCCTCTATCCAATGGAAATAAAATTTCTCTATCCAATGACCTCAAAAATAATTTAGCCGATGATATGTAAATACTTCTTTTGATTGATCATTTGGGCCTATGTCTAATGGACCTTTGTCTAATAAATGTTAACAAATTTCTCCATCTAGTCACATGTATGGGTTTCCTCTATTTTATTGTATTGTAATTTTATCCTTTATGAAGGATTTATTTAACCATGTATTTAAAACTTTGAAGGACTCCATATCTTTCAACTTCATTATATTTGAAACATTTTCACGTTATCACTTTATCTTTGTACAAATTTTCTATGCCTATTGAAGCTGTTCCGGTGAACTTCACCAATATGTGTATGCATTTTCTTTTTTTTTCATTATTTATTATCAAATGAAAATGTTAATATAGGCATCATATGAAAACATCATCGAAAATAATTTCCTTGATAGAAGAATAGTATCACATGAATCTCTTAACAAATATCCTTAATTAAAAAAATGTCAATCAAAATGGGAAAACCTGATACAGATAATAAGTTAGTATGACAAACAAGGTTACTATAGTCTATGATAATTTTTCTATATAGTACATTCCACAAGCTTATTCCATTTATAATAGGTGAAATCTGAGTATGTTTATTAAGTTAAAACCTATACCCATCTCAATACACATATATATCTCATATTTCTCAACAATAATCACTTCATGAATATTAGTTTGATATAACCAAGGAAAGTGTGATATGAATACCTCATATTTAGGGTTACTCCCACAAAATGGTGGCACACCATCTTTAATCATATTGATAATAATGTCAAATGATGTACATCTATTCATTCAATAAAATCACTAATGAACTCAGCCATATCCTATGCTTAGTATCCCTCAATTCCATATATGTTAGTATAAATAAACTTTAATATTGGGATTATGGAGGAACACCAATGTACCTTATATGAAATATTTAGACTGAGAGCCCGCTCTTAGTCTATTATTTTTATTATTTTTCCACTTTGACATAGCATAGGATGGTCTCTCATAATTTTGATCTGCCTTGATAGGTTTTATAATAGACCTATTCTCATCAATTTAGTATTTATATGAAGTTGTTATCCTCTTTTAAGTTTTTAATGTTTATTCATTCCCTTAATTTTGTAACATCCCTTTCATGATTTCCTTTCTACTAATATTATATTTATAAAATCTTTATTAAAATTTTGATCTTTTCCAAACCTCTAACATTTCTTCAAAATCTTAAAGCCACCATCTAATGAAAACATATCGTCGACTTTACTCTAATCTAATAAATATGTCTCTTCCCTTTTTATTCAAAAAGTGTTAATTTGGGAAAATAAATAATAAATCTATCATTCCTTTCTCAACTTCAACAATATAATTACATGAATAACATGAATCTTTTACACTATTCATCTTCTAATTTTTCAATTCTTCCCCATATCGATTTCATGAAAATTTTAATTCTATATATTTATCATAAATCCCAATTAATTTATAACTCTTTCTTGATAGATTCATATTATACCTGCATGATTATACTTTATGATTGGATATTTTATAACACCATTAGAGACCTCTAGATATTCATCTTTCAGAATGATAGCAATAATTCTATGAATTTTTTTTCTCTTTATGAAATGACAACATCTTTGTTCAGGGGAAACATTCTTGATGTATTCTACTAATTATTTATAAAAAATGATTTCTCATTCAACTTATTGGTCTGTGATGAATGAATCTTATCATTTTAATTAGTGTTTTTTTACTGGAGGATTTACATTGATATTTTTTGGGTAAATAACCAATCTGTGATAATTGAACCCACTTTTCACTACCTTAATAAGATTTATATCTTACCTCAATTCCCATAGTGAATTTATTTTTCATCCTATTCAACTCATATTCTACTATAAAAAACAATGATTCTAATTTTTATAACTCTCATTCCTTCTTAGAAAATTTCCTTTCAAGAAATTTTACCATCTTTTCAAACAAATATAATTTCATCATATTTTATTAAAATTTCTCAAAAAGTGTTATCTTTTTTTATTGAGAATCTCTTATTATGTTGGTTTATTTTCATAATCTTTTAGATTTTTTCTATCTCACCCACAATAATTTTATAAAATCTATTATCATTATGGAGGGTTTCCTCCTTTTGATATGTTCACCATTCTAAAAAGTTATTTCCTTGGATTCTTTCTTTAATATTTTCTTATATTTCTTCAGTTATATGATTTCATCAAGGTCTAATTTTAAATTTCATTTTAGAATCAATTATTGTTATATTCTCTT
This sequence comes from Viscum album, assembly GCA_963277665.1. Classification (NCBI taxonomy): domain Eukaryota; kingdom Viridiplantae; phylum Streptophyta; class Magnoliopsida; order Santalales; family Viscaceae; genus Viscum; species Viscum album. The sequence goes on from OY728140.1 coordinate 316,587,250, forward strand.
TACTTTAACACAATAAATTCTCGATGAAGTACTTACCCCTTTAAAATGAACAAAGATGTTGACATCACTATCAGATTCATTACTGAATAATGAATAATTATCCTATCTTATACTCAATAAACTCATATTCTTGCTAGGTGAATTTTTCTTATGTTTCTTACAATTTTTTTCTAAGACTTCCAATATTTTTCTTCATTCTTATAATCACCTATTTTCTTCTTAGGAACACTTCTTATGAAATGACCGCTACCATTTTAATTTAAACACTTATGTGATTTTTAACGTTTTACTTTTTAGTTTCCCTTTTTTATATATTAGAATGAAGAGAAATAATTTTTTTGAATTCCTATTTATCCTCCTCGGAATCTAAATTAATTGATTTTTTTTTGATTTATTATTCCATAAACACCCATTTTAACAAAATTTCCAATGATATTTCTTCCTTATCTATCTTCTAAAATATTATTGCTTCCCTTAGGTCATATGCTATGAGAATATACTGATGTTCAGTCGATGATTGATCCTCTCTATATTTCAAGGATAAATAAAGGAATCAAAACTATATAGAATTATTCTCATCAGTTTCTTAATAATAGTAAAATATTCCAAATTCACACTAAATCCTCTCATATTGTTGATAATCTCATTGACCCTTGCAAATTATTCATCAATGTCATCCTAATAATCAATCTTGATATATTAAAATTATATTTTCTTTATTTATAACTTTTCCTCCTAGTATTTCACATTTACTTCATAGATGCTTCTCAACTTATCTCACATATCTTTATTTATTAGAAAGCCATAATTTGTGTATACACATTCTCACAGAGTTTCATAAAAATGTAATTTTTAGCTTTTTCATCAAATTAAAAATTTCATTTATCATTAGAAGACTTAGCAACCTCACTAATGGGAGGAAATCTCACAATTTTAGTATCTATAACTTCTAGACCAAGGGATAGAAGGTAGGGTAGAATCCTATTCTTAAATATATTATAGTTCATTGCATTAAATATATGCTCACCCATAATTCTCATTGAATTTATATTATTGAACCTGAGTAGATAGTTGGATATTTCTTAAGAACCCTTTCACTAATATAAATTATAGTTCTCATATCTTCTTGAGAACACTGAGAGGGGGATGGATGAATTAGTGGTCCCTTAATTTTAGGAAATTTTGTTGAACTCGTGAACTAAAAGTTATTAATGTTTCAATCCACTAAAAGATATCTCTTAACTTTCCTCATATGTAGTAAATATAAAGAGGGCTATCTGTGAAAAATATTTTAAAGGTTTAGTAAGAAGAACTTCTCAAATCCATGTTGGTTATTACCCTTAACCTGAATTCTTTTCTAACTGATTTCATGATTACAATGGAACATGGAATATCTAGTTTTACACTGCTATAATACTTCCTCTTGTTTGACAAAGTTCTACCCCCAACAATCAACTATTCTTCCATAGTTTATTATCCCCTTACTATCATTCTTATCCCATCTTTCTTCATTACTAGTTATACCCAAATCCACAATCCTTCTCTGTAACATCCCAAGTATGTAATGAATAATAGATATTTTTATCTATGTCTATTAGTGAATTAGATAGTGTTTTAGAGGCTTAAAACGAGAATAAATCCAATCTTAAGCATGGAATACACTAATATTTTTATAAGATTGTTTTACTGCCATTTGATGGAAAACCATTTTTAAATCCAACTTTTGAAAATTTTATAAGCTATGTTTGTCAAAATAAACTTATTCTTTATGATCGGGACATCAAAATTTACTTTGTGTGAATTTTTGGTATTTTTCTGATAAAGTTCATTTTTTAATGAATTGTGAAAAATGTTGTATTTTAATTCAAAACCTCTTTTTAATCTAATTTATTTGTATGATTAGATTATCTTTTAAATTGGATTTTAAGTGAAACTAGAATATATTTTTACCATTTAAACCAATGGTGGTCATTGGAATCAATTTCACTTTGAAATTGGACTTAAACTGGTGTCAATCTTTGGATACTTATTCTTTCATAAAAACACGCTATTTGTCATGACAGTGGGAATTAATTATTAAATTAATTAATTTAACTTATATGATTTGAATTTTGTAAAATATACATCATTTTTAATTCAAAATATCAAATATATCTTAGGGTGAAGTTTTGGTATTTTTCTGAAAAACGTCAATTTTTGATGAATAGTGAAACCACTAAGTGGTAGTTAAAGAAACTGATTTTTCGTTTAAATGAATATTTGCCACTTCTGTGATTTGATTTTCGAAAATATGAGATACATGGTTGTAATTAATAAGTAAAATGTGGTTCAATGAGATTAAAATAATTTTTTGGTGAATAGTAACTTTTAAGTTCTTAATCGCGATTAGAGGTAATTAGTGTAGTTTAAGGTAAAAATAATGTTTTAATAATATGTGATGAGCTTGACACATGTCCTACCCTTATTTTATGTGTCATGGACGACCAAGAAAATCCATGGGTCAACTTGGGGACCCCCTGGAGCCACTTTGGTTGGAAAATGACATTAATATATTTTTATTTACTGTTAAAATTAAAATGACACAAACATGAGTTGTTTTACTAAAACAATTTTCAAATGGGGTTATGCAAGTCAGATTTTTGACTATAAATATTCATTTGAAAGCTAAAAATATTTCCTACATAATGATAGTTTTTTCTATAATTTCTAGACATTAAATAAATTAAATTATTTACGACATCATGATGATGCAGCAATTACCTCATTAATAAAGGATTTAAATAAAATGAAACGATAATGTAAAATCTATGACCTACACATGTCCAAAACCAATGGGATGGGTGTATTTCGAACCCTTATCACCTTACCCTCAAATTATATCAATGTGGGCCCTTTTGAATCCGAAACCCATTTTAAAATAAAGTAACATTTCTTTACTTTCCAAGAGTGCCCCTCCTCTCCTCTTATAAAAGGCCCCCACCTCTACCTCCTTACCCACACTTCCAAAGCCTTTGTCTCGGCCAAACCATGCACATTTTGTCTCTCCACTTACCTATATTACTCCTTGAAGCCTCACTTTGGTCATAATGCTTCCCAAGGAAGCCTTTGAGCTCAAACCAAAGGGAGTTACCCGATTTTATGGTAATGTCTTCACTTGTGTTCTTTTGTTTTATTTTGCTTCTCCAACCCTATAAAATCTTTTTATTCATTTCTTTTGTAACAACACCAGTATCTTACATATACTAGGATGTTTTCATAATAAGTATTCGAGCTACACTTACACACACCTACATCTAATGGTTAAAGAACATACTGTTTCCGTGGATGGCGAATTTCTGCCTCCCGAAACGATGATTGTTCAACATTCTTTGAACACCTTCAAAGGTGGCCATTAAGATGACACTATATTTATATATGATATATAATATGTTTAGGTTTTCCTTAAGCTTCTTTATTTTTCATTTTGGGAATACCTTTATGGTTTCCATTATGGGTAAACGCGATATCTTTATTTATGGAAGTGCGGACTACCGCCCCCTCAAAGTGATTTGATTCATTAATACCATATGTGGGACATATAAAGGATGGAGTTATGATATTATATATGATATTGCAATGGAATTATAATATACCTTTATATCATTATGATTCCATTTCATAAAATTTGAAATAGAAATGGAAGCAGCGTTCATGCGTACATACGGCTTACCATCTCCATGAACGGTGCATTTCATTTCTTACCTCTAAATGTTATATAATATTATATATACATGAATGTACTGAATATATATGATATATATGATATCTACATCATGAATACCATTGTGGATATAATGGATACATGAACAACTTGTAATTATAAAGGGTTTATTTTTGACTCAAGTACCAATGATCGTTAAAATGACCGTTATTAACATAAATAATTACATAGTGTTCATGACATGGAAATAAGTTATATAAAATGAATAATGAACTTGAAAAAGGTTCATAAACCAATATAAATTAACTCAAGTTTATTATTCAGAATATTAAAGAACGACTGAGTCAAGTCGGACCTGTGGTATGGGACTTCGTCTCAATCTCCTTTCATTGATGCATATTTTGTTTTATACACAACCTTCTTTTATAAGGTGTATAAACCCCTTTGACTATTACATTTATTCAAAAGGAATCTTTTTTTATATTAAGCGTTTACTAAATGACTGAAGGGAATGTTTTTTTCATACGTATGAGGCGACAACGACTTCTCCGCCGTCGTGACCATTATTTCAGTTTCGCCTTCCTCTACAAGCGATACCTTTTTTTTAAAAGAAAAATAAATACCATGTTTTACTTTTCTTTTATTTTGGTATTGAAAATGGTTTTCATAGTGTTTTTATATCAATGTGTTGTATTGATATCTTGTGATTGAAAGGTGGAAATGTTATGTTTCCTTTATGCATGTTTTACGTGATACGATTATGTTGAGGTTCTTGGGAATTATTATGAAGATGGGTCGTTCCGTGATAAACTAAGGGAGGGTGAGTCCGATATAGCTCTCCAATGCATTGGGTAACGCGAAGGAGTGAAACGTTAAGGTTTCTCCAAAGAGATTTAGGGAATATACTGTGATGGGTATTCCAAACGTAACCAAAAGGGTTATTCCCTACGTAAGAATGTTATGAATGCCTCAAGTAACCTTATGTATTATGATTTCTATGATTTATTCATGATTTTATGAGGTATGTTAAAGTGATTACGTTTTAGGGGTAAAGTATGATTACATTCTTATGTATATATGTACTCATGTTTCCTTTCCAAATTATTATATCCCTTACTGAGCTTTTTATGCTCATCCCAAGTTTTTTGAAAAAAATTTCACAGGTCAAGGGAAAGGTACATGATATGATGATAGTGTCAACAAAGTTTCAAGAAATAATCCATGTTTTATTTTAAATATGTTTTCATTGATGGAAAAAATGAATACTATCTTTTATGTAACCACTTTGTTTAAATGTGGAATGTAATGCATGTTTTATGATCTAATTCTCTAAAACTCTAAACCTGAAAAGATCCTCAATGTGTAATCTTGTAATATCTCAAGATTAAGTAATATTTAAGGACATGGCCTTATAGTTGGTATCATAGGTCGGTTTAGATAACTTTAGGAGTTAGAATTTTATTAAATGATTATCCAAAAATATTTTTTTATGGTCAAATTGAAATGATATAGCATTTGAAGATTACCATGTTGCTTCATCTAAGACATGTTTGTTCAGAATGGGTTTCTGCAGAGGAAACATGGAAGCAGTGCTAGGAAGGCATACAGAAGGAAATAACCTTCTGAATCAGCATCCTCAGATGGTCAGAATTGGAACTGAATAGTTTGTTGCAGTAATGGTGCAGTTGACTCAAGCGATAAATGGTTGTGGAATCCATACACGAGATCAGCCAGATCAACTGCATAGGAACATGTCAGTGCTGGAACATTTCATGAGGCAACATCCCCCATCATTCAGAGGATTATCTGGCCATGTGCAAGCTGAAGGGTGGATTAAAGAACTGGAGAAGATTTTCTATGTCATGGGGTGTTCAGACAATCAAAAGGTTAGTCTTCCTATTTACCGTTTGGAGGGTGAGGCAGATCAGTGGTGGTCGATGGTTAAAAATATCAGGGACGCTGATGAGATTGATTCTCTTGACTGGGATGAATTCAAAGGTATGTTTCTTGAGATGTATTTTCCTAAGGCTGTTCGACTTAGGATGGAAAAACAATTCTTGGAATTGAGGCAAGAGGAAGACTCAGTGGCTGCCTATGAAGAGAGGTTCAATCGATTGTCAAGGTATGCACCAAATATTATCTGAGACCGTGATAGTAAATTCAATCGTTTAATCAGGATTAAATCCAAAATATCAAATGGCATTAGCTTCTCATGAGTTTAAAAGTTATGAAAATCTTGTTCGATGTGCTGAGAAGGTGGAAATGGAGTTTTCAGATGATCAAGTGTTCTATAACAACCACCAGAAGAAGAGACCTAGGTGGAAGGAGAAAGGGAAGAATTCTTCAAAAAAAGTTTGATGGTAAGAAAACTAAGTTTCCAGTTTGTGATAAATGTGGTAAAAGGAATGATGGGGAATGTCTTCTGAATTCTGGAAAGTGATAACGATGTGGTAAGATGGGACATAAGGCTCGTGATTGCACTGAAAAAGATCAAGGTGATGGTAAGTCCAAATTTGATTTACAGTTAGTGAAATGTTTTAAGTGCAATGAGATGGGTCACTATGCAAACGAGTGTCCGACAAAGAGATTGAGTGATGGGAAGAAGTTAGACTACAAGCATAAATGGGTGGTGAAATCCATTGCAACTACTTCAACAGATGTCGGGCCATCAAATGAAGTTGTATCAGGTACTTTGTTTGTTTTTTCAGATTATGACAGTGTGTTGTTTGATTCAGGGTCCACACATTCTTTCAACTCTGAAACATTTTCTAGTAAAATGGGAATACCATCTCAAGAAATGATTCCTGGACTTGTGGTAAAAACACCTGGGGGAAATGTTGAGGCAAAAAGAATTTATAATAATCTTCCTATCCTTATCTGTGGAAAGAACCTACTTGGAAACCTTATTGTTCTACCTCTAGTAGAGTTTGATGTTATCCTAGGTATAGATTGGCTCTATATTTACCATGCTAAGATTGACTATAGAGCTAAAGAAGTTTCTTTTCAGAAAGACTTTCAGTTTGTGTACAAGAATGAACCCTTTCTGTTCATAACTTATCAAGAGGCCGAGAAACTTGTAAAAGATGGAAATGAATGTTACCTTGCACATATTGTTGAAAACAAGGCAATTGTTCAGATTAATGATGTTCCAGTGGTAAATGAGTATCCTGATGTTTTTCCTGATGAGTTGTCTGGAATAATACCAGATCAGGAAGTTAAATTTACTGTTGACTTAGTTCCTGATGCTAAGCCAATTTGAAAACCCCCTTATCGAATGGCTCAAATTGAACTTTTAGATTTGAAGGACCAATTGAAAGATTTATTAGAGAAAGGTTGCATTCGACCTAGCACATCACCATGGGGTGCTCTTATTTTATTTGTTAAAAAGAAAGATGGTTCTATTAGACATTTCATTGATTATAGAGCATTGAATAACATCACTGTTAAGAACAAATATCCTTTGCCTCATATCGATGATTTGATTGATCAGCTCCAGGGAGCTCAGTTTTTTTCAAAGATTGACCTGAGATCGGGGTACCATCAGCTAAAGGTAAAGGAAGTAGATGTTCCGAAGACTGCATTTTGTACAAGATATGACCATTATGAATTTTTAGTAATGCCTTTTGGGCTAACCAATGCACCTGCTGTATTCATGGACTTAATGAAAATAATTTTATATGAGTTCTTGGATAAGTTTGTGGTGGTTTTCATTGATGATATTTTGGTGTTTTCTAAAAGTAAAGACGAGAATTAAAGACATTTAAGGGTTATTTTTCAAACCTTCAAAGAAAAGAAATTGTATGGGAAATTCAGCAAGTGTGAGTTTTTGTTGCAAAAAATTTCTTTCCTTGGTCACATTGTTTCTAAAGATGGGATAATTGTTGATCCTGCAAAAACAAAAGATGTTGAAGAATGGCCAAGACCCACAAATGTAACTGAGATTCGTAGTTTCCTTGGTTTTTCAGGCTATTACCGAAGGTTTGTTAGAAATTTTTCACGGTTTTCTAGTCCAATTACTAAGCTGACTCGGAAGGGTGTTAAGTTTATCTGGACAAAAGAATGTGATGATTGTTTTCAGGAACTGAAAAGAAGATTGGTGAATGCTCCAGTTTTGGCACTACCTTCCAGGAATGGTGAGTTTGTTATCTACAGTGATGCTTCATTGAAAGGACTTGGTTTCATCCTAATGCAGAATGATCAGGTAATTGATTATGCTTCACAATAGTTGAAAACTCATGAGGTAAATTACCCTACACATGATTTGGAATTAGCTGCTGTTGTTTTTGCTCTAAAAATTTGGAGGCATCATTTGTATGGAGTAAAGTTTGAAATATATACCAATCAAAAAAATTTAAAGTATATATTCACTCAGAAATAATTGAACATGATACAGAGGAGATGTCTAGAATTAATCAAGGATTATGATTGTATAATTTATTACCATCCGGGAAAATAAAATTAAGTAGGTGATGTTTTGAGTCGAAAAAGTAATGCTTCATTAGCAATATTGCGTTTGGAATGTGATCCTTTGGTTAAGGATTTGATGAAATTTGGCATAGAAGTTTTTAGTGCAGGATGTTCTTCTATTTTGTTTCAGGTATCAGTGAAATCTTCTCTATCAGACAGAATCAAGAAAGCACATAATCAAGATAGTGAGTTGTAGAAAAAGGTAGAGCTGGTTCAGAAAGGCAAGTTTCCTGAATTCAACATTGATAATGATTGCGTTTTGAGATTTGGGAAGAGATTGTGTGTGCATTGTGATTCACAGTTGAAGAGAGAGTTGTTATGTGAAGCTCATAGTTCATCATTTTCAGTTCATCCATGTAGTACTAAGATGTACAGAGATCTGCGGGAGTATTACTGGTGGGATGGAATGAAAAGAGATATTGCTGATTTTACTATTAACTGTTTGACTTGTCAATAGGTTAAAGCAGAGCGGCAGTTATCGAAAGGGATTCTCTAGCCTTTACCAGTGCCAGAGTGGAAATGGGAGAATATATACATGGAATTTGTTGTGGGATTACCTAAGACCCCTCGAGGAAATAATGCTATCTGGGTTATTGTTGATCGCATGACTAAATCTGCTCATTTCCTTGCTATACGAGATACTTTTTTCCCTAGATCAACTGTCCCGTTTGTATCTTAAAGAGATAGTCAGGTTACATGGAGTTCATCTCTCTATTGTAACTGACCGTGATCCCAGGTTCACTTCTAACTTTTGGAAAGGACTTCAGAAGTCATTGGGTACTGAATTAAATTTTAGTACAACTTTTCATCCTCAATCAGATGGGCAGTCAGAACGAACAATTCAGACATTGGAGGATATGCTACTTTCTTGCTCTATGGATTATCAGGGAAGTTGGTACCAACATCTTTCTTTGGTTGAATTTTCATATAATAACAATTTTCATTCCAGTATACAGATGGAACCATTTGAGGCGTTATATGGGAAGCAGTGTCGAACTCCAGCTTTTTGGGATGAAGTGGGTGAAAGAAAGCTGATGGGACCAGAATTGGTAGAAGAGTTGGCAGAAAATGTTCATCTCATATAGAAACACATGAGAACAGCTCAGAGCAGGCATAAGAGTTATGCAGACAACAGGAGGAAGGATCTATCTTTTGAGGTAGGTGATCAGGTTTTTCTCAAAGTCTCAACATGGAAAAGTGTGATACGATTTGGTAAGAAAGGAAAGTTGAGTCCAAAGTTCATTAAACCATATGAAATTCTTGAGAGAGTTGGATCAGTTGCATACCGGGTGGCTTTACCTCTAGGTTTATCTTAGGTACACAATGTTTTTCATGTTTCGATGCTGAGAAATTACATGCCAGATCCATCTCATATTTTGAGTCCAGAGGTAGTTCAGCTGGAAGAGAACCTATCTTATGAGGAACAACCGGTCCAGATTCTTGACCACAGTGATCAAGTGTTACAGAATAAGGTGATTAATCAGGTAAAGGTTTTGTGGAAAAATCACATGATGGAAGAGGCAACATGGGAATCTGAAAATGCCATGAGGGATAAGTACCCCCATTTATTCGATAAGTAAATAAATTGCCGGGACACAATTTTCTAAAGGGGGGAAGGATTTAACATCCCATGAAAGTAATGAATAATAGATATTTTTATTTATGTCTATTAGTGAATTAGATAGTGTTTTAGAGGCTTAAAATGAGAATAAATCCAATCTTAAACATGGAATACACTAATATTTTTAAAAGATTGTTTTACTGCCTTTTGATGGAAGACCATTTTTAAATCTATCTTTCAACAATTTTATAAGCTATGTTTGTCAAAATAAACTTATTCTTTATGATTGGGACATCAAAATTTACTTTGTGTGAATTTTTGGTATTTTTCCGATAAAGTTCATTTTTAATGAATAGTGAAAAAAGTTGTATATTAATTTAAAACCTCCTTTTAATATAATTTATTTATATGATTAGATTATCTTTTGAATTTGTTTTGAAGTGAAATTATAATATATTTTTACCATTTAATCCAATGGTGGTCATTGAAATCAATTTCACTTTGAAATTGGACTTAAACTGGTGTCAATCTTTTGATACTTATTATTTCATAAAAACACGCTATTTATCATGAAATCGGGAATTAATTATTAAATTAATTAATGTAACTTATATTATTTGAGTTTTGTAAAATAGGGATCATTTTTGAATTCAGAATATCAAATATAGCTTAGGGTGAAATTTTGGTATTTTTCTGAAAAACTTCAATTTTTGATGAATAGTGAAACCACTAAGTGGTAGTTAAAGAAACTAATTTTTCGTTTAAATGAAACTTTTCCACTTCTGTGATTTTATTTTAAAAAATACTAAATACATGGTTGTAATTAAGAAGTAAAATGTGGTTCAATGAGATTAAAATATTTTTTTGGTGAATAGTAACTTTTAAGTTCTTAATCGTGATTAGAGGTAATTAGTATAGTTTAAGGTAAAAATAATGTTTTAATAATATGTGATGAGCTTGACAGATTTCCTACCCTTATTGAATGTGTCATGGCCGACCAAGAAAAGCCATGTGTCAACTTTTGGACCCCATGGAGCCACTTTGGTAGGAAAATAACATTAATATCTTTTTATTTAATGTTAAAATTAAAATGACACAAACATGAGTTGTTTGACTAAAACAATTTTTAAATGGGGTTATACAAGTGAGATTTACGACTATAAATATTTATTAGATAGCTAAAACGATTTCCTAGATCATGATATTTTTTATATAATTTTTATACATTAAATAAATTAAATTATTTATGACATCATGATGATGCAGCGATTACCTCATTAATAAAGGATTTAAATAAAATGAAATGATAATGTAAAATATATGACCTAAACATGTCCAAAACCAATTATATGTGTGTATTTAGAACACTTATCACCTTACCCTTGAATTATATCAATGTGGGTCCTTTTGAATCCGAAACTCATTTTTAAATAAAGTAACATTTCTTTACTTTCCAAGAGTGCCCCTCCTCTCCTCTTATAAAAGGCCCCCACCTCTACCTCCTTACCCACACTTCAAAAGCCTTTGGCTCAGCCACAACATGCACCTTTTGTCTCTCCACTTCCTTATATTACTCCTTGAAGCCTCACATTGGGAAGAAGTCTTCCCAAGGAAGCCTTTGAGCTCAAACCAAAGGGAGTTACCCGATTTTAAGGTAATGTATTTACTTGTGTTCTTTTGTTTTATTTTGTTTCTCCAACCCCCTAAACTCTTTTTATTCATATCTTTTGAAACAACACCATTATATTACATATACTAGGATGTTTTTATAATAAGTATTCTAGATACACTTACACACACCTATATCTAATGATTAAAGAACATACTGTTTCCGTGGATGGCGAATATCTACCTCCCGAAACGATGATTGTTCAACATTATTTTAACTCCTTCAAAGGTGGCCATTAAGATGACACTATATTTATATATGATATATAATATTTTTATTTTTTCCTTAAGCTTATTTATTTTTCATTTTGGGCATACCTTTATGGTTTCCATTATGGGTAAACACGATATCTTCATTTAAGGAAGTGCGGACTACCGCCCCCTCAAAGTGATTTGATTCGTTAATACCATATGTGGGACGTATAAAGGGTAGAGTTATGATATTATATATGATATTACACTAGAATTATAATATACCTTTATATCATTATTATTTCATTTCATAAAATACAAAATAGAAATGGAAGCAGCGTTCATGCGTACGTAAGGCTTACCGTCTCCATGAACAGTGCATTTCATTTTTTATATCTAAATGTTATATAATATTATCAATGCATGAATGTACTGGATATATATGATATATATGATATCTACATCATGAATACCATTCTAGATATAATGGATACATTAACAACTTGTAATTATAAAGAGTTTATTTTTGACTCAAGTACCCAAGATCGTTAAAACGGCCGTTATTAACTTAAATAATTACATAGTGTTCATGACATGGCAATAAGTGATATAAAAGGAATAATGAACCTGAAAAAGGTTCTTAAACAAGTAGAAATTAACTCAAGTTTATTATTCAGGAGATTAAAGAACGATTGAGTCATGTCGGACCCGAGGTATGGGACTTCGTCTAAATCTCCTTTCATTGAGGAATATTTTGTTTTATACGCAACCTTCTTTTATATGCTGTATAAACCCCTTTGACTTTTACGTTTTTTCAAAAGGAAACTATTTTTTATACAAAGCGTTTACTAAATGAAAAAATGAAATGTTTTTGTCATACGTAAGCGGCGACAATGACTTCTCCGCCGCCGTGACCATTATTTGAGTTTCGGCTTCCTCTACAAGCCATACCTTTTTTTAAAAGAAAAATAAATATCATGTTTTACTTTTCTTTTATTTTGGTATTGAAACTGGTTTTCATAATGTTTTTATATCATTGTGTTGTATTGATATCATGATATTGAAAGGTGGAAATGTTATGTTTCCTTTATGCATGTTTTATTTGATACGATTATGTTGAGGTTCTTGGAAATTATTATGAAGACGGGTGGTTCCGGGATAAACTAAGGGCGGGTGAGCCCGATATAGCTCTCCAATTCATTGGGTAACACGAAGGATTGAAACGTTATGGTTTCTCCGAAGAGATTTAGGGAATATACTATGATGGTTATTCCAAACATAACCAAGAGGGTTACTCCCTACGTAAGAATGTTATGAATGCCTCAAGTTACCTTTACGTCTTATGATTTATATGATCTATTCATGATTTGATGAGGTATGTTAAAGTGCTTATGTTTTATGGGTAAAGTCTGATTACATTCTTATGTATATATGTACTCATGTTTCCTTTCCATATTTTTATATCCCTTACTGAGGTTTTTATGCTCATCCCATGTTTTTTGAAATGTTTTTCACATGTCAAGGGAAAGGTACATGATATGATGATATTGTCAAGGAAGTGTCAAGAAAGAATCCATGTTTTGTTTTAAATATGTTTCCGTTGATGGGAAAAATGAATACTATCTTTTATGTAACCACTTCATTTAAATGTGGAATGTGATGCATGTTTTATGATCTAATTCTCCAAAACTCTAAACCTAAAAAGATCCTCAAGGTGTAATCTTGTAATATCTCAAGATTAAGTAATGTCTAAGGTCGGGCCATTATATTCCCAGCAACTAAGTATACCCCACAACTATAATCACTTCCTTCCTCCTTATTGATCCATTGTATAAAGATATTATTCTTCATATTTTCTTCTTCCAAAATAATTCTAGATCCCTTTCACCTATGTAAAAAAGAATCATGATCTTTAATAACTCTATAAAGAGTATTATAGTCCTATAAATTCCTCCTGATATTGAAAGAAATTGATAGACTAGAAAACACCTTTCGAAAACATTTTTTCATAATTCTTCCATAGTAAAAGTTCATATAGTAATATTCATTATGATATTCTCAATTCATTTATCCATATAATGGTGTTCTCTATCTGATACACTACATGTGATACTCTTTAGTCCATTATTTCTAATTTGATTCCCTAATTTTGAGGAAACTTAGTCCAATGCGTGAATGTCTGATATAACTTGTTCAAAAACTACTCCTCTTAAACTAAGAATAATATTGACTGTAAATCCTCATTTTTATCTCTCATTAAAAAATTTCAACTTTATGTCTTTTAAAATAGAAAGAAAATTAACACACAATGATTTTTTCACCCCTTTATATGGGAAAACATCCTCTAAAGACTAATGAAGGAGTGCATGCTCTAAATATAAACATCCCACTTAACTCAAAACTCATTTGACATCCTTAAAATCCATTGAAATTTTAGAGTCAACAATATTTATATAAACTTCCTTATATATTATTATTAAATATATCTTTAATCTTCATCAAATTTCGGATTGATTTATGAATGTTGAAAGAACAACTCAACTTCATTAGGGCTGTTTACTTTACATTTTTTTTCTAAAGTTCCTATAACCTATTCTTGTGGTATATACATGAAGGAAATTTTTTTTCATATGAATCTATATGATCACCTTTTTCTGATGAAATCTATCTAGTATATAATTAACATCATCTTTTTTGTGTAATAAATAATCTTTTCTCTATTTAGTATGCCATGTTTCTGTTGCACTTTATTAGAAACCCTTTGTATAATGGACTCGGCATTAATTTGTATGATAACCACATAATTCTCTATTTTTTGACACCATATTACTTATTCTAGTGTATCTTTTGATTTTATATCTCATATACCTTTATTTTATTATGCTTTATATTGTTCTCCATCCAACTCTCTATATGGGTTTCCTTCATCAAATAGTTTTGACGGGCTATCCTCTTTCCAGAGAATCCATACTTTCTATATTAAAATTTTAATGGAATTCATTACATAAAATGACATAGTATTTTTTAGTTTATAAATTTATCACTTGAACATTGTAATAACTATCTCTATCAACTATACATAGTCTGGTACACTTCACAACTATTCATATGATGAGATTTAATGATTTCCTCTTTCTGGTATATCTACATACACCTGTATTCCAAACATTCTATAACCTTTCTCAAAATTCATCCTTCAAATAAAATCAATATTAATCATGAAATTATTGAAGTAGTCATGATATTTAGACCTTTGAGGATTAGTAAATCTCCACCTGACTTTATAATATTTCTCTAATCTTAGGAACTACTCTTCTCACCATCTTCCTAAAAAACGTATTCAACCAACATATATTGACATATTGATAGAAAATGAAACCAAGGAAACATGGGAAAAATATATTTATTTCTTTTTTAACATTAATTAAGCACAATTACATAGTTACCCAATGACATAAAAAATGAAAACATTGTGATTTCGTATAAATAAAGTAGAAACAATGAATCCGCTACCTCAAATATTTTAAAATTCTTTGAAGAATAATTAGAAAATAAGAACACATATCTGATCACCTCTCAAAAAATTAATTTTAAGTACCTACAGATGAAAAAACCATAAACAAACTAAAAACATCAAATTAACTTTACAATAATAAATGATATCAACTTCCCTAGCTTGAAAAGGTATCACAGAAGAAAGAAGAACCAAAAAGAGAATAAACAAAAATGAAACTATAAAGAGTCCAATGAGACCACCATGAATTGATCTATTGATTATTGGGATTAAATTTTACACCCATAAATTTTATGAAATATTTTTTTAAATAAATTTAATGCCTTTGATACATTGAGCTACATGAATCACTGAGTTTCGACGAACCAAATATATACTATTTATATTTCTATTTAACATGTTTGTAATGACCTAGTTTTTAAACAATGCATTATGAATAAGAAAAAATAAATTTTACATATGAAGTATAACTTTTTATATAAATAAAACATATCTATAAAAATGTACTTAATTTTTTTTAAGGTCTTTAGATTTTTTTAAAATATTATCTTCTCAAAAAAATCTTGTATTGATTTTTTTGAACAAATAATCAAAGTAATTTTTGAAAGTTCAATTTTTTTTTGAAAAAATGAAATTATTGTTTGGAATCAACAAGTCAAATATATATTAGGTTGACTTTTTTTATTTTTTTGAAATGTTTATTTTTTCGATAAATAATGAAAAATAATTATTTTTAGAAAAAACTACCTTTTAGTTATATCAATTTATAAGGTAATATTTTTTTAAAAAATTGTTTCAAAAAAATTAGTCAAATAATATAATAATTAATCCAATATATGTAATTTTAAAAAATTTCATATTGAATTTTAATATAAAATCTTTTTATACTTTTAAACTTTTCTCTTCAGAAAACCACCATTTCATCTCATCTGTGTGTTTAATTTCAACATAAATGTTTACACTATTGTGTATTTATTTTGGAAAAATGGATTCCATATTTGGAATAATTATAATTAAAATCATCTAATAAGGTCAACTTTATTTTTTTACCATATTTAAAAATAAAAACAGTAAAAATTAATTGCCATGATATAGATTAAAACAAGTTTACTAGGGAGGGTTAAAATGAAAAGATAAGGGGTGAAATGATCTATAAACTTTTCAAACCCCATTTTATAACCCTATTTTGTCCTTATAACCTGTAATTTTCAATAATGATTCATTTTTTATCCTTATGACATGTTTAAAATGTGGTACACTTTATTCTTTTTAAAAATTCCATGTGTGTCATCTCCCCTAATTATAAAAGGCCACCTCCACTCCTCTCTTAATAACAATTCAAAACCCCATTTTCTTGGAAAATACCTACCAACTTAACTTCATTAATCCACTAATATCGTCCTAGAATCTTTTGTTTTGTTATAAATTCTTCCCAGAAATTATTTCGGTGAAAACCATAAGAAGTTTTCTGAATAAGAGGTAACATTCTTAGCCAAGCATTTGATTTAATTTATCCTTAAAACTCATTAAAATATTATTATAACATACTGATATAATTACATGATTATATTTAATATACTAAAATTTTTTCAGGTTATGCTCATGTCTTACAGAAATATCCTCCTCCCTCAAATAGGAAATGAGACTATTGTTGTGTGTACAGAAGACTACCACCCCGCCATCCAACAAAATTCATTTTCCATTAACACTTATTAAGGATAGATATAATGATTTATATAATGATAATATAAGATATTTATTAGAAAATTACACTTTTGTAAATATAATATCACATATATTTTCTTACTCTCTATTATGTAGGCAATATGATAATGTCGCTCGTGTGTGTGGTGGACTACCATCTCGCGAAGCAATGTGATTCTTTTTTGACATAAACATTACATGGAAGGTAATGTTGAATAATTTGATGTTGATATATGATATTAATGACATATTAATTACTATATAAAGGAAATATTCCACGTTATTTCTTACCTTCACATCCATTGAATAAATGATAATGTTATTTGTGTGTACGGAAGACTACCACCTCATGAAGTGATGTGATGTTTTTTAATAACGCGTGACATGGAAGGTAATAATGGATAAATTTAATGAATATATATGGTATATATTATATAAAAACAAATTTTTCAATGTGATATATTATTTATTTTTTTATTTGGGTCTATCAAGGAAATGGAAACAGCATTCATGTTTATGTACGACTTACCATCTCCGGGGACAGTGTAACTCATTTTGTACATATAACATTAAGGGATTGATCTAAATACATATATATAGAATGTATATTATATTTATGTCATTAATAAAATTATGTATATAATGGAACCATGATCAGTGTAAAATAATGAAAAATACTAAAACAAAACATACATGAAGAGAAAAGCAATTATTACACGAAACATGAATTTAACAAAGAATTATAGATAAACATGCAATAAAAATTTATATTTAAATAAAATGTGGTATGATACATATGATTATGGTTATAAAATTTATTTATAATAAACTTATATTTAATATACAGTAGGTTTGAACATGTAATAAGTAATTTCAGACTTAAGGTTGGTGAATTTTGTCTCAATTTTCCTTCTTTGAGATATATGTTATGTTATGAACCTACCATATTTTATAAGTTTCATGTACTTCCCATTTGATATTTTATATCATGAATATCATTATTTATATGATATTTAATGTTTCAATTTATAATATTCTTTAATGGGGATTAAGACTTAAAATTTAACAAATTGGTAAGAGTTTGATGTTATAGTCTCATTGTTTATCGGGATTGTGTATGATTACGATTTTGATGATGAAATATTATGGTATAATTTTAAATCACTCAATGAATTTTATTCTATACTGGTTATTCCATTATAATACACGTTTTTTCATTCATCTTACTATATTTTAGTCATCAAGATTTAAAAATAATGTTTTTATAGTAAACCAACATTATTTTTATCATCAATAAAAAAACCATTCCCCTTCTATATCAATGTTTTCTAAAAATGTTTTCAAAAATGATTTAACATTATCTAGAATATTTATTAAATAAATTATTACCCATTTTTTTACATTTAATATAAAATTTCTTACAGGAAATCATCATGACATTTTATATAATAGGGACCATTTGTAATTTACCTAAAATATGTCAAGAATTTCTATTTTAACGTGTATAGAATGAGTAGAATTTCCCACAATCATGAAAAATCATTGTTTTATAGATTAATTTATAAGTTTTAATGTTTAATTTCAAATGAAATTATTTCAGAAATATTTTAGGAATTTCAATGTTTAAAAAATATGATTTTTAAAGAATAGTTATTTTATTCAAGAAATTTTCCAATTGATTTTTCTTTCAAAATAATTTTCCATATAATATTACATCATTTGATGTTACATAATGTTCACCAGGGATATGATCCAATGATACCATGTGTATTCATTCTAATGATGGTTTATGTTTATGATGACTAGATGTTTATGAAACATATTTCTTTTCCATGGGTTGTGCTATGATGAAATTTTTATGAAACCTATTTCTTTCATGGGTTATAATATAATGAATATTTTATGATCTTGTGGATTTTTTCTTATTTTAATTTTTTGACAGTTAGGACCTCTAAATACCTCAAATGCATTGGGTAAATATTGAAATCTCATGAGATAAATAGACTAAAGTAGCGAGTTAACCCAATTCAGTAAGGGGATTTTTCTATTATAATATTCTTGTGAATGAACCATAAATACTATGATGGTTTGTGGAGGGAACCCATTCCACGATGATATCCATGAAAATGAGACTTGACAACTATGAAAATTATTTTATATTATTATTTTTATGCTATAATTCAATTTCATATTTCAATTTTATGCCCTCATCGCTCATGTTATTTGATTTATTTTGATTTATTTCTTATGAACTTCCAATATTTATGTTGTGACTACATATATTTATCTTTTATATGAATGGTATGGTTTTCATATGTTATTATCATGTTATCATACATTTATGATCATATTATGTTTACGTATTTCCTTTATTTACCCTTAGTGAGAATATGAGGTCCCCATTTGTTATATTCGTCTTCCCCAAGTTATAATGATAGGTATTACATATGATATTTCTAAGAGGGGTAGTAGATTTGAGGAACTACATGGGAGACTATTTTGAACTCTTATGAACTAGTTGTATATGTTTCCAAGCTTTCAAAGGAATTATACCTTTATAGCCTCAGGCATATTTTTTGTGTAATATAATTAATGTTCATAAAAAAAGAAATATTATCTATTTTTGAAGAGCCTGGGTCACTATAGGGGGTGTTAGAGGAAATTTTTAGTTAACCATTGGAAACTAGGATTAGAAAACATTAGTGAGAACCTTAAGGATTGGCATATGTATAGGGTAACATCCTAAATTTTGGTAAGGAATAGATTATGTGGTTTTCCTAGAAATACATCCATGTCTTGATCATACTAGTGGACATAGATTTAGAATAGGCTTGCATAGGGGTAATAACTCTAAATATTCATGGTGGTCTTCAATCGAGCGTTACCTGGAACATGAAAAATTCATTACTATACATCTAGTTTTATATGCCTTGAGAATATGATGTGGTTAATTTACACTTTCTTTACCAACCATCATGAAGGTTTTTAATAGACGATGACCATGAATAACCTAATTTAATCATTAGATGTCAAGATTTTAAAATATGGTTTATTTATTTATATATCATATAATTATTTTTCATGACTATAGGTTTCATCACATTTATTATTTCTCTAACTACTCATTTTGGTTCTAGTTAATGGTTGGAACCTGAAAGAACCATGTTAATGCTTATTGTAAAGGACAATGTAATGATTTATCTCTTGAGAAATAAAATGTTATGGGATATAGAATGAAAAATCTCATTGATATGCTAAAAAACATTCACAAGAAATGAATCACGATAAACATTCAAACAGGAAAAGGAGGGAACAACATTATGACGAGTCCTTCATGAGGCAACATCCACTATCTTTTAGTGGTTCCATGGATCCAATAGTTTCCATGCAATGGACCAGTACACAGGAAAATATATTTTTCCTTCTCAAGTTCTCATAACATAAAAATTTTATTTTTGTTAACTATCATTTTGAAGATAGGTCATATCAATGGTGGTCTATCAACAATAATACGAGGCACCATGATGAAATTTACTACATGGTGTGGTGTGAGAGTAAATGTTTATTTTTTAATAAGTATTTCCATGGAATTCTTCACACAAAATGGAGAAGGAATTAATTAATAAAAAGTAGAAGTGTGATGAATTTGATGGTATCTATGAGGGAAATCTTACAATACTTGTGAGTTAGGATTCTACAATTATCATCCAACCAAAAAATGAAGGTTGGTCAATTATTTAATGGATCCAAACCAAGTAAGTAAAGTGTTTTACCCCTAAGGGACTTCAATGTCTATGAAAAAACATTCAAAATTTTTCAAGTTGAAAATGGATAATGGATTTATCCATAAATAACATTGTTTTTACAAGAAAATAAATATCGAGGTCAAGGGAAACACTAAGAAACATGCTGAGAATAATATGATATTTCCTTCTTACTTGGAGTGTGGAAAGAAACATGAAGGAAACTATATTAATGGTACTAAAAAAAATTTAAGTATGGAAGGGAATGCCAATGGTAAATAAAATTTTTATGTGATGGGAAGAAGTTACATAATAGTGTGAATAGAGAGAAAGCCCTATAGAATGTACCACCCAAACTTCAGTGTTTCAAATTAAAGGGCTATTAGAAAAATGATATCCAATTCCCAAATCCAAAGGATAATGATAGTGGTCAATGTCATTCACTTCTTACGTCAAGGGGAAGATGGAATTTTATGTGATCACTATTTCTGATGGTGGTGGTGATAACGACATGGTGAAAGGTACACATACCATCCACTCTAGAACTGTTATTGTTTATTTGACTATGGATCTACCCACTATTTTATATATGAAGTATTTTCTATTGGTATAAAGATGAAACCCACATGGTTAGATATATAATTAACAGTGAGAACACTTTATGTTATGATTATTTCATCTAAACTATATAATTCCCCTCTGATTGACGTTTTTGGGAATGTATTTCCCACAAATCTTATAATTCTTCCTCTAGTTCAATTGGATGTTATCATAGTCATGGATTAGTTTCTCTAGAAAAATCCCAGATCAATTTTCTAGTAATGTAAGTTGAGTTTGATATTCTAAACCGACCTACGGTCATCTATTAGTGAGATGATAAATATTAACCATCAATAGAAATCACATCAGTTGTATGGGTATTGATTCATATTTATAGGGTACGTTTAACTCTAATAGTTGCGGAAAACTCAACACCCATGATATTATTATGGTGTGGGAGTGTATAGATGTATTCCTAGAAAAGTTTCATAGTATTCCATTGAATTTTGATTTTGAGTTTTTAATAAAACTCATACATAATGCCTCACCTATTTTAAGGCCTCCCTATAGAATGGGCCCTATTGAGCAGTAGAAATTGAAGAAGAAACTACATGAGAATATTGAAAATGGATTCATTCAACCATTTGTGTCACCTTGGGATAAACCCATTCTCCTTTCAAAAAATTATGATGGATAGATGCGAATTTTCATTGTTTATTTTGGAGTTGAAAAAGGTAACACGCAAGAAAAACTGTCATGTACTAGATTTTGATTACTTATTTGATAAATTATGATGAGCTCAATAATTTTAAAAGATTGAATGTCATTTTTATATCATGAACTTAGTTTCATGGAAGATATGCCAAGGAAAGTATTCTGTAAAAGGCATAGACACTATGAGAATATAGTGATGCCATTTGGTGTAACACCCCGAGATTTTATAAAAAATATTCTTTTAATTTCATTAATGTCTTGTGTTGTATGTTACACTAAGATTTCCTTGCGCTATACGCAACAACGTATTAGCTTGCATTATACGCAACACTATTCTTGGATCGTGTTACACACAATTTTGATAATAGTTATTCTACGCAACATTGAATATATATATATATATATATATATATTCAATTTATAAATGAAATATGGTTGGATTCTATTATACGAAACAACGAATGATTCTTGCACAACACGTAACCCTGACTTGGCTTACATTACACGCAATCGCGACCTTCCTCGATAGCGTGTGTTGTACGCAATACCGGGTTGTACTAAACAACGATATATTATTATTATGAACTAGCCGTTATGAATAGTATTAACTAAATTTTTAATTTTATAACATTTTTATTCATCTTACACATTTTCTAGAACATGTTATAAGAACAAAATAAATTTTTCGGGTGAAATAAGTATTTTTCAAAAAATGCAGTTTTGCCACCTTTTGATGGCGCACCCACTTTAAATCTAGTTTTTGACATGTTTATAAGTTCAATTTGACAAAATAAAATTATTCTTTGGAATTAAGAAATAAAAATTTACTTTGGATAAAATTTTCATATTATTCTTGTAACTTTCATATTTTGATGAATAGTAAAAACACGCTATATTTTAATTAAAATCAACTTTTTTATCGCAATAATTTATATGGTTAAATTATAATATTGAATGGTTTTAAAGTATAAATATAATATATTTTTACCATTTAATATAATGTATGTCATTAGCATTGATTTAACATTAAATTCGTAGGTTAAATCAATTCA
The DNA here is from genome assembly GCA_963277665.1 of Viscum album. Classification (NCBI taxonomy): domain Eukaryota; kingdom Viridiplantae; phylum Streptophyta; class Magnoliopsida; order Santalales; family Viscaceae; genus Viscum; species Viscum album. The sequence goes on from OY728140.1 coordinate 316,610,105, forward strand.
ATCTTTTGCAATGTTTTAAAGAAAAACCCGTTTTCTTTCGACAATGAGATTAATTTTAATTTTATTTCTGCAACTTTTGTGTATTGAATTTGGAAAAATGGATTCCATATTTGGAATCAGTGGGTCCAAATTATGTTAATAAGCTACTTTTTATTTTTGGGAATTATGAATAGTAACTACGGTAAATTTTATTTACCATAGTTAAAGGTAAATCGGGTAATTAAGGGTAACTATAATATTATAAAATTAGCCTAACACATGCCAAAATTCTATTGGATGGATAAAAGTAGACCCATATAACCTAAGGGTCTGATTAGATTCATTTTATGGACTTTTGACAATGAAAATAATTTAATTATTATTAAAACCAAAGAAAGTGACACCATGTCACTCTCTTAAATCTTATAAGTATAATAATTTAAATTTAGTGATAAACATCATAAAACATCAAAAATGAATAGTATCCAGAAAGCTAATAAAATTATCTACATCATGAAAATTTATTTAGAATTTTTATGGATTAAATAATTGTCATTAATGGTGATACATTAATGATATAGAAATTATTTATTAAGAGGAAAATAAGTAATATAGTTTTTATTGAAATAATAATACCCATTAAAAGGCCCACAAACCTGACCAAAACTTATTGGTAGTGTATATCTACACCGTAATCATCCAATGACCAAATATATAACCGTTTTGAGCCTTATAAAAGTGATTATGACACTTATATTTTTTTATTTTAAAAGATTCCAAAGTTGTCACCCTCATAATTTAATAAATATAACAATTTAAATATTGTTATTTTAAGATGATAAATACGAGTAAAAGTATTATTTCGAGTTTTAATATATTTATCTTCATCATTGGATTTTATATTTAATTGTTATGCAACAAATTAGTATATTAAATAATTATAGAAAAATGTTGTAGTAATTATTTTATTAAGAGATAAACCAAATAAATGGTTTTAAAAATAATAAAATAAATATTATATGAACTATTTAATGTTATCCACTAATTTTATAGATACATATGATCTTTTATAAATATAGTAAAGCTTTTAGTTCGAACATATCTTCTGTATATATTTTATTTAAATTCAAATAAATGAATAGTGTCAAAATTGACACTATTGTAATTTTATAAAAATAACATATTATAAAAATGTTTAAAAATCACAAAAATATTTAAAAAATTTAAATTTAAATTTATATGGTCCATAATGTTATAAAGCAAACAATTATGGAAAATTCACAACAAATAAGTAATTATTTGTTATAATTTAAAATTTAGAATTTTACTACCACAAATAAACTTAAATAGATTAAATAAGGATAAATCAAAATGATAAGGCTTAAAATAAGATCCAAACATGTCTAAATTTGATTTGTTGATGATATTACAACCCTATATTATCTAAGATTTGAATATGACTCATGTTCTGAGGTTTTGAAGTGGGTTTAGATTTATTATTAAATTAATATTTTTAAGAATTCCAAAGGTTCCCCTCTCCTCCCTTATAAAAGGGAACCTCCTCCCTCTCTTCCTCACACCACTTTGAGCCTTCAAGAATGGAGAAAACCTGCCAAATTCTCTTATTCACTTCCCTAGTAACATCCTAGAGGTCCTGGTCTTCTTAAAAGACCAATTTTAGTGCCCTAAGAGGAGGACTCAAAGAGGCGCTTCAAAGAAGAGGTAATGTCCGTTACCGATTCTTTCAACTTTATTTCTTCTTCCACTTCTTCTTCTTAGGTTGTTTCATTATGAAGTAATAAAATTAGTATCACTCATATACTTATATGTTATTATATGTATGAAACAACCCTATTTCACCATCTATCCATCCTATGGAAAACGAAATCACCGCGTGTGTGTTTGTACAAAATACCGTCTCCACGCCATGGTGTAATCTATTTTCCACCACCACCTTACTTGGATGGATATAATGGTGTAAATAATAACTATATATGATTATTTTAAAGTGATATTGATTCTGAAATAGTATACATACACTCCAATACAATTCCACAATCATGAGAACGATATCACCGCTCGTGCGTACGTACGGACTACCGTCTCCACGACGCGATGAGATTCATTCTCCACATTAACCATTCATGAATGATTATAAAGTATATATAATAATAAGTAATCATGAAATATATGAAATAATAATCATACTGGATTTATGTGTATATATATATGTCATCTGCTTAATTCCATTGAACTCAATAAGGAAACGAAAACAGCGTTCATGCGTACGTACGGCCTACCGTCTCAATGAACGGTGTATTTCATTCCATTTACTAATCTATTATATATATATATATATATATTCTTAATATATATTATATATAAATCATTTTTTATATTCTGGAATTAAGTAATCATGATCTAAGTAATCATATGAATAATTACAAGTCAAAACACGGACGACAAATGAAATGATTTTACCCAAAACACTCATTAACATGGAATTTACAAAATAACGGGTAAAATAAAGTCATAAGTGAACCATATATGATATCATAACAATGAGTATGATTCTGGAATAAGTCAATGACATTATTTAAATCATTATACAGGAGGTTCATACACTTACTAAGCAAATCAGACCTAAGGTAAGGGAAAATATCACAATCTCATTTTTATCCGAGATTGTTTATACTTTGGAATTTACTGGGGTGTATTTTATCATCCACATCCATGTTTCCTCAATATGTAATATTTATATCCTTCTACAATAGTTTATATCCAATTTTACCCTTCGGTGAGTTTTTAGTAAAAAATATGAAAGGAATCTTTTGTCATTTTCCGTACGAGGTACTTTTTGACTTTTCTGACAAAAGTACGAGAAGAACGTTTTTTTAACTTATATGTCATGAATGGATTTTTTAAACATTATTTCCAAGAAGCTTCCTTTAAAAGTTTTCAAGTTTATTTTTAATCAGCTTCTTTTAGTTTAAAATTGTATGACATGTTAAGAAAGGAAAATGTTTTTGAAGTTGAAAGGATATTTTCCTCAAGAATGGAGTTCAAGTGTTTTATCAAAATTATTTTCCATCTAAGATAATATAGGGTTCTGTTTATATCCCTATTATTACATTTATTTGATTATGTTGTGATGGAATTATTTTTATGAATCCGTTTATCTTAAATGAATTGTTTTATTATGTCATTTTGTTTAAGAATCCCATTTTTATTACATGGGTTATGCAATGATGTATGATTTATGATTTTGTGGAACACGTATGAATGGTATCATTATGAGATGGGTGGGACCTATATCTCCCTCCAATGCATTGGGTAAAGATTTTATATCTCATGAGATAGACATGGCTGGAACTGCGGGTTAAACCAGTTCAGTGAAACAGGACTAAAGCCTGGAGTGAACTCGGTTCAGAAATGGACTTTGTCCGCTAAGATAGTCTTGTCAATGAGTCTTGACTACTAAGAAATGATTCTCTATGATTATGTGTGTATTCCAAAAAGTTTCATGTTTTATGTTATGATTATTTGGATTACATTTCACTACTATCATTTATCCCATGTTATGATATTATGATCTCTTTTGCAGGTTAAGATTTCCAAAATGTTATGTTCTTATGAATATGATGTGATTCATATTTCTTTTGTTTACCCTTACTGAGAATTTGAGCACACCCTTTTATGTTTTCTTTTCCCTAGGATATAAATAACGGTTTTAGGTAAGAAAAAAAAGGAATATCGTTATGGGAGGTGTTGAAGATCTTTCACCATAATTAGAAGATTACGTTCCGAGTATCCAAAGACAACAAACTATTACGGTCCTTGTGTGTGTGTTTTTGTTATGTACTATGTATTCCGCAAAAGTAATGTAATTTCCTTGTACGTCAAGATTCGGGTCTCTACAGTTGGTATCAAACGAAAGGTTTAGTCAACCGTTGGAAACTAGGATGCGAAAATGCTAGTGAGATCCCTAGAGATATTTCTAAGGTATGTCTAGGGATGTCCCTAAGGATAAGTATACATATAGGATACAGTCCTAGAACTACGGTAACAATCATAGAATTTAACCTAAGATGTTATATATTGAGGATACTCCCCCTTTACTATGTTGTTTTCCCTAGCATGATTTTTTCCTCTCACACTATTCTTTTAGGGTTTTAGAAAAATGGCTGGAAACAGGAAGATTCATGATAATGGAGGATATGATAGACAACGGAATGATTTTCTTCATGAGAAACCAAATGAAACGCGATCTGGAAGTCCAAACATCGTTATTATGCCTAATCATCAATATCATAATTTGATCAATAATCTCAACTTTGGTATGTTTCCCGACTCAGATAATAAGAGAAAGATGGAGTTTCATGATGATCATAGAGGAAAGAAAGTTCAATTTCCCTCATGTAAATCATGTGAGAAGAGGCATCAGGGAGATTGTTTCAAAGGAACTGGAAGATGATTTGGGTGTGGAAAACAAGGACACAATTCCAATAAGTGCAAAGGAAAAGGTTCAGTTAACACCATGGACAAGGATAATGGTATTTCCAGGACATAAACAATGATTAGATGCTTTAAATGTGGAATGTACGGGAATTATGTAAACCAATGCCCTAATGTAAAATCTCATGAAGAGAATCAGCATGGTCATATGGGTAGTATTTATGTGGATGATGATGAGGAGACTACAAATGATATATGAGCTGAAAGAAGGGTTGAAGCTGAGTCGTTTGTTTTAGAAGGTTGCAGAATGATTGTATGTTTATCGAGAGTTATGTTGTATAGTTAATGGTACTATGGAATAAAGAATCATCTAAGGATTGTTACACTATTGTTTTTCATAATAGTATTTGAAAGTATATGTTGAATGGTACTAGTAACCATGGATGGTTATTCAGATAGTTTTGTAAAGTAGATGATATGTGCATAATGAATGAATAAGAAGATAATGAGAGGTTTGATTGTATTCATGAGCTCATGATTGATATAAGGACTAAGTGATTTCATGGTTTGAGTATATAGAATTTTGAGGATTTTGGTATGTGGAAAGTGTTAACTTTTAACTGCATTCATGTTTTCATTAAGGTTCAATGGGTATTCATTTTTCAAGAGAATATATGATTAAGGCCTTTGAATGTTCGGAATGTGACCAACAAGACATATCTTATGATATATGGGGATCAATGATGGTATTAAATCTCTGGTAATCATTTTCACTATATTATGAGAGTGGACTGCAGTATTATGGATAAGCCTAAAGATTAGAATGGATTATGTTGGACATAAGTTAGTATTGTTTAAAGATAGAAGTTTTTTCGATATTATTGATGGGATGTTATAGTAACATAGTTTTAGAAAAAGGAAAACCTACAGGATGGGCGACAACCAATCATGTTGGACAAGGCTGTGGGAATCGAACCCACAACCGAAGTGCGACTGACCTTTATCGCCTACCACTGGCCTACAGGAAGTCTCTGGTTAGTAGAAACTAGTTTTATTTTAATAATCTGTATGATATATGAAGTATAAGGTCATTTTTTGGAACCATATAAGATTAATCTAACCATGAGATGGACTTATAACTTTTGCTAACCTTTTGTTTGAAAGCAATGGAATGACCCATCATTCTATCACATGATCTTCTAACACATCACGAATAACAAATTCAACTTCATTTCTTTAAGGGATGTAGTGGAAATTGTTCAATTCACGAACAACAGTGAGATTGTACCAAAATCATGCAAGTATTTCTTTTAATTCATAAACTTTAGGGAAATGATTCTGAAAACCAAAAATGATTCCCTAGTTCCCTTATATCCGATGAATCAGACGGTATCATAGATCATCACAAATCAATAGCTTTGTGATTGTTGGCTTTTTCACAGCCATGTTCTCTACCACTCTTAATCAGAACTTGATGGTTATATTTTTATTCCATATCCATATTTTCACCTATGTTCTCCTACGTGGAAACCCAGTGATGAGTTAATTTGGGTAACCGTTACATTTCATAATTTATTTTTTAAAGCCATGTTTTGGTATTCCTTTTTACGATGTGGGTTTCTATTAAACAAACTTTCGAGTAGTAAACCATTTATAACCCCGACGAATTTTGAGGGCGAAATTCATTTTAAGGGGGGTAGAATGTAACACCCTGAGATTTTATGAAAAATATTCTTTTAATTTCATTAATGTTTTGTGTTGTATGCTACACCAAGAATACCTTGCGTTATACGCAACACCGTATTGGCTTGCAGTATATGCAACACTATTCTTGGATCGTGTTACACACAATTTTGATAATAGTTATTCTACAAAACATTGAATATATATATATATATATTCAAATTTATAAATGAAATATGGTTGGATTATATTATAGGAAACAACGAAGGATTCTAGCACAACACACAACCCTGACTTGGCTTGCATTACACGCAATCGCGACCTTCCTCGATAGCGTGTGTTGTACGCAATACTAGGTTTTACTAAACAACGATATATTATTATTATGAACTAGCCGTTATGAATAGTATTAACAAAATTTTTAATTTTATAACATTATTATTCATCTTACACATTTTCTAGAACATAGTATAAGAACAAAATAATTTTTTTGGGTGAAATAAGTATTTTTCAAAAAATGCAGTTTTGCCACCTTTTGATGGAACACCCACTTTAAATCTAGTTTTGACACGTTTATAAGTTCAATTTTACAAAATAAAATTATTCTTTGGAATCAAGAAATAAAAATTTACTTTGGATAAATTTTTTTCATATTATTCTAGTAACTTTCACATTTTGATGAATAGTAAAAACCCGCTATATTTAAATTAAAAACATATTTTTTCATCGCAATAATTTATATGGTTAAATTATAATATTTAATGGTTTTAAAGTATAAATATAATATATTTTTACCATTTAATATAATTTTTATTACATTAGCATTGATTTTACATTAAATGCGTAGGTTAAATCAATTCAATCTTTTGCAATATTTTAAAGAAAAACCCGTTTTCTTTCGACAACGGGATTAATTTTAATTTAATTTCTGAAACTTTTTTGTATTGAATTTGGAAAAATGGATTCCATATTTGGAATCAGTGGGTCCAAATTATGTTAATAAGATACTTTTTATTTTTGGGAATTAGGAATAGTAACTACGGTAAATTTTATTTACCATAGTTAAAGGTAAATCGGGTAATTAAGGGTAAATATAATATTATAAAAGTACCCTAACACATGCAGAAATTCTATTGGATGGTTAAAAGTAGACCCATATAACCTAAGGGTCGGATTAGATTCATTTTATGGACTTTTGACCATGAAAATAATTTAATTATTATTAAAACCAAAGAAAGTGACAACATGTCACTATCTTAAATCTTATAAGTTTAATAATTTTAATTTAATGATAAACGTCATAAAACATCAAAAATTAATAGTATCCAGAAATCTAATAAAAGTATCTACATAATGATAATTTATTTAAAATTTTTAGGGATTAAATAATTGTCATTAATGGTGATACATTAATGATATAGAAATTATTTAATAAGTGGAAAATAAGTAATATAGTTTTTATTGAAATAATAATAACCATTAAAAGGCCCAAAAACCTGACCAAAACATATTGGTAGTGTATATATACACCTTAATAATCCAATTACCTAATATATAACCGTTTGGAGCCTTATAAAAGTTATTATGACAGTTATATTATTTTATTTTAAATGATGCCAAAGTTGTCACCTTCATAATTTAATAAATATAACAATTTAAATATTGTGATTTTAAGATGATAAATTCGATTAAAAGTATTATTGTGAACGGTAATATATTTACCTTCATCATAGAATTTTATTTTTAATTTTTATGCAACTAATCAGTATATTAAATAATTATACAAAAATGATGTAGTAATTATTTTATTAAGAGATAAACCAAATAAATGGTTTTAAAAATAATAAAATAAATATTTAATGAACTATTTAATGTGATCCACTAATTTTATAGATACATATGATCTTTTTTAAATCTATTAAAGCTTTTAGTTCGAACATATCTTCTTTATATATTTTATTAAAATTCAATTAAATGAATAGTGTCAAAATTGACACTATTGTTATTTTATAAAAATAACATACTATAAAATTGTTTAAAAATCACAAAAAAAATTAAAAATTATAAATTTAAATTTATATGGTCTATAATGTTATAAATTAAAAAATTATGGAAAATTCACAACAAATAAGTAATTATTTGTTTTAATTTAAAATTTAGAATTTTATTACCACAAATAAACTTAAATAGATTAAATAAGGATAAATCAAAATGATAAGGTTTAAAATAAGATCCAAACATGTCTAAATTTGATTTTTTGATGATATTACAACCCTATATCATCTAATCTTCTCATATGAGTCATTTTTGGAGGTTTTTAAGTGGGGTTAGATTTATTATAAATTAATATTTTTTAGAATTCCAAAGGTGCCCCTCTCCTCCCTCATAAAAGGGAACCTCCTCCCTCTCTTCCTCACACCACATTGAGCCTTCAAGCTCAGAAACCCATGCAAAATTATCGTCTCCACTTCCCTAGTAACATCCTAGAGGTCCTGGTCTTCTTTAAATACCAATTTTAGTGCCCTAAGAGGAGGACTCAAAGAGGCGCTTCAAAGAAGAGGTAATGTCTGTTACCGATTCTTTCAAAATTATTTCTTCTTCCACTTATTCATCATAGGTTGTTTTATTATGAAGTAATAACATCAGTATCACTAATATACTGATATGTTATTATAAGTATGAAACAACCCTATTTAACCATCTATCCATCCTACGGAAAACAAAATCACTGCGCATGCATACGTACGGAATACCATCTCCACGCCGTGGTGTAATCTATTTCCCACCACCACCTTACTTGGATGGATATAATGGTGTAGATAATAACTATATATGATTATTGTAAAGTGATATTGATTCTAAAATATTATACATACACTCCAATACAATTCCATGATCATGAGAACGATATCATCGCTCGTGCGTACGTACGGACTACCGTCTCCACGATGCGATGAGATTCATTCTCCACGTTAACCATTCATGAATGATTATAAAGTATATATAATAATAAGTAATCATGAAATATATGACATAATAATGATACTGGATTTATGTGTATATATATGTATGTCATCTACTTAATATCATTCAAAATCAATAAGGAAACGAAAACTGCGTTCATGCGTACGTATGGCCTACCATCTCAATGAACGGTGTATTTCTTTCCATTTACTGATCTATTATATATATGTATATTCTGAATATATATTATATATAAATCATGTTTTATATTCTGGAATTAAGTAATCATGATCTAAGTAATCATATGAATAATTACAAGTCAAAACACGGACGACAAATGAAACGATTTTACCCAAAACACTCCTTAACATGTAATTTACAAAAGAACGGGTAAAATGAAGTCATAAGTTAACCATATATGATATCATAACAATGAGTATGATTCTGGAATAAGTCAATGACATTACTTAAATCATAATACAGTAGGTTCAGACACTTATGAAGCAAATCGGGCCTAAGGTAAGGGAAAATATCACAATCTCATTTTTATCCGAGATTGTTTATACTTTGAAATTTTCTGGGGTGTATTTTATCATCCACATCTGTGTTTCCTCAATATGTAATATTAATATCCTTCCACAATAGTTTATATCCAATTTTACCCTTCGGTGGGTTTTTAGTAAAAGATATGAAAGGAATCATTTGTCATTTTACGTACGAGGTACTTTTTGACTTTTCCAAAAAAAGTATGAGAAGAATGTTTTTTTAACTTATACGGAATTAATGGATTTTTAAAACATTATTTCCAGGAAGCTTCCTTTACAAGTTTTCAATTTTATTTTTAATCAACTTCTTTTAGTTTAAAATTGTATGAAATTTTAAGAAAGGAAAATGTTTTTGAAGGTGAAAGGATATTTTCCTCAAGAATGGAGTTCATGTATTTTATCAAAATTATTTTCCATCTAATAGAATATAGGGTTCTGTTTCTATCCCTATTATTACATTTATTTTATTATGTTGTGATGGAATTATTTTTATGAATCCCTTTATCTTATATGAATTGTTTTATGATGTCATTTTGATTAAGAATCCCATTTTTATTACATGGGTTATGCAATGATGTATGATTTATGATTTTGTGGCACACATATGAGTGGTATAATAATGAGATGGGTGGGACCTATATCTCCCTCCAATGCATTGGGTAAAGATTTTATATCTCATGAGATAGATATGGCTGGAATGGTGGGTTAAACCGGTTCAGTGAAACAGGACTGAAACGAGGAGTGAACTCGATTCAGAAATGGACTTTGTCCGCTAAGATAGTCTTGACAATGAGTCTTGACTACTAAGAAATTATTCTCTATGATCATGTGTGTATGCCACAAAGTTTCATGTTTTATGTTATGATTATTGGGATTAAATTTCACTACTATGATTTATCCCATGTTATGATATTATAATCTCTTTTGCAGGTTAAGATTTCCAAAATGTTATGTTATTATGAATATGATGTGATTGATATTTATTTTGTTTACCCTTAATGAGAATTTGAGCTCACCCTTTTATGTTTTCTTTTCCCCAGGATATAAATAAATGTTTTAGGTAAAAAAAGGGAATATCATTATGAGAGATGTTGAAGATCTTTCACCATGATTAGAATATTATGTTCCGAGTTTCCAAAGACACTAAACTATTACAGTCCTTGTGTGTGTGTTTTTGTTATGTACTAAGTATTCCGCAAAAGTAATGTAATTTCCTTGTACGTCAAGCTTCGGGTCTCTATAGTTGGTATCAAAGGAAAGGTTTAGTCAACCTTTGGAAACTAGGATGTGAAAACGTTAGTGAGATCCCTAGAGATATTTCTAAGGTATGTCTAGGGATGTCTCTAAGGATAAGTATACATATAGGATACAGTCCTAGAACTACGGTAACGATCATAGAATTTAACCTAAGATGTTAGATATTGAGGATACTCTCCCTTTACTATGTTGTTTTCCCTAGCATGATTTTTTCCTCTTACTCTATTCTTTTTGGGTTTTAGAAAAATGGATGGAAACAGGAAGATTCACGATAATTGAGGATATGATAGACAATGTAATTATTTTCTTCCTGAGAAACCAAATGAAACGGGATCTAGAAGTCCAAACATCGTTATTATGCCTAATCAGCAATCTCATAATTTGATCAATAATCTCAACTTTGGTAAGTTTCCCGACTAAGATAATATGAGAAAGATAGAGTTTCATGATGATCATAGAGGAAAGAAAGTTCAATTTCTCTCATGTAAATCATGTGGGAAGAGGCATCAGTGAGATTTTTTCAAAGAAACTGGAAGATGCTTTGGGTGTGGAAAACAAGGACACAAAGCTAGTAAGTGAAAAGGAAAAGGTTCAGTTAACACCATGGACAAGGATAATGGTATTGCTATGACATCAACAATGATTAGATGTTTTAAATGGGGAATGTATGGGCATTATGCAAACCAATGCCCTAATGGAAAATCTCATGAAGAGAATCAGCATGGTCATATGGGTAGTATTTATGTGGATGATGATGAGGAGACTACAAATGATATAGGAGCTGAAAGAAGTGTTGAAGCTCAGTCGGTTTTTTTAGAAGGTAGTGGAATGATTGTAAGTTTGTCAAGAGTTATGTTGTATAGTTAATGGTACTATGGAATAAAGAATCATCTAAGGATTGTTACACTATTTTTTTTTTCATAAAAGTATTTGAAAGTATATGTTGAATGGTACTAGTTGTAAAGACCCGCAAATTTCAAGGAAATTTTTTTTCTTAATTTTCTTTGGAATTTTACAAGAGCGCAGCTTCAGACGGCACCTGATTCCGAGGCCCGGTGTGCCCAGAATCAATTTCCGAAGTTTCGCTCGGGTACGTTCAGTGAACGGACGAGCGGGTTTTTCTATCTTTTGAACTGGTGCCCGGAATCGAATTCTGAGGGCACCGATGAAATCGCAGCGCCGGTTTTTGCTTAGAAACGCCTCTTCCGGAGTTGCGTTTGCTCAGACGTGGTTTTTAAATTTTGGGGCTTAAAGTCAGAAATAAAATAAAATTTGTGCGACAACTTTATTTTATTTCACTTAAGCTGCTTGGAAGCCACTTGAAGCCACTTAAAGGCGGCTTGATCTGAGTTGAACTGGATAGGATGCTATCCAGAAATATCCTACCCCCTTGGTAGGATATTTGTGAGGTGGGGCCCGCACGAGCCCCGCCGTTTCTTTCGCTAAGTAACGCACCCGCGAAAACCCGTCAAAGTAACTGAAAAGTCAACCGACGCGTTTTCTTAAATTTCTTAACAGACCATTTAATTGGGCGGTTTATTTCGTGAATTAAATGGGCTGTTTCATTCGTTGAATTAATTCAACGAATTTAATGGGTTGTTACTTACGCGTTTGCGTTCGTTGGCAAAATAATAAAATAAGACCAACTCTTTCCTTTGGAGGATTACTCGTTGTGCGAGATTCTCTGGGCCTCCACCCTCCCCGCGAAGAACGCGAAGAACGCGAAGAACGTGAAGAACGCCGGCGACCGAAATTCGACGACGCACACCGAGATCTGCGACGTCGACGAGCTTTACCCGCGACGTTCTTCGGCGACGCCTCTTCTTCCGCGGCCGATCCTCATTCGGCAACTAAGGTGAGAATCGGATCGTTTAAATTCTCCCTTTTTAAATTTCATGGCAACGGATTTAATTAATTAAATCCGTTTGTTCTTGATCCGGAGTTTGGTGACGCGACGCCGGATACCGCGACGACGCAACGATCCCCCTTCTTCCGCGACGAGCGATTCCGCGACGACCTCTCGTCCGACGACGACGACAAAGTAAGGGTTGAATTGAAATATTTTGCTTTTCTCGTGTTTATTCTTTTAAATTTTAAAGAACCGATCACGGAACAATTTTAAATTTATTTAAAATTGTTGATTGGTCGTTTCTTTTCCTCCCGATGATGTTTATGACTAACGCGGAGGGTGCGGATCTAACAAACAAGACCCGGCAACCCTCCGCCGATCTTCCCTTTTTTGTGCGGATTTGGTGGACGACGACGAACCGCGCGGCAGGGGCGATCTGTTGATCCTGCAGTGAAGGTCGGCCCCCGGGAGGAGCAACGGCGCAGACGGGAGGCAAAACGGGCCACCGGAGCAACTCCGGCGGCCCGCGGAAGGTGGCGGCGGCGCGGGTCGCTGGCGCGGCGGCGCCGGCAACCGGAGGCGGCGGCGCCCGGCGCGCCGCCGGAGGAGTCCGCCGCGGCCGAGCCGCGGCGGCGGCGAACCGCCGGACCGCGTCCGCGGTCCGGCCACCCAGCACGCGGCCCACGCGGGCCGCGTTTCTCCAAAGTCGCGGGTCAAACCCGCGGCGGCTCATTCGGCCGCTCGGCCGAAGGCGAGCCGGCCGGTCCGGTCGGCTGGGCCGCGCCCAGGCCGGACCGACCCGGTTCGGCCGACCCAGGGGGGGTTCGGGCCGGGTCGCCCCGGGCCCAGAACCCCCGTTTCGGGCCCTCTTCGGTCTTTCGCCCATATCTTGGGCCTGGGACTTCCGATTGACGAACCGTCAGTGGCTACGCGATCCTTGGATCGAGACGGTCGTTTCGGTATATTATATTCAAGGTTTCGGAAGACTTTGGGTTCGGCCGGGTTGGTTCGTACACGAAACCAACCGGGCCCTTGGAGCGGAAACGCTCATAACTTGAGCTACGGACGTCCGATCGACGTACCGTCAGCTGTGGTAGTTTCCTCTAAGTGAGACGGAACTTTTGGCATACTCCGCCCGAGGATCGGATACATGCGGAGTACGGTCGGGTTGGTTTTTCCCTAAACACCAACCGGGCCCCTGGGACGAAAATGCCAATAACTCTCAGACCGGGCGTCCGATTGACGCGCCGTCTGTTGCGTTGAGATCCTGTTGTCGATACGGAACTTTTGGATACATCAACTTCGGACTACGTGTCAGTTGATGTATCAGCCTCTCGGCTCGTGGAGCGGACCCTCCTAAACGAGCTCGCTATGTGCGGGAACCCTAGCGCTGGCTGTGACTTCGACGACAGAGCAGAGATCCTCCATGGACTGCGACGACGGCAGAGCAGAGATCCTCCATGGACTGCGACAATGGCAGAGCAGAGATCCTCCGTGGACTGCGACGACGGCAGAGCAGAGATCCTTCGTGGACTGCGGCGACGACTGTGCAGAGATCCTCAGTGGACTGCGTCGACTACTGCACTCAGCGATCCCACGTGGATCAGTGCTACAGGTTCTGTGTGAGCCCGATCCTATATGGGTCCTTACTACCGGTTCTGTGTGAGCCACTGCCTACAGGTTCTGTGTGAGCCCGATCCTGTGTGGGTCTTCTGCGGGGGTTAGTACCTATCGATCCTTCGTGGGTCCGACGACTTAGATGGATCAGTGATAATCTTTGACGTCATCTGAAAAAGTATACCTGGTTGAGCTGAATCTTATGTTACTCTCCTTTGTGGTTTGTGTTGGACTATCCTTTGTGGATTTACTGTTTACTCTCCTTGTGGATTTGAGTCTTGCTTTCCTTTGTGGATTGAGTTGTTCTTGAGCTCGTGAGCAGAGCTAGAAGTGGGGACTTAGGTATATGTATGGGCATATACCTATGTCGAGTCAGATGTTACTTCGTGATTGCATCTTTCTTTTGTGCTATATCCTTTGTGGATTTCGGGAGACCTTCGGGGGTCTCGGGGTCCTTACTGAGTAGCTTATACTCACCCCTGCACGGGCTATGCCCGCACTTCGTGGTGTTGGTTGCAGACGACGGACAGCGCTGATCGTGGAGGAGGCGCGTGGAGCAGGACGGTACCTGGAGGTGGACCACTGGGCGGGACGTGCTCGGAGCGGATGTGGGACCCGAGGAGCCTGGAGGCTATCTGTACCCACCCTTCAGGTGGGATTTCCAGTGGACGACACGAGGCCGCCGTCTTTTCTTCAGTTGTTGTACTTTACTTTTCAGTTGTACTTTCAGTTGGGCTTGTATTCCGGCCCCCTTTACTTTTCTGCACTTTGTAGTTACTTTCTGCTTGCTGACTCTGTGGTGGTTGTTACTTATAAAGGCAATGCCTTCCCTGTCTACCGGGAATTTACGCCTTGGTGCTAGTCGCCAGCCCCTGGCCTATGGAAGGCGGGCTTGGGGTAGTCACGGCACGGGCCCCGAAGACGGGTCGTGACACTAGTAACCATGGAAGTTTATTCAGATATTTTTGTAAAGTAGATGATATGCGCATAATGAATGAATAAGAAGATAAGGAGATGTTTGATTGTATTAATGAGCTCATGATTGATATAAGGACTAAGTGATATCATGGTTTGAGTATATAGAATTTTGAGGATTTTGGTATGTGGAAAGTGTTGACTTTTAACTTCATTCATGTTTTCACTAAGGTTCAATGGGTATTCATTTTTCAAGAGAATACATGATTAAGGCCTTCGAATGTTTGGAATGTGACCAACAAGACATATCTTATGATATATGGGGATCAACAATGGTATTAAATCTCTGGTAATCGTCTTCACTATATTATGAGAGTGGACTGTAGTATTATGGATAAGCCTAAAGATTGGATTGGATTATGTTGGACATAAGTTAGTATTGTTTAGGGATAGAAGTTTTTTCGATATTATTGATGGGATGTTAGAGTAACATAGTTTTAGAAAAAGGACAACCTGCAGGATGGGTGACAACCCATCGTGTCGGACAAGGCTGTGGGAATCTAACCCACAACCAAAGTGCGACTGGCCTTTATCGCCTACCACTGGCCTACAGGAAGTCCCTGATTAGTAGAAACTTGTTTTATTTTATGAAGCGGTATTATATATGAAGTATAAGATCATTTTTGGATCCATATACGATTAATCTTGCCATGAGATAGACTTATAACTTTTTCTAACCTTTTGTTTGAAAGAGATGGAATGACCCATCATTCTATCACATGATCTGCTAGCACATCACGAATAACAAATTCAACTTTATTTCCTTAAGGGATGATGTGGAAATTGTTCAATTCATGAACAACAGTGATATTGTACCAAAATCATGCAAGTATTTCTTTTAATTCATCATGTTCAGGGAAATGATCTTGAAAACCAAAAATTTTGTCCTAGTTCCCTTATATCCGATGAATCAGACGGTACCTTAGATCATCACAAATCAATATCTTTGTGATTGTTGGCTTTTTCATAGCCGTGTTCTCTACCACTCTTCATCAGAACATGATGGTTAGATTTGTCTTCCATGTCCATATTTTCACCTATGTTCTCCTACGTGGAAACCCAGTGATGAGTTAATTTGGGTAACCGTTACATTTCATACTTTAGTTTTTAAAGCCATGTTTTGGTATTCCTTTTTACAATGTGGGTTTCTATTAAACAAACTTTCAAGTAGTAAACCATTTATAACCCCGACGAATTTCGAGGGCGAAATTCATTTTAAGGGGGGTAGAATGTAAAACCCCGAGATTTTATGAAAAATATTCTTTTATTTTCATTAATTTTTTGTGTTGTATGCTACACCAAGAATACCTTGCGCTATACACAACACCGTATTAGCTTGCAGTATACGCAACACTATTCTTGGATCGTGTTACACACAATTTTGATAATAGTTATTCTACACAACATTGAATATATATATATATATATATATATATATATATTCAATTTATAAATGAAATATGGTTGGATTCTGTTATACGAAAGAAGGAAGGTTTCTTGCACAACACACAACCCTGACTTGTCTTGCATTACACGCAATCACGACCTTCCTCGACAGCGTGTGTTGTACGCAATACCGGGTTTTACTAAACAACGATATATTATTATTATGAACTAGACGTTATGAATAGTATTAACTAAATTTTGAATTTTATAACATTATTATTCATCTTACACATTTTCTAGAACATGGTATAAGAACAAAATAAATATTTCGGGTGAAATAAGTATTTTTAAAAAAATGCAGTTTTGCCGCCTTTTGATGGCGCACCCACTTTAAATCTAGTTTTTGACATGTTTATAAGTTCAATTTGACAAAATAAAATTCTTCTTTGGAATCAAGAAATAAAAATTTACTTTGGATAAATTTTTCATATTATTCTGGTAACTTTCATATTTTGATGAATTGTAAAAACACGCTATATTTTAATTAAAAACAACTTTTTGCATTGCAATAATTTATATGGTTAAATTATAATATTGAATGGTTTTAAAGTATAAATAGAATATATTTTTACCATTTAATATAATTTATTTCATTATCATTGATTTTACATTAAATGCATAGGTTAAATCAATTCAATATTTTGCAATGTTTTAAAGAAAAACCCGTTTTCTTTCGACAACGGGATTAATTTTAATTTAATTTATGAAACTTTTCTGTATTGAATTTGGAAAAATGGATTCCATATTTGGAATCAGTGGGTCCAAATTATGTTAATAAGATACTTTTTATTTTTGGGAATTATGAATAGTAACTACGGTAAATTTTATTTACCATAGTTAAAGGTAAATCGGGTAATTAAGGGTAAATATAATATTATAAAATTACCCTAACACATGCCAAAATTCTATTGGATGGATAAAAGTAGACCCACATAACCTAAAGGTCAGATTAAATTCATTTTATGGACTTTTGACCATGAAAATAATTTAATTATTATTAAAACCAAAGAAAGTGACAACATGTCACTCTCTTAAATATTATAAGTATAATAATTAAATTTTGTGATTAACATAATAAAACTTCAAACATGAATAGTCTCCAGAAATCTAATAAAAGTATCTACATCATGATAATTTATTTATAATTTTAAGGGATTAAATAATTATCATTAAAGGTGATACATTAATGATATAGAAATTATTTATTAAGTGGAAAATAATTAATATAGTTTTTATTGAAATAATAATATCCATTAAAAGGCCCACAAACCTGACCAAAACCTATTTGTAGTGTATATATACACCTTAATCATCGAATGACCTAATATATAATCCTTTGGAGCCTTATAAAAGTGATTATGACACTTATATTATTTTATTTTAAATGATGCCAAAGTTGTCACCTTCACAATTTAATAAATATAACAATTTAAATACTGTGATTTAAAGATGATAAATTCGATTAAAAGTAATATTGTGAACGGTAATATATTTAAATTCATCATAGGATTTTATTTTTAATTTTTATGCAACAAATCAGTATATTAAATAATTATACAAAAATGATGTAGTAATTATTTTATTAAGAGATAAACCAAATAAATGGTTTTAAAAATAATAAAATAAATATTATATGAACTATTTAATGTGATACACTAATTTTATAGAAATATATGACCTTTTATAAATCTAATAAAGCTTTTATTTTGAACATATTGTCCGTATATATTTTATTTAAATTCAAATAATTGAATAGTGTCAAAATTGACACTATTGTTATTTTATAAAAATAACATATTATAAAATTTTTTAAAAATCACAAAAATATTTAAAAATTATAAATTTAAATTTATATGGTCTATAATGTTATAAATTAAAATATTATAGAAAATTAACAACAAATAAGTAATTATTTTTTATAATTTAAAATTTAGAATTTTATTACCACAAATAAACTTAAATAGATTAAATAAGGATAAATCAAAATGAAAAGGTTTAAAATAAGATCCAAACATGTATAAATTTGATTGGTTGATGATATTACAACCCTATCTCATGTAATCTTCGAATATGTGTCATTTTTTATGTTTTTATGTGGGGTTAGATTTATTATAAATTAATATTTTTAAGAATTCCAAAGGTGCCCCTCTCCTCCCTTATAAAAGGGCACATCCTCCCTCTCTTCCTCACACCACTTTGAGCCTTCAAGCTCAGAAAAACCCTACCAAATTCTCTTCTCCACTTTTCTAGTAACATCCTAGAGGTCATGGTCTTCTTCAAATACCAATTTTAGTGCCCTAAGAGGAGGACTCAAAGAGGCGCTTCAAAGAAGAGATAATGTCCGTTACCGATTCATTCAACTTTATTTCATCTTCCACTGCTTTTTCTTAGGTTGTTTCATTATGAAGTAATAACATTAGTGTCACTCATATACTGATATGTAATTATAAGTATGAAACAACCATATTTCACCATCTATCCATCCTACGGAAAATTAAATCACCGCACGTGCGTACGTATGGAATACCGTCTCCACGCCGTGGTGTAATCTATTTTCCACCACCACCTTACTTGGATGGAAATAATGGTGTAAATAATAACTATATATTATTAATATAAAGTGATATTGATTCTGAAATAGTATACATACACTCCAATACAATTCCACGATCATGAGAATGATATCATCGCTCGTGCGTACGTACGGACTACCGTCTCCACGACGCGATGAGATTCATTCTCCACGTTAACCATTAATGAATGATTATAAATTATATATAATAATAAGTAACCATGAAATATATGACATAATAATGATACTGGATTTATATGTATATATATGTATGTCATCTACTTAATTCTACTGAACTCAATAAGGAAACGAAAACAACGTTCATGCGTACGTACGTCCTACCATCTCCATGAACAGTGTATTTCTTTCGATTTACTGATCTATTATATATATGTATATTATGAATATATATTATATATAAATCATGTTTTATATTCTGGAATTAAGTAATCATGATCTAATAAATCATATGAATAATTACAAGTCAAAACACGGATGAAAAATGAAACGATTTTACCCAAAACGCTCTTTAACATGGAATTTACAAAAGAACGGGTAAAATAAAGTCATAAGTGAACCATATATGATATCATAACAATGAGTATGATTCTGGAATAAGTCAATGACATTATTTAAATCATTATACAGGAGAGTCAGACACATACGAAGCAAATCAGACCTAAGGTAAGGGAAAATATCACAATCTCATTTTTATCCGATATTGTTTATACTTTGGAATTTACTGGGGTGTATTTTATCATCCACATCCATGTTTCCTAAATATGTAATATTTAAATCCTTCTACAATAGTTTATATCCAATTTTACCCTTCGGTGAGTTTTTATTAAAAGATATGAAAGGAATCTTTTGTCGTTTTTCGTACGAGGTACTTTTTGAGTTTTCCGAGAAAAGTATGAGAAGACTGTTTTTTTAACTTATACAGCATGAATGGATTTTTAAAACATTATTTCCAAGAAGCTTCCTTTACATGTTTTCATGTTTATTTTTAATCAACTTCTTTTATTTTAAAATTGTATGACATGTTAAAAAAGGAAAATGTTATTGAAGATGAAAGGATATTTTCCTCAAGAATAGAGGTCAAGTGTTTTATCAAAATTATTTTCCATATAAGATAATATAGGGTTCTGTTTCTATCCCTATTATTACATTTATATTATTATGTTGTGATGGAATTATTTATATGAATCCCTTTATCTTATATAAATTGTTTTATGATGTCATGTTGTTTAAGAATCCCATTTTTATTACATGGGTTATGCAATGATGTATGATTTATGATTTTTTGGCACACATATGAATGGTTTAATTATGAGATGGGTGGGACCTATTTCTCCCTCCAATGCATTGGGTAAAGATTTTATATATCATGAGATAGACATGGCTGGAACGGTGGGTTAAAACGGTTCAGTGAAACAGGACTGAAACGAGGAGTGAACTCGGTTCAGAAATGGACTTTGTCCGCTAAGATAGTCTGGGCAACGAGTCTTGACTACTAAGAAATGATTCTATATGATTATGTGTGTATGCCACAAATTTTCATGTTTTAAGTTATGATTATTGGTTTTACATTTCACTACTATGATTTTTTCTAATGTTAGGATATTATGATCTCTTTTGCAGGTTAGGATTTCCAAAATGTTATGTTCTTATGAATATGATGTGATTGATATTTCTTTTTTTTACCCTTACTGAGCATTTGAGATCACCCTTTTATGTTTTCTTTTTCCCAGGATATAAATAAAGGTTTTAGGTAAGAAAAAAAGGGAATATCTTTATGGGAGATGTTGAAGATCTTTCACCATGATTGGAAAATTACGTTCCGAGTTTCCAAAGACACTAAAATATTACGGTCCTTGTGTGTGTATTTTTGTTATACACTAAGTATTATGCAAAAGTAATGTAATTTCCTTGTACGTCAAGCTTCGAGTCTCTACATTTGGTCTTACTAAATCTCCCACTATCTTTATGTATTTAAGTAATAGAGTATTTAGAGACTGCCTTGATAACTTTTTGATGTCTTTATATATTATATTAATATCTATTAAAATATAATGGAAGAGCATGAATATTACTTGATAAATGTGTTGGAGACATTGAAAAATGATAAGTTCTATTAAAAGTTTACAAACTATGTATGTTTTATAGAAAAGGTTTCATTTTTGGGTCATATAATATCAGTAGAGGGTATATCGATAGATCCATCAAAGGAAGAGGCTATTGAATGTTAGAACAGACTGACTATAGTGACTAAGATTAAAATTTATCATCATTAGGATGAATATTATCGAATGTTTCTGGATACTTTCTCATGACTCTCTATTCCACTCACAAATTTAACTCAAAAGGGATCAATGTTCATTTAGATAGAATAATGGGAGGAAAATTTCAATGAAGTAATGAAAATATTACTTAGTTCACTTTTTCATTAATTAAACTATAGTGGAGAAGGGTTTGTAATCATTATTTATGTACACAACATGGGTTTGGGATTAATTCTTATGAAGGATGACAAGGTTATAGCTTATGCCTTATTAGAATTGATGGATCCTGAAAAAAACTACCCAAAAAATGATTTAGAGTTAAATGAAATTTTTTTATTAACTATATAGTGAAATTAAATTTATAGGGAAAACTGTGATATATATACTAACCATAAAAGTTTAAATTATCTATTCACATAGAAGAATTTGAACATGCACTTGAGGAGATGGATATAGATGATTAATGATTATGAGTACTCAATACCACCCTGGGAAAGAAAATAAGGTGGAAGATGCTTTGAGTCAAAAGGATTATGCTATATTATCCATTATGAGGATCACAAAAGTTCCAACATTTACATATTTTCAATAGAAGGTTCTGGAAATCCTGAGGGAAGGGGATATATATTATCTTTCTAAAAGGAATGTTCAACCACCCATCCAAGTCAAGATTAAATAGGTACAGAAGAATGGTATAGATCATAAAAAGTTATAAATTTTCCTAATATTACCATTTATTATGATGGAATGGTAATGTTTATGAACCTTGTATGTGTCCCACCCACACCAAATGTGTAGGATTTGTTATAGGAGGATATAGTTTTTTATTCTCTATTCACCCTGGATTATGAAGATGTATTGTGATTTGAAAGAGTATTTATGGTGGTATTGAATTAAAAGAGACATTATAAAGTCTATATATCAATGATTTGTATGCCATAAAGTTATGTATGAGTGAAAAATGACTAAGGAGAAGTTACATCCATTACCCATTCCATAATGGAAGTGGGAAAATACCCCCAATGGATTTTATCAGCAGACTCCCCAAAATGTACAAAGGGAACAATTCTATATGTGTTATTGTTAGTACTCATAGAAATTCATCAAATTTCATAGAAATAATATAATATTTCCCATTGGATAATATTTATATGATATTGATTAAGTAAGTGGTAAGGTTGCATAGAGTACCACATTTTATTGTGTCTGATCAGGATTTGAGGTTTACCTCAATGTTTTGGCGATGTCTTCAGCATGCTATTGATATATAGTTGAGTTTCAGAACTATGTATCATACATAGAAAGATATTAAATCTAAGAGAATAATTAAAACTCCAAATTATATGTTGAAATATTTCTATTTGGATTTATAAGGTGGTTGGGATCAACACTTTCCACTAATTGAGTTTTCAAAAAATTAAATATTTCACATGATTATTCAGATGGATCCTTATAAAGACCTATATGGAAAGAAGTAAAGATCTCAAACATGTTAGATTTAAGTTTGAAAAATAAATATATTTGGGAACTAATATATATGAAAAAATGTTAGATAGGGTTATATCCATTCAATAACACATACAGATGAATCATAGTTGATAGAACATTTATGCACTTATCCTCGATGTGATCAAGAACTTGAAGTTGGTGACAATGTGTTCCTAAGAATTTCTACATGTAAGAAGCTAATAATATTTGGAAAGAAAGAAAATCTAATACCTAGTTATATCATTCCCTAGGAAGTTATTTATCATATCAGTATGGTATCCTATTGGTTTGTGCCTCCACTGTACCTCTCTCAAGTCCAGGATGTGTTCTATGTATCTCTCACGAGAAAGTAAATACTTAACCATTAAAATAAACTGAAAGTAGAGGTCATACCATTGGAGGATTATTTTTCTTGTGAATAATAAAAATTGGAGAGTTTAGTTAATAGAGATAATGATCTACAAAATAATACCACTCCCTTGGTGAAAGTTGTCTTGCAAAACCACTAGTATCAATAAGCTATGAGGGAACTAGAAGATTTAATAAGGAAGAAGTATCGTTACTTTTATATACCAAGGAGATGAAATTTTGAGGGAATATTTTATTTTATATGGGTATAATGTAGAACTCCATTATTTTATGAATTTTTTTTAAATTAATTTATTTTCTTTTGATAGCTTGCGCTATACTCAACATCGAGCTCTAACGAACTTCAGTATACTATTTGTTGCACTTTTAAAAATGGTCATTTTGAAATTACCATTGAACTTGATGGTATGAATAGTAATAAACACATTTTAAATATAATGTATAACTATTTTATATAAATAAAACATATTGATGAAATTTACTTCGATTTTGTAACGTCTTTATATATTTCAAAAATTCTATTTTCTCAAAAAATGCTTTTATATTTTTATTAAAACAATATATGTAATTTTTGAAACATCTAAAAACATTATTTTAAAAAATTAACAATATTTATATAATTAATATGTAAATATTATCTTATTGTGTATTTTTGGGGTTTTCTGAAAAAATTAAATTTTCAATGAATATTGAAAAATACTGGTTTTTATTGAAATCTTCCTTTCTTTTTAAAGAATTGATAAAGTTTAATTTTGTTTTAAATTTATTTTAAAAGTAAAATTAGTTCAGTTATATTATTATTAAATAGATATTGATCATTTTAATCAATTTTATACCTAATTTTTATAAAAAAGCATTTTAAACTTCTGAAACTTTTTTGTTTGGAAACCCACTCTTTTGTCAGGAAAACATCCTTAATTTTAAATTAAATTCCTCAAATTATATGAATTGATTTTGGAAACTTTTATTTCGTAATTTTAATTACTATAATTAATATTATCAAATAATATTAATTAATTTTTCACCATAATGAATAGTGAAAATAAAAAAAATGAATTGCACTATCAAGGTTAAAACAGGTCTACAAGGTGGGTTAAACTAAAACTATAAGGTCTAAAATAACCCATAAACTAGTTGACATCACATTTTAGGATATATTTATACCTTATAACCTAAAATTATATATAAGTACCCATTTTCCATCCTTTTGGATTATGAAAAATGATGGTACTTGTTATTCTTTTCATAAATTCCGTCTTTGACATCTCCCTCACTTATAAAAGGACACTTCCTCTCCTCAAATATTAAAACATCAAAAACTCTTGAATTTTCCAATACCTACCAAAATAACTTAATAAATTCCCAAAAGCATTAAAAAATACTTGGTTTGATCCTAAACAAATACTAAAATGGTTATTGGTGGAAACCTAAAGAACTTTTCCAAAGAAGAGGTAACATCCTTTAAAAAGAATTTTTTTATTTCTCCATCCACCTCCTTAAAATATTAATAAAACATAATGATATAAATAAATAATTATCTCCCATATAAAATGATATTTTTTGGTTAATTTCACGACCTACAACCATCTCCTCTTCCCTTAAATGGGAAACGAAACCATTGATCGTGTGTATGGAAGACTACCGCGTCGTGGACTGACGTAATTCATTTTTAACCACCACTTATTAGGGATGGATATAATGAAATATATAACTACATAAATGATATATGTTATATCATTATACATACAAAATTATTCTAGCACATATACCTTCTTACTTTCAATTCTATATAGAATATGATAACGTCACTCGTGTGTACGGCGGACTACCGCCTTATGAAGCGATGTAATTCGTATTTCACATAATATTTACATGGAAGGTAATAAGGATTAATTTGATGTTGATATGTGACATTAATGAAATATTAATAATTCTAGAAATTAAATATAACATATTATTTTGTACCTTAACATCCATTGAATTCTTGATAACATTGTTCGAGTGTACGGTAGACTACCGCCTCGCGAAGCGATGTGATTAATTTCCCACTATTGATTTTCTTGGATAGTAATAAAGGATACATTTAATGAATATAATATATATATATGATATCATAATTACTCTTTAAAAGTGATATATTATTTACCTTTATTTTTTTGAACCATTGAGAAAATAGAAACATTGTTCATGTGTACATATGGCTTACCATCTACATGAATAGTGTAACTCATTTTCTATATCTAAATTTTTGGGATTACTCTAAATATATATATATATATATATAAGTAATATACATGATATTTATATAATATTTATAAAAATTTAAATTATTGAAGCATTATCAATGTAAGATGATAAAAAAAACCAAACCAAAATATACACAAAAAATGAAGTAGTTATTACCCAAAACATATTTTTAATAACAAATTATTGATAAATAGTTTATAAAAAGTCTTATCTACAACATATATGGTATGGTAAATAATATTATTTTTATATAATAGATTTATAATAAACATATATTTATTATAAACTATTTTTAAATGAATTTTATTGAATCTTAGACTTAAGGTAAGTGATTTTTGTCTCAATTTTCTTTCACTGAGACATATGTCATGTTATGAACCTATCTTCTTTTAAGAGGCGTATAAACTTACAATTTGGAATTTTATATCATAAATATACTTCTTTTAACAATATTTAATGTTGCATTAGTTGTTTTTCATTAATGGTTCTTACGATTAACATGTTACCAATGTGGTAAGAGTTTGATGTTACAATATCATTATCTATCAGGGTCGTTTATCATTTTTCTATCAAAGATTAAATCATATGATATAACTTTAAATAAATTCATGACTTATTTATCCTCTAATAATTCCTTGAGAATACATTTTTCCCTTCATTTTCCTCTATTTATCTACTCAATATTCAAAATAATGTTTTTAAAGTAATCTAACTTTATTTCTCTCTTTGGTCGAAGAACCATTTCTCTTCTATGTTAATGTTTTCTAAAAATGTTTCCAAAAAGGTTTTAAAATTAATGAAAGGATTTATTAAATAAATTTTTACACATCATTTATTATTCTTAAAAAATTTATTAAAATTAATCTTTATGATGTTTTCCAAACAAGGAATGATTTTAATTTTTTGAAAATGTGAAAGTAATATTTGTTTTAAGTCATAGAACATGAACACAATTTTCCATATTCATGAAAAGTCAACATTTTAATGATTAATTTATAAGTTTCAATGTTTATTTTCAAATAAAAGGATTTCCAAAATATTTTAGGAATTTATAGTTTTGAAAAGGTTACTCTTATGAAATGATTATTTTCCTCAAGAGACATTCCAAGTGATTTTTATTTCAAAATCAGTATCCATCAAAGAAGAAACATTTTGATGTGACATAATTTTTTATGGGATAAGATACAATAATACTATCTTTAATAATTCTCAAGATAGTTTATTTTTATGATGAGAATATTTTTATAAAACCCATTTTTTTTGTCCAAGGGTTATGCTGTGAAAAAATATTT
This sequence comes from Viscum album, assembly GCA_963277665.1. Lineage (NCBI taxonomy): Eukaryota > Viridiplantae > Streptophyta > Magnoliopsida > Santalales > Viscaceae > Viscum > Viscum album. Next base: position 316,637,125 of record OY728140.1, read on the forward strand.
AAGAAACCCATTTATTTTCATTGATTCGGATATGATAAATGTTTTATGATCTGGCCACACATGTATATATTATCTTGACTATGTGATTGGTAGGACATATACATCCCTTTAATTACATGGTTAAATAATGAAATCTCGTGAGATAAATGGGATGAGAATAGGAAGTGAACCGAGTTCCAAAAGGGTCATTTTCTACTATGATAGTCATGGGAGTGGACTATGACCACTACAATTGTATGAGGAGTGAATTAATTCGACTATTATAGAAATGGAAATGAGCCTTTACTACTATGTAAATTATTGTCTACAATTTTGTGTATTCCATAATTACAAGTCCAATGTCAATGTTATTCTCTCTTCGATCTTCTTCTTTTTGTTCTTTTTTTCTTCATGTCATATGAAATAACAATCATTATGATATGACTCATGATGTTGAAATTTGGTATCTAAGGAATGGTTTTAATATGTTATTTTCCGGTTGTAATACACCTTTGTTCATGTTATGTTTATGTATTCCCCTTGTTTACTCTTACTGAGAATTTGTTCCCACCCTTTATTATGTTTTTTCCCCATGTTATAATGATTGGTATTCATGTGATATGACTATGTATGGAATTAGTTATAAATAAATAATTGGGAGATGATGTAGGACTCTTAAAAATCCGTTATGTATATTTCAATTCTTGCAAAGGAATTATACCATTATGATCCTCACGGATTTTTGTGTGTGTAATATAATGAATGTTCATAAAAAAATATATAAAATCTTTGTATAAAAATTACAAGTATCTATATAGTATATAATAAAATGGGGAATCAAAGGCATGAAAAAATATCCCCTGGGCACCTAGGGTTTGGTAGGAAAAGTTGTGAGAAAGTATATTTTGATGTGGTTTTGGGAATCTATAAGAACACTTGAATTTTAAAGACCACAGTGCAGCATCGTACACCATAGTGCAAAGATGCTGACACGAGACAAAATTATGGGGTAAGAAGAGAGGTTGTGCCACAACATAATTTTTCAAATTCATGTTTGATTAAATAGAGTATTCCATGACATAGATCCTATATTTTAGGATGAGGACCATGACTTAAGGCAAACCACCATACTAGAGAATACTAATTTCTGATAATGAGGCTACACCACAACTCAACTCCACAATATATCAATCCTAAAGAAGGTCGAACCACCAAGGATTCACTCTCATGATTCCATAATTAAGGATACCATATATGACTAAAAGGTACTGAAATTGGATGAAAAATAAGAAAATACTCTTGATTTTTTATGTTCTAGTTCTTAATCTACTCCATATCCTCATTGACCCTACAATGTCGCACAAGCCTAAACACCGTAGCCTCCTTTGTAGGGGAAATTTTAGCTCAACTCCCAGCTTTCCTTTGAGACTCATGTAAGAACCTCCAATAACTAAAACACAAAAATTAATGGGATATAAGGTTATGAGATCTTAACTTATATTATATGTACTATGTGATTTTCAAGCTTAATGTGTAAATTATATTGGTAAAAATTGGTTACCTCCATACAAAAAGGGGGTAAAGGGTTTAAATAAGGTGGAAAGACCAAAAACATGATTAAATCATGTATGATAATTGGTGATAGAGTCATCACTAGACATTATGACTTAACCTATCAATTATTTCACTATTTTGGGTTCAATTTACTTGTTTTTAGCTTCCCATTGTTGAAATATTTTGGGAATTCACGAAAATGCAATCACATTTCACTTATAAAAGGTTAAATACTATCCTAACTTCCCCTCACACCAAAACATATGTATTTTGGAAAAAAAATATCACATGTATGCTTCCAAATATTCTTATACACATTAAATTTGTTTTGTCCTTCTCAATATATTATCCATCAAAGGATTAATCCCCTTTTCGAAACAGATAATCTAAGATGTGAAGTATAAATTTCTAACCAATACTTTTAAATTTTTTATTTCTTTATGTGTACTTATTCTTAAAAAAATATGCCAACATCTTAAAATGATAAAATAAATATCATTAGTATACTGGTATGTTGATATAATTATGTTAAAACCATTAACCATCCCTCCCTTTTCATTTATGAAAAATGAAACTGTCATACGTGCGTTGTGCAGACTGATGCCTCCATAACATAACCTATATTGTTTTCCTTTACTTATACAGATTTTAATAGTAGTTAATTTAATATATGATTATTATATTTACGAAATATTTTATAATTTTAAATGTTTAACCTTATTAATCTGTTTCCTTATTCTATGGAAAATGAAATCAACATCTGTGCATATGTGTTGACTACTGCCCTCATGGAATGATGGATTTATTTTTTTATTTTCCTCAACACATTAAATTGATCTTCATGATATGTATTTTAATGGATTAATCTTATTTTTATTAAAGTATTTAGGTCTTAAAAATAAAAACTGGACAATATATTAACAATATGATTGGTAAACAATTGTGGTAAATTCAACACTCCAAAAGAGTGTTCTAAGAGAAAAAGTGATTTCTTAAAAATGTGAAATAACATCATATAGGTTATATTGTATTTAATATTTTCACATTTATGATATATCACACTAATAGAAACGAAGAAATATCTTTTTTGGTTTTTTAAAATGATATTACAACTAAATCCCTCCATATGGATCCATTAATTACAGTATGTTCTTGTTTGGGTCAGCTTAACTACCTTCTAGTACAATGCTATAAATTTATATCAGGGGTGAATATTATAATTTAATTTTTGGTAATATATGATAAAAATAATTATAGAAGATGTTTGTTTTAGTTATTTAATTTTAATATAAACATTTAACTCATTTATTGATAAAATTTCATTTATTCGCTAAGAATCATTGAAACATGCTCATCGCCAATTTCATCTTTAAGGATCATAACAAAAACTCCCATATAAAAAATATATAATTACAAAAAATTATAAAAAATCAAGTGAATTAACTTTTATGGTATTTTAATGATGATATTTTTGAGTGGAATAATGAACAACACTACTCTTATGAACCAGTTAACAACAATCAAGATTAGTCATACTTGATATGAAAAATTGATAATAACCAACTAATATACATATAGAAAATAATTATAAATTAATTTTATAAAGGGTCATAGATATGAAAAATTTACTTAAATTGGGGATTAATGTAGTTGCTTTTTTATACAAGTGGTGAGAGTTCATAGCGACACAATAGAAATTGATCTATGGGGATCTTTATCTAATTTTTTTTATTGATACATAAATCTTATTTTTAAACATGTTACCTTTAATACAGTGTGATTACTGACTAATGAATTTATTTTACCAAAATCATGTGGTATAAATATATATATATATTGTACTTTATTTAAATTTACTTTGATTAAAAATATTCCAATGTTGAAAGTTATTTTGAATACAATGTTTCTCAAATCGAAAGGGTTTCTATTTGAAATATTATTTTCAAAGAAATGTTTATTTTATAAGGTTAATCCAAATAGGGATTTTTTTTTCTGAAAACTCTCATCATTTTCATTGGATATTTTTTATTTTCTACATATACCCTCCAAATTTCATTTCCCCTTGACAGATATTTTACTTCAAGTGCTTATGTAAATGAAACTTACACTGTCTCTTATTCTCATTTAGGAACCTCCCATTTTCCTATGTTAATATTCATTGGATGATTTTGAAAAAATAATTATCTATGATTAGATTATTTAATAAGTTCATTTTATACTACTTTACCATATCTTAACAGTTTTAATGAAAATTTTAATATATCTTTTAAAGGATATTTTCATAAAAATGTGACATGGTTCTCTTATTAATGTTTACATGTAAACAAATAATTCCACCATATTTTCCATTTTATATACATATTTATCTATATTTTTTCATAGTTTATAAAAGAAATTAATTTAATCCTTGTTTTATAAAATAATTATTTTTAAATCCTTTCAAATAATCAAGATTATTTCATATTTCCAATGTAGTATTTCTAAAACATAAAAAATGTATTTCATATAAGTTATTATTCATTAAAAATGATTATATTGTTAATGTACATTTTTCAGAAAATGACATAAGAGTTATTTATTTAGATGGATTTTTTTATATACATCTCTTTTAGAGTAATGATAAATCAATTCATTGTCTTTCCTAGTCATCTTTTTTGTGTAGTTGTAAATTTTCTTCCAATGTTTTACCTCTATGAATACACTTGTTTTGATTCCTTTGATTGATAGTTTCTTACCTAGGTTCTCTAAATCGATTTATTGTTCTCAAATGAGTGGAGTATGAAATTATGAAATGCTTTGTGTGCCTATTTATACTAGGATTATATGCTTCGGTAGGACCTAGTATGAGTTTTTTGAGATGACATAATTGATACTGGCAAGGGATCTCATTCATGAGGTCTTTTTTATAAAAAGGTTGTTAATGTTTCTATTAGAGTTTTTCCCCTTGAATGACCTATATTATGTATTAGATTATTTTTATATTCATAGAGTTAAATATTAATAAATTCCTTATCACATAATGACCATTTATATAAGTAAAATTAAACTAATAATGTCTTAGGATATCTATCGCATTAAAAAAGGTCATATCATTTCCCCACTCTCATGAGAACCTTGTAATACTATGAAAAAATTCTCAAAATATATTAATTGTAGATGTATGATGACATTTGATGAAACATAGATTTTTCGTACTATCAGGTGAGAGTACTCAATAGAGTATGAGACTTCATCTCATGATGTTTTCACTTGGAAATCTATAAGAATAGTGATTATGAGGGCCAACCAGCCTATAAGAATTGTATATATATCATGTGTCATTGAATACTCCAATCATAAAGCATTTTTAATGATTTATAGATTCTATTATAATTATTATTAATACATATCATGTGTCACATTCCATTATGCATCATTAAATGAAAATAATGGACTTTAGGAGATCCCATTTAATACCATCAAGGAAGAATCTTCGAGAGACACCCACTTAGTAAGTTTTACCTGAATTTAATTGTCGGAATAAATAATATTATTTAGTTTATGGAATTATATTTATTAGATATTTTTCAATCAAAAATATTTAGTAATAATATTTTTTTCTTAGTTAAATATTAAAAAAATATTTAATTATTCAAAAAAATAATTGAATACATTATATATTTATATATTCATTTAATAACAAGTTAATAAATAACATTTATTGTTAAATAAATATTAATTAATTTATTTAAATATTAAATATATATTTATTTACAAGATGAGGAATGTTATATGTATTTTTTTATTTATTTATCCAATGAATAGTGTTTATTATATAAAATTCAGTAAATTTCGAGGAGGAAGTATGAATCGTGTTATTTGAATTTTTGGAAATGAAATATTAAATGTAATTTAAATAAATATTAATTTATTTATTGAAAGAAGTTTTTTTTTGATTTTAGGGAATGTCATGTAAATAAGAATATTATTTTTAATATCTAGACATAGGGTATGCTTGGAATTATGAGAATATTTAAGTGAATTTTTGAAATTATTCATTATATATCCTAGCTATATAGATAACAAATTTTATGATTTCTTATGGTTATATGATACTATAGACAATAAACCCCAATAGAGATACTCTCAACCATAAAGAGAAAATTCTCTCAAACTCTCTCATGAATGGAGAGAAATCTCTCACTTTCCTCCTCCTTTCAAGAATGAGATATCAAGAATCAATCCTTCCATAATAGAAGGATTATGTAGTTATCAATGGAACCATCACAATATGACTAATACCATCATGTTGTCACTCATAGTACCATCATTGAATCTTCGAGAAAATCAGAGCATGTGTGGATCCCCACATGGGGATTTTATTCATGGATTCTCATAGCGCAACGATAGTGTAATTGAATTAAATTGAAATGATAAAACTATTATTTGAAGTAATAATACCCAAATTTGAGGTAATTATTACTTTAAATTAATTATAATTTTAACATGAAAAGATCCTCTCTTCTTAGTTATGACGTTTCTTATCATTGTTTCATCAAATTTAATTCGTCGGTCATGTTGTTCAACATCATGTACATTATTTATTATTCATTAAAACAAAAAACGTATTTTCTCAAAGACTAATAAGCTCTTAACATGTATGTAGAACCTTCAAGTGGTATCAGAGAAGTCATTTTTAAGTATATGGTTTTTTATTATTTTTTGATCATTATATACAGTTGTCATTAGTTTTTCATTTTGGGAAAATAATTAATTTACTATGAATATTGAGAAAAATTCTTCTTATTCTTATATTTTCGAAATTATATAACCATGAATATATCAAATTAACTTGAAAAATATCCAATGATCCCATATAAAGTTTCTTAGAACTCTATATAGATAGCATGAGACTACACTTTGTGTATCCCAAAGGTATACACCTTGTACCAATGTTCAATACACCAAGATAAGACTTTTATTTAATTTGGAATTTCAGGAATTGAATATGACATAACATCGGTAATAAATTGTGTGTTGATTATTCTAGGGTAGTTCACTATTTGGTAGACTATATTTTGTGTAACTTGCCTACACATTGTGTAGTCCATGTGTTTTCAGGGAGAAAAACATATTGTCTAAGGTGTGTCGTATATTATTACACAATGTGTGTAAATAATTCTATGAGAAATAAAGTATAAAAAGTGTGTAGTTGGCCCTTACCCACTATGTAGCTCATAAATTTACATGGTTGACTTATATTCCATATCCCTAGGCGTGGGTCAATGATTGATAGTGAAGCGACATACATAGTGTGTAACTAGATTGGACACACAATTTAACTTAGTTGTTTATATAGACAAATAAAATTAATTAATAACTCAATTAAAACTATTAAATACATTTTTGTGTTTCATATATTGATAGTATGCATTTTATACCCCATCCATGACTACCCGATCCATGTGTCACACATGGATGCTACTCGACCTCAGAAATACCTCCCCATACACCATATGATACCAATAATAGTAAGGGACTAATAAACTAATGAGGATATTATTTCCACTAATTGAATTCCCAATGGTCATTCCTTAGTCTGCCAAAAATTAAGGATGACACCTCCATATAATGAACATTCTAAAATACCTATAGACATAAAATATCAATACTATGGGGCACCCATAGTCCAAGATATAAAGAATAAATATTCATATATGATGAATCATCCATAAAATCATATCAATGGATGATAAACAGTAAAACCATAATTATAAAAATAAATATCACAATAGCTATAACATATTGAATGATAAATAAACGTAAAATAAACAACCTTCAACCCAAATCACACAACCATCCCACCATAACCATGGCCTCCATGAGATGATGAATGAACCATATTTCTAGATCCAAGTGATACCTGTGTCCTAAGATGAAATAGAAAATTATACCCACGTACATTAAAACCCATGTCATGTGCATAGGCATCGGTTGAGTCCAATGACCCAGTTAGAATCACCAACACCTCAAAGATACTAGGTTATACTGTGATCAAGTGGATGCAAAGTAAATATTTATATAAGATTCATATTCATGTTTTAGCAACACACTTACTTTGAAACAGAACACAAAATTCATACCAAGGATACTCTTAAGGTCATTTGGTGTTAATTAGACCACATAAAACCCCAGTTAAACATTCTATGACCATTTACAGTGTCTTTGAGCATGTCAAAAAGTTGTAACAACCAATTCATGGCCCAAATATAATATTGTGGTATATAGAAGCACTGATTCCTAAGGGAATAAGCCTTGAAAATCTAATAGTTTGAGGTTTATAGATAATATCTTGGAGTATGTACTTGGAAAACAATTATTATCAAATATACAAAGGATTTTAATGAGTGTGTCCAAGGAAATCATGAATACTCATAGGCTAATTCCTATGTAACTACCCATGTAATCATATAGACCCATATCACAAATCCCAGTATCCTGGGCATTCCATATCGACAAGAAGGCTGAATCCATTGGGATTTCCAAATGCCTTCATGAAGTCCTACTAATTGATTTCAAATATTTAGTCAAAGGTAATCTAGTTTTAGAGGTTCTAATATCCAAATCTTAGGATCAAGTCCTAAAAAATTCATTTGCAGCTAGCCTAGAGGATGAATCCATGGAAACACACTAGGCATCACATATAACTCATTACATCTTAGTGGGAAGTGCATCCCACCCAAATCATCTCACATAATGTATCTCAATGGGGTTTCCCCTCTGTGTGAACCCATCCCACATACCTAATATTTACTCAGTGCATGATATATCATCACATTAGTAATTAAATGATCACAAAAAATGATCATGCTTTCAAGGTGACACTCATAATCATAACTAGTATGAATTCAAACCAACCTTCTCAGTGGATAACATGTAACTGGGGAACTCATTGAGGTCCCATAGGTCACAAATTATCCTGAAAAAACCAACTTGTGTTACTCAATTACATTTCCATCTCTCAATCCCAACTATTAATTTAGACTATAATGTCCCTCATATCCTTTTATGATCCTTCTGACTCATCTCTACTTAATTACTACATTGTACCCCAACTTGGGAATTGATACCAAAACTAATTTTGTCATACAACACAAGAACATTAATAATCAAGAATTAACACAATCCATAGTCAATCACAAGATAGAAACACAATAAGTATAGAATATTCAGAAAATATTGTATTTCACTCATGAGGTAAAATAAACTAAAACCACATCAATCAATCCCATTTGACGTACCATTGGAAACAAAGTAAAAAACCACATTCAAAGTCATTTAAAAAGATATCACATATTTTTTTTACTTATTCTTGGAAAATTACCAAATTTCAATCAAAATTATTTTAAAATCCACCTTTTTTAATTTATATTTTCATTTAAAAATGAAATATCAACTTACCATTTTCCTTTCTAAATCCAAATTTATCCAAAACCATTTTTAAAATCAAATTTTAAAAAACAAAAACCATTTTTCTTTTAGAATCCAATGAACACATATAAATAGTCAATAAAGAGGCACGCCAACATTCATTCAACCAATATGACACCATGGAACTATTCAACAATATATGTGGTCCATGTTTACTGTTATTTTTAAGTGTTACATCAAAACATTACAGAAGAATCAAAAAATTCACGCATCATATAGATAAGAATAAAAAAGGTGTTACTCAGAAATAAAATTAACAAATGTGTAAGAGACTTAAATAAAGTCACGACCACCTACTTCAACCGATGATCATAAACGAATACCAAACTTATAATGAAATAATATAATTCCATGATCACTTATCTAATTAATAAACACCATTAAATGAATTAATTAATCATTTAAGACCAAATTCTCAAAATTGAATAATTGATTCTAAACTCACTGAGAAACCCTAAAACAGACAAACCATGAGAAATGATTTTTGTACCCTACAAACAAACACATAGACCTATTCCATGAATAATCCCCACATTATAACACCAAATTAATTTCCAATTTCATTTAAATTCATCGAAAAACTAAAAGACACACATAAAAACATGCCTTAATGTAACGGACAATGGAAAAATTGATTTCCTTGTCCTAGGAAATCCTCTATGATCCACACAGAAAATCCCCATCAAATGAGATGATTTATCTATGATCCAATTATATCAGACCTAAAATATCCCTATCTAACCAAACCTAAAGTAAGTAGGAATGAATAGGATAAATAAGAAAGAAGATATGATGGATTTTACCTCAAATCCATATGATTAAATGATTCCAGAAATCCAAGATTGAAGGGATTCAAAGGGGGAACATAGCAGGATCCAAGAGAGGTCCCCCTCCCTCATATTGAACTAGAGGCTAAGAACCCAAGGCGTTTCTAAAAATGGACGTCTGGTGAAAATAGTAAGATGGACCATTAAAAAGAGGTTGCCTAGTATGGTACATGATTTGAATTGCGAGTACATACCATGAATCCCATTCTAAGATAAGTGGATCCCCTCTACCTTGATAGTGTCATGGAGTGAACAATAGGTTCATTCCATGAGTCATTTTAACCAGTATCCCTTGACCGTGATACCCCATTCTAGACTTGAATGACAGCCCATGAACGTCCATTCATATCCCGAATGACTCTTTTCATGTCATCAATGTCCTAAAGAATCACTTTTTAGTGGATCTACCACTTATTAAACACCAATTAAAACACCATGAGACACTTATTATGCCTTGGTACCGATCTAAAACATATTTTTGGGATTCTAAACACTGAAACACACAATTTGAGTTCCATTTAGAAAAACCAACCCCTCATCGAATAAAAAAAATCAAATTCCCGTGAAATTTTACAACTAAAAAGGGCCGATCATTATAACCTCCCAACCATAACACCTATAATCACTAAGAATCCCCAAAAATATTCAACCAAGAAAACTCAACATCTCCCAATCATCAATTCATGATCAGATCATCATTTTCAATCTCTGAACACCTAATTCCCTTCTGATATGAATCTCCATCCACCATTATTGGTTACATAAACTTTCTCCCTGAAAGCTCGTTCTGATCCTCAAAAACCTCATCCACATAATGTTTTTTAGAAAAACACTCAAACTCATTAAACAATAAATCACCACCATTCCCAAGATGACCATGAGGCCTTAACTCCTAAATGAATTTTCAAAAAGTCAGAGCACCCACATAAGAATCTAAACATTACTTTTGGTATAATTATTTATGTATCAACCACACAAACTAGTATTTATTCCCTCACCCTAAGAACAATTTAACTAATGATCTAAAACCCTCTTGGATCACATCAATATAACCTTGACCCTTATGCCAATACATGGACTCCTTACAATACTACATTCAAATAACATATCTAGTATTCCCCAAGGAATGAGACAAAACCAAAACCATATTCTATCCAAAACCCTAGTGGAATTTACTCAATCAAAATACTAGTCTCATAGCACCTACATCCCAAATAACCCAAGGTTAATACCCTCACAACCCATCATCAGTCAATTTTTACACATAATGACTCGAAATAGCCTTCTTGCGCATAACAAAGTGTCCACATGACTCAACATGTGTTACCATTCCTAAGTAAATAGGAATTTCATCTTCTACATCCATTTAAATCCCATACATAATGAGGTCCACACCCATAAATAGTCAATAATTCACTCCCTGATTCTCGCCAAAATTTACCCAAGAGAAGAAGGTAAGATGGTCCTTGTAGTTTATCTTGGGTTATCGAATCCACAGAGACCTAAGAAGAAACCTATAGACACATACATTCTATGGACTATTTTCGGCTATGAAGTGGCCAACTTGGATTGATTTTGGTTGGGTTTTAAAGATATCTAATTTATTTAAGTGAATTCAATTTAAAATAATGAGTTGATCCTAGGTTATCGCTCGGGGTGGATTGGACGTATTTCCTTTTTAATGATTTCAATTTCTTAAATTTGAGATGGGTTTATTTAAGGAGATAAAACAACATCATCACTTACTGGTTTAATGCCTAAACCCTTTAATACTAATCACCTATACACTTGAAGGATAAAATTTTTGAGCACTTCAAGGTAAAGGTTCGTATTAATACTTGAAGTGTGTGGCCTTAAATTCAACAAGGACGATGGAGTTTAAAAATCATCAAATAAAAATCCAAATTAAATAAGTGATTATACATTAATTAGGTGAAAAATAACATCCAATACAGCCCCTTGCTACTCCCTTGGATCAACCCATAAGTGGGTTATCCCTCCATTGATCCCATGGTTTCAATGGAAGCGGAAAGTAGACTCATGAGGGAGGAAATGGAGAAGTAAAGAAAACAACAAAAATAAAATGATCACTCCACCGTTGTGTGAATAATATCACAAGGGTTGGTGTGAATAAATTCACACCATGATCCAACGGTATGAAAGTGATATGAATAAAAACAGAATAAGAGTGTAAGAAGAACTTTTATTAAGAAACTAAAGTGAATTGAACAACTTACATGTGAAAGACAAATTTGAGGCAACAAAAATGCAGCATAACATTAAAATTGAACAAAGCATCGAAGATCATCAACTCCTTCACCACCACTGCATTAAATAGGAATTTTGGGAGCCTTGGGTCGAGCCTCAAACAGTAAAAAGCATCTCAATTAATTTTGGAAGGCCATAGGTGGTGGAAAGCTTGTGGAATTTGAACTTTTCCACATTTGACCCGAGGTGACAACCATCTTTCCTTCACCGAACAGACGCGTCTTGAAGTCCTTCTAGACGGCCGAATCAGAGTGGGCCATAGAAGAAGAAAATGGAGATCCGGATGCCTTATAACCGCCTGAAAATGTTGGGCCCATTTGAAGGTACGGATCCTGAGATATGATAAAATTAGTGGACTATTTTTCTGGGCCGCAGAATCTGGACCAGAATTGTATCTCTAACTTGGTCCACTTTAATGACCACCATAGAGGCCGACTTAGCATTGGATCATGAAGCGTTATTTGTTCCTCTGAATGTCTTATATCATCCCACAAAATATGGGATTCATTGGGCCTGTATGATGGGCCCCACAGTCTCATCCGTGGGCTATTGTCCAATCTGCCTTCTCTAGAATTGCTTCCTTTCATCACAAAATATCCCCATCTTCTTCCATGAATTCTCCATTGATCCCTAAATGAAAAATGTTCACATTTAAGTGTAGATAATGTTTAAAAAATATAAAATTAAAAAAATTGATAATTACATTCCTTAGAATCAGATGACTCATTGGGCCTAAATTGGTGTATATTAGGCATGAAGTGCACAAATGATGAGAATGGATGTTCATAATGAAAATGCACTAAATCAGGCCCATAAGATCAAAAATGAACATTTAATACCATTAAAATGTAATTAAAATATATGTTTTTATTGGATAATTACACCCCCCAACTTGAGATTTTCTAGTCCCGAGTAAATAATTCAATGATTTTATTTGAATTCCTTTCTTCCAATACATTATAACAAACAATGCTCACAATGTAAACTGCACACAAATATATTTTTATAACCTATCAAGATAATTTAAAACAAGATGAATTTAAAAGCAGATCCCAATCCCAATCCCATTCCTTTGATCAAATCCTTCATCATACTTCATCCAACTGAATTAGGTGTAATGATGTGTTGTGTATCATAATAGATATGGGGGTTCATTTTCATTCAAGGGGGAAATCATGGAAGCGCTAGGTGGAATCACATTTAATCCTAATATGAGTATTCATTTTTTTTTGATTTTTTTTTGCAATATTGCCATAGTAATTGAGATTGCAGTTAATCAAATTAACCCATGTAGCAAGACTTTGCCGATGACTCCCAGACTCAAAGGCCTTAGGGCACCAAGTGAAGCCCACATACTCGGGCATCGTCTCGAGTTAACTTAATCAAAAACAAAGTCATATTTCCATAAATAGAGATATATTGAAAAACTCAGGGCTAGACAACTCTGGAGTCATGATCCCCAAGTGCAGAAAGCCTCTCATTTTATCAATCCATTGCTCTACACGCAATTTTTTTTAATAATGAATACTCACATTATTCATAAAAATAAAACCAGCCTATGCTATTTATTATGTGGCACCAAAAATTCAAATTAGTACCCCACAGTCTAGAGGACGTTCATTGTGGCATTTTTTTATTTGGATGAAAATATAAACGATGAAATATCACATTGGACAACCACACTTCCCAAAATCTATGCTTTTAAAATTAATCATGAATTAAATTAAAAGTCAAGGAAATAATAATTATTTGATATGTAGTTTTTATGTGAGCAAAGATGTTATTATATGAATGATAAAGTAATTTTACTTCTTTTTGTTATCATTGTTATTTTAAACAAACATTTTGTTTCCACACCCCCAACTTAGAATGAAACTGTCCCTAGTTTCATAAAAACAAAATTTAGAATGGGGTAGAGGAATAAAAAGGGGAGTTCAATAAGGAAATTGATATATGAGGATCATGGAATGAAGTCCTCTGGTGGTTGAAGTTTGAAGTTCTTGCCGCTTGAATTTATTCCTTTGATCTCCATGTCGCTTGCAAAGTTCCCTAGTGGAAAAAGGAAAACAAACAAACAAAACAAAAGAGTATATATATATAAGTAAAATATAAGTATATATATAAAAGAAAATAGACGGATGATACATTTTCTTCTTTTTAAATTTCTGGGTAAGGTATTACTCAAGGATCACACCACGTGACACGGATGAAAGGTCATGATTATAACTTATGAGTTGATTATTTAGAGAGGAGGAAAGGACAATAATTTTGAGCGCAGGTTGGATAGGACATTTAGACACAAGTTGATATTTTGAATCCAAGTCAGTTTCATTTTCCAAATTTCACAACAAAATTGGTTCATTTTGAATAGTATATTCTACCACCAAATTATAAAGATCAGTTTCAGGAATTGGTATGCACTCAAAGTTTGTGATTTCTCTTAATGGTTTGGTGATTTGTGTTTTTGAAAAATCGCCAATGGAGTTATATTCCTGAGACTCAATCCATGATGTCAAATTCTCCTCTTTTGAATCCAAAAAGTCAATTTCCTCCTGATTTAAATACCCTTCAACAATTCCTTTATCCTCTTCATCTTTTCCAAATCCAAAGGTTTTCTCTTTATTAAATTCATGAGAGGTTTGTGGGAAACTAGACACTTCACATAAGGTTATGGAAGGGAAAATTTGTTTAGGGATGGGTTCCTCACAAGTTTTAATGCATTGTATTTCTAACCACAATGATGATACCTCAAAATTCATTTTCTCCATTTGTTGACACAATTTTTCAAGTAATTCTTGTGGATCATTATGGACAAGGGGTTGAGAAAGATGGTCTATTCCAGGTGGATAATTAAGTTGTTGAAATTGTATAGGAGGGTGTTTTGATTGGCTTTGTGGGGATTGAAACTCATTATAGGATTGAATGTATTGTGGATCATATGAATAAAAACATTGTGGTTCAGAATGTTGTTGATGATCCCACAATTTGGAATTAGGATGGTCATTGTACATCACACTTGGTGTAGAGTGATCAAAGTAAGGAGAGGTTCCCCATGTTTGGATTTTTTCAAAAGGGTTTTCCATTGGAATGAAATTTGTGATGAGATAAGAGAAGAGAGATGAAAAAAAGGATGATAATGTCTAAGATAACTTACTTAGGTCCCTAGAAACGGCGCCAAAATTTTATTCTCGCTCAAATTTACCCAAGTGAAGAAGGTAAGACGGTCCTTATAGTTTAGCGTGGGTTATCGAATCCACAGAGACCTAAGAAGAAACCTATAGACACGTACATTATATGGATTATTTTCGGCTATGAAGTGGAAAAATTGGATTGATTTTGGTTGGATTTTAAAGATATCTAATTGATTTAAGTGAATTCAATTTAAAAGAATGAGTTGATCCTAGGTTATCGCTTGGGGTGGATTGGACGTATTTCCTTTTTAATGATTTCAATTTCTTAAATTTGAGATGGGTTCATTTAAGGAGATAAAACAACATCATAACTTACTGGTTTAATGCCTACACCCTTTAATACTAATCACCTATACACTTGAAGGATCAAAGTTTTGAGCACTTCAAGGTAAAGGTTCGTATTAGTACTTGAAGTCTGTGGCCTTAAATTCTACACGGACGATGGAGTTTAAAAATCATCAAATAAAAATCCCAATTAAAGAAGTGATTATACATTAATTATGTGATAAATAACATCCAATCCATCCCCTTGCTACTCCCTTGGATCAACCCATAAGGGGGTTAGCCCTCCATTGATCCCATGGTTTCAATGGAAGCGTAAAGTAGACTCATGAGGGAGGAAATGGAGAAGTAAAGAAAACAACAAAAATAAAATGACCACTCCACTGTTGTGTGAATAATTTCACAAGGGTTGGTGTGAATAAATTCACACCATGATTCAACGATATCAAATTGATTTGAATAACAACAGAATAAGAGTAGAAGAATAACTTTTATAAATAAACTAAAGTGAATTGAACAACTTATATGTGAAAGACAAATTAGAGGCAACAAAACTGCAGCATAACATTACAATTGAACAAAGCATCCAAGATCTTCAAATCCTTCACCACCACTGCCTTAAATAGGCATTTTGGGAGCCTTGGGTCGAGTCTCAAATAGTAAAAAGCATCTCAATTAATTTTGGTAGGCCATAGGTGGTGGAAAGCTTGTGGAATTTGAACTTTTCCACATTTGACCCGAGGTGGCAGCCAGCTTTCCTTCACTGAACAGACGCATCTGGAAGACCTTCTAGACGGCCGAATCAGAGTGGGCCATAGAAGACGCAAATGGATCCCCGGATGTCTTCCTTACCTCCTGTAAAATCTAGGCCCATTTGGAGGTACGGATCCCGAGATATGACAAAATTAGTGGAATGTTTTTCTGGGCCGCAGAATCTGTCCCAGAATTGTATCCCTAAATTGGGCCGCTTTAATGACCACCATAGAGGCCTAATTAGCATTGTCTCATGAAGATTTATTTGTTCCTATGAATGTATTCTAGCATCCCACAAAATATGGGATTCATTGGTCCTGTATGTTGGGCCCCACACTCTCATCAGTGGGATAGTGTCCAATCTGCCTTCTCTAAAATTGCTTCCTTTCATCACAAAATATCCCCATCTTCTTCCATGAATTCTCCATTGATCCCTCAATGCAAAATGTTCACATTTAAGTGTAGATAATGTTCCAAAAATATAAAATTAAAAAAATTGATAATTACATTCCTTAGAATCAGATGACTCATTGGGCCTAATTTGGTGTATATTAGGCATGAAGTGCACAAATGATGAGAATGGATGTTCATAATGAAAATGCACTAACTCAGGCCCATAAGATCAAAAATGAACATTTAATACCATTAAAATGTAATTAAAATATATGTTTTTATTGGATAATCACACCCCCCGACTTGAGATTTGCTAGTCCCGAGCAAATAATTCAATGATTTTATTTGAATTCCTTTCTTCAAACACATTATAACAAACAGTGCTCACAATGTAAACTGCACACAAATATATTTTTATAACCTATCAAGATAATTTAAAACAAGATGAATTTAAAAGCAGATCCAAATCCCAAGCCCATTCCTTTGATCAAATCCATCATCATACTTCTTCCAACTGAATTATGTGTAATTATGTGTTGTGTATCACAATAGATATGGGGGTTCATTTTCATTCAAGGGGGAAATCATTGAAGCGCTAGGTGGAATCAAATTTAATCCTAAAATGAGTATTAATTTTTTTTTTCAATATTTCCATAGTAATTGAGATTGCAGTTAATCAAATTAACCCATGTAGCAAGACTTTGCCGATGACTCCCAGACTCAAAGGCCTTAGGGCACAAAGTGAAGCCCACATACTCGGGCATCGTCTCGAGTTAACTTAATCAAAAACAAAGTCATATTACCATTAATAGAGAAATATTGAAAAACTCAGGGCTAGAAAACTATGGAGTCACGATCCCCAAGTGCCAAAAGCCTCGCATTTTATCAATCCATTGCTCTACACGCAAATTTTTTTTTAATAATTTTTATTAGTTTTTTTTTGAATGCTCATATTATTAATAAAAATAAAACAAGCCTATTATATTTATTATGGGACCCCAAAAATTCAAATTAGTACCCCACAGTCTAGAGGACGTGCATTGTGGCATTTTTTTATTTGGATGAAAATATAAACGATGAAATATCACATTGGACAGCCACACTTCCCAAAATCTATGCTTTTAAACTTAATCATGAATTAAATTAAAAGTCAAGGAAATAATAATTATTTGATATGTAGTTTTTATTTGCGCAAATATGTTATTATATGAATGATAAATTATTTTTAATTCTTTTTGATATCATTGTTTTTTTTAAACAAACATTTTGTTTCCACACCCCCCAACTTAGAATGAAACTGTCCCTAGTTTCATAAAAACAAAATTTAGAATGGGGTAGAGGAATAAAAAGGGGAGTTCAATAAGGAAATTGAAATATGAGGATCATGGAATGAAGTCACCTGGTGGTTGAAGTTTGAAGTTCTTGCCGCTCGAATTTATTCCTTTGATATCCATGTCGCTTGCAATGTTCCCCAGTGAAAAAGGAAAACAAACAAACAAAAAAAATAGTATATATATATATAAGTAAAATATAAGTATATATATAAAATAAAATAGACTGATGATACATTGTCTTCTTTTTAAATTTCTGGGTAAGGTATTACTCAAGGATCACACCACGTGACACGGATGAATGTGGTGCTCCCCTTTCGTACCCATCCATACTAATAATAGAAGAACAGGTAAAAAGTCTATTTATTATTATTATTATTATTTTGTTTTATTTTTTTTAAATATAAAAATGATTAATTAATCTTATTTGAAAAATAAATATGATTCAGAAGGTTTAGAAACATGAAAACCACGGGTTGCCTCCCATGCAACACTTTGTTTAACATCATTAGCTCGACTTGAACCCCATGACTTACCCAATACCAACATTCAACATTTTAAGGACCACATGTTTCACCACTTCTACTAGGTTGAGATTCAATCTATTTTTAGAATTTGATTCATGCACAAACCTATGTTCTAAAATGAGTGGTAAAATCAAAGGAATATTAGAAATGGTTGATCTAGTTTCCTCTGTAGTCTTTCCTAAGACATCAATGATCATTCCAACTTTTTTGGTTTCATGATAAAAATGAATTCCAATTGAAAGGACATGATTATAACTTATGAATGGATTATTTAGAGGGGAGGGAAGGACAATAATTTTGAGCGCAGGTTGGATAGGACATTTCGACACAAGTTGATATTTTGAATCCAAGTCAGTTTCATTTTCCAAATTTCTCAACAAAATTGGTTCCTTTTGAATAGTATATTCAACCACCAAATTAGAAAGATCAGTTTCAGGAATTGGTATGGACGCAAAGTTTGTGATTTCTCTTAATGGTTCGGTGATTTGTGTTTTTGAAAAATCATCAATGGAGTTATATTCCTGAGACTCAATCCATGATGTCAAATTCTCCTCTTTTGAATCCAAAAAGTCAATTTCCTCCAGATTTAAATACCCTTCAACAATTCCTTTATCCTCTTTATCTTCCCCAAATCCAAATGTTTTCCCTTTAGTAAATTCATGAGAGGTTTGTGGGAAACTAGACACTTCACATAAGGTTATGGAAGGGACAGTTTGTGTAGGGATGGGTTCCTCACAAGTTTTAATGCTTTGTATTTCTAACCTTAATGATGATACCTCAAAATTCATTTTCTCCATTAGTTGACACACTTTTTCAAGTAATGGTTGTGGATCATTATGGACAAGGGGTTGAGAAAGATGGTCTATTCCAGGTGGATAATTAAGTTGTTGAAATTGTATAGGAGGGTGTTTCGATTGGCTTTGTGGGGATTGAAAATCATTATAGGATTGAATGTATTGTGGATCATATGAATAAAAACATTGTGGTTCAGCATGTTGTTGATGATCCCACAAGTAGGAATTAGGATGGTCACTGTACATCACACTTGGTGTAGAGTGATCAAAGTAAGGCGAGGTTCCCCATGTTAGGATTTGTTCAAAAGGGTTTTCCATTGGAATGAGATTTGTGATGAGATAAGAGAAGAGAGATGAAAAAAAAGGATTATAATGTCTATGATAACTTACTTAGGTCCCCGGCAACGGCACCAAAATTTGATTCTCGCTCAAATTTACCCAAGAGAAGAAGGTAAGACGGTCCTTGTAGTTTAACTTGGGTTATCGAATCCACAGAAACCTAAGAAAAAACCTATAGACACGTACATTATATGGACTATTTTCGGCTATGAAGTGGCCAACTTGGATTGATTTTGGTTGGGTTTTAAAGATATCTAATTGATTTAAGTGAATTCAATTTAAAATAATGAGTTGATCCTAGGTTATCGCTCGGGGTGGATTGGACGTATTTCCTTTTTAATGATTTCAATTTCTTAAATTTGAGATGGGTTCATTTAAGGAGATAAAACAACATCATCACTTACTGGTGTAATGCCTACACCCTTTAATACTAATCACCTATACACTTGAAGGATCAATGTTTTGAGCACTTCAAGGTAAAGGTTCGTATTCGTACTTGAAGTATGTGGCCTTAAATTCAACAAGGACGATGGAGTTTAAAAATCATCAAATAAAAATCCCAATTAAATAAGTGATTATACATTAATTAGGTGATAAATAACATCCAATACAGCCTCTTGCTACTCCCTAGGATCAAACCATAAGTGGGTTAGCCCTCCATTGATCCCATGGTTTCAATGGAAGCGGAAAGTAGACTCATGAGGGAGGAAATGGAGAAATAAAGAAAACAACAAAAATAAAATGATCACTCCACAATTGTGTGAATGATTTCACAAGGGTTGGTGTGAATAAATTCACACCATGATCGAACAGTATCAAAGTGATATGAATAACAACAGAATAAGAGTAGAAGAAGAACTTTTATAAATAAACTAAAGTAAATTGAACAACTTATATGTGAAAGACAAATTTGAGGCAACTAAAATGCAGCATAACATTACAATTGAACAAAGCATCCAAGATCTTCAACTCCTTCACCACCACTACCTTAAATAGGCATTTTGGGAGCCTTGGGTAGATCCTCAAACAGTAAAAATCATCTCAATTAATTTTGGTAGGCCATAGGTGGTGGAAAGCTTGTGGAATTTGAACTTTTCCACATTTGACCCGAGGTGGCAGCCAGCTTTCCTTCACTGAACAGACGCGTCTGGAAGACCTTCTATACGGCCGACTCAGAGTGGGCCATAGAATAAGAAAATGGAGCTCCGGATGTCTTCTAACCGCCTGTAAAATGTGGGCCCATGTGGAGGTACCGATCCCGAGATATGATAAACTTAGTGGACTGTTGTTCCGGGCCGTAGAATCTGGCCCAGAATTGTATCTCAAACTTGGGCTGCATTAATGACTACCATAGAGGCCGTATTAACATTGTCTAATGAAGAGTTATTTGTTCCTCTGAATATCTTATAGAATTACACAAAATTGGGGATTCATTGGGCCTGTAAGTTGGGCCCCACAGTCTCATCAGTGGGCTAGTGTCCAATCTGACTTCTCTAGAATTGCTTCCTTTCATCACAAAATATCCCCATCTTCGTCCATGAATTCTCCATTGATCACTGAATGAAAAATGTTCACATTTAAGTGTAGATAATGTTCCCAAAATATCAAATTAAAAAAATTGATAATTACATTCCTTAGAATCAGATGACTCGTTGGGCCTAATTTTGTGTATATTAGGCATGAAGTGCACAAATGATGAG
Organism: Viscum album; assembly: GCA_963277665.1. Lineage (NCBI taxonomy): Eukaryota > Viridiplantae > Streptophyta > Magnoliopsida > Santalales > Viscaceae > Viscum > Viscum album. The sequence goes on from OY728140.1 coordinate 316,658,533, forward strand.
AATGGATGTTCATAATGAAAATCCACTAACTCAGGCCCATAAGATCAAAAATGAACATTTAATACCATTAAAATGTAATTAAAATATATGTTTTTAATGGATAATCACACCCCCTAACTTGAGATTTTCTAGTCCCGAGAAAACAATTCAATGATTTTTTTTTGAATTCCTTTCTTCAAACACATTATAACAAACAGTTCTCACAATGTAAACTACACACAAATATATTTTAATAACCTATCAAGATAATTTAAAACAAGTTGAATTTAAAAGCAGATCCCAATCCCAAGCCCATTCCAATGATCAAATCCATCATCATACTTCATCCAACTGAATTAGGTGTAATGATGTGTTGTGTATCACAATAGATATGGGGGTTCATTTTCATTGAAGGGGGAAATCATGGAAGCGCTAGGTGGAATCACATTTAATCCTAAAATGAGTATTCTTTTTTTTTATTTTTTTTGCAATATTACCATAGTAATTTAGATTGCAGTTAATCAAATTAACCCATGTAGCAAGACTTTGCCGATGACTCCCAGACTCAAAGGCCTTAGGGCACCAAGTGAAGCCCACATACTCGGGCATCGTCTTGAGTTAACTTAATCAAAAAAAAGTCATATTACCCTAAATAGAGATATATTGAAAAACTCAGGGCTAGACAACTCTGGAGTCACGATCCCCAAGTGTCGAAAGCCTCGCATTTTATCAATCCATTGCTATACACGCAAAAAAAAATTTAGTTTTTTTTAATACTCATATTATTCATAAAAAAACCAGCCTATGCTATTTATTATGGGACCCCAAAAATTCAAATTAGTACCCCACAGTCTAGAGGACGTGCATTGTGGCATTTTTTTATTTAGATGAAAATATAAACAATGAAATATCACATTGGACAGCCACACTTCCCAAAATCTATGCTTTTTAACTTAATCATGAATTAAATTAAAAGTCAGGGAAATAATAATTATTTGATATGTAGTTTTTATGTGAGCAAAGATGTTATTATATGAATGATAAAGGAATTTTACTTCTTTTTGTTATCATTGTTTTTTTTAACAAACATTTTGTTTCCACACCCCCCAACTTAGAATGAAACTGTCCCTAGTTTCATAAAAACAAAATTTAGAATGGGGTAGAGGAATAAAAAGTGGAGTTCAATAAGGAAGTTGAAATATGAGGATCATGGAATGAAGTCACCTGGTGGTTGAAGTTTAATGTTCTTGCCGCTAATATTTATTCCTTTGATATCCATGTCTCTTGCAAAGTTCCCTAGTGGAAAAAGGAAAACAAACAAACAAAACAAAAGAGTATATATATATATATATATAAGTAAAATATATGTATATATATAAAATAAAATAGACTGATGATACATTGTCTTCTTTTTAAATTTCTGGGTAAGGTATTACTCAAGGATCACACCACGTGACACGGATGAATATGGTGCTCCCCTTTCGTACCCATCCATACTAATAATAGAAGAACAGGTCAAAAGTCTATTTATTATTATTATTATTATTATTATTTTGTTTTATTTTTTTTAAATATAAAAATGATTAATTAATCTTATTTGAAAAATAAATATGATTCAGAAGGTTTAGAAACATGAAAACCACGGGTTGCCTCCCGTGTAGCGCTTTGTTTAACGTCATTAGCTCGACTTGAACCCCATGACTTACCCAATACCAACTTTCATCATTTTAAGGACCACATGTTTCACCACTTCTACTAGGCAGAGATTCAATCTATTTTTAGAATTTGTTTCATGCACAAACCTATGTTCTAAAATGAGTGGTAAAATCATCAATGATCATTCCAACTTTTTTGGTTTCAAGAGAATAATGAATTCCAATTGAAAGGTCATGATTATAACTTATGATTGGATTATTTAGAGGGGAGGGTAGGACAATAATTTTGAGCGCAGGTTGGATAGGGCATTTAGACACAAGTTGATATTTTGAATCCAAGTCAGTTTCATTTTCCAAATTTCTCCACAAAATTGGTTCCTTTTGAATAGTATATTCAACCACCAAATTAGAAAGATCAGTTTCATGAATTGGTATGGACTCAATGTTTGTGATTTCTCTTAATGGTTCGGTGATTTGTGTTTTTGAAAAATCATCAATGGAGTTATATTCCTGAGACTCAATCCATGATGTCAAATTATCCTCTTTTGAATCCAAAAAGTCAATTTCTTCCTGATTTAAATACACTTCAACAATTCCTTTATCCTCTTCATCTTCCCCAAATCCAAAGGTTTTCTCTTTATTAAATTCATGAGAGGTTTGTGGGAAACTAGACACTTCACATAAGGTTATGGAAGGGACAGTTTGTGTAGGGATGGGTTCCTCACATGTTTTAATGCTTTGTATTTCTAACCTCAATTATGATACCTCAAAATTCATTTTCTCCATTTGTTGACACAATTTTTCAAGTAATGTTTGTGGATCATTATGGACAAGGGGTTGAGAAAGATAGTCTATTCCAGGTGGATAATTAAGTTTTTGAAATTGTATAGGAGGGTGTTTTGATTGGCTTTGTGGGGATTGAAACTCATTATAGGATTGAATGTATTGTGGATCATATAAATAAAAACATTGTGGTTCAGCATGTTGTTGATGATCCCACAATTAGGAATTAGGATGGTCATTGTACATCACACTTGGTGTAGAGTGATCAAAGTAAGGAGAGGTTCCCCATGTTTGGATTTGTTCAAAAGGGTTTTCCATTGGAATGAAATTTGTGATGAGATAAGAGAAGAGAGATGAAAAAAAGGATGATAATGTCTAAGATAACTTACTTAGGTCCCCAGCAACGGCGCCAAAATTTGATTCTCGCTCAAATTCACCCAAGAGAAGAAGGTAAGACGGTCCTTCTAGTTTAGCTTGGGTTATCGAATCCACAGAGACCTAAGAAGAAACCTATAGACACGTACCTTATATGGACTATTTCCGTCTATGAAGTGGCCAAATTTGATTGATTTTGGTTGGGTTTTAAAGATATCTAATTGATTTAAGTGAATTCAATTTAAAATAATGATTTGATCCTAGGTTATCGCTCGGGGTGGATTGGACGTATTTCCTTTTTAATGATTTCAATTTCTTAAATTTGAGATGGGTTCCTTTAAGGAGATAAAACAACATCATCACTTACTGGTTTAATGCCTACACCCTTTAATACTAATCAACTATACACTTGAAAGATCAAAGTATTGAGCACTTCAAGGTAAAGGTTCTTATTAGTACTTGAAGTATGTGGCCTTAAATTCAATAAGGACGATGGAGTTTAAAAATCATCAAATAAAAATCTCAATTAAAGAAGTGATTATACATTAATTAGGTGATAAATAACATCCAATCCAGCCCCTTTCTACTCCCTTAGATCAACCCATAACTGGTTTAGCCCTCCATTGGTCCCATGGTTTCAATGGAAGTGGAAAGTAGACTCATGAGGGAGGAAATGGAGAAGTAAAGAAAACAACAAAAATAAAATGATCAATCCACCGTTGTGTGAATAATTTCACAAGGGTTGGTGTGAATAAATTCACACCTTGATCCAACGGTATCAATGTGATATGAATAAAAACAGAATAAGAGTAGAAGAAGAACTTTCATATAGAAACTAAAGTGAATTGAACAACTTATATGTGAAAGACAAATTTGAGGCAACAAAAATGCAGCATAACATTACAATTGAACAAAGCATCCAAGATCTTCAACTCCTTCACCACCACTGCCTTAAATAGGAATTTTGGGAGCCTTGGGTCAAGACTCAAACAGTAAAAAGCATCTCAATTAATTTTGGTAGGCCATAGGTGGTGGAAAGCTTGTGGAATTTGAACTTTTCCACATTTGACCCGAGGTGGCAGCCAGCTTTCCTTCACCGAACAGACGCGTCTGGAAGACCTTATAGACGGCCGACGCAGAGTGGGCCATAGAAGACGAAAATGGAGCTCCGGATGTCTTCTGACTTCCTGTAAAATTTGGACCCATTTGGAGGTACGGATCCCGCGATATGATAAAATGAGTGGACTGTTTTTCTGGGCCGCCGAATCTGGCCCAGAATTGTATCTATAACTTGGGCCGCTTTAATGACCACCATAGAAGCCGAATTAGCATTGGCTAATGAAGAGTTATTTGTTCCTCTGAATGTATTATAGCATCCCACGAAATTTGGGATTCATTGGGCATGTATGTTGGGACCCACAGTCTCATTAGTGGGATACTTTCCAATCTGCCTTCTCTAGAATTGCTTGCTTTCATCACAAAATATCTCCATCTTCTTCCATGAATTCTCTATTGATCCCTGAATGAAAAATGTTCACATTTAAGTGCAGATAATGTTCCCAAAATATCAAATTAAAAAATTGATAATTACATTCCTTAGAATCAGATGAATCATTGGGCCTAATTTGGTTTATATTAGGCATGAAGTGCACAAATGATGAGAATGGATGTTCATAATGAAAATTCACTAACTCAGGCCCATAAGATCAAAAATGAACATTTAATACCATTAAAATGTAATTAAAATATATGTTTTTATTGGATAATCACACCCCCCCAACTTGAGATTTGCTAGTCCCGAGCAAATAATACAATGATTTTATTTGAATTCTTTTCTTCAAACACATTATAACAAACAGTGCTCACAATGTAAACTGCACACAAATATATTTTTATATCCTATCAAGATAATTTAAAACAAGATGAATTTAAAAGAAGATCCCAATCCCAAGCCCATTACTTTGTTCAAATCCAACATCATACTTCATCCAACTGAATTATGTGTAATGATGTGTTGTGTATCACAATAGATATGGGGGTTCATTTTCATTCAAGGGGGAAATCATGGAAGCGCTAGGTGGAATCACATTTAATCCTAAAATGAGTATTCATTTTTTTTATTTTTTTTTAAATATTTCCATAGTAATTGAGATTGGAGTTAATCAAATAAACCCATGTAGCAAGACTTTTCCAATGACTCCCAGACTCAAAGGCCTTAGGGCACCAAGTGAAGCCCACATACTCGGGCATTGTCTCGAGTTAACTTAATAAAAAACAAAGTCATATTACCATAAATAGAGATATATTAAAAAACTCAGGGCTAGACAACTCTGGAGTCACGATCCCCAAGTGCCGAAAGCCTCACATTTTATCAATCCATTGCTCTACACGCAATTTTTTTTTTAATAATTTTTTTTAGTTTTTTTTGATTACTCATATTATTCTTAAAAATAAAACCAGACTATGCTATTTATTATGGGACCCCAAAAATTCAAATTAGTACCCCCACAGTCTAGAGGACGTGCATTGTGGCATTTATTTATTTTGATGAAAATATAAACGATGAAATATCACATTGGACAGCCACACTTCCCAAAATCTATGCTTTAAAACTTAATCATGAATTAAATTAAAAGTCAAGGAAATAATAATTATTTGATATGTAGTTTTTATGTGAGCAAAGATGTTATTATATGAATGATAAAGGAATTTTACTTCTTTTTGTTATCATTGTTTTTTTAACAAACATTTTGTTTCCACACCCCCCAACATAGAATGAAACAGTCCCTAGTTTCATAAAAACAAAACTTATAATGGGGTAGAGGAATAAAAAGGAGAGTTCAATAAGGAAATTGAAATATGAGGATCATGGAATGAAGTCACCTGGTGGTTTAAGTTTGAAGTTCTTGCCGCTCGAATTTATTCCTTTGATATCCATGTTGCTTGCAAAGTTCCCTAGTGGAAAAAGGAAAACAAACAAACACAAAAAAAGATTATATCTATATATATAAGTAAAATATAAGTATATATATAAAATAAAATAGACTGATGATACATTGTCTTCTTTTTAAATTTCTGGGTAAGGTATTACACAAGGATCACACCACGTGACACGGATGAATATGGTGCTCCCCTTTCGTACCCATCCATATTAATAATAGAAGAACATGTCAAAAGTCTATTTATTATTATTATTATTATTTTGTTTTATTTAAATATAAAAAGGATTAGTTAATCTTATTTGAAAAATAAATATGATTCAGAAGGTTTAGAAACATGAAAACCACGGGTTGCCTCCCGTGCAGCGCTTTGTTTAATGTCTATAGCTCGACTTGAACCCCATGACTTACCCAATACCAACTTTCAAAATTTTAAGGACCACATGTTTCACCACTTCTACTAGGTTGAGATTCAATCTATTTTTAGAATTTGTTTCATGAACAAACCTATGTTCTAAAATGAGTGGTAAAATCAAAGGAATATTAGAAATGGTTGATCTAGTTTCCTCTGTAGTTTTTCCTAAGACATCAATGATCATTCCAACTTTTTTGGTTTCAATAGAATAATGAATTCCAATTGAAAGTTCATGATTATAACTTATGAATGGATTATTTAGAGGGGAGGGAAGGACAATAATTTTAAGTGCAGTTTGGATAGGACATTTAGACACAAGTTGATATTTTGAATCCAAGTCAGTTTCATTTTCCAAATTTCTCAACAAAATTGGTTCCTTTTGAATAGTATATTTAACCACCAAATTAGAAAGATCAGTTTCAAGAATTGGTATGGACTCAAAGTTTGTGATTTCTCTTAATGATTGGGTGATTTGTTTTTTTGAAAAATCGTCAATGGAGTTATATTCCTGAGACTCAATCCAGGATGTCAAATTCCCCTCTTTTGAATCCAAAAGACAATTTCCTCCAGATTTAAATACCCTTCAACAATTCATTTATCCTCTTAATCTTCCCCAAATCCAAAGGTTTTCTCTTTAGTAAAATCATGAGAGGTTTGTGGGAAACTAGACACTTCACATAAGGTTATGGAAAGGACAGTTTGTGTAGGGATGGGTTCCTCACAAGTTTTAATGCTTTGTATTTCTATCCTCAATGATGATACCTCAAAATTAATTTTCTCCATTTGTTGACACAATTTTTCAAGTAATGGATGTGGATCATTATGGACAAGGGGTTGAGAAAGATGGTCTATTCCAGGTGGATAATTAAGTTGTTGAAATTGTATAGGAGGGTGTTTTGATTGGCTTTGTGGGGTTTGAAACTCATTATAGGATTGAATGTATTGTGGATCATATGAATAAAAAAATTGTGGTTCAACATGTTGTTGATGATCCCACAAGTAGGAATTAGGATGGTCATTGTACATCACACTTGGTGTAGAGTGATCAAAGTAAGGAGAGGTTCCCCATGTTTGGATTTGTTCAAAAGGGTTTTCCATTGGAATGAAATTTGTGATGAGATAAGAGAAGAGAGATGAAAAAAAGGATGATAATGTCTAAGATAACTTACTTAGGTCCCCGGCAACGACGCCAGAATTTGATTCTCGCTCAAATTTACCCAAGAGAGGAAGGTAATACTGTCCTTGTAGTTTAGCTTGGGTTATTGAATCCACAGAGACCTAAGAAGAAACCTATAGACACGTACATTATATGTACTATTTTCGACTATGAAGTGGCCAACTTGGATTGATTTTGGTTGGGTTTTAAAGATATCTAATTGATTTAAGTGAATTCAATTTAAAAGAATGAGTTTATCCTAGGTTATCGCTCAGGGTGGATTGGACGTATTTCCTTTTTAATGATTTCAATTTCTTAAATTTGAGATGGGTTCATTTAAGGAGATAAAAAAATATCATCACTTACTGGTTTAATGCCTACACCCTTTAATACTAATCACCTATAAACTTGAAGGATCAAAGTTTTGAGCACTTCAAGGTAAAGGTTCGTATTAGTACTTGAAGTGTGTGGCCTTAAATTCAACAAGGACGATGGAGTTTAAAAATCATCAAATAAAAATCCCAATTAAAGAAGTGATTATACATTAATTAGGTGATAAATAATATCCAATCCAGCCCATTTCTACTCCCTTGGATCAACCCATAAGTGGGTTAGCCCTCCATTGATCACATGGTTTCAATGGAAGCGGAAAGTAGACTAATGAGGGAGGAAATTGAGAAGTAAAGAAAACAACAAAAATAAAATGATCACTCCACCGTTGTGTGAATAATTTCACAAGGGTTGGTGTGAATAAATTCACACCTTGATCCAACGGTATCAAAGTGATATGAATAACAACAGAATAATAGTAGAAGAAGAACTTTTATTAATAAACTAAAGTGAATTGAACAACTTATATGTGAAAGACAAATTTGAGGCAACAAAAATGCAGCATAACATTACAATTGAACAAAGCATACAAGATCATCAACTCCTTCACGACCACTGCCTTAAATAGGCATTTTGGGAGTCTTTGGTCGAACCTCAAACAGTAAAAAGCATCTCAATTAATTTTGGTAGGCCATAGGTGGTGGAAAGCTTGTGGAATTTGAACTTTTCCACATTTGACCCGAGGTGGCAGCCAGCTTTCCTTCACCGAACGGATGCAACTGGAAGTCCTCCTAGACGGCCGAATCAGAGTGGGCCATAGAAGAAGAAACTGGAGCTCCGGATGTTTTCTAACCGCGTGAATGATTTGGGCCTAGTTTGAGGTATGAATCCCGAGATATGATAAAAGTAGTGGACTGTTTTTATGGGCCGCAGAATCTCGCCCAGAATTGTATCTCTAACTTGGGACGCTTTAATGACCACCATAGAGGCCGAATTAGCATTGACTCATGAAGAGTTATTTATTCCTCTGAATTTCTTCTAGAATTCCACAAAATTTTGGATTAATTGGGCCTGTATGATGGGCCCCACAGTCTCATCAGTGGGCTAGTGTCCAATCTGCCTTCTCTAGAATTGCTTCCTTTCATCACAAAATATCTTCATCTTCTTCCATGAATTCCCTATTGATCCCTGAATGAAAAATGTTCACATTTAAGTGTAGATAATGTTCCCAAAATATCAAATTAAAAAATTTGATAATTACATTCCTTAGAATCAGATGAATCATTGGGCCTAATTTGGTGTATATTAGGCATGAAGTGCACAAATGATGAGAATGGATGTTCGTAATGAAAATTCACTAACTCAGGTCCATAAGATCAAAAATGAACATTTAATACCATTAAAATTTAATTAAAATATAAGTTTTTATTGGATAATCACACCCCCCAACTTGATATTTGCTAGTCCCGAGCAAATAATTCAATGATTTTATTTGAATTCCTTTCTTCAAACACATTATAACAAACAATGCTCACAATGTAAACTGCACACAAATAAATTTTTATAACCTATCAAGATAATTTAAAACAAGATGAATTTAAAAGAAGATCCCAATCTCAAGCCCATTCCTTTGATCAAATCCATCATCATACTTTATCCAACTGAATTAGGTGTAATGATGTGTTGTGTATCACAATAGATATGGGGGTTCATTTTCATTCAAGGGGGAAATCATGGAAGCACTAGGTGGAATCACATTTAATCCTAAAATGAGTATTCATTTTTTTTTATTTTTTTTGCAATATTTCCATAGTAATTGAGATTGCAGTTAATCAAATTAACCCATGTAGCAAGACTTTGCCGATGACTCCCAGACTCAAAGGCCTTAGGGCACCAAGTGAAGCCCACATACTCGGGCATCGTCTCGAGTTAACTTAATAAAAAACAAAGTCATATTACCATAAATAGAGATATATTGAAAAACTCAGGGCTAGACAACTCTGGAGTCACGATCCCCAAGTGCCGAAAGCCTCACATTTTATCAATCCATTGCTCTACATGCAATTTTTTTTTTAATAATTTTTTTTAGTTTTTTTTTGATTACTCATATTATTCATAAAAATAAAACCAGCCTATGCTATTTATTATGGGACCCCAAAAATTCAAATTAGTACCCCCACAGTCTAGAGGACATGCATTGTGGCATTTTTTTATTTGGATGAAAATATAAACGATGAAATATCACATTGGACAGCCACACTTCCCAAAATCTATGCTTTTAAACTTAATCATGAATTAAATTAAGAGTCAAGGAAATAATAATTATTTTATATGTAGTTTTTATGTGAGCAAAGATGTTATTATATGAATGATAAAGGAATTTTACTTCTTTTTGTTATCATTGTTTTTTTTAAACAAACATTTTGTTTCCACACCCCCCAACTTAGAATGAAATAGTCCCTAGTTTCATAAAAACAAAATTTAGAATGGGGTAGAGGAATAAAAAGGAGTGTTCAATAAGGAAATTGAAATATGAGGATCATGGAATGATGTCACCTGGTGGTTGAAGTTTGATGTTCTTGCCGCTCGAATTTATTCCTTTGATATCTATGTCACTTGCAAAGTTCCCTAGTGGAAAAAGGAAAACAAACAAACAAAACAAAATATTATATATATATATAAGTAAAATATAGGTATATATATAAAATAAAATAGACTGATGATACATTGTCTTATTTTTAAATTTTTGGGTAAAGTATTACTCAAGGATCACACCACGTGACACAGATGAATATGGTGCTCCCCTTTCGTACTCATCCATACTAATAATAGAAGAACATGTCAAAAGTCTATTTATTATTATTATTATTATTTTGTTTTATTTTTTTTAAAATATAAAAATGATTAATTAATCTTATTTGAAAAATAAATATGGTTCAGAAGGATTAGAAACATGAAAACCACGGGTTGCCTCCCGTGCAGCGCTTTGTTTAACATCATTAGCTCGACTTGAACCCCATGACTTACCCAATACCAACTTTCAACATTTTAAGGAGCACATGTTTCACCACTTCTACTAGGTTGAGATTCAATCTATTTTTAGAATTTGTTTCATGCACAAACCTATGTTCTAAAATGAGTGGTAAAATCAAAGGAATATTAGAAATGGTTGATCTAGTTTCCTCTGTAGTCTTTCCTAAGACATCAATGATCATTCCAACTTTTTTGGTTTCAAGAGAATAATGAATTCCAATTGAAAGGTCATGATTATAACTTATGAATAGATTATTTAGAGGGGAGGGAAGGACAATAATTTTGAGCGCAGGTTGGATAGGACATTTAGAAACAAGTTGATATTTTGAATCCAAGTCAGTTTCATTTTCCAAATTTCTCAACAAAATTGGTTCATTTTGAATAGTATATTCAACCACCAAATTAGAAAGATCAGTTTCAGGAATTGGTATGCACTCAAAGTTTGTGATTTCTCTTAATGGTTAGGTGATTTGTGTTTTTGAAAAATCATTAATGGAGTTATATTCCTGAGACTCAATCCATGATGTCAAATTCGCCTCTTTTGAATCCAAAAAGTCAATTTCCTCCTGATTTAAATACCCTTCAACAATTCCTTTATCCTCTTCATCTTCCCCAAATCCAAAGGTTTTCTCTTTAGAAAATTCATGAGAGGTTTGTGGGAAACTAGACACTTCACATAAGGTTATGGAAGGGACAGTTTGTGTAGGGATGGGTTCCTCACAAGATTTAATGCTTTGTATTTCTAACCTCAGTGATGATACCTCAAAATTCATTTTCTCCATTTTTTGACACAATTTTTCAAGTAATGGTTGTGGATCATTATGGACAAGGGGTTGAGAAAGATGGTCTATTCCAGGTGGATAATTAAGTTGTTGAAATTGTATAGGAGGGTGTTTTGATTGGATTTGTGGGGATTGAAACTCATTATAGGATTGAATGTATTGTGGATCATATGAATAAAAACATTATGGTTCAGCATGTTGTTGATGATCCCACAAGTAGGAATTAGGATGGTCATTGTACATCACACTTGGTGTAGAGTGATTAAAGTAAGGAGAGGTTCCCCATGTTTGGATTTGTTCAAAAGGGTTTTCCATTGGAATGAAATTTGTGATGAGATAAGAGAAGAGAGATGAAAAAAAGGATGATAATGTCTAAGATAACTTACCTAGGTCCCCGGAAATGGTGCCAAAATTTGATTCTCGCTCAAATTTACCCAAGAGAAGAGGGTAAGACGGTCCTTGAAGTTTAGCTTGGGTTATCGAATCTACAGAGACCTAAGAAGAAACCTATAGACACGTAAATTATATGGACTATTTTCGGCTATGAAGAGGCAAATATGGATTGATTTCGGTTGGGTTTTAAAGATATCTAATTGATTTAAGTGAATTAAATTTAAAAGAATGATTTGATCCTAGTTTATCGCTCGAGGTGGATTGGACGTATTTCCTTTTTAATTATTTCAATTTCTTAATTTTGAGATGTGTTCATTTATGGAGATAAAACAACATCATCACTTTCTGGTTTAATGCCTACACCCATTAATTCTAATCACCTATAAACTTGAAGTATCAATGTTTTGAGCACTTCAAGGTAAAGGTTCATATTAGTACTTGAAGTGTGTGGCCTTAAATTCAACAAGGACGATGGAGTTTAAAAATCATCAAATAAAAATCCCAATTAAAGAAGTGATTATACATTAATTAGGTGATAAATAACATCCAATCCAGCCCCTTGCTACTCCTTTGGATCAACCCATAAGTGAGTTAGCCCTCCATTGATCCCATGGTTTCAATGGAAGCGGAAAGTAGACTCATGAGGGAGGAAATGGAGAAGTAAGGAAAACAACAAAAATAAAATGATCACTCCACCGTTGTGTGAATAATTTCACAAGGGTTGGTGTGAATAAATTCACACCTTGATCCAACGTTATCAAAGTGATATGAATAACAACAGAATAAGAGTAGAAGAAGAACTTTTATAAAGAAACTAAAGTGAATTGAACAACTTATATGTGAAAGACAAATTTGAGGCAACAAAAATGCATCATAACATTACAATTGAACAAAGCATCTAACATCTTCAACTCCTTCACCACCACTTCCTTAAATAGGCATTTTGGGAGCCTTGGGTCGAGCCTCAAACAGTAAAAAGCATCTCAATTAATTTTGGTAGGCCATAGGTGGTGGAAAGCTTGTGGAATTTGATCTTTTCCACATTTGACCCGAGGTGGCAGCCACATTTCCTTCACCGAACAGACGCGTCTGGAAGACCTTCTAGACGGAAGAATAAGAGTGGGACATAGAAGACGAAAATGGAGCTCCGGATGGCTTCTAACCTCCTGTAAAATATGGGACCATTTGGTGGTACGGATCCCGAGATATGATAAAATTAGTGGACTGTTTTTCTGGGGAGCAGAATCTGGCCCAGAATTGTATCTCTAAATTGGGTAGCTTTAATGACCACCATAGAGGCCGAATTAGGATTGCATCATGCAGAGTTATTTGTTCCTATGAATTTATTCTAGCATCCCAAAAGATGTGGGATTCATTGGGCCTGTATGTTGGGCCCCACAGTCTCATCAGTGGACAAGTGTCCAATCTTCCTTCTCTAGAATTACTTCCTTTAATCACAAAATATCCCCATCTTCTTCCATGAATTCTTCATTGATCCCTGAATGAAAAATGTTCACATTTAAGTGTAGATAATGTTTCCAAAATATAAAATTAAAAAAATTGATAATTAAATTCCTTAGAATCAGATGACTCATTGGGCCTAATTTGGTGTATATTAGGCATGAAGTGCACAAATGATGAGAATGGATGTTCATAATGAAAATGCACTAACTCAGGCCCATAAGATCAAAAATAAACATTTAATACCATTAAAATGTAATTAAAATATATGTTTTTATTGGATAATCACACCCCCCCAACTTGAGATTTGCTAGTCCCGAGCAAATAATTCAATGATTTTATTTGAATTCCTTTCTTCAAACACATTATAACAAACAGTTCTCACAATGTAAACTGCACACAAATATATTTTTATAACCTATCAAGATAATTTAAAACAAGATGAATTTAAAAGCAGATCCCAATCCCAAGCCTATTCCTCTGATCAAATCCATCATCATACTTCATCCAACTGAATTAGGTGTAATGATGTGTTGTGTATCACAATAGATATGGGGGTTCATTTTCATTCAAGGGGGAAATCATAGAAGCGCTAGGTGGAATCAAATTTAATCCTAAAATGAGTATTCATTTTTTTTGATTTTTTTTTCAATATTTCCATAGTAATTGAGATTGTAGTTAATCAAATTAACCCATGTAGCAAGACTTTGTCGATGACTCCCAGACTCAAAGGACTTAGGGCACCAAGTGAAGCCCACATACTCGGGCATCGTCTCGAGTTAACATAATCAAAAACAAAGTCATATTACCATAAATAGAGATATATTGAAAAACTCAGGGCTAGACAACTCTGGAGTCACGATCCCCAAGTGCCGAAAGCCTCGCATTTTATCAATCCATTTCTCTACACGAGAATTTTTTTTTAATAATTTTTTTAGTTTTTTTTTGAATACTCATATTATTAATAAAAATAAAACCAGCCAATGATATTTATTATGGGACCCCAAAAATTCAAATTAGTACCCCACAGTCTAGAGGACGTGCAGTGTGGCATTTTTTTATTTGGATGAAAATATAAACGATGAAATATCACATTGGATAGCCACACTTCCCAAAATCTATGCTTTTAAACTTAATCATTAATTAGATTAAAAGTCAAGGAAATAATAATTATTTGATATGTAGTTTTTATGTGAGAAATGATGTTATTATATGAATGATAAATGAATTTTACTTTTTTTTATCATTGTTTTTTTTAAACAAACATTTTGTTTCCACACCCCCAACTTAGAATGAAACTGTCCCTAGTTTCATAAAAACAAAATTTAGAATGGGGTAGAGGAATAAAAAGGGGAGTTCAATAAAGAAATTGAAATATGAGGGTCATGGAATGAAGTCACCTGGTGGTTGAAGTTTGAAGTTCTTACCGCTCGAATTTATTCCTTTGATATCCATGTCGCTTGCAATGTTCCATAGTGGAAAAAGGAAAACAAACAAACAAAACAAAAGAGTATATATATATATATATATAAGTAAAATATAAGTATATATATAAAATAAAATAGACTGATGATACATTGTCTTCTTTTTAAATTTCTGGGTAAGGTATTACTCAAGGATCACACCACGTGACACAGATGAATATGGTGCTCCCCTTTCGTACCCATCCATACTAATAATAGAAGAACATGTCAAAAGTTTATTTATTATTATTATTATTATTTTGTTTTATTTTTTTAAAATATAAAAATGATTAATTAATCTTATTTGAAAAATAAATATGGTTCAGAAGGTTTAGAAACATGAAAACCATGGGTTGCCTCCCGTGCAACGCTTTGTTTAACGTCATTAGCTCGACTTGAACCCCATGACTTACCCAATACCAACTTTCAACATTTTAAGGACCACATGTTTCACTACTTCTACTAGGTTGAGATTCAATCTATTTTTAGAATTTTTTTCATGCACAAACCTATGTTCTAAAATGAGTGGTAAAATCAACGGAATATTAGAAATGGTTAATCTAGTTTCCTCTGTAGTCTTTCCTAAGTCATCAATGATCATTACAACTTTTTTGGTTTCAAGAGAATAATGAATTCCAATTGAAAGGTCATGATTATAACTTATGAATGGATTATTTATAGGGGAGGGAAGGACAATAATTTTGAGCGCAGGTTGGATAGGAAATTTAGACACAACTTGATATTTTGAATCCAAGTCAGTTTCATTTTCCAAATTTCTCAACAAAATTGGTTCCTTTTGAATAGTATATTCTACCACCAAATTAGAAAGATCAGTTTCAGGAATTGGTATGCACTCAAAGTTTTTGATTTCTCTTAATGGTTCGGTGATTTGTGTTTTTGAAAAATCATCAATGGAGTTATATTCCTGAGACTCAATCCATGATGTCAAATTCTCCTCTTTTGAATCCAAAAAGTCAATTTCCTCATGATTTAAATACCCTTCAACAATTCCTTTATCCTCTTCATCTTCACCAAATCCAAAGGTTTTCTCTTTAGTAAATTCATGAGAGGTTTGTGGGAAACTAGACACTTCACATAAGGTTATGGAAGGGACAGTTTGTGTAGGGATGGGTTCCTCACAAGTTTTAATGCTTTGTATTTCTAACCTCTATGATGATACCTCAAAATTAATTTTCTCGATTTGTTGACACAATTTTTCAAGTAATGGTTGTGGATCATTATGGACAAGGGGTTGAGAAATATGGTCTATTCCAGGTGGATAATTAAGTTGTTGAAATTGTATAGGAGGGTGTTTTGATTGGCTTTGTGGGGATTGAAACTCATTATATGATTGAATGTATTGTGAATCATATGAAAAAAAACATTGTGGTTCAGCATGTTGTTGATGATCCCACAAGTAGGAATTAGGATGGTCATTGTACATCACACTTGGTGTAGAGTGATCAAAGTAAGGAGAGGTTCCCCATATTTGGATTTGTTCAAAAGGGTTTTCCATTGGAACGAAATTTCTGATGAGATAAGAGAAGAGAGATGAAAAAAAGGTTGATAATGTCTAAGATAACTTACTTAGGTCCCCAGAAACGGCGCCAAAATTTGATTCTCGCTCAAATTTACCCAAGAGAAGAAGGTAAGACGGTCCTTGTAGTTTAGCTTGGTTTATCGAATCCACAGAGACCTAAGAAGAAACCTATAGACACGTACATTATATGGACTATTTTCGGCTATGAAGAGGCCAACTTGGATTGATTTTGGTTGGGTTTTAAAGATATATAATTGATTTAAGTGAATTCAATTTAAAATAATGAGTTGATCTTAGGTTATTGCTCGGGGTGGGTTGGACGTATTTCCTTTTTAATGATTTCAGTTTCTTAAATTTGAGATGGGTTCATTTTAGGAGATACAACAACATCATCACTTTCTGGTTTAATGCCTACACCTTTTAATACTAATCACCTATACACTTGAAGGATCAAAGTTTTGAGCACTTCAAGTTAAAGTTTCGTATTAGTACATGAAGTGTGTGGCCTTAAATTCAACAAGGACGATGGAGTTTAAAAATCATCAAATAAAAATCCCAATTAAATAAGTGATTATACATTAATTAGGTGATAAATAACATCCAATCTAGCACCTTACTACTCCCTTGGATCAAACCATAAGTGGGTTAGCCCTCCATTGATTCCATGGTCTCAATGGAAGCGAAAAGTAGACCCATGAGGGAGGAAATGGAGAAGTAAGAAAAACAACAAAAATAAAATAATCACTCCACCGTTGTGTGAATAATTTCACAAGGGTTGGTGTGAATAATTTCACAAGGGTTTGTGTGAATAAATTCACACCTTGATCCAACGGTATCAAAGTGATATGAATAAAAACAAAATAAGAGTAGAAGAAGAAATTTTATAAAGAAACTAAAGTGAATTGAACAACTTATATGTGAAAGACAAATTTGAGGCAACAAAAATGCAGCATAACATTACAATTGAACAAAGCATCCAAGATCTTCAACTCCTTCACCACCATTGTCTTAAATAGGCATTTTGGGAGCCTTGGGTCAAGCCTCAAACAGTAAGAAGTATCTCAATTAATTTTGGTAGGCCATAGGTGGTGGAAAGCTTGTGGAATTTGAACTTTTCCACATTTGACCCGAGGTGATAGCCAGCTTTCCTTCACCGAAAAGACGCGTCTGGAAGACCTTCTAGACGGCCGACTCATAGTGGGCCATAGAGGACGCAAATGGAGCTCCGGATGTCTTCTAACCTCCTGTAAAATTTGGGCCCATTTGGAGGTACGGATCCGGAGATATGATAAAATTAGTGGACTATTTGTCTGGGCAGCAGAATCTGGCCCAAAATTGTATCTCTAACTTGGGCCGGTTTAATGACCACCCTAGAGGCCGAATTAGGATTGGATCATGAAGAGTTATGTTTTCCTCTGAAAGTCTTCTAGAATCCCACAAAATTTGGGATTCAGTGGGCCTGTATGTTGGGCCCCACAGTCTCATCAGTGGACTAGTGTCCAATCTTCCTTCTCTAGAATTGCTTCCTTTCATCACAAAATATCCCCATCTTCTTCCATGAACTCTCCATTGATCCCTGAATGAAAAATTTTCACATTTAAGTGTATATAATGTTCCCAAAATATCAAATTAAAAAAATTGATAATTACATTCCTTAGAATCAGATGACTCATTGGGCCTAATTTGGTGTATATTAGGAATGGAGTGCACAAATGATGAGAATGGATGTTCATAATGAAAATGCAATAACTCAGGCCCATAAGATCAAAAATGAACATTAAATACAATTAAAATGTAATTAAAATATATGTTTTTATTGGATAATCACACCCCCCAACTTGAGATTTTCTAGTCCCGAGCAAATAATTCAATGATTTTATTTGAATTCATTTCTTCAAACACATTATAACAAACAGTGCTCACAATGTAAACTGCACACAAATATATTTTTATAACCTATCAAGATAATTTAAAACAAGATGAATTTAAAAGAAGATCCCAATCCCAAGCCCATTCCTTTGATCAAATCCATCATCATACTTCATCCAACTGAATTAGGTGTAATGATGTGTTGTGTATCACAATAGATATGGGGGTTCATTTTCATTCAAGGGGGAAATCATGGAAGCGCTAGGTGGAATCACATTTAATCCTAAAATGAGTATTCATTTTTTTTTTATTTTTTTTCAATATTGCCATAGTAATTGAGATTGCAGTTAATCAAATTAACCCATGTAGCAAGACTTTGCCGATGACTCCCAGACTCAAAGGCCTTAGGGCACCAAGTGAAGCCCACATTCTTGGGCATCGTCTCGAGTTAACTTAATCAAAAACAAAGTCATATTACCATAAATAGAGATATATTGAAAAACTCAGTACTATACAACTCTGGAGTCATGATCCCCAAGTGCCGAAAGCCTAGCATTTTATCAATCCATTGCTCTACACGCGAATTTTTTTTAATAATTTTTTTTAGTTTTTTTTGAATACTCATATTATTAATAGAAATAAAACCAGCCTATGATATTTATTATGGGACCTCAAAAATTCAAATTAGTACCCCACATTCTAGAGGACGTGCATTGTGACATTTTTTTATTTGGATGAAAATATAAACGATGAAATATCACATTGGACAACCACACCTCCCAAAATATATGCTTTTAAACTTAATCATGAATTAAATTAAAAGTCAAGGAAATAATAATTATTTGATATGTAGTTTTTATGTGAGAAAATATGTTATTATATGAATGATAAATGAATTTTACTTCTTTTTGTTATCATTGTTTTTTTTAAACAAACATTTTTTTTCCACACCCCCAACTTAAGATGAAACTGTCCCTAGTTTCCTAAAAACAAAATTTAGAATGGGGTAGGGGAATAAAAAGGGGAGTTCAATAAGGAAATTGAAATATGAGGATCATGGAATAAAGTCACCTGGTGGTTGAAGTTTGAAGTTCTTGCCGCTCGAATTTATTCCTTTGATATCCATGTCGCTTGCAAAGTTCCCTAGTGGAAAAAGGAAAACAAACAAACAAAACAAAAGAGTATATATATATATATATAAGTAAAATATAAGTATATATATAAAATAAAATATACTGATGATACATTGTCTTCTTTTTAAATTTCTGGGTAAGGTATTACTCAAGGATCACACCACGTGACACGGATGAATATGGTGCTCCCCTTTCGTACCCATCCATACTAATAATAGAAGAACATGTCAAAAGTCTATTTATTATTATTATTATTATTATTTTGTTTTATTTTTTTTTAAATATAAAAATGATTAATTAATCTTATTTGAAAAATAAATATGATTCAGAAGGTTTAGAAACATGAAAACCACGGGTTGCCTCCCGTGCAGCGCTTTGTTTAATGTCATTAGGTCGACTTGAACCCCATGACTTACCCAATACCAACATTCAACATTTTAAGGACCACATGTTTCACCACTTCTACTAGGTTGAGATTCAATCTATTTTTATAATTTGTTTCATGCACAAACCTATGTTCTAAAATGAGTGGTAAAATCAAAGGAATATTAGAAATAGTTGATCTAGTTTCCTCTGTAGTCTTTCCTAAGACATCAATGATCATTCCGACTTTTTTGGTTTCAAGAGAATAATGAATTCCAATTGAAAGGTCATGATTATAACTTATGAATGGATTATTTAGAGGGGAGGGAAGGACAATAATTTTGAGCGCAGGTTGGATAGGACATTTAGACACAAGTTGATATTTTGAATCCAAGTCAGTTTCATTTTCCAAATTTCTCAACAAAATTGGATCCTTTATAATAGTATATTCAACCACCAAATTAGAAATATCAGTTTTAGGAATTGGTATGCACTCAATGTTTGAGATTTCTCTTAATGGTTCGGTGATTTGTGTTTTTGAAAAATCATCAATGGAGTGATATTCCTGAGACTCAATCTATGATGTAAAATTCTCCGCTTTTGAATCCAAAAAAGTCAATTTCCTCCTAATTTAAATACCCTTGAACAATTCCTTTATCCTCTTCATCTTCCCCAAATACAAAGGTTTTCTCTTTAGTAAATTCATGAGAGGTTTGTGGGAAACTATACACTTCACAAAAGGTTATGGAAGGGACAGTTTGTGTAGGGATAGGTTCCTCACAAGTTTTATTGCTTTGTATTTCTAACCTCAATGATGATACCTCAAAATTCATTTTCTCCATTTGTTGACACAATTTTTCAAGTAATGGTTGTGGATCATTATGGACAAGGGGTTGAGAAAGATGGTCTATTCCAGGTGGATAATGAAGTTGTTGAAATTGTATAGGAGGGTGTTTTGATTGGCTTTGTGGGGATTGAAACTCATTATAGGATTGAATGTATTGTGGATCATATGAATAAAAACATTGTGGTTCAGCATGTTGTTGATGATCCCACAAGTAGGAATTAGGATGGTCACTGTAAATCACACTTGGTGTAGAGTGATCAAAGTATGGAGGGGTTCCCCATGTTTGGATTTGTTCAAAAGGGTTTTCCATTGGAATGAAATTTGTGATGAGATAAGAGAAGAGAGATGAAAAAAAGGATGATAATGTCTAAGATAACTTACTTAGGTCCCCGGAAACGGCGCGAAAATTTGATTCTCGCTCAAATTTACCCAAGATAAGAAGGTAAGACGGTCCTTGTATTTTAGCTTGGGTTATCGAATCCACAGAGACCTAAGAAGAAACCTATAGACGCGTACATTATATGGACTATTTTAGGCTATGAAGAGGCCAACTTGGATTGATTTTGGTTGGGGTTTAAAGATATCTAATTGATTTAAGTGAATTAAATTTAAAAGAATGCGTTGATCCTAGGTTATCGCTCGGGGTGGATTGAACGTATTTCCTTTTTAATGATTTCAATTTCTTAAATTTGAGATGGGTTCATTTAAGGAGATAAAACAACATCATCACTTTCTGGTTTAATGCGTACACCCTTTAATACTAATCACCTATATACTTGAAGGATCAATGTTTTGAGCACTTCAAGGTAAAGGTTCGTATTAGTACTTGAAGTGTGTGGCCTTAAATTCAACAAGGACAATGGAGTTTAAAAATCATCAAATAAAAATCCCAATTAAAGAAGTGATTATACATTAATTAGGTGATAAATAACATCCAATCCAGCCCCTTTCTACTCCCTTGTATCAAACCATACGTGGTTTAGCCCTCCATTGATCCCATGGTTTCAATGGAAGCGGAAAGTAGACTCATCAGGGAGGAAATGAAGAAGTAAGGAAAACAACAAAAATAAAATGATCACTCCACCGTTGTGTGAATAATTTCACAAGGGTTGGTGTGAATAAATTCACAACATGATCCCACGGTATCAAATTGATATGAATAACAACAGAATAAGAGTAGAAGAATAACTTTTATAAAGAAACTAAAGTGAATTGAACAACTTATATGTGAAAGACAAATTGGAGGCAACAAAAATGCAGCATAACATTACAATTGAACAAAGCATCCAAGAACTTCAACTCCTTCACCACCACTTCCTTAAATAGGCATTTTGGGAGCCTTGGGTCGAGCATAAAACAGTAAAAAGCATCTCAATTAATTTTGGTAGGCCATAGGTGGTGTAAAGATTGTGGAATTTGAACTTTTCCACATTTGACCCGAGGTGGCAGCCAGCTTTCCTTCACCGAACAGAAGCATCTGGAAGACCTTCTAGACGGCCGAATCTGAGTGGGCCATAGAAGACGCAAATGGATCACCGGATGTCGTCTAACCTCCCGTAAAATTTGGGCCCATTTGGAGTTACGGATCCCGAGATATGATAAAATTAGTGGACTGTTTTTCTGGGCAGCAGAATCTGGCCCAGAATTGTATCTCTAACTTGGGACGCTTTAATTACCACCATAGAGGCCGCATTATGATTGGATCATGCAGAGTTATGTGTTACTCTGAATGTCTTCTAGCATCCCACAAAATGTTGGATTCATTGGGACTCTATGTTGGGCCCCACAGTCTCATCAGTGGACTCGTGTCCAATCTTCCTTCTCTAGAATTGCTTCCTTTCATCACAAAATATCCCCTTCTTCTTCCATGAATTCTCCATTGATAAATGAATGAAAAATGTTCAAATTTAAGTGTAGATAATGTTCCCAAAATATCAAATTAAAAAAATTGATAATTACATTCCTTAGAATCAGATGACTCATTGGGCCTAATTTGGTGTATATTAGGCATGAAGTGCACAAATGATGAGAATGGATGTTTATAATGAAAATGCACTAACTCAGGCCCATAAGATCAAAAATGAACATTTAATACCATTAAAATGTAATTAAAATATATTTTTTTATTGGATAATCACACCCCCCCCAACTTGAGATTTGCTAGTCCCGAGAAAATAATTCAATGATTTTATTTGAATTCCTTTCTTCAAACACATTATAACAAACAATGCTCACAATGTAAAGTGCACACAAATATATTTTTATAACCTATCAAGATAATTTAAAACAAGATGAATTTAAAAGAAGATCTCAATCCCAAGCCCATTCCTTTGATCAAATCCATCATCATACTTCATCCAACTGAATTAGGTGTAATGATATGTTGTGTATCACAATAGATATGGGGGTTCATTTTCATTCAAGGGGAAATCATGGAAGCTCTAGGTGGAATCACATTTAATCCTAAAATGAGTATTCATTTTTTTTATTTTGTTTTGCAATATTGCCATAGTAATTGAGATTGTAGTTAATCAAATTAACCCATGTAGCAAGACTTTGCCGATGACTCCCAGACTCAAAGGCCTTAGGGCACCAAGTGAATCCCACATACTAGGGCATCGTCTCGAGTTAACTTAATCAAAAACAAAGTCATATTACCATAAATAGAGATATATTGAAAAACTCAGGGCTAGACAACTCTGGAGTCACGATCCCCAAGTGCCGAAAGCCTCGCATTTTATCAATCCATTGCTCTACACGTGAATTTTTTTTAAATAATTTTTTTTAGTTTTTTTTGAATACTCATATTATTAATAAAAATAAAACCAGACTATGATATTTATTATGGGACCCAAAAAATTAAAATTAGTACCCCACAGTCTAGAGGACGTGCATTGTAGCATTTTTTTTATTTGGATGAAAATATAAACGATGAAATATCACATTGGACAGCCACAGTTCCCAAAATCTATGCTTTTAAACTTAATCAGGAATTAAATTAAAAGTCAAGGAAATAATAATTATTTGATATTTAGTTTTTATGTGAGCAAAGATGTTATTATATGAATGATAAATGAATTTTACTTCTTTTTTTATCATTGTTTTTTTTAAATAAACATTTTGTTTCCACACCCCCAACTTAGAATGAAACTGTCCCTAGTTTCATAAAAAAAATTTAGAATGGGGTAGAGGAATAAAAAGGGGAGTTCAATAAGGAAATTTAAATGTGAGGATCATGGAATAAATTCACCTGGTGGTTGAAGTTTGAAGTTCTTGCCGCTCGAATTTATTCCTTTGATATCCATGTCACTTGCAAAGTTCCCTAGTGGAAAAAGGAAAACAAACAAACAAAACAAAAGAGTATATATATATATATAAGTAAAATATAAGTATATATATAAAATAAAATATACTGATGATTCATTGTCTTCTTTTTAAATTTCTGGGTAAGGTATTACTCAAGGATCACACCACGTGACACGGATGAATATGGTTCTCCCCTTTCGTACCCATCCATACTAATAATAGAAGAACAGGTCAAAAGTCTATTTATTATTATTATTATTATATTGTTTTATTTTTTTTAAATATAAAAATGATTAATTAATCTTATTTGAAAAATAAATATGATTCAGAAGGTTTAGAAACATGAAAACCACGGGTTGCCTCCCGTGCAGCGCTTTGTTTAACGTCATTAGGTCGACTTGAACCCCATGACTTACCCAGTACCAACTTTCAACATTTTAAGGACCACATGTTTCACCACTTCTACTAGGTTGAGATTCAATCTATTTTTAGAATTTGTTTCATGCACAAACCTATGTTCTAAAATGAGTGGTAAAATCAAAGGAATATTAGAAATGGTTGATCTAGTTTCCTCTGTAGTCTTTCCTAAGACATCAATGATCATTCCAACTTTTTTGGTTTCAAGAGAATAATGAATTCCAATTGAAATATCATGATTATAACTTATGAATGGATTATTTAGAGGGGAGGGAAGGACAATAATTTTGAGCGCAGGTTGGATAGGACATTTAGACACAAGTTGATATTTTGAATCCAAGTCAGTTCCATTTTCCAAATTTCTCAACAAAATTGGTTCCTTTTGAATAGTATATTCAACCACCAAATTAGAAAGATCAGTTTCAGGAATTGGTATGCACTCAAAGTTTGTGATTTCTCTTAATGGTTCGGTGATTTGTGTTTTTGAAAAATCATCAATGGAGTTATATTCCTGAGACTGAATCCATGATGTCAAATTCTCCTCTTTTGAATCCAAAAAGTCAATTTCCTCCTGATTTAAATACCCTTCAACAATTCCTTTATCCTCTTCATCTTCCCCAAATCCAAAGGTATTCTCTTTAGTAAATTCATGAGAGGTTTGTGGGAAACTAGACACTTCACATAAGGTTATGGAATGGACAGTTTGTGTAGGGATGGGTTCCTCACAAGTTTTAATGCTTTGTATTTCTAACCTCAATGAGGATACCTCAAAATTCATTTTCTCTATTTGTTGACACAATTTTTCATGTAATGTTTGTGGTTCATTATGGACAAGGGGTTGAGAAAGATGGTCTATTCCAGGTGGATAATTAAGTTGTTGAAATTGTATAGGAGGGTGTTTTGATTGGCTTTGTGGGGATTGAAACTCATTATAGGATTGAATGTATTGTGGATCATATGAATAAAAACATTGTGGTTCAGCATGATGTTGATGATCCCACAAGTAGGAATTAGGATGGTCATTGTACATCACACTTGGCGTAGAGTGATCAAAGTAAGGAGAGGTTCCCCATGTTTGGATTTGTTCAAAAGGGTTTTCCATTGTAATGAAATTTGTGATGAGATAAGAGAAGAGAGATGAAAAAAAGGATGATAATGTCTAAGATAACTTACTTAGGTCCCCGGCAACGGCGCCAAAATTTGATTCTCGCTCAAATTTACCCAAGAGAAGAAGGTAAGACGGTCCTTGTAGTTTAGCTTGGGTTATCGAATCCACAGAGACCTAAGAAGAAACCTATAGACACGTACATTATATGGACTATTTTAGGCTATGAAGAGGCCAAATTGGATTTATTTTGGTTGGATTTTAAAGATATCTAATTGATTTAAGTGAATTCAATTTAAAAGAATGAGTTGATCCTAGGTTATTGCTCGGGGTGGATTGGACGTATTTCCTTTTTAATGATTTCAATTTCTTAAATTTGAGATGGGTTCGTTTTAGGAGATAAAACAACATCATCACTTTCTGGTTTAATGTCTACACCTTTTAATACTAATCACCTATACACTTGAAGGATCAATGTTTTGAGCACTTCAAGGTAAAGGTTCGTATTAGTACATGAAGTGTGTGACCTTAAATTCAACAAGGACGATGGAGTTTAAAAATCATCAAATAAAAATACCAATTAAAGAAGTGATTATACATTAATTAGGTGATAAATAACATCCAATACAGCCCCTTGCTACTCCCTTGGATCAACCCATAAGTTGGTTTGCCCTCCATTGATCCCATGGTTTCAATGGAAGCGGAAAGTAGACTCATGAGGGAGGAAATGGAGAAGTAAGGAAAACAACAAAAATAAAATGATCACTCCACCATTGTGTGAATAATTTCACAAGGGTTGGTGTGAATAAATTCACACCTTGATCCAACGGTATCAAAGTGATATGAATAACAATAGAATAAGAGTATAAGAAGAACTTTTATAAAGAAACTAATGTGAATTGAACAACTTATATGTGAAAGACAAATTTGTGGCAACAAAAATGCAGGATAACATTACAATTGAACAAAGCATCCAAGATCTTCAACTCCTTCACCACCACTGCCTTAAATAGGCATTTTGGGAACCTTGGGTCGAGCCTAAAACAGTAAAAAGCATCTCAATTAATTTTGGTAGGCCATAGGTGGTGGAAAGCTTGTGGAATTTGAACTTTTTCACATTTGACCCGAGGTGGCAGCCAGCTTTCCTTCACCGAACATATGCGTCTTGAAGTCCTTATAGACGGCCGACTCAGAGTGGGCCATAGAAGACGCAAATGGAGGTTTGGATGTCTGCTAACCTCCTGAAAACGTTGGGCCCATTTGGAGGTACGGCGCCCGAGATATGATAAAATTGGTGGACTGTTTTTCTGGGCAGCAGAATCTGGCCCAGAATTGTATCTCTAACTTGGGCCGCTTTAATTACCGCCATAGAGGCCGAATTAGGATTGTATCATGAAGAGTTATTTGTTCCTACGAATTTCTTCTAGCATCCCACAAAATTTGGGATTCATTAGACCTGTATGTTGGGCCCCACAGTCTCATCCGTGGACTAGTGTCCAATCTGCCTTCTCTAGAATTGCTTCCTTTCATCACAAAATCTCCCCATCTTCTTCCATGAATTCTCCATTGATCCCTAAATGAAAAATGTTCACATTTAAGTGTAGATAATGTTACCAAAATATCAAATTAAAAAAATTGATAATTACATTCTTTAGAATCAGATGACTCATTGGGCCTAATTTGGTGTATATTAGGCATGAAGTGAACTAATGATGAGAATGGATGTTCATAATGAAAATTCAATAACTCAGGCCCATAAGATCAAAAATGAACATTTAATACCATTAAAATGTAATTAAAATATATGTTTTTATTGGATAATCACACCCCCCAACTTGAGATTTTCTAGTCCCGAGAAAATAATTCAATGATTTTATTTGAATTCCTTTTTTCAAACACATTATAACAAACAGTGCTCACAATGTAAACTGCACACAAATATATTTTTATAACCTATCAAGATAATTTAAAACAAGATGAATTTAAAAGAAGATCCCAATCCAAAGCCCATTCCTTTGATCAAATCCATAATCATACTTCATCCAACTGAATTTGGTGTAATGATGTGTTGTGTATCACAATAGATATGGAGGTTCATTTTCATTCAAGGGGGAAATCATGGAAGCGCTAGGTGGAATCAAATTTAATCCTAAAATGAGTATTCATTTTTTTTTGATTTTTTTTGCAATATTTCCATAGTAATTGAGATTGCAGTTAATCAAATTAACCCATGTATCAAGACTTTGCCGATGACTCCCAGACTCAAAGGCTTTGGGGCACCAAGTGAAGCCCAAATACCCGGGCATCGTCTCGAGTTAACTTAATCAAAAACAAAGTAATATTACCATAAATAGAGATATATTAAAAAACTCAGGGCTAGAAAACTCTGGAGTCGCGATCCCCAAGTGCCAAAAGCCTCGCATTTTATCAATCCATTGCTCTACACGCGATTTTTTTTAATAATTTTTTTTAATTTTTTTTGAATACTCATATTATTAATAAAAATAAAACCAGCCTATGATATTTATTATGGGACCCCAAAAATTCAAATTAGTACCCCACAGTATAGAGGACGTGCATTGTGGCATTTTTTTATTTGGATGAAAATATAAACGATGAAACATCACATTGGACATCCACACTTCCCAAAATCTATGCTTTTAAACTTAATCATGAATTAAATTAAAAGTCAAGGAAATAATTATTATTTGATATGTAGTTTTTATGTGAGAAAAGATGTTATTATATGAATGATAAATGAATTTTACTTGTTTTTGTTATCATTGTTTTTTTTAAACAAACTTTTTGTTTCCACACCCCCAACTTAGAATGAAACTGTCCCTAGTTTCATAAAAACAAAATTTAGAATGGGGTAGAGGAATAAAAAGGGGAGTTCAATAAGGAAATTGAAATATGAGGATCATGGAATAAAGTCACCTGGTGGATGAAGTTTGAAGTTCTTGCCGCTCGAATTTATTCCTTTGATATCCATGTCACTTGCAAAGTTCCCTAGTGGAAAAAGGAAAACAAACAAACAAAACAAAAGAGTATATATATATATATAAGTAAAATATAAGTATATATATAAAATAAAATAGACTGATGATACATTGTCTTCTTTTTAAATTTCTGGGTAAGGTATTACTCAAGGATCACACCATGTGACACGGATGAATATGGTGCTCCCCTTTCGTACCCATCCATACTAATAATAGAAGAACAGGTCAAAAGTCTATTTATTATTATTATTATTATTTTGTTTTATTTTTTTTAAATATAAAAATGTTTAATTAATCTTATTTGAAAAATAAATATGATTCAGATGGTTTAGAAACATGAAAACCATGGGTTGCCTCCCATGCAGCGCTTTGTTTAATGTCATTAGCTCGACTTGAACCCCATGACATACCCAATACCAACTTTCAACATTTTAAGGAACACATGTTTCACCACTTCTACTAGGTTGAGATTCAATCTATTTTTAGAATTTGTTTCATGCACAAACCTATGTTCTAAAATGAGTGGTAAAATAAAAGGAATATTAGAAATGGTTGATCTAGTTTCCTCTGTAGTCTTTCCTAAGACATCAATGATCATTCCAACTTTTTTGGTTTCAAGAGAATAAGGAATTCCAATTGAAAGGTCATGATTATAACTTATGAATGGATTATTTAGAGGGGAGGGAAGGACAATTATTTTGAGCGCAGGTTGGATAGGACATTTATACACAAGTTGATATTTTGAATCCAAGTCAGTTTCATTTTCCAAATTTCTCAAAAAAATTGGTTCCTTTTGAATAGTATATTCAACCACCAAATTAGAAAGATCAGTTTCAGGAATTGGTATGGACTCAAAGTTTGTGATTTCTCTTAATGGTTCAGTGATTTGTGTTTTTGAAAAATCATCAATGGAGTTATATTCCTGAGTCTCAATCCATGATGTCAAATTCTCCTGTTTTGAATCCAAAAAGTCAATTTCCTCCTGATTTAAATACCCTTCAACAATTCCTTTATCCTCTTTATCTTCCCCAAATCCAAAGGTTTTCTCATTAGTAAATTCATGAGAGGTTTGTGGGAAAGTAGACACTTCACATAAGGTTATGGAAGGGACAGTTTGTGTAGGGGGTTCCTCACAAGTTTTAATGCTTTGTATTTCTAACCTCAATGATGATACCTCAAAATTCATTTTCTCCATTTGTTGACACAATATTTTAAGTAATGGTTGTGGATCATTATGGACAAGGGGTTGAGAAAGATGGTCTATTCCAGGTGGATAATTAAGTTGTTGAAATTGTATAGGAGGGTGTTTTGATTGGCTTTGTGGGGATTGAAACTCATTATAGGATTGAATGTATTGTGGATCATATGAATAAAAACATTGTGGTTCAGCATGTTGTTGATGATCCCACAAGTAGGAATTAGGATGGTCATTGTACATCACACTTGGTGTAGAGTGATCAAAGTAAGGAGAGGTTCCCCATGATTGGATTTGTTCAGAAGGGTTTTCCATTGGAATGAAATTTGTGATGAGATAAGAGAAGAGAGATGAAAAAAAGGATGATAATGTCTAAGATAACTTACTTATGTCCCCGGAAACGGAGCCAAAATTTGATTCTCGCTCAAATTTACCCAAGAGAAGAAGGTAAGACAGTCTTTGTAGTTTAGCTTGGGTTATCGAATCCACAGAGACCTAAGAAGAACTCTATAGACACGTACATTATATGGACTATTTTCGGCTATGAAGTGGCCAACTTGGATTGCTTTTGGTTGGGTTTTAAAGATATCTAATTGATTTAAGTGAATTCAATTTAAAAGAATGAGTTGATCCTAGGTTATCGCTCGGGGTGGATTGGACGTATTTCCTTTTTAATGATTTCAATTTTTTAAATTTGAGATGGGTTCATTTAAGGAGATAAAACAACATCATCACTTACTGGTTTAATGCCAACACCCTTTAATACTAATCACCTATACACATGAAGGATCAAAGTTTTGAGCACTTCAAGTTAAAGGTTCGTATTAGTAATTGAAGTGTGTGGCCTTAAATTCAACAAGGGCGATGGAGTTTAAAACTCATCAAATAAAAATCCCAATTAAACAAGTGATTATACATTAATTAGGTGATAAATAACATCCAATCCAGCCCCTTGCTACTCCCTTGGATCAACCCATAAGTGGGTTATCCCTCCATTGATCTAATGGTTTCAATGGAAGCGGAAAGTAGACTCATGAGGGAGGAAATGGAGGAGTAAAGAAAACAACAAAAATAAAATGATCACTCCACCGTTGTGTGAATAATTTCACAAGGGTTGGTGTGAATAAATTCACACCTTGATCCAACGGTATCAAAGTGATATGAATAACAACAGAATAAGAGTAGAAGAAGAACTTTTATTAAGAAACTAAAGTGAATTGAACAACTTATATGTGAAAGACAAATTTGAGGCAACAAAAATGCAGCATAACATTACAATTGAACAAAGCATCCAATATCTTCAAATCCTTCACCACCACTGACTTAAATAGGCATTTTGGGAGCCTTGGGTCGAGAATCAAACAGTAAAAAGAATCTCAATTAATTTTGGTAGGCCATAGGTGGTGGAAAGCTTGTGGAATTTGAACTTTTTCACATTTGACCCGAGGTGCCAGCCATCTTTCCTTTACCGAACGGACGCGTCTGGAAGTCCTTCTATAAGGCCGAATCAGAGTGGTCCATAGAAGAATAAACTGGAGCTCCGGATGTCTTCTAACCACCTGTAACATTTGGGCCCATTTGAAGTTACGGATCCCGTGATATGATAAAATTAGTGGACTGTTTTTCTGGGCCGCAGAATCTGGCCTAGAATTGTATCTCTAAATTGTTCCGCTTTAATGACCACAATAGAGGCCGAATTAGCATTGGCTCATGAAGAGTTATTTATTCATCTGAATTTCTTCTAGCATCCCACAAAAGTTGGGATTCATTGGGCCTGTATGTTGGGCCCCACAGTCTCATCAGTGGGCTAGTGTCCAATCTGCCTTCTCTAGAATTTCTTCCTTTCATGACAAAATATCCCCATCTTCTTCCATGAATTCTCTATTGATCCCTGAATAAAAAATGTTCACATTTAATTGTAGATAATGTTCCAAAAATATCAAATTAAAAAAATTGATAATTACATTCCTTAGAATCAGATGAATCATTGGGCCTAATTTGGTGTATATTAGGCATTAAGTGCACAAATGATGAGAATGGATGTTTATAATGAAAATGCACTAACTCGTGCCCATAAGATCAAAAATGAACATTTAATACCATTAAAATGTAATTAAAATATATGTTTTTATTGGATAATCACACCCCCCAACTTGAGATTTGCTAGTCCCGAGCAAATAATTCAATGATTTTATTTGAATTCCTTTTTTCAAACACATTATAACAAACAATGCACACAATGTAAACTGCACACAAATATATTTTTATAACCTATCAAGATAATTTAAAACAAGATGAATTTAAAAGAAGATCCCAATCCCAAGCCCATTCATTTGATCAAATCCATCATCATACTTCATCCAACTGAATTAGGTGTAATGATGTGTTGTGTATCACAATAGATATGGGGGTTCATTTTCATTCAAGGGGGAAATCATGGAAGCGCTAGGTGGAATCACATTTAATCCTAAAATGAGTAATCATTTTTTTGTTTTTTTTGCAATATTGCCATAGTAATTGAGATTGCAGTTAATCAAATTAACCCATGTTGCAAGACATTGCCGATGACTCCCAGACTCAAAGGCCTTAGGGCACCAAGTGAAGCCCACATACTCGGGCATCGTCTCGAGTTAACTTAATCAAAAAAAGTCATATTACCATAAATAGAGATATATTAAAAAACTCAGGGCTAGACAACTATGGAGTCACTATCCCCAAGTGCCGAAAGCCTCGCATTTTATCAATCCATTTCTCTACACGCAAATTTTTTTTTAATAATTTTTTTTTAGTTTTTTTTAATACTCATATTATTCATAAAAATAAAACCAGCCTATGCTATTTATTATGGGACCCCAAAAATTCAAATTAGTACCCCACAGTCTAGAGGACGTGCATTGTGGCATTTTTTTATTTGGATGAAAATATAAACGATGAAATATCACATTGGACAGCCACACTTCCCCAAATCTATGCTTTTTAACTTAATCATGTATTGAATTAAAAGTCAAGGAAATAATAATTATTTCATATGTAGTTTTTATGTGAGAAAAGTTGTTATTATATGAATGATAAAGGAATTTTACTTCTTTTTGTTATCATTGTTTTTTTAAAAAAACATTTTGTTTTCAAACCCCACAACATAGAATGAAACTATCCCTAGTTTCATAAAAACAAAATTTAGAATGGGGTAGAGGAATAAAAAGGGGAGTTCAATAAGGAAATTTAAATATGAGGATCATGGAATGAAGTCACCTGGTCGTTGAAGTTTGAAGTTCTTGCCGCTCGAATTTATTCCTTTGATATCCATGTCGCTTGCAAAGTTTCCTAGTGGAAAAAGGAAAACAAACAAACAAAACAAAAGAGTATATATATATATAAGTAGAATATAAGTATATATATAAAACAAAATAGACTGATGATACATTTTCTTCTTTTTAAATTTCTGAGTAATGTATTACTCAACGATCACACCACGTGACACAGATGAATATGGTGCTCCCCTTTCGTACCCATCCATACTAATAATAGAATAACAGGTCAAAAGTCTATTTATTATTATTATTATTATTCTGTTTTATTTTTTTTAAATATAAAAATGATTAATTAATCTTATTTGAAAAATAAATATGATTCAGAAGGTTTAGAAACATGAAAACCACGGGTTGCCTCCCGTGCAGCGCTTTTTTTAACGTCATTAGGTCGACTTGAACCCCATGTCTTACCCAATACCATCTTTCAACATTTTAAGGACCACATGTTTCGCCACTTCTACTAGGTTGGGATTCAATCTATTTTTAGAATTTGTTTCATGCACAAACCTATGTTCTAAAATGAGTGGTAAAATCAAAGGAATATTAGAAATGGTTGATCTAGTTTCCTCTGTAGTCTTTCCTAAGACATCAATGATCATTCCAAATTTTTTGGTTTCAAGAGAATAATGAATTCAAATTGAAAGGTCCTGATTATAACTTATGAATGGATTATTTAGAGGGGAGGGAAGGACAATAATTTTGAGCTCAGGTTGGATAGGACATTTAGACACAAGTTGATATTTTGAATCCAAGTCAGTTTCATTTTCCAAATTTCTCAACAAAATTGGTTCCTTTTGAATAGTATAATCAACCACCAAATTAGAAAGATCAGTTTCAGGAATTGGTATGGACTCAAAGTTTGTGATTTCTCTTAATGGTTCGGTGATTTGTGTTTTTGAAAAATCATCAATGGAGTTATATTCCTGAGACTCAATCCATGATGTCAAATTCTCCTCTTTTGAATCCAAAAAGTCAATTTCCTCCTGATTTAAATACCCTTCAACAATTCCTTTATCCTCTTCATCTTCCCCAAATCCAAAGGTTTTCTCTTTAGTAAATTCATGATAGGTTTGTGGGAAACTAGACACTTTACATAAGGTTATGGATGGGATAGTTTGTGTAGGGATGGGTTCCTCACAAGTTTTAATGCTTTGTATTTCTAACCTCAATGATGATACCTCAAAATTCATTTTCTCCATTTGTTGACACAATTTTTCAAGTAATGGTTGTGGATCATTATGGACAAGGGGTTGAGAAAGATGCTTTATTCCAGGTGGATAATTAAGTTGTTGAAATTGTATAGGAGGGTGTTTTGATTGGCTTTGTGGGGATTGAAACTAATTATAGGATTGAATTAATTGTGGATCATATGAATAAAAACATTGTGGTTGAGCATGTTGTTGATGATCCCACAAGTAGGAATTATGATGGTCATTGTACATCACACCTGGTGTAGAGAGATCAATGTAAGGAGAGGTTCCCCATGTTTGGATTTGTTCAAAAGGGTTTTCCTTTGGAATGAAATTTGTGATGAGATAAGAGAAGAGAGATGAAAAAAAGGATGATAATGTCTAAGATAACTTACTTAGGTCCCCGGAAACGACACCAAAATTTGATTCTCGCTCAAATTTACCCAAGAGAATAAGGTAAGACAGTCCTTGTAGTTTAGCTTGGGTTATCGAATCCACAGAGACCTAAGAAGAAACCTATAGACACGTACATTATATGGACTATTTTAGGCTATGAAGTGTACAACTTGGATTGATTTTGGTTGGGTTTTAAAGATACCTAATTGATTTAAGTGAATTCAATTTAAAAGAATGAGTTGATCCTAGGTTATCGCTCGGGGTGGATTGGACGTATTTCCTTTTTAATGATTTCAATTTCTTAAATTTGACATGGGTTCAACTAAGGAGATAAAACAACATCATCACTTACTGGTTTAATGCCTACACCCTTTAATACTAATCACCAATACACTTTAAGTATCAATGTTTTGAGCACTTCAAGGTAAAGGTTCGTATTAGTACTTGAAGTGTGTGGCCTTAAATTCAACAAGGATGATGGAGTTTAAAAATCATCAAATAAAAATCTCAATTAAAGAAGTGATTATACATTAATTAGATGATAAATAACATCCAATCCAGCCACTTTCTACTACCATGGATCAACTGATAAGTGGGTTAGCCCTCCATTTATCCCATGGTTTCAATGGAATCGGAAAGTAGACTCCTGACGGAGGAAATGGAAAAGTAAAGAAAACAACAAAAATAAACTGATCACTCCACTGTTGTGTGAATAATTTCACAAGGGTTGGTGTGAATAAATTCACACCTTGATCCAACGGTATCAAAGTGATATGAATAACAACAGAATAAGAGTAAAAGAAGAATTTTTATTTAGAAACTAAAGTGAATTGAACAACTTACATGTGAAAGACAAATTTGAGGCAACAAAAATGCAGCATAACATTACAATTGAACAAAGAATCCAAGATCTTTAACTCCTTCACCAACACTACCTTAAATAGGAATTTTGGGAGCCTTGGGTCGATCCTCAAACAGCAAAAAGCATCTCAATTAATTTTTGTAGGCCATAGGTGGTGGAAAGCTTGTGGAATTTGAACTTTTCCACATTTGACCCGAGGTGGCAGCCAGCTTTCCTTCACCGAACAGACGCGTCGGGAAGACCTTCTTGACGGCCGAATAAGAGTGGATCATAGAAGAAGAAAATGGAGCTCTGGTTGCCTTCTAACCGCCTGTAACATTTGGTCCCATTTGGAGGTACAGATCCCGAGATATGATAAAATTAGTGGACTGTTTTTCCGGGCCACAGAATCTGGCCCAGAATTGTATCTCTACCTTGGGCCACATTAATGACCACCATGGAAGAAGAATTAGCATTGGCTCATGAAGCATTATTTCTTCTCCTGAATGTCTTATAGAATCCCACAAAAGTTGGGATTCATTGGGCCTGTATGTTGGGCCCCACTGTCTCATCAGTGGGATAGTGTCCAATCCGCCTTCTCTAGAATTGCTTCCTTTCATCACAAAATATCCCCATCTTCTTCCATGAATTATCCATTGATCCCTGAATGAAAAATGTTCACATTTAAGGGTAGATAATTTTACCAAAATATCAAATTAAAAAAATTTATAATTACATTCCTTAGAATCAGATGAATCATTGGGCCTAAATTGGTGTATATTAGGCATGAAGTGCACAAATGATGAGAATAGATGTTCATAATGAAAATGCACTAACTCAGGCCCATAAGATCAAAAATGAACATTTAATACAATTAAAATGTAATTAAAATATATGTTTTTATTGGATAATCACTCCCCAACATATATATTACCTTATATTAATCCTTGGGTGATTCCTTATGAGGTTCCATCCCCGCACATGTGTCTGTCCCCCAGATCCTCAATACTAACACTATCTATCTATGGTGTCATATATATCACATAAGAACATTCCTCATTATCATAAAATATTATGAATCTAGACCAAAAAGTATCTCATTGAATCTAAATCCTTGTCCCACACATGGATTCTAATTGATATTCATTCCCACAACAACACATGTAACCAACAGGTGCTACCTCAGTCCTGATATTTTCAAAATATAAAAGGAATACACTAACATACAACCTAGTAACATAACCTCACTCATAATCCCATGATTCACATTTAATCTTACCTAATCTCACACATCTAACCCATAGGTTATCTCTCATATAAATCACAACTCATAGGAAATAGATTTGTCCTCATATTAATATCACCCTACAAATCACATTCTAAAACACCCATCTTAAGTTCTCATGTACACTTAATCGACATTGCATTCCAAACCATCAGCGAATTAGGAGATAATACTTACCAAGAATCTACATGAGATACTACCTTCATAAAGACTACAATATCATCTAGGTATACATATATAAGTAACAACATCATTCTATGATAATCAATGATGAGTGAAATATATCCCTATGGTTTCCTTAAGTATAATTTCACCAAGAAGCTATATAGGAAAAATCATATTGGTTTTTGTTGACACTTTAAGTAAACTGAACTATTTCTTATTTCATAACTAGTATCCCAGACTCGCAATTTTTCAATCACCCCTTGGCATATTTAGGTTATCCATAAAAACCATGAACATAAAAAACCCTTATACCACCACAACACATTATGATATATTTTATTCTAAAATATATTCAATATCTTTAATATCTTATGATTTACACATCACCACGTTCAAACAAAATGTGATACTCTATTAAATTATTTTTAAAACAATGCCTTTGTAATGTATTTTTTTTGTTGGAGGGTATGAATAGGACATACTAAATGAAGAAAATTATATAGTTTTCACTTGTATAAATTAAATTCAATGGTTATCAACTTAATTATAAATAAAACAAGAACCATTTCAAAGGAAAAGAAATTTTTTCTTAAAAGCTATAATTTTTTTTTCTAAAAGGTTATTTAGTTTCTCTTTGCACGCATAATTTAATATTAATTTTTATAAATAATTTTAAAAAATTAATATTCAAAAATTAATATAATTTTTTAAATTAACTTATCTATATTAACTCACAAGAAAAAATTGGTAATTTTCAGAAAATATTAATTTTTTAGTGAATTGTGAAATTAGGAATTTATAAAAAGTTATCTTTTATTATTAATAAATTAAGTCCAGTTTTTATTATTATTTTAATTTAAATTAATATATGAATTATTTAGTTGTATTAAATTAAATTAATATCACATACATTAAACTTATACTATATTTTAGTGTAAGTTTATTTTTACACTCTAAAACACTTTTTTCTAAAAACTGTTTTAAATTGTATTATATTTCTCAATTTTCAGTAATTAAAATAACCCAAAATTAAGAATCATTTCAATTATGTTTTCATATAATATATCTATAAATATTAATTTAAAATCATTTAATTATTATTACTTTTCATATAGTTAATATGAGATCATATTTTCCTGAAAAATGCTTTTCTAGAAAACCCACTTTTTCAACACGTTTGTGGATTTAATTTTAAATTAAATTATTCAAATTTTTTATTTAAATTTGAAGAAATGGATTCCATATTTAGAATAATTATAATTTATATTATCCAATAATTTCAACTGAAATTTTGACCATAATGAATTGTTAAATGGTAAAAATTATTTACCGTAGTTAAGGTACTAATTTTCTTATCAGGGGTCAAACAATAAAGATACGTGTTAATAATGAACCAAAAATTTTATAATTACAATTTAATTGTGTTATTTAGACCTTATATATTATAAGGATAGAACATGGTATATTTTGGACCCTTGTGGCATGAGAAAATGTATGGGGAAAATCTTTTCTTCTAAAACTTCATGTGTGTCCTCTCTCCCAATTATAAAAGGCCACTTCATATCCTCTCCTTTCCACTCATAAAAAACCATTTGGTTTGGATAAAACATTACAAAATCAATTACATACTTCCCTACATTAATCATATAATCCTATTTTTATCATAATGTCAACCTAGGCATTCTTTTGGTGAAAACCAAAAGAAGTTGTCGGAATAAGATGTGACATCCTTAATATAGTGTTTTATTTTATTTGTTTATCCACTTCCTATAAATATTTTTAAAACATTATGATATAATAATATCATTATATTTTATATATTTATACATTTGTTTTGATAATTTCCTCCCACATACTGGAAACTAATTTGTTGATCATTTTACGGTAGACTATAGCCTCACAAAAAAACATAATTCTTTTTCCATCACCACATCTCATGACTAGATATAATGATGTATTTAATGTTTATATATGATATTTATGATATTATTAAACCAATATAATTAAAATATCCCAAATATATTCTTAATTTCCATTTTATAAAGAATATGATAACAGCACTCGTGTGATGGTGGACTACCACTTTATGAAGCGATATGATTTTTTCTTCACTTAAACTTATAATGAAAGGAAATAAGGATTAATTTAGTATTTATATTTAATAATAATGACCTGTTGACCATAATTTAAGAATAATAAATCATATAATATCTTATCATACAATCCATTGAAAATGATAGCATCATTTCTGTGTGTGGTGGACTACTTCCTCATAAAGCGATGTGATTCATTCTCCAAAATTTTAATATTATCATATCACATAGATAGTATGTGTAAGGTTATTTTAAGAAATACTATTTTATTTATGATATAATTACCATCCTTTAAAGATAATATAAATATTGCCTTAATTCCACCAATTTTTTCAAATAATGGAAACCTTACACATGTGTACGTATGATCTATCATCTTCATAATTGAAACATAGTTCATTTTTCATAATAATATTTTATGGAAGGTTTAAAAAGTATAATTTATCTATAAAAATGGTAATTATTTTATGGTTACCATTCTGTATATAATTAATAAATAATATCTTTTTCCATAGTCAACTTACAAAAGTGATTTTGGACATATGAGTCGATTAACATTAAAATGTTAGAAGTGGAATTAATTAGTTAGGTAATTGAATATGATGTGGTAAAAATTAAAATAAAATGAATAAAACATTAAAAGCGTTCTTTAAAAAGTAAATAATTAACTTATTTTTATTATTCTTGCATATAATGAACACTCATGTAAAATTGGTCTCAAAGTAAGGGATTCCTCTAAACCACTCTTTACTTCGTGTTATGAACATTCTGATTATAAATCACTTTATCTCTATCTTAATGTTATATAATTATTGTAAATTATCTATATATATCTCACATATATACCTATATTATTATCCCTTC
The DNA here is from genome assembly GCA_963277665.1 of Viscum album. Lineage (NCBI taxonomy): Eukaryota > Viridiplantae > Streptophyta > Magnoliopsida > Santalales > Viscaceae > Viscum > Viscum album. Next base: position 316,698,216 of record OY728140.1, read on the forward strand.
CTTTTATGGGGTAATACAATCGTTATGATCATTTCTCAAATTCCTTCATTATGAAGTTTCAATTTTTATGATATGAAGAAAGATTATGAAACCCATTTTCTTTTAATTGGTAATTATTTTTTTTCTCATTATGATTGATTACTTTATATTGAACACATATATCATGAACATTTTATGATGGGTGCACCCTGAAAGTGCTCCAACACATTGGGTAATGATTTAGTCTCACGATGCATCATTAATGAGATTAGGTAGAAAACCTAATCCAGTAATAGAATTTTTCCACCATATGATATTTCCTAGGAAATTAGTCTTGGATCATTTTTATTCCATTTTATATGGTGTTACAAAATTTACTATGATTCCATGATCCTATTATACCATTTTACTTCTGATATGATTCCCTAAAATTACACACAATCCTTATCTTTGATGAAATAAAGTTATACATTTGAATCCCAGGTTATGATTCCTTGTCATGTTTATTCCCTTATTGGGATATTTATATCACCACTTTCATATGAATTAATTAGGTTATCCCATGTAGTTTTATGAGTTAAAATGGACTTTAGGATCTTATAATGGAAAATAAAATAATGATCCTATGTTTAATTTTTTATTTTATGTAATATGATCCTAGTCTTTCAATAATACTCGGCCTTTACAATCCTTGTGTTTCAAAAATGGATATTTGTATTCAACAAAAACGTAAAAAATGTGTCAAGGGAATATTTTACCATAGTTTCTATGAGCATAAAGGTTTATTTTGACATTAGAACTATGATGATAAGTTTTTAGTGAGAACACTGGAGATAATTATAAGGACAAGACTAAGAATAGAAAAATATTCTTGAGTTTTTTTAAAGAATAGAGTGAGTAGTTTCTAAGTAGTTAAATCCCTTATTATATTATAAAAGTGGATGTGGTTCTTGCACAAATGTACCAAGGTGTAATAACTCTGAAAGAATTCACATTGGTCTTGGCTTGAGAATTTCACGATAAATTAAAATGGTCCTTATTATGCACCTAGTTCGCAGCACTCGATGGATATGTTTTGGAAATTAAAAAAATATTTATGAAGCATTATAAGGGAACTGAATTAATTATTATTTTATAAAAACTAATATGGAATTTACTATGGATAAACTATTTTGAAACCTTATCACTCACAAGTTACGGTGTACTTATCTTTTATAAGGTATTACTCCCCATTTTATATGTTTCCCTTGTGAATGTTTGTTAGTTAATATATTATCATTTTTTTCTTCTATTTAAAATAAGGAAATAGGATAAACCAATCCAACAACCAATATGATAGGAAATGTGATGATTTCCCAAATTATATACCTAATATCATGAATATGGGAGCTAAAATCTTCATGGAAGTACTAGATCAAGTAGCTCAAGTTATGAATAATAACATGAATCATGCAGAATTCCCAAATCCTACTAAGAAGGATTAAGTTACTATAGAATATTTTATTTTAAAAAGACCCCCAACTATAGCGTAACTTCTAATCCCCTAATTTTGGAAAAACATTTTAAATCCATTAATAATATATTATATGTCCTCCAATGAATAATTTTAGAGAAATTTGTGTTGTTTGTTTATTTCATTGAGCGATAAGCTGATCTTCCGTAGACACAGATCAATATCACAATGTCCATAGAGGATATTGATTCCATATAAATGGAAGAAATAAAAAAAATTCATAAAATATTTTCCATGAACACTCCATTATAACAATAGATTGGTAGTTATTCAATATAATATAAAATAAAGAAGAGTTTATCAGGGCATATGATGAAGGCTTCAAAATTTTTTCACGGTACACCTCCATCTTCTTCATCAACACTGAAATTAAGGTGGGCCATTTATATATTATGATAAATTCAAGTATATAAAAATATTTGGAGATTCCTGACTTTTATAGTTATGAAAATATTTTCCATTATTCACTCAATGTTAATATAGAGATCAGTGACTCTATGGTATCATGTGATTAGGGAAAAAATAAAATGGAGTTTTCTTCAATGGTATAAATAGATAAATCCCACGGAGGAAATAAACCTCAACAATGCTCTTTTCCAATGGTGTGGGAGAAAACAACCCAGAAACTACATAAGGGGAACTAAAATATGCTTCAAGTGTGACAAATATGGAAATCTAGATAATGTTCCATAATAAAATGTCAAACCCACTACTGAAGAAGAATAAAAGACGTCCCAAATCAAATATATGTCTATTGTATAGTGTTTTAACTATGTGGAACAAGGGAATTAAGAAATACGAATTACCTAAACCAAGGGTGTTGGAGATAATAATCCATATCAACCCCCAAGGTATCAAGTAAGGGAACATTCTATAATAAAGACTGATGTCGAAGCTAACAATGATGTGGTGACAGATATGCTAGTTATTCATTCAAGAATAGATAATGTAAATTTTGATTCTAGTTCTATGAATTATTTCACATCTTTAATGTTTAGTAGAATTATTCATAAAACACCTCAAAACATGGGGGTTGAGCTATCAATGACAAAAGAAATAGAGAAATGGTTGCATCCCATGTATATAACACCTCACCAGTAACTTTTCGTGGACATACTCATCAAAAAAATCTCATTTTACATTCTTTAGTATATTTTGATGATATTTTGGGAATGGATTTGCACTCCTTATATAAATCCTACATCAACTATTGATAGAGGTAGATCACTCTTCATGTCCTAAGTCTCCCTCAAACATTGTACAAGTATAAAGAAGTGGATCTCTTTCCCCTAGAATATTTTATTCAATAATTGATATTATTGCATTATGAGAAAGAATTTATATCCAAAACCCTTAAAACACTGGGGAGAATCATTGTTGAATACATTTCTATTATAAGGGATTATATTGATGTTTTCTTTAAAGAGTTTCCTAGTCTTAGTCCTAGATGAGAGTATGGGTTCTCAATCAAACATATACCTGGATGTCTGTCCATAGAAAATAATCCTTGTAGAAAAGAATATTTTGTGTTATAAAAACATAAGAATTAGTTACTAGAGAATATGTAAAAGGTATTTATAAACTAGAGTTATTCACTTTGGGGTGTTCCAGTACCATTTTATAATAATAATGATGTGTCAATATTCCTATTTCATGATTATCATGAACTAAAAAAATCAAGATAAAGAAAAAATACCCCTATTATGTATAGATACCTTGTTTGATTAACTAAAAAGAGATAAGTATTTCTCTATTTTGGACCTTCGATTGGGATACCACCAATTAAGTGTGAATAAGGGTGATATTTACAGAACTGTCTTTTAATCAAGGTATAGACACTAGGAGTTCACAGTGATGCCTTCCAGACTCCCTAGTTCTCTAGAAATCATTATGGAATTGATGAATAGAGTCTTTAGTGACTACCTAAAAAAAATTGGTAGTATTTATAGGTGATATTCTGACTTACTCCAAACTTAAGGAGGATCACAGGGCGTATTTAAATATTGTGTTATGTGCTTTGGGAAAGGAGAATATATATTTAATGTATAATAAATGTGAGTTCTAGATGATGGAAGTATCATTCTTTGGCCATATTATCACTAGTATAGGGATATATGTGAACCCTTATCAAACAAGGGAAATTGAGGGATGTCCTAATCCTGTATCTATAATGGAGATACATTGTTTATGTGAACTATATGGTTATTATAGAAGATTTGTGATTTTTTTGATTTCAAAAATCACTAGCCAAGTTATCATGACAAGATGAAATAAAAAATTAAACCAGTAAATTCAAAGAGATATTTAAAGAGTTGAAAAGGAGTCTTATCATTGGAGTTGAAAAGGGAGATTCTCAAGGATTCACATATCTCATCCTTCTCTATTCATACAAGAAGCACTATAGTGTGTAAATATCTATGAAAAAATATCTGGTGGGATAACATTAAGAGGGAGACTGAGGAATTTGTATCTCGATGCTTGGTATGCCAAAAAATCAAGGTTGAACGATAAAAGTATAATGGTATAATAAAACAATTTCCCATAGAAGAATGGAAATGGGAAAACATTACCATGTATGTTATATTAGGACTCTCGTGGACACCACAAAAAATAACAAAATTTTGGGGTTAGTCTATCTCCTTACAAATTCATCACAAATCATTACTATCTTTTAAGATTGCTCAATTGAATAAAATCGATAAGATAGACATAATGGAAGTGGTAATATTTTATATAGCTCCACTCACTATTATATCCAATTGAGATCCATGGTTTACCACAAGGTTTTAGAGAATCATTTAGAAATCGATATATATATAACTTTGTTTCAGTACTACTTATCACCCTCATATGGATGATTAGTCTGAAAGAACCATAAAAACTATAGAGGATATTCTAAGGCCTTATTCCATGTATTTCTAAAGATTTTGGGATCAACACCTTCCCCAAGTAGTGTTCTCTATAACACCCTGATAATTTACGGGATAGATTCTTTTTAATTTCATTGATGTCTTGTTTTGTATGCTACACCAATATTAGATTTCACTATATGCAACACTATATTAGCTTGCAGCATACACAACACTATAATTTTATTTTATTACACACAATTTCAATTTATTTTGATAGAAATCATTTCCTCTAACACTGACTTTTCTTTCATTACACCCAAGAGTGACCTTCTTCAATAGCTTGCGTTGTATGCAATACAGTGTTTCACTAAAAAAATGTTATATTATTAAAATATTATTATTTAATGGAATATAAATTAGATTTTATGAATATTACTAACCAAAATTTTAATTTTATATAACATGAAATTTCATCTTTTGTATTTTATAGAACATGATATAATAACAAATTAATGTTTTCAGATAAAAGAAGTATTTTTCAAAAAATGTAGTTTTTCTGCCTTTTCATGGCACACCAATTTTAAATCTAGTTTTAAAAACATTTACAAAATAAATTTCTTCTTTGGAAGTAGGTTATGAAAATTTAATTTGGTTGAATTTTAGGTATTTTTCAGATTAAATTCATATTATAATGAATAGTGAAAAATATTGCATTTGAATTCAAAACTATATTTTCATCTAGTTTATTTATATAGTTATATTATATTTTTTAATTAGATTTAAGGTGTAATTGGATTATGTTTTTATCCTTTAATCCTATTTTTTTCATTTCAATTAATTTCACATTTAAATTTTACATATAAACATGTAAATATTTTTCTAGTTTTTACATCATATAAAACCCCGCATTCTGGTTTTGACAATGTGAATTAAATTTATATTAATTAATGAAACTTTTGTGTTTTGAGTTTTGAAAAATAGATACCATATTTTCAATCAGTGGTTCCAAATTATGTTAATTGGTTAATTTTATTTTCTGTATTTTATGAATAGTAACGACTGTAATTATTATTTTTCACGGTTAAAGGTAAATCGGGTAAATTACGCTAACAAACTGTTTGATAATGATAATAAAATTACCCTAATACCTACCAAAATCCAATTAGATTAATTAAATTCGACCATTATCACCTAAGTGTTGGAATTTATTCATTTAATTTTACTTTTTCCATAAAAGTAATGTAATTATAATTAAAACAAAAGAAAGTGACAACATGTCACTCTCATATATCTTATAAGTATAATAATTTTACTGTAGTGATAAAATACATAAAAAATCAAAAATAAACAGTCTCCATAAATCTAATGCATTTATCTACATCATGTGAATGTATTTATAATTTTTAGAGATTAAATAATTACCATTAATGATTATACAATAGTGATGTATAAATTATTTTATTGATAGAAAAATCTAATAAATGATATTATAAATATTAAAATAAATATCATATCAACTGATTAATGTTCTCCACGAATTTTCTAGGTTACTATGACATTTTTGGAGTGTATTAAATATTTTTTTTGAATTTATCATATATGTGGATTTTATTTACAGTCAAATAAAAGAATAGTGTCAAAATTGACAGTATTTCTATTTTATAAAAATGACATATTATTAAATTATTTAAAAATAATAAAATATTTAAAAATTAAAAAGTGAAAATTATATGATATAAAATTTCACAAAGTATCCAATTGTGGAAAAATTACAAAACATAAGTAAATATTAATAACCATTTAATATTTAGAATATTATTATCACAAATAAAATTAAATAGATTAAATAATGATAAATCAAAATGATAAGGTTTAAAATAAGATAAAAACATGTATAAATTATATTTTTTGAGAGTATTTATACCCACATACATCTAATATTCTAAATGAATTATTTTGGGACCATTATTAATCGAATATGAATTTATAATAAATTAATATTTCAAGACTTTGCTAAAGTGACCCTCCCCCCTCTTATTAAATGCCACTACCTCTACCCACATAATCACATCTTTAAATCCATTCGTCTCATCCAAACTATGATAAAATAAGCCAAAAAAATCTCTACCTTTCTCATAGAGACCACACATGGGGTATAAATCCATCCTAGGGCGACATTTTGTTCAAATCAAAAGGAGATACTCAAAAAAGAGGTAATTGTTTTATCACCTCTTTCAAAAATCCTTTCTTATTCTACTTCCTCTTCATATGTTTTTATCATATTAAAGTAATAAATATAGTATTTTAAAAATTATGAGATATTATTATAATTATGTCACACACTTATACCTCCTTTTATCCATCCTATGAATAACAATATCACCATTTTTGTGTACGTACGACATACCGTCTCCACGCCGTTGTGTAATTTCTTATTAAACAATACATATTTTGGATGGGTATAATGATGCACATAATGAATTTAAATAATGGATATAACATTATAAGTTTTATTTATAATTAATATACCTTCCAATTATTTACCATTTAACCATTAGGTGAATGATATCATTGCTCATTCGTACATATGGTCTACCGTCTCCACGAAGCGATGAGATTCAATCTACAGATTAACCATTAATGAATGATTATAAAGTATATATAATAAATAATAATGAAATATATTAATTAATAATTTTACATGATTTATGTAAGTTTGTATATATATATATATAGATACTTACTTCCATTCAATTTAATAAGGAAACAGAAACAACGTTCATGCGTACACACGGCCTCCCGTCTCCATGAACGGTGTATTTAATCTCATTTATCTATCTATAATATATATGTATATACTGAATAAATATGATATATTAATAAATTTTTACATTATAAAAGTATTTAAATCATTATCTAAGTAATAATAGAAATAACAATAAGTCCAAACACGTATGGTAAATAAAACAATTATTACCCAAAATGTTACTTTAACATGGAATTGATAAATGACCGGGTAATATAAAGTCATAAGTGAATCAAATATGATATAATAAATATTATTATGGTTATGTTTAAAGTTAATAATATGTATAAACCAACTATATAGGATTTGTGGCAACATGTAGAAGAAATTAGACCTAAGGTAAGTGATAATTTTTCAATCTCATTTTTATCTGTGATTATTTATATGTAAATATTTACGGGGGTATATTTATTGTCCAAATAATTTTTTACTAATTATGTAATATTATTTATATTTTTTATAAAAAATTTAATGTTAATTTTACCCTTTGGTGAATTTTTATGAAACAGTATGAAAGGAATATTTTGTCGTTATTCGATTTTAGGTACTTTTTTGACATTTCTAACAAATGTATGAGGAGAATGTTTTTTTAACTTATACAGAATGAATAAATTTTTATGGTTTAATGAACCCTTATTTCGATGAATCTTCCTCTACAATATTTAAAAATTATTTTCAACTATATTATTTTCATTTAAAATTGTGTGGCATTTTGGGAAAATAAAACATTTTAAGAAAAAGGAAAGATATTTTCCCGAGGAATTAAGTTCAAATGTTTTATCAAAATTATTTTCCATATAAGATGACATAGGGTTATGTTTCAGTAGATATTATTACTTAAATTTGATTGTGTTTATGATGGAATTATTTTTATGGAATTTATTTATTTTATATGGATTATGATAGAATGATGTTTAAGAAACCCATTTTATTTAATGGGTTGTGCTATGATGAAGGATTTATATTTTTTGGATCTTGTAAGAATGATTTTATTATGAGATGTGTGGGACATATATCTCCCTCCAATTCATTGGGTAACGATTTATATCTCATGAGATAATCCTTAAGAGAATATAATATAAATCTAGTTTAGTAATAACGGCTTAGATCAGCAAGTAAATCTTGTTCAGTAATACATGGCTGGAATGACAAGTAAACCCAGATCAGAAAAGGACTTTGTCCACTATGATGGAATTCGTAGCAATACCATTTCTACTACAGAAATAATATCAAGTTCTTATTTATTTTCCAAAATTCCATGCTTCATGCCAATGCCATTTTATCATGGATAATGTTCCTTTGTGATCTATGCCTTACATACTGCCAAGATTTATTTCATGTCTCAATATTTTGATGTTTAAACATTGTGTTCATGATTTTAAATTATTACGTTTATGGTTTGTTTTATATACTCCATGATTACCCTTAATGAGAATTCAATCTCTCCCTTTTTATGTTTTCTTTTCCCCTAGACATAAAGAAAGGTGTAATGAAGGGAAAAAGGGGGAATATATTTATGGGAGATGTGGAAGATCTTTCACCATGTTAAAATATAATGTTCCATGTTTCAAAGAAACTAAACTAATGTATCCTTTAGGTGTCTGTTTCTATCATTTATAAAGTATTACTCAAAAGTAATGTAATGTACATGTACATCAATCTTTGGTCTTCATATTCTTATATAATAATAGTTTATATTCTAGAATTCAAATGGAAACATATGATGATCTGTATGGGAAGCAGTGTTATACACTAACAAGCTAGGATAAAGATGTATTTCAGAAGCGAATAAGACATGATATTTCCAAAAAGGTGATATTGATATTCCAAACCATTTATCATCACACTAAATCTATGTAAATTTGACTAAAAACAATGTAGAAAATCGTCTATGAGACATAGAGTTTGAGGTCAAGGATAAGTTGTTCCTTTATATTTTACTGTGGAATAAGGTCATGAGATTTGGGAGGAATGGAAATATTCTTCATATATACATCAGGTCCTTTATGATCCTTGACCATATTAGAGATTTATCATACATACTACCACTCCCACTTAACACATCTTGAGTAAATTATTTTTTCCAAATATCCCTCTTGGGGAAGTACATACCGAACCCCTCACATATACTGAATATAGTGGTGGTACCCTTAAAAAATGACTATTCATAAAAGGGAACCTGGTGAATATTCTGTATCATAGATACAAAGTTCTATGAAACAAGAAAACCCACATTATAAATGTGTTTTATAACAACCATAATTTTTAGGAAGCAACGTGGAAACAAAAAGAGTCGATGAAGCAGAAGTACCCTCTCATGTTTTCACCTTAGTGTGTAATAATAAATTCAAGGGGTGAAATTATTTAAGGGGAGAGTAATGTAACAATATGAGCCTTTATGATATATTTTCTTTTAAAATAAATTTAATCCCTTCGATGTCTTGTGATGCACACAACAACAAGACCAAATGAAAAATTTAATTTTATTAAATTATAATTCAAACATGGCCTTTATAACCTAGTTGTTCAGTTGGATAGTATGAATAGGAATAAAAAATAATGAAAATTATATTGTTGATATATGTATAAAATATATTCAATAATTATCTACTTAATTATAAATAAAATAAGAACTATTTGAAATAAATTGAATGTTTTCTGAAAAAAATGTATTTTTTCTAAAAGGCGGTTTAGTCATGCTTTTCACACATATTTTAAAATTAATTTTTTCCCAATTTTCTAAAATATATTTTAAAAAATGAACACGAATTTTAAAATCATCATATATTTATTAATAAAAATTTAAATTTTACAATTTCCCAAAAAAAATTAATTTTTCAATGAATAGTGTAAAATATTTAAGAGTTTAAGATTAAATTAAATTATTCAAATTATATGAGTTGAAATTGAAAAACCGAAATCCATATTTTTAATAATAAGAATTTATATTATCTGATAAGGTCAATATAATTTTTTAGCATAATGAATATTTAAAAATGTAAAAGTATTTACTGCTGTTATGGTAAAAATCAGTATAACGTGGGATAAACTAAAATGATAATGGTTCAAAATAACCCAAAACATGTATAATAGATAATTTATGGTCATCTTTAGAACCAATCTCTTCTCATGTTCTTATATTATGAATTTTGCAGCCTTTTTTCATGTCAAAACTTGGGTGGAATTATTTCTTTTCCGAAATTCCAAGTGTATCTTCTCCTACACATACAAAAGTCCATCCCCTATCATCTTCATTCCAAACATCCAAAACAAATTAATTCAGATAATAAAATTCAAAATAACATTCCTAATTCTGTAAAATCATCCTAGAATCACTATTTTGGTCATAAATCCAACCTTGGAAGACTTTTGGGGAAAACCAAAAGAAGTCGTTCGATGAAGATGTGGCATCATTAACCAATTGTTTTATTTTATTTCTTCATCCACCTCATCTAAATATTATTAAAATATGATGATATATTAACCTATGTATATTTTCTATAATGAGATATTTTTATGGTAATGGAATGGCTTGGAACCATCTTTACCTCCCTCAAATGTTTAATGAAATCGTTGATCGTATGTATCGCGGGAAACCGCCTCATGAACCGATGTAATTCATTTTCCATCACTGCTTCTCATGGATTGATGTAATGATGTATTTAATGATTATATATTATATTTATCATATAATTATACTTATAAATCTATAAAACCATATATACCTTTTTACTTTCCATTCTGTAGACAATATTATACTTCCACTTCTGTGTATGATTAACTACTACCTCGTGAAGTGATGTGATTTGTTCTTCATAAAAACATTACATTAAAGGTAATAAAGGTAAATTTAATTTTTAAATTATATAATCAAAACAAACTAAAAATTCTAGAATAGTAATATATCATATAATATTTTACCTTACCATCTATAGAAAATGATAACGACATTTATGTGTTAGGTGGGCTATCGTATCGTGAAGTTATTTGATTCATTTTTTTAATTTTTTTATTACTAAATCACATTGGTGATATGTGAAAGTGAATTTAAAGAAATTGATTTTTTGAATATGAGTTATTTATCATTAAAACATCAAATGTTAAATTAATTAGTTATGTAATTGAGCATGACAAATAAAAAAAAACTTAATTGAACAAAAAAGAATGAAAAAGGTTATTTAGATTGTAAATAAATAACTTATGTTTATTATTTTGAGAGATAAAGAATAGGCATGAAAAATTGGGCTCGTGGTAAGGGATCTCTCTAAACCACTAATTACTTCGGGTTTTGAACTTTCCCCCTATAACTCACTTTATCTCTATCTTATTGTTAGGGAATATTTCTAAATTATGTATATATGTTTATCACATATATACCTAGCTTATTCTATCATCATTTGATGGGGGAAATACCTGACTTACGGTCATTTCTGAAATGACTTCAATATGAAATTTCCTTTTTTATTATATGAGTCAAGATTGTGATACCCTTTTTCATTCCATGGGTAATTATTATTTTATGATTTATGATTGATTTCATTATATGGAACACATTTTTCATGAACATGTTATGATGGATGCACCTTAATATCACTCCACTATATTGGGTAAATCTTTTGTCTCATGAAGAGCAATGTATAGGATTAGGGAGTAAACATAATCTAATATGGGGATTTTCCACTATATGATATTGTTAAGGTAGTTAGCATTACCACATTTTTATTCCATGTTATATGTTGTTGCCATATTTCCAATGATTCTAAGAACTTATGACACCATTTTGTTTATGACATTCTCCCTTGAAATTACCCATGATCCTTCTCTTTTATGATATGATGTTAAACTTTTAACTCATAATTTATGTTTCTTTATCATGTTTGTTACCTAACTATAATTTTTAGATCCCCCGTTTATGTATTCCCTAGGTAATCACGTGTAGTTTTAAAAGATCAAATGGATTTTAGGGGCTCCCTATAGAAAATAAAATAAGGATTATATGTTTATGTTTTCCTTTTATTCAACATGATACTAGTCTTCCAGAGGCAATAGGACTTTATGATTAATATGTTTTATTAATGGATATGTATGTTTAAGAATCATGTAATAATATGTTTCAAAGTAATATTAGTTTATATCCCCACCCTAAATGGTCTTTCTTCCTCTAAGAACCAATAAAATTTTCAAAATACACATTTAAATTCAACTAAAAACCATTTATTTGGTATTTTATAAAATATAAATAGGGAAAATATTTCAAAAACACCAGATCCAATACGCATTTCAATCAAACTATTTTATAAACACGTTTCCTTTTAAAACCCAGTTTTCTAAAAAAATTCACACATCCCAAACACGATTTCCCTATGGGGGTAAAAAAATAAAATTAAATCAAATAGACCCATCAAATCCATATTAATCTAATCATGCCTTATAATATATTACAAAAAACAAAGATTATTTTATAAGATTCATCAATTAATACTAGATTCCAATGAGTCAACATGTCATTTAGTGCCACCTATAGGTAATGTATAATTCCCTATACAAGACACTTTCATGATGCATGTACAACTCACTAGAAGAAAACAGATCCCTATGACTCATAATGACTCTCATCCACCCCACAAGAGGATTCTTTATCCAAACCACCACCCCACTCTTCCTAGAGGGCCAAATCCAAACACTAGAAATCCCCTAAAAACATTGGTTTCAACCAATTTCATGTTTTCTAGAAATTCACTAAATATACCTCCATAACCCTGAAACCCTATCTCCACATACATCTAACACTATCCATTCAAAAAAACATCCTTTGATAATACATTTTAACACCCCATCTCGGAATTCCCAAATGGCACCCACATGGGGATGGAACTTAACCTCAGGTTAACTTACTCTTATGATAAAGGATGTCTACTAGAATAGTGTCCCGAATGTAGTCATGGAGATACTATATACTCTAATGTAATCCTATGTTTTATGCTCGAGTCTATAAAAAATTATGCATGACCCATATATATAACGGACATCCCAAATTTTCTGTAGACATAATATAGGGAACCCATGGTTCACTATGTGTTCAAAATAGAAATATGTAGACTAAAATATGATGCATAAACCATAATAGAGTATAAAACATAGATAAAAAGTAAAATATGAATCATTTAAATTAATGGAACAGAGGATATTACATGATGAACAATAATTAAAAGTAAAATACAAATTCTCATGATCAACTCACATAATCAATCCATCAAATATATGGCCCCCAAAACCTTCTAACTAAACCACATATCATTCTATAAGTGATACCTATGTCCTGAGAGAAAATGGAATGATATACTCATATACGATGAAACCCATGCCATGTTATAAAGTAAGAGGTGAGTCAAATGAACCAGTAGGAATCTCAAATGCCTCAATAATACTAATTTATAATATAATAAAGTTGATGTGACTGAAATACATGTATAATAATTTCATTCATACCAGTGTATAGGACCTACCAAGAAAAAAAATAAAAAACTTATATCAAGAATACCATTAGAGTCTTCAGGTGTTAACCAGACCACCTCAAAACCATAATATTTTTAATTTTGATAATGTCAGAGCATCTATGAGCACATCATGGAACTGTTCCAACCAATACATATCCCAAAAAATGTATATTTTTGGGGGACAGTATGGATTCCTTGGGGGATGGCCTTCGAATATCCATTTGTATTAGGAATATCCAAAACTTCCCCACACACCTATGTTTAGCCCTCAGTGTTCCATAATAATATCAGAAACACATAGTTGATTCAGTTTCTCTGTTGACACCCTTACTCATGACTACTATAAACCTGAACCAAACCTATTATGGGATAACACTTTACTAGGGAACCTACCAAGGTCCCCTAGGTTAAACCAAATCTTATAATCCCTTCATAGGTCTTTCAATCACATTTTTGTATTTCAGTTATAGACATTCATTTTATCCATCATATACATCATCATCCACTACAGTCTTTATACCTATCTTAATCCAATTACTATATCCCAAAATAAAATAGGCTTAGATACCAGAACTACAACCATTGTCCAACCATTAATATACATCATCAAGAATAATCATAGTCCACAGATAATATAAATTGGTAATCACAATAATCACAAAAGCTTTGGAAAATAGGTAATCCACCTCACAGGGCCAGATGAACCTAAAAAAGATCTATCAAACCATTCTATGTTACCTTTAGAAACAAAATCAAAAACCTCTTTTAACAACATTTCAAAAGGAATAACATGTCATTTTACACATTCTTGACACTTGGCCAAAATCTAGTTAGCGTTCTTTAGAAAATACCCTTTCATTTAAAATTATCATTTCAAACCCAGGTCTCAAATTATCATTCTTCCAAGTATGTTTCACCTGATCCAAACCCCTTTTAAAAATTACATTTTAAATTTGAAATTAATTTTTTTAAAATCCAACATGCTCCTATAAATTGTCCATAAAGTGTTCCACCGACACTCATTCAACCAAGGCACCACCATCGAATTGTTTAAAAATTTATGTGGTCTATGTTGACTATTAGGTGAATGCATGTCCATCCCATATTTATAGAGGAATTAAATAATTCATGAAATGTAGATATAATAATAAAAATTCTAGCACAAAAACATAAAATTAAAAAAATGATCAAATGAATCAAATAAAGTCAAGGCCACCTACCTTAGCAAAATATTATAAATCCTTCCCAATATAAAATCAACCTCTTCCAAATCCATTAGAACCTATGTCATCAATAAATAACTTAAAATTAATTAAACATTATAAACCAAAATTTTAAAATTATATAAATGATAATAAAATCACTAACAAACCTTGTGATATTGAAACCAAAAGAAACGATGTGTGGTACCCTTTCGAAACACATTGTGACCTAATAAATTAATAATTCTTAAATTATAACTCTAAATCAAAGGCTAATTTTATCCATATTCACCATAATACCAAAAAAATTCTTAGGAAGCATACCTTACGATAAATGATGAATAGTAACCTTAATACCTGATCCTGAGGCATCCTCTACTATTGAACCCATAAGAATTTGGAGTTGAGTTATTGATAATATATAATTCATTGATTTTTTTGAAAATAAAAAATTTTATTTGGTGGTGATAATTAAATAGAGGATAGTTTTGGAATCATTCATTCTATAATTTTGATGTTTGAGGAATTTTTGTTGATGTTCATTATGATGAAAAATACATATTTCTAGAGGTTCTACCTTAAATTTATCCTGGTGGTATTATACTGAAGGAATTATTTGCTTGAAGAGTTCTGTTGTTGGAAAAGGTCTGAGATGATTACATACCAAAAATTACACCGTCCTAGGCCACACAAGGTAAGGGGTCACCCAACCGTGCATTTCATTGGACTGATAAACCAAGGCCTATCTTACATATAGGGGAAACATGGAAATCATTGATAAGGAAGGGAATACATAGTCATACATAGGAGATTACTCATGTTGTTTTAGGCTTTTGAATTGGAGAAGTGATCTACACCAAAAGGTGGTAGTGTGAAGGTGGCCAATAGTGGACCTTGTCACTTGAATATTTCAAAGTCGATGGTGTAGAAACCCATGTTTTGGGCCATATGGAAGTTCTGAAGGAATATTATTTTTCCATTTATGGATGGATAAATTCTTAAATTGATTATTGTAATGTAAATATAAGCCTTATAATAATTTAATGTGTTTTTTTGTTGTTTTTAAGGCACAAAATATTTCATAGAATCCTGGAGGAGTTTCATGAGCATTAGTCCTTGAAAAACTTTTTTTGGTGGTAGAAACAACTGTCTCATGGGTGCGGTGCACGATTTGTTAAACCCTATGACTGACTGTGTACCGTGTTCCCGGTTTGACATTATACACCACAAGGGTTGGATATTGGTTTTCAAATAGTGCAGCTAAACATGCAAGGGGGGCATATCTGTAAATACCAATGTAATGATAGAATGACTCATTTTAAAATTTATTAACATGAATTATATAGTTATATTTCTTATAAAAATATTATATAATTTTTTAATCAAAAATGAAAATAGTTTTAACAAAACTATTTTCATATATGTTTTTTAATGTTTAATTTCTAAATTTTATAATTTTTATTTGAAAAAATGACTATCATTTTTTAAATCATCATATGAAAATTATATGAGGTTTTTTTCTTTATGAAAATTTTCATTTTTAATGAATAGTAAAAATTACTAAAATAAAAGTAATAATAAACACAAAGAAAGTCTCTAAAACATGTAAAAAATTAACATAAGTTTATTTTTCAGGATGATAAAGACACATTTTACATGTTGGACTCGTGGAATGAGACTTCCTCTGAATAAAAAATGCTTTTTTATTATAAAAGGGAAGATGGTTGAATGCCACAACCAACAAAGGGACCACAAGGAAGTTGAAAATAATGTAAACCAACAGAATACCCTGGAAAAAAATCTATTCACTCCAAGGAAAGAGAACCCAAACTATCATAGACAACGAGTTCCTCATCCAATATCCCAACTCTGGCAAGAGCGTCTGCGGAAAAGTTATCCACCCTCCAGCTGTGATGAAAGGTGTGGGACATCTTCTCAATTTCTATTCATTGAGGCATATTTTGATGTTATGCAACAATATTTTTTTATGAGGGGTATATACAACCCCTTTGATGTGTTATATCATGAATTTTTCTATTCTCATATTATTTAATGTTTTGTTCAATATTATTCTTTCATGAGGATTATGATTTAAATATTTACATGGTGATAAAGAACTTTTCATCTAAATAAATCATCTTTTAATGTTTTTCCTAAAAATATCTTTCTATTCCGTGTTAATGATTTTAAAAATATTTTTTAAATGTTTTTAAATAGACATAAAAGATTTATTAATTTCATTTTACTTTATATAAATGTTTTTCAAAAGTAATATTTGTATGAATTTTAAACTAAACATTTTGACAAATGGAAAATGCAATGCCCAATTTTTAATTTATATGACAACATTGAATTTCTTTTTACCATGAAAGTTATTTTACTTCTATATTACATTATAATAATAAAATTTATATTAAATTGAAAATCGCTTATCCATTTTTTTAGTATTTTGGTATTGAATGTCTTCTGAAAAGAAATGTTATTTTGATAATCGAAATTAATTTGTAAACAAATTTAACATAATTTTTCATAAATTTAATGTTGAAAAGTTAAATAATATAATGTTTTATTCATGTTGTGGTTCATAGGGATTATCTAAGATGGTTTTACCCAGATAGTGTTGGGTGATCCCATTATAGGTCATATGATTTTTTCCCCAACATTGCTCCAATGCACTGAGTAATGATTATGTTCTTAGAAGAATTGTACTTGAATTTAGTCATACAGTTATTCCAATTTGTAAGAGTTATGTAGGGGCTGAATGATATGGAATCCCAAGTCACCTACATTTCTTTTCTATGGTTGATAATTAGTTTTCATGGAAATAATATATTTTAAAAATATAAAATAAATTATATTTTTAAAGGAATGATAATTCCATTTCTGGGTAAAAAGTTTTGTTTCCTTAGGTTAATGTTTTTCCATGGTTTTCACGTATTCATTAGACTAAATAATTTCTTATTTTTTTCCCAAGCTAATATTTTTTAGCTCATACCAAATCTTTTAAAAAAATCACAGGATTTATTAATAGGTAATAAGATGTAAAATTAAAATTTGAAATTCAGGATCATTTTTCATGATAATAAATCATATTTTTTAAAAGTTTTATATGGTGGAAAAAATATATACTGGTCAAAGGTATCCAATTTTTATTACATGGTTTTGTTATGTATGACTTATGCCAAAATTATCTAAAACTCTAAATGTCAAATGATCATGAAATTGAAATAAAGTAAATTCATAACATAAACTCAATATTTTTTAATGTTTATGGTTGGGTCCTTGTTGTTTGTATCATAGGTCTGTTTAGATAACATTGGAGGTTTGGATAATTTTAATAAAATAACCTCAAAATATTTTACCTTATATTAATGTTATAATGATATAGAATTTTAAGACTAGAATATTGCTTCATCTAAAATATTTCTGCTCGGAATGGTTTTCCACATAAAAATTTGGATGTTGTAGTGGGAAGGCTCTAAGGGAAAAATTTCCTTCCAAATCAGAATCTCATGGTGGTTGGAATTGGAATATAATAGTTTGTTGTAGTGATGACTTAGTTCACCCATACTCTAAATATTGGTTGAATCTATGCTACAGAGGAACCAAATCATCCATTAAGTAACATATCTATAGTGGATCATTTTATGAGAAAACATCCTCCATAATTTTGTGGATCATTTATCCCTTTGGTAGATAAAGGATGGATCAATTATCTACATATGATATTTTATTCCATGGGTGATCATAATTATAAAATTTTACTCTTTTTATTTATCATTTTGATAGTGATGTTTATCGTTGGTAGTCTTTGGATAAGAGTTCCACATAGAAAGATGATCCTGATTCCATAGAATGGGAAGAATTTAATGATATTTTCCATAAGAAATATTTCCCTATCATTGTTAGAATTAGGATGGAAAAATAATTCCAATAATTGAGGAAAAAATATGAATATATTATGGATTCATATGAAGAAAAATTCACAATATTGGCCAGGTATGTGCCAAACATCGTTTAAGAAACTAATAGTAAAATTATTAGATTTCAATCAGAATTAACACGAATTATTTGAATATATTTCTCAGCCAGAAAATTTTAAAGCTATTATAATGTTTTTAATTGTGCTAAAAAGTATGTGATGAAGTTTTCTATCTCTTATGTTCCCCCAGATAATGTATTTAATTAGTGTTTAAGATGTAAGGTGATGGGTAAACATACAAAAAAGAAATCTGGATTTATGAAAATGAAGTTCCCATATTGTGGTAATTGATGTAAAAAGAACCTTGGAAAAATGTCTCATGAAGTCAAGGATGTGTTACTAATGTGGAATGTTTAGCCTAATAGCCCATGAATTAAAGGAAAAGAATCATAATTAATCAATGATTAGAGAAATTGATATCTATCCAATAGTAAGATGTTTAAGTTGCAATGAGTTGGGTCATTTTGCAAACATGTTCCCTAAGTTAGTAACTTAGTATGAATATCATCAAGCTTAAAAGAAAAATGGTCCAAAAAAATATTTTGATACTACTACGGTTTATGTTGGGTTGTCAAATTGAGTTGTGACAGGTATGTTACTTGTGTATTTTAATTATTCCAATTACTAATTTGATTCTGGATCATTACATTCTTTTAATTCTAATAAATTTTCATGTAAATTGGGAATATCAACTCATGAATGTAGGAAATGAATTTTGATTTAAAATCTGGGTGGATGTATTATAGAAACCCAAATTTATAGGAATATATCTATTGTTATTAGTCTGATAATCATACCTAGAAATATTATTTAATTGGTCATAGTAGAGTTTGATATAAATTTGGGTTTGTATTTTCTTTTTTTATCATGACATGATAGATTTAAATTCCAATAATGTTTTATTTAATGATTTCATTCCCTTGATGAAATACCCAAAAGCTGTGAAATTTCTTAGAGATGGAAGTGAAACTAACCTATATCACATTATTGAAACCAATTAAACTATTTAAATTCGGAATGTTCTTATACTGAATGAATACATGGAACTTTTTTCAGATGATTTTCTTGGTTTTATTATAGATAAGGAGGATGAGTTTACTATTGAATTAGTACTTGTTCCTAATCATATTTCTTAAACCCCCTTATCAAATGGATCATTTAGAACTTATATAATTTAAAAAGAAGTTATAGGAATAATAAGACAAAGGATTTATCCAAAAAAGTACTTCATCGTGGGGTGATATAGTTTTATTTATTGAAAATAAAGATATTTAAATTATATTTTAAATTAAATATAGATCTTTGAGAAACCTCACAATTAAGAACAAGTATATTTGTTCCTCATGTCAATGATTTTTTTATCAGCTCAAGTGATCTCATTGTTTTGTGAAGGTTGAACTGATGATAGGCTACCATCAATTCAATGTGATGTAAGATCACATTCTAATGACTATGTTTCACACTAGATATGGGCACTATGATTTTTTATTTATGAAATTTGGGTTGTATAATGAACCTACTATATTTATTGATCTTATGAATAGATATTTCGTGAGTTCTTGGACATATTTTTGGGGGGTTTATTACTGAAATTTTGTTATATTCTAAAATTCAAGAGGAACATGAAAGAAACATAAGGATTATTTTTAAAACCTTAAAAGAAAATAAACTATATGGTAAATTGATATACTATGAATTTTGGTTGAAAAAAACATCATTCATTGGACATATTGTTTCCAAAAAATGGTATAACTATTGACCCTACTAAAATGATTATTAATGAATGGTCAAGACCAACAAATATAAAAAAGATTTCTATTTTTCTAAGATTATAAGGTTACTTCTGCTGTTTTATTGAAAAATTTTCTTTATTGTCCAAACCACCAACTAAGTTAACTCAAAGAGGGGTTAAATTCATCATTAAAAAGAATGTGATTATTGATTTCAAAATATAAAAAAAGATTGGGTAATGATCCAGTTTTGTCTCTACTATCCAAAAATAGTGAATTGTAAATATATAATGATTCTTAATTAAATGGAATTGGTTTCTTTCTAATGTAGAATGATATTTTACTTGTTTGTGCTTTTTTCAGTTGAAACCTCATGAGTTAAATTACCCTACACATGATTTAGAATTAAATACTGTGGATTTTTCCAAAAAAATTTGAAGGAATCCTTTCAATTGAGCAAATTCTGAAATATGTACAGATGAAAATAGCATCAAGTATATATTCACTCAAAAATAATTTCACATGAGACAAATAAGATGTCTAGAATACGTTGAGGATTATGATTTCACAATTCATTACCATACTGAAAAAGAAAAAAAGTATCAAATGATTTGATTCAAAACAAATGAAACATTAACCATGTTATATTTGAAATTTTACCCTATAGTTAATGATTTGATGATATTTATCCAAGAATTTGTGGATATAGAAACATTTTCTATTTTGTTTTAAGTAATTTTATAGGAGAACTTGTAAAAATGTAGTATGAAAGATCAGAAGGAGGATAAATATTCATAGGAAATGTGGAATCCATTAAGAAGGGTAAGTTTGTTTATTTTAATACTGATGAAGAAGTTATTTTACGATTTGTAATAATATTATGTGTGACTTTGATTCACAGTGGAAGAAAGTGTTGTTGAGTGAAGTACATAGTTCTATGATTTCCATTCATTCGGGTGGTACTAAGATATACTGATATGTTTATGAGTATTACCAGTGGGATGAAATGCAAAGAGATATCACTAACATTATCATGAATTTTTTGATTTTGTAATAGGTTACATTTTAATGATAGTTATCGAAGGGAATGCTTCAATGTTTTCTAATTCCATAGTGGGAATGTGAAAATATATCAATGGAATTCATCATATGACAACATAAGACTTCTCAAGGTAATAATGTGATTAGTGTTATTGTTTATTTATTAACTTAATCTTTCCATCTCCTTCCCATTCGAGATACAATGTCTTTTGAATAGAATTCTCAATTGTTTCTAAAGGATATAGTTAGGTCACATGGAGTTCCTCTCTCTATTCTTTTAGACAATGATCCCATGTTCACATCTAATTTTGTTTGACGGGACATCAGAATTCATTGGGCACATAATTAAATTTTAGTACAATCTTTTATCTTAAATATAATAGAAAATATGAGTGGAATGTTCCTAATATGAAAGATTTTATTTGATCATGTTCAATGAATTAATAAGGAATTTGGTATCAATATCTTTTATTGGTTGAGTTTTCTCATAACAATGCTTTTAGTTCTGGTATAATGATGGAACCATTTAGGAATTATATGGTAAGAGGTGTCAAACACCAGCATTTTGGGATGATTTAGGGGAAATTAAGTTTATGGGAATTATTTGTAGAGAAAATGGTGGAGAAACTATGGTTGATTTAGTAATATATGACGATAACCCAGAGTAGGCATAAATGTTATTCCTATAACCAAAGGAATGATTTTTCTTTTGAGGTAGGTGATAAGGTATTACTTATTTTCTCGATGGAAAACTGTTATGAGTTTTGGTAAGAAGTTGAATCTTAGTTCATGGTTCATTGGACTATATAACTATTGGATAGAGTCAGATCAGTTTCCTAATGAGTGTCTTTCCCCCCATGTTTATCTCAATTACATAACATATTTCATGTTTCAATGTTAAGGAAATATGTGTCAGATTCAACTCATGGTTTGAGAACTGAAGTAGTTTAGATAGAAGAGAATATTTCTTATAAGGAATATTCACTTTAGATTCTTGACCATAGATAGAAAGTGTTTCAGAATAAGGGGTTTCACATATTTAGGTTCTTATGGAAAAAACATATAGTTGAAGAGGTAACATAGAAATCTGAAAATTATATGTGGGAAAGATAACCACACTTTTTTAATATGTTAAATGAATTTAAAGGACATTATGTCTATAATTATTAAGAATTTAACAACCAAGGAAAGTAAAGAATAAATCATTTTCATAATTAGTAATTCTAATTAGACAGTTATATTAGTTATAAAAATATTAATTAGCATTTTAATAAAAAAGGAAATAGATTTGACTATACCCTTTTAATATACGATTTTATCTGAAAATATAGTTTAAAATTTTATTAATTTTAATTTGAAATAATTATTATAATTTTTTAAATAATAAAATAAAAATACTCCTAGGATGAATGTTTGATGAATATTGAAAAATAACAAATTTTAATTGAAAAATGACATTTTGTTTAATTAATTTATAAATTAAAATTATATTTTAAATTTATTTTAAAGTTAAATTAATTAAATAATAAATAAATAAATCCAATGAATTTCATTTGAATAAATTTCATGTCGAATTTTTGATATAAAATTATTGTAAACTTTTGAACATTTTCTCTTTAAAAACCCGCTTTCTCATTGCCTTTGCGGGGTTGATTTAAAATTAAAAATTTTATTTATATTAATTGAATTTGTAAAAATAGATTCCATACTTGTAATAATCATAAAATATATTATCTAGTTAGGTAAACTTAAATTTTGTATAAGATGAATAGTGAATGTAATAAAAATTAATTACCACAGTTAAGGTAAAAAAGGTGTTACTAGGGTGTAAAACTAAAAAGATGAGGGTACAAATTACAAATAAAATTCTATAAAAATTATTTAATGGACATTTTTAGACAAATAATCCTATATGGTTCAATAATGGTCCATTTTTTACAATTTTTTGATATGAAAAACATAGGATAACTCAATTCTTTTCAGAAATATCAAGTGTGTCCTCACCCCCAATTATAAAATGCCACCACCTCTCCAATCCTCTTCACAACCTAAGACCATTTTTCCAATAACTACCCAAATAACTTCCTAAATTAACTCCTATAATCCTATAAACCCTATTTTGGGATGAAATACAAAAAATTAATGACTTTTTTGTAACCCAAAAGGAGTTACCTAAAGAATGTAATGTCCTCCAATGAGCATTTTTATTTTATTTCTACCATCACCCGCTCAATTTTTTTTAAAACATTATTATATAATATAAAAAGTATCATAAATATGTTGATATGTTATTATGTTAATTTTATAACCTAAATTATTTCCCTCTTACATCATATGGGTTAGGAAATAATCATTCGTGTGTACGGAAGACTACCACCTCACGAACCAATGTCATTCATTTTTTCCTTACCACCTATCAAGGTTAGTTATGATGATAGATATAAATTATATATATGATATTTTTAATATTATTATAAATTTTTATAGATTATATATTATATAAATGTTTACATTACATTCCTTAAGGGATAAGATAATGTCCCTCATGTGTACGGAAGACTTCCGCTCTGTGAAACGATGTGATTCATTTTTCAATAATGCATTAAATTAATGGTAAAAAGGGTAACGATGATGAACATATGTGATAAAAATGACATAGTAATTATATAAATGTCATATTTATAATTCATTAAATTTAAAATTTCATTTTATTTCTTTCCTTTTCACTCATTGAAATATTATAACTTCATCCGTGTATGTGTGGACTACCACCTTCACGAAGCGATGTGAATATTTTCATAACCAGAACACATGAATGATATGAATAAGTATATTTAAAGAAGTAAAACGGTTTATATATTGTATTATGATCATTCTATAAGGATAAAATTATACATACCTAATATCTATAATGATCTTCGAATAAAATAAATGTTACTCATTCAAATGTATGGCCTACAATCTTCATGATTGTAATGTACATCGTTCCTCAAAACCAAAATTAATTATTGGTTTTAAAGGTTTAATTTATTTATTTGTATGATAATTATAACATAATTACTATTCTTTACATGTGTAAATATTGGCCACTTTTACCATAGTCAACAACCAAAGTCATTTTTTGACACATAAGCGAACTATAGTTAAAACATCCAACATAAAATTAATTGATTATGTAATTATATATATAAAAATAATAAGTGAAATAAAAGTAATAATAAAAATTAAAAAGGTTATAAAATAAGTAAATAATTAAATTCAGTTTATTATTGATGTGGATGAAGACATACGTGACATGTCAGACTCAAGGTAAGGGACTTTGTCTCAATTTCCTTTCATTGAGGCATATTTTGATGTAATGCAACTATTTTATTTTACAATGTATATATATAGCACCTTTTATTCATTATATCATGATTTTATCTATTCTCATGGTATATAATTTTTTAGAAATTTTATTATTTCATGGGGCGTATGATTTAAATAATTCCAAACTGATCAGAGAGTTTTTTTCTAAACCAATCATCTTTTAACGTTTTCCTTCAAAATCACGTTTTCTTTTTTGGTCATGTTTTTTTTAAAAAAAATTATTCTGTTTTTAATGTACAAAAAATATTTATAACTTTAATTCTTACATTATTTCAATGGTTTTCAAAAGGAATCATTTTATATATATTAAATGGACCATTTTGAAAAATGATACATGAAACATTCTATTATTAAAGGATATAGTGACTATGAATTTTCTTGCTGCCTTGATTATTATTAGACTTCTTGATTAATTTATTAGGATACATGTTTTCATAAATGAAAAAAAACACATTCCCTTTTTGTGGTTATTTTGTTATTTAATATGGGTTTTAGAAGAAAACCATATTTTGATATCCTAAAGTGATTTGTATACATGTTCAAAAGATTTTTTCATATGTTTTATGATGAAAAGTTAAATCAATAATTGTTTTATTCATGTTTTAGTTAATGAAAACTATATATTATGGGTGTTCCTGGATAATATTGGGGGGTCTGTTATAGCTTATATGACAGGTGAGCCTAGATATTTCTCCAATGCATTGGGAAATTATTATATTCTCAAGGGAATTATTTCTAGAAATTGGTATTATGGTTATTCTAATTTTTAATGTTTCTGAAAGGGTTCTATAAGGGTTCTATGAGATAATTTCCCAAGGTATCTACAAGAATTTTCTCTGCTTTCTAATGAGTTTTTAAATAAATCATTATTTAAAAATGTGAAATAAACTATTTTTTAAAATGAATGACTTTTCCATTCCGGTATAAAAAGTTAATTCTTTTCGAAACGATTTTTTAAAGGTTTTCATGTTTTTTCATAGGACAAATGGATTTCTTATTTTTTATGTCCCATTATATGATTTCTATGGTTAGGTGAAAATTTTAAATGTTTTTCGCTTTATTTAAGGATGAGTAAGGAGGAGGAAGAGGTCATGTTGAAAATCATGAACAGTTTTCCTAAAAATAAATCATGTTTTATTTTAAAATACTTTTAAGGTGGGAAAATGGATATTGATTAGAGGTCTACATTTTCTATTATTTCTTTTTTTAGGTATTAGTTATTTTCAAATTATCTAATACTATAAATCTGGAATGATTATCAAAGTTTAGGCAAGAAATTTATTGACTTAAACACTTGATTATTTCATGTTTAAGGATGGGTCCCTATACTATCCATTAGAATGTTTCCACGACATGGGCTATAAATTATTTTTCAAACCATGCAGCTAGCTGTGCGATGGGCTTATCCCTTAGATATTAGGTGTTCATGGTTGGTGTACTTTTTTCCAAACCTTGAATAAAATGCATGAGGCTTTTAAAAAAAGTAAAAATAATGACTTTCCCATGATTATTTAAACCCCCACCCCTCTTTTCATCTTATACACAAGCACAATAGGGGAGATATTCTAGAGGTCCTCCTACTCTTCTCCTCTAGGAATGGTGATATCTTCACAATCCAGTTTCCATTTTGAGTTTCATTCATCATGTTGGATTTTTATCAACTAGTCAATGATCCCTTGTTCCTCTATTCTCAGTTTATTTTGTGGTATTAAATACTATATCTGTGTGAGATAATTATCCTCATTTCCAATTATTTTTCCTATTTCATTGATTTCCCTTTAACCATATTGAATAAAATCATGACATGGGATGAGTAAACTTTACTTAGAATGAGTTAAGTGTTATATTTTATTTCCTTTTCATGTCACATTTTTTATAACATGATTCATTGTTCCATACACTTAACATTCCCTTTTTTCTCATAAGATGTGAAATTAAATATGTTGAACCTGATTATTAAATTACTTAGCCATTTTGTATTTGATTTTATCCACTAGAGGTTTCTCACCTCAACTCAAACCACCCCTTGGGTGTGTTTTTTATATTTTATTGAACACTGTGCCTATTTAGGTAATAAAACCACCCTCTTAGTATGTTTCCTAAATGTTTGTACTGACAATGCTTACTAACTCTTGATCAGCATTTCAGATGTGAGGAATAAACCATCCTGTAAGGTATATATAACATGAATTAAAGGAATTGAGATGATAACTCAACCCAGTTTAATAATAAAACCACTTATATGGTGCACTATATTCTTTAATAAAATAAGGAAATTGAATTGGATTATTGAATTGATAAAATTTAATGTCCCCCTTTTGGTATAATTTACTGGTGATATGGAATGCTTAAGTACATGTCCCTCTTTGTCCTTTACATTTGAATTATCACATGGAATTATTTTTGACATGGACACATTTTTAATCATTTATGAAATAGGATAATCCATGGTTAATAACATGGTCTTCCATGTTCTATGAATTTTAATAATTTAATGAATTATGTATGCCTTGAGTGATACTTGGGTTCAATTTTATGGAATTACTATGATGGTATCATAGTCTATTTAAGATTATATTTACCATGAATGATACCAGTTTCCTCATTACAGAATACCATAGATGATTTCATTGGTTATGGAAATTATATTATTCCTTGAGTAATAAAAAAGCTTCATTTTTTACAGAATTCCACAGATGGTATCATAGGCTAAATGTTTTCCACATGCTCTGAGAGATAATCAATTTTCCTTTTTATAGAACATTTTGAACATGATTATAGGTTAGTTGGATGTTATGAGTGATACTTGGGTTTCCCTACTATAGAATTCTAAGGAAATGATCATAAATTAACTTCATT
This sequence comes from Viscum album, assembly GCA_963277665.1. Lineage (NCBI taxonomy): Eukaryota > Viridiplantae > Streptophyta > Magnoliopsida > Santalales > Viscaceae > Viscum > Viscum album. The sequence continues at coordinate 316,726,046 of OY728140.1, forward strand.
ACATGAATCCTTGCGTGATACTTGGGTCCCTCATTACAGAACACTATGGAAATGCTCATAGGATGTACAAATTCTATCATTCATGTTTATTTATTAAATCTGGTTAGTGAGATTACTTATTTAGATGTTGGATATGACATTCCAAATCCCTAGATTACATGTTTGGGATGATGTCCCATTTTCAAAATATGAACCCTTAACATTTATTTAGATTCTTGTGGATAACATCCCTTATAAAAAACCAAATACTATGGTGTCTATTCAAGGATGTATGAGTTATGACCTGGGTCCTCGATTGTATTACGTAACTATGTATACAGCTATATATGTTACTATGTATGTAGCGCATATACAGAGATGCAGACTTATTAACAAAAATATATATATAGGCATATAATGACTCCTGTTTTGAGATATTTTCTCTTAGACAAAAGTAGGTATGGTGAGTCAGGTGTCCTTGAAGAACCTGATCCCATCTGATTTTTAGTTATTCATTTATTTATTTATTTATATGACTTCACATTATTATATTTTATATTCACGGATTGTATTTTTTCGACACTATTGGGAGTGGCCTACTGAGTATATCTCACACACTACTCAGTCCTCCATTGCATTAGGATACAAGAAAATGCCTCTTGTTTGTACCACATACTATATAATTACTTCTTATATTATGTAGTCTCATCTATACATGAATGAATTATTATATATTTAGTGTTTTATTATAAACATTTATTATTATCTTTTGTTGTTCTTCCCTTTATTTAAAATTCTTATTCTATTGATTGATGTATTTATTATTATACCATTCTGCTACTCTGATCATGAGGGTGTAGTCTCTCCACCATTCTATCATTAGACCCTCACTAATTTTCATCATTCTCTATCATATGAGGAATCATATTAGGGGCCGAGTGGAAAACTTTATTGTGGAACCATTTAAGTCGCTCCCAGTTTAGGGAACTACATGTGCTATCAGAGATGTTTTTTTTTCTTATTAATTTGGTGTTATAGACATGAGACTTAGAATATTCATTCATTTTATAAATATATTTGTAAATGAGTGATCAACCCATGCATGTGGAGAATACGAAGTTTGAAGGATGGCATTGTTGTTCATGTTATTCAATGTTACAATTGATTATGATTTCACCACGAGTGACTGATGTTTGTTTTTTATTTCATGATTTATGATATTTGTAGTATTTTACCCTTTTCCATATATTCCAATGATAAATCATGATATGAATCATTATATAATCACATATACATTCACATTTCATCAATATTACATTCCATGTATGTTTTATTATACTTGTGATATGTTCCTTTAGTGTTGTTACATGTTTCTGTGACTATTCATTCATATTTTTCATGTTTACCTGTATACAATAATTGAGTGTTTTTTTCATATATATATAAGCCTACCATAATTTCTAATATTTACTAATTTTGATAGAATTCATTGTTATAATTTCAATACATTTCTATTTAAATAAAATGTATGCATTAACCTACGGAGTGTTTTCCTACATAGCTTGATGGTAGAATTCTATTTGACTAACTAATTATAACATGTTTGTTCTGTAAACCATTGGTTTCATGGGACAAAATATACTCTTTGCGATTAAATAGGATATAATTTTCAATCTATAAATGGAATGGGAAATTTATTAATTAAGAAATAGTAACCTATATAATCGAACCATCATATATGAGCTTGATATACCTTGAGACTATTTTATTAATTTAAAAAAGATACTAAACCATAAATATTAAATAAAATTGTTTGTTATACTTATTATGCTTGGACAAACCCAATTATATGATCCTCAACTTTTTATGCTTACGTGAAAAATGCATTAATTGTTTTTCTAAAATTTTATATCAAAAAAATTGATGGGAACCTTATATATCACATTTATTCATTCATAACAAGACCCTCATAGGTCACCTTTATTTTGATATTACTTAGTACATAACCCCATTGTGGTCTATTTATGTTTCATAGGTATGGTTATTTAAAATATCTACAGCCTCTTATATGGATTCACATATACATGTATGGTGGCATCTTACATGACTAGTAACCTTTCTAATTTATAATAAAACATTTTACCTTCTTTTGATCTGTACTAATATAAAGTACTAGTTAATTAAATTTCCAATTACAACCTAAATGGTGATTTCCTCTATATATTGGAATTGTAATTTTCTTTAACTAAGACAATATGAATTTTTATGAATAAATATGTGATGTTTAAAATGGAATCTATATGATAAATTGAATAGTTATGAAAGAATATAAGTTAAATAATTAATTCTGGAATGGAATTTTTAATGAAATTTCCTCTTTTCCTTTGGTGTATCTAAATAACGTAAAATTTATAGTTATTTTCCATGACTGGTGCTTGATGTTCTTTAAAAATCATCCTTCAAATGTTTTCAGAACAAAATGTGAACTATGGTAATGGCTTAAATGAAAACAGTAGAGGTTTTAATATCTTGAGGACCCAAGTAAGGGTCAGATTTACTATTTTCTAATTGAGTTCTTAGGATGAGAATGTGGATGGTTCCCATATGTATTGATTTAATTTTCATAGAATTCATTGAACCCAAAGGAAATGTGATGGTTCCTAGTGAATCTTTCTATCCAAACCATGATATAAGGTCATTACTTTCTATTTGAGTATAGAGAAATCCTAAGGTAGGCAGTTACCCCAGAACATTAAAACATTTTTAAATGTGTATGATGATTTTCTGATGTATGGTGTTGTTCAAGTTCCGTTTTTCCATATTATAACTCTTAGTGAGGAAATGAAACTATTTTTTTATGGGTAGTCATTCGATAAGTTGATACTTGTTAAAGGTATGGCAATTATTAAATTCTTGGTTTCAGGGGATTACACCTGCCTAGGGAATAGTCAGCCACTTAGCGGGCTATGTGGCCCTTATTTGTCTTCATCAGTGATGGATGATAAGGGATGTTGTTAGTTGGATTCAGAGTTTTAAGTATTAATATGACTTGGAGATAGATATTTTTTGTAGGCCATCAGATATTGGGATGCATAGGAATAATAAACATGTGGATAGTATCAAATAATGTGTCATTGTGTTGATAAGATCTTGGTGTAGCATGAATTGGTACACATAGATCATGTTGAGAAATAAAAAATATACAATGAATTGTAATATTTTAGTGGAAATTATTTATGCTTGAATCTATTATGTTTTTATCATTGGTTATCTTCAAGGTAAATTGAACTGCTTGTTAATGGAAATCTGACTCTTCCCCATGCTCGTGATAATTTTTTAAGGTTCAGTTGCTGTAACAATACTCATCTATGTGGTTTTGGATTTTATGAAAAATTCTATGGCACATGGGAACGTAACTCTGGAGAAGTTTCATGTGTATGTATGAAGGTGGGTCTATTCTAGAATTATTTTAATTTATTTGTTTTCCTCTCCCTTTAAAAGATGATTGGTAAAATAATTGTGTCCACATCTAGAACCTGTGTTCAATGGTGGATGGAGTGTGTGTTGTGGAATGAGTTCCCATTTCCATAAACAATAGATTTCACACCACTAAGGAGAGGATTGTCACTTCAATTCTGGTAAAACATGGACATCTTAGTATAAGGAACACAACCAAGTATGAGCATTTGAAAAGTGTTAGTACTACTTAAGAGTTACCAAGGGGATGAAATGATTGGAAAGTTTCAGTAATTTCAATGTATAATGCAGATTATATAGATTATAGTGTATGAAACCTTTGAGGAAATTATTTTTTGGGGATTGAATTTAGTGGTTATGATTGAGTTATCACAGAATTTTAAATCTAGTATGGACATAATTTTTAGTTAATGAATATGATTTATCAGGATCAGATGATCTCTTTTAAGGGAAATAAACTAGGTGCGGTTTTCCAGATTCCTTCGGGTAGATGGATATGCATGGTTAAGAACCATATTGAACACTTCATCGCGGTATCAAGGAACTGTCTTAGGTATTCCTAGTAATTCATGATATACATTTGGTGTAATCCTATCTGAGTGATGATCATTCGCCCTTTCTTTATATCACATAGGATACACTGAGAAATATTCATTTATACGCCGATCTAAATTTTAAATTACCTTCTATTTAGACAGAAAGACTATTTGTAAGTCATGTTTCAATAGCATGCATAGTTATAGTGGCATGGTTAGTCCTGGCTGATACATGGGTTCCCATGTAAAAATGCCTTAGATGAAATCATGGTCTCTACATGACCCTTTGACTTTGCATTCATTGTGCTTAGTCAGTGTTAAGATACATGTATGTTTTTTCCATGTACCAATGCCTCACTTCAAAACATTAGAGTATAATCTATATATACTGATCTCCTTAGACACCAGTTTATGATATGAGGTTACCCAAGATTCTAACTTGGCTTAGATGAAACGTTTTATGGGTGATTATCTAAGTGGGTTGGATCGGGTATACACCCACATTCATGCCATCGTACAATAACATAAATTATCATTTTGGATTGAGACATCACTAGAAGTTGGATATGGTCTTCAGTTGACCTGATAATAGTAAAATTGGTGTGAAATAGGGGAAGTAATCTTGTTTTAGGTTGTAATACATTTGAAGTAAATTTGAGCATTTTGGTAGTAGACATCCCATCACAGATTGTCTTGTTTTTCTATGGTTTTGTTAACTGTAGTATGTAAGGAACCCCTTCTGGAACATCATCAGGATGAGGAAAGTGTAGTGAGAGTCAACCGAGGTTTTTCATATGAATGTAGCTCAACCTATAAAATGGTGGTTGATTAGTATTCAACCATTAGTTATGCTAAGAATCATGTTTTGAGATTCATTATATCACTATGGTCATAAATAAATAGACAATTATGGTGTTGGAGGTACTATCACTTGGAAATGGTTGTTAAATTATAGAACATATATTGGGGAGTGACAAAGGATATATGCTAAATTGAAGTTAATGTGATTGTGTCTCAATATTAATGGACTAGGTTATGTTTAGTCTCAATATTTCATTTTTGTAAGATCAGGGAAGGATCAAGTTTTACTGACTTATGTATTGTACACTTAAAGGCTTTCTTGGTGGTGTGTTGGGAATTTGGAATCACACTGCTCCTATTTGAATGAAACATCATGACCTGAGTAGGCTAAAAGTTGGTTTTATTTTCCCCCAAGGATTCTTATAAAAGATAATTCTAAAGGTGTGGTGATTGTTTCATTCCATGATTTAGACTGAGTTGATTTTTTTATGGAATCTGAATTTTCCATTTTGTGGATGGGTAAATTCATAAATTATGATTTAAAATGTAAATATGAGCCCTAGAATACATTAAGGAGTTGTTTTTAGATTTCTTTTAATTCAAAAAAAGAGTCTCAAAATCTTATATAGTTTTTTGGATCATCGGTCACTAAAAACCCATTTTGGGGAGGCAGCAATTGTAAGTGCACAAGTGTAGCACACAGTTTGTTAAATCGTGTAGTTGATAGTGTGGGGTGTGTATGGGTAAACAGTGGCCACCACATGAGATGCGAGGGGTTTTTCAAACCATATGGATAGTTGTGTGAGGGGGTCTTGTCCCTTCGATAGTGTCCACCACACATACCACATACCATTTTTGAAACAATGAAGCTAGCCATCCAAGGGGCTATCCCTTGAACAATAGGTGTTCATGGTTGGCACATGATTTTACAAATCATGCACCAAAACCATGATGATTATAAAATATGTCAAAAATTTGTTTTTTCCATTTCTCATTTAAATATTCTACCCCCCTTCTTCTCTAAACACACATTAGGGTAGGAATGCTTGAGCTCCTAATCCCCTCATCTTATAGGCATAGTGAAATATACACCCTTAAACCTCTCTTTCAAGTGGCATTGATCACATAGGAATCATATTGGCGAGTCTAGAACTCATAATTTCTCCTTATTATATATCTTTATCCATATTTAATGTTGTCCGTATGTGAATTAATTCACCCTATTTTCAGGGTTTTTGTATATTTATTCCATTTCTCTCAAACTTGCTTGAATCAAAGCTTGAGGTTGGATGAGTGGACCTTCCTAAGAATGAATTAGGTGGTCTATATACCTTCCCTATAATGTCTCTTCATTTATCACATGCATAGTTGTATCGTATGATGGAATTTTCATGTTTTTTTCATAAATTGTGATATAAAATATTTAAAACCTAATGCCTTAATTACATAGCCAGTGTGTATATAATTTTCCACACTGGAGGTTTCTCTCCTAAAATTAAATCACACCATGGTTGTGTTACTTATATTCCCAAGTCCAAAATTCATATTTTTGAAGATAAGACACCTGTACATGGTGTTTCTTAAATGCTCATATTTATAATGCTTACTTACTCTTGATCTCCTTTTTAATTTTCATAAATAAATCCACTTGTAAGGGATAACTAACTTCAATAAAAAGAATTAAAATGATAACTTCACCCTTATTTAATAATTTAATCACATTTTTGGTGTATTTTCTTCTTTAATAAAATGGTGCAACTGATTGGGATAATTGAATTGATAAATGTGTATGTTCCACTTTAGGTATTCTTGACTGGTGTCATGGAATGTTTATGTACATGGATATCTATATTCTTTACACTTAACTAATGAAATGGAAATATTTTAGACATGTCAACTTTTTTACTTATTTATTTATTATGATAAGGTAGGGTTACTAACATGGCCTGGTATATTGCTTGATTTTAAATGATTAAATGAATTATGTATTCCTCGTGAGATACCTGTGTTCTTGTTATGAAATGCCTTGGATAGGCGCACGCGATTTGAAAAATGATATGTACAATGAGAGATACCAGTTTATTTATCTATAAATATCATGGATGGGATCATAGATTTCTAGAATTATATTACACCTTGAGAGATACATGGGATTCCTTTTTAATGGAATTATTTGGTTAGGCTCCTAGGCTAGATGTTTTCCACACGCTCTGAGAAATACCTGTGTTTTTTTATATAACTCCATGGACGAGTTGATAAATTAATAGAATTATGTGACTCTTTGGGTGTTACAAGGGTCCCTCAATAATGGACACCATGGAAGGACTCATAGGATGTACACATTCTATCATTTATTTTTACTTATTACATATTTTTAGTAGTGATTCTTTATTTTTATTTCGAACATGACATAGTAAATACATTGATTTGATTCATGGGGTTATGTACCTTATCTAAAATATGAACCCTTAACATTATTTGAGATTCCATATCCTTACTTCCATTTTCCAGAACCCATGGTTATGGTGTTTATGTGTGGATTCCTGAGTTACGAGTCGGCTCTTGGATAGTATTATGTAACTATGTATATGGATATATATGTTCCTATATACAGGGAATATACATAGATACATACCTATATACATACATATTTATATATTTATATGAATATGGGGACACATGACCAAATATATTATCACCTAGGATGAATGAGGTTGGTAGGATAGGTTTCCTTGATGAACCTGAGCCTTGGTAGTTTTTCATTTATTCATTTACTACTTTAATGATATACCTTCACACTACTGTATTTTGTCTTCATAGAAAGGATTTATTTGACATCATTGGTGTTGTCCTACAAAGTATATATCACACCAAATTTGGGCCACCATTTCACTGGGGTACCTAACCAAAACTCATCTATTCCATTATAGGATTATGGATTATGATTATGTTATTCATTAATACATGGAAGATTAAGAGCATAGGACTGATCCAGAACTTAAGATGGTCCTAGAGTTATCCCATGAGGCTTTTTTTCATTTTCATTCATGTTCTATTTAAAATTGTATCCCTTGTATGATTAATTATTAGATTATGGAGAATTATTTGGAAATGCATGCATGATTGTTTATTTTTCATTATAAATATTATCAATTCTAATTTTCTTCCACTAATTTTTCCATTATTTACACTACTACCACTTTTGGTTAATGTATTTATTATTATACCATTATGATACTCCAATCATAAAGGTATATTCTCTCCACCAAGACATCATTACACCCTCATTACTATTTTGTAGCCTCTAGATTACAGAGAGGTGTGGTTTAGGCCTGTGCCAAACCAGCTCGGGGAACCATTTAAATGGATCTGAAGTCAGGGTGCTACAGATGGAGTGCTGAGATTTATTAACTATGGAGGTGAGAAGATAAATTATAATGTGGTATTCATAATTTTTCATCCATTTCATGGTGAGGTGGGACATATCATTTGACCCTTTAAGAAGTGTTTTGAGGATTCTCGGTACCATCTGTAAATTTTGGATATCCACCATGTAGATATATCACCACATTGCAGGACATTATAGAAGATGATAAGTCTATGATACAACTATTACCTACATCCTGATGCATCTAGACTTTATAGAATCATGGATTTTTGATATTTTGTGTCATTCAAGATCTCACACCACAATAATTGTCCTATGTCGTAGTTATTTTGGTACATCAATTGGTTAGAGGAAAACATACCCAATAGTTTGGGAGTGTAATGGGGGAGTTACTACCCGATAAGTGTGTATTTAGTCAACTATAGGTGTTGAAGTCATAGTGTTATTGACCACACCATAGTAAGAGTTAAGGAAATGAAATTTTCTGCTATTGTGGAGATAACCATGTTTTTGTATATACAATATGGAGAATACTACTACCTAGTGAGTGAGACACCACCGTATAAGTGGTTCAGTGTGTTTCATGGAACTAAATGCCATAAAATAGTATAATAATATTCAACATAAAGAAATTAGTTTCCACTATAAGTACATGCTAAACTATAGTATTATGGTATTCATACTACAAAGGGTTTGATCACGAAACATGAATTTTTTAAAACCAGATCCTACACCATGGAACTAATGCCTACACCATAAAGTTAAGTGGAGATTGTATTTTTTATTATTATATTTGAGAGGTTTTCATAATGTATATAAATATTCATTCCATAGATTTCATAAAATTAAATAGACTTTATGGTCATTACACTATGTAAGTAATGGATAATATTTGGTAACCATGCATGATTAGAGAAGTTTTTAGATAACATAAAACTACCAATGAATGCATTGATGAAGTACTTATATTTTTAATAGAAAGTCCACTAATTTTTATAAAAATTTAAATCTAATAATTTAAGGATTTCATCATGATATATGGATCCAAACATAAAAAATACCATCAATATCATTGTATAATGAGGTCATGGATTTTAAGTGGGATAGTGGAGATCATGATTTAGGTAAATAGATAGTTTCTTATGTATGGTTATCATGTGAATTTATATGCTTGAAATATGATAATAACAAAACAAAGAAATTTGGTGAATTTAAGAGTTTTTTAAAACTCTTAATTTATCAGTTATATTGGATGATGGTTTTGGAAATATAACAAGACAAAAACGATGCAGAATAAAAAAAAGGGAGATAGACTCTACACCATTAAACACAACTATGGAAGAAGAATAGGGATAAAGGGAAATAAATCCAATGAACATTGAAGATCTATTTTTTGGAGAGGAAGAAGTAGGAATTAAAAGTATGAAGAAATGGATTGAGAATATTTCATAACATTTTCCATTAAATAATTTTTCAAAGAAGAAGAATAAGAGTTCATTGTTTTCCAATGAAAAAGGGATTGGAGAATCCTTATAGAAATGAGGAAACCAGATATCATGATATCTAATAGATATAAGGTTATTATTAAGTAAATATTCATAATATACATGTAATATATTAATAATGACATCAAAGGCACACTTCTTACATCTATTTCATATGAAAAAATAATGCAATATTGTATTTGGCCTATGAAGCAACATTGTTTCCTTTTAAATATTTGATTTTAATATGTAATGTGTGGGGAAAGTGATGATTTGGTGGTATTAAACAAATCCTAAGATTTATAAGGGAAGTGAGACCAAGTAGGAGTGAGTTTTTCAACCTTCACATAGTGATATTATAGGGTTTTTGTGCATCGACATAATGTTTATCATGATCTCCTTGGACTAGACCATAGTGGTGAACCACGTAAAATACTACTTTCCATCTTCATGCTTATTTATATTCGTCATAAAAATATAGAAAATGTGGTTAATAAAACTATAATATTTTTTATTAAGGGATGGAAAGGACAAAAGGAAATCAGATCTATGAGTCAACCAGAGTAAAGTAAGGTTACCCTTCTTCGTAACTGGTCAAGATTGGTAAGGTGGTGAGAGTGAAAAGAAAAAGTGAATGAATTAGAATGAGTTCACATAACCCGATTCACCCTCCTATGGTATATCTCACATACTTCCATTGAGTGACCAACAATTGGTATCATAAGGAATATTTCTTCTATTAGATTTGTTTCTTTGATATTGTTCATCCAGTTTTTAAATTTTAAGTTTCATTTTACCCTTATATTATGGTGTTCCAAGGAAAAATACAAAAATTCAAAGAAGAAGAAATATAAAAGAATCCCCCATCATGAGGCTCTTTTAATAAATAGTGATATTTAGTTGAACATGTCCAGTAGCTTGGAGAAAAAGGTATAGATTATTTTATTGTGAATCCATTCACTCATTTAATGTTGCTATAGGTATGGATGAGGTTGGTGATAGTACACATAATTTTGGGACTACTAGGGATGATAAGATCCTAAAGAGGATAATAAGTGAGGATGTTAACTTATCAAAATAAGTAGATCCAAAATTAAATGAATAAATCATGAGACCTAAAAAAGAAAAACATGTCTCTAAACATAAAATAAAAGTGTATGAATTTGAAGAAAAAAACACGAGAATCCTAAAAAAAAGTCTAATTAAAGATGACACTAACCTCATGTAGAGGAATGATTCTCATGGAGTGGAGTTGAAGAGGATATCCACATAGGTGGAAGAACTCAAAACATATTCAATAGAAAAGAGTCTAAACTTGATAAGAATTCATAATAAGAAGTAAAATAAGGATGAGTTGGTTGGTTGTATGGATAAAGTTGTTGAGGGTATTCGATGGTTGTAATTAGAAAAATTTATTTGATAAATATTCTATTTCATAAATTAATTTTAAAATAATAGATAAAATTTATATGATGGATAATATCTGCATAACATTGGAAGATGACATTAATTATGGGAAGACAACAAATAAAGAACTCAATATTCAACATGAATGTCGGGATATAAATATTTAAAAATTGATGGAATACCTAAAATCAGTCAAGAAAGAAGTGAAAAAATATATTTCCATGGGTAATAAAAAATGAAAACAAGACTTTCATATATTATTTTACCATTATTGAATGGTGATGAAGTAAATAATAAGAAATTTTCCATCTCAATAAAAAATCATAAAGCAATTCCCAATGTCAAAAAGGTCATATTATATTACAAATTATAGCTTTAGAGACGATGGAATTCATTCAAATAATGATAAGACCAAAGAACACAATGGGAGGATTAATACCTCACATAAAATGATGATCATACCCTAAATGTAATCCTTGATTGGTAATGATCTAAATTGTTTTACATAGATCATTTGAAAGAGGTAATCTATAAACAAATGAGGATCCAAAGTGATTATATTGTGGAAAATTTGGAAACCTAATGAGTAGATGCTTTTAATCCAACAAGACCAATGATAGGATATAAACTCTAGGAATGACAAATTCTCATTCAAGGAGAGACAAAATGAGGTAGGATTCATCTATTAGATATTCCATTTTCTCTAACTATGATTATATGGAAAGTTATTGAAATTGGTGAAATACATGGAAGGGTAAGGAGTCCATGACGAGACACTCTACTCTTATGACATATAAGGATGATGTTAATACTGGGATATGTGTTTTGATTATGGAAAATATGTTCAATGTTTTGAAGGATCAACATACGGTGTTTCATGCTCTATGTTTCGGGTACTCTCAAAAACACTCTTCGAGCAAAACAAGATAAATCTAAAAGAAAAATTAATATTTTTTTATCTATGAAAGAAGTGGAGATAAAAAACCCACCTATTAAGAAGAGGTGGTCCAAGATGGAACTTTTTCTACCAAAGAAAGGGATTGAAAATGTGGTTATACGCAAAACTATTAGGGGAAAAAGAGGAAGATGTGATTGATAAATATTTTAGAGGTGATATACAATTCCTTTATAACTCAATAAGATATATTTTTAAGTTCAATTGATTTAATTATTTTAGAAAAATTCTAGTTGAGGAAGCATACCAATGCTTTTATCCATGAAGATAAGTGTGTAAGTGGTGGAATGAAAGGGAAATCCTTTAGAAAAATGTTATGTTTCTTGTCTATAATTTATGATGAATAAATTGAATAGATTATAGAATTCATTTAAAAAAATATAAGAAAGGTAATATGAAGTTACAGATATCTAGGGTAGTTTCGTCCTGACCAGCCCCATACCTCATCCTGAGGTAATTCGAGGTACCCATATCCCCTTAGAGTATAAATGATCTAACTTGTTTAAATATGTGTCAGATTCATGATGATACACAATCCATGGAGTAAGTGTGCTTAAAAGTGCAGAAAATGAAGCTAAAATATGATATAAAATTTATCTATAAATTCAATGAAGAAAGTGGTGGTTGAAGTCTTTCAGGTTTAGTTTGGTGTCAAGCTTAAAGCTAAATGAAAGGTTTAATTTTTCATGGTAAATTTAATGATGAATGGTTTGAGGTAAATAAATTATATTACATAATGATATATTTTAGGTATTATAATTCACTATGATAATCCTATCCTAAAATGAGAACAAACATGTTATTTGGTTAGTAGAAACAATCCACTAAGAGAATATTATTAAATAAGGATATATCAAGGATGGATATTGAGAATACATCTTGATATTATAACATGTTATATCAGTTTTTTTCATCATTAATGTTACTATATGATTCTGAACCGAAGGAGATACTCATGAAATGATATCCCCAACTGAAATACATTTCAAATAAAAAATCTTGAAATCAATGACGAATTAGAGATAATTTCCCAAAGGCTATCTTTTCAGTAAAATTTTATTAATAATGGATAACAAAATATTTTTTTCAAAGATAAGTCTTAGTGAATCATAATTATATTAATCTATTTAGAAAATTTCGTGGGGATTTCATGCCCTCTTAAGTGGAGATAGACCTTGAAGATTTATATGGACAACATGAAAAAAATTAAAAAATGAGGTATAATTTTGAATGAAATGAAAAAAATGGAATTATCTTGTTGGTATTAAAAAGTAGTATAACATTTTCAATAAATGGTGTGGCAGTAACACTTTATATTTAAATCTTATGTGCTAATAGTATTTTGGGAGTTTGGATTATAGGATCTATAGGTAATATCAAATGAAAAGGATACTATGAATTTATTGGACATAGTGATTTAAATGGATTTCATAGTAGGAGTGAAATAAGACTCTTGTTTTATACTCTAAGCCATGGCTCAATAGGCTTGTATAATTTTCAACATATCATGTGATAAGAGGTAATATTCTACACAAGCTTTCTTGTCAGAGTGATTAAAATAACCTTAAACAAAAGGTTTCAAAATCATTATCAGTTAGAGATTCTAGATTTAGAAATTAATCCAATTTTTTTGATAGTTTATATTAAAAAATTTCTCAATTTGTTTGCAGTAAGACACTCAAGAGGGGGAGGGCTGAATTGAGTTCCTATAAAAATTTAAATTTTAAAACATTAATTAAGAGTCCCCCGAATTAAAATAAAATATAGAACAATTGATCAAAGTTACATATTTATAGAAGATTTTAATTTTTGAAATATTTCTCAAAGATTGATTAACTCTTACTTAAATCATTTTTTTGAAACTACTTTAATTTTTTAAATCAGTTTACTAAAAAAATTATAGTACTAACAATATCTAAGATCAACTATCAGAGTAAAGTAATGTTTTCTGATTTAGGTAAAAAATAAATAAGCAGATGAAATAAATCTTTAAAAAATTGCAGAATTAAACAAGAGGTTCAGTCTCAAGAATATACATAGTCCTCTCCATCTGGTGATCACCTACCACCAAGCAGTATATATAGAAATAAAGTTGATCCAAACCCTGAATCAAGGTTTATAACAACATACAATTTGTCTACGTCAATAAAAAAAGTACTATAGTTTTTAGTGGGAACAAAAACATAAGTAGAACACACATGGACCTTTTTCACAGTTATACATGGGAGTAAAAATGTGTACAAAAATTATTGGGTAGCGATATCTTGTATCCTCCATCTTAGTTTTGGGGAAAGTATGTGTTTGTGATAGTCACATGCATTTCTCAAAAGAATAGTAAGAATAAAAACAATAGATAATAAATAATGAAAAGGGTTTAGAATGCTTTTTGTGACGTTTCTAATGCTTCTGGACTTCTAGAATGTAGTAGATGTGAGTCTCGAGTCCACTTTTGGAAACACACACCAAAAATAGTGTGTTCAGGTTGCTTTGTGTTCTAGATTCTAGTGAGGTGAGATGCTTCTTTGAAATCCTCTTCACATGGATTTTTGGCTGCAAGAATTTTCTCACTTTAGTTATCATGATGTTATTTTTTTCACCTAACAGGATGTGTGTTCTTACTTTTATGTGTTTTTTTAATCTCCTTGGATACTGCCTATTTATTCTCTTGTGTTTTTTCATTGGTCAACAAAGAGCATGATCTCTATCACGTGCAGGTACCTTATAACTTGTACTGTAGACTGATATGGTAATTAATATTTTATGCAAAAGATCATTAATAAAATAAGAATCATTAGATAACTCAAATATGACTGTTAGTAATAATTTTGAATTTAAATGTTAATGGAAGAACTGGCTAGGTCTATAATAGTGCCACCGGAGTGGTGAAATAGGGGCAGTGACTTGTCCTTTGTCTCTGAATGGTGTCTTAATAATGGTGAAATGGGAGAGGTGACTTTAACTTTGAAACTGAACAATGTCTTAAGAATGGTGTCTTAAGAATGGTGTATTAGACTATGAAAATTCTGGTATGGTTCATTGATGCAATGCTTTCTAGTCCTTTGTGAAAATTCTGAACCGGTAGACCACTGTAGTATTGACTGGTCCATCTCAATGGTGTTTGGTCCTTTGTGAAAATCCTGAACCTATAGACCACTACAATAGTGAAGTGTCTTTTTCAATGGTTTCTGGTCCTTTGTGGATATTAGGGACCGGTAGGTCAGTGTAACAGTGACTCATACATTACAGATTTGGAGACTAAATGACAGCTATGAATTCTCTGACCGATGACTATGAGTTCACCTTAACATTGACTCATACTTATTCAAATATTTCCAGGATGTATTATAAAGTAATACTTAATAGAATAGATTAAGATTATACATAAACATAATGAAACATAATGAAATATGATTATACATTATTTGTGATCATTCACACTAGAGGAGTCCAACAATATTTCCCTTTTTTTATTATCACAAATCATGGTATTTTCAAGACATACATAATAATCATAATAAAGAATAAATATTTTTCTTAAAATATTAGACAGATTATATGAAAATAAGTAAAAAAACATATATAACCTAAATTCATCATGGAATGAATAATATCAGAGAAACCCATTATAGTATCAGATCATATATATAAAATATCAGATCTCATACTCATATGTTAGAATCAAAGCTTAGATAGTAGTATAATAGCTTCATACAGTGGAGCATATGAATACCATAAGGATTTCTAGGTATGTTAAATTTCATCTCTATGTTCTCTCTGAGTTCTCCCCCTTTTTGGATTACCGAAATGAAAATAGGGAAATGAAAATGATGAACAATCACAAAAGGTCATAAACAAGTTAATAAATGAGTGAGAACATTTCATTGAGGACATCAACATATTACAATCACATAAAGAAGTAAATCATATCCCTATCAAATATCACCCTTCAATTATTTTTATAGTTTGCAACCTTCCCTTTACACTTTATGTAGACATCGGGGGTAGGAGCAGTAGATGTAGAAGTAATGGTGGTGGAGGGTATAGAGCCAACAACTATGGATGGAAGAGGAACTCCTTCAATTAAATAAGGAGGAAAACTTTTCCAAGAGGTGGAATGAGTCCTAGGATTCTCATTAATAATCTATATGATCTTTCTTAAATCCTAAGTAGGGGTCATGGTTAAATGTATAAAAGGGTAGAAGGAGTCAGGCCTAGTCTCAAATGATAATCTCTCGAAGCAACGATGGTTTTGTTGTTATGATGCAAGTAAGGATTGAAAATATTGATTATGTACATGATCACCACACAACTATACTCCATAGCCTTTTCAAAAATGATCCTTGTTTTATATGAACTTTTCAAGGTTCGGGTAAAATTCCTTTAACTTCTTGACTTTCTCTTTTAATACATGATTCATTGAAGGTAGCCTCAAATTCTCCAATAAATATTTGAAATGATTAGTCAACTAGTTATTCATATAGATCCTCTTTAAATAGTAATTCAATTTCTTTGAAATTTCTACTTGAGAATCTGTGTCATCTTTTGTGTAAGCTTTTACCATATAATGCACATGATCATTTTGATTTTGAATCATACCAAGGATTTCCTGATCAGAGCCACCTATCAATGATTGAAACTCTTCTCAGATCATAGATATGATTATATCACTATCTAAATTATTAGAGGTCTGACCAGAAGTATATTGGGTTGGAGAAGCTGAGGTGAAGGAATTAATATTTTTAAGAACATTCTCTAACGTCCATTTATATTCATCGGTCATGTGATTAATAGTAGACAGAAGACCACAAATTTCAATGGCTAATTTTGTGTTGTTCTTGACCATTTTTTCAAACACTGAAATCAAATTAGGTTGAATCTGAGATACAACCTATCTAGAGAGCCTGTCATTATCAACCTCACATAGACTAGCAACTGAAAATAGAGTAGGAGAAAATTGAAATACCCACATCATTTCCTCAACCAATGATTTTAAGTAATTCAATTCATCACTCATCTATTTGTTTTCAATCCTTACCTCTTGAATTTCATGAAGCATTCTGGGTTGAGTATTCCATATTAACTTCTTCAGAAGCACTCTAGCATCCCTTTCACTAATGTTAGTCACATGAGTAGGCTTTGACTACATATGATTTCCAATACAAGATAACAAATGTTCATTAGAAATCATTAAATCTTCATGACACACATATTTTGGGATTTTTTGAGAATGTTCAAGGATAGATACATAAACAGGTATTAGTTATTGAATAGATACCACTTCTTTAGTTGTTATGGGTTTTAGTTAAAACACTATTGAAAGGCCTATTTCCTTCACCGGGGATCTGGGATATCCATCAACATCAAAATAACTTTGAAACTTGTACCAGGCATCTACTGAACATGGATCAAGAGGATTTGGAACTTTAATCCTCTTCAAACTAGGGGTTTTCTCCCGCTCAATTGATGGCTCCATTACTTGACCTCTTACCACATCTTCTTCCATTTTTTGATGAACTTCAGCCTCAGTCACATTTCCTTATAATTTCTCTACATGATAAATAATCATTCTAATAGGTAATAAGAGTTCTCCTTCTACAATGTCTCGTCTATCTATATCTCATTATTAACATTTTACTCACTTTCATAATAATATCCTTCACTATGAATAGATTCTCTATAGGGAAGAGTTTGAGAGAGTTCAAGATATTTATGTGGAGGTTCTTCATTCCTTTTAGGAATATTCGGATCACTTATTTCTTTACCAGAAACATTTTCTACTTCAAATCTAGAAACATCATCTTCTATTTCCTCATATTCTTATTCTACTATATCATCTGTTTCCCAACTAGGGTCATTGATATCCTTAGGTCTCGATGGATGATCAACAAGATTAAAATTCTCATAAAACTTTTTATTGTCTTTAACCATTATTTTCTTCTAGGGATTCCAACTAATCTTTATTCGTTTTCATATATCCTTAGACAAATAAAACCATAATCCACTATAGTTTCTTCATTCTTCCTTACCAATCCTTTGACATGCAGCATTATAGAGATGAACCCTGAATAAAATATTGAAGTGGAACTTGAGGTAGTTTTGATCATATCACACATATGAATGACAATATATTTTACCAAATTTATCTTATGAACATTTCTCAAAATATGTATCAAGAAATCATCTTGATACTTCAAGGTAGAAAAATCACTATTCCTTAGAAATATAAGGTTTTGAATGAACATAAATAACAATATGATTTCTCCATCCAACTCAGAAGTAATAGGTCTTCTCATAATTGTATTTCCTATTAAATCACCCAAAGCATTTTCTAGGATGAATATATCTCTTGGAGGTGGAAAGCTCCTTGGTGATCCTCAAAGATTACTTCATGAGTTAATTTTAGAAAAGAAACCCATAACCTCAATGAAATGGTAAAACATTTTCCATTTACCCTAATTCTGGCCATGAAATCATCATTGGCATTGAATGAAAACTCAATGTACTGATAAACCATGAATTTTGTTTCCGGGTATAAGTATCTTTTATAATTGGGAAACCAATCTATCCAACCCTACACTTTCAATACAATTAGAACAAGTGAGTTACTCGAAAGAATCCACTTTGCACAAACATTTTTTTCCGGAATAATTACATGATTTACGTGACCATGGTTCGTAGGTTTCTCATGTGTTTTTACCGAAGCCCTTTTCAATATCTTCATCGACCAACATTTCTATGGGGTTGAATAATATGGATGCTTCATTATCTCCATTCCGAACATGTAGAGAGGGTTCAAAGGTGAACACACGGTTTTAGAGAGAAAGGTTTGGTTTGAGGAGTTGATAGTAAAAGTCATGTGAGAAGTGATTTGGATTGACCAGTTTTTATCATATAGGGATTTCAAAGTCATAAATCAAAAATACGGAATAAAATAAAATGAAATAATTAAAATAGTGATGCATAAAAAATTAAAAAGCACAGAATGGTGGGTCACAATGGTGAGTCCTGAAGTTGTGATGTCATCGGTGTCATTATAATGGTGTGGCATAAAATGGTGAGACATCAAACTGTGAGATGTCTAGTGGTGATACATTAAATGACGATACATAAAATCGTGAAACATTAAATGGTGAGACATCAAATGGTGAGACATCAAATGTTGAGACATCAAATGGTGAGACATCAAAACCAATTACTCAAAATTGATCATTCCCAATTCATGTATGATGTAACTCATTCTTTCATAATGTAATGGCTTAGTAAAAATTTTAGCAATATGATGTTTTGCACCAATTAATTCTAATGTAATATCACCTTTTTGATATTGATCTCCTAAAAAGTGATTCCTTACATCTATATGTTTTGTTCTAGGGTAAGAAACTACATTCTTAGATATGTTAATAGAACTTGTGTTATAAAAGTTTATAGGGACATGTCTAAATTGATATCCACTATATATAAAAATGTGTTTCATCCACAAAATCTGAGAACAACAACTAGAATCATCTATGTATTCAAGTTCATCAGTAGATAATGAAACATAATTTTTTTACTATACCATGTTACTAGTGACTTTCCCAAATAGTGACACATTCTAGAGGTTAATTTTTTATCTAACTTGAAACCACCAAAATATGAATCAGTATAGCTAACTAATTCAAATGGTTTTACTCTAGGATAGAATATTACTCATTTATTAGTATGATTGAGGTATTTGGAAATCCTTTTAATACCAATAAGATGGGAGTTTTAGTGATTTTTTGAAAACTACCACACATACATGCACTAGAAATATTATAATACCGACCAGAAGACAAGTAGAGAATACTTCCAATCATACATATGTAATTAGTTTGAAAACCAAATTTTCCATTTTCATCAACATCCAATTTATAGGTGGTACTCATAGAAGTATCACTACTTTTATTACAATCAAAATTACATAATTTTATAATGTATTTAGGGTATTTACTTTGATTTAATTATTATCTTGCTTAGTTTGAAAATACTGGAATCCAAAAAAGAATTTTAGTTCACCCATTAAACTAATTTCAAACTCATTTTGCATCATTTTTGAAAAATCAGCACATAAATATTTTTTTGAAGATCCAAAAATAATATCATCAAAATAGTTTTGAACTACAAAACATCTTTAGAAATTCATTTTATAAAAATGGTTCGATTAGATATACCTTTTATAAAACCTTTTGAAATAAGAAAACTATTGAGCCTATCATACTAAGATCTTGTAGCCTGTTTTAAACCATACAAAGCGTTCGCTAATTTAAAAACCTGATTTGGAAAATGTGGGATTGTGAAAATAGGGATTTTTTCAAAAAAAAAATACTCAACTCTGTACCCACTTAGGAATTCACTTTTGACATCCATTTGATATATTCTAAAATTAAAATGTTCTGCATAGGCTAACGTGATTCTAATGGATTCAAGTCTGGATATAGGTGAAGAGGATTCATTATAGTCAAATCATTCTTCTTCACTATATCATTGTGCAACCAATCATTCCTTATTCATTACTATGGTTTCAACTTCATCTACTTTATCTCTAAAAACCCATTTAATGCCAATGATCAGGATGTATTTGGGGTATATCCACTTGTTTCCAAACTTTATTTCTCTCAAAATGATTTTATTCTTCTCTAATATACATTACCCATAATTCACCGTTAATTGCATCATTGATGTTTTTAGGTTCAAATTGTGACAAGAAAGCTTGATGTTCCTCCTGGTTTTGAAGATAAGATCTAGTCTGAGTCCATTTATCTAAGTCTCTAACTACAACAAAAAAAGGATTATTCTTAAAAGTTATATTAGGTCTAGAAAAAGAAGAGATAGCCACTTCTGGTTCTTCTATAGATTTAGGTTCTCATTGGTCAAAATATGGAGATCTTCTAGAATTTTCTGATTGTTTCAGAACATAATCAAAAGGTTTTGGATTTATGTCTAACCTGGTAAGATTGTCCTTAATGTTTTCTAAGGAGTTTTTGGGTTCATGTGGATCAGTTTCATCAAATTTGATATGAAAATATTCTTCCAAACATTTGGTTCTTTTATTAAACACTATATAGTCTTTTCTATAGATTTAATAACTTAATAAAATTCCATTATCACTTTTGGAAGCAAATTGGTCAAGATAATCATTAGTATTAAGGATAATAACTTTGAAACCAATGACCTTGACGTAATTAAACTCGGTCTTCCTATTTTTCCATATCTCATAGGGGGTTTTCATAAGTATATGTCTAATTATGACTCTACTAATAACATAACAGGTTGTTTTCACAGCTTTGACCCAAAATTAAACAGGTAATTCATATTCATTAGGCATCGTTTAGTCTGTTTCTTGTAAGGTTGTATTTCTCCTTTCCTTAACATAATTCTTTGGGGATGTCCTAGAAGTAGAGAAGTTATGAAAATTGACATTTTTAGATAAAAATGATTCAAAATCTTGATTTTCAAACTCACGACCATGGTCACATCTTAAGGATTTAATTCTAATACCACATAGGTTTTCTATTGTTCTAGAATAGATGATAAAATGAGACTAAGCTTCACTTTTGTGAGCTAAGAAAAAGATTCAAGTATACCTAGAAAATTAATATACTAGAACATATACATAGTGATTCCCACTTAAACATGAAAATCTATAATGTCCAAACAAGTCCATGTGAACCAACTCGACATGTTGAGAAGTTATAAATTATTTCTTTGGTTTGAAAGATATTTTGTGTTGTTTTCATTTTGACAAGGATTGTAGTATTTATAATTTGAAATTTTAATCTTGGGTAGGTCCTTGACTAAACATTTTATAGTGACATTTTTAAGGGATTGTATGTTATAATTGTATAGTCTCATCTTCCATATCCAGGACTCTTTGTGAAAGTCACTTAACTAAAAAACATTTTGAGAGACTAAGGAATCTAAATTTACAACGTAAAAATTTTCATTTCTAAAAGAAGTAAAAAATAATTAATTTTTAGAATTAAATACATGGTAAGAATCATTTTTAAATTTAACATGAAAACCATTATAACATAACTATGATATGATAATCAATTTTTTTTAAACCATCAACAAAAATATCTTTTGAAATTAAAACTAAATTAGAGTTAACAATTTGGTCAAGGCTAATTATTTAGCCTTTTAATTATCAACAAAGGTGACATGCCCACCATGTACATTAGAAAGATTTTTGAAGCACAAATAATCCCCTATAATATACCTTTAAAATACACTATCAAAGTACCATATGCTCTCATAGGATCTCTTCATGAAGATTACCTACACAAATAATTTAACTAAGAAAAAACTTTGGAATCCATATTTACATGGGTCCATTAACATTAGTTATAAAATATTTGGGAACCCACATTTGTTTCATGGGTTTCGTATAAATAATTTGTTAGGATTTTTAATAAAATTTATTTGGTTTAGAATTACTATAAGCAGTGAAATATTTTCCATTACTAGAACTAGTAAAAATTCATCAGTTTTATCGACAAAAACTGATTTTCTAGATTTTGTTGTAAAATTCATTTGTCCCGGTTGGTATCAAATACCAATAGTATATTTTGGTGAAATATTTTTACCAAGAATATTTGTTAGATTATTCTTTCCATTAGTAAACATTTAGAAGTCCTTTTTCAATTAATCATTATATATTTTCAGTTCATTGTTTTCTTTATGAAATTGAGAAATCTTTTCCTTCTATATAGTATGATCGAATATAACATTAGAGGTAATAGAATGTTGTTTATTTAAAAAATTATATTTATCTATTAACTCATTTAATGTATCCTCAAGCATGCTACAATATTCAAACATTTATTCATTTTTCATATTATAAAAAATTAGATTCACCTCTAGAATAATATGAAATATGTATAGGAGATTCTAGTGTTACCTCATATGTGTTTGTCATAAAACACATATTGGATTTATTATCCTTTTCATCATTTCAATATTTTGACTCGATATAGGTATCATCAGAAGCAATCCATGTTGCCTTCATTGACTTCTGGTGTCTTCTATCCTTATCTTAATATTCCATTTTGTACATTAATTTTGGACATTCAGCCTTTACATGACATTTCCTCTTGCACTCATAACAAATTATTTCATTATAATTTTCACTTCTTTTGTAGTTTTTTTCCAGTTTCCGTTATTGTCATATATTTATTTATTGATGTGATTTCTGAAAAACTTCTCATTTCTATAGAATTTTTTTAATCTTCTAGCTATCTGATTCATTTCATCATTTGTATTAAATGGTAATTATTCATTTCTTAAACTATAAAAATGAGATTGTAGCTTCTACTTTTCATTGTGTTTAGAAGCTATGGTTTTGAAATCCACTAACTTTCTATTAGGTTTATAATCCTATTCGTTATTAACCATAAATTCATTCTCATACATCATTAGGTTACCTATCATCTCCATTACTAGAAAAGTATTAATGTCTCCAGATTCCATTATTGACACTTAAGTTCACCTTCATCTTTCTGGTAAACTTCAAAGTATTGACATGATTTTTTCCTTAGTTATAACATCATTTCCCAAAGAGATCATAGTGCTAAAAATATCATTGAACCTGAGATACATGTTAGATATAGGTTCATTAGGGTTAATTTTGAATTTATCATATTTAATAGTAAATTTGTTAAGTCTCATTTCCATAACATTACCGGTTCCTTTATGTGAGAAAGCTAAAGTATCCCAACTTTCAAATGATCTTTTACATATAGAAATTATATTTTATTCTTCAACTCCTAAAGAAAAAGATAAGGAATACATAGAATTGCAATTATTATTATAGGAATTTTTGAATGGGTCATCCCATGTATTCTTAGTAGTAGTAGGAATCTTATATTGATGTATAATTGAAGACTAAATCTGAAACCCATAATTTCATAATACATTCTCATCTTACTTTTCTATTGGACATGATAAGTTCCACTAAAGTAGGGAGGTTTTTTGGTATAAAAACATTATTTTATATTATCCAACTTAATGATTTAACTATATTTTAAAAGAACTAAAAATTTATAACTAACAAAAATTTAGATATCTTTAAAAGTACAACTAAAATCTCAGTTCCAAAAGGTGTTTGAAATGTCTTTTACAACAAGTTGTGATACGAAATATTTTGGTTCCAGTAAGACACATAAGAGGGAGGTGAACTGAGTTCCTATAAAAATTTCTATTTTAAAAAATTGATTAAGAGTCCCCCATTTTAAAATCAAATATATGATTGTTGGTCAATGTTACTGATTTGTAGAAGATTTGAATGCTTGAATGATTTCTCAAAGATTGATTAATTCTTAGTTAATGTAATATTTTTAATTACTTTAATTTTTGAAATCAGTCAACTAAAAAAAATTATAGTACAAACACTATCTGAGATCAACTATCATAGTAATGTAATACTTTCTTATTTAGCATAAATAGAAATAAGTAGTGAAAACAAAACGTGAAAACATAGTGGATTAAAACAAGAGGTTCAGTCTCAAGAAAAGACCTAGTCCCCTCCACTTTATGATCATAGGAGACCATGTAGTTTATATAAAAAAATTTGATCCACACCCTATATCAGGGTTTACAATATCGTACAAGTTGTTCTGGTTAAATAAACCACTACCACAGTTTTTGTGGGAATAAAAAATTAACCAAACCACATAAGGACCTATTCTATAGTTATGCGTCAGAGTAAAAAGGTGTCTAAAGACGATTGAGCTAGGATATATTATATCCTCCAGCTTAGTTCAGGAGACAGTATGTGTTTGTGATAGACACACACATTTCTTAAAAGGATAGTAATAATGAACACAACTGATCAGAAATAATTAATCTGGTTCAGAATGCTCTATGTGATTTTCTTGATGCTATTGGACTTCTTGGATGTAGTAGATGCGAATCTTAAGTCCACTTCTAGAAACATACACCAGAAATAGAGTGTCATGGATGCTCTATGTTCTGGTTTTCTGTGATGTGAGATGCTTCTCAGAAATCCTCTTCGCTTGGATTTATAGCTGAAAGGATGTTCGCACTTTCGTTCACAACAAGATCTTCTTTTTCAAACCTACCAGTACGATTATTATTCCTTTTGTGTGTAATTTTTAATATACCCACACCCCACCTCTATATTCTCAGGTGTTTTTTATTTGGTCAACAAAGAGAATGATCTCCATCATGTGCAGGCACCTCGTACCTTATATTGTTGACTAATAAGGCCATTAATGTTGTCTCCCAAAGATCATTAATTAAATATGTATCATTAAATCATTCAAATATTATTATTAGTAATAATAATGAATTTTAATGGTAAAGGATGAAATGACTAAGTCTGGAATGGTGCCACAGAAGCGGTGACATAGGAGTGGTGACTTGTCATTTGTCTTTGAATGGTGTCTTGGGAATGGTGACACCGGAGCGATGACTTGACCTTTTCTCTGAACGGTGTCTTAATAAATGTGTCTTACGAATGGTGTCTTAGACTACCACAATTATGGTTGGGTTATAGGATGCAGTGGTTTCTGGTCCTTTTTGAAAATTCTAAATTGGTAGATCACTGAAACAGTGACTGTTCCATGTCAACGGTGTCTAGTCCTTTGTGAAAAATTCTGAACCATTATATCACTACAATGGTGACTAGTCCATGTCAACTGTGTCTGGTCCTTTGTGAAAATTTTGGACTGGTAGGTCACTGCAATAGTGACTCGTACATTACCGATTTATAGTCTCAATGGTGATTGTGAATTCTCTAAATAGTGACGGTTAGTTCACATTAACAGTGGCTCATACTTATTCAAATATTTACAACCTATATTATGAAGTAATACTTAATATAATATGTTATTATTATACATAAATATAATTTAACATAATGATAATAGATTGAACATGATTTGTGAGCATTAAAATAAGAGGATTCCAATATTTCAAAGAAAGTACTCACATGGGTTGAGAAATTTCCTAGATCAATTGTGATTTTCCTATGAAATTAAGAAGTTCGTTTGTAGTATAAGTGCATGGACTAGTATCATATCATCAACAAAAATAAGGATAGATGGAGATAAAATACATTTTTATTTGAATTTTTTTAAAATGATATTTTAAATGTGATATTATCAACTATATATAAGGAGTTGATTATTTAATCCCTTAGATTTTAGAGTAGATTTTTTTCTAATATTTGAGACCTAAATTTGTCAATAAAAAAAGATTGGATATATTGGTGGAAGTTACTAGAGAATATTTTTGGATTCATTCCTTCCAAAAATATTGAATTTGAAGGAATTTTGGTTGATGTGATTTAATAATAAAAATACATATTTTTTATGGTGTTTCCTTAAGGTTAGTTTTTTGGTATTTTGATGAAGAAATATAAACTAGAAGGGGTTTTTTTGGAAAAGGTATGATATGAGTACTTGCTAAAAATTAGCCAATCATATTCCATCCATACCAAGGAATTACTAAACCATGTATTTCCCAATAGAGATCAACCAAATCCAATCTGATGTATAGAGTGATTATGGAAGGTATGGATAAGGTAGAACACACACATTCATGAAAAAAAGACCAGACATGTGGGTTTAGGAATGAACATGGGAGAAGTGTTCTGAACTATAGGGGAACAATGTGGAGGATTCATTATCAGAACTCATTACTCACATTTTATGAGTTGAATGAGTGATGAGTTTTGTTAAGCATAGAGATGAGAAGAGAAAGTCATATATGGGATTCATATTTTTTTCCACGCCATAGTCAATAATTTTATAATGTAAGACCCTTTCAGAATATTTTTAACAATTTTTAGAGCCACTAGAAAATATTAGTTATCCATAATGTGGATATATGGCCATGTTACAGGAATTTATATAATATGATATGTCCATGATGAAACTACACCTTGAATTATGGAGGGTAAAGATTAAAATAATCAAGTATTTTTATGATTTCATATCATACAGGATCTTGCACCGTAGTAAAGTATTTATGCCACATTTGGTTTGGTGATTAAATTATTTAAAGAAGATCTTTGGTGATTAATGGTGGAGTTACTCCATGAGGAGTGTCAATATTGTCAACCAAATGTTCACAAATCATTGTGTTACTGAAAAAACCATAGTAAGTGTTTAAGAAAAGAAAGGTTTCACCATGGTGTATCTAACCACATTGTAGTATATAAAAATATGATGATACTATATCAGATAAGTGTTTTTTTGTGTGTTATAGAAGTAAAGGCAATGAAATAGTATAATCGAATACAAAATAAT
This sequence comes from Viscum album, assembly GCA_963277665.1. Classification (NCBI taxonomy): domain Eukaryota; kingdom Viridiplantae; phylum Streptophyta; class Magnoliopsida; order Santalales; family Viscaceae; genus Viscum; species Viscum album. The sequence goes on from OY728140.1 coordinate 316,753,366, forward strand.
GAAATTATTATGCATAGGAAGTTTAGTATATATCATAGTATTTTGGTATCCATTCTATAAGGGTTTTTAACATAGAAAAGGACTTTTTCAATATGGATCATGTAATTTGGAACTAATGTCAACGTCACAAAGGTAAGTGGGATTTTATTTTCTATTCTACCATTTTATAGGTTTCCATGATATTGATAAATACCCATTCCATATAATTATTTAGATTCTATATACATGGAGGTTATATCATCATGGAAGTAATGCATACCCTATAGTAGCCATGCATGATTAATGGAGCAGTATGTGGGTGATTTAAAAATATTAGTAAACACATTGAAAATATGGTTACATTTTTAATAGAGATTCCACCAATTGTTATATTGATTTAAAGAAAATAATTTAGGGATTTTATAATGGTTTATGAATTAAACAAAGAATAATACCATCAAGATCATTGTATAATAATGGTTGTATATTTAAATAGGGATAATATTGATCATGGTTTAGGTAAATGGATATTTTCCTAGGGATAGTATTAAGGGGTATTCATACAATTAAAATATGATAATAGATAACCAAAGATACATGGAGAATTTAATTGTTATCTAAAACTCTTAAATTAGTAGTTACATGTGATGATTGTAATGGAAATATAAGAAAACTGAAAAGTTACGAGAGAAGAAAACAAATGGAGATAGACTCTTCACCATTAGACACGCATATGAAATAATAATAAGTATAAAGGGATCTAAATATTTTACATAATGAAGATTCATTTTTATATATGAAGAAGAGTAAATTACTATTTTTAATTTAAGAAGTAAAAAATCTACATAGAATCCATTGAAGAATTTGTAAAAGAATAAGAAGAGGACTCCACTACTTCCCAATGATGAAGGGGATTCCGAAATCCTTATGGAAATCAATAAGAGAAATTACATGAAATCTCATAGAAATAAGGTGATTCATAAGGTGATATTCATAATAGACATGTGTAGGAGAAAATGGAATTCAATGGGACCCAAATTATATAGGGTGTATCTATAACAACAAGGTCATATTTTATTTAGAATATTAGAAAACATTTTCCTTTGGAATCAGTGTGTGTAAAAGGGAAATTGTGAGGGGAAATAAAATGAGTAGGATGATAGTTTCTTATTATATCGAAAGAAAGATTATTTTAAGAGAAACTATAAAAAAATGAATTAGAATATGTTACTTTAACTATGTTCACCAACATAACTCTTAAGTATTAATTATCGTGTATTAAATACAATATGTTTTACATGTGTGTGTTGAAACAATGGAAACAAGTGAGTATATAACGATTACAATAAGTAAGATGCATTTTCTAAAAGTTGATGATGGGTGATCCATAGATTAGTATATAGTAGTGCACAAATTCATGATTTTCTATTGTATTCATGTTGAACTATTTTTATGTAATATTACCCAAACATTTATCTCAATATCCATTTAGATATAAAGAGACATTATTTCATTATGGAATATTTGTTATTATGGAATTTCTGTACTCAATTAATAGTTATATAATTATTGAATCATATAAATTTTAAATTAGTAATCAATGATGAATATAAATATAATACACAGAATAAATATTTGTGGAATGATAATTCATTTCCAAATAAATGTGATAGTAGTTGACATGTTTATATCTAAAGGGGATTTCTAATCTCTTTTCATTTAAGAAACATGGTATACTATCATATTTACTATCAATTTTAAGATAAATAGACCTGTAGAAATAATGGTATACAACAAAGCTACTAGATATAGCTTTACAAAAATTCATGAAATAATATTGAGGAATTATTAAGAGATAAGTTCATATACTTCATGAAATTCCATTATGAAATTATGGGAATTCTTAGTGAATAAGTGAATAAAACTAGAAACTAAAAAATTATCCCTTTTGTTTCCATGTCAAAGTTTTTCATAACTAAGTATTCATTGATCATTAAAATGTGGAGTGAAGTTAATCCCAAAATCACATTACCTTATACATAAAATTTTGATTGTAGTAAAATGGGATCAATGAAATATTTAATATTTTTTGAAACTATAAAATAATTTATTCAATGATATGTTATGAAAAAAAATAGTTACTAATATTATATTATCTACAGTGACTAATGTAATAGTATTAAATAAAATATGATCAATAATCTATTAATCGTGATGTTTAATTTTTTATGAGAATAATTTTTAAAAGAAAAATTTAGGTACCAACAAAGATTAATGAAACATTAAGTGTACCTATATTAATTGTCCTATAGAAACCAATGATGTTTTATTATTGATCCAAACTAAATATATTTCTATAATAGGGAAGCAAATATTTTTTTAGAAATTTGTAGTAGGCTAAAATTCACTAAAGTCTATGCTCCATACACACATGAGTTGGAATAGGAGAATAGAATCCAATAAGATTAGTGGGAAGAGTTATTATAAAAGCACATGTTATGTGGGAGGTCAGAATCAAATGGTTGTTTTATATTCACCAAAACTGGTGACATGTTATTCAATATAATTAATGAATCCTAAAAATAGTTTTTTAGTAAGAGTAAAAAGTATGTATGAATTAATTAATGGAATATATATACTAAAATGTAGGGGAAATATATTTTTGAATGTTTCTAAATATCATATTTCTAGTGATTATTAAAGATAGAATATAATTGTATTCAATAAGTTCATACCAACAAATAATGAGTGATTGTTAAAGGATTTTTTAGAATTATTCAATGATATGAACATTAATTCAATCATCATGATAAAATCCATTTTAATTATAATTTTCATAACAAAATTCTATGATAATTTTACAGTGTATATAGATGTCAAGGAACATATACTTTATGGTGACCCCATGAATCATGTCCATATGACATGAACAAGGGTTTGTTATGAAAATGAATTCCAAAAATAAATAAAAATTTCTTGGGTTTATGTGTAAAAGTAAGAAAAATGAACATAGAATAATATCTTTAAATGGGGGAGTTACAATTTTTAAAAATAGTTAGAGGGGGAAATATTAATTTTTAAGATAGATATGTTAATAACATCTGAAAAAATATAGTTAGTCTAACTAGTTTTTTAAGACTAAAAATTTCGTCTCTAATACTTACTTAAAATTGCAACCTAGTTATAGAGAACAGGGTCAACACATATGGATATATAGGTTTTCTCAATCTATTCATATTACATGTATTCGAAATACAATATGGATAAAATCAATACCAAATTAGTATCCATGTCATATATTATAAAATATCTCTCAGATAGTGTGCATGGGAAAAGATGAGATTTTGAGTGAAATTTCCAAAGCTTAAGTGAAAATATTTTACTACATATCTAGTTATATGAATTAATGTTTTATTTTAGTTATATATATTTCATAGAGTTAAAATATTAGATTAAAACTACTGGAACAACATAAAATTGTAGTTAAAGCTACGTGACATTACCAGAGAAAGTAAATCTGAATGACATCCTTGTAAAAGGAGAAATATGAATACTAGTTTTTAAGAGTATATAACATCAGTTTTCTTTAAGATCATTAAATATCTTAGATCACAGTATGTATTAGATAATATGTAAGACAAAAACTTTATATCAATTGGTTTCAATCAATTATAAATAATTACATTTTGGATTCTGATAAAGCATGAGGACCGGTTTGGAAGTCATATTTTAAACTTTTAGTTTATAAAAAAATGTAATATTATTATCATTATTATGATAATATTCCACTATATTGTTATATATGACATCAAATTTATGATAGGGAAACAATATTTAGATAATAGGTAATATTTCTACATTAGGGATTTTATCATGGAATGACGTCACATTATGAATATTCACAACACAAACTTGTGGCTACACCAACCATAGAAACCTAAATGGGATATGAAAAATAACTATATCTATACTCAGAAGAATTATGTTTTAAATATGAAAACTAACCAAATAGTTAGATAGTGACTCTATAGAAAGGGGAGTCTTCTGGTGTTGGTTCCATAAAACAAAATAATTTGTACATTAGATTATCTATATATCCATAAACTTGAATATTAAAAAATTTCTTTACATATATTGATATTTCATCTATTTAAATTTAGTTTCATAAGTTCTGACAACATATGTCTCACTGAAGAAGTTCATAACAGTTACACTCTTTGATGAGAACCGTGACATTCTATGATGAGGTTCCAAAACTCTATGTCAAATGGTCATATGACATCATTTGATTAGATATTGATGATGAACACTATTAGGTTTGGTTACTCATAAATTGATGAGACTTCACCTCAAGAAATTCACACTTTCTAATCTCTAGAATCAGAGACTACGAGGACATGCATGAAATTAGAAATTCTACATGTAACATATGTGAATGGATATTATTATCATTGATAATGTGTAATGATCTATAGATTTTAACATTATTATTAATGCATTTCACGAGTTTTGTATTTAGATTTATTTCTGAAAAGAATGATTCCATATTATCACCAAGGATTTCGGTATGTTGGGTGTGTCATCGGTGATATGTTGTTATTTCATAACTCAAGGAATTATTTTTATCTTCTCTTTTTATGGAACTTTATATCACGAACCTTTTATTGAAATTAAAATGTCACATTAAATTCCATATACATGGTGTATTGATGGGTTCATATCTAGAAGTAAAAGAAATACATATCTGGAATATAGGTTGATGACATAAGTATGAAACCTATTTGATGAGATATCAAGGAAAATGGATTATATTAATTAGTGAACTATCATATATAGTTACCATCATTATGATATTAACTTCTTCACATTGTGAGCCTTCATATGTTTCAAGACACTGATATTTGAGTTAAAGTGAACCTATCTAATGCCACTAGGGACGAAGTATAACGGATCACACACTTGGTTTCTATGTTTTTCTCAATTAAATTATATCTAAATATCATTATTGGAAAAAATATTTTTCTCTACTCCATTGAATAATATTAATTTTGGATTTACTGATCTCAAATATTTAGTCTCTATTTTTAGATGTGACTTGAATATTAAAAAAAATTTAGTCAGGGAAACCCATAGAATTATATATATATATTTATATCATTATTTATTCACTATGTAATAAATAAAATTTACAGTTAAATAAATTATTTTTTAGTTACCCAAATATTAAATAAATATTTATTTACAAGACAACAAATATTATAAAAAAATTATTTATTTATCCAATTAATATTATTTATTATTATAGGTTCAATAAAAGGTAGAGGATGATGTGAAGATTGAATTATTGGTTCCCATGGGAATGATATTTTAAATATAATTCAAATAATTATAATTTTTTCCTTTTAAAGAAATGGTATTTATTTTATCAGTGATTTTAGTGCATGTAAAATAAATAATAAAATTATTATTATTATTTAGAAATTGGATATGTCATGGATTAATGGAATAATTAAGGTCCTTCGTGAAATTATTTATCCTCTAACATAGCTCTATAAATACCCAGTAATACCAATTCCCAGGGTTCGATGTTGTTTTTCAAAAAACAACCCTCTAGAGATCCCTTTGACCCTAATGAGAAAATTCTCAAGAACACTCTCAAGAACTGAGGGCAATATTCCACCCTCCTCCAATTATCATGACTGAGAGATCAGGAATCAATCCTTACATCATATAAGGATTTTTGGTTATTAAAGGAAGTGATTAAATCTAATTGGTATCATCATTCTAGCACCTTTAGTACCATTGATGATGCTTTGAGGTCATAGGAGAATGTGAAGATCACTACTAGAGAGATTCTATCAACGAATCGGTAGAGCACAATGATAGTGAAACCAAATGAATTTTATATGACCAACCTTTTAAATGAATAAATAATTCCTAATACTAATGTAATTATTAATTTAAATTAATTATAAATTTAACCTGATGAAGATCCTTTCTTCTTGGTTTCAATGTTTTTTTAACTTTCCAACAGATTTTAATTCATGGGACTTTCCGTTTATCATCATGTAAATCACAAATTATTCATTGAAACTGAAAAGGATGATGTGGTCATGACCCAATAGGTTCTTCCACTACATCTAAAACATTAAATTTTAAGGGGGTTCCTTGTGGATAACCATGAAAAATCCACTGATCTCATGTTGTATGGGAAATAAAAATCCTATTTCAACAAGTTGTTGGTTTGGATTGAAGGGTCATGGAATGATACAGAAGATGGGGAATTTAATTAATATAACTATATGATATAATATATTGTTGAAGATCTTGATGATGGTATATCTAATCATGGATTATAAATACAAAAGGGCATTGAACATCAACTATGGCTAGATAAGAAAATGATATCTTCATGTGCATGAAAATGGAAACAGAATCATGATGATGAGTCTCTGATGAGATTAAAATCTATAAGGGGATCTCCCACTTTAGCTATTTATATTTTCATATATAATGATGTTATGGAGGATCAAGTGGTAGATATTTTGGATGAGGTTGGGGCTAGCAATAAACTCTTCTAAGGCCAACCAAATGCTACTAATCAAACTGAGAAGGAGGCTAATTATAGGAAAGAAAAAATGATGTCCCAGACCTACCATGTTTGGAGTTTTTAAAAATGTTTTTGGGTGATAATTTCATTAGTTATGATTTTTCATTCTCAAAGAACAAGATATAGTTGAGAATCCACTTGTATTAAATACTAATAATAGTAATGTTAAGTGGGATTGGGAGACTATTACTCCTGACTACAGAGTAGAAAATATCAAAACTCTTTCCATGGCTAATCAGCCTAATACCTTACACTTTGAAGAGCATTTATATGAAGAAAATAAAAATCGATGTAAATTTATCCCTTTGAGGCATGAGATTTATCCAAGAGGCCGACATTCGAGAGGTTAAAGATCTTATATGTGTATTTGTTCAAGATTGAAATTTGAAAAAATTATAAATAATAATTTAGAAGTCTATATTATCGTTATTTATGACATGTGAGATGGGTTTCTAGTAGTTCCTCCATTATTTTGGGAGTTACTTGTAATCAACAGAAGTTGTTTCTAGACCCTTCCTTATAGAATTAAGATGATTTTACAAATTTAGTTTTTGAACTTCATTAGTGATGTTTGGGGGAATTGTTTTTACTTGATTGGGAGATTTATTTGATGTGCTTTTTGTTTTCTGATATACCTACTAGTGATATTTTTTATTTACAAAAATATCTAATTTATGGCATTTTTAGCTAGTTTTGAATGGTTTTAAGGATTTATTTAGTCAGGATTTTTGTAATTCTTCATGGGATCTTGGAGAATATTGTAGGCTCTATTACATTATAAGTACCATGGGTAAAAGGTCCTTCCATTTGAAGTGTTATGGTGGTGTTATTCTATGGTGAAACATATGATTGTATGGTGTAATTCTCAATAGTGCATGGCTTTATGTCTTTATGATGATTATATTGATATATTTCCTTTTCTTCTCTTATTTTTGGGATCTTTATTCTATAGAAAGAGGGATTTTTTTAGATCTAACCCAATCCTTTCTCGGTGTACTTCTTTTCCTTATTAATAAAATAGGGCTAGGGTTTTTGGACTTTTGACTCTTCCTATTTTGATTTAATTGATTAATTAATTAAATTTTTTAGATATGTCATTAATGAATTTCTAAATAGTAATATCATATATAAATGTTTTCACAATATATAATAAATTATATAAACTATATAATTAAAATTAATAATTTTAATATTTATATTTAAATATACTTGCATTTGATAATATATATATGTATTATTATTTACAATTGATTATATATATGTATATATTGTATTGATTGTATATATAAAATATAATTAATTATTAATTACATTTAAATTTATTAATTATAAAAAAAATATAATTATTTATATAAATGCATAAATATTTATTTGTGTGTGTGTGATATATAGGTGAACCAACACAAACCTCTGTATATCCAGATATACACATACACATATACATAAACATACACATTCATACATGTATATACACATACACATGCACATACCTACATATAAAAATACATACACAAACACATGTATACACAAACAAATACACACACACACACAACCATACATGTACACATACATGTACACGTACACATACACATTCACATACACGTACACGTACACATACACATATACACACACACATACACACACATAAAAATACATATACATACCTGTATACATATATACATATACACATGAACATAAACACATGTGTACGATATAATATGAATTATATTATAATAAAATTAATTATTACTTATCTATATGACATTTATATAATAAAATATGTTTATTATTGAAGAATACATATGAAAATTTATAATTATTAAAAGTTTAAGCAATTCATATTAAAAAATATGTTACACATTAATGATAACAATCAAACTATATAAATATTTCATAAATAAATAATTGATTTTTTAATTATGGATGAATAAAAATCTAATAAATGTCAACCTTTTCAGGCCTTATTTTTAGCGCTGATAAGAGTCAAATTTTATAAGGACCTATAGGAAGCATCATTAAATATAAATATTTATTTTCCATTATTCTATAGTATTGTGGATCTAAAAAATAACCACCCCATATAAAAACATGAAAATAAAATAAAATGTTCAATGTATTCAAATTATTCCAATAAATTCCCCTTCGTAAATGGTCCCAATAAATTAAGTGTATTTTATTTCAAAGAAACATGAGTAATTTCAATGGTGAGGGGATCTCAGTTGAACAATGAACATCCCTGTTCATGTAAGAGGATCCAAACTAGGAAAAGAAGATACAAGAAGAACACAAAATAAGGGGAAATGGGGCAGTAGGAAAAAATATGGATGTATAGTAAACACCATAGTGAAAAAAATACAATAGATAACACATCAGAGTAGACTCACAGACTTTTGATCACTTATGGTTAGGAGTGGAAAATAAACCCATGTAAATGGATGACTAACTCATGAATGGGTTATGAATGTAATCCCAAGTAAGGTAAAATGTGAAATATATGAGTAAGAACCAAAAATAATAATTATCCAGATAAATATATATATCCCAAATACTTGAAAAAATATCATCTGAAAATAAGAACATAATAATGGAAAATTTAAAAAAATATTGTCATTAAAATAATAGCATAATAATATATTTATATTCAATTTTTCTTGAAAAAAATTTTATTGGGATAAACATTTCCAACAAAGGACCAACACACATTGTAAATGTGTTATGAACCAAGTGATTTTTAAGAGAGATTTTATCATGATCATTTCATAGTATATAAAGTTCAAAATGTAATTATATTGCATGTAAGTAAATGAGGATTATGTAGTGAATGAATAAGAAGTTAAATACACTAATAAACATATACCAATTCAATATTATGGTTTTATTATTTCAATACATAATTAAAATCTATTATATTAAGATAGGTTGGATGATGATAGATGGAGATATGGATATATCTTTTTTCTCTGTCTCACTGACACCATACCCAGCATCCCCTTTGTAGAAAATGTGAGACCCATAAACTATGTTGGAATTAAAGTTTACAAAATAATCTAAAATTGTGGTTTTCATGAACATTAACGTATTTAATACCTTCCACATATCATGGATCAACAATGATATTATCTATAGAAACCTTTTATAATCCCCCTGTCTCACTCCTGATGCATTAAAAAGGCTTCCAATTATCCCCTCTTGGAGTCTCTGCCTGGTTAATCATGAAAATATTGAATGATATTAAATGATTATAATTATTTTTAATAAAAACTAAAATGATAAAAATTATTTAAAATTAAAATAATGATGATGTCTAAAAACCACTGTAGGGGATATTAAAAAGGATGGAGTAGTGGAGGAGAAGTGGTACACTATTAAAATGATCATTTTCTTGTATGTTAAATTTTTGGACGTATCTATTTATAAATTATAATTGATGATCGATATTGAAGATATTATGGAATCCAACTCATTATTCAAGTGTCCATATAGTGTTGGATTGTATTTTTTCTGAAGCCACTAGGATGTTTCGTTTTTTTCTTGAACAACGTACCCCACTGAACACAAATGGAAATATAAACCATAACTATTCATATTATCACTGTATAAAAAATAATAATTAGTAACAAAGAATATTATTATTTTTCATGAAATTGTTTGGGGAATATGCATGGGAGAGACTATCCACATTTTCTTTGTGTGGTATACCATTGAATCCTTGGTCACTCAGGAGGTCATAGTTGATTTAGTTGGCAATGTTAAATGCATTCGGAACAAAAATAATAATGTATTAGTCAAATTTTTCGATAGAATTTATGTACCTCCTAAATATTTTGATTGATAATAATATCCAATAAAAAATTCATTATTAGTATTGTTTTTGAAATAAAATTAATTTTGTGATTTTAGTGGTTATTTATATAATTAACCCTTCAATAATATATGTGAAGATTTCATGTTCTTATAATGTACCATAAAAATAAAAGATATCACTGATAATTGTTATGATACATACATTTTTAGTCGCTCCCTCTTTAAATTTTCTATATTATGGAAACATGACATGGAAAAACCCCGAATAATGTTTTTTATAATTTTGCTTCTAAGAAAATCATGTTTTTCCAAACAATGTCCCACCCACCACCTATGTGAACATGTACATGAAAAATAACACCTACTAAAAATTAAAACTGAATGATAATATAGTGAGAAAATTGAAAATTTATATTTATTATTTATTGATGGTGTACATATAAAGAAACAAATACTATGATAATTTTCTATGGTCTTTTTGGTGACTTTATAGAACCATATTAAACTCTAGATTTTCATTATTGAGAAAGGAGGGGTTTCGGTTCTCATGTTTTCTATACTCAATGATGAGAAACCTTTCCGTGAACCTCACAGTCAACTAGTGAAATGAATAATCCAAATAATTCTCCCCTAGTGTCTTCATGAAGCATGGAATCATTTTCTCCTTTAGGTTGTTGATATGTATAGTGCTGAAGTCCATCACCGGATGCAACATTCACTCACCTTCCCACTCCCAGAAAGAAACCTCATACAGGATCAAAAGTCACTACTATAGATAAAATCTTTTTCAGTACTAGAAATATCCACCCCCAACAATAAAAAAATATTTATGTTATAATCACATTTAAACCCAGTGAATTTTATCAGTGCTAAAAATAACATTGATAAAAGATCTCTTTCTTAGTTATAAAAGATAATTGATAACATGTGACCTTTATCTGTTCTTTCTTTGTCACTAATAACTGGATTTCTTATCAGTTTTATTTTTAGTAATGATTCAGATCACTCTTATACATATACTATTTATAAAACTGATAAATTATCTTTGATCTACACTAGAAACAGTGTTGAAAATCCCCACTTATAGAAGTGTGTTACTGTAATTTTCAACCCATTATAAGAAAACTCTAGAATTTCATTTCAAATAAATTTTTATTACAATAAAACAAAAAATATAATTTTACAATGAATCCAAAAAATTCCATCATTATAATGTACAATGAAATCAGTACACATAATTTATCAGAAACATCCATAAATTCAAAATCATTATTTTATTGTCTTTTTATCCCCATCCGAATAATACTTATCACGCTACATGTTTTTGAAAAAACCACCCAAACATTAAAAAATGAATGCATGTAAATAAAACAAAAATGTTTATGTTATTAATACTATAAAAAAATAAATAAATCATAAATATGATATAATTCATTAATAAAATTTCATTTTAAAATGAAATCATTCTTTTTGTCATACTAGGTACACTTTTTTCCCAATTTACATGTGGTTGATTCCTACATGTTTCAAATAACTTATGAATTGTTATCTTAAATTATCAAAAAATATAATTGTATTTTTTTTGTTTTTGGTATGTGGAATACATGTAAAGTCCCGGAAATTTCAAGGAAATATTTTTTCTTAAATTCTTTGAAATTTTACGAGTCTGCAGTTTCTAACAATGCCTGATTTCGAGGCACGGTGTGCCCGAAATAATTTTCTGATGTTTTGTTCGGGTACGTTCAGTAAACATATGTGCAAGTTTTTAAATCTTTTGAACCGGTGCTTGGAACTGAAATCTCAGGACACCGATGAACTCGCAACGCCGATATTTGTTTAAGGAGACCTCTACCACAATTTCATTTTGTCGAAAGTGGAATTTATAATTTGGAGTTTCCAATTAAAAATTAAAGATTGAAATTAAATGTGTGTGAACTCATTTTTATATAGATCCTTGTTAAATCCACCAAAGGGAAGTTGGGGTGGGGCCCAAACCCCACATAACCTCCCATGGGAGGATATTTTGTGGTGGGGCCCACCCGAGCACCTAACCCTTTATCTTCCCTTAAACCCCTTAAACATCCTTTGTCTTTAATGAGCTAAACCATTCATTATTTAATTTGGTGAACTCTCCACCTTCCACCTCTCATTAAGTGTGCCAACCATTTAATTAATGAATTGAACATAATAAATTTAATTAATTATAGATTTTAAATTTTGAAAAGCTTGTCAACAATAAAATAATAGGAGTGCCTATTATTTATTTGGCGGGTGGAGCTTTTAGAAGATTTTGGGAGGAACTCTTGGAGAAATATTATTTCTCTCAATGAAGAACGTCATTATGAAACGAAGAATGCTCCACATCTCGAAGAACGTGAAGCATCACCTTCTTCAACCAGAGCAGGAAAGGAGGCACCCTCGCCCAAGAAGTACACCGTAGGTGTCGTCTTGACAGGACGTTTTGAGTTCTACTTCCTCTGACGTTCACAGAACGACACCCGTCTTCCACGATGCCCGACTTCCACGACACCGTTTTTCATGGATCATCAACGTGAAACTTCAAATACAAGGTAGGGGGTTTTTATAATTTTTTATATGTGAATTATACCCTCGTACTTGGGCCTTTATATGCTGGATAATTCTTTGAGCCTCTAACGTGGTGGGTATGGGCTAACGAGTAAGTCCGGACCCTACCCCAATTTTTTTGTCAAGGGCGGTTTGATGGGCGACGTGTGAACGAAAGGGAAATGACAATTTGAGGCCGTTTTAGTGTATAGAAAGACCCGAGGAGGCCATAGACGCAGAATAGAGGCAAAACAGACCACCGGAACGACTCCGGTGGCTAGTGGAAGACCGCAGCAGTGCGGGTCGCCGGCGCGACGACGCCGGCGACCAGAGGCGGCAGCGGTGCCCCTCGCGCTCTGCCGATCGAAGATCACGGCGGCACCCGCCACGAAGGTGGAGAAGAACCATCGTCCACAGATTCCGGGAGGCACGTGCGGTGCCAGCTAGCACCGTCGTTACAAAAGCCAGGGGGCTACCCCCCCTCCCCCCCGCATTGCGGCTTGACCAGTTGGGCCGCCAGCCGCGCGGGCTGGGCCACCAGCCGCGCGGGCGGGGCCACTAGCTGGGCGAGCCGGGACGCCTTCCGCGCATGCCAGGATGCTCTCGCAGGGGCCGAGCCGCAGCTTTCGGGCCTGGCCGTGCCCTACCGGGCCAACCCAGGGCGGGTTCGCCCGGGTCGGACCGGACCCAAACCCCCCACTTCGGACCACTTTTGGTTATTCACGCATAACCTGAGCTACGTAACTTCAATAGAGACACCGTCAGTTTCGTAGGAATACTTGGATCAAGATGGTCATTTTGGTATATCACACTCAAGGTTTTCGCGAAGTTTTTGTAGGGCCGGGTTGGTTCGAACCTGAAACCAATCGGGCCCTCAGAGCGGAAACACTTATAACTTAAAGGACCGAATGTCCGATTGACATAACTTCAACTACATTGGTTTCCATTTGATGAAGAGGTTATTTTGGAATACTCCACTTGAGGTTCGGACGCAGTTGGAGTACGGTAGGGTTGTTTTGAGCCTAAAAACCAACAGGGCCCCTGGGACGGAAATACCAATAACTCAAAGACCGGGCATCGGATTGACGCGCCATATGTCGTGTTGGGTTCCTTTTGATGAGATGAAACATCAGGTTACATAAACTCAGGACTTTGTGATAGTTGATGTATCGAACCTCTTGAATCGAGGAGCGGACCCTCCTGAAATCGAGCGTGCTGTGTGCGGGAACCCTAGAGATGGCTGCGATGACTACTGTACTAGAATCCTCCATGGGTTCAACGATGACGACAACTGCACCAGAATCCTTTGTGGGTTCGAATGTTCTGATAGAGTAGCTGGACTGTATCTTGTGCGGGTTCGACAGCTTAGATGAATCAGTGACTACATCTGATCATCTCTATTATTCTAGAATAGATGGACTATATCCTGTGTGTGTCTGACGGCTTAGAAGATATAGTTGGACTGTATCCTGTGTAGGTCTGACAGCTTAGACGAGATAGCTGGACTGTATCCTATGTGGGTCTGACGGCTTAGCTGGACTTTATCCTGTGTGGGTCCGACAGCTTAGATGATTCAGTGGCTACATCTGATCATCTATATCTCTCTACAATTGTGGAATACGTGTGTGAGTTGTGTCATTTCTTTCATCCATTTTCATCATGGTGAATGAATTTAATTTCTTTGTGGATTTGGTTTGTGTTTGGGCTTGAGAGTTAGAGTCGGACTGAGATTGGTAACTTAGATATATGTATGGGCACATACCTAAGTAGGGATGGTTGTTACTTTTTGGTTGTATCTTTATTCTTTTGCTTATCCTTAGTGGATATTTTGAGACCATGAAGGTCTCGGGGTCCCTAATGAGTATCGTTATACTCACCCTTACACGGGTTATGCCCACACCTCGTTGTGTTGGTTGCAAGTGATTGAAAGTACTGACGGAGGCTGAGAGCTCCACGTCTGGATAGTACCGGGAGGTGGACCTTGCGATGAGTCGGCACAGGGAGGAGTCTAAAGGAAGTGATTGCTGAGGTGGCCGTATGTACCTACCCTTTAGGTAGGAATCCCCGGAGGATGATCCAAGAGCTTCTCTTTACTTTCATCCATTGTCCCTTTTTACTGGTACTTGTTCTTCAGTTGGGTTTGTATACTGGCCCATTAACTTTCCACCACACTCTTTTGTATTCAGTTATACTTAGTGTTTACTTTCTGTTGTGTACTCTGTTGTGTTTTTTTACTTTTATAAAGGAAATTCCATCCCAGGTTAGGGATTTATGTCTTTGGTGCTAGTCACCAGCCCCAGGCCTATGGAAGGCGGGCTTGTGGTAGTCATGGCATGGGCCCTGAGGATGAGTCGTGAAAAATTTGTATCAGAGGTTGTCGGTTCTACCGTAGAACTTAGAACTCTAATCTGTCTTACTGTGAAGCAATATTGCTAAGAGTATTGAGCATGGTCTTTAATCCAGGGAGTCAAGTTTTGGTGCAGTGACCAACGTATCCATACACCAGGACCCTGACCTCTGATTTCAGACTCAGTGCATGAAAACACTGATTGCTTGTGTGTTTCTTTTGAAAAGTTTTCTTTTTTATTACTTTGTGCCAGCTTACCAGGTATACTGTTTTAGCTGTGGAGCACCTGTTTAATTTCAGGATGGCCCCACAAAGGTAGCTAGCTAGGGTTCCGAGTTACGTACGATACGGTATCCCACCGAGTGACGAGGCCTCGGTGTAGGGCCCCATCACAGCGGAGGTGCCAGTGGTATGACTACCCGCTAGGACACCGATACCACCTGCCCTAGCAGCAGAGAGTGTACGCCACCTTAGTAAATTGCACGAGTTCCACCGATAGAGGCCTCCCAGGTTCTGGGGAGAGATGGACCCATATGTAGCTAAGGATTGGCTGGAGGCTATCGTCAGAGTTTTCAGATTTGTAGGGACACTAGACAACCTTATGGTGATATTTACCAGGAGTCTCCTACATGCAGCAGTAGGAATATGGTGGAGTTTGATGCTCCAGGTGCACTAAGATGAATCACTACTCTGGAAAGACTTTTAGAGCCTATTATGGGTGGAGTTTGTTCCAGCCACCCTTCGTGTGGTGCAGATTCAGGAGTTACTTCATCTGCTGCAGTGCAACATGACAGTAGCTCAATACTCAACAAGGTTCACATACCTCTCACGCTACTCCACGAACATGGTACGTGACCCATACTTAAATGCCTGGACCTTCGAGCAGGGACTCAGGTGAGAGATCAGAGCATCAGTTGTCTCTCATAGCATACCGACTCCGACATGGGTGCTGGAGCGAGCCCTTTTAGTGGAGAGCATTCTTGCTGAGCCGACACCAGTAGCGAGACCCACCATAAGGTGACACGTAGCAGAGTATTCTGAATCCGGCAGTAGATAGTCGTCACAGATGTCCAAGCGGACCAGGACATCAGGTGGACGACACTAGGATACGGGTTCGGTTGTGCGTGGCACACGAGAGAGAGCTATCTATACGAGGATCAGACATTGCTTTTCATGCGGTGGGCAGGGCCACATGGCTCGTGACTACTCGGCCCGCTGTGTATATGAGTAGAAGATAGTAGATGGACCACCTAGGAAGAGGCAGAGGTTCAACCGTGGCGGTCCGCAGGGAGCATGCAGACGTGATAGAGGAGCTGGCCGAGCAGTGGGTGGTGGATGACGTTTTGAGGCTCTACCTCCACCACCACCAGGAGGTCCACCCCGACCACAGGGAGCTGGAAGACAGAGGCGGGTTCAGCTCCAGGTAGTCGAGGGCTATGACCACGGCACACTTGAGATGATTCGAGGTACTATCTGTGTCTACTCCACCCTTGCTGTTATACTTATAGACAGAGGTGCAAGTAATTCTATTATTGCTGCTACCCTTGTTCGGAGTACGGAGATTACGACGGAGCTGTTGGTTAGATCCTTACGGCTAGAGACTCCTACGGGAGCGGACTTTATGATTACGCCCTGGTGCCGGCAGTGTGAGCTTACTCTATGTGGTGAGAGCTTCGGCTGGGATCTTCTTGTAGCAGCGTCGAGGCCTTACGACGTCATCTTGGGAATGGACTGGTTGTCGACAGTTCATGCTCAGATTGACTGTATTATGCACAAGGTGTGGTGTATCTGCATGGATGGGACTAGGTTCTCCTTTACCTGTGAGAAGGAAGCCTTTGAAGTGTAGGAGGGACTTACCCAGAGGAGACGGTAGATGGTCATACATCAGTTGTCTAATCTCATCCTTGGAGCGGTTGATGTACGGAGTCCAAGTTTTCCTGTTTTGGTGGATCAGTACGTGGATATTTTCCCTGATGACGTTCCAGGACTACCTTCTCATAGAGAGGTAGACTTGTATATTGATTTGTACCCCGAGACAACATCGACATCTACTCCAGCATATCGGACGACTCCCGCCGAGCTTCGTGAGCTGCGGGTACAGCTAGAGGACTTGTAGGGGAAGGGATTTATCCGACCCAACGTTTCACCCTGGCCATCTCTGATTTTGTTTGACAAGAAGGCTGATGGGAGCTTTCAACTATGTGTCGACTATCGTCACCTGAATCGGGTGACAGCGAAGAACAATTACCCACTCCCGAGGATTGACGACCTCTTTGATCAGCTCAAGAGAGCACGATGGTTCTCGAAAATAGACCTAGGGTTAGGCTATCACCAGCTCATAGTTCGAGACGAGGATTTTCAGAAGACAACCTTCAGGTGTCGGTATGGCCACTATGAGTTCTTGGTTACGCCCTTCGGCATAACCAATGCTCCAGCAGTTTTCATGAGTCTCATGAACATGATCTTCCAGACATACCTCGATCGATTTGTCGTAGTCTTCATCGAAGACAAATTGATTTACTCGACTACTGAGGAAGAGCATGCCTACCACTTGCGGGTGGTACTGGATACACTCCAAGAGCACCGGCTTTATGGTAAACTCTCTAAGTTCCAGTTCTAGATTCGATAGGTTAACTACTTCGGACACGACAACTCGGAGGCTGGAGTTGTAGTGGATCCAGTGAAGATCGAGGTAGTACTTTCTAGGGAGCCACCCAGGATTGTGACAGAGGTGCGGAGTTTCCTGGGTCTGGCAGGGTACTATCAGATATTTGTGCTAGACTTCTCCAGAGTTTCAAAAATGCTTTCAACTTTAACGAAGAAGGGAAACCCTTCGTGTGGTCAGATAGATGCCAACAGAGATTTCGGGATCTGAGGTAGAGGTTGACCACTGAGTCCATCTTGAGGATACCATAGGAGTACGTTTGGTACGTAGTTTACTGCGACGAATCAGGGACCAGACTCGGGGGTGTCCTGAGGCAGGAGCAAGCGGTGATCGTGTATGGTTCATGACAGTTGAGACAACACGAGTAGAACTATGATACCCATGACCTGGAGTTTGTAGCAGTGGTCTTCGCCTTGAAGATGTTGCGACACTATCTAATGGGTGAGCGTTTTACAGTCTACTCTAACCACCACAGTCTCAGGTACATATTCTTGTAGAATGACTTGAACCTGAGACAGCGGGGATGGCTCATGTTTCTCCAGGACTATGACTTCGAGATAGTCTATACTCCTTGGAAGGGGAATGTTATAGTAGATACTCTCACCAGGAGATCAGGAATTCAGATGCTAGGAGAGGAGACAGAGCAGCTGGCTGCATTGCAGATATCCTTTGTGGATAGAGATGGAGCAGCCTTTCTTTAGTCTCTCATAGTCACTCCTCCACTTCTTCAGTGAGTCAGAGAGGCACAACATGGGGATGTTGACTGTGAGACGTGATGTGCTCAGATATCTACGGGGCAGGCACCTGATTCATTTTCTGAAGGTGGGGAGCACTGAAGGACCCCGGGACACCCTGAGAGAGGAGGGGTGAATCAGGGTGACCAATTTTTCTTTTAAAGTGGTGGATCTTGTTCCCACGTTGGTAGGAACTTTTTGAACCTGTATGATGATTGTGATTTGAAAGCAAACATTCACATCGACAGAGAGGACACAACACTTTTTACTTGGTTCACCACTAAGGGCTACGTCCATGGAGCATACGCCGAAAAGTTTTCGGTCGTACCAAAATCCACTAATCTTCACAAGTTGTGGATTCGGGCACAGTCACTCTGTCCCAGGCTCACTGCCTTTACAAAGGTTCAGGGATAGCTCACTGCTTCCCTCGGGTCACTCCCGTTCACTACCCCTGGCTCACTGTCGTTGGTGATGTGTCACTCAGTTTATAGACGTGAAGGTCTCTTCAATAGATTTGCATTGATGTCTTTGCCTCTGCTCAGCATGAGACTCTGCTTGCATCGAAGTCTGAAATAGATGCACTAGAACTCACAGAATCACTGAACCGGATAACCAGAATGTGCAGACAAACCTTACTAACAATTGCGCGCAACACCATCCCTTTGCGCGCAAATCCTTACTATTGCACGCAAAATTTACTTTTCGCGCGAAAACAATATTTTGCGCAGAAATCCCATTTTCGCGCAACTCCGAATATTTCGCGCAAGACCCTTTACACTATCCTTTTTCGCGCATCAGACCTCGGATCTTTTCTAAGTCTTCCACACACGGAATGAAGGGGGTCACCTCATATTTATAGGCGATTGAGACCCCCGCGCGAAAAATCCCCTTCAGCGCAGAAAACCTCTCATCTTGCGTGTAAGATTTCACGCAGGTATCGTTTTCCGCGCACCTCTCCAGATATTTCGCGTAACCCATGTCTCTGCCATTTTTTGACGGTGTGATTCCGAAACACTATTTGCGCGAAAAACTTCGCTCCTCTATTTCGCGCACCACGCTGTTTTTTGCGCCTAGCTCAAGTATTTCGCGCACATCCCTTATTTTCCACGCAACCCATGCCTTTTCCATTTTTCAGAAATCTGATTTCGAAACACTATTTGGGCAAAAAACCTCGATCCCATATTTCACGCATCCCGCTGTTTTCTGCGCCCAACTTAAGTATTGCGCGCAAGCCTCTTATATTTCGCACACCACTTCCTTTTTGTGTGAACTTCCTTTTGCAGACAATCTATGTCTTCATTTTCCGATTTTGAGGCCCAAAAATTTGGCAAACACTGGGAAACATCGCAACCTTCAATACTATTGTCTGCTTGAACTGTATGATCACTTTGCTGGCACACATTCGGAACTTCCACTGAGGATTGACAGCAAACACAAACCAAACTCCAATTCCTGCATAGAACAGCCATGGTTCCAACAATCTCCCCCTTTGGGTTTGTTGGCAATCACCAAATAAATTCAATATATCACCATCCACATGAATACCAAATGCGAAAGGATCAACTCAGCCAACACTCTAAGTCTACGTGAGCAATGCTCGGTGTAGAAAACAAGAGAGGAAGCTTGAATTGGGTTCCAATGTTTTGTAATGCTCAATGACGCAAGAAATTGTCTTACACAGAATTCTCATCATGTCATAGAAGCATTACATGTCCACATACAATCCTGAATTCCTGAATTTATTCCTTTACTTTCCCCCCATTGACAATAAACCCAAAGGCCGGTAAATTAATCAATTTTCAGCTCAAACCATACTCCCCCTGGATAGTATCTCCCCCATAAACCTGCATCACATCCATAAACAGATAGAAAGTATTACCATAATCGGGGAGAGGGGTTTTCTGGAGCCTCCTTATGCAGTAGGAGGTAGTTGAACACTGAGGTTCAACCGATGCTTCTCAAACATAGCCGAAGACAGTGTCTTGGTTGGGATATCAGCCACCTGTTCATCAGTTCCAACATGGTCCATTCAAATCATGCCTTGTTCGACCTTTTCTTTGATAAAATGATACCGTATTTCAATATGTTTGGTACGGGAATGCTGAACCGGATTCTTCGTAAGATCAATTTCACTTTTGTTATCACAGTAAATCACCATTGGTTGCTGCACCGTATCACCAATATCTGTTAGTTGCTGCTTCATACAAAGCAGTTGATTGCATGCCTTTGTGGCAGAGATATACTCAGCTTCAGCAGTACTAAGAGAAGTACTTTCTTGTTTTTTCCTCAACCAGCCAACACATTTCTGCCCAATATAGAAAGCTCCACCACTAGTGGACTTTCTGTCTACCACATCACCATCCCAGTCAGCATCAGAAAATGCATATAATTCACTATTCCTGCCTGTAGCAAAAAATAACCAGAAGTTAGGTGTACCTTGAATGTACCTCATGATTCTTTTTACTGCCACCATATGTTCCTCTTTTGGATTACTCTGAAAGAGGGCCGCAAGGCATGTGGCAAAGAAAATATATGGCCTTGTCACTGTCAGGTACAGTAGGCTTCCAATGATCCTCCTGTACATGGTGGGATCAACAGATTCCCCTTCCTCATGCTTTCCAAGTTTAGTTCCAACTGCAATCGGAGTTGACATTGGTTTGGAGTCTTGCATATTGAACTTTTTCAGCAACTCTCTTGCATATTTTTCCTGAGAAATGAAAGTGTATTCCTTCTTTTGAATCACCTGCAGCCCCAAGAAATATGGGAGGTCCCCAATCATAGACATTTCAAATTCTGATTTTATGTGGTTGGAAAATTCATCCACTGATTTCTGCCTGCTGCCACCAAAAATGATATCATCAACGTAGACAAGAACCATGAATTGATCTTTTGGAGAATTCTTCACATAGAGATTGTGATCAACTCCTCCTCTTTTGAATTCCAACTTCTTGGGATATGAATCCGGCGGTGAATACCACACTCGTGGTGCCTGCTTCAAACTATACAGAGCTTTCTTCAGTTTGCAGACCTTTGTTTCATGAGTACCCAAAACAAAGCCCACTGGTTGTTCAATGTAGACTTATTCTTCGAGTACACCATTCAAGAATGCTGTCTTGACATCCATTTGATATAATTTAAATCCTCTTTGGAGTGCCATGGCAAGGAAAAGCATGATTGACTCTAGTCTAGCCACTGGAGCAAAGGTTTCTTCAACATCAGTGCCTTCAATCTGGGAGTATCCTTTACATACCAGTTGTGCCTTGTTTCTGACGACACTTCCATGCTCATCAAACTTATTTTTGAAGATCCATTTGGTACCAATCACATTATGACCTTCGGGTCGCTGGAAAAGATCCCATGTTTGATTCTTGTCAATCTGATCTAATTCATCATTCATGGCTTTCACCAAAGATTGATCATTTGCATCTTCTTCGAATGAGGATGGCTCTAAAACTGATAGAAATGCAGATTGCATGTTATTCCTCATCCTCCTTGTTTGAGTGGGTGCACTCCTGTCCCCAACTATGTTGGATGGATCAATCTCAGCTCTTCGATTTCTCCTGTGAGGTTCAGTAGCATTCTCTTCATCCATAGTTTCTTTTTCAGATTCTTCATCTGATTCAACATCATGATGTGACTGCTGAGTGTTTTGAACAACTTCCTCTATTTCTGCATTTGTATTTTCTTCACGTTCACATTCATCCTGACTTTCTATCACATCAACATATGACGTCCTTGAAGCATTTGTGGTTTTATCTTCAATTATCTTAACATCACTGCTTTCCACAATCCTTCCCAAACGCTTGTTGAAACATTTTTAGGCTTTTCTGTTCATTGAGTAACCGAGGAAAATTCCTTCATCTGCATTATCGCCATATTTCCCTTGATTTCCTTCTTTGTTCCTGATGAAGCATTTACTTCCAAAGACACGAAAGTATTTTAGAGAAGGCTTTCATCCATGCCAAAATTCATATGGTGTCATCATCTCACCCATATAAAGTCCTGTTCGATTCTGAATGTACACTGCAGCTTGCACAGCCTCTTTCTAGTAATGTCGTGGAATACGACTCTCAATCAGCATAGTTCGTGCCATGTTGTTCACCTGTCGATTCCTACGTTCATCAACTCCATTTTGTTGTGGAGTTCTCACAGCAGCTACCTCATGCTGTATCCCATGTTTCTACAGATAATTCTCAAATTCAATGGATGTGTATTCTCCTCCATTGTCAGATCGCAACACTTCGATTGTTCGTCCAGTATCATTATCGGCGATTCGCCGATATGTTTTCATGCAGTCAAGGACTTGTCGTTTCCTGTGAATGACCATCACACATGACATTCTACTTTAATAATCTATGAAAAGGACAAAGTACCTTTCTCCATGAGTTCCGACAACATTTATTGGTCCACAAACATCTGTATGAATCAGATCAAGAAGGTGAGACACCCTTTTCTTCTTTGGCCGATATGAACTGCAGACTAGCTTCCCACGAATACAAGCATCACAAGATTTTTCACGGTCATGCTTCAAGTTGGGAATGCCATGACAATTCTCAATTTTTATATTTCCTCCATGTCTTGTTGATTGATGTGTCCCAGTCTCTGATGCCACAAATTTTTTTCTTCTTCAACAGTCATGTAACATACATTTTCTTCACTATCAACCTCATACACGTTGCCTTCTGTTATGCATCCCTTAATAAGTGAATTTCTAGTCTTTCCCTTGATAGTGCAGCCTTTCTGATTAAACGTAACTATAAGTCCTGAGTCATAGTGTCGACTCATGCTGAGGAGATTATGATGTAGGACATCTACGTAAAGGACTTCAGTCTTCTTTAGTTCTCCATTAGCTAATTCGGTACTTCCACTCCCTTTTATTTTCAGAGCCCCATCATTACCAAATCTTACTGTACCATCGACATTCTTTATGATATTCGTTAGTAGGCCAGCATTACCTGTCATATGAGATGAACAACCGCTATCCAGAATCCAGGTACTGTTGTCCTTTGTAGCTTTGAGGGCCACCTCTGCAAGGTTGGATTTCTCAATCTTCTTCCTTTCCTTCCATGAGACATTAGATAGAGTATAAAGAACTGATGGCCTTTCAATTATCTCTTCTGCATACCCAGGTTCTTCATAGTCAAAGTCTTCTTTGAGAGGTGAAAACCTGTTTGAAAGAGCAACACTATCTTGCTAACGAGACTTGACTTGTCTTGAACTTCGGTATGAGGTGTCTATGTCCCTTCTCTGCCTGCAATTAGCGGCCTTATGACCAAAGTTAGAACAACAAAAACAATATCCATATAAATTATTTTTTATATAAGAATTAGGATATGAAATGTTTCTCCTTTTTTGAGCTTCTATATCTTCTCCAATCAGATAGCTTATTACCTCTTCACAATAAGACATGGTATGGCCCAGATAGACACAGAACTGACACTTCATGAGAGGAAATGTTTTCTCACTTGAATTTCTCCTCATACCTTCTTCCTTGGGAGAATAGTAAGACTGTCTGTCATTTCTGAATGTTTGAGGATAATTTTCAGGTCTCCTTTTTGTTTGGATTGAGGGTCCCTTTTTCAGCACTCTAGGTAATGTTTCAACATGTTCAACTTTCATCTTATCTTTCTTTTGGATATTTTCACTTCCAGCTGTTGATGTCTCAGCCTCACAGCCAATTCCACTCTTTCCCATGCCAGAGGGTCTTTGATCACTCAAGATTTTTCCAACCCCATCTGAACCACACTTGGCTCTTGCTAGTAATTCTGCATCTGAGAATCTTCCAAACTGTATTTTCATCCTTGATTCTTTTGATCATGATTTAGTCTCAAGTTTATTCCTAAGAGTAACAAATTCCTCCTCAAGACCCTCAGCAGTCTTGGATTTTTCTTCCAGTCTTGATTTGAGTTCATTGATGACCTTTCCTTGTTCTTCAATTCTCTGCATTAGATCCACTACATCATCAATGTTTTCAAGGATTTTAGACTGAAGTTTCACAAATTCCTCCAGATGTTTAATTTCAGCTTCAAGTTCATCAACATATTCTGATGATTCTTCCACCATTTTCTTCCACTTATAAAATCTCTTACATTTACTCTCAATCTTGGAGAAGGCATACTTAATTTGAATATTTGGATTACCAATAGCAGTAATCTGATTATCTCTGCCTTCATTGATTGAAGATTCTGATATTTCAGTGGTAGCCATCATGGAAGCATGGTTTCCGATTTTAAATTATGGTTCTTCTTCCTCACAAAATTCAATATCATCATCTTCTTCTTCACAAACAAAACTCTTCCTCTGCACTTTCTTTCCAGATTTGAAGTCACCCTTTTTGAAAAACCTTTTCTGAGGCTTCTCAATGTCTTCATATTCGCTCTCATCATCATCTAACTTTCCTTGGCACTGAGAGGCAATGTTCCCAACTCTTCCACAACAGAAACATGCAAGAGGTAACTTACATCTAAATTTACCGTTTCCCTTTTTCAACTTCCTGGCGATGAGAGAAAGAGTTTCTTTTTCTTCGTCATCTTCATCACCACTGTCTTCTGACATTTTCAATTTGTCCATGGCTTTGAATGCCATTTCCTTGCTCACGCGAGTCGTGGAATCTTCGGGTTTTACTCTCATCTCATATGCCACTAAACTACTTAACAAATCATCCAGAGATAGTTTAGATAGATCTCTTTCTTCAAGGGCTAACACCTTTTCATTGTACATGGGAGGAAGTCTTCTCATGATTTTCTTTACGATATCAATGTCTTTGATTTCTTCTCTGAGACCTCGAATTGCTCCCACTACTTCAGTAATTCGATTAAAAAATGAATCTGCATTCTCATTAAGATGCATTTTTAGATCGTCAAACCTATTGTGTAAAACATGAAGTTTGGCCTCCTTTACCTTGATATCTCCTTCATAAATGTTTTCAAGTTTATCCCACATATACTTTTCTGAAGTGCAACTCATCACCTTTAGATAGATCTGATCAGAAAGAGCTGCGGTGAGTGCATTTTGTGCTTTAGCATCTGTATCAAGAATTTTTCTCTCTATGTCGGTCATAGCCAGGCCTTTTGGATCAGTGACTTGTATTCCTTGCACAGTAGAAAACAAAACTTCCATTCTAAGAGATCTTATATGAGATCTCATCCTATTCTTCCATATCTGAAAATTGCTTCCATCGAAGAGAGGGACTCCCCTAGCATTGACTGCATTCTCCATGGTGACAAAGGATAGATTCAATGCCAACAAACTTTAAGCTCTGATACCACTTGAAGGACCCTGGGATACCCTGAGAGGGAAGGGGTGAATCAGGGTGAAAAATTTTTCTTTTAAAGTGGTGAATCTTGTTCCCACGTTGGTAGGAACTTGTTGAACCTGTATGATGATTATGATTAGAAAGAAAACATTCACATGGACAGAGATGACACAACAATTTTTACTTGGTTCACCACTAAGGGATACGTCCAAGGAGCATACGCCGACAATTTTCCGGTCGTACCAAAATCAACTAATCTTCACAAGTTGTGGATTACAATTGTTCGGGCACAATCACTCTATCCCAGGCTCACTGCCTTTACAAAGGTTCAGGGATAGCTCACTGCTTCCATCGGGTCAATCCTGTTGACTCCCCCTGGCTCACTACCATTGGTGATGTGTCACTCAGTTTATAGACGTGAAGGTCTCTTCGATTAATTTTCATTGAAGTCTTTGCCTCTGCCCAGCACGAGACTCTGCTTGCATCGAAGTCTGAAATAGATGCACTAGAACGCACAGAATCACTGAACCGGATAACCAGAACGTGCAGACAAACCTTACTGACAATTGCGCGCAAAACCAACCCTTTGCGCGCAAAACCTTACGATTGCGCACAAAAATTACTTTTCGTGTGAAAAAAATATTTCGCGCAGAAATCCCATTTTCGCGCAACTCCGAATATTTCGCGCAATCCCCTTTACACTATCCTTTTTCGCGCATCAGACCTCAGATCTTTTCTAAGTCATCCACACACGGAATGAAGGGGGTAACCTCATATTTATAGGCGATTGAGACCCCCGCACGCAAAATCCCCTTCAGCGCAGAAAACCTCTCATCTAGCGCGTAAGATTTCGCGCAGGTATCGTTTTCCGCGCACCTCTCCAGATATTTCGCGCAACCCATGTGTAGAGACCCGTATCCTGACGTACATGGACATTACATTACATTTGCGGAATACTTAGTACATAACAAAAACACACACTAAAGGATCGTAATAGTTTAGTGTCTTTGGAAACTCGGAACATAATCTTCTAATCCTGGTGAAAGATCTTCAATATCTCCCGTAAAGATCTTCCATTTTTTTACCTAAAACCTTTCTTTATATCCTGGGGAAAAGAAAACATAAAAGGGTGAGCTCAAATGCTCAGTAAGGGTATACAAAAGAAATAAAAATCATATCATATCTTTTTGAAAATCACAACCTGCAAAAGAGATCATAATATCTTAACATGGAACAAATCATAGAAGTGAAAATGAGATCCACATAATCATAACATGAAACTTGAAACTTTGTGGCATGCACACATAATCATGGAAAATCATTTCTTGTTAGTCATGACTCATTGCCAAGACTATCTTAGTGGACAAAGTCCCTTTCTGAACCGAGTTCACTCCTCGTTTCAGTCCTGTATCACTGAACCGAAATAACCTTCCGTTCCAGCCATGTCTATCTCATGAGATATAAAATCTTTACCCAATGCATTGGAGGGAGATATAGGTCCCACCCATCTCTTAATGAATCCTTTCTTATGTGTGCCACAAAATCATAAATCATACATCATTGCATAACCCATGTAATAAAAATGGGATTCTTAAACAACATGACATCATAAAACCATTCATATAAGATAAAGGAATTCATAAACATAATTTCATCACAACATAGTCAAATCAATGTAAAAATATGGATAGAAACAGAACCCTTTATTATCTTATATGGAAAATAATTTTGATAAAACACTTGAAATGAATTCTTGAGGAAAATATCCTTTCTTCTTCAAAATCAATTTCTTTTACAAAACATCATGCAATTTTAAAAGAAAGAGATTTTATTGAAAATAGTCATGAAATCTTTTAGAGGAAGCTTCATGAAAATAAGGCTTTATAAAACAGTATAAATCCGTTCGTGCCGTATAAGTTAAAAAAAACATTCTTCGTACTTTTGTCAGAAAAGTCAAAAAGTACCTCGTACGAAAAACGAAAAAAGATTCCTTTCATATCCTTTACTAAAAACTCATAGAAGGGTAAAATTGGATTTAAACAATTGTAGGTGGATGGAAATAATATTACATATTGAGGGAACATGGATGTGGATGATAAAATACACCCCAGTAAATACTTACGAATAAACAATCTCGGATAAAAATGAGATTGTGATATTTCCCTTACCTTAGGTCCGATTAGCTTTGTACGTGTCCGAAGCTCCTGTATAATGGTTTAAATAATGTTATTGACTTATTCCAGAATCATACATATTGATATGATATCATATATGGTCATATTATTAGCTTCTTGTTAGTAATATTTCATTGTTACTTGTTACTCGGGTCTTTATAACCTTTTGTTCTTATGCGTGTTTTGTCGAATAAATTCTTATTCTTATCTTTAGGTTATAGATAATTCATTTCCAGAATTTTATTAGTGTAGTATATACCATATTCATTCATTCAATTCATTTATATAATCATTATGAAATGAAGATCATGTAGAACGAGTCGCATCACATCGTGGAGACGGTATTCCGTACGTACGCACGAGTGATGATATCGTTCCTATGATCGTGGAATTGTATTGGAGTTTATATATATTATTTCAGTATCAATATTACTTCATAATAATCATATGTAGTTACTCATTACACCATTATACCCATCCTTGTAAGGTGATGGTGGAAAATAGATTACACCACGGCGTGGAGACGGTATTCCGTACGTACGCACGCGCGGTGATTTCATTTTTCCGTAGGATGGATAGAAGGTGAATTAGGGTTGTTTCATATTTATAATAACATATCAGTATGTAAGTAATACTGATGTTATTACTTTATAATGAAACAACTAAAGAAGAAGAAGTTGAAGAAGAAAGAAATTGAAAAGATCGGTAATGGATATTACCTCTTCTTTGGAACGCCTCTTTGAATCCTCCACTTAAGGAACTAAGATTGGTCTTTGGAGAAGACCAGAACCTCTAGGATTATTCTAGGAAAGTGGAGAGGAGAAAATGGCAGGGGTTGGCCGAGCTTGAGTGCTCAAAATTTGTGTGAGGAGGAGGGGGAGGAGGTGCCCTTTTATAAGGGAGGAGAGGGGCACCTTAGGAATTCTTAAAAATATTAATTTATAATAAATCTAACCCCACTTAAAAACCTCTAAAAATTACTCATATTCGAAGATTAGATGAGATAGGGTTGTAATCTCATCAACCAATCAAATTTAGACATGTTTGGATATTATTTTAAACCTTATCAATTATATTTAACTCTAAGTTAAATAATTTAACTTTTACCGTGTCTTTTTGTTTTCTTTCACTATATGGTTAATAAACATACTATAACATGCCAAACGAACCACAAATTGTTTATTATTAATATATATATCCTTATCTAAGTCATTTTGCCGAACCTTAGATTTTTAGGAATAAAATAACAGTTAATAATATAATATTTGATTTGAAAACTATTTTGTGTCAATTTTGACACTATTTGATATATGATTTTTGTGAAAGTCATAACAGAATTATATGTTCGAACCAAGTTGATTAAATCAACATTAATATATCATAGTAACCTAGAAAATTAGTGTAATTCATAAAAAGTCTCACATTACATTTATTTTGGTGTTTATAACATCAATTATGTCAATATTTCATTAATAAGATAATTACTGCATCATCTTTGTGTCATAAATAAATTAAATTATTTGATGTCTAAAAATTACAAATAAAATACCATCATGTAGGAAATCTTTTTAGCTTTCTAATGAATATTTACAATCGAATTTATCTTATGTATAACCCCATATTAAAAATGATTTACTTATTAAACTTTGATTTTAACTATTTTAACCCTTCTTTAAATAAATTAATAATAAATGTCCTAATCTAATCCAAGTGGGCCTAAATGGTCATATTTTATTCCTAAGTTTGTTTTTGGTCGAATTACACTTGTCCAATAGAATTAGGACATGTGTTATGGTAATAGTAATATCATATTTACCCTTAGTTACCCTATTTACTATTAACTGCGGTAAAAAAAGTAAAAAGTTACTATTCACCAAAAAATTATTTTCATCTCATTGAACCACATTTTAGTCCTTGATATTAACCGTGTCTCTCGGATTTTCGAAATTCCATTCACAGAAGTGGTAAAATTAAGTTTTATGCAAAATTCAGTTTTTAACCTACCACTTAGTGGTTTCACTATTCATCAAAAATTGAAAGTTTTCAGAAAAATGCCAAAATTTCATCCTAAGCTATATTTCATATTCCGAATTCAAAAATGAAGTCTATTTTACCAAATTCATAACATAGAAGTTGAATTAATTAATTTTATAATTAAATCCCGCTATTAAAACAAATAGCGTGTTTTTACGAAACAATATCTATCAAAAGATTGACACTTGTTTATGTCAGGTTTAAATGTGAAATTACGTCCAATGACCAACATTGTATTAAATTGTAAAAATATATTCTAAATATACTTTAAAACCACTCAAATTAATAATTTATCACTATTAATTATTTCGATTAAAAAAGTTGTTTTTAATTATAATTTAGTAATTTTCACTATTCATCAGAATATGAAAGTTATCCGAAATGTACCAAAATTTCACCTTAGGCTAAATTCGATACTCCGAATCCAAAAATGAAATCCATTTTGAAAAATAAAATTTACAAAATTTCAAAAAGTGGTTATTACTATTCATAACGGCTAGTTTTAATAGCATATCGCTGTTTAGTGAAACTCGTTATTGCGTACTACACACACTATCGAGGAAGGTTGCGATTGCGTGTAATGCAAGGCAAGTCAAGGATGCGTGTTGTGCAAGCTCCTTTTGGTGTAGCGTACAACACAAGACATTAATAAAATTAAAAAGAATATTTTTCATAAAATCTTGGGCTGTTACATTCTACCCCCACTACGGGAAAAATGAGCAATTGCGACGGGTTATTTGCGACGGGATTAAATCCCGTCGCAAATAGTCATGTTAAAAAAGTATTTGCGACGGGGGTACATCCCCGTCGCAAATAATGAGGCATTTGCGACGGGATTGCTTTCCCCGTCGCAAATAGTTTTCCCGCGATGCGCGCCAAATCGCGGGAAACGTATTTGCGACGGGGAAATATTCCCGTCGCAAATAGCCGGCGGCGGTAAATGGTATTTGCGACGGGAATATTCCCCCGTCGCAAATACTATGTCGGCAGAGGGTTATTTGCGACGGGACCCGTCGCAAATAACTATTTACCGGTTGACCGTAATAAATGTTGGCGAAGGTATTTGCGACGGGACCCGTCGCAAATAATACTATTTGCGACGGGAATCCCGTCGCAAATGGACCCGTCGCAACTAATCTAACCTATAAATACCCCCATCCGTTTTTTTCATTTCATTCTCATTCTTTATCTTCTCTCTCTCTCAGAATCATATTTCTAGAGTTTAGTTTTTCTCCAGTTTAAGTTTTTTCTCCGGAGCTGATATTAAAGTTTTGAAGAACGATCAGAACAGATCAATTTTCAAGGTATTTATCTTCATTTTAATTTTTTATTTATTTTTAATTTTTTATTAGTT
The DNA here is from genome assembly GCA_963277665.1 of Viscum album. Lineage (NCBI taxonomy): Eukaryota > Viridiplantae > Streptophyta > Magnoliopsida > Santalales > Viscaceae > Viscum > Viscum album. Next base: position 316,784,887 of record OY728140.1, read on the forward strand.
TTTATTATTATTAATTAGTTGTAATTTAATTTTGTTTACATTGTTTTATTACTTAATAAATTTAAATTATTAGTATTGTTTATATGGTAATTAGGAATAATTAGTAATAATTTTTAATAATTAAGAATAAATATTAATAACTAGTAATAAATACCAATAATTAGGAATAAGAACATTATTACATTATTAGTTTATTTTATTATTAATATTAAAATAATATAATTTTTTATATATATACAGTTCTTTTTTCATCTGTGTGTTTGCTGTCTTCACATGTATTATTTGTATGTGGAGATAGAAAACGCACAGATGAAAAAAGAACTGTATATAAATTAGAAAATTATATTATTTTAATATTAATAATAAAATATATTAATAATGTTATTATTTGTAATTATTGGTAATTATTTCTAATTATTGATAATTATTCATTTTATTACTAATAATTATCAATAATTAAGAATAATTAGTAATAATTACCAATAATTAACAATAATTAGTATTAATTACCTATAATTAGTATTAATTACCATTAATTAGTATTAATTACCAATAATTAGTATTAATTACCAATAATTCGTAATAATTAGGAATAATTAACAATAATTACTAATAATTAGGAATAATTAACAATAATTACGAATAATTAACAATAATTAGTAATAATTAGGAATAATTAGGAATAATTAGTAATAATTAAGAATAATTAGGAATAATTAGTATTAATTAGGAATAATTAGTAATAATTACCAATAATTAGGAATAATTAGGAATAATTAGTATTAATTACAAATAATTAGTATTAATTAGGAATAATTAGTATTAATTACAAATAATTAGTATTAATTACAAATAATTAGTCTTAATTACCAATAAGTAGTATTAATTACCAATAATTAGTATTAATTACCAATAATTCGTAATAATTAGTATTAATTACCAATAATTCGTAATAATTAGGAATAATTAACAATAATTAGTAATAATTAGGAATAATTAACAATAATTAGGAATAATTAACAATAATTAGGAATAATTAGGAATAATTAGGAATAATTAGTAATAATTAGGAATAATTAGTAATAATTAGGAATAATTAGTAATAATTAGGAATAATTAGTAATAATTAGGAATAATTAGGAATAATTAGTATTAATTAGGAATAATTAGTATTAATTACCAATAATTAGTATTAATTACCAATAATTAGTAATAATTACCAATAATTAGTTTTAATTACAAATAATTCGTATTAATTACAAATAATTAGTATTAATTAGGAATAATTAGTATTAATTACCAATAATTAGTATTAATTACCAATAATTAGTATTAATTACCAATAATTAGTATTAATTACCAATAATTAGTATTAATTACCAATAATTAGTAATAATTAGGAATAATTAACAATAATTAGTAATAATTAGGAATAATTAACAATAAGTAGGAATAATTACGAATAATTAGTATTAATTAGGAATAATTAGTAATAATTACCAATAATTAGTATTAATTACCAATAATTAGTATTAATTACCAATAATTAGTAATAATTAGGAATAATTAACAATAATTAGTAATAATTAGGAATAATTAACAATAATTAGTAATAATTAGGACTAATTAACAATAATTAGGAATAATTAGTATTAATTAGGAATAATTAGTAATAATTACCAATAATTAGTAATAATTACCAATAATTAGTAATAATTACCAATAATTAGTATTAATTAGGAATAATTAACAATAATTAGTAATAACTAGGAATAATTAACAATAATTAGTAATAATTAGGAATAATTAACAATAATTAGTAATAATTAGTATTAATTAGGAATAATTAACAATAATTAGTAATAATTAGTATTAATTAGGAATAATTAGTAATAATTACCAATAATTAGTATTAATTAGGAATAATTAGTAATAATTACCAATAATTAGTATTAATTACCAATAATTAGTAATAATTAGGAATAATTAACAATAATTAGTAATAATTAGGAATAATTAACAATAATTAGTAATAATTAGGACTAATTAACAATAATTAGGAATAATTAGTATTAATTAGGAATAATTAGTATTAATTAGGAATAATTAGTATTAATTACGAATAATTAGTAATAATTACCAATAATTAGTAATAATTACCAATAATTAGTAATAATTACCAATAATTAGTAATAATTAACAATAATTAGTAATAATTACCAATAATTAGTATTAATTACCAATAATTAGCAATAATTACCAATAATTAGCAATAATTACCAATAATTAGCAATAATTACCAATAATTAGTATTAATTACTAATAATTAGTAATAATTACGAATAATTAGAAATAATTAGAAATAATTAGAAATAATTACCAATAATTAGCAATAATTAGCAATAATTAGCAATAATTTGAAATAATTAGCAATAATTAGAAATAATTAGCAATAATTAGAAATAATTAGCAATAATTAGAAATAATTAGCAATAATTAGTAATAATTAGCAATAATTAGGAATAATTAGTAATAATTAGGAATAATTAGGAATAAGTAGGATTAATTAGGAATAAGTAGGATTAATTAGGAATAATTAGGATTAATTAGGAATAATTAGTAATAATTGCCAATAATGACCAATAATTGCCAATAATTACCAATAATTGCAAATAATTAGGAATAATTGCAAATAATTAGGAATAATTAGGAATAATCAGGAATACTCAGGAATACTCACGAATACTCACGAATACTCACGAATACTCACGTATAATCACGAATACTCACGAATAATCACGAATACTCACGAATACTCACAAATAATCAGGAATACTCACAAATAATCAGGAATACTCAGGAATACTCAGGAATACTCAAGAACACTTAGCAAAAAATTGACAATTGACGACCCTTTAAGATTTGAACATGTTAATAATAGAACAAAGTTTGTTCTGAATATTGATAATTTTAATATTTTTTAATTTTTTTTATTATTTTAATAATATTAATATTGTTTTTTCGTAAATATTGATAATATTTTTTTTATTACTAATAATTAGTAAACGAAATCTGCTTGGATAATGAAGGGAAAATTTATAACCATCTCCACAACGATGATTATCAAATTTCCTTTCATTATTCAAGCAGTTTTCCTTTTGCTAAGTATTGCTAAGTATTGCTAAATTAGTAATAAATAGTAATAATTAGCAATAAATTGTAATAATTAGTAATAAATTGTAATAATTAGTAATCCTTGCTTGAGTGTTTTTTCTAACAAATTATTCAAAACCAGTAATGCTTTTATATTTTATAGAAAAATATGGAACAGCGAGGTCGTCAACAGTCATTATTAGATGACCGCATATGGATAAATCAACGCAGAAATCCAAATGGTTCTGGTTTAAATCCAGTATATATAGAGGGTGTGGAGATTTTTTTATCATTTGCGGCATCAAATTCAGAATTTGTTTCAGAAGGAAAGATAAAATGCCCTTGCAGAAAATGTGCATTGAGAACGTTTGACACGTTTGACAAAGTGGGGGAACATCTCTTGCGTTTTGGTTTTCAAGCTGATTATGTTTTTTGGTATCAACACGGTGAACGCAGTTCCAGAGCAGCTGATACCAACTTGATTCCGGATCCATCCCAGTTTCAAGATTTAGTACATGATGTTGCAGGTTCATCTGTTCAACATACAGAAACTCCGGCTGATATAGCTTCAAATCCTGAGTTGGGACCGTCTGAATTTTATGAGTTGTTGAAGTCTGCTGAGGATGCATTATATCCTGGCTGCAAGATGAGCAAATTAGAAGCAGTTGCAAAATTTATGGCTATCAAATCAGATAACGGAATGTCAAACACATGTTTTGACCAGATATTTTCTTTGCTGAAAACACTGTTACCCGAAGGAAATGTTTTACCTGCAAATTACTATGAAAGTAAGAGGTTGGTTCGAAATTTGGGGCTTACTTGTCAGAAGATTCATGCATGTTCAAATGACTGCATTTTATATTCAGGGGAAAATGAGTCGTTGGATAGTTGTCCCACATGTGGGCAACAGAGATATAAAGAAGGACAACACGGGAAGTCTGGTTTGATTCCTGTAAAACAGTTGAGATATTTTCCGCTTACATCCAGACTTCAGCGTTTATTCATGTCTAAGAATACAGCGACAATGATGTCATGGCATAAAGAGAATATTTCAACCGATAAAAGCTTGAATCATCCAGCCGATGGTGATTCATGGAAACATTTTGATAGAGTGCATCCATCATTTGCTTTAGAAGCTAGAAATGTTCGACTGGGCCTTTCCACTGATGGTTTCTGTCCGTTTGGATCTTATGGTAGTCAATATTCATGTTGGCCTGTTTTTTTAACTCCGTATAATTTACCTCCATGGATGTTGATGAAGGAGCCATATATCTTTTTGACTTTACTAATTCCAGGACATCCGAAGAAAAATATTGATGTTTATTTGAAGCCATTGATTGATGAATTAAATTTATTGTGGAGTACTGGTGTCAGTACATATGATGTTGCAACGAAACAGAATTTCATACTGAGAGCAGCATTGATGTGGACAATAAGTGACTTCCCGGCTTATGGGATGTTATCTGGCTGGAGTACACATGGTCAGAAATCATGTCCTTACTGTATGGGAGAGAACAAAGCATTTATGCTCATTCATGGAAAGAAACCTTGTTATTTTGACTGTCATCGCAGATTTCTTCCAGCTGATCATCCTTTTCGCAGAAACAGATCTCATTTCAGAAAAGGAACAGTTGAAAGGGATGGACCTCCAAAAATGCTATCAGGTTCGGAGTTAAAATCGGTTGTATTTTCATTACCTCCCATCACTTTTGGTCCCACAATAAACCAACAGAAAATTTCTGGTTTTGGGAAAGAACACAATTGGATTAAACGTAGCATATTTTGGGATTTGCCATATTGGTCTGATTTGTTGGTCCGACACATGTTAGATGTCATGCATATTGAGAAGAACTGTTTTGATAATTTGTTTCATACAGTTTTGGATACGCCAGGAAAGAGGGGAGCTCGTGCATCTTCTTCTACACAGTATGAGGAGCAGTTGCGATCTCAGACTGCACAGATAGAGAGTCTCCGACAGGAGCAGGAGCAGATACGTCAGCAGCATGAGGAGGAGCGTCGACGCCAGCAGCAGCTGTACGAGGAGCAGACGAGTCGGTGGCAGCAGCAGCATCAGGAGCAGATGGAGTACATGCGCCGACTCACTCATGCTTTAGGGATGGAGTTTCCTCCACCACCATCTGCAGATCCCCCACCTCCCCCCCCTCCTACAGATTAGAGTTTGTATTTCTGTTATAAAAATTGTGAAATCAAAATATTTTTTTTTTCTATTCGTAGTTTCTGTCTCATTATAAAATATTAATAATATTATATTTTTAAATAACAATATTAATATGAATAATAATAATATTTATATTTTATAATATTAAATTTTATATATATATTAAAATTTTATATATATATTAAAATTTTATAATATTATAATTTAATTATTTTTTGGTAATACTTGAATTATTTTAATATTTGAATGTAAAATAATTCTATTATTTTTATATTAATTAAAATAACTTATTAATATTTTTTTATTTATGAATTATAATTATAATATTATTATATTAATTAAATTATTTATTAGTATTCTATTATTTTTATTTTTGAATTATAATTCTACTATTATTATATTAATTAAAATAATTTATTATTTTCATTTGTAAATTATAATTCTATTATTATATTAATTAAAATAATTTATTAATAATTTTTTTTTATTTTTTTTATAGTATTTGCGACGGGATACTATGCCCGTCGCAAATACTAGTATTATTAATATTTTTTTATTTTTTTTTAAAAAGAGTATTTGCGACGGGTCCCGTCGCAAATACTATTCATAGTAATTGCGACGGGTCCCGGTTCCCGTCGCAAATACTAGTATTATTATTTTTTTTATTTTTTAAAAAAAAACGTTATTGCGACGGGCCCGTCGCAAAAACAATTTGCGACGGGAACCGTCGCAAAAGGTATTTGCGACGGGCCCGTCGCAATAACTGTTTAAAAAAGTTTTTTACAAAAAACGGAATACTATTTGCGACGGGGAGAATGCCCGTCGCAAAAAAGGGCTTTAGCGACGGTCCCGTCGCAAATAAGTTTAGTTGCGACGGCGTTTTCCGCAACGGGCTATTTGCGACGGGACCCCGTCGCAAATGGCTATTTGCGACGGGATCCCGTCGCAAATAGCCCGTCGCAAATACCTGGTTTTCCAGTAGTGCCCCCTTAAAATGAATTTCGCCCTCGAAATTCGTCGGGGTTATAAATGGTTTTCTATTCGAAAGTTTCCCACATCGTAAAAAGGAATACCAAAACTTGGATTTAAAAACTAAAGTATGAAATGTAACGATTACCCAAATAAACTAATTGTTGGGTTTCCACATAGGTAAAAATATGGATATGGAAGAAAAATCTAACCATCATGTTCTGATGGAGAGTGGTAGAGAACATGGCTATGGAAAAGCCAAAAATCACAAATCCATAAATTTGTGATGATATAAGGTACCATCTGATTCCTCAGGTATAAGATCACTAGGACAACATTTTTGGTTTTCAAGATCATTTCCCTAAAGTTGAAAATTTGAATTAGAATAAATACTTACTTTATTTTGGTACAATCTCACTGTTGTTCGTGCCTTGAACAATTTCCACTTCATCTCTTAAATAAATGAAGTTGAATTTGTTATTCGTGAAGTGTAAGCAGATAATGTGATAGAATGACGAGTCATTCCATCTGTCTCAAACAAAAGGTTAGCAAAAATTATATGCATAAATCGATCTATAGTGAGATTAATCATATATGGTTCCTAAAATGGACTTATACTTCATATATCATACTGCTTAATATAATAAAACTAGTTTCTACTAAATAGGGACTTCCTGTAGGTCAGTGGTAGGCGATAAAGGCCAGTCGCACTTCGGTTGTGGGTTCGATTCCTACAGCCTTGTCCGAAGCGATGGGTTGTCGCCCGTCCTGCAGGTTGTCCTTTTTCTAAAACTATATTACTATAACATCCCATCAATAATATCGAGAAAACTTCGATCCTTAAACAATACTCACTTATGTCCAACATAATCCATTTCAATCTTTAGGCTTATCCATAATACTGAAGTCCACTCTCATAATATAGTGACAACGATTACCAGAGATTTAATACTGTCGTTGATCCCCACATATCATAAGATATGTTTTGTTGGTCACATTCTAAACATTCAAAGTCCTTAATCATGTATTCTCTTGAATACCTTAGTGAAAACATGAATGCAGTTAAAAGTTAACACTTTCCACATACCAAAATCCTCAAAATTCTATATACTCAATCCATGATATCACTTAGTCCTTATATCAATCATGAGCTCATGAATATTGTTAAACATTTCATTTTCTTATTTTCCCTTTATTATGCGCATATCATCTTATTTCCAAAAATATCTCAATCACTTTGAATACCACATTAAACCAATACATAAATATTCCAATACTCCATGATACAACATTATTTTGGAATCCCATTACATAAACACTTAATCATTCCACCACATCGTTATCATATTCAACATTGCCAATAGTGATCGCATGTGATTTCCCTTTGTCCTTTGCCTTCAGTGGTTGCTCATGTTGATCATCACTAACCCTTGGATTAGGGCAATTATTAGCATAATGCCCCATTTCCTTGCACTTGAAGCATTGAAGTGTTGGCGGTGCGTTCTCTACAGTGTTTGCTTTATTCACATCATTAGAAACCCTTTTTCCATTACTTCGACACTCAGCTGCTCGATGACCTTCTTTTCCACACTTAAAACATTTTCTAGTTCCTTTAAGACAATCTCCACCATGCTTCTTTCCACACTTTGTGCATAAGGAAACATTCATCTTCTTTTCACCATTATTATGAGATTTCTCCTTGAACTCCATCTTTCGTTTCTTGTCAAAACCATGAGATGGATATGTAACACCAACTTCCATTTCTACCTTGATAGCACAACGCACAATTTCTTCATAGCTACTGAAGTCTCTTATAGCTAATGCCCTTCGAAGACTTGGTTTTAAGCCACTGAAAAATCGATCAACTTTACTTTCAGGTTGGATGATAATGCCAGATGCATACCTTGCAAGTCTTGTAAAATTCGCTTCATATATACCAACAGATTCATCATCCTTCTGCTTCAGCTCAATAAACTCCTTTTCCATCTTTGTTCGAAGAATACGAGGGAAGTACTTACTGAAAAACAAGTTCTTGAACTCGTCCCATTCCATGGACTCAATTTCATCCCTTGGCCTCGTATTCTTGATAAGATTCCACCATTGATCAGCTTCACCTTCCAAACGATATACTGCTAAGATGACTTTATCATGTTCAGAACATTGAAGAACTGAAAATATCTTTTCAGTGGTACTGATCCATTGTTCAGCAACAAGTGGATCGGAAGTCCCACTGAAAGAAGGTGGACGTTGCCTCATGAAGGACTCAATAGAATATTGTTCCCTTCTCTGCTCATTTGGAAGTCCAGAATGATTCATAGCTTGTGTAAGTATAGCAATAAGATTTTGCACTCCATCTCCCATAACATTTGTTTGTTCAGGAGGGCAATCATTGCATTGTCCATTGCATTGATCAACACGGTTCCTTCGGGTTCCAGCCATCGTCTAAAACCCAAAAAGAATAGTGTGAGAGGCAAAAATCATGCTAGGGAAAACAACATAATAAAGGGGGAGTACCTTCAATATCCAACATCTTAGGTTTAATTCTATGATCGTTAGCGTAATTCTATTACTATAACCTATACGTATACTTATCCCTAGAGACATCCCTAGACATACCTTAGAAATATCTCTAGGGATCTCACTAACGTTTTCGCATCCTAGTTTCCAAAGGTTGACTAAACCTTTCCTCTGATACCAACTGTAGCGGTCTAGAATTACTTCCAGTGGACTACAATTGATACCTATCAGGGCACTCCATGGGCGGCTACACCCCCTGGGCGGGACACACCACCATCCCCAGTGGCAGCCATTTCCTCATGAAGCCCTTGGGCGGAGAGCCATGCTTCGTCCAACGCTCACATGTGAGAGTTCCCAAGGATCGGATACATTCCTACCTCCTTTGCCTTTGATACCAACTGTAGAGACCCGTATCCTGACGTACATGGACATTACATTACATTTGCGGAATACTTAGTACATAACAAAAACACACACTAAAGGATCGTAATAGTTTAGTGTCTTTGGAAACTCGGAACATAATCTTCTAATCCTGGTGAAAGATCTTCAATATCTCCCGTAAAGATCTTCCATTTTTTTACCTAAAACCTTTCTTTATATCCTGGGGAAAAGAAAACATAAAAGGGTGAGCTCAAATGCTCAGTAAGGGTATACAAAAGAAATAAAAATCATATCATATCTTTTTGAAAATCACAACCTGCAAAAGAGATCATAATATCTTAACATGGAACAAATCATAGAAGTGAAAATGAGATCCACATAATCATAACATGAAACTTGAAACTTTGTGGAATGCACACATAATCATGGAAAATCATTTCTTGTTAGTCATGACTCATTGCCAAGACTATCTTAGTGGACAAAGTCCCTTTCTGAACCGAGTTCACTCCTCGTTTCAGTCCTGTATCACTGAACCGAAATAACCTTCCGTTCCAGCCATGTCTATCTCATGAGATATAAAATCTTTACCCAATGCATTGGAAGGAGATATAGGTCCCACCCATCTCTTAATGAATCCTTTCTTATGTGTGCCACAAAATCATAAATCATACATCATTGCATAACCCATGTAATAAAAATGGGATTCTTAAACAACATGACATCATAAAACCATTCATATAAGATAAAGGAATTCATAAACATACTTTCATCACAACATAGTCAAATCAATGTAAAAATATGGATAGAAACAGAACCCTTTATTATCTTATATGGAAAATAATTTTGATAAAACACTTGAATTGAATTCTTGAGGAAAATATCCTTTCTTCTTCAAAATCAATTTCTTTTACAAAACATCATGCAATTTTAAAAGAAAGAGATTTTATTGAAAATAGTCATGAAATCTTTTAGAGGAAGCTTCATGAAAATAAGGCTTTATAAAACAGTATAAATCCGTTCGTGCCGTATAAGTTAAAAAAAACATTCTTCGTACTTTTGTCAGAAAAGTCAAAAAGTACCTCGTACGAAAAACGAAAAAAGATTCCTTTCATATCCTTTACTAAAAACTCATAGAAGGGTAAAATTGGATTTAAACAATTGTAGGTGGATGGAAATAATATTACATATTGAGGGAACATGGATGTGGATGATAAAATACACCCCAGTAAATACTTACGAATAAACAATCTCGGATAAAAATGAGATTGTGATATTTCCCTTACCTTAGGTCCGATTAGCTTTGTACGTGTCCGAAGCTCCTGTATAATGGTTTAAATAATGTTATTGACTTATTCCAGAATCATACATATTGATATGATATCATATATGGTCATATTATTAGCTTCTTGTTAGTAATATTTCATTGTTACTTGTTACTCGGGTCTTTATAACTTTTTGTTCTTATGCGTGTTTTGTCGAATAAATTCTTATTCTTATCTTTAGGTTATAGATAATTCATTTCCAGAATGGTATTAGTGTAGTATATACCATATTCATTCATTCAATTCATTTATATAATCATTATGAAATGAAGATCATGTAGAACGAGTCGCATCACATCGTGGAGACGGTATTCCGTACGTACGCACGAGTGATGATATCGTTCCTATGATCGTGGAATTGTATTGGAGTTTATATATATTATTTCAGTATCAATATTACTTCATAATAATCAAATGTAGTTACTCATTACACCATTATACCCATCCTTGTAAGGTGATGGTGGAAAATAGATTACACCACGGCGTGGAGACGGTATTCCGTACGTACGCACGCGCGGTGATTTCATTTTTCCGTAGGATGGATAGAAGGTGAATTAGGGTTGTTTCATATTTATAATAACATATCAGTATGTAAGTAATACTGATGTTATTACTTTATAATGAAACAACTAAAGAAGAAGAAGTTGAAGAAGAAAGAAATTGAAAAGATCGGTAATGGATATTACCTCTTCTTTGGAACGCCTCTTTGAATCCTCCACTTAAGGAACTAAGATTGGTCTTTGGAGAAGACCAGAACCTCTAGGATTATTCTAGGAAAGTGGAGAGGAGAAAATGGCAGGGGTTGGCCGAGCTTGAGTGCTCAAAATTGGTGTGAGGAGGAGGGGGAGGAGGTGCCCTTTTATAAGGGAGGAGAGGGGCACCTTAGGAATTCTTAAAAATATTAATTTATAATAAATCTAACCCCACTTAAAAACCTCTAAAAATTACTCATATTCGAAGATTAGATGAGATAGGGTAGTAATCTCATCAACCAATCAAATTTAGACATGTTTGGATATTATTTTAAACCTTATCAATTATATTTAACTCTAAGTTAAATAATTTAACTTTTACCGTGTCTTTTTGTTTTCTTTCACTATATGGTTAATAAACATACTATAACATGCCAAACGAACCACAAATTGTTTATTATTAATATATATATCCTTATCTAAGTCATTTGGCCGAACCTTTGATTTTTAGGAATAAAATAACAGTTAATAATATAATATTTGATTTAAAAACTATTTTGTGTCAATTTTGACACTATTTGATATATGATTTTTGTGAAAGTCATAACAGAATTATATGTTCGAACCAAGTTGATTAAATCAACATTAATATATCATATTAACCTAGAAAATTATTGTAATTCATAAAAAGTCTCAAATTACATTTATTTTGGTGTTTATAACATCAATTATGTCAATATTTCATTAATAAGATAATTACTGCATCATCTTTGTGTCATAAATAAATTAAATTATTTGATGTCTAAAAATTACAAATAAAATACCATCATGTAGGAAATCTTTTTAGCTTTCTAATGAATATTTACAATCGAATTTATCTTATGTATAACCCCATATTAAAAATGATTTACTTATTAAACTTTGATTTTAAATATTTTAACCCTTCTTTAAATAAATTAATAATAAATGTCCTAATCTAATCCAAGTGGGCCTAAATGGTCATATTTTATTCCTAAGTTTGTTTTTGGTCTAATTACACTTGTCCAATAGAATTAGGACATGTGTTAGGATAATAGTAATATCATATTTACCCTTAGTTACCCTATTTACTATTAACCGCGGTAAAAAAAGTAAAAAGTTACTATTCACCAAAAAATTATTTTCATCTCATTGAACCACATTTTAGTCCTTGATATTAACCGTGTCTCTCGGATTTTCGAAATTCCATTCACAGAAGTGGTAAAATTAAGTTTTATGCAAAATTCAGTTTTTAACCTACCACTTAGTGGTTTCACTATTCATCAAAAATTGAAAGTTTTCAGAAAAATGCCAAAATTTCATCCTAAGCTATATTTCATATTCCGAATTCAAAAATGAAGTCTATTTTACCAAATTCATAACATAGAAGTTGAATTAATTAATTTTATAATTAAATCCCGCTATTAAAACAAATAGCGTGTTTTTACGAAACAATATCTATCAAAAGATTGACACTTGTTTATGTCAGGTTTAAATGTGAAATTACGTCCAATGACCAACATTGTATTAAATTGTAAAAATATATTCTAAATATACTTTAAAACCACTCAAATTAATAATTTATCACTATAAATTATTTCGATTAAAAAAGTTGTTTTTAATTATAATTTAGTAATTTTCACTATTCATCAGAATATGAAAGTTATCCGAAATGTACCAAAATTTCACCTTAGGCTAAATTCGATACTCCGAATCCAAAAATGAAATCCATTTTGAAAAATAAAATTTACAAAATTTCAAAAAGTGGTTATTACTATTCATAACGGCTAGTTTTAATAGCATATCGCTGTTTAGTGAAACTCGTTATTGCGTACTACACACACTATCGAGGAAGGTTGCGATTGCGTGTAATGCAAGGCAAGTCAAGGATGCGTGTTGTGCAAGCTCCTTTTGGTGTAGCGTACAACACAAGACATTAATAAAATTAAAAAGAATATTTTTCATAAAATCTTGGGCTGTTACACCATGCCTTTTCCATTTTTCGACGGTGTGATTCCAAAACACTATTTGCGTGAAAAAATTCACTCCACTATTTCGCGCACCACGCTGTTTTTCGTGCCCAGCTCAATTATTTCACACACAACCCTTATTTTCCGCGCAGCCCATGCCTTTACCATTTTTCAGCAATCTGATTTCGAAACATTATTTGCGCAAAAAACCTCGATCCCATATTTTGTGCATCCCACTGTTTTCTGCGCCCAACTTATGTATTGCACGCAAGCCTCTTATATTTTTCACACCACTTTCCTTTTTGTGCGAACTTCCTTTTACTGACAATCCATGTCTTCATTTTCGGATTTTGAGGCCCAAAAATTTGGCAAACACTGGGAAACAGTGCCACCTTCAATACTGTTGTCTGCTTGAAATGTATGATCACTTTGCTGGAACACATTCGGATCTTCCACTAAGGATTGACAACAAACATAAACCAAACTCAAATTCCTTCATAGAACAACCATGGTTCCAACAAGCACGTCATCCTCTTCAGGGGACATACCATGGTACCATTTTCACTATAGGAGGAGGTGTAGAGGGAGTTCCACACTTCCCCACTTGAAGTAGAACCAGTAGTGGAGAAGATGTATCAGGACCTCAGAAGGCAGTATTAGTGGTCGGGTATGAAGAAAGCTGTAGCAGATTTAGTTTCACGATGCCTCACTTGTCAGCAGGTGAAGGCGGAGCACCAGGTACCAGCAGGCTTGGTTCCGCCCTTATAGGTTGATAAAACACTATTTTTTTGAATATTTTATTGATAATAAATGACATAATTTCGTCACATTGGGTTAAATATGTTCAATTATAATGTATTTGGGATTAGATCATTCATTTGAATATTTGATGAAAATTCCAGTTTTACCATTTTAAAATCACTATAGCATTTCGAACAAAAATATTTGGATATGTTTTATTTGAACATAAAATTTTGTTAATATGTTATTAACATAATTGGATACAACTTGTATTCAGAACACTAGAGAAAAAGAGTGCATTTGGATGGAGTAATTGGGACATAATTTCAAAGGTGGGATGGACACACCAGAATGGATAGGCTTCTGTATTTGGGCCATAACTTCTTCATCCGTGCTTGGATCAAGCCCAAATTTGAGAGGAGATACATGACGCATTTGCGCGCAGATCATCCTTCTGGAATGACATATGATTCACGTGTTTTGTGGCCAAATTGGTGGTGCAAGTTGGCATAAATTATTTGGCCGAGATTCCCCATTCACACTTGAAACCACTTTGAACCTAGTCTCCCCACAACTCTATAAATTGGTGTTTTTTTCATTTGGTGGGGTTGGGACATGAATTAGGAGATTGGAGGAAGAGGATAATTGGTTTCACCTAAATTCTCCCACCATTTTAAGAGGGTTAGATCTTGAAGCAAGGATCCCCTCATCGAAGCCTCCATCTCTTCTTCATGTTGTAATATTTTCATTTGTGTTTTAAACTTCTTTGTTCTTATTTTATTTCTTCTCTTTTATTCTGTTTTGTTAAATTTCTTTTTCTCTTAATCTTCCTCTTTGGCCTAGAAATCTTGAGTGTAAGTGTTATTGGGTTATACCCGTTATAAACCTTTGCACATGCAAAACGCTTCTACGATGATTACACCACCCATGGAAGAGTAGTCTTTTAGTAATCGATCTATATTCTACCCTCTTAATTTAATTATTTTGAATAATTGAGCTACTATAATTCACTAAATATGATTCATGAAACTTGTTTTTAGATTTTAAGAAACTAATGAAGCAATTTAATAATTAACACAAAAACACGTGAGGTTGAGATTTTGAGTAAATTGTGAGAGCGCGATCTTAATCGGTAATGCAAGATCACACGGGATAAATTTGTAGAGTTAAAATATAATCCCTTAACACAATTCATCCTAATTTCAAGAATGGATGTTTTCTCTAATTAACCACAGACCATAAGCTAACCTTAGAACAACAATCAAAGTAAGGTGTTGCGATTGCATGTTTCGAAGCTATCCTAGGGTTTAAGTAATTCCATCTTTGTGGTTATATTAACTCTTGTAGGGTTCTAGGGTTAACAAATAAGATGATCATAATTAAGTGGCTATTGATTTAAATTATAATGATTAATAAGTAAATGAATAGGTAGAGTTATTTCGATTACGCCTTTTAAAATATTTTCTAAAAAAACATATTCTTGTTGTGTCTTTTTAATGAAACTTCATTTCAAAATTAAAAACAAAAAAAAATGCAATCTTCTTCCAGAAAACATCTTCAAGTTTTATAAATGATAAAAAAACCTCCCCCATCCTTTCAAGTAGTGTTTTAATTCTATTATATTTTATTTTTAGACTACCTCTAGAAAGTTGTTTTAATTCACTTCCTCCTTTGAGAGACGACTTAGGTTAGCCACTCTGCTGCACCTAAGTACCCCAAAATTACACTAATCATTTGAGGTCACCCACGACAGCGCTCTTTCAAATTGGCGCCATTTTCGGGGAGGAAAGTAATTATTTCAACCAATTAAAAGTATTTATTTTATTTTACATTTTATTCTCTTCCTCTCTTCTTTCTTCGTTCTTTACCCAATCTGATTTCTTTTTTCTTCTTCTTCTTTTATTTTCTTCTACTTGTTTTTGGACCATCAACTCAAACTTCTAATTTTTATTTTACTATTTTCCACTTTCCTTTTTTCATCTTTCATTGATTTATGACATGAACTAATCCCAAGGATCTCTTAGATCATGACCCTGAGTTTGAACGTAGCCTTAGGGCTCGAATCAGTCATTCTCAGTCTACGGGAAGTTTTAATATTCAACTAGTAGGAGAATTACTCCAATATCAAAACATTGAAATTGGAATCAATTCAAATTCAACCATAAAACAAGAACCAATGGATGACAATAAAGTAAATGAACATAATACAACCATTCAAGAATTGGCTGCACTTGATATTAACTATCAACTAAATTGTATTGCATACCCAAATCTCGAATCGAACTTTGAACTAAAATCTGGGTTAATTCACTTACATCCAAAGTTTCACGACCTCTCTGGTGAGGATCCCAATTAAAATTTGAAATAATTTAATGTGGTTTTCTCAACCCTAAAACCTAGAAATGTATCTGAAGATAAAATCAAATTAAGAGCATTCCCATTTTCACTTGATGGACCTGCAAAGGATTGGATGTACTATTTACAACCTGAATATGTAACATGTTGGAACGATTTGAAACGTCTTTTATTTTAGAGATTTTTTCCAGCATCGAGGACCACTTCCATTCCTAAGGAGATCTCGGTGGATTAATCAAGAACAAGGGGAGTCAATCTATGAGTATTGGGAGTGATTCAAGAAGTTGAGTGCAAGCTTCCCACATCACCAAATCAGTGAGCAATTACTCATCCAGTACTTCTATAAAGGACTCACACCTATGGAGAGAAGCATGGTGGATTTTGTGTCTGCAGGATCATTGGTGGACATGAAACCAGTAACTGCACGTGCATTGATCGAAAAAATGGCCCAAAAATCCCAACAATTTGGTGATCGAGGTACACCACTTGTCAGGGGAGTACATTAGGTAAGTCCTTCTTCTCTTGAGAGTCATTTGATTGATACCATGTTGGAAGAATTGAAAACTATGGTTTGACCGATTTATTTGGCCCAAAATACATCCCAACCCACTCTTTCAAGGCCTTGTGGTATTTGCACTGAGACAAGCCACCCAACTGACTGTTGCCCACAACACCAAGAAACAGAAGATTGTGCAGCAGTGTTCCCTGGGAGACCATATCAGCAACAATGACAACAACCATATCCCCAAAAAATTTTGATCCAACATACAACCAAGGGTGGAAGGATTAATCAGACATGAGGTATGGCTCTGGACAACAACAAAGGCCACCCTTTCAACAAAACTTCCAGCAGCCTCCACCTTACCAGCAGGGATTCCAACAACCCCAAAGAATATTTGAAGCCCAAACATCAACAAGCCAACAACAATGGAATCCCACACCAAGGGTAGATTCTAATACCTGATGATCTTTTGAAACAAATTGTTCTTAATCAACAGAATGAGCTGAAGAGTCAAGGTTGAGAGCTGAGGGAGTTGAAGACTCAAATGAGCTAGATTGCCACCACCCTCCATGAACTGGTAAGTAGGAATTCTGGAAATCTACCATCCCAACTTACTCCCAATACCAAGGGGAATATTAGTGCCATCACATTGAGAAGGGAGAAGCAAACAAATGATACATCTTCACCTATTGTTCCACCTGGATTCACCTAAAATCTGAAGAATCCCAATTCCACATCAACTGATGAGAAACCCACAGATAAAGATAAAGGTAAGAAAAAGATTAATGAGGATCCACCTAAACCCCTTCCTTTTCCAAATAGGGTTGTTGAAGCCAGGAAGATGGCTGAAGAAGAAATGCAAAAGGAGGTTTTGGACACATTCAAGCGTGTGGAGATCAACATTCCTCTACTTGATGCCATTAAGAAAATTCCAAGGTATACGAAATTATTAAAAGAACTTTTTACCAATCAAAGAGGGATTAAGGGAAATAAGAGGATAAATCTTGGAAGGAAGGTGTAATCACTCATTACACCAACTCTAGCAATGCAAACAAAGTGCAAGGATCCATGGACATTTAACATCCCATGCATCATAGGGGATTTGCACTTTTCTGATGCACTTTGTGATTTGGGAGCTTCCATAAATGTGATGCCTCACACTATATTCACTTCTTTGCAGGTTGGTGAGCAAAACCGATGAGGGTAGGGGTGCAATTGGTGAATAGAGCTATGGCATATACAACGGGAGTCCTTGAGAATGTACATGTCCGGGTAAGAGTCATGATCTTTCCTACAGACTTCTATGTGCTCAAAATGGAGGATGATCAGGTAAGTTCTCATTCCCCCATTATCTAAGGTAGTCCCTTCCTCAAAACTGCAAAAACTATCATAAATGTCAATGAGGGTACACTTTCCATGGAGTTTGGAGATGATGTTGTAATTTTTAATTATAAGGACACCATGAAGTACCCCTTAGAGGACCATTCTGCATTGGTTATATCCCATTTTGATCCACAAAATAAAAACCCCATGGAATTTGATTGTCCCATTCTTAGGGAGATTAGGATTATTGGTTCATGTTTAATTTTTAAGAGTACTTCCACACCTGTTTCTAATGCATAAGACTCTATTAGATTTGATTTTTAAATGGAATCATATTCTTATTTTGATCATGTGAACTCTAATTATGACATTTCTGTTGAGTATGCTGATGGATTTGATGCTTTATTCTAAGATTTTGATGATGTATATTTCGATACTGATGCTCTTTGTGCACATATTTCAGTTCCTTCTATATCTCCATCCCTACACCACCCCCCTAAACTGTAACTCAAGCCATTGCCACCAAATATCAAATACTCATACTTGTTATGTGGTGAGAAATTACCTGTTATCATTGCTAACAATCTCCCTTTTGATCATGAAGAAAAAACTTTTTAATATTTTCAGGGAGAACATCAGGGAAATCGGGTGGACATTGGCAGACATATCAGGTATTAGCCCCTCCATTTTCATGCATTGGATTAATTTGGAGGATGGG
Organism: Viscum album; assembly: GCA_963277665.1. Classification (NCBI taxonomy): domain Eukaryota; kingdom Viridiplantae; phylum Streptophyta; class Magnoliopsida; order Santalales; family Viscaceae; genus Viscum; species Viscum album. The sequence goes on from OY728140.1 coordinate 316,803,727, forward strand.
GATAAACTGGTGAGGCAACCACAAAGGAGAATCAATCTAACACTTTTTGAGGTTGTTAAAAAAGAGGTTGAAAATTTGCTCGAGGCAGGTATAATCTATCCCATTTCAGATTCCCAACGGGTAAGTCCTATTCTATTTGTGCCTAAGAAAAGTGGTGTTACTGTTGTTAAAAATGAGAAAGATGAGTTAGTTCCAATGAGGGTACAAAAAAGTTAGCGTGTGTGTATTTATTATAGGAAACTAAGTCATTCCACTCGCAAAAACCATTTCCCCCTTCCATTTATTGATCAGATACTTGAGAAACTTGCTGGGAAGACACACTATTGTTTCTTGGATGGATTTTATGGATATTTTCAGGTTCCTATAGCTCTGGAGGATCAAAATAAGACTACATTCACTTGTCCCTTCGGTACCATTACGTACAGAATGATTCCATTTGGACTTTTCAATGCCCCAGGTACCTTCTAGAGATTCATGGTGAGTATTTTCTCAGATTTCATTGAGAACTGCATGGAGGTATTTATGGATGATTTTACAGTTTATGGATCCTCATTTGATGAATGGATTTCTTGTTTGGGTGATGTGTTTCATCATTGTATTCAGAATAACCTGGTCTTAAATTTTGAAAAATGTCATTTCATGGTCGAAAAGGGAATTGTCTTAGGTCATATAGTCTCACAACATGGAATTGAAGTTGATAAATCTAAGTTAGACATTATTTTATCCCTCCCATATCCTACGTGTGTGCTTGATGTTCGATCATTCCTTGGACATGCTAGATTTTATCGACGCTTCATTATAGATTTTAATAAGATCGCTCTACCCTTATCTCGATTGCTTCAAAAAGATATTGACTTAAATTTTGATGATTCATGGAGGGTATCATTTGATGAGCTAAAGAAGTGTTTGACCACTCCACCGATCATACAGCCCCCGCGGTGGGACCTTCCATTTGAGCTTTTGTTTGATGCGTCCAACTTTGTTGTTGGAGCTGTCTTATCTCAGAGGGTGTAGGGACATTCACATGTGATTTACTATGCATCAAGGACATTGGATTCAGCCCAATAAAACTACACTACCAAGGAAAAAGAGTTTGTTGTTGTCATATTTGCTTTAGATAAATTTTATTCATATTTATTTGGCTCTAAAGTAGTTGTTTTTTTCTGAACATGCAGCTCTGAGGTACCTCTTGAAGAAGCTGGATGCAGAACCCAGACTTATCTGATGGATGCTCCTTCTTCGGGAATTTGACATTGAGATAAAGGACAAGATGGGGTCAGAAAACTTGGAGGCGGACCACATGAGTAGGCTTACTCGCACACTGGAGGATGACACCCTAGACAAGGTACCACTTCGGGACACTTTCCCCAATGAGCATCTTTATTCCATCTCCGGTATGCATCCTTTGTATGTAGATTTAGTGAACTACCTTGTAGCATCTGAAATACCTGCAAATTTAAAGAAACATCAAGTACAAATGTTAAAGAGTGTGTCTAGAATTTATGTTTGGGATGATCCATACCTATGGCGCATGTGTAGTGACCACATTATTAGGAGGTGTGTTCCTGATCATGAGTTGGAGTCTGTTTTACATTTTTGTCACACACTTGCTTGTGGTGGACACTTTGGACCCCAACGGACAACTAGGAATGTTTTTGGACTCTTTATTATATTGCCCTAGCTTATTCCATGATGCCCATGTGTTTTGTAAGTCATTCTCTCATTGCCAACACACTAGGAAAATTTCTAAGATACATGAGATGCCCCAACAACCCATATTATTCTGTTAGATTTTTGATGTATGGGGAATTGATTTTATGGGTCCTTTTCCTTGTTCCTTTGGTTTTTTGTACATTATGGTTGCTATTTATTATGTGAGTAAATGGGTGTAGGCTAAGGCCACCAGGATTGATGATTCGCATGTTGTTGTGGACTTTGTCAAAGTGCAATTTTTTTGTAGGTTTGGAGTACCAAAGGCCATCATCAGTGACCAAGGGACACACTTTTACAATCGGAATCTTTCTTCCATTCTTCGAAAGTATGGGGTGACACATTAAACATCAACAACATACCATCCCCAAAAAAATAGTCAAGATGAGGTTTCAAATCGTGAGTTGAAACAAATCTTGTAGAAAACCGTGCAGCCAAATAGGAAGGATTGAAGCAAGCACTTGGATGATGTGTTGTGGGATTATAGGACAGCATACAAGACACCTACTGGTATGTCCCCATTTCGGATTGTTTTTGGGAAAGCATGTCTTCTCCCAGTGGAAGTCGAGCATCGGGCATATTGGGCTATAAAGAAATGCAACATGGATTTGGCCCAAGCTGGAATCCAATAGGAAGCTGCAAATTCAAGAGCTTGAGGAGATTATATTGTATTCATATGAGAACTCAAGTCTCTACAAGGAAAAATCAAAATTATATCATGATATAATGATCCAACAAAAGGAGTTTCATGTTGGAGAGAAAGTCCTTCTCTATAGTTCCCGAATGAAGCTGATGCCAAGTAAGTTGTGTTCCAGATCGTTAGGTCGTTATGTTGTGACTAATGTTTTTCCTTATGATGCAGTGGAGATCACACAAGAGAACATAGGAAGGAGCTTTACAGTATATGGTAAACGTTTGAATAGATACATTGAGGGACTTCCTACTAATGCAGTGGATTTCATCACACTGAATGACCCCATCATCACTTGAGCATATCAGGCTGTTCCTAACCCTTTCACTTTTATATTATTTGTCCTATCTATAATTCTGCATTTCATGTGCATATATCATGTCATGGGTTCACATTGAGGACAATACAATATTTTAAGTGTGTGTGAGGGAACTTTTTAATTTAGTAATTTAAATTGTTTTCCTGTTTTTCAATTTTTTTTTAAAAAAAAGTGTGTTTTTCAAATATTGTGTGTTTATTTTTTTCAATTTTTGTGAGTTTTTGAAACTTTTGAGCTAAAATGATTCACATCACGATTTTGAAATGCATATCAATAAGTGAAACAACTTATCCCATGAAACCAAACATAAATGAATGCTGAAAATTACTTTGTTTCAAGTTCAAATCTTTAGTAATTTCATGAAAAGTACTCTGAATTTTAAATCCCATGCCACATCTCACTGTCTTTATATTTGAAATCACTTTCCTTTAAGTCTTCTGAACCATTATTTTCATATTCTTTACATTCACCTCCCTTCTTGAGAGAACCAAACAGTACATGATTTAACCAGAATTTGATTTATTCCTATCAAAAGTTGAGGTTTTGAGGTACTTATGTTTGAATGATTGAGGAATTTGTTTGGTATTAAAGCCCCTAATTCAAATAATCCTTTTTATAATGGCCTACCGTGAAAATTAAATCCTTTTTAGTCCTTAGAATCCATGAAAAACTTGTTAGGTTAGCCACATTACAAGCCAATTTTCCCTATCCAACCTACTCTTGAAGTGAAATTGCATAATCTAGTTTAACTTAAGTGTGGGGGAAGCTGTCTTGTGTTGTGCTACCACATTCTGTGATACATTGGGAGGAAAATTAAATTCTGAAAAGTTTTTTTTTTCTGCTGAAGAAAATCATTATATTGAAATCTGTGCCTTTTTTGGAGCTTTCAAGACAAGTGAAGCTATGCCTTTTCTGGAGCTTCTAATTGAGGTAGAAAGTTGTGCCTATCTCGAGCTTTCAAGAAAACCATGTTTGAAAAGATTGAAAATTTTTATGCTAAAATGATGAATGGTGTAAACTTTCCATGACTTTTCATGATGATGGATCTGAATTGATACTATGGGGATTGAGGAGAATCCATATTTAAGTAAAAATAAGATTAATGCAATTTTGCATCAAAAAGAGTCAAGCCCTCCTCTTTCAGCCTCAAAATTTTTCACACCGTAATCCTACCAACCGAAATCCACAGAACAGCCCTGAAAAGTCATCATGATAAACATATGTCTTTGAATCACATGGGGTGGTGATGTAGGAATTTATCAAGCCTATGGTGACCCTTGTATGAGTTTGGATGAGAAATACATTGCAAAAAACATTATATTTGTTTGATAAGAGAAAATTCAAGAGAGGTAAGTGTTTTGTGCATGAGATGATAAATAAATTGGAAATATATATTGAATGATATAAATTAAGAACATGAAATAATTATTTTTTATGAGGCATGATACCTTTTGTTTCTTGGTGTGTAATTATTGGATCTCAATGATATGGGATTCAAAATTGGTTTTGATATTCAACTTTACTTGATATAAGGTTTTGCCCAGGAGTGCAAAAGGGTAAGTATGGGGGAGTTGATACAACACTATTTTGTTGAATATTTTATTGATAATAAATGACATAATTTCCTCACATTGTGTTAAATATGTTCAATTAGAATGTATTTGGGATTAGATCATGCATTTGAATATTTGATGAAAATTCCAGTTTTACACTTTCAAAATCACAGTATCATTTCAGACAGAAATATTTGGAGATATATTATTTGAACTTAACATTTTGAAAAAATGTTCCTAACATAATTTTCTACAACTTTTATTCAGAACACTATAGCTAAAGAGTGAATTTGGATGGAGTAAGTGGGCCATAAATTCAAAGATGGGCTGGACACGCCCGAATGGATAGGATTCTATATTTGTGCCATAACTTCTTCATCCGTGCTTGGATGAAGCCCAAATTTTTAGAGGAGCTACATTACGCATTTGCACGTGGATAATCCTTATGGAAGGACAGCCGATTCATGCGTTTTTTGGTAAAATGGGCTGTGCAATTTGGCATAAATTATTTGGCCGAGATTCCCCATTCACACTTGAAACCACTTTGAACCTAGCCTCCCCATAACTCTATAAATTGGTGTTTTTCTCATTTGGTGGGGTTCAGATGAGCATTAGGAGAATAGAGGCAGAGGATAATTGGTTTCACCCAAATTTTCCAACCATTTTAAGAGGGTTAGATGTTGAAGCAAGGATCCCCTCATCGAAGCCTCCTTCTCTTTTTCATGTTGTAATATATTCATTTGTGTTTTAAACTTCTTTTTTCTTCTTTTATTACTTCTCTTTTCTTTTATTTTGTTTAAATTTTTTCTTATCTTAATCTTCCTCTTTGGTCTGGAATTCTTGAGTAGAAGGGTTACTGGGTTATACCCATTATAATCCTTTGCACATGAAAAACGCTTCTACGATGATTACACCACCCATGAAAGAGTAGTCTTTTAGTAATCGATCTATCTTCTACCCTCTTAATTTAATTATTTTAAATAATTGAGATACTGTAATTCACTTATATGATCCATGAAATGTGTTTTTAATTTTTAATAAACTAAGAAAGCAATTGAATAATTAACACAAAAACATGTGAGGTCGAGATTTTGTGTAAATTGTGAGAGCGTGATATTAATCGGTAATGCAAGATCACACGAGATAAATTTGTAGAGTTAAAATATGACCCCTAAACACAATTCATCTTCATTTCCAGAATGGATATGTGCTCTAATTAACCACTGACCATAAGCTAACCTTAGAAGAACAATCAAAGCAGGGTGCTGCGATTGCGTGTTTCAAAGCTAGCCTAGGGTTTAAGTAATTCCATCATTATGGTTAAGTTAACTCTTGTAGGGTTAGAGGGATAAAAAATTAGGGGATAATAATAAAGTGGATATTGATTTAAATGATAATGATTAATAAGTAAACGAAGAGGTAGATTAGATCGATTACGCCTTTTAAATTTTTTTCTAAAAAAACATATTCTTGTTGTGTCTTTTTAATCAAATTTCATTTCAAAATTAAATACAAAAAAATGAAATATTCTTCCAGAAAACTTATTAATGTTTTATAAACGATAAAAAACCAACCCATCCTTTCAAGTAGTGTTTTAATTCTATTATATTTTATTTTTAGTCTACCTCTAGAAAGTTGTTTTAATTCACTTCCTCCTTTGAGAGACGACCTTGGTCAGCCACTCTGCTGCACCTAAGTACCCCAAAATCACACTAATCATTTGAGGGCACCCACGACAGCGCTCTTTCAGAGGTCCCTGAGTGGAATTGGGATATGATATCCATGGATTTCGTTACAGGGCTTCCATGTACATCCAGAGGTCATGACTCTATCTGGGTGATTGTCGACCAACTCACCAAGTCAGGCCACTTCCTACCAATCAGAGAGAAGGTATCATAAGATAGCATGGGACACCTCTATGTTATGTAGATAGTATGTCTTCATGGTCTACCATCGACGATCGTCTCCGATAGAGATGATTGTTTCACACCCCAGCTATGGAAGTGGTTGCAGGAGACTTTTGGGATGCAACTTCTCTTAAGAGCCACCTACCATCATCGGACGGATGGACAGACCGAGCGAACCATACAGACACTCGAGGTCATGCTCTATGCATGTATCCTTGACTTTGGTCATAGCTAGGAGGATCACTTACCCTTGGTGGAGTTTTCGTACAACAACAATTACAACTCCACCATCGAGATGGCCCCTGACGAGGCATTGTACGGTCGACCTTGCAGATCAGCTTTATGCTGGACTGACCCAGGGGTGTCAGCACTTGTAGGACCAGTGATGGTGTAGGAAATGACGGAGAAGGTTCATATCATCTAGGAGAGGATGAAGACTGCACGGAGAGGAAAAAAGTCCTATGTTGATAGGAGACGGAGACCACTATAGTTCGAGGATGGCGACCATGTCTTCATACGGATCTCACCTCGATGAGGTCTACAGATATTTGGCCGCGGCGGACAATTATCTCCGCATATTATTGGGACATTCTAGGTCGTTAAGAGAGTAGGAGAGGTGGCTTATCGCCTATCCCTTTGACCTCAGTTGCACTGGGTGCATGACGTCTTCCACGTATCTCAGCTGAGGAGATACATGCATGTACCGTCTCACAACATCGACCACGGGGAGCTGAACATCAATGATGGGGTGATATACACGGAGGTTCCAGTGGAGATCGAAGATTGATAGAAGCGGGTCCTATGGGGATGGGCGATTCATCTAGTGTGCATTCGCTGGCAGCATAAGAACTTCCAGGAGAGCACATGGGAGTGGGAGGCTTAGATGCATGCTAAGTATCCTCATTTGTTTAACTAGTGTGTGTTGTAGATTTACGGGGACATAAATCCCTGAGGTGGGGGTAATGTAAAGACCCGGAAATTTAAAGGGAATTTTTTTCTTAAATTCTTTGTAATTTTACAAGTCCGCAGTTTTTGACGGTGCCGGATTCTGAGGCCCGGTGTGCCCGGAATAATTTTCTAAAGTTTTGTTTGGGTACGTTTAGTAAACGTTCGTGTGGGTTTTTCTATATTTTGAACTGGTGCTCGGAACTGAAATCCGAGGACACCGATGAACATGTAGCGCCGGTATTCGCTTAAGGATAACTCTACTGCAGTTGCGTTTGGTCGAGAGTGGAAGTCATAATTTGGAGTTTCCAATTAAAAATTAAAGATTGAATAAAAATGTGTGTGAACACATTTTTATATAGATGGTGGTTAAATCCAACAAAGGGAAGTTTGGGTGGGGCCCACACCCCACATAACCTCCCATGGGAGGATATTGTGTGGTGGGGCCTACACGAGAACCTAACCCTTTATCTTCCATTTAACCCATTAAACATTCCTTATCTTTAATGAGCCAACCCATTCATTATTTAATTTGGTGAACTCTCCACCTTCCACCTCTTATTAAGTGTGTAAATCATTTAATTAATGAATTGAACATAATCAATTTAATTAATTCTAGATTTTGAATTATGAAAAGCTTGTCGACAATAAAATACTAGGAGAGCCTATTATTTTAGTTGGTGGGTGGAACATTGAGATGATTTTGGGAGGAACTCTTGGAGAAATATTATTTCTCTCAACGAAGAACGATGTTCTTCAACGGAGAATGCTCTATGTCTCGATGAACGTGAAGCAATACCTTCTTCAACCAGAGCAGGAAAGGAGGCAGACTTCCCCAAAAATTACATCATATGAGTCATCTCAACATGGCGTTTTGAGTTATACTTCCTCCGACGTTGATGGAATGAAGCCCGCCTTCCACGATGCTCGACTTCCGCGACACCGTCTTCCGCGGCTCGTCGACGAGAAACGTCAAATAAGAGGTAGGGAATTTTTTTTATAATTTTTTATATCTGAATTATACCATCGTATTTGGGCATTTATATGCTGGATAATTCTTTGAGCCTCTAATGCAGTGGGTACGTGCTAACGAACATGTTCAGACCCTTTGCCAATTTGTTCATGATGCGCGGTTTGATGGGTGATGGGTGAATGGAAGAGAAACGATGATTTGAGGTCGTCCCAGTGTAGAGAAAGACCCAAGGAGGCCATAAGCACAGACGAGAGGCAAAACGGACCACCAAAATGACTCTGGTGGCCCGCGGAAGAGGGCGGTAGCATGGTGGTGTCGGCACCGGCCGGCCGCATGGGGGCAGCGGCGCCCCTCACGCGCCGCTAGCATAAGACCATCGCGGAACCCGTGTCCACTGGTTCTGAGAGGCACAAGTGGTGCCAGCTGGTGCTGCCATTACAAACCCCCCCACACCCCCCCCCCCCCCCCCCGCATCGTACTCAGCCAGCTGGCCAAGCCGTCGCCGACCACCGAGTCGGGCCACCTGCGCGCAGGTCTGGCAGCCTGCCGTGCGCACCAGGACGCCAGCCGTGCAGGCCAGGCCACCATCCATGCAGGTCGGGCCGCTCTTGCATGGGCCGGGCCACAGCTGTCGGGCCGGACCCAGTTCCGGCCGGTCCAGGGCGGGTTGTGCTGGGTCGGACCGGACCCAAACCCCCCTCTTCGGACCACTTTTGGTTATTTGCACATAACAAGAGCTACAGAACTCTGATCGATGCATCATCAGTTGCGTAGGATTCCTTGAGTTGATACGGTCGTTTCGGTATATCACACTCAATGTTTTGGTGAAGTTTGTGTATAGTCGGGTTGGTTCGAACCCGAAACCAACTGGGCCCTCAGAGCGGAAACACTTATAACATAAGGACCAGATGTTCGATTGACGTACCTTCAACTACATTGGTTTAATTTTTATGAAGAGGTTCTTTTGGCATACTCAACTTGAGATTCGGACGCTGTTGGAGTACGGTCAGGTTGGTTTGAGCCTAAAAACCAACCAGGACCCTGGGACGGAAATGCTAATAACTCACAGACCGGGCGTCTGATTGACGTGTCTTCTGTCGCGTTGGGTTTCTTTTGATGAGATGGAATTCGGGATACATCAACTCAGGACTTCGTGATAGTTGATGTATCGACCCTCTTGACTCGAGGAGCGGACCCTCCTGGAATCCAGCGTGCTATGTATGGGAACCCTAGAGCTGGATGCGATGACTATTGTACTGGAATCCTCCTTGTGTTCGATGATGATGACAACTGTACCGGAATCCGGTGTGGGTTCGACAGTTCTGACATTGTAGCTAGACTGTATCCTGTGTGGGTACGACAGCTTAGATGGATTAATGACTACATCTGATCATCTCTATTAATCTAGAATTTCTGGATTGTATCCTATGTGGGTCTGACAGCTTAGATGAGATAGCTGGACTGTATCCTATGTGGGTCCGACAGCTTAGACGAGATAGCTGGACTGTATCCTGTGTTGGTCCGACGACTTAGCTGGATTGTATCCTGTGTGGGTATGACAGCTTAAATGATCTAGTGGCTACATCTGATCATCTATATCTCTCTACAATTGTGTCATACCTGTGTGAACTGAGTCATGTCTTTCAATACGAGCACAGTTTCTCTTCTTTGAGTATATGAAATGTGTTTTGAACTAAAATGAAACTTTTAAATAAAAAATCACTTTAAATCATACATGACACACTATTCTTCTAATTGATGTGAAATTTGTTCATAAAAATAAAAAATTAGTCATGAATTATTTTTATAAAGAATAAAGATAATTCAAGAGTGTTTTATCAGTTTTAGTGAGCGACACATGTTTTGAACTAAAATGCTACTTTTAAATTGAGAACATGCACTATATGTTATACCGGGTATACCTAGAGTCTAGTTGATGTCTAAATTATTTTTATATGTCAAAAATGACTTCATGATTAATTTTATAATGTATAAAGACAACATGAATTTGTTTTATTAGTTTTTTGTATGTTATGCTTGTTTTGAAGGAAATTGTAAATTATTAACTGAAGATAAATTCATTGAGTTATTCGGATAGCATTGTGTGTAAAAATAATGTGTGTTTAATTCATAAATGTCATAAATTACTTATGTTTCATTTTCCTAGAATACAAAAAAATTTATTATGTTTTCTCTACTTTTAGGGAGTGAAAAATGATTATGACTAAAGTGCATTTTTAAACTTAAAACATAGACTTTTAAAATAGGGAACACAATGTGCTAGATTACTGTGTAGATGATTCATACCTGTAAAAATGACTTATGGTTCATTTTCCTAAGATATCAACACAATATAAGAATGATTCCACTAATTTTAGGGTTTGACACATGTCTTTACCTAAAATGATCTCTTTAAACTGAAAACACACACTTCGAGTCAGACCATACACACCATGTTTCAGAGGTCCATGTACTCTCTTGTGTGGATGGTTGTCTTCTGGTGTGTTTTTCTTCCTTAATAAAAATTTAATAGATGATTATAAATGATTTATGGGTTGTTTTTTGAAATTATCTTGACAATCATACTATGTTTTTGTGGTTTTTAGTAAGTGACACATGTTTTGAACTAAAATTTCACTTTTAAACTTAAAACACATTCTTCATGTAATATTGGGAATATCATGTGATTGTTTGACATTAGATTGATTCTTTTGTGTTACAAATTATTTATATATTATTTTCTAAAAGTATCAATGAAATATATGTTTGTTTTCTAGTTGTTCACTGAGTGTCAGTTGTTTTCATCTAAAATGTCACTTTAAAAAACACACATTCAATCATACTGGTCACACCATGTGTCATATTGATGTGTAACTGATTCTTATACATTACAAATAACATATGGATATTTTTTTTTAAAGGATCTATTAATCGGAGTGTGTTCTCTTGGTTTTCAGTGAGTGATGTGTGTTTTTAATTAATATGTTACTTTTATTTGGAAACACAAACATTGAGTCATATTGAGTGCATCGTGTCCTCGATTGACATGTCACTAATTATTACACACCACCACTGACTTATGGGACATTTTCCTAATGTATAAAGATAATATGAGCATGTTTTCATTTTTTTCATTGAGTGGCACATTCTTTATGTAAAATTTTATTTCTACATAAAAAACACTAACATTGAGTCATTTGCAAACTAAAAACACACACTAATAAAAACAAACAAACCAAATAAAGAATAAATAAATATTTGAATATAATAAATGGTACTTGAGGGAATAATCTTTATCAAAGCCTTGGTCGCGAATTGTTTTTTTTCCAACCATTGTTTGTTCTTCATAGAGAGAAAAATAGTTGATGAAAAATAAATTTTTGATGAAGTCACCTCTTTATGAACTCTGGGAGAATTAACTAAAAATTAGTAGATAAAAATGAAAAGAAAAGTTTCTAAAAAATAAGTAGATCAAGTGATATGAAAAATAACTAAATAAGTTTTAGGAAATCACCTCTTCATGATTTCTACAAGCATTCTAACACTATATATTATTCTCACTCATTTATAAACAATTCTATTTCTTTATTTTAATATGTGGATTGTCGACAGTCCTAGTAGTACTAGAAAATAAAAATAACAATTATTTCTAAATATTTAAAATTAAATTTTAATTATTATAAAAAATATCTCTTATGGAATGATAGTTTCTTGATGTAATAGGATATCATTCATAAATTTGAAAATATGATAACCTTAATCATTATAATTATTTTGTTTCATAAAATGTATAAAAATTATGAAAAAAATGTAATTTGTTTTAATGTATATTTTTGCATTGAAATATTATTATATATACCCTATTACTTATCTAGTTATAGATATTGATAGGCTTCTTATTCTAATAGAATATCCTTATACTATGATATTGAAAATATTTAAACATTGCCTTATGAAAAATCAATTTTCATTAAAACATAACATAAAACATATGAATTGAAGTTTTTTTTGTAAACTTTTGAGTACAGTTTCATTGAAATTGATAAAGGTCGTTATGTGTTTTCTATTTTTTTGTAATCTATGCATCGAATATAAAAATTAAATCATTGGAGTATCCAAATTTATTTCAATCAGAAACCAATTTATAAGATCTTGGTTTTCTATATGGTATAAATCCTATTATTTTTAGTCTAAATCTCTTGGTTTATCATTATAAAATTTCTAAAGGGATTAAGGAAGGATTCAGGAGTGTCTAGAGCATGTTAGGATCCCTCAGATATAGTGTTTGGGGAAATAGTATACGGTTCATAATTGATACATGGTTATTTGATTTTATAAATTTAATCATAACTTTTTATTTACTGTGTTTAATGATCTTATATGAACAATGGGTAATTGGTTTGAAATAATCATGTTTTAAAAATAAATATAATTTTTGAACATTATTTTTATTAATCCATATTTGAGTCAGTTTGTTGTTTTAATTTGATCTCCCAGACTACATATCAAAATTGTGTGATTCTTGTTTTTTAGGGTTCCTAATGAAATTTAATAAAAATAAACCAACTGGATCATTAGCCAAATTGTCCATTTGAATAGTCAATAATTCCCATTTGGCTGAACTTCTAATTGTACCAATTCTAGGGATTGTGCAATTAGTAGTCAGTAGTTTTTTACATTTGTAAAAAATGTAAAAATAAACCAATAAAAATATCTATAAAAAACCAAAAAGAAACCCCCACCTTATTCATACTTCCAAAGTTTCTCTAAATTACCCATATCCTCCCAAAAAATCCATCGGATTTTATTGACCTATAAATTTAGAGAAATATTCACCAATATAGGACACACAATAGGGATAATCAAATCACTCTAGAATGATTCTTTTTTCCAACCAATGGAACAATATATGGCCAATCCTAGGGAAAAAACCTTAAAAGAACTTGTTTCCCCTGATATGAAGTACTAACCCATTGGAATTCAATATCAAAACCTTGAGGAATATTTTCATCTCAAATCAGATTTGATTCACTTACTACCACATCTCCATGGGCTAGCCATTGAGGATCAACATCTTCACCTCAAATAGTCCCAAGTATTGCAATCTACCATTAATCCTCAAGGGGTTTCTGAAGAACAAATCGATCTTCTAGAATTCCATTTCTCCGAAGCTAAATCCACCATGTCATGGCTCTACTACCTCCCTTAGGTTTCTATGGACTCATGGATTGAAAAAAATCAATCTTTTTACAAAAATTATTTCCCACTTCTCAACCCACTTCTATCTGAAATAAAATAAATGGTATCTGTCAAGTCCCTAAATGAATTACCCCATGAATAACGAAAGATGTTAAAGATGCTTGTGGGAACCTAGACACACCACCAAATCCCTAACAAAAATTTTAACCATTACTTTTATGAGTTGATATTGGCTATGGATCTAACTCTCACTAACGTCTCAAGTGGCAATGCTCTTGTTGATAAAAATAATGTAGGTTAATGAGATCTCATAAGAAATAAGGATGAAAACACACCACAATTCCATACTCGAGCACATTATAAAGTCAAACAAGTATAAGAGAATCAATCCATAGAGACCAATAAGATGTATGAGTGGATGAGTGAACTTACCAGTCCTTTACGTCATCTAGAGGTGGATTCCAAAGCCCCAACTACATCTTCTACACAATCTTTGTTCCATGGACCAGTCAAAAACATTGGAATCGATATCTAACCATATCATCCAACCAACACATATCCATAAATTCAAGATAATCCGTCAGATTATTCTAAACTAGTGGAGCTCAAAGCATTATTTTCTTAGAGGAACACCAACCCTCAACGATCAGTTTAGTTCATTAGAAACATCAACCAACCCCACTATTATCCCTTCACTTATACCTATAATTTTATCTTGAGGTATAATAATCTCATCTCTAGTCCCCACATTTACATCCTCATAATACAAACCAATTTCTATATGTTCAGGGTGGCAGTAACCTATAACAACTTTATCCTTTTGTTCCTATAACTTAAAGGAGAAATACTCCTCTTGCTCCTCTAGGATTCCTCTATCCCAATGAGCCTTCCTAATTCCAAAACCAATACAAGAACATTCCCAAGAACCCAAATCAAGGGAATATCAATGAAGGACATGCAACATTTTCCATGAAACCATAGGAATGTATCGTGGAATATCATTCCTCCTTCACCCATTCTATCCTAAAAATTTGATAATCAAATTAGTCAACTTGAATACCACCTCATCCAGAAGCAATAATCCAATTCTTCCCAACTCCCAAATCAACCATTGCCCAAACCTTTGTGTAATGTAATTGAAATTTCACAATGAAATGGAATGGAAATTTCTTTTCATCATAGTGAATCCCTAAAATACCATTTAAATCATGAGAAAGAAAAATAAAATACCAAAAATCTGGAAAATGAATGTGAAGACACTCCATCACTTCCTTATGTTTCTATAAGAAACCCAGTTCCCTTTCCCCATCTATCTCTAAGACAAATAAGCCCTTTAAAACTAATTATTAAATTATTTAAATGTTTAGACGTGCTAATGTCAATATTACCCTATTGGAAACCTTCAAAAAAATCTCTAAATATGAAATTTTTCTTAATTTATTGGGCACACATAAGAGGCAACTTAGGACCATTGAAAATGTTTCGACCCAATAGTCCATTCCCATGAAGTGAAAATATCCATGTAAATTTTTGGAACCATGGAAAATAGAGAGTTCCAAATTTGATGATGCACTCATAGACCTAGGAGCCTCAATAAATGTCATGACCAAATCCATCTTCTGCAACCTTGGTCTAGGTCCCTTGAACCCTATGGGTGTTGTCAACTAATTAGCTAATCAGAACACTACTATTACTGAGGGAATAATTGAGTATTCCCTTTTCTGGGTGAATAATCTTGTCTTCCCATCAGACTTTTATTTACATGACATGGAAGGGAGAAATATTATTTCTAAGATCCATTAATTATTTTAAGACCATTCCTTATGACATCTTGAACAAAAATTCATGTCCATATTGGAATATTATACATGGAATTTTGGGACCAACTAGTGAAGTACAATATTTTTCAATCCATGTGATACCCATATGAGAATTAATCAATATTATCCATCCATTATTATAATAGTCTCTATGGGAGTGTTTTGAACACCGATCTATCTTATTCTTCCTATTCTAATGATAAAGGGTTTTGTGAATATTGAATCTTCATTATCCAAGTCATAAATGGAGAGCTCGATGTTGAAATTTCACATGTAAACTCCATTGATCTAAAGGATCTTGAAAACAATTTTGAATCTCATATCACCTCTGACCTCCATCCCTCTAACTTGGACGGTAATGGTGAAAATGAACTAGCAGGATAATTTTTTGATTAAAATCATATTTTCGAACATTCATCATTCCCCATCCCTAATTCTGAAAATTATGTTATATGTGATGTGATCCCTGAACCAATGTGTTTATCTCATCAAAATAGAAGTGATGTTTTTGATATTTCGTGACTAAAAAACAAAGTGACCATTGGTGAGGCTGAAATTGACCATTATTTGGAAAACAACATTGATATAAATGATCTAAAAACAGTTATTCAATCTCATGTCCCCTTTGATCCTCATTACTCCACATTGGAAACTTTTGAAATAAATGAGTTAAAAACAACTGGGATATCATACTATGATTTAATATTGTCTGAGCCATACATAAATACAATATTAGAATAGAAACATTGGCATGAATTCCCAAGAATAAAAATCCATAACATTATGGATAGAATCATTCCTCAATTTTAATACAAATGAGAGGATGACAACAATCCCTTTCCACCCCCACATAATTACAAGAACATTAATAAGGGTGGGAAGAAATTATCCAATGAAAAACCAAGCCTCCCAAAGGATAAATTTTTCTTGAACTACATTGGAGTTGAAAAAACATAGTGGCCACTATCAGACATTGGGGATCCCACTACCACTATCTAACTGTGGAAAAAATAAATACAGTGCTTCTTGGGAGGAAACCCATGTTTTATTTTACTTTTAAGAAATTTTAATTTATTTTTACTTTTTCATTAAATTAATAATGATTTTTTACTCTATTTTAAGTAAATAAAGTTTTATAAAGAATCACATGAGAGGAAACATTCCCCAAAACAACATCTACTTCAATACACCCCCAACTAGATGGAGACGGAGACCCACCAAATCCAATCCAGGTGGAATAACTTTCCATTTCACTCTCTCTCCCTCTCTTACTCCTCTCTATATATATATATCTCTCTCTTATTCCTGTCTCACTATCATTTTTAACGCCTTTCTTCATCAAAACCATTCTTTATTTATTTCTCTTTTTTTTGATTATATTTATAAAATAAATCAAAAAAAAATGAAAATATTAAAAAATATAGAAAAAAAAGGTGCATAATTACTCAACATTAAAATTTGATATTTTTCATCATTTTTGGCCTTTTTTTATTCTCAAACATTTTGTATTTTCATTATAAATTTGGATGAAGAATTTTGTGTCAAGGGAAAAAAAATTTTAATTTTTAATTTTTTATTTGGATAATTATTCTTCCCCTACCATAAGGAACAATAATTATTTTTCATATCGAGGTCACCTATGACCATATTTGTTTTTCACACCCAATTTTGAGTATTAATTTTTTAGACCTTCGAGCTAACTTTCCAACTTTAGAAGACATTAATAAAAGACTTTTCTAAACCACATGAGAATCAATATATCCAAACGGGATCTCATAAATCGTCCCATTGAAATCCCCTTATATTATATGAATAACGTTTCTTGATATCCACATTACAAGACCAAAACCTTTTCCCTCCCAATATCTATATGGATTTTCATTTCATGATTTATTGAAATTTATGTGTGGGGAATGGTTTTCAGTTTGGGTATCCATATCTTGATTTTCATTGTGTTATCATAAGCTTGAGGGAAAAAATCTATTTATTTTTGGGGGAGAGTTTGTCAATCGGTGAGTCTCTTCAAATGGTTAACATTTTTGAAATATTTTACATGTTATTGAAATTGTTGATTCAATAAGGTTCTCCTTATGACTTTTCCATTCCTTCTTGTTTTGAAAATCCCAAACACCGTATGCTTATGAAAATTTGTTTTTACCCCATTTTACATCCATACAGAAATTTACCCCTATCTAATTTTCATTGATCATATCAATATATTTCTTATGTGTGAAAATCAAATTCATGTCTAAAAAACTTACAATCGTATAAGTACTTAGATATGAAGTATTCTGTTTTAGGATCCGAATTCTGGGAACGAACTTTTATAAAGTTCAACTCCAATTTCTGGATAAGAACATTTATGAAGATACACACTGAATAATGGATATGAACCTTTATTAAGTTCCACTCCGAATTCTGGATATAAACCTTTATGAAGTTCCACTCTGAATTATAGATATCAACCGTCATGAAGTTTCATTACGAATTCTAATGACGAATTCCCATTATGAATTCTGTGACGAATTCTCATTATGCATTCTGATGACGAATTCTCCTTACAAATTCCCATGACGAATTCTCATTATGAATTCTAATGATTAATTCCCATTATGAATTCTGTGATGAATTCCCATTACAAATTCTGTGATGAATTCTCATTACAAATTATAATGACGAATTACCATTACAAATTCTGTGATGAATTCCCAATACGAATCCTGTGATAAATTCCCATTACGAATTCTGTGAAGAATTCTCATTACGAATACTAATGATGAATTCCTATTACGAATTCTATGATGAATTCCCACTAAGAATTCTGTGATGAATTCTCATTACGAATTCTGATGATGAATTCTCATTACAAATTCTGATGACGAATTCTCATTACGAATTCTGATTATCAATTCTGACTACAAATTATGGATACGAACTTTAATAATGTTCGACTCTGAATTCTTCTGATAAACAGAATCCGAATATCCATGTATTATAGACTCCGAATTTATTTTTGGTTACACTTCGAACTTTTCTTTTCTTACACAATGAATATTTGAGTTTACTTATATAACCATATTTTTACTTACACTCCGAATTGTTACGTTTGTTATAAAATAGTGTCGTGCTTTCAATTACACATGTTCTGTTACAAAACGATGTCGTCTATTTTATTTCTAACCAACCGTTGTCTTAGTGACATGTGTACAGGTCGCTCCGAAATTTAAGGAAGAATATGACCATTGGAGGAGGGAGTCGACCGTTGCATCCATGCATATAAATATGAGCTCATTTGAAAGAGCGCTCAACTGTTCTACGAATCTAGAGATCACACACTGTTGATGTGATTTCTAGAGAGAGACTCTCAGGCTTCATGTAGAAAGTTTGAATGGCTTGTTCAAACTTTTCTTTGTGCAGATTTTATTAGGGAATAGGTTCTATTTCCTTAAAATCATAGACATTGGTTTGTGAAGTCAGTGGTGCCGATTTTCTTACAAATCGAGGGCTTGCGGAGATAGCAAGACAGATACTGATCTTCGGATTGAGGGATTACCTGGGATTGTGTAAGACATACTTTCTTGAAAGTATAAATCAAGGGAACTCTTATCCATGGTTGTTGATTACCCTCTCATTTAGGTTAAAAGAGTTTATACTTTTAACTTGTTCTATTACAAGTTTATTTCTACTGCATTTTGTATTGTTAAGGAAGGAATAACTATATTATAATTCCTTACACTTTTACTCTGATTTAGTTAGATTCTATATGCTTTAAGGTAGAATCTCATATATTAAACTTTTGTTAAGTTTATAGGTGTTGTAAATTTACTTAAGTTTAACTTTTTTAAACTTAGTTAACTCCTTGTTTAAGGAATATTTTTAATGTATAAAATTCACCCCCATATTGTATGTTTGCATATTCGATCATACATTTGGTATTGTAGAGTATATCATACTCATATATCATCTCACAATTGGTATCAGAGCAGTTGGTCTAATCTAAATTAATCTCACAATTAGATTCAGAAGAGAATTTATCATTGAGTTTTCCAGAGATAGTTTTTCTGCGTCAGTTTTTCAAAGTCAGTTTTTCAGAGTCAGTTTTTAGGAGTCATATAATTCAGATTCACTTTTTCTTAGATTTTATTTAGTTATATTTTTGTTTCTCAACATTTTCAAAAATCATAATTTTTCGTAATCATATTTTTATTCACAATGTTCAGATTCATATATTTTATTCATTACAAACTCTTGTAACTAACATGTTCGTGTTCCAAGGATTATCTTAAGGATGGCAGGTTTAAACGTTGGATCTATTGATAATCTTAATCCTACCAGACCTCCAATTTTTGATGGAAATGATTATGAATAATGGATAGATAGGATGAAGACTTTTATTATCAACACCGGTGTTGAAAACTTTGTTATTCTTACTGGAGGTTATCAAATTCCTGATAAGGAAGTCAATACTTTCACCAACCAAGAGAAGCATGATTATCAATTAAATTATAAGGTACACAATACTTTACTTTTTTCAATGACTAGAAATATATACAGCCAAATTTCATCTTGTGAAGCAGCAAATTCTATATGGAAGAAACATGAAGTTACTCAATTTGGAACTTCCAAAGTTATTGAGACAAGAAGAGCTATGTTGAGAGCATAATATCATGGTTTCAATTTTCCTTATAGAGAACCTATAAGAAAAGTACAACAAAGGTTTATGACCATTGTGAATAGATTAAAATCCATGGGAGAAAAAAGGTTTTTGATAATTAGGCTCTTGTAGACAAGATCATTGATATGATTCCAAATGAGTGGGAACCCACGAGGACAACCACTGATGAAAAAAGGAAAGTCACTCAGATTTCCTTAGATGAATTGTTTGGAACTCTTCTTTAGAATTAAAAAAGAATGAAGAGAGATGATGATAATATCAAGAAGAAAAATGGGAATGGAGGAGTTTCTTTTACAACCACTTCTAAACATATGAAATCCAAGTCCCCAGAAAGAGTAACTAGATCGAAGACAAAGAAAGTCTTTATTCAGTTAAAATCTAGTGACATAGAAACGTCAGAGAATGAATAAGCCAATCTTTCTTGAGGAATGAACAAGATTGTAGCCCAAAAGATTTATCAGAATAAGTACAAGAAGAATGATTACAGAGACAATAAAGATGGAGAAGTTACATGTTATGAATGTAGAAGAACGGGTCATATCAGACCTAATTTTCCTTTATTGAAAAAGAAAGAAAAGAAGGAAATAAATTCAGAAAGGAACAAGAAGAAGTTATATCGATCAAATCACAAGAAAAGTCTTCGAGAAAATGATACATGGGGTTCTAGTTGTAGAGACTCTTCAGAAAGTGAGTCTTCTGAATATGATTCATCAGCACAGAAGAATATGGGACTCATTTCTAATACTTATTTCTCCAACACATGTCTTATGGCCAAGGAACGATCTGCTGAGGCATTAACAAATTTATCTCTTGATAAGAATTACTATTCTAAAAATGGTACTTCTAATGAAGATACTTCATCCTCAGAAAATGATGGAATACCTTCATATGAAGATGTTTTAAGATTATCCAAGTTACTTGAAGTAATAAATTGTAAATTTTTTAAGAAATTAGACAAGAAAAACACTAGGGAAGAAATTCATACAAAATAGATTTCGGATCTTTCTAGAGATCTTAGAGATAAAGAAGATTCTTTGAAAAAACATTCAAAAAAGCTTCAGGAAGAAAATTATGGAACGGATAAAATATCTAAATAGTTATAAAATGTAATTTCTAAGAAAAAGTTTTAGAGGCTATCTCTAGTTTCAAATCAAATGATTTTGAAGATAAAAACTTGGTTATTAAACTCATGTCTGAAATATTTTCCTTAAAGAAGTGTTTGTCTTTCTTTACCTTAGGTAAAGAAAATTTTGACAAGATGTATTCAAAAATATGACCTTGAAGAAAAAATTCAGGATTTGGTTATACCCATGCGAAACCAATTTTTAGTAACAACTACATTGTTCCACAAAATGCCCCTTTCTGCACTAAGTGTCAATGTGGTGGACACTGGGAAAAATGTTTTTCTTTAAACAAAACCCAATCCTTATGTTTTCCTAAGTCTTATTTTTCTAAAAAGATGTGGGTGCCAAAAATTTTGTTATCTAACAATTCCCAATCCAAGAAAACATAGATTATGAAAGTCTAAATTTTTCTTATTTTAAGTAAAGTAAATAAGTTAACAACAACAATACATGGTACATGAATTGTGGATGTCCCTGGCACATGACTGGTAACAAAAACTATTTTTAAAAGATTGTCAATACGAAAGGAGGAGAAGTAAATTTCGGAGACAATTCTTAGGAAGAAATTGTGGGAATATGTAATATCGTTCTTCTTGAAAAAACTCTTATTTCAAATTTTCTTTTTGTTAAGGGTCTTAAGAACAACCTCATTAGCACAATTGAATAATGTGATGAAGGTTACCTTGTGAATTTTAGGAATTATAAGTGCTTAGTACAAAATTCCAAGGAAGATTTTATTCTTTCTGCCCATATGCAAGATAATGTATACACTTTGAACATAGAAGAACTTAGGATCCAAGACCTACCTTGTCTTAGTGAAATAGAAGATCATTATTGGTTATGGCATAGAAGGTTAGGACACTGTAACCTTAAGAATCTAAATAATCGTTCTAAGAAATGATTTGTTAAGGATCTACTGGAGCTTAGATTTGATTCTTCAAAAGCATGTGATCCTTGTCAAAAATGGAAATCAACATAAATCTAGTTTTAAATCAGTCAGTGAAGTCTCAAAAACTGATGCATTACAGTTAGTTCACATGGATCTTTTTGGTCCAACACAAACTGGAATTATTGGAGGCAAGTATTATGTATTTTTCCTAGTTGATGATTACACTGGATTTAAGTGGGTCTATTTTCTAGAAATGAAATCTGAAGCTTTTTCGTATTTCAAAAGTTTTAGAGCCCAAGTGAAAAATGAGAATAACCTACCATTGAAAACTATTCGTAGTGATCATGGAGGAGAATTTAAAAATTATGATTTTGAAACTGTTTGTAGTAGAAAAAGGTATTACTCACAACATCGCAACACATAGAACTCCTCAACAAAATGTTGAAGTTGAAAGAAGAAATAGAATTCTTCAGGAGATAACTAGAACCATGTTGACTGAATATTCTAAATCTAGACATTTCTGGGCTGAAGCTGTTAGTACTGCTTGTTATACTATAAATCGAGTTTTAATTTGACCTTTTCTTAATAAAACTCCTTATGAGTTATGAAATGGTATAAAACCTAGACTTTCTTATTTCAAGGTTTTTGGTTGGAATGTATTCATTCTGAATACCAAAGATAATTTACATAAATTCGCACCAAAATCTGATGAAGGAGTTTTCTTAGGCTACTCTACAACTTCTAAGGATTATAAAGTTTTCACTGAAAAAACATGTACTGTTGAAGAGACAGTACATGTCAAACTTGATGAAACCGATCCTTTTGTTTTCAAAAAACCCAAACCTACAACTTCAGATGTGTTTCAAAAAATGATTATCAACCTATGATAGAAGATCCTTCTGATAAGGAAAATGTCCAAGAAAATTGTTCTGAAACATTTACCCTAGAAGAATTTCTACCCTATATTGATGAACAGGTTTTATAAAACCCAAATTAGGTGATTCTAAAGAATCATCTTATTGATAACATCATTGGTGATGTGAATCAACCTGTAAGGACTAGAAGTTCCTTGAAGAATGAAATAGAACATCTAGCATTCCTTTCCTAATTAGAAAAAAAAAGAATAGATTATGCTTTTGGTGATGATGATTGGATAAAGTCCATGCAAGATGAGCTAAATGAATTCGAAAGGAATAGAGTCTGGACTTTGGTTGAAAGAACTAAGGATACTTCTATTATTGGAGTAAAATTGGTCTTCAGAAATATGTGTGATTAAAATTGAGTCATAGTTAGAAATAAAAATAGATTAGTTGCTAAAGTCTATAATCAGCAAGAGGGAATAGACTACGAAGAAACCTATGCTCCAGTAGCTAGACTTGAATCTATTTTTATCATACTTGCCTTTGCAGCATTCATTAATTTCAAACTTTTTCAAATGGATGTGAAATGTTCTTTCCTTATCGGTTATGTTTAAGAGGATTTTTTCGTAGAACAACCTCCTGGTTTTGAAGATACAGAACATCCTGATCATGTTTTTAGACTCACCAAAGCATTGTATGGAATTAAGCAAGCCCCTCGAGCCTGGTATGATAGAATTATAGGATTTTTGCTTCAAAATAACTATGTTAAGAGAAATGCAGACCCGACTCTTTTTATAAATAATGATAAGAAAAACGTTTTGATTGTTCAAATTTATGTTGATGACATCATATTTGGTTCAACTCAGCAATCTTCAACTGATTCCTTTGAGGATCTAATGAAATCTGAGTTTGAAATGAGTATGATGGGTGAGTTAACAATTTTCCTTGGTTTTCAAATTTCTCAAAAACCAGAAAGGACGTATATATCTCATCATAAGTATATTAAATATCTTTTTAAAAAGTATGGATATGAAAACACTAAAAGTATTAGTACTCCCATCAGTACCACAAACACACTTGATATTGATGAAGCTGAGAAACCAGTGGATCAAACAAACGTTAGGGGTATGATTGGAAGTTTACTATACTTGACATCTAGTCATCCAGACTTGATGTTTTCAGTATTCTTATGTAAAATATATCAATCCAATCCTATGGAATCTCATTTAATGGCAGTGAAAAGAATTTTCCGTTACATAAAGGGAACCATGGATCTAGGATTATTTATACTTCTAGAAATGATTTTTTTTTTATTTTTTTCAGATGCTTACTTTGGTGGATGTAAAATGGATATAAAGAGTACATCCGAAACTTGTCATTTATTAGGAGATTAGTTAGTATCTTGGCCATGCAAGAAGCAACATGCATAAGCACTATCCACTGCTGAAGCTGAATATGTAGCAGCTGGAAGTTGTTGTGATCAAGTGTTGTGGATGCAACACACACTCACAGACTACAACATGAATTTTACCAAAACCCAAATCTTGTGTGATAATACAAGTTCCATTTGCCTTAGTAAAAACCCTACACATCACTCTCGTGCAATACACATAGATATTAGGCATCACATTCTTAGGGATCACAAAAAAGGAGATATCGTTCATCAGTTTATCGGAACGCAAGATCAACTTTCTGACATTTTCACAAAAAAATTGCCTTCTGATTTATTTGAATACATTAAACAGAAGTGAGGAATGATAACCGTCAAGTAATCCTTCTTCATAAACATCCTATTGAAACAATATCCTTATAGTAATAAACTCCTTTTCATAGGGGGTGTACATTTGTTTGTTATTGTAATGAAAATTTTTCAAACTTAGTTTTTCAAAAAATTTCGTATCGAGTTTTTAAAAAAAATTTGTATCAAGTTTTTGAAATTATTTTCGTAATGACCTTTTGTAAATTTTTCTTAGCAAGCTTTTTAAACATTTCTTACTAAGAATTTTTGTAATAAAATTTTCATACTGATAATTTTCTTAATAAAATTTTCGTACTGAGAATTTTCGTAATAAAATTTTCGTACAGAAAATTTTCGTAATGAAATGTCCGTACTGAGAATTTTTGTAATAGAATTTTCGTTCTGAGAATTTTTGTAATGGAATTTTCGTACTAATTATTTTTGAAATATAATTTTTGTACTAATAATTTTCATAATCAAATTTTTTGTACATATATTTTTTTTCGTAGTGAGTTTTTCGTAGTAAGATTTTGGTAGTCAAATTTTTTTCAAGAAGAATGTTACCTATTAAGAACAATATTTCTAGCCGATCCGAAAGTTATAATTTCCTTACATAAGTTTTTGTAATCAGAATTTACATGATGGTATTTTCTTATGTGTTTTAAAATTTTTTGGATTCTATTTTTCTTAAATCCAATTGTTTTTCTTAAAACCACAAAAGAATGGATTCAAGATTTCCTTGCATCTTGTTTCTCAACTATCAGATAAAATATCATTGATTCAAAATCGTTCGATCAACCGTGGAAGTTGAACTATCGCCTCAACACCTATATAAAGGGGACCCCTGAGGGTCTTCCAACACCAGTTTTCAATCTCTCACATCTCAAAGCTCTTCCTCACTTCTTAAGGCCGTTCCGATCTTTCTCAAGCCCGATCTGATTTCTTTAGAAGTTTTCAGTTCCGAATGCCTGTTGAAGCCACTTCTCAAGAAATTTCAACTGTGAAGCCCATTTCAAAATGGTTAGTTTACAGATAGAGGTTGGTGCATCCAAATTTTTACAAGTATGATTCGATTATCTCTAAGAATATCATATAGAATGGCTGGGAGGATGTTTGTTTATCTATGCCAGGAAATCAGGATTCAGTATATACAGATTTACTTATAGAATTATATGAATCAGTTTTCTTGTTTAAGGAATATGACAGAGAGAAGTTTTCTTTTCAAGTCTTATGGGAAGACTTACAAGCTTTCTTACACCAAGGCTGCGAGCTTGGTTGGGCTGGCTTATAAAGGGGAAGCAGAATTTTGTACTTATGTTTTACCCGATGTGAAAGGAAGCTTTGTCAAGGTGATGGCTTTGAAAAGCCATGGGATTTCATATGTTAAGAAAGCAATGATTTCACACATGTCTTCAAATGATCGGATCCTACAGCTCTAGTTATATGTTTTTTTCGTACTGAGAAGAGGAGATAAGGATAATCTTAAGAAAAGTGACATATATGTCCTAGATTTTTTGGTAAATCTAAGGAAAATCAACCTGATTAGGCATATTCATATTACAATTGAGAACATCAAGAATGGTAATGTGAAGTCTCAGATCATCATGTATCCGTCTTTTCTTTCAAAGTTGATAGTTTGGTGTCATGAATCCTTCAAGATCCCATGTAGTACGAAGCAGAGAAATTGCAAGGTAATGCTTTTCAGCGATGACATTTTGAAGAGGATGAAAATGGGGTTTTCCAGTGAATTAGGAGAATTCTAACCTCTACCAGAGGAAGAGGTTGAAGTTTCTGAGAAGGATAAATAAGCTCTAGAACCGTCAAAGAAATATGGGAAGAAAAGGAAATGGAATGAAGTTGTAGTTGCTAAAAAAATTCATAATTCCAATGAAGTCCATTCCGCACCCCCCAAACCTATGAAACAAAAAACTTATCCTGATGAGGTGGTTTCAAAATGGAGGGATGAAAAAGAGAGGAGAAAATTATGGGAGCCACAGTTTGGTTTGGATCCTGCTGAGGCTAAGGCCTTAAAATAAAAAGTTGCTGATGAGTTAGAAAAGCAAGGTAAAGAGAAGAAGATGAAGAGGAAAATGTTTGAAGCTGAGGTGGTTCAAAATCTTTTTAAGTTCACTGAAATTGATTCAGAAAATATTCTAGTTCCGAAATCTTTCATAGTTGAAGATTTACCAGAAACTCCAGGGAAGAATTACATGACTCCAGAAAAATCTAAAGAGAAGGTTTATGAAGAAAGGGAATCTGAAATAGAGGTAATGAAGAAAGTTCATCAAGTTGTGGAGGAAGTCCAACATGCTGAGGGGAGTGGAGGTTCTAATGATATAATTAGGCAAGTCGAATAATATCATAATAAGGGAAACCCATCCGAGAAATTTTCACTCCGGACATCCCAAACCGGATCTTCAAAAATTGCTACTCCTAGAGTTGATGAGAAGGGTGAAGAGGAAGTGAACAAGACATCTGAAGAAGAATGTTCTCATCATGATTTCATTGAAGTAGATGAAAAAGAAATGGTTGACAAAGACAGGATAGTTTAGTTAACAGATAGTGAGAAAAATCTTTTGATGAGGAAGCAGTTCTAAAAGTTGATAAAGGCAAAAAGGTGATTTCTGTTACACCTAGAAAACATTCTGTAAAGAAGAAGGAAATCGCTAGATCATCAAAATGGAAGTTTACTGAGATAAAAGAAGAACCATCTCCTACCCAACTATTAGATTCAGAGCCATCAGCATTAGGACATAACTTTGTCATTGAGTCTTTGAAAAATCTAGTGGATGTCATTCCGATTTTTCCAGCTGTTGATTCCAGATGCCAGATGCTTCAGCATAGCATGAATCAAAAATCGGATTCTATATCCATGGTGATGGATATGTCTGTTAATCTTGAGATTGATCACAAGAATTTCCTTATCAATTATGAAGCTCATGTAATTTCTTGCCAGAAGATGACCAGGTGGTCTAAGAAAATCACTCCAGACTTGGAACTGTTTGATCAATTTCAGGTATATGTCAAGGATTCTTTTGACACTGAAGACTCTAAAATCGAAGATCTTACAATGTCTTTTGAGAAGAAATTAAATCTTGATTAGAATGTTTGGATGAAGGAAGTTCTAGATCTTAATGGGAAGTTATGTTCGGTTGTTTAGTACTACAGAGAAGAAAAGGATCTTCGAACTCAGCTTGAAGAAAAGGTTGTAAAGAAAGATGAAATTCTTAAATCTCAGGCAGTGGAAATAGAGGCTCAAGATGCAAGAATCATTGCTTTAGTGAAACAAGTTGAATAAGATCATAAAGAGTTGAAGAAAATGAAGACCATTATGAAAAGTCTCATATCCAAGGAAAAAGAAGCCAAATAGACTCGAATCCGATCTCTTGTTGTACTTGTTTTTCCTTGAAATTTTTTCTTCCAATAGTAATAAAATTTTGGTTACTTGTCTTTTTTTCTTGATTGTATGAACTAATATTTCAGGTACCGTATATTTTTTACTATTCCATTAAACTCATTTTGGAAATCACAAAGGGGGAGAAAGAAAAAATAATTCTCAAAGGGGAGAAGAAAAAGAACTCTAAGAAAAGAGGAGTTTATCTAAGGGGGAGTGTTCGTTAAGAATATTTCCATATTCATAATGAAAATATCATTCCGGAAATCATGAATACGATCCTTAGAGTCTCAAAGCCTAAGGGGGAGTTAATCATATTCACCATTATCCATAAAACAAGGGAGATAGGCTTTAATTTCAAAGTCTAGATATTTATTCAAAGTCCTTATATTCTTTTTCGTAAGGATGTTTGTGCTTTCCAAAAAGGGGGTGATTGTTGAGTCAATAAGGTTATCCTTATGAATTTTCCATTCCTTCATATTTAGAAAATCACCAACACCTTATCCTTAAGCAAATTTGTTTTTACCCCATTTTACTTCCATAAGGAAATTTACCCATATCTTATTTTCATTGTTCATATCAATATATTTCTTATTTTTGACAATCGGATTAATGTCTAAAAAACTTGGAATCATATAAATACTTAGATATGAAGTATTCTGTTTTAGGATTCGAATTCTGGGTACGAACTTTTACGAAGTTCCACTCTGAATTCTGGATACGAACTTTTATGAAGTTCCACTCCGAATTCTGGATACGAACCATTATTAAGTTCCACTCCAAATTCTGGATATGAACCTTTATGAAGTTCCACTCCAATTTCTGGATACAAACCATCATGAAGTTTCATTACAAATTCTAATGGAAAATTCCCATTACGAATTCTATGAAGAATTCTCATTACGAATTCTGATGATGAATTCTCATTACAAATTATCATGATGAATTCTCATTACGAATTATGATGACGAATTCTCATTACGAATTCTCATGGCGAATTCCCATTACGAATTCTGTGTTGAATTCCCATTACGAATTTTTTGATGAATTCTCATTACGAATTCTAATGAAGAATTCCCATTATGAATTCTGTGATGAATTCCCATTATGAATTCTGTGATGAATTCCCATTATGAATTCTGTGATGAATTCTCATTACGAATTCTATTGATGAATTCCCATTACGAATTCTATGATGAATTCCCATTACAAATTCTGTGAGGAATTCTCATTACGAATTCTGATGACGAATTCTCATTATGAATTCTGATGACGAATTCTCATAACGAATTCTGATGACTAATTCTCATAACGAATTCTGATTATGAATTCTAACTATGAATTATGGATACAAACTATAATAATGTTCGACTCCGAATTCTTCTGATAATCAAAATATGAATATCCTTGTATTATAGACTCTGAATTTATTTTTGGTCACACTCCGAACATCAATTTTCTTACACTACGAATATTTGAGTTTGCTTATATAACCAAATTTTTACTTACACTCTGAATTATTAATTTTGTTATAAAACAGTGTCGTGCTTTCAGTTACACATGTTCTGTTACAAAACGATGTCGTCTGTTCTGTTTCTAACCAATTGTTGGTTGAGTGACATGTGTACAGGTCTCTCTAGAATTTAAGGAAGAATATGACCATTGGAGGAGGGATCCGACCATTGCATCCATTCCTATAAATAGAATCTCATTTGAAAGAGATCACAACAGTTCTACGACTCTAGAGACCACACGCTGTTTAAGTGATTTCTAGATAGAGACTCTCAGGCTTCATGCAGAAAGTTTGAATGGCTTGCTCAAAATTTGCATCGTACAGATTTTCATAGTGAAGAGGTTCGATTTTCTTAAAATCAAAGACTTCGGATTGTGAAGTAAGAGGGGTCGATTTCCATACAAATCGAGGGGCTTGAAGGGATAGTAAGACAGATACTGATCTTCAGTTTGAGGGCTTACCTGGGTTTGGGTAAGAAAGATTTTCTAGAAAGTATATATCAAGGAACCTCTTATACAGGGTTTTTGGATACCCTCCTCTTTGGGTTAAAAGAGTTTATTCTTGTTACTTGTTCTATTACATGTTTATTTCTGATGAATTTTGTATTGTTAGGAAAATATAACTATATTATACTTACTTACACTTTTACTCTGATTTAGATAGATTCTATACACTTTAAGGTAGAATCTCATGTTGTAATCTTTTGTTAAGTTTAGAGGTGTTGTGAATTTACTTAAGTTTAACTTTGTAAAACTTAGTTAATTCTTTGTTTAAGGAATAATTTTAAAGTATACAATTCACCCCCCCTCTTTTATTTTTACATATTCGATACTACATTTGGTATTATAGAGTATATCATACTCACATATCATCTCACAGAAATGAGTTCAAATATGAAAAAAAACACACAAAAAAAATAATCGGTTGTGTCTTGGGCAGGTAAAAAATCACTATTCATCAACCCATGAACATTTTATAACTATTACAATTAATTTAGTTGGGATATCAAACAAGGGTTGGGATATGAGTGTGAGATTTGTTTCATGTTCATCTTTCAAAAAAAATTGAAGAGAAAAAAAAAACTTTTATCATTGGGAGAAGTCTTCTATTTTTAAATATTTCATCTTTTCAACCGCTTCAAATTTTCATCACTTTTGTTTCTTACTTCACAAAATTTTTCCCTTATAAATATGTGTTTCAAATTCCTTACATGATTTATTTCAATAAAAAATTGTGTATTATTTTACCCATGTTGGTGACTTACCCAACTTTTCAACTCTTTTGGATACTATATTTCTACTTCCCTTGAACCACTAAAAATCTTATACAAAGACCTCTTCATTATTGTGAATTTAGAATATGGAATGGAAGTTGAGAGCTCTTAAAAACTCTATGATTTTCACTTATGGTTAGTGAATGAGTGATCCTTTTAAATAATTTTTTTATCATCATGAGAGGAATGAGTTATGGGTGCCCACATTTTCCATTTAAAATTTTCATAATGAAAAATAATTTGTTTATGTGACATTATTTATTTAACAATTTTTGGTGGAATTATTTTTAGATGAGTAAACTAGTCTAGACCCCCTGATTGATGAAAACAATATTTTAATATATGGTGGATCGTGAAAATGATATAGAATTTTTTTTATATTTAATGTAAATGAGGACATGCGCGAGACTAAGTGTGGAAGATTTGATGTTATTAATTTATTAATAACATTTTATTTACTCCCTTAACTGATTTTCAATGAAAATTGATCAATTTGGGTGAAATAATCATGTTTTAATATTAAATTGAATTTTTGAGAATTATTTAAATTAATCCAGATTGAACTCAGTTTACTAATTTAATTTTAACTCTCAACCAAATTATACGAACTACGTGATTATTGTTTTTTAGTGTTATACTGAAATTTACTAAAAATCATTCAACTAAATATTTTCACAAAATGTCCATTTGATGGGTCAGATATTCCACACAATAAAGACCAATGAATCTATCAAATGTACCAGACCATCTATGAAGATATAATTTTTGGGCTCAATAAGAAAGCCTAAATTTGATGAAAGTCCTTAATATATTATTTACTATAAAATCGAATCATGGATAATAATTTAAAGGCCCTCATATACCAAAAATGGTCCCAACTGATGATTTTAAGTCCATCCCACCATTCTATCTAATAATTAAAAACAACCCACAATTCTTTACTTTTCTTCTGATATAGACATCCAACTGAACTGAGTTTTTCTAGCATGAAGGACAAGATATAGTTTGAATTCTATTTAGAAGAATTGGTTCGTATTTATGGTGTGTGATGAGGGTGTCACATTGGGAAGTACATGAGTATTTTTGGTGCATGGTTTGTCCGACCGTACATCAAAACCATGAGACCTCTTTAAAATTTTTAAAATGAAATTTTTTCCCATTGTCCCTTAAAATTCAAACCTCTAACTACATTATCTTTTACACAGTAGTGGCCACGTGTGGAGATGTATCTCTCCCTTTATTCATATATTGACCCCAGCCTTTTCCATATAACATTACATTATTTTAAGCATAATTATTCATCATAGTACAAGCCAAGGATTTTTAAGTCTAGTGTTTTAGAAGACTAGGTACATAAAACATAAAACATAAAACATGGGGCTAAAAAATACTTATTTATTTAATCTCCATAAATAGCTCCTAATATCCTTTGAGCCCTTACATCAGCATAGTGTACCCTGGGGATCACATGAACAATGGGATGAGGTAAAAATCCTAACATGGGAATGAACATAGCGGTACATCTTAAGAACATGAGTTAGGAGACATGATAGAATGATATCCAAAGCATGGAACATATGAAATCATATCATATAAGCATTAGATCATATATACATGGAATCATATAAATGTGGCAGGATCATAACATATTTCCTTAGTATGGGTAAAGGCTAAGCACCAATTTTTTTTCCCATTTTAGTATGGGTCAAGGCTAACCGCGAAGCCCATTTCCCATTTTAGTATGGGTGAAGGCTAAACGCCAATCTCGTTTCCCATCGCATCTAATGAGACATAACTATACCCAATGCATTGGAGAGCTATCTAGGTGCACCCATCTCAATATTTTCATGAATATTCTTTCCACATAAATAATCATACATAATCAACCATTCATAAACTTAAGGGTACCCATGGAATGAATTGGGTACCACAATAATGACATAAATCATAACCAATAGGCGTATCATGAATGTTTCCATGAAAGAAAGAGATTAGAACATACATGGACATTCATAGTGTAAAATAGTCATATAACATGGTAATTGATGTCAAACAAAATTGGAGACATAAAAGATATGTATTCGAGAAACATTAGCATTAAAACATTTTTGTGTGGTTTTAAGGAAAATAGTACCGATATTTTAAAATAGAAAAGATGAAAATATTTTATATAAAACCAAAATTAAACCAAGAAGGTTTTCAAAATAAAAGGAGTCATTTTATAAAGATAATGGTGTATTAAAACAAGGGATAAGGTGTAAAGACCCGTAAATTTCAAGGAATTTTTTTTCTTAATTTCTTTGGGATTTTATGAGTACGCAGTTTCTGATGGAACCTGATTCCAAGGCCCAGTGTGCTTGGAATCAATTTTCAAAGTTTAGGTCGGGTACATTCAGTGAATGAATGACCAGGTTTTCCTAACTTTTGAACCGGTGCTCGGAATCGAAATCCGAGGGAACCGATGAAACCGCAATGCTGGTAATTGCATAAGAAGACTTTTATTAGAGTTTCATTTACTTGGGAAGAGTTGTTAAAAATAGTGGTTTAAGTTTTAAGAGAAATAAAATAGTGTTACAAATTTTATTTCACTTATAAGTGGTTAAACCCCATGTGTGGGAGTTGGGGTGGGACCCACTAAAATTCTAACTCCTCTTGATAGGATATTAGTGAGGTAGGGCCCACACAAGCCCCACCCATTCAAATTCCCTAACACCTCTAACCCCCCACAGGAGTTAAGTAACACTTCCACATTAATATATTCCAACTAAACACATAATAAATTTGACAACACATGTTTAATTAATTAGGTGAATACAAAATTTGAATTTTTTAAAAAATATTGGCATGTGTAAATAAAAGAAGGCAAAGCCTTATTTTATTTTGGGTTGATGTGTTGTGTGGAGAATTGAGAGAGGGAGAGTTCTTTACTTTTAAGAACTTCATCTTTCTCATTGAAGGACGCGAAGAACACCGTCACACCATTCCATCTTCCCTCCTCTTCAAAGAAAGGTAGACATTGTTTCTTCCATAGACGTTCTCCATCGATTTATACAGATCCTCACCCACGACGTCGTATTCCGTGATGCTAGCTTCCTCGAAATTCTTTGAGGTAGGGATTGTTTCATCATTCTAGTTTTATTTTGACATTCATCTTTAATTTCTTTTGGCAGCCTGTTATCAATATAACAGGAGGAGGTCAGACCGCACAAACCCGGCCGAACCTCCTCCCCTTTTTATGTTGATCACCATCATGGTTTAGAAAGGAGGCGGCGCGGTGCAATGGAACCATGCGGGAATGAGGTAACCGCAGCCAGAGTGAACCACGGAGAAGGAGCACGGCACCGTCGCGCCGCGCCGGTGAAGCTGAAGAAAGCTGCGACCAAGGGCGGGCCGCGGCAGAGGGGCGCGGTACCGTTGCGCCGCGCTGGAGCACCATGGAGGGCTGTGGCAAGGGAGAGCTGCGGTGGAGGGGCGCAGCGCAGTCGCACCACGGGGGGCGGACATGGGCCGCAGACTAAGGCCACGACGGTGCATAGAAGGGCAGCCGAACTGCGCCGACCACCGACGCTCCATGAGGCGGGACCAGCAGGTCCTATGACGGCTCTCCGGCCGGCCTTTTTTTTTCCGGAAGTTCGAGGGTCGTAACCCCCGGCATGTGGCAAGTGTGGTCCCTCCAAGTGGGGCCCACCATTTCTCAATCAAGGGGGGCAGCGCCCCCCCACATCCCGCTCGGCCGAAGGCCGAGCCGCTGGCCACGCGGGACGGGCCGCCCGCGCAGGGACGGACCGCCCGCGCCGGGCCGGACCCCCGCACCAAGCCGGGCCGTGCCGGCAGGGCTGGGCCGCGCCCAAATGGGCCGGACCCGGACCCAGGTCGGGTCGACCCGGTTCGGGATGACCCAGGGGTATTGGGCCGGGTCGGACCGGGCCCAAACCCCCTGTCTTTCGGATAGATCTGTTCAAATGCCCATAACATGGGATACAGAACTCCGATCGACGCACTGTCAGTTGCGATGGGATCCTTGGATCGAGGCGGTAGGTTCGTTATATTACACTCAAGGTTTATGAGAACTTTGTGTATCTCCAGGTTGGTTCAAACATGAAACCAATCAGGCCCTCAGAGCAGAAACGCTTATAACTTGAGCTCCGGGCGTCTGATTGATGTGTCGTCGACTTTGTTGGATTCCTCTTAGTGAGACGGTTATTTTGGCTTACTCCGCTCGAGGTTTTGGATGCAGATGGTGTACGGTCGGGTTGGTTTAACTTAAAAACCAACCGGGCCCCTAGGATGAAAAAGCAGATAACTCTCAGACCGGGCGTCCGATTGACGTGACGTCTGTCGCGTTGAGTTCCTTTAGATGAGACAGAACATTGTGATACATAAAATTTAGACATCGTGATAGTTGATGTATCGAACCCCTGGATCGTGGAGCGGACCCTCCCGGAATCCAGCATGCTGTGTACGTGACCCCTAGAGCTAGCTTCGACCGTGACGACAATGACGACTTTACTTGGATCCTACGTGGGTTCTGCAGCGAGGACGACTTTACTTGGATCCTCCGTGGGTTCGGCAGCGATGACGGCTGTACTTGGATCCTACGTGGGTTCCGCAGCGACGAAATTTGTACTTTGATCCTATGTGGGTTCAGTTGAGGAGATGATTCAGAGGCTACATCAATCATCTTCACCCCTCTTCGTGAATTTTATACCTGTGTGAGCTGAGTCTTGACTTTCAATCATTATCTTCGATATGATTGACTTGCTATCCTATGTGGATTGGGTTGTGATTTTCTGTGTCGATTGGGTTGTACTTTCCTATGTGGACTGGGTTGAACTTGAGCTCATGAGTTGGAGTAGAACTGGAATTGATGACTTAGGTATATGTATGGGCATATACCTAATTAGAGTTGGTTGATACTTCGTGATTGTATCTTTTCTTTGTAGTTTATCCTTCGTGGATTCTGGGAGACCTTCGGGCGTCTCGGGGTCCCTACTGAGTATCGTATACTGACCCCTTCACGGGATTTGCCTGTACTACATTGTGTTGGATGCAGACGACGGACAACGCTGATCGTGGTTGAGGATTGAGGAGCGGGACGGTACCCAGAGGTGGACGATCAGGCGGAACATTCATGGAGTGGATGACCGGACTCGAGGATTCGACGAGACTATCTGTACCCACCCTTCAGGTGGGAGTTCCGGAGGAGGACAAAACGGTTGCTGCTTTAACTTTTAGTTGTTGTACTTTCTTTCCAGTTGTACTCCACTTTCAGTTGGGTCTATATACTGGCCCATTTACTTTCTAGCAGTTACTTGTGATTGTAGTTTACTTAGTGTTTACTTCAGTTTCGTACTCTGTGGTGT
This sequence comes from Viscum album, assembly GCA_963277665.1. Taxonomy (NCBI): domain Eukaryota; kingdom Viridiplantae; phylum Streptophyta; class Magnoliopsida; order Santalales; family Viscaceae; genus Viscum; species Viscum album. The sequence goes on from OY728140.1 coordinate 316,839,673, forward strand.
TTGTTTTATTTAATAAAGGAAATTATTCCTCTTTTATCGGGATTTACGCCTTTGGTGCTAGTCTCCAGCCCCTGGACTATGAGTGGAGAGATTGGGGTAGTCACGGCATTGTCCCCGAGGATAGGTCGTGACAAATTAGAATCAAAAGAGTTCGGCTCTACTGCAGAACTCAGGACTCTGATCTCTCTTCTGTGTGAAGGAATAGTGTTAAGGGTATTGAGTGTGATTTTCAGTCCAGGGAGTCCAGTGTTGGTGCGGCGGCCGACGTATCCATACACCAGGATCCTGACTTCTGATTTCCGACTTAGTGCACAAAAACCTTGATTGCATTTGTGTTTCAAATTTTTCTTTGTGATTAGTTGTGTCAGCTCACCGGGTATACAGTATTGACTGTGGCTCACCTATTTCTTTTCAGTATGGCCCCACAACGGCAGCTAGTTAGGGTTCCATGCTTCGTGTGAGACTGCAGCCCACCGAGTGACGAGGCCTCAGTGCAAGGCCCCATTGCTGCGGAGGCACCAGTGGTACCTTTACCCGCTGGAACACCGATTAAGCCAGCGCTTCTAACAGAGAGTGCATGTCGCCTGAGTGCACTGCACGAGTTTTAGCGTCATAGACCACCCAAGATCCGCGAAGAGAGGGACCCTCAGGCCGCTGAGGATTGGATGGAGGCTGTTGTTCGAGTCATCAGATTAGCAGGGACACCAGTTGACCTCATGGTGATCCTTGCAGTGTGTCTCCTGCACGCATCAGCAGGTAGATGGTGGAGCCTGATACTCCAGGTACATGACGAGACATCTCTCCTTTGGACGGACTTCAAGAGCCTCTTCCGCTCGGAGTTCGTTCTATCCACCATCTGTGCGGTGCACATCCAAGAGTTACTACAACTGCGGAAGGGCAGCATGACAATAGCCCATTACTCGGCAAGGTTTACCGATCTCTCACGCTACTCCATGGACATGGTACGGGACCCATTCATCTGGGCCCGAGCCTTCAAGCAGGGACTGATGCATGAGATCAGGGATTCAATGATCTCCCTCAGTATTCTGACACAGGAAGGAGTACTAGAGAAAGCCCTTCTTGTAGAGAGCTTTCTTACTGAGCCTATACCAGCAGCGAGACCTACCGTAGGTAGGCACATAGTGGAGTATTCTGCAGCTGGCAGTCGATGGATGTCACAGGGGTCCAAGAAAACCAGACTATCAGGTGGGAAACCTTAGGATACTGGCTCGGAGGTGCGGGGCACACGCAGCAGAGCCAATCACATGAGAGGAAGACAGTGCTATGGATGCAGCGGCCAGGGCCACATGGCTCATGACTGCCCGACCCACCATGTAGAGTAGCCGTAGATGGACGAGGGACCACCCAGGAAGAGGCATAGGTTCGACTGTGGCGGTCCATAGGGAGCAAGCAGACGAGGAAGTGGAGATTTCCGAGCAGCAGGTGGTAGGCGATGCTTTGAGGCTCTACCACCACCACCACCAAGAGGTCCACCCCGACCATAGGGAGATGGCAGACAGAGGGAGGCTCATCTTCAGGGAGTGGAGGCCTACAACCACAGCACACCTGAGATGATTTGAGGTACTATATGTGTCTACTCCACCCTTGATGAAATTCTTATAGACATAGGAGCAAGACATTCTTTCATTGCCGCTTCCCTTGTTCGGAGTTTGGTGATTCTGACGGAGTCGTTGGCTGGATCCTTACGGCTAGAGACTCCTACGAGAGAAGAATCGATGATTATGCACTGGTGCCGGCAGTTTGAGCTTACTCTAGGAGGTGAGAGCTTCGGCTGGGATCTTCTGGTAGTGGCGTCGAGGCCTTACAACGTTATCTTGGGCTTGGATTGGTTAACTATGGTCCATGATTAGATCGAATGTTTTAGGCGCAAGGTGCAATGTGTCCGCACCGATGGGAGTAGGTTCACCTTCACAAGTGGGAAGGGATCCTTTGCAGTGCAGGATAGACTCACGCAGAGGAGAGGATAGCTGCTCACACACCAGTTGGCTAGACTCATCCTAGGAGCGGTTGACGTGCGGAGTCTGAGTTTTCCTGTTTTGGTGGATCTTTACGCATAAATTTTTCCTGATGATGTTCCCAGACTACCTCCTCGCAGAGAGGTAGACTTCTACATCGACCTGTACCCCGGGATAGCCCCGATATCTACTCCATCATATCAGATGTCTCCCGCTATGCTTTGAGAGATATATGTATAGCTGGAGGACTTGCAGGAAAAGGGATTCATCCGACCCATTGTTTCACCCTGGGCTTCCCCGATTTTGTTCTCCAAGAAGGTGGACGGGAGCTTGCGACTGTGAGTCAATTATCGTCACCTGAACCAGGTGACCATGAAGAACAAGTATCCAGTTCCAAGGATTTAAAACCTCTTCGATCAGCTCAAGGGAGCATGATGGTTCTCAAAGATAGACCTCAGGCTAGGCTATCATCAGCTCCGAGTTTGAGACGAGGATGTGCAGCAGACGTCCTTCAAGTGTCGGTATGGCCACTATGAGTTCTTGGTTATGCCTCTTGGCGTAAACAACACTCCAGCAGTGTTCATGAGTCTCATGAATAGGATCTTCAAGACTTATCGTGATCGATTTGTCATAGTCTTCATCGACGACATATTAATTTACTCGACTACTGAGGAGGATCACGCCTACCACTTGTAGTTTGTATTGGATACACTCCCAGAGCACCAGCTTTATGGTAAGTTCTCAAAGTTTCAGTTCTGGATACATGAGGTCCACTTCTTGGGGCACTTCATCTCTGAGGCGGGCATTGCGGTGGATCCTGTGAAGATCGAGGCAGTACTAGATTGGGATCCACCCATGAGTGTGATGGAGGTGCGGAGCTTCCTGGGTCTGGATGGGTACTATCGGAGGTTTGTGCCATAGTTCTCTAGAGTTTCATCACCACTTTCGAGTTTGACGAAGAAGGGGAAACCCTTCGTGTGGTCAGATAGATGGTAGCAGAGCTTTGACAAGCAGAGACAGAGATTGACCAGTGCACCCATCTTGAGGCTACCAGAGGAGGGCGTAGGGTACGTAGTTTACTACGACGCATCATAGACCAGACATGGGTGTGTCCTGATGCAGGAGATAGAAGTGATCGCTTACGGATCATGGCAGTTGAGAAAGAATGAGTAGAACTATGCTACCCATGACCTGGAGTTAGCAGTAGTGGTCTTCACCTTGAAGATGTTGCGGCACTCTCTGATGGGAGAGCGCTTTACAGTCTACTCAGAACACTAGAGTCTAAGGTACATCTTCTCGCAGAAGGTCCTGAACCTGAGACCGTGATAATGGCTCGAGTTCCTCCTGGACTATGAATTTTAGATATTCTATACTCATGGAAAGGGGAACGTAGTAGCTGATGCTCTCAGCAAGAGGAGGGGAATTTAGCTACTTGGAGAGGCGACGGAGCAGCTATCCTCGTTGTAGATATCCTTTGTGGATAGAGATGGGGAAACCTTTCTTCAGTCGCTCACAATCACTCCCCCACTACTTCATCAGGTCAGAGAGGCACAACGTTGGGACGTTGATTGCGAGACGCGACGTGCACATATATCCTCAGGACATGCACCTGAAGGATTCTATGTAGGAGGATATAACGCCATCCTATTCAGAGGATGTACCATGATACCAGTTGCATTATAGGAGGAGGTGTTGAGGGAGTTTCACACTTCCCCATTGGTGGTACATCCTGGAGTAGCGAAGATATACCAGGATCTCAGATGACAGCACTGGTGGCCAGGTATGAAGAAGGTTGTTGCATAGTTCGTTTCACGATGCCTCACCTGTCAGCAGGTGAAGGCGGAGCACCAGGTACCAGTAGTTTTGGTATAGCCCTTGGAGGCCCCAGAGTGGAAGTGGGACGGGATATCTATGGTTTTCATGACCGGACATCCACGTACTTCCAGAAGACACAACTCCATGTGGGTGATTGTCGACCGACTCACCAAGTCGGCTCACTTCTTACCTATCAGATGGCAGGGCTCAGTGGAGTGCTTGGGAATCCTCTACGTTCAAGATATCGTACAGATTCATGGTGTACCATCATCTATCGTCTCTGATCGAGATGCACGATGTACTTCCCGACATTGGAAGGGGTTGCAGGAGGAATTTGAGATGCAGTTATGCCTGAGCACTGCCTTTCACCCTCAGACGGATGGCCAGACACAGAGGACCATTCAGACTCTCGAGGACATGCTTCGTGCATGTGTCCCCGACTTTGGTCACAGCTAGGACGATCATCTACCTTTGGTGGAGTTTGCGAACAACAAAAGCTACCACTCCACCATCAGGATGGCACCATATGAGGTATTGTACGACCGACCTTGCAGATCTCCTCTATGCTGGACAGAACCTGAGGAGTCAGCACTTGTGGGACCTGAGATGGTCCAGGCCACGACACAGAAGTTCTAGGTCATCCAGGAGCAGATGAGGACAGCTCAGAGCCGACAGAAGTTTTATGCTGATAGGAGGCAGAGACCACTAGAGTTCGAGGATGGACACCACGTTTTCTTGTGGGTCTCACCTCGACGTGGATTACGATGATTTGGCCAGGGCAGAAAGTTATCTCCACGCTTCATTGGACCATTCCAGGTTCTCAGCAGGATAGGCGAGGTGGCTTATCACCTGGCTCTACCACATCATTTGAACCGGGTGCACAACGTATTCCACGTATCTCAGCAGAGGAGATACGTTCACGACCCGACGCATATCATCGACCATGGGGAACTGGACATCTATTACGGGGCAACTTTTTCGGAGGTCCCAGTGGAGATCAAGGATCGATAGAAGCAGGTCCTACGTGGGTGGTTGATTCCTCTAGTGCGCATCAGGTGCCAGCACGAGAACCTCCAGGAGAGCACATGGGAGTGGGAGGCCCAGATGCATGCTCAGTACCATCATTTGTTCCCCTAGTTTGTGATGTATCTTTTTGGGGACGTAAAGTCTTGAGATGGGAGTAATGTAAATGACCATAAAATTAAAGGAAATTTTTTTTCTTAATTTCATTGGGATTTTATGAGTACGCAGTTTATGACGGCACCTGATTCCGAGGGCCGGTGTGCCCGGTATCACTTTCCGAAGTTTAGCTCGGGTACATTCAGTGAACGAATGAGCGGCTTTTCCTAACTTTTGAACCGGTGCTCGGAATCGAAATCATAGGGCACCGATGAAACCGAAACACCGGTAATTTCTTAAGAATACTTCTATTGGAGTTGTGTTTACTCAGGAAGAGTTGTTAAAAAAAGTGGTTTATGTTTAAAGAGAAATAAAATTGTGTTACAAATTTTGTTTCACTTATAAGTGGTTAAACCCCATGTGTGGGAGTTGGGGTGGGACCCACGAAAAGTCGAACTCCTCTTGATAGGATATTAGTTAGGTGGGGACCACACAAGCCCCACCCCTTCAAATTCCCTAACACCTCTAACCCCCCACAGGAGTTAAGTAACTCTTCCACATTAATGCATGCCAACTAAACACCTAATTAATTTGACATCACAGGTTTTATTAATTAGGTGAATTCAACTTTTGAATTTTTTAAAAAATGTTGGCATGTGTAAATAAAATAAGGCAAAGCCTTATTTTCTTTTGGGTTGATGTGTTGTGTGGATAATTGAGATAGGGAGAGTTATTTACTTTGAAGAACATCATCTTCCTCGTTGAAGAATCCGAAGAACGCTGTCACGCCATTCCATCTTCCCTCCGTGTCAAAGAAAGGGAGACACCGTTTCTTCCATGGACGTTCTCCATCGATGTATATGGAGCCTCACCCGTGACGCCGTATTCCGCGACGCTAGTTTCCTTGAACTTCATTGAGGTAGGGATTGTTTCATCATTCTAGTTATATTTTGACGTTCATCATTAATTTCTTTTGGCCGCCTGTTATCAATATAATGGGAGGAGGTCGGACCACACAAACTCGGCCGACCCTCCTCCCCTTTTTATATTGTTCACCATCGTGGATTGGAATGGAGACGGCGCATTGAAATGACACCATACGGGAACGAGGGAACCGCAGTCGGAGCGGGCCGCGGTGAAGGGGCGTGGCGCCGTCGCGCGACGCTGGTGAAGCCGAAAGAAGCCGCGGCCAAGGGCGGGCCATGGCAGAGGGGCGCGGTGCCTTCGGGCCATGCCGATGCACCAGGGAGGGCGGCGGCTGGGGTGGGCCGTGACGGAGGGGCGTGACGCCGTCATGCCACGCCGGTCGGACAGGGGCCACGGCTAAAGGCCTCGGCGGTGCAGAGGAGGGAGGTCGGACTCTGCCAGCTACCAGCGCTCCAGGAGGTGGGACCAGCAGGTCCCGCGGCGGCTCTCCGGTCGGCCATTATGGGTTGCTATTTTTTTCGGAAGTTTGGGGGTCGTAACCCCCGTTAGGTGGCAAGGGTGGGCCCCCAAAGAGGGGCCCACCGTTTCTCAATCAAGGGGGGCAGCGCCCCCCTACATCCCGCTCAGCCGAAGCCGAGCTGCCAGCCACTCGGGACGGGACGGACCGCCCACGCCGGGCCGGACCGCCAGCGCCGGGCCGGACAGCCGCACTGGGCCAGACCCCGGCGCCAGGACGGGCCACACCGGACCCGGACCAGGGTCGGGTCGACCCAGTTCGGCCCGACCCAGGGGGTATTGGACCGGGTTGGACTGGGCCCGAACTCCGTGTTTTTCGGACAGATCCGTTCAAACGCCCATAACCTGGGATACTGACCTCCGATCGATGTATCGTCTATTGCAATGGGATCCTTTGATTGATATGGTCGTTTCTGTATATTACACTCAAGGGTTCAGATAACTTTGGGGTTGGCTGGGTTGGTTTAAACACGAAACCAACCGGGCCCTCAAAGCGGGAACGCTTATAACTTGAGCTTCGGGCGTCCGATTGATGTGTCGTCGACTTTGTTGGATTCCTCTTAGTGAGAATTTTCTTTTTACTTATTCCAATTGATGTTTGGATGCAGCTGGAGTATGGTAGGGTTGGTTTTAGCTTAAAAACCAACCGGGCCCCTGTGATGAAAAAGTCAATAAAACTCAGACCGGGCATCCGATTGACGCGTCGTCTGTCGAGTTGAGTTCCTTTTGACTAGACGGAACTTTGTGATACATCAACTCTAGACTTCGTGATAGTTTATATATCGACCCCTTGGATCCTGGAGCGGACCCTCCCGGAATTGAGCGTGCTGTGTGCCGGAACCCTAGAACTGGCTGCGACCGTGACGACGATGGCGACTATACTTGGATCCAACGTGGGTTCGGTAGTGAGGACGACTGTACTTGGATCCTCTATGGGTTTGTAAGCGATGAAGACTGTACTTGTATCCTATGTGGGTTTGGTAGCAGGGGTTACTATACTTGGATCCTACGTGGGTTCGGCAGTGACAACATTTGTACATGGATCCTACGTGGGTTTGGCAGAGAAGATGATTCAGAGGCTACATCAATCATCTCCACCCCTCTTCATGAATAGAATACCTGTGTGAGATGAGTCTTGACTTTCAATCACTATCTCTGATATGATTGACTTTCTATCCTGTGTGGATTGGGTTGTGCTTTCATGTGTGGATTGGGTTGTAATTTCCTGTGTGGACTGGGTTGATCTTGAGCTTGTGAGATGGAGCAGAACTGGAATTGATGACTTAGGTATATGTATGGGAATATACATAAGTTGAGCTTGTTGATACTTTTTGATTGTATCTATCCTTTGTGGTTTATCCTTCGTGGATTCTGGGAGACCTTCGGGCGTCTCGGGGTCCCTACGGAGTATCATATACTCACCCCTGCACAGGCTTTGCCCGAACTACATTGTGTTGGATGTAGACGACAAACAACGCTAATTGTGGTTGAGGCTTGTGGAGCGGGATGGTACCCAGAGGTGGACTATCAGGCGGAATGTTCATGGAGTGGACGACCAGACTGGAGGAGCTGACAGGACTATCTGTACTCACCCTTCAGGTGGGAGTTCCGGAGGAGGACACGACGGTTGCTACTTTACCTTTCAGTTGTTGTACTTTCTTTCAAGTTGTATTGTACTTTCAGTTGGATTTTTATACTGGCCCATTTACTTTCCATCACTTACTTGTGATTACAGTTTACTTAGTGTTTACTTCAGTTTGCGTACTTTGTGGTGTTTGTTTTCTTTAATAAAGGAAATGCCTTCTCTTTAATCGGGATTTACGCCTTTCGTGCTAGTCACCAGCCCCTGGCCTATGGGAGGCGGGCTTGGGGTAGTCACGACATGGGCCCCGAGGACAGGTCGTGACATAACGTACACTTGAAATTGGTTAAATATTTGTGACATTCCCTTAAAATAGGTTTTCTTATCAGAAAGTTCTAAGGAGGGAATCTTTTAAAACCATGTATATCCCCAAAAGAGAGCGATGAAAGGCTCTTCATAAATGAATTTTTTAAAACTACACAAAATTTATTATAGGTACATAAATATATAAAATAATTATATTTTGATATAAATAAAGATAAGACAACTGAGAAGAACAAATAAAGTTTGGGTAGAATTTGTTACGATTTATCGGCATGGTAGCGGGTGTACCTAGGAGGGCATGATGAGAGAGAAAAGGATTTTCTCATCCCTGATACATCATGAGGGTAGTATGGGGGAGGTGAAAAAACATACCCCATCATTTTGGATTACACCAAAAAAGGCATAGCATAGGGGAAAATCTTGATTGAGAGAGAAATGGATAGGATCCCTTACCTTAAATCCATTGTTGCTCTCCTTTTGTTATTAAAGACCACTTGAGACTTCCTCATTTGAGAACCTATTAAAGGGAGAGTTTTTGGTATTTTGAAGAGTCTAGGAGATTTTGGATGTGGTGGAGGAGCTTGGGTTGAGATTTGGGCAGAATATTGGAAGTCACAAGGCTTGAGGGGAGGATAGAGAAGAGGTAAGAATGTGTGGTATTTATAGTGGAGGGGGAGGGTTTTCATAATATTATAATCATTAATTTATTATTTCTTCAAAATATAAGGAATAGTAAGTATTCCATGATGAATAATAGTAATAAATGCATGTGAGTTTGAGATTTTAGTTCTTACATCCCTTGTGATGTCAGGAATAGTTGATTTTCACTATAGTGTATTTATAAGTTAAATTATTGTATTTTACTATTCCCTAAAAATTCAAGTATTTCAGAAAAATCTCAAAAATTCACCCTAACAATTTATTAACATGCAGAATCCAAAAATATAGTCCATTTTTTAAAAATAATTTTCTAAATACGATTAATTTATTATTTAATTAATCTCACAATTTATTATTAACAAACCAGTTTTAAAACATTTATTTACTTATTCTAAAATATAAGTACATCATACATTCACTTGAATATCATTTTTATACTTTCAAAGGTTATGTTACTATTCATTATCATATATCATGATTCATAAGGGTATGTTAATATTCATAAGGGTAGTATTAAATTTATCAAAAATATGTTTTTCTTATCGGACTTCAAATAACATACTAATTGCAATCGTGTACTTCATATTTTTGAAATTCCAAACACAGAAGTGATAAAATAATGTTTAAAGGCTGCATGACACTTAGGAATTCATTGTATTGTTTTTTCATGTGATTTTATGACATATTTACAAGAATGGAATTTCAATTTATAAAACATTTTGTTGTTACATTATTCCCCCCTTATGAAATTTCGCCCTCGAAATTTCATTTTAAAATTTAAGCCAAAAACTGGTGGGGGTACTTTTCCTTCATTTCTTCCTCCAGTTCCCATGTTGCCTCTTTGTGCTTATGGTTTCTCTATAGTACATTGACCAAATGAGTAGTCCTGTTTCTTAGAACTTTGTCTCTTCGATCCAAGATTTTCACTGGATTCTCCTCACAGTAAAGGTCATCCTCCAACTGAACCACCTCTGAATAGAGTACATGTGAAGGGTTTGGTACATACTTCCTTAAGAGGGATACATGAAAGACATCATTTAATTTAGACATGTTTAGTGTAAGTTCCAGTCGATAGGCCACAGCTCCGACTGGATCAAGGATCTCTAAGGGGTCGATGTACCTAGGACTTAACTTCCCTTTCATTCAAAACCTCATGACCTTCTTCCATAGATATATGCATATAAATACCATGTCTCCAACTTTAAACCCAAGGTCTCATCGATGATTATCTGGATAACTTTTCTGTCAACTTTGGGATGCCTTGATATGATAATGAATGGTTTAAACCTTCTCCACCATTCCTTTCTCCATTTATGGTCCTAGAATCTTACACTCATCAACTTCATCCCAATACACCGGTGTTCTACTCTTTTCCCACATAGGGCTTCATATGGTTCCATTCAGATGCTCGAGTGAAAATTGTTGTTGTAGAAGAATTCAACTAGTGGAAGATGTTGGTCACATCCTCCATTTAATTCCATAGAACAAGCTCTCAACATGACTTCTAGTGTCTGAATAGTTTTCTTAGATTGTCCATCAGTTTGTGGATGATAGGCTGTACTGAATTTCAGTTCATTCTTAGAGCATGTTGGAGGCTTTTCCAGAATGTTGAGGTGAATCTCAGATCACAATCGGATATAATAGATAGTGGTACTCCATGATTCCTTACCAATTCTATGATGTAAATCAGTGCAATTTGATCCAATTAGAAGTCCTCTCGAATCACGATAAAGTGAGTTGTCTTTGTAAGATGTTCCATAATGACCCATATATCATTGTTTCCTCTAGATGTCCTCAGAAGTCCAGTGATGAAGTCCATGGAAATGTTCTCTTACATCCATGTTGGTATGGATAGTGGTTGTGTCATCCCCTTATACATTTTCATCTCTACCTTCACATACTGAGATACCAGGCACTTTGATGTATATTCATCAATCTCTCTTTTCATATTGTCCCACCAAAAGTTTTCTTGGAGACATAGATACATCTTTGTGCTCTCTAGGTGATAGAGAAGGTAGAGCTATGTGATTCATTCAATAGAACCTTCTATATCTCTGGATTGGATGGTACACAAAATCATGTCTCAAATCTAACAACTCCTTCCTCATCAATTTTGAAATCGGAGGATTTTCCTTTTTTGATAGCTTCCATCCTTTTTTGAATTTCCACGTCTTTTCTTTTAGCATCCTTTATTTTCTCCAAGAGGGATGGTTGAGCAATCACTTGAGAAAGGATGGATGATGTTCCTCTATTAATGATTCCCATGTCCATCTTTTTCAAATCTAATAAGATCAGATCCTTTTCAATTCTCATCATTGATAAAGATACAAGATCCTTTCTACTTAGAGCATCTGCCACCTTTTCTGCCTTACCTGTATGGTAGTGGATTGAGAGGTCATAATCCTTGATGAGATCTATACATCTTTAATGGTGCATATTATGGTCTTTTTGTGTGAATATATATTTGGGACTCTTGTAGTCAGTATATATCTCAAACTTCTCCCCATGGAAATAATGCCACCAAATTTTCAACACAAAGGTCACCGCCGCCAACTCCAGATCATGTGTGGGATAGTTTTGCTCCTTTATTTTCCACTGCCTTGAGGCGTAGGCAATCATTTTATCATTTTTCATTAGCATACATCCTAATCCATTCTTATAAGCATCACTATACACCATAAAGAGTCCTCCACTTGTTCGGAGTGTGAGTACTGGCATCGTGATAAGCCTCTTTTTCAACTCCATGAAACAGTCTTCACATTTATAAGTCCAGAAAAACATTACTCCCTTCCATGTCATCTTGGTCATTTGTTTTGAAAATCATGAAAATTTCATCACAAATCATCGATAATCCCCATCTAGTCCCAGAAAGCTATGTATCTCCATTATAGAAGTTTTCATGGGCCAATCTTCAATTTCATTCATCTTCGAAAGGTCTAGAAATATCCCTTTGTTGGTGATAATATTCCCCAAGAATGATACTTCCTCCATCCAGAACTCACATTTAGTTTACTTTTCATAAAACTTCTCCCTTCACAATGTCTTAACACATTATTCAAATGCTTCTCATGTTCCACCTTTCTCTTGGATTATATCATAATATCATCAATAAAGACTACCACAAAGATGTCAAGGTAATCTCTAAAGACATTATTCATTAAATCCATGAAACATTCTAGAGCATTAGTGAGTCTAAAGGGCATCACTCTAAACTCATAGTTTCCTTACCTCGTTTGAGAGGCAGTATTGGGAATATCTTCCATCCTCACCTTTAATTGGTGATATCTTGACCAAAGGTCCACCTAAGAGAAATATTTGACCACACAAATCAGATTGAAGAATTCATCTATCTGAGGAAAGGGAAACTTTTTATTTATCGCGATTTTATTGAGCTCATGATAATCAATGGAGTTGCACGTTGATCCATCCTTCTTGTCAAAGAGAACTAGCACACCCCAAAGTGAGGCACTCGGGCATATATAAACCTTCTCCAAATTCTCCTATAACTGCTTATTCAGATCTTCCAGATCTACAATGGCCATTCTATAAGGATTCTTTGATATAGGAAAAGATCTACAGATAAGTTCAATTGAGAACTCAACCTCTCAGTCAGGAGGAAGACCAGACAACTCTTCAGGGAATACATTAGGGTAATCCCTCACGATGGGCATGTCTTCAAGCACGATTTTCTCCATTGTCTCAATAATTTCAGTAATATATGATTACTCATTGGGCAACAATATCTACACATGAGATGAAGATTCTAAAAGAGACTCATTTTCCTCTTTACACTTGTAAATAATCAGAGGATGCTTCGGGATGTGAAAAGTGATCTCCGTTTCCCGAAACTTTATGTTGGATTTGTATAAAGACATCCAATCGTTGCCCAAGATAGTATCAAACTCCACTAAAGGAAGTATGACAAGATTTTTTGGGAGGTTCATTCCACAAACGTTAATCGGGAAGGAGTTATAAACCACGGATGCAACAATTTCTTCATTCGCTATTCTTACAGGTAACATTTCCTCTAAATTTTGAGGTGTTGTTGGAATAGTTCTACAAAACATTCAAGATATTAAAGAATGCGTTGAACCATAATCAAATACTACATTTGTTATTCTTGAATGAATAACTAGAATACCTGTCACCACATCATTGTATAGCTCCACCTCAATAGTAGTGGTATCATAACCCATCCTAGTTTCCTTGGAGGTTGTTGTTGATTGCCTTTGACAACCCTCAGATTAGGGTAATGGTTCTCATAATTCCCATGCTCCTTGAAGTTGTAACACTGCACTACAGAACGAGTGTTGATCTAAACCTTCCTTTCTTCTTCAACATTACTAAGATTTTTCATATCCCTTCGGTAGTTCTTTTCCAAATGTCTAAACATTCCACAATTGATGAAATTCTTGGTTCCCTTCAGACAGATACCATGATAATTCTTCCCACAAATTTTACAAGGGGAAAAGTCATGCTTCCTTCCATCATGCGATTTTTTTGATTAACCACCCATGTTGTTCTCCATTTTTTTCTTCTTGTCACTGGGCCCATGAGACCACTAATAGTCTCCAATCTCTATTTCAACCTTGAGGTCACAATGAACAATATCCTTATAACTGTTGAAATATTGAATCACCAACTCCTTCTGTAGACTCGCCATTAGTCTTCTAAAGAAGTGATCCACCATGATTTTGGTGTTTAAGAAAAAGCCCGAGGCATACCTTTCAATCCATTTAAGGTTTGCTTCATATTCCCCGATGGACTCATCTTCCTTCTTCTTGAGTCCGAGGAACTCTCTTTTAATATTGAGATGGAGGCTTTGATGAAAGTATTTGTTTAAAAACATCATCTTGAATTCCTCCCAATCCATGGAATTAATTTCCTCTTTGGAATTTTTCTTCTTGATCATTTTCTACCACTGATCAGCTTCCACATCCAAACGATAGACCACCAATACAACTTTCTCTCCTTCCGAGCACTAAGGATAGAGAATATCTTTCCAATTAAGTTAATCAACTGTTCTGCGAGGAGGGGATTAGAAGACCTGCTAAACATGGGAGGCCTTTTCCACATGAATGATTCTATGAAAACATTCTCTTTTATTTGAGGAGGAGGGTGTTCCGCATGATTCAAGTAATTATTCATGACTCGAGGTATCTGGGAAAGTACTGTCATGAAGTTTTGAGCACCCAATCCCATCATATCAGGCATATCAGTAGAAATATCTTCACATTTCCTATAACATTGGTTCTTGGAACATGTTGTTATATTTCATGCAATTAACTAAGAAAAAGAACATATAATTAGAGGTCTTTAATACTTATCTATTGATCATAAAAAGGAAACTTTGAACATAAAAGGATAAATTTGTAAAGGAAAAGTATATCCTAACTTTTGATTCCTTATGTTTATATCTAGTTTATGATCGATCTATTTCTTAACTTATATTCCTATGTGCTTTTTTATTTTCTCCATTAATAATGGTTTTTACTAAGATTGTGAATCTACCAAATCATATCCCCCAGGAGTGTCATAACCAAGAGTGCATCAAAGCCATTTCTCTTGTACCAGGATACCCCAGGTTAATCCTAAAACCCCTTGTTAGAGTTTTCACTCATAGGTACATTTGTGCCAGAGCTGCCTCTATCTACTCGTATCCTCATAGGGATGTATTTTCTTGATAAACCTCTTACACAATAATCCCTATAATTTGGGAATATTTTCTTATACTCATTCTCATCCTTAAGGTTATCACTAAGGTGCGTTATTCATAATCTCTAAAAATAACTAGACCATCCTATGATACCAACTATAGTGAACCAATCCTTTTCCATATAAAAATACATGATTTTATGCATAATTATGCATCAGAGTATAAGCCAAGGATCATTAATTCTAGTGTCATGGAAGACTAGGTACATAAAACATAAAACAAGGGGCTAAAAAACGTATTTATTTAATCTCCATAAAGAGCTCATAACTTCCTTTGAGACCTTACATATGAATAGGTTACCCTGGATAACACATGAACAAAGGGATGAGCTAAAAATCCCAATATGTGAATGAACATAAGCATACATCTTAATCACATGAGTTTGGAGGCATGGCAGAATGATATACAAAGCATGGAACATATGAAATGATATCATATAAGCATGGGATCATATAAACATGGAATCATATAAATGTGGCAGGATCATAAAACATTTCCTCAGTACGGGTCAAGGTCGACCACCAATTCAATTTATAATTTTATTACGGGTTAAGGCTAACCACCAATCCAGTTTCCCATTTTAGTATGGGTTAAGGATTACCGCCAATCTCGTCTCCCATCGCTTCTCTTGAGACTTGACTTTTTCCCAATACATTAGAATGCTATCTGAGCACACCCATCTCAAAATTTTCATGAATAATCATTCCACATAAATAATAATACATAATCAACCATATATAAACTTAAGGTTTCCCATGCAAAGAAATGGGTACCATAATCATGACATAAAGCATAACCAATGGGCGTATCATGAAAGTGTCCATGAAAGAAATGGATTAGAACATACATGGACGTTACTGGGGTAAAAAAGGAATATCAAATTTTAATCAATATCAAACAGATGTGAAAATATATAATAAATGTATTTGAGAAACTTTAGCATTAAAACATTTTTTGTGGTTTTAAGGGAAATACTACAGAGCTTTTAAAATAGAAAAGAGGACAATATTTTAAATAAAACCAGAATAGAACCAAGAAGGTTTTCATAATAAAAATAATGTTTTTATAAAAACAATCGTGACTTAAAAAAAGTATAGGGTGCACCTGAAATTACGTAAAAATTTTAAAAGTTCCCTTAAAATAGGTTTTCTTATCGGAATATTCTATGGAGGGAATCTTTTAAAAACATGTATATCCCCAAAAGAGAGTGATGAAAGGGTCTTCATAAATGAATTTTTTAAAACTAAAAATCATTTATAATAGTTCCATAAAAATATAAAATAACTCCATTTTGATATAAAGAAAGGTAAAGAAACCCGAAATAATAATGATGGTTCGGGTTGAATTCGTTACGGTTTAACGGCATGGTATCGGGTGTACCTAAGAGGGCTTGATGAGAGAGAAAAAGGGGTTATCATCACTTATACATCATGAGGGAAGTATTTTGGAGGTGAAAAAACATACCCCATCATTTGGAATTATACAAAAAATTCATATCATAGAGGAAAGAGTCTTGATTGAGAGAGAAATGGAGAGGATCCCTTACCTTAAATCCGTTGTTGTTCTCCACTTGTTAGTAAAGACCTCTTGAGACTTCCTCCTTGGAGAACCTCTTAAGGGGAGAGGTTTTGGTATTTTTAAGAGGATAGGGGATTTTGAACATGGTTGAGGATTTTGGGGAGAGATTTGGGCAAAATATTGGCAAGGCACAAGGCTTGAGAGGAGTGATGAGAAGAGGTAAGAATGGGTGGTATTGATAGTAGTGGGGAGGAGGGTTTTCATAATATTACAATAATTAATTTATTATTTATTCACAAGACAATGAATATTAAGTATTAAATGACCATGAATTGTAATAAATGCATGTGATTTTGAGATTTGGGTTCTTACATTACTTTTGATGTCAGGAATCATAGATTTTCACTATAGTTTATTTATATGGTAAATTAATGTATTTTACTATTCACTAAAAATTCAAGTATTTCAGGAAAATCTAAAAAATTTACCCTAACCATTTTTTGGAATGTTGAATCCAAATGTGAAGTCCATTATTCAAAAATAATTTTACAAATAATATTAATTTAATATTTAATTAAACTAAAAATTTATTAATAAAAAACCAGTTTTAAAACATTCATTTACTTATTCCAAAATATAGGTACATCATACTTTCACATGAATATTATTTTTATACTATCATAGATAATATTACTTTTAATTATGGTATATCACTATTCATAAGAGTATGTTACTATTCATAAGGGCTGTTACTATTTATTAAAAAATATTTTTTCTTATCGAACACCAAATAACATACCGATTGCAACCTTATATGTCAGATTTTCGAAATTCCAAACAGAGTAGTGAAAAAAATATTTTTAAAGGTTGCATAGAACATATTTGTTCATAATTTTTTGTTTTCATGTGATTTGATGACATATTTATAAGAAATTAATTTCCATTTTTAAAACAATTGGTTGTTGCAAATCAAGGATTTGGGAGGTCTCAATCCTTTTCAAGAGACATTCATCATGGTGGATTCCACATGATAGGTTCATCAATACTATTTCTTACATTATTGGTTTATATTTATATATATGATGTGATCTCCATGAGAGTTAATATGCCAATTTTCATGTAATTTGTCTAAATTATATTTTCCCCCCATTCTAGATTTAATTAGAATCTGATATTCGATGAGGAGTTACCTATGACCATAATTCAAGAATACTATCTCTTTTCCATAAAATTTTATATGTCTATATTATTTTTCATTGTGTCCTGTGATTGACCTTCCATGTGTCAACTCAAAATTGATGAACCTTTAAACATGATATACTGTGAAAGCTAATCAAAATTCTATAGGTTTTCCACCTCAATTCAAACCACCACTAGGATTTTGTTGATTGAAATGATTTGAATGAAATGTTTTTAAGCAAAAAAAATACCATTTGAGGTGTACTAAACTCTTCCCTCATAAATGAAATGGTTAAATTAAATTGAATTGAATAATATGATACTTTATTTGGCCCATATACCTTTTCTATGAGATTAATAACCCTTGGGGTTGGTTTGACTTATCCCTTATAAGTGAAATGGATAATATTGGTTAATAGGGTTGTTAAATGGTCTGGATAAACTCTATAGTGCATGGCCATTAATTAGTCTATGTTAGGGGTGATACTTGAGTTCCTATATTGAATTCCTCGGAGAGGCCCACAATTAAAATGGAATTAAGTGATATGCTGTGGGTGATACATGTGTTCCAATATGGAATTCCATAGAAAGGATCATAGGAATGATCTAAGTTAAATAGATTATGAATGGAATTATAATATTCCATGGGTGATAACTAAATTTTTATATGTAATAACTGAGACAAGTTTACATGAAAAATGTAATTATATTATTCATTGGGTGATACATGGGTTCAAATTCAAAATGTCTTCGATAGGATTATGGGATAAATGGAATTATAATATTATTTGAGAGATACATAGATTTCTTATATGGAATACCTTTGATTGGCTTAGGATGATGATCAATTGATTGAAGTGACTACTAAGTCAAAGATAATATGTAGATTAAGTTGGGATCCTAGAATAAATGATTCCTTGGTTTCTTTTTTTCTATCATGTAATAAAAACCCTGTGACTTTTTGATCCCCTATATGATTACTACCCTTCATGGATTCCTTGGTGTGAAACCTCAGGTTTTAGCCTTATAAATTTAAATGAAAATATAAAATACTAAAATAAATTTCATCTTATTTTGAAGCAGGTAGTGCCAGATTGGCATCTTATGAGGAACCTAGGCCAACATGGATAATTAATTTACAACGTTATTATTATACTTTCACACTAGTAATTTTATATTCACATACTAGATAGTTCTAGAAATCATTCATGGAAGCCAACTAAGTTTTACTTACAATTTATTTAGATCAATGATTTATAACCAGGAATAATACATAGATGCACATAGAGACAAGGGAATGTGCAAAACTATGTAATCATTATTTGTTGTACAATGATGGAATACAGGGGTAGAGAACCGATCTTTGGATCATGATGCTATTGAAGATAACTTTTAGTATTTTTTTATTTTGTGTAGAATTGTCTTTGTATTCATGTTACTGTATTCCCTTTATACCCATTTTTTCATTGTATCGTGACTTCATCATGTTATGTATGTGACACTACTTAGGGATTACAGTCATTTATTCTTACATGGATGGTTATTTCCACTAATTTTAATTTCATATTACCTGGTATTACATCGACTATTTCTTTAATTATATATATCCACTATGTTCCACCATGATAAATAGTGAATAGTCTCTCCATTTTAGGGTCACAGACCCTCAGTTCATGTCGGAAGCCTCATGCATATAGGGAGGAATTCATGAGGCAACATGGCCATCTGAGTTCAGATACATAAAAAGGAACTGGATTTGGAATGTCACAAAGTGGTATCAAAGATTTTTTTAATTGTATTGCTATTTTGGGTTGGTATACAAGAGACTAGGAAATATATAAATTTGTTAATGTGCTTGTGATGGGGAGTAGTTAACCCATATACAAAGAAAAATCCATGTTTTATGGGATGGAACTTATTTATTTTGATTTCACTTTCTACTATTGTACTACATCAGCATTGGGTGACACACATGATATTTGGATTTTTTATGATTACATATTTTCACCCTTACCCAAATATGGAAAGGTATCATTTTTCTTGCATCAGTATAGGAACCTATGGATTTAAAATCCATTCATATGTCATGGTATTTCTACTTTATCACATGCATTGCCTAAAACATTTTTTTATGTACCTTGATTAATGTAATTGTAAATTCACTAATGTTTATTATTGAAAAATGGATAAATAATTGGTTAATTTTAGTGTCTACATAATCTTAAATAGCGTATTCCTACATATCATGATGTTAACACCTTAACTAACCAATTATGATATGTTTGAGTTGTGTAAGTTTGGTTACACGTGATGAAACATTATTTTATTGGGATTAAATTGATGTCAATTGTAATTTGTAGGGTTGTTCTTTTATAGGATTAGGAATGGTGATATGTATAATTAAATATTTATTTATAACATGAATCAACCTGAGACCAGATGTAAAGGTTTATTAGTAGTTACAGAAAGTACCAATTAAAACTTCTAAACTGTAGGACTTTATAACCCAGGAATGAAAACAGATATAACTGAACAATGATATGTGTATATGTATGAACATACCTAATTAAACTATTGAGGTTACATGAAATAGTTGTCATAAAATAAGGATACCAATTTCATAGAATTTGTTCCTCTATAACTTGAAAATTACCCTCCATATATTGAATCCACACAATGAAATAGAGAAAATAACAATGAATCGACCTTAGTTATGGGTAGTTCAGAGAATCTTCTATGACCCTACATGATCTTTCATGTCACCTGGACTTGGCTTTTGAAGTTGGCAGTTGAGCGTTGACACTTATATAAGAATGAATTGTACCGGTCCTATTCATTTAACTACAATATTTTTTATCAAATAATTCTCTAAGGAATGCATATGTGATTATATAAATTTGCATCCATGATGGATTCAGGTTGAATTCTAGTAAGGTGGTGATTACTATGCTACAACGGTAGGGGGAACTACAAAACTAGTATTACCAATGTAGTGACGCTTTTGGAACCTCGGGTTAGTCCAAACTTGGGAAATAATTCTCATTTCATTGAGGTTTCTTATAGCTAGTTTTGTTTGTATGGGGATCCCTATGACCTTCCCCTTCTAGGTCAGAGTTGAACATGGATTTCCAGCAGCAACACACTCCTACTTTTTCAGGGGAAGTCAATCCATGGGCCGTCGATTCATGGTTGTAACACATGTTATCTATCTTTGAGAATCTTGAGAGACATTCTAAATGTAGAGTGAGACTCACCACAAATATTATTTTCATATTATCCTATAGATGGTGGTATTTTATCATGCATAAAGATAATATTGTGTTGTGGTCTGGATGGTTTCCCGACTACCTCTAATGATTACTTCAATGATGAGACCTTTATAGGTGACGGAGGTATGAGTTTTATAAAACTATAGTATGGAACTCTATCTATAACCAAATACTCAACTATTACACTTCACATTAATTATTCTATTTGATGAGTTTTCCAAAGAAAGGAGATTTGAGGAGGGGTTGTAGTATGACATTAAATCACAGTTAAAAGTCTTATAGTTGTCTAAAGTACCTATGATAGTGAACCAGAACCTCATCACCAAGAAAAATATATGATAATCTGAAGGTGTAGTCTGGAGTGTTTCAACATATAGACTTGGTATTACTTTGTCCAGCAGCAGGAAGCGTTTCCCAGCAGTTTCTCTTCAAGCCAATGGAAATCAGAGTATGAGCACCAATAGAAATGTTAAATAACACCAGTGTGGGAGGGAAGTTCACACAAAGACCTAGTGTATTAGAGACTCTATTTAGTGAAATTATTCTAGAAAAATTGGTCATTCTCAGTAGTTTTATAGGAATTTTTATCTAACTTATAATGAGAAAGAATATGTACTGACTCTAAGTTATAGAGTGGGAACTACAACTCAACATCAGGAAAAAAAAGCTGGACTACTACTAGCCAATCTATCCATGGAGTTGGTCATTGTAGAGGATTACAAACTTTGGATATCCAGTACAATCTGATTGGACCTAATTAGGGTAGCCGGGTTGTAGCTCAAGGATTCAGATTAGTCCAAATTAATGTAGTACATCCTACTCCCTTGGAGTAGAGTGTTGAGAATTCTATATTTCAAGCTACAATTTTGGTATCCTCTACCTTTGTATGTTTATTATTTGACATAGGGTGTTTTTATTAATCCATATCTATGGATATTATGGAGATTTTTGACCTCAATATTGAGTATTTATGAGGAGTGGTGACTCTCGATACTTTGTTATAAATTTCACTAGACTGTGTAGACCAATGTAGGGAATTATAATTCAGATTGAAATCTATTGTTTCATATGTAACCCTTTTCCTTGAGTTGTAATGCATTGAAATAATATTTAGTATGGGCCGGTTTGTTTCCAATCATGACCATGTTAATTTTTTCATCATCATGTGAATTTTTTATCACTTGATGGTGATAACTATATTCATAAAGGACAATGGGACAAACAGGCTAATTGAGATGGAAGAGAGTATCATGGGCAAGGTGGAGTCTTCATCTAGATTTACAACCTTTTCTTGTAAGGCTAGGAAATCCAAAAGGCACATTTCCCTCCTTTGGTGGACCATTATAGGGATGCATTTCTAAATGATTTTTTGGGGTCCCTTCTAAGAGATAGGTGGAGTTTACTATCGGGATTTCTACAAAATTAGCATATTTATATATTCCTACGTATAATATGGATTTTAATGAGCCTAAGAAGCTCAAGAGATATTTGGAGAAATAGGAAGATGAAGGGATTATATGATTGAGTACTTCACATTGGGTTTTACCCATCATTATCTCTAATAAATATGATAGTACCTTAGTTTTTTTGTGAAATATGGATGATGGAATAATGTCATCGTTAAGAACCCATACTCACTTCCATGTATAGATGATCTAATTGATAAAATTTGAGGGTCTAGAGTTTTATAAATGAATTATTTGAGGCTATCTTAGTATCAGGTATGAGTTAGGCCTTCAGATATACCTCGTATAGATTTCTGAAGAAGGTATGGCCTTTATGAGTATATGGTAATGTAATTCGGTCTTATGGAAACACTATATGTATTTTATAGACATGATGAATGAAGTTTCTCACCTATACCTATAATTTTTTAATTTAGTTTTCACTGATGATACCATAGCTTATTATCAAACTCAGCATGATCATACCAAACAAATTGACATTGTGTTTAATACACTAAGAGAGAACTAGCTATATAATAAGCTCCAAAATACGACATATAGACTGATATAGATCAGTTATGGGGTCATATAATACTGAAATATGGGGTATTTGTATACCCAATGAAGGTTAGATTCATCGTTTCTTGGGAGAAGATTAATAAAATCTTTGATATATAGAGTTTCTTCGGGAAATTTGGTCATTATAGGTGTTTCATTTCAGATTTATCATGACATGAATCAACTATTATGGGATTAAAAAGGAATGGCGTAAACTTTTCATGGTATGGAACTTTTCAAAAATACTTTTTAGGAGTTCAAAGGGTGGATTACTTTAGTGAAAATCATTATTCTTCCAGAGACTTGTAGAGGATATATGGTTTACTATGATATATCAGGAATCAGGAAGGGAGCTATTTTGATTTAATAAGAATGAGTTTTTGCAAATAGTTCTCATCATTTTTGGCCTCCAAAGAAGAATTACCTAATGAATGATCTCATGTTATCATTTTTGGTTCATGATTTATGATGTTGTAGACATTATTTATTAGAAGAATGATTTGTTGTATACCTGAACCATAAAAGTCTCAAATTAGTATTCAATCAGTATTATTTGAATAATAGATAGTGAATATCTATTGAATATCTTTATTTCTATGAATTTTATCTTGCTTATTCATAAGGGAATGTCAATTTAGTTATTGACTCTATAAGCTAAAATACTCATGCACACATATTTTAGAAGGCCTGTAGTGAGTGGTTGTTAATGACCCTATTTTATGAGAAGCGTGTAGAGGTTGAGGAGTGTCATAGGGAGCATGTATTAGTGTCTTTATTGGCGACCTATTTACATATATATCAATAAAAGTTTAGATATAATTAATATCATGAAGGCTTGGTTCTAAGAGAAAGTGTTTCGGGTGAGGAACCCCCGATTGGTTGGGTCATTTATGGGGGTGAGATCTTCCATATTCATGGCATGTATGGGAACCTAAATACATGTAAGAAGATTTTATATGATATTATAAAGATTAAAAATGTGCAGTAAATCCTAGACTTACAAAAATATATCATGAATTATGCTTCCAGTATTGGTGGCCTTGTATGAAGAGGTAGGTAGCAGGTTTTGTTACTCGGTGTTACACATATCAAAAGGTGAATGTATAACACCATAATGTTACTAGTAATTAATAAACCATGCCTATCCTATAGTGGATATAGGACTACATCCCATGAATTTTTTGACTTGGTCACCGAGGTCACCACTTAGTAGTGGTGATGTATGGGTAATTATAGATAGGGTGAAAAATGATTCTCATTTATTACCTATTAGGGAGACCATATCAATGGATGATCTTGGAATAATCTACGTTCAAAGGTTTTACATCTTTCTGGGTTTCTTATAATATTTTATAGGATGGGGATGATCATTTCACATCCTGATTTGGGTAGTAGTTGAAAAAGGCTATGATTTCATTCGTACTTTTGATTATATCTTATCACCTAGTCTAACGGTCATTCCGAGAATATGATAATGATGTTAAGAACATTTTCATATCATGCATACATTATTTAAGATGTTCTTGAGAGAAATATTTACCTCTTACAATTCTCACTTGTCATAATGGTATTCATGTGACTATACAGATGGATCCATATGAGGCCCTATATGGTATGTCATGTTGATCACCTCTATAGCGGTATGAGATTGGGGATGAAGTGTTATTGGGATAGAATATCATTTAAGAGACATTGAAATTGGTTAAAATAACCATTAATCATATGTATATAATACAGTCTAGATATAAGTCTTATGCTGGTAATTGAGACCAACCTATGGAGTTTGAGGTGGGAGATCGTGTCTTCTTAAATGTTTAACCTAGGTTGGGTTGTCAACAAATTTGGGGGAAGGGTAATATACTACATCAATTCATTAGACCTTTTGAGATTTTGTAGAGGTTTGGACCAGTGGATTATCATATATCACTCCTTAAATGAAATGGGGTTATACATCATGTATTTTCCATTTCTCTATTATCTCATTATCATTCGAACCAATCCCATGCCTTTCAACACGAGGATTATGAGTTGAATGTTAATGTTTCTTTTGAGTATTATCTTTTTTGTATCATTGATTTCAAGTTGAAGGATCTTGGAGGTAAGAAATTTCCTCTTGTATGGGTTCTATGGAAGCATGATCATGTATTGGATGAGACCTTGGAGTGAGATACTAATATACACACTAAATGGATGGAGTTATTCTTGGATACAAATAACCAACACTCCAGGAAACTCAGGGACGAGTTATTTGTAGGAGGGGAGTTTATAAGATTCCAGTTATTCTATAAGGAATGGATCTTGTTCTTTTTAGTCTAAATCAATTTTTAAATCCTTATCATAGTTCCTAAGGGATTAATAAATGTTTCAGGGGTATTTAGGGCTTTTTCAGATCATTGATCACTAGTTTTTGGAGAAATAGTGTGAGGCACACTTTTGGATCAGGATTATTACTAAACATGTGGCTAAACCAATTGGCCAAAAAATGGAGGCGAATGGTCGGTTTAGTTGTGTGATTGGAGGTTAATGTATGTGTAAAAGGCAATATTTATTACAGAGGTATGTCTCATGGTTTGCAAAAAAAAATCAAACTATGAGCCTAAATTGTGTGAGTGGTTGAGGCCTTGGGAAGTGATTATGCATGGTTTCACATAGATTACCTAACCGTGCACCTAGTTGTACGAGGAGGATTCCACCTTAGGAAGTAGGTGTTCATGGTTGGTGCATGGTTTGTCCAACCATGTGGATAAACCTTGTGCCCACATTAAATTTCTTTAAAATTATTTTTTCCATTTTACACTTAAAACTAAAACCTCCGTATAATTTATATTTTTCATAGAAGTAGCCACGCATAATGATTTCTCAACCTCTACTACTGAGGATTTTGATGATCTCCTTAATTTTATCTTAGATTCAAGCATCATTGATTAAATGGGATCCCCCTTGGTATGTGTGTCAATCCGCTTGCTTCTTTTCTTGATTTATCATTCCATATAAGACTTTATCTATATTTTAGTAAATTTTCCATATTTTCATGGTGTTTTTATATATTATTTATTTCTCCCATTATATCTTGAATGTGAAGATGATATCAAATGATGATTTTTTTATCAGCCTAACACATGCAGTCTAGTGTTTTTTCCAAAAGGTTTTAATGCTTATATTATGTGCTATTGTGACACGTGTTCCACCTCCCATGCGTCACCACAAAATTGTTAAATTAATTAGTTGGATTGTTAAACCCTTGAACTAGTTAGATGATGAAACACAATCACAACATTGCAGGCTTTTTACCTTAATGATATACCCCGTTTATGGTGTACTGATTCATATTATTTGAACAAAGTTTATTGAAGTGAAACTAAACAACATTTTATGGTTCACTAAACATGTCCCTCAAATATGATATGGTAAAATTAAATTAAATTAAATAGTAGGATACCTTACATAGCCTCCACACCATGGATATGAGATTCAACATCATGGAGGTGGGTTCAACTTATCCCTTATCAGTGAAATGGATAATATAAGTTAAGTGGGTTGTTAAATGATATGGATAGATTATATAGTCCATGAAAAATAATTTGGCTTTTCCAGGGGAGATACTTGGGTTCCCATTAAGAATTTCTTGGATGGGATCATAAAGAATATTAGATTTTTTTATATTACTTAGGAGATACTTGGGTTCCATTATGGAATTCCTTGGATGGGTAAATAGGACATCTTTAACTTTATTGAATTCTGAATGGAATTATACTATTCCATGTGCGATACATGGATTACTACATGGAATACCTCATTATGCCTCATAAAAAAAATGTAATTATGTTATTTCTTTGGTGATACATGGGTTACAATTCATAATTCCATGGATGGAATCAAAGGATAAATGGAATTATAATATTCATATAGTGATACATGGATTCCCTACATGGAATGCCTTGGGTAGGCCCAAGATAATTATATATTCATTGGCATGTTTTCTATGTCAAATAACATAATTGGATCCAGTCATGATCTTGTAATAATGGATGAATTGGTTTCTTTTTTCATGAAATAAAATCCACATGACTTCTTGATCCCCTATATCATTACTATCATACATTGATGCCTTGGTGTGACACATTTGGTCCCAACCTTATTAATATAAATGAAAGTGTAAAATGATAAGAGACATTATAGTTTAATCCAAAGAAGGTAGTGTTATATGGGTATCCCATAAAGAACCCGAGATGAAATGGTTTATTTATATACCCCCTTATTTATTATACATATGAACATCACATTTTATATTTGCTAATTAGATTGTCTTAGACACCATTGGTCGGTTGCCTACGGAGTTTTACTCACACCCTGTTCAATATATCAATTGGTTACTAGGATGATATCATTGATATATGTAGGGACAAGAGAAAGATCCTATATATGGATTCTTGACATAAAATACTGGGATGAAATATATGAACAGGGGACAGAGCTTTAGCTCATGTGCTATTGGAGACATTTTTTAGTCTATTTTAATTTTGAATACGATCTATACTGTATGTCTGCTACTCTATTACATTGTACCATATTATTTTATATCATCATGAAATCATCAGTTTATGTATATGACAATACTTATGGGTTTTGGTTATTCATTTTTACATGGATTTTTATTTCTGCATCTTGTGATATTCCACTACCATGTATCAATTTCACTATTATTTTATTTATATATCACTATTGTGATCCACTATGAAAAATAGGGTATAATGTCCCTTCTTTACCATCATAGATTATCACTACTAGTTATAAACCTATAGCATATGGGGAGGTACACCTAAGGCCTCATGGCCACCTGGGTTATGTAACTTAACAGTGAACCGAGTCTTGGATGTGACACAAGGCTTCCTAAAAATGGAATAAGAAATGAACAAAATGAACATATATTTTATATTAGTAGATTATATATTTTTACTAGTACATTTTGGGTATTAGTAAGTGTCTATATCCATTTAGTTTCCTTTCAATCATTGTGTCCATTTTCTCCATTATTATTTAAATTTCCTTTTCTTCGAATATCCATTTTTCATAGAACTGAAGTGAGTCTGAATGAGTAAAAAAATTATTCTTAGTGTTTTCACTTAAAATAATATTGGTATATGTTTATGAAAAAAATATTCATTTTATTTAACTATAATTAACATAGTTGATCAGTAAATGGGTAAACAGATTATGAAAATTTACCTCATGTGTAAATTTGCAGTTGAGACTCTATGTCATCCATGAATAAGGATTAAAACTACATTCTCAAGACCAATATTGTATATAATGTAAATTCCCTACATTTATTCTTAAAAAAATTAATACCAAATTTCTATGTTTAAACATTGTATTTTCATGAAAATGAAATATAAGTAAATATGGTAGTTGATCTGGTGGGTTAAAGTTACTATTTTAAAGTCATTTTGATTGATTGGTTGATATTTTAGAATATTTTAATTTATATATAAGTTTCCCCTTACTTTTATACATTAGTAATAATATTACTTATTTCATGATATTTTTTCTTAATTGATAAAAAATTCATAAAAATTAATTTTAAAATGCATGCCTTGTTATTGACATTTTTTTACAAGAATAACTCGTCATTCTATGAAATTTATAATAGAATGTTCGACCATGTGAACATCCAAATAATTAAGGGTAAGACGTAGCTTATCACTCATATCATGAGGTATGTGAATCCCTAGTCTCACATGATATTTTTGAAATTTGTTCTTAAGTAAAATAACTCCTTAGATATTATACAGTATTTCCCTCTCAAAAAAGAAATGGTTGGGTGCTGTTAGATATAAATAACAATCAATTTCACCCTAAATAATATTAGTATAGGGAATGTGTTAGTATCAAACTGATTCAATTATGATAGAAACATTTACGTAAAAATTAAATACCTATGATAAGGTAGGAGTTTGAGTGGAAATGATACCCTAAAATCTGGGGGTCATCATGTAGTTGTTGTAGTTTTTTATCTCTTTGAAATCTTCCCATAAAAATCTCTAGTAGCTCAGTCTATAAATTATATTTTCTTGTAGAAAATTTATCCTTCCATACATATCATACATTTTATTATCTTTACCCCCAGTGCATTTCTTTTCTCAAAATATGTTCAAGGAAACACTCCAAAACCAAAAACTCTAGCTTGATGATATTTTCATGGACACTTCATTTCTAATAAAATTAGTCATTCATAGGGTATAGTTGATGATAATTTTTGGGTCTATATTGAAAAAAATATAGAATTTGTTTTTTGTCATAGTTATTACATGCCGATTTAAATGAGAGAACATTTTAATTATGCCATACTTATATATGATTCCCATAATATTTTTGTGTTTTCATCTACTAGTCCTCTATACTTATATAAATGATCCCCCTTCCATAGAACATAGTGTATAATGGAATTGGATTTATATTTTTAATTATCAATCAATATATAAATAGAGGAAGAAATTAATGTTTTTTTATGATACATAAAATTATTAATACTGATTTAAAATATACACTAATTTTTCAAGTGAATCATAAACTATCATTTCTTTATGGTAGGGGTATGTTAATTTTAGTTCACACTAAAATTTTTCATCACTAAGTTATTGTTTCACAATTTAACAATTCTTAATTTATGTGATTAATACATGTATTCAAAAGTTTAGTATTACCAATCACAATGTACCTAAAATGTTTCTCCCACACAATGGATAATAAATTCATTTCATGTTTTCTGGTTCATTAAGTGTTTATATATCTATGGTGGGTATTGTTTTACTTTCCCTATATAATCCATAAGATCATGCTTTGTAATAACTATAGGAAAGGCTCTATGACCCTTTACATTGACCATTAAAACAAATTTCATTAGACAATCATCTAGTATTAATTCACTTTTCAAGGTATAATGAAGTGTAAATAAATGATTACTTTTTTAGTAAAATATAGAAAATACATAACATTGTTATCCTAATATCATCCTAATCTAGTGACTTCATTGTTTTCATGAAATTGTTTCATGTATCTACATCAATCAAAACAATCATTAGAGTGGTGACCTCAATGTAGGAAATTAAAACATACATGTTGGGGTAAATTTGTTTCCCATGTTCATTCCAACCGACCACAAATTTTATGCCTTTTATTCTTCCATTCAATATTTTTATTATGTATTTGGAACTATGAAAATCCTTTTCCCCTTAAATATATGTTTTTCACCTTCTATAATTTCCTCCATATCAACATTGTCAATATATTTCTCCTCAAGGATAGTAGTATCATAATGTGGAGAAGAATGTTGTTCTTTATGTTTTGGAACATCAACATATAGAGAAACATTTTATCCTTATGATTATAATAATAATCCTGTAGAGAATCCAATATCTATATAATCATTTGAGCATTTAATTTATATTTCATAAATGTAGTGTGAACACATAATATTGTGAGGTGAAAAAATTAATTTTAAAAAATAACATGATTATCAAAATTCTTTTTTTCTTTAAAGGATGAGGGAATTTTAACACTATATCAAGTATCCAAATTTTATACTTGTAGTCTCCTATGATATACAAGACCAATTTATATTTTTAAAACGATGAAATGATCGTGAAGTCCAAATGAAATGGTCATCCTCATTTGAATTGAAATCAGAACCTATAGTGGTTTTGATTGAAAAATAATAAATGAAAACTTTCTATTTGTAGGATCTGGGATATAAAATACATGTACTACCTATGGTTCCATTATGAACAATTTATCATTGTACCCTTTCTTACTAAAATCAACTTTTATGAAACAAAATGCATTTATTTTAACTACACTCTTATTATCAACCAACTTTCATTCAAAAATGTGCCCATGAAATGTAATATAATCATACTACCATATTTTCTTGATGATTCCAAAATAAGACATGTTCACATTAATTATATTTCATTCATTGGAACATTATTCATGCATAACATCTTCCACAAGTGTTATTCCACCATTTTTCATGCGTCCACGTTCATAATTTTCCTTTGTATAGAACATATATAACTATTAATTACGTAACCATTGTAATTGAATACATGAAACATTTTTCCCCTAGTTAGACATCAAATTCATTATGTAATTGAATTTGGATTTTTATCTCCCTCCATAAAAATAGATTTGAGATATTCCTATAAACTGTCAATTTTTTTATTTTATATCCATATTTCAGCCCATGATGAATTCGAATTCCTAAGAATTACTTTTTGGGTTTCAACATACAGTGAAACCTATAAACTGTTATGTAAAATGAAAAGTTGAGCCCACTCCTACTCTATAATGGTAATTGTGACAAAATATATTTTTGAAATTTCATAACCCACAAGTTTCACATTGTGACATTATTTTGGTGGAAAATTCTCTCCACATTGGATAGGTAGTCAATGTAGAATTCAATGGCTTCCTCAAGAATATATTTCTTTGTAACACAACTTTTTCAATGACATTTATTTTCTACTTACCATTTCAAAATCATTATATACCATTCAATGGGGAATATCCATCTATAATATACAAGGCCCCATAACCAGATCTCTCTAACCATGTGACTGTCATTTGAGCCATCACATCAAATATTGAAGGTGGGAAGAAAATTTCCAATTCACATAATATGAAAAAATTACTTTTCCAAAGTGGGATACTTTTCATGTCTATAACTTTACATAATATATCTTTGAAAAAGAAACAATTCATGGTTAATGTATGAATACATTTTTACCAAAACTTTTATGTAAATATACAACCATTAAATATTATTAAAAACTATGAAAATCATGTGATTTGGGGCCATTTAATTTTAAATCATTCATGGACATGATATTTTTGATATTAGATGAATACCCAATTAGAAACCCTACATATTTCAAGATGTTTTAAAATTGATATTTCTCTTTCTTGGAAAGAGTGTACGTAGTTGCATGAAAAAATGTCCATCTTGCACCCATCACTAAAACCAACTGTTCCTGTATCCCCATTAAAATCATGTCCAACCAATCCATTAAGTCATCCATTGTTTTTATAGGTTAATTTAGTAACATTATGATGAAATTATCATGTACACTGTTTTACACATGCAAGATATTAAAAAAAATTATATTTACAAATAGTTCTAGTATGGTTTTTTCTAAAAAAACTGATCTCTTTTTCAATTGGTTTTCACATGGTTTTTTGAATAATTTTTACCAAAATTGGTTACAATATCCTTTACATTCATGAATAGTTGATCACTTCTTAGCGGAGATGGGGTTTTAACTTCTTGTGAATTCGTGTTGAATGATACCATACAAGATCATCATTTATTCCGTTTAGGTAAATATTTGATAAGTCTCAGAAACACAGTCTTTGACGAATGTTTCAACCTAACCGAGTGTGTTCTATCATAATAAATGAGACACATTATCACTCCTTTAATTATATATCCTAAAAAAATTATAGAATTAGGAAATTTATTTATCATACCCTAAAACATGTTCCTCATTTTAAAATCTTTATTTATATAATAATCATACAATGTAGAAATAAAATATCACATTAATTTTAGATCCTTGATCAAAAGATCCAAATAAACATCAATATCTTTACCCAATTTTTTGGTCCTAATAAATGTAGATGCAACATAATATTTTTTCAATTTATGCATAAACATAGTGGAATGTTATAATTTACTAATATAACTTTCCAAGTAATGTGATC
The DNA here is from genome assembly GCA_963277665.1 of Viscum album. Classification (NCBI taxonomy): domain Eukaryota; kingdom Viridiplantae; phylum Streptophyta; class Magnoliopsida; order Santalales; family Viscaceae; genus Viscum; species Viscum album. The sequence goes on from OY728140.1 coordinate 316,872,036, forward strand.
ACTAATTTGTACACCAAATGGATTCACTCCATATATAGATAGCGAAAGACAATGGTTTATTGTCTTGTTTCCAAAATTCATATAACTGTAATATATTTTCATCTACCATGGAGAGTCTGTTGTTTGATATTGTTTCCCATATTTATTTTTTATATCTTCATGAAGCATTAATAACTTTTTAGTATCCTGAATTCTATGACGGTTCACAAACCTTATAATGAATGGAAAATTTCATAGAACATTATAAGTACATGATTGATATTTATTTTATTAAGATGAATCAAACAATGGGAATTTTTTAAGTTATTAATGGTCTTTGATAAATAATATATAGTTATTTTTACAAGAATGTATTCTTTTTCTAGATCATTCCAATTGAATATAGAATTCATTAGATTTATATTTTCAGTAAGGAAGCACATTTTCTTCTAGTATCATATCATTAACGAGATAAAATAGTTCATCAAATCGAGTTTCTGTACATCCAATTATTGATTTACATTATATATCTTCAGTATGGATAACAATGTAGTATATTTATTAAAACTAGTATATAATTGAATCTTTGTATGACTACTTAATTATGAAACAAATTTTGAAAATCAATACATTCATTTTCAAATGTAATTTCTATTTCCTTAATACAATATACATCATAATTAACACTAGTAATCATATACTTTATATGATCTTCATCACCATTCAAACTTTTAATGATATAATTTGATCCATAAAACACAAAATTATCCTAGCCACCATCAATATTAAGTTCTTCCTTATGTTTTTTTGAAAACATATAACTTCAATATATTTCATGTTAGAACAAGTCTTCTTCCAACACCTCTAGGGTAAATAGTCTTGAATAAAAACAACATAAAAATGAACAAATGATTTGATGTGGGTCATATGCACAATATTTTTCAAACTTTATGAACTCTTTAACTCCATATTCATACTCTTTTCCCATGTAATTGACATCCATCCAATTTCTATTCATATTCATCCTATTTAATTCAATAATATTCATATTTAAAAAAATAATATATAGATGGTAAGACCATAGAATCCTAAAAGGATATTTTTATATATTCACACATGTAGTCATCTTATTTGATATAATTTTTTATTATATCAATAACTTGTTAAAACAAATAATTTTAAAGAATAATATTTCATTAAGATACTAGAATCCCGATATATGTACTTCCTAAATTCATCTTTTTAACTCATCCTCAAGATGATTCAACCTTGGTTTCATCTTATTTTTTGAATATTTCTTAATTATTAATGTTTTTAGGTTTAGAGATAGATATATTACATAAAATATTTATAACCAAAATAAATATTGAGGATGAAATAATTCATTGTATTTATGTGTTATGAACATTTTTTGAAATATTTATTTATAAAAAATTAATATTTCTATATGAAAATTAAAATATGAAGGAAAATTGATAATGAGACCATAAAACACTATTTGGTGGATCATCCTAAATTGTGGTCTATACTAATTTTATTGGGGGGAAATGGTCATTCCTCAAATGTGGTATCAAAGAGAATTATGGTGAAGTGTATATATGGAATAAAAAATATATCACATCATTGGTAATGTCCTTTCAAAATCGATTTGTTTAACTATATTAGAATATTTTTATATATTTTTTATATTTTAATACACTTAAGTGTGAATTTGTGTGAATATTACTGGTGTTTATGTTGATTTTGTCCTACTTATAATAAAAAAAAATATTTTAGATCCATTTTTTATTTAAACTATTTTGAAAGGAATCACACTTGAAAATATAATTTTAATAAATCATAATAGTATTTTAATTATACCCCTTTTGGAAAAAATTATATTCAAAGATAAAACTTGTTCAATTATTAAAATATGAGCTGGTGATAGTTTTTTATTTCACAATAAACTTATTTTATTTACATGATCATTTAAAAATATGTAATTAACCACATAATCATTTTTGGAATTCATTATTTGGAAATAATTAGAATAAAAACATAAAAATTTCACGGGATTTTAAAAATAATTAAGATTAGTGGGGACATGAAATATGAATGATTGAACCAAAATAACCCAAAATTTCAAATTGAAAAATAATGAATATGATGGATTTAATAAAAAAATAATTTTAATGTGTAATGAAATTTGTAAAATAAGCAATCTTGTTATTAAAATTAGAAAAATAATGATTTTACACTTTTCAATTCAAAAAAAATTAGGAATTTAAAATATTTTATTTATCTATCATTTAATAAATTGTGAACATTTAAAATTATGTTTTAAAATATTGGGTTAATTCTATTAATTATAATAGGGAAACAATATTTATTTTAATTTTTCTAAAATTTCTAAAGGATCAAAAACCTATTTTACTTTTTTCCAACATAATGTTAGGAAATTTATATAGAAAAGTATGAGAGTATTTTTTGTTGTTATAATAAAATTATATTTAAAATAAAAATAAAAATGAATGATAAAAATTAATAATTACACACAAAATGATTGTGAATCAAAGGAAAAAATCATAAGAATCAATTGAGATATTTTATTCATGAGATTGTGTCTAATAAAAATTAAGTAAAGAATATGTTATTTTTGTATCAATTATAAGGTCATTACAATAGTAAAGGAACACCCAAAAATCATAGTAGTGTGGTACCAAACATTAATTAAAATAGAATAACCTATGAGAAGAACAAAAAATTACAGGCACAACTACCAAAACAATAAGAAGATGGGAAGAACAATTGAGAATAAAAGTAATTATGGAAAATGATGAAAGATTAATTAAAACCAAATAACAAATAACATATCTAGGATTCAATGGTTTTATTTTATAAAATATTCAAATGAGGTGAAAAAATGATTCATCTTACATGAGATCTTGAACATCGTGATTAGGGGTGGTCTCGTTTAGGATTCATTTAAAATAGGGGAAGGGGTTTTGTCATCTCTAGTAAAAATGACTGATATAGGATAGATTTACCAACCCTAAAATGGAAAGTGTAGATATATTTATGATTTATCTATTCTTTATTACCTCTGATAAATCTAAGTATTCATCAATGATAAAAAGGCACTGATAATGGATACATTTATCATCATTAACTGATAAGCACTGACAAATGTATCTTTTTTGAGCATTTATTATAACGCTGATAAATACTAGTAGAAAAACAAATCAATTGAAATTTAAAAATATAATAAATTACAGATCATATAAAATTTTATATTAATAAATATTTAAAAATAAAAATAATAAATATTAAAAATAAATAAATTACAAAGATATTTAAAATAAATAAATAATATTTTTTATATTAAATAAATGAATAACTATGATAATATTATGATATATGTATTAAATTTTAATGAATGTATGAATTTATGATAAATGGATATTTAATATTAATTAAGTAAATCATGAAAAAAATATTTAAAATGACTAAATAATATAAATTATATATTCTCAAAATAATATAAATGAATAAATATTAAAATAAAAATGAATAATAACTAAAAAATGAATTTAAATAAAGAATTAAAATGTATTGATAATTATAAATGAATAGATAATAAATGTATAAAGATTTAAATGAAAATATTAAGATAAAAATAAATAAATATTAATAATGTAAATTCTAATTATATTAAATATATAATATTATTATAAATAAAAACCTACAAAGAAATATTAAAAATGAATATATTACAGAAATATTAAATTTTTAAATATTAAAAATTTATAATTTATAAAAATATTAAAAGCAAATAAGTGTTAGAAATGAATAGAAACAAGTTGGGGTTTGCACCCCTTTTTTAAAAAGACAAAAGGCAAAGAAAAAAGTGGATGATTTCAAAAAAATAATTCCTGGCATCATTTAAAAGTCAAGAAAGTCACAAGCCTTCCCTCAACAAACCAGAAAACATAATTCCACTTCTTGGATTTTCCTCTCGCACCCACATTTTGAGATTATCATCCTCTTCCATGAGCATGTCAACATCTCCACCACAAAATTGGTTTTGGAAAAGGTTCATGAGTATCATTTGATGATATACTAGTGGTGTCTCCGGGGATGGGATAGGTAATATATTTCCATGAAAAGTCCATTATATCCAGTACTGGGATAGATCTCTTGTTAGTTTCAATAATGGTGGATATGAATTTTAGTACAATAAGGTAGCCTTTATATACAAAAAGTGTAGGTTCCATATTTACATACAAATGATCATCTTGTGAGTTAAACCAATAATATATATCATCATTGGGCACTTAGGAAACCTATCGTCCACAAAATCCCCTAGAGATGTTCTAATATTGGAATGTTTTACCCTCACCTCATCATATTCCTTACATGTAGATTTTCTAAAACTATCATAAGTGACATTGATTAAATTATGTAAATAAGGCTATAGGCTAGACCTTTTCCACAACATAACCATCTCCCACCTAAACCTGCAATGACTTGGTCCCGTTTGCAGTGCTTGGAACTTGGGAAACTTCCCCAGTCATCACTACTATATCGCACTACTATGATACAATGCACAACAACACCTTGTCTTGTCCATTAGATAACATAGAGATAGTCTCAACAATAGGTTGTGTGTGTTGAGTATTTATAACAACATCACTAGACAAATAAGACCTAGATATTTTAGTTTATACCAATTTTAAACCCTCATGATCCACAATCTTCATGATTTTGACAAAAAAAGATTTAGGGCGCTTCACATGTAGATTAGTATCCCCATAGGCTGTTGACCCAGTTGTGAATTCCACAACTTCCAGTTCTCAAAATTCAAATTTTAGACAATGTTTAGGATGTTTCATGGTAGATACCACCTTGGTTGATGATCCAAAGCTATCCTCCAGAGGCTGTTGTTGTAAGAAGCATCATGAGAATCAGGCCCTTCAACCATTACAACTGCTCTTCTAGAAAGACCCCCCTTTCTAGAGGAAGGTCACAACTTCTAGGATGCAGTAGATCCTCCACCCTCATATCTTCAAATAGAGAGGGATTTTCAAAATCCTCCATATCCTAAATAATTTGACTTTGAGTAAGAATCAACCCTTAACTTTGTCTTCCCTCTTTCATCACTAGAATTATGAAAGCGCATCTCATAAATCATATTTATACCAAACTCATTTTGAAAAAATTCTATATTAGACTCGTCCTGATATATGACATCCCTTATCCCAATGCTCGTGATAATGTAATCCTTGATGGAAAAGGTCTCACTGTACACGCCATCCAATTTCTCCATAACTCTATAATTTACATGTGAATGTTCCCCATGGTCCTGTGAAGGATCCGAACAAGAGAAGCACTGTTGATGTAGGGGTCCTGCTAATTCTAGTCTAGGAGAATGCATTTCATCCTCCCCTTGTAGTTTCTCAGTGTTATACATAGTGGATCCTCTAATGAGACAACATGAAACCAATATAAAAGTACCAACATTTGGACCCCATCATTCTAGATTAGATATACCTCTAACCTTCCTATCGTGAAATACATTATTCTTCCTCAAAGACCTATGACATGTACATGATTCTTTAAGCTTGGTATTAATGGTAGGACATGTTACCACCGTTTTATATTAATCCTTCACATACTAAATGCAATTATAACCCTAACTAAAAAGTGGTAACCTCTGATTTGGAATTCTTAACGGAATATCATTATTAGAAGAAAATAAAAATTCTATATCTATCAACAGCATAGACATATCCACATCAACTATAATTCTATTATAATTCCCATACGAAGAATATTTTTTATCTTAATCCATTTTTATCAGCACAACAACAACAAATGCATTGTCAAAGAGGATATGAGGATTCCATGAAACCCAATTATGACCAAAAAAATTAATCCAGGATTTCACATGAAAATTATTTATATTAAGCGGATTAAACTGATGATCCCATTCCTAAACACATAAGGTTCTAGGATTCAAAGTAATATATCTGTATACTAAGGCCTTTATTTTTTCCTCATTCGAATAAAAAAGAACATGATATAAGCTACATCCTATTGGAAGGAAACTCAAATCCAAAAAAACCCAAAACCACTGATAATATCAAAACAAGGACATAAAGTGTCAAAGGTTTTTCCCCAGTGGATAACACGTTTAGTGCTAAAAAAGAATGCTTACACAGTTGAAAATTATCAAAAATGATTCTTGAATAGTAAATATGAATGAAAAATTAACTTTTCAAAGAATTATTGTTGGATACAAGTTCATATAATAGGTAAAATTATAAGGAAATAGGAGCTCATCTGAGAGTTCTAACTTAATGTCCTTGGTTTCCTTCATGGTTTTATCCTTTTATTCCTCCAAAGTACCTCTAGCCAGAAGACCATTTGTGATTTCATACAGAAAATCCATAGTCAAAAAAACCTATTTGTCGTCCATATTTCCATTGAGAGAATAAATCATGATCCCTATCCTCCATCAAAAAATTGTTTACGGTGATGCTCGACACCTAGAAAGGGCCCTTGACCAAGCCCAAAGTGTGTCATATGTTCCCGAGCTCGGCAATGACTTTGAATCAACCGATTTATAATATGAATAGTGGCTAATACTGGAGGGACTCAAGTCTGTGACAATTCTCCTGGGTAGAAAATTGGTACAAAACAGGTCCACCACTTGACTAAAGCCCCATTGGCTAAAAATGAATAATAATAGATGAATAAATATTAAATATGAATAAAATTTAATAATTAAAAAACAAATTAGTTTTAAAATCTAAATTAATAATTTTATTTATATAAAATAATAAAATTTAAAAAATTAATAAATATTAAAATAAAAATAAAAATAAAAAACAAGAGATTTATAATAAAATTATGGTTATGAATGAAATAATAATAATAATACAATGATTAAAATAAAATTGTTGTTAAAATAAAAAATGAATAGATATTAATTATTTAAATCACATAAAAATTAAAGGTATTGAATATTAAAATTTAAAAATTTATGAATAATTATAAAAAATGAATGCATTAAAAAAGGATAAATGAATAAATATTAAAAAAGAATAAATATTATAAATGAAAACAAACATACACATGCATAAAAAAACACATACACACACACATACACACACATACATACACATAGATACATATACTTCCATATACACATACACATACATACACATACTTACACATACATACTTATACATGCATATACATGGATCTACACATGCATAAACATATAAATGAAGATACACATATACATACATACACATTTATACGAATACATAGACAAAATACATACACATACACATACTACATAAAAAGACACACACACACACACACACATATGCAACCACATACACACATACACGGTCTCATACACATATATACATACACATAAACATACATACAAACACGTACATACACATACATGAACATATATATGTTCATGTACACCTAAACATGCACATACAAAATACATAAATTTATATACATACACATAAACATAAACACATACATATAAAAATACAACACAAACATATGCATGCACAGACACACACACACACACACATTCAAATAAATACACATACATGCATATACGTGCAAGCACATATGAATGTGCACATATATCCACATCCAATCACATATATATACATATATATAAATACATGTTTATAATTTAAATTATTTAACCTTAATATAAATATATAAATTTATAAATGATCTATACAAAAATACAAAAATACAAAAATATTCATTTATTTATTTATATATATATTTAAATTAAATAATAATATTTTATATTTATATTCACATTTTGTTATTCATATATGATTGATATTTTTTTATTATAATAAAGTTATATAAATCATAGTTTTATGAAGAATATTTCATATATTAAATTTGACTACATAATATATACATATCTCATGTTTATCTTAGAATTTATATACAAAATAATATTAATTACAATTGAATATGTTATGTGGTAGAATATAAGATACCCTTAAAGAAATCCTAAGAGATATGTTGTGAACTAGTTGCCCACCCATAATAAAAAACACAACAAGATTCCACCCAAAGATGAACTTCCCAGAAATGAGTGTAAAAAATAGAAGCTATTGATAAAGTCCAGAGAAAAAAAAGATATTATTTCAAAATAAATGTAGGAAATATAAAGAACATAAAATAATATTTTTGGTTCAGACCACTTTATCCCAACTCCACAATAAGAACTACTCTCCAACACTTTTACTAAGAAATAAAAATATGGAATCTTACCAAAAATTACAAAAAAATAATAAGAAAAAAACTAAAAACTAGAGGTATAACACGACACTCATTCATAAACGAACATTAACTAGAAGACAATGGATAACACATACAATAAGAAAGAAAAAAACAATGTTGAAACCCCATTCCCAGGGTTCAGACTCACCTAGTAAATCCCTAGAAGATTGTTGGAATCCTCTTTAGAACACAAAATCCTCAATATCTCCACTATAATAGTACTCCTAGAATAATCCCTGAATAGTGTCACTAATAGATACAAAAACAATCTCACCCACCTCTATATCGTCTCCTTATCCCTTGATTTCTCTTGGTTTTTCCTCTCATATCTTCGATCTCTCTAACTATCCATAGAAGAAGGGACTCGATTGCATAAAATAGAAGGAAAAAAATACCTTGATCAAACATTCAACAACCTAAAGACATTTGTTATGTCGAGAAGTGTGATGAAGAATTTGTTACAAAAAACCCCATATTTTTAATGCTATGTAAGGGTCTTGATAAGCTGCACGCATAAATGTAACTTCATAAATTATGTAAGGGTCGATCCACCATTGTGTAAGGGTACCACAAATTGATGTGTAGGGGTCACTCAACCACTGTGTTAGGGAAGATCGATGCTACGTAAGGATATCACACATATTGTATAATTGTTTTCTAATGCTATGTAAGGGTAGTGAAACCTGCTTCATAAGGGCTGCTCACCCATAACCTTATGTACGAAAGGTTAACCTCAATTCACATAAGGATATTCCACCCTATCAATAGGTTAAATAAGGGTAACATAGCCCCCATGTAAAGGTAACTCGATCCATTCAACTAGCACATAATGGTAAAATTGAGCTCATATAAATTTAGCTCTTATTGAACCATATCTACGTAAGTGAATAACAATCCAATTTTTATTTCGTACCTAGAAACTCTAATATACATAAGGGTAACATATAACTTATGTAAGGGAAAAACCACACGTAAGGGTAATTTATCCCTCATATAAGGTTCAAGGAAACCTCATGCAAGAGTAAAATAAAATAATTTAGAATTTTTCCAAACCAATTATAAGAAAAATAAAACATAAAAACACAATAATTAACCTTAAAATATAATATTAAAGTCATAGTCATCATATATTTAAAAAAATATAAACATTTTAATTTCTAACATCAATCAGGTAAAAATTAAAAAATGTCCACCTTATAAAATAAAATGTAAAACACATAGGGACAATGTTGTTGCCGGCCTACATAAGCCTAACCAATTAGTTGGTTCAGACAGTTTTCACTAATATGAAAACCCTAAGATCTATAATGATCATCCCATTATCACCAACACTTATAATGTGCAATAGTGGCACATTTCTTCCTGTACCAACCATATATTATTATCAACTACTAAAACATTCTCAAAACAAAATCTAAGAAACAAAATTAAAAAAGATATCATACATTCACATACCTAATCATCCATCATCATATACCAAAAAACAGCTTGAAACATGAAAACATAGGCCATAGTTGTCTCTCATGTTCCTAGAAGACATAGAAAAAAATAGAGCATTACCCAATTCTTCTTACAAAAAGAATCATAGAAAAAGAGAAATACATAGTATAAAAAATCTCCAATGTTATATAGTTATAAATACAAGAACTATAGTTAGTATACAATAAATAGTAATAAAACACATTAGGTTGACATATGTAAAGTCTCCAACTAATCCCAAATAGATTCGAAAATCATCCCTAACCATGCCTTCTCTTCAAACCAGGCCCCCAACAAATCACATGAAAATCTACTTCGAGGAACATTGAATAAATAAAACCTATATCTACACCTACACTATACTAAGGACTTCTAAACAGAATCATAAAACCATGACACTATCATAACGAAGGTATAACACACTATTCTAGGTTATAATACCCATAGATGTATCCTTAGTGTTGTATCTATTAATGTGGTTGGTATTTATGTAATAATTTTACCATATAATATTTAATTAAATTCCATCCTCCTTTTCCTCAATTTTAGTTTTGGGTTTTTCATTAGCACTAAGTGACTAAGGATTATAATTCCCACTACAACCCTCTATATTGAAACCATTGATTAAAATATCCCTATGAAAGACAGGTGAACTGACTTCCATTAAAGTGACATAATCCCTACCATACATCATGGAATATTTCACTATATTGAATGATTCATCAAGAAAAATAAACAAAAAAACATCATCTACATCCATTATTTCAACATTCATATTAGATAAGTCTATCACCATCTTATTAAAGTTATACAAATTAGTCAGTGCATAAGTAACTAAGACCATTTTGAAATTATAAATATTAATTTTTTTTATAATCATATAAAAAGAGATGTAGTATTGTAATGATTTTTTCACTTCAACTAGATAGAATTGGAAGAAGTCTCATAGGATGCCTCTTTAAAAACCTTTTCACATAGGGTAAAAACAATATGGAATATGCCTCTTTTAAAATAGTGAGGTCAACTTCCTCAAAATAGGTCAAGGTATCCCATATAGTAGAGAATGCATTGGTTTTTCTATTATATCATTCCAAACAATCATCAATCACATTGTATACACGAATATAACTCATTTGAACTCTTAACAAATTAAAATCATTCTCTTTATTAAACATCTCAATCTCAATATTTTATTATGAAATCAATAAATCCAATAACCTTCTATGATTCAAATTTTATATGGGGAGGAATCTAAAACAACTACAAATAACACCTATGATAGAGCTAGCTACCCAACAAACACAAAAAAAATTGATCCAAATACGATCTCCCTAGAAGGAAGAGAAACACAAAAAACATAGGATATTGATGAAGATAGGAGGAAAAACTAAGAAACAATTTTAAAAGAAATAAAGGATAGATAAAAATCACAAAAGGGTTTAAGTGTTTCAAGCCAATTTGGTCTTACTTTGCAATAATAACACCACCCAATACCTTTTATTAAAAAAATAAAAAAAATTCCATCTTACAAATAAAATACAAAAAATAAAAACAACAAGAAAACAATTTTCTAGTGGTTTTCTCTGGCGCTTTCTTCTATTGTGTCTTGTAATCTTATTTTTTCCTTTATTTGGCAATAATGTTTTCTAGTGGAGTTCTCATTGTGCATGTCAATCCATAGGGCACTAAAGCACATTATATATATTTTTTACATTTATTATACTACATTCATTTTTAATATGTATTCCCCTTCTGTTTAATTGTTAAAAAAATTTAATATAAAAACCCAGGAACTTGATACCCAGATTAGTGGAAATTGGTTGTTTTATAGTGACTACTACATCAACATAGATCATAAAAATTGGTATCAAACCCACATAATCTATAATAATGGGATTGATTAATTATGATATTGATAAATTTCTTTGGGATAATGATTTTAACATATGGAAGATAGAGTTGAACATGCTGTTAGACCATAATGAGTTCCTGGATGCCTTGTGTGGCCCAAAAAATATAGTAGTCACCCGGAACACTTATGGATACTATACTACCACTAATGTTGATGTCCATACTGATGTTCGTAGAAATACCTATAGTTTAATGATCATATCGTTAGGTGATAAGGTCCTTTTGTGGTTTCATATCAATCCACTACTTCCAAAATATATTCTAATCTTGAAAATTTATATATGAAAATGACTTTTTTATGCTAGAAACATAAGATGTTTCGATTATATAACTTTTGTATGAGTCCTAGAACTATAGTCAGGACTCATATCAATGATTTTAATAAAATCATTATTGATTTGTCTAATATATAATTTAAGTCAAATGATGAGTATTTTACTATCAAAATGTGGAAAAAATTATATAAATATAATAATTTAATGAATGACTCAATGATTTAGGGTAAATATTCTTTAAACCTAGAACAAGTCAACTCATCCTTGTTATCTGTAGAAATTAAAATGATGAATCCCAATTCTAGTAAGCTATTATCTAAGGGTATTATTGTTAAAGTTGGGATTGAGCAAAGAGGGAAAGGGTGAGTTAATAACAAGACTAGAAGCTGATTAGTTTCCAGGGGTAATCAAATAAAATGTATTCACTACAAACAACTTTGTCACATTATAATATTTGAACATGTTTTTTCAAAATATTTTGTTGAACTAATAAAGAAATTAATATTAAATGATGTAACCTTGGATAGTCTTACCTTTCATGAGAATATGTTCTTTTTAATTCCAAACATGTCAGTTTTAAAATGATTATATTTAGAGTTAAAACCACATTATAATAAGTATATTTTGATTTGTGGGGTACCTCTAGGACTACTTCACATATAGGGGTTATATTATGTATCTTTTAGATGATTATTCATGGAAGGTGTGGATTTACATACACAAGCACAAATTTGAAAACTTTGAAACCTTATAAGTTTGGAAGTCTACTGTTGAAAGTGAATCTGGAAATAAACTACAACCCCTTAAGATAGACAATGGGATAGAGTATTTGTACATCGACATTATATACATTGTAGTTCTAAAAGCATTCAAAGGCACTGAACTATTTTTGATACCCATTAATAGAATGGAATAGTAGAGAGGATAAATAAGACTATTTTAGAAAGGGTGGAAAGAATGATATAATATTTCAATTTTCTTAAGTCCTACTAGGGGTTTCTATCTCATCAATAGATTCCCCTCTTGTTCCACTGATTTTAAATCTCCTAAATATATCTGGACTAGTTAACCACTAGTTTAGAAAATCCAACAATTTTTTGTTATTCTCCTTATGATCACATCATGGATGATAAAATTAAACTGTGGGTTTTGAAATTTATCTTTTTTAGGATTCCCAAATGGTGTTAAAGGTTATAACATTTGGGTATATAATCTTATTTTTTAGAAATACATCATAATCCATGATATTTTTTTCCATGAGTCTTTTGCTTATAAATAGAAGGCATTTGATCATATCTAGTCAATAAAATCTAAACCTATAAGAGTTGTAGTTAGACTAGAACCTAACATGAAATTCGAACCTCGGGTTGTCTCCACTAATCCTCCCCAATTGAATCACAGTCAACCAGAGACTATTAATGCGTTCAAATCTTAGTCTGATGTTGGGAGAGATGGTTCCTTGATAGACTATCAATTGAATCATGATAGGAATCAACAAACCATTAGGCTTCCATCTTAGTTCATCAAAGATAATGTAACTACCTTTAATTTTAATATAGTATTTAACTTATATAGGGATGAACACTAATGTTATTAAAAGGATATTAAGTTAAAATAATATCGGCAATAGATTACTTCCAAGATGGATAAAATTGAATCTCTTCTTAAAACCCAAACCATGATAAGTGTTAAAAACCTGATAAGGAGAAAATTATGAGATTAAAATAGATTTTTATGGAGAAATAATATAACACCATTGAAAATAAAATAAAATAAAATGATTCACTTATTGCAAAGTAATTCCTCCAACATGAATGAATTGAATGTAGTGATATTTTTCACCCGTTAACAATCATTCCTCCATCATATTGTTGTTAGCATTTACTAACCAAAATGATCATCATAATGAATAGTTGGGTATTAAAACATCCTTCTTACATGGTAAGAATGATGAAAATATTTATATGAAACAACTAGATAGACTTTTAAGACATTTTTAAGTCAATCAAGTGTGTATTTTATGAAAAACCCATTTATGGACATAAGTAATATTCTAGACAATTGTAAAAGAGTTTGAATGTTTTATGATTAAAAATAGTTTTAAAAGGTGTAAATATGATGCTTGTGTTAATTTTGAATTGTTCAATAATGTTTTTATTTATTTAATCATATATATTGATGGTATTCTTATAATTAAAAAAGGAATAGGGTTGTTAAATAAAATGAAAACCCAATTTCATAATACTTTTGAAATGAAATGTTTAGTAAAAGGAAAGAATATTATTGGTATAGAAATCACTATGGATATAAATTCTAGGGTGTTGTATTTCTCCTAATAGTCTTATATTCTAAAAGTTATAAAAAATTATTTATATAAAATTTGAAACCTATTAGTGTACATTGAGGGTATCAAGTTGTCCTTTTCCCCATCCCATATTAGTAATTCTAATATTGATTTTATGAGAAAAATCCTCTAGGAAGACATAGAAGTTAGCCTCATGTATTTGATGATATACGCTCAACCATATATATCATTTTCTTCTTGTACCTTCATTAGGTTTATAGGAAGTCCTAGAAATCCCCATTTTCATTAATTAATTTGTTTACTAAGGTATGTGTCCATGTATTCTCATTTTTTATTTTCGTCTTGAAAAAACGTATTCTTATAGGTAGGATGTTTTTAAATTTTTTGATTCTGAATATGTTACAAATAGAGACACTTGGAAATCTATTAATGGTTATGTATTCTTATACAAATTTCTTTCTTCATTAACACAGTTAATGATGTGCATTCAACCTTAGTTTTTGAATTTTCATGTATGAATTTTCTTGTTTGTAATCAATTAAATTCATATGTGTTCTTGTAAATTATATTTCTTATTTTAAAATTTTGAATTCACTACATTTTTTTTACGTAATATTTGGATCAGGTGTATATGTGACATGTTGCGTAAGGGTAACTAACTCGTTGCATAAGGGTAATCCAGTCTGGAATATGGTTACTTCTATTGGGTAAAGTTAGAATTCTCCTTAAATAATCGAATCCTTCCTATTATGTACGGGTACTCCTGTTCACATAAGGGTATCATCCTGACTTGTATAAGGGTACTCCTTACTCATGTAAGGGTAATCCCTAAATTTTGTAAGGGTAATAAATGGTTGCGTTAGGGTATTATGTATTTTATGAAAAGGTAACCTACTCACATAAGAGTACTCCTACATGTGTTAGGGTCTTTAACTTTTCTTATAAGGGTACCTTCCTCTAACATAAGGGTACTACCTAGCTTATATAAGGGGAAGGTTTCTTGTGTAAAGGTACTACCTAGATCAATAATGTTAATTCCCTACAATTATTGGGTAATCCAATATATTTAGATATCCAAAACATCTTTTACTTTTGGTTCATCCACATGGAATGCATCAACATTTTTCTGTTGAATAACTTCCACCTCACCTACCATCATGATTTCACTGTGGGTATCATCATATGTATTCATTTGGTGTGTCGTGAGGGGATTTTCTGATCCCCACGAAGAGAAATATTGAGAGCAGTTACTAATTGAAATCCCATCCAAGGTTCCTGATGTCTGCTGAAGCATATCATCTTCGTCATCACTGACATGGTCTATGGTTTCAGTGGAGAGAAGAAGAGATACTCATCCTTTTTTATATGAAATTCTCAAATGAAGGAAGAAATCGACTTCTCGGGTTCCATTTGATATTATTCCAGGTTCTATTATTAGAAAAAGGTATTTTAAGATGTTTATTATTCTATTCTTTGTTTTAGTACTTTCTTCCATGTATGATGTTGAATCCTTCTATTCATGTGTACTGTGTGAGTCCATCTAGGAAGTCATATTGATAGCTCTACATATCACATGTCACCAATATCATTCAGTTTAGTTAAAAATGATCAATGGATAGATTCATTGTTCTTTTCTACATTCATGTATTCTAATCTGTTTTATTTCTTTTCTTTAGTGATTATGTTTTCTAGTGGTGTTCTCACCATGCATATTGGTCAACGATATACTAAAGAACATTATATCATTATTTTATTTACTTTTCTTACACAAATTTCATCTTGAATGTTCATTTTCAATTTTAGTTAATATTTAATAAAATTTCCTATACAAAATTGTGATCTCACTACCTAGATTATTTGAACATGGGTATTTCATAGGGACTACCACATCAACGTACCCCCTAACACTTGTGTGAAAAGACAGAATAACTAGATAGCTTTGATGTGGGGAGAATTTGTCTCTCACATTAAGAATCAGATGAATTTTTTCATGACAACTCCCTAAATTATATATTCCTTGATGATTCTCCCCAACAATTCATAACACTTTCTCAAATATTCCACAATGTAAAAGTCCTATCAAAGTTGTCACGTTTTTAATTTATAACTATTTATTATTCATTGATTTTTACATGAATTTGTGATTTCTTTTACTTTAGATTGATTATTTTTAATATATGTAGATCATAATCTATTAACTTATTTTATATCACTAATATAACAAGTAAAATTGTTAAAATTAAAAGGAAAAGACAACTAAATCACCAATTGGAGGTTCCAAAAGATCTACCCAGAAAAAACAAAAGTGCACTGACTGTAATAACTAAATACACATTATTTATAAGTGTTTCTCGTCTGTATATCACCACATCGATTCATATCCAATGAAATATGATCTATGATCTAAAATGGTAGATTTAAGTGTAGATCTAAATAGTTTGTCACACAATTTGAAGATCTACAAATATTTTGACCACAATACATGATGTGTAGTCCTCGTTTTCTCATAGTAGAGAACATGGTGTGTCTAAGCATGATTCTTATCAGATACACAACATGAGGAATTTCATGTTATGAAACTCAAATGACACATGTCATGTAAGATAGAAAACACATCATGTACCTCAAACTCTTCAATAGTTGGAAATATTCCAAGTACCTAGGTGTGTGTGGAAAACATGGAAAGAAGACAGTACACACCATGTGAAGGAGAACATGTTGTGTAGTCTGATGTAGAGAGTGTATCCAATTTTATACATATAGAAGAATTAAATATATAATAATACCTTCTCACATGTGTTCCAAGTGTCATTTATTAAATAATAATTGTTATTTCATGGGATTAATAGTTATATATCGAATCAATTACCCTGTTAATAATTTTTCAGGAACATATGCAGTTACCTCCATTTACACTTATGGACTTTATTTTTTTTATTGAAATTAATTTATTTAATTTTTTTAAAACTATGGATGATTGTAATTTAGGATTAATGGATGGAATTAAAATATATTGAATCAATTAGATTAATTTGTGGCTCATTATCTTAACTAATGAATGAATCAAAGTAATTGATAAGTATATTTCAAATGTATCATCATGGCATGTTTTGTGGATGAACATTATATTAGAAAAACCATGTTTATGTGATTTATTTTTTAAATTTATTATAATTAAATTAAATTTGACAGTATGTGTTTCATCCATCCTCCTTATTATATAAGTTCATGTATTCTCTCAGTTTATTTTATACAAACCACCTTTATCAAATCCATTAGATACCCTCACCCTCATGTGAGTAAAATATTATGTAAGGATGGAGCCACCAGGTGAGAGGTGGAATTCCAAGTCCTGTTGTGGATGAAAACCCAATCGAGTTAATACATTGGGACCAAGGTGGAATAACAAAACATGAACCATGATACATCTCAATGTGTTTTCCCCAATGTTTGAGAGTTATTTTATCATCCACTAGATAAACAAACCATTAGAGAATATCATGATCATGCAACATATATTTTATTTATATTAGCTTCATGGTTAATTATATATGTATGTGGATGTTTTTTCATAAATTAATAAGAGAATTAATAAGAATGAAAGATGGAATCAAATATAATTCGATTTTTTATACATAAATTTAGACCTTGTTAATCACTTATGTAAAATCCACATAATATAAAAATGTAATGTGACAATATAAAAATGGGATTTTTGGTATAATAATGAACATCCATCAACTAAAATATTATTTCAATATAAATTCCCACTACATGAGTTAGAATTAACCTCATAGTTCAAAGTTATTGACCAACCCAAGTTGGGGTAAGTTTAATTATTGTAAAACCTTTAGATTTATATTTTGGGTTGAAATAACATGGTTCACATCAAGGCTTGACTTCCCAAATAAGATGTGGTATAACTGAGAGGCAAGGGAAGATGAAAAATTTATTATGACTTTATGATTGTGGTGTCCACTCAATGAATCAATAACATGTGAGTTAATGTATTTGGAAATTAATGAATCTTTAAATATTCTATCAATACCAATTCATGGTTATGAGAAGGCTAATATGGATCATTTACACTGTAATATATAAGAAAAGAGATATTCTAAGATAACAGTGAGGTCTATTAGGTTTGAAAAAAATAGTGATAGATTAATGGAATTTAATTTTATTAATCTCTTTTGGTAATCAAATAAATTTCTGATTAAGTGCTCTTAATTTATAGAAATGGAAATTCAAATAAATTCAACAATGACTCTATGAGCCATACTAGATAAGGTTAACCTTCACATCATTTTTAATTTCCAACAATTCTATTAGAAATTACACATTATAATATGCTATGAATGGAAATTATACATGATGGAAACCCCAATTCATTAGTCTATTTCCAAGGAGGATAGTGAGGAGGAATCATCTATCTACCTATAGTATGTAGATGACGCAATGGTTGTAAAAATTTTCATATTACCCTCTATTTATTGTGATATTCTAAATAAATATGAAAATATGGATGTATATATCATTTTATCCCACCTTTGGGATCCCTATCAGTAGAAGGTAAGTTCAGATCGATATGAGATCTCCAATTCAATATTCACATGCATGCTTGGAGAATCACCACTTACTAGGCCACATGTTGTTAAGATTATTGGCTATATTGAGAACCTATAAATATTTGGGTTTAAGATCTTGGATGAATTGTCCACAAATCATGTTATATCCTCACTACCCATAAATTTATCCATTTTCATGATGAATTATAATGCGAACAATAGTGAGAAGACACTTTTGAAACATCTTACTCTTATTCTCCAAGTTGATAAAGACATACAGAATTACAAACCCATGGTCTATAGTAAACAAGAAGATGAGGAACATGAAAAGATGATCGAATACTCATTCCAAATATAAGGCTCTAGAGAACCATACTCCCATTAAGAAGAAGATCTAGAGGCATAGAAATGAATAGTGTGTTGTATGTTTTTAATGTGGCCAGTAGGGCCACTAAAAGAGGAATTTCACCCATCCAATGAAGTAAGGGGAAGCTTACAATGTGTTTATTATCAAGGGTAATATTTTTAGATCTAAAATTTATGTATTATATACTAAATGTGGTCAAAAAATTTGTATCCAAATATATGAAAAAATAGATTTGGTAAGATTTACAGAGGTGAGGTGGATTTATATGCTATCAATAGAGTGATTCTATATGTTCTATCCATCAGATACTACCATCACACATTAACAACATAATTTATTTTGGTTTTAAATTTATATTATTATGTTCCTAGTGTTACCAAGAAAATCATTTGTGTTTATTTTTTAGTCATAGATGATTTAATTGTCATATTTGGAAATAAGAGTTTCTAGTTATTTAAAGATTTCATATTTTATGGTACATAATAGTTAAATAATGTACATTTTGTTTTAATGTATTAAAAAAATATTTTCAATTATTAATGAGAAAAATATGCATGAAAAATTGAAAATCCTATTTTTTTAATCCACATCATAGTCACGTAAATGAGACATGATTGAGAATGATCTTTGAAGAAGATTACATAGACTCTTTTGAGAATAAACCACATAAAATATGTCACACATTATTATACCAAAACAATAACGTACCACCATTTAGTGGTCATGGTAAAAGGGCCATAGAGCTTATAGAGTTGGTACCCACATATGTGTGTTTACCATTTAAATTAGAAGTAATAAGTGGATTCTCATATATTATTACTTTTATTGATTGCATGACTGCGTATGGTTGTATCCCCTAGATGAGGTATAATGATTCAATCCTTTGATAATTTCAAGGAGTTAATGAATAAGGTTGAGAGTTGTCTTGGTAAAAATATAGTGAAACTCTAATTAAATAAATGTGGTGAGTAACATAACCAATTATTTATCATTTTTATAGGGGTTTTTTTGAATTTTATCTCAACTCACTCCACGTTATGCACAATAGTGGAATGGTGTTAATGAATGGAGGAATTTTACCTTTTTGGACATGGTATGGTTGATGATGAGTTAATCAAGCATTAAATTATACTTTTGGGGGTATGTATTATATATGAAATCATGATTACAAAACATAGTACCAAATAAAGGATAAAATGGTATTATGTTCGAGTTATGGAGTGGAAAGAAACTTGTTTTTCCACATTGGGATGGAAGGAATTTGTTAATTCCAGCTCCTGAAAAAAAAACTATCACCCCTAGGCATAAATTGTGTCTTTATAGTGTATACCATGGAATATGGGGGATACTATCTATAAAACCCTTTAGATAATAATTAAAATGTCTCAATAAATTCCATATTTCTCGAGAGGGGGAACATTCTCAAGGAGGATTGTGGAATAAAAATTGAATTTTACAAATTTGATGATCAATATACATAGGAGTTTGTACATGAAAAGATTCCACAGGTCTGCATGGAATAAGTTTTTCTTAAAACATAATTATTGTATAGGAGTTATAGAGTGGAAAAATACCTGGATATATATGGTTTTTAATACCTGCTTAAAGCGACTCATATTGGTTAACAATAATGATCCTTTCTCCTACAAAGAATATGTAGAGATATCATAAACATAAAGATAAAAATATTCCATGAATTATGAGATAGATTCCATGTAAGAAAACCATCTTTGATTTTTGATTGATATTATTGTTGATGTAAAATCCACTGGGAGTAAATGAGTATTCAAGTGAAATATAGAAATGATAATTGACATAAATACTTATAAAGAATGACTACTGGATAAATGGTTTAGCAAAAATAAATTCAATGACTATGATAAACCATTTTCACTAGTTTCCATGTTTAAATCCATTATAATTTTTCTTTTCATAATATCTTACCATGACTATGAGATATGGAAAATGGATATCAAAACTAATTTCCTTAATGTGAACCTTTAGAAGGATGTGTATATGATACAACAAAAAGGTTTTCTGAATCAATGAAATTACAACAAAAATTTAAAGTTATATACATCCATTTATGGACTAAAGCAGGCATCTAGGTCATGTAATATTTGGTTTTATGAAGCCTTGAAATAATTTGGATTCATTTAGAATGAACGTGGACCATGTGTTTATAAGATGTTTATTGGGAGTATAATTGTTTTCAAAGTAGTATATATTGATGAAATATTACTAATTAGAAAGGATATACTATCCCTACAAGTGGTTGAGGGATGGTTGATAAAGTGATTCACTATAAAGTATTTAGGTGAAGAAACCTACATTCTAGGGATCAATATCATGCATGATAGATCCAAGATGAAGATTTTACTAAGTCAGGCTAAATATATTGAGTAGATATAGAATAATTTCAGTATAGAATAATCCAATATGGTTTTGGTTCTAGTGTTACATGGTATACATCATTCCATGAAATTTTTTCCATAAACAAAATAGGAAATATAGAGAATGTGTAATATACCATACACTTCTACGATAGGACATATCATGTATGCCTTGTTATATATGAGGCTTGATGTCTCCCATGCATTGAGAATAGTGGGAAGATATCAAAAAGATGCAGGTGAAAAAAATTGGACTACCGTTAATGATACCTTTATGTATTTGTGTCATACTAAGGATATTTTAATAGAGTATGGAGGAGATGAAGAGGTAGTCATCTGTGGTTATATAGATTCTACATTTTATAAAGATAAAATGATATGAATTTGTGGTCCCAATATGTCTTTTACCTCGACGGAAGAGTTGTGATCCATAAGAGTCTAAAAAATCCAGTTGCCGCTGATTATACAATGAAGTATGAGTATATTGTGTCTTTTGATGCATCTTTGGAATATTTTTGGGTTCAAAACATTTTCCCAGAGATTTATGTGTTTTCTAGAAGTCAATACCCTATCATAGTATATTATGATAGCACTATAGTGGTATCTCTTTCGAAAGGGCCATTGTCACATCAAAAGAAAAATCACATACTTCATATGTATCATCTCGTAAAGGTTTTTTCACAATGAAGTAAAGTTGTGATGAGAAGTGTATACCTGGATAAAAATGTGAAAGACCCCTTAATGAAGGTTGTATCTATGAAAATGCGTTAGTATCATATGAGTTATAGTGGAATGAATGTTATTATCATTTGGCTCTAGTGAAAGTGATATTCTGTTGGATTTGGTGGCCAAGAATTGACTTCATTAGTACTGGATTATATGTTTTAAATATTAATAACGTAACCTACCACATCTTGATTGTTTCTCTAAATTACATTTACATGTGATAATTTCCTAAGAATATGTGTCAAACTGAATGGTCATGGTGGATACCTACTATGATGTGAACCTAGAGGTGTCACAACAAAATTATTGAGTATTATTATATAATATGATGATATTGTCTGATATGATACATACAATATAGTCTATTATGGGTAAGAGTCTCATAATACATTGAGACACCATCTCATGGTGTTTTTCCATGGTAATATCCAAGATAGGTCATTATGGGAACAGACCCAGCAATAGGAAATCAATGTTTTCCTGGGTCATTGGATG
Source organism: Viscum album (assembly GCA_963277665.1). Classification (NCBI taxonomy): domain Eukaryota; kingdom Viridiplantae; phylum Streptophyta; class Magnoliopsida; order Santalales; family Viscaceae; genus Viscum; species Viscum album. Next base: position 316,894,847 of record OY728140.1, read on the forward strand.
TTCCTATCAACATACATGTGTATTGATCATTGGAATTTAGTATTTTTATTGATGGATATCATAACTCACTTACATTGATGTATTTATGAAAAATATGATGACATCTATTCACGATGAGGTAAGACATATTGGGTGCATCATGAATGATATTATATTAATGGATAAGTTTAGAAAAGATTTATCCATTATTCCCATTAATAGAAGTTTATGTCTTAGGAAATTTGATTTTAATAGAAATTACATGATTGATACATGGACATGGTGAGTGATTTCATTTCATTAATTTCAAATAAAGAGTCATTGAACATATAGGTTGATGGAACCAACAAGAAAACTGATTGATTTTAGATATTGTGATAAAGGGATTATATTACACGGTAGTCATTTGAAATAGGTTGGATATCATTGAGACATTAACTTCATTCAAAAGGGGTGATTTAGTGTTTTTTAGATGTTAACATTGAACATTAGGTTGTTATGGAAAATTCCGCTAAGAAATAGTCCAAGAGGCTCACACACTATGTGTAGTTATAATCTTAGATAAATCAATGTAATGAATTTAAAATGTTTGAATAGGTAATATTTCCTTGGGTTTAGTTGATCTCCAAAATTTCATAAAAATTTATTTGATAGAATAATTGAGTTAAATAATAAAAATAAATATTCATTTCAAATATTTGGAAAATATAATTTTTATTATATTTATTAATTAATAATGTACTGATATTTATTTATTAAATATATGATCATTATTTAAAGATTGGTAAATTTCAATGAGGGAAAGAGGACTAAGCTTAATGGCCCAATTAGAAATGATATAAATGATATTTATTTATATTATTAATGTGTATTTCATGTAATTCAATTAATAATAATAATATTATTATAATAATTGTATATGGGGTCAACTAAGAATTATAAAGTTGAAAGGGGGGTTGTGGGTGATTTTCCAATCTGAAACCTACCACAATAAATATCTAATTATATAACTTTCCAAAATTACTATTATTATACTCAATGGATAGTCAGATACTCTCTTAATACATAGAGATAGATCTAGAGATCTAGAGAAAGGCCTCTAATCCTCCTGTCTCAATCCACCAAGATAACATCAAGAGTTCTCCCTCCTTCTAGAAGAATTATACTTTAATCAACCACAAACAATGCCAGATATCAAGATTGGCCATGCTAGAACCCTGTGATTCTAAAACAATGATTATATATTATGGTGCACATGTGGATAATATATTTATGGATTCTAAACTTGGATCATATAGCATAACAACAGTATTACTAGATCCTTTAAATTAGATAATAGATGGTAAGAGGGAATTACATGTTAATTTAATTTCATATATTCTTATAAATTAAATATAAATTACATTTGAATGTCCTCTAATTCAAATTTTGGTGTTTTCCTCTAGCCAATTAATCAAGGTTATTCATTATAAATTACATTTTTCATTTGTATAAATTATGATTTAAATGTTAATACTAAAACTTTTAGTTATCTATGCCAAAAAATAATCATTTATTATGCCTGATGCCTATAATATTATTTTGGTGAGTTAGGATACATTGGGTTTGTCATGAGTAATATTGAATTAAGTAATTATACAATAAATTATTTTCCCTTATATTCTTTAATGGAAGTTCCTCTCTTAGGCTCTTCAATGATAATGAAATTACTTAATTAAATCCACGACCATGGTGTTTTATTTGAAATCTCATTTCTAAAAATCAATGAAGGAGACATCAAGAACATAGGTTAATGAAACTAGTATGCAACGTACATCAATAGATATATCATGAAAATGGGATTATATTATACAATGTACATTAATATATGATTTTATGTTGTTGTGCCATTCACTTATTTGACTTTGGTAGCCTTGACATGTTTCTATATTCTGACCATAGAGTTTAAGTGATGTAATCTAAGGTCACTCAGATAGTGTCTGAGAGGGAAATATACAAATTGTATCTAGAGCATCACTTAAACTCAGTATGATTTCTTCAAGTTGAATAAAATTTATTCGTGTGCATGGTTTAATAGTTATTCATATTTGGTTGATTGAATATATTCGGTCATTAAGTATTCAAGAGAATAATATGTGTGTTGAATATTAAATAAATATTTATTTTATAGGGAATTATTTATTTAATTATGTGAAAATATAATATTCATTTGTCTATCATATATACAAAAGGTAAAAATTATTTATTTATTTGGTTAGATGAACATTTAATCAATATTTACTCATTTATATAGTGAATATAAAATTTATTTATTTGTAAATAATGTAGTGGAATTTATTTATTCAAATAATATAAATTATTTTAATTCTAATAAATATTATGTAGGATTATAGGAAATGGATTAATCGTATGGAAAGGAATGATTTATTAAATATTATTTGACTAAATATGAATTTATTTATTCAAGGAAATAAAATTTTTGTGTTCATGAGTTTTAGCGCATGTTTTGTAAATAATATTAATAAGATTATTATTTTAACATGGGGTACGTCGGGGTTTGGGATAATAATAAAGGACCATGTTCAATTATGTATTCTCTAACACTAGGTAAATAAATACCCAGTTATAACATTTTTTAAATCCAATGAATCCCACCCACCATTTCACTCAATGATTTCAAGAGGTAATAATATCAAGGCCGAGAGATTTCTTCACATTTAATTCCATCAAGAATTAAGAGTAATCATCAACCATTTCCCTATTGAGTTTAGACAGAAAAATATTAATCCCTTCTCAAATAAAAATAATTCTATTACGATCAACATTTATTAACACAAGCACTATAATAATCCATCATTGGACTATGAGAATTCTACAATGATGGACAATGTTTCATGGAACATGTGTGGATCACCACTATCACAACAATAAATTCTCACTTTTCTAATGTTTTATTTCTAAAGGATTACGATCACAAAAAACTATTTTCAATGGAAATTCATCACAATTTGTCCATTGTAAAAAAGATCTAATGGGTAAACACACTTGGTTGATGAATCAATAGTGTCATCACTAAGTAGTATATCCTCAGTCAAGATATGAATAATGTTATCATAATCATCTTGATCCATCTGAAACATATCATTAATTTTACTAAAAAACTTATCTACTATATAAAAAATTGAAGTAATTTAACAAGTATTAAACCCTTTTTTAAAATAAACAATGTAAAAATAATGTTAATTTAAAACAATTATTAATTCAATATAAATTATAGAAATCTAATAAATATTTATTTAAAATAAATAATATATCATTATTATTCTACTTCTTTATCTTCATCTTGGTATTCATCTTAAGTTTAATTAGTGTTAATGTCATCACATTCTTCTTCACGATCAGAAAATTCCCTATGAGCTTTAATTTCATCATACCATATAATACCAATGCCATCAGTTACATCATCGACATTATCAACACCATCATCCCTTAAAGGGGTGGTATCATCATTAATATATGTATCTCTTCAATTAAGATATATATTTGGTCGTGATTCTTACAAAATTTCAATATATTTCAATTAGACAGACCCACTTTAATTTTCCATAACCTGGTCAGAATTTATTTTTATTACACTCCACCACACATTTCAATATCATAATGTATCATAATAATTTTCATAGTAAAAAATATATATTCTTGATATTTAAACAAAAATGGTTTATTTTCTAAAGGAATACTTTTATATTTAATATCAATGATTACATTTCATAGATGAATATGCAATCCTTGATCAGTATCAAACCAATGAAATTTACTAATAATCATGAAATTATTACCTAGATAAAATAACTTAGTTAGTTTATCCATCATCCATTAAAAGTGAACATCGCTTATTTGTGTTGATATCCTCTTAAACTATCAGTAATGTTCATTGATATTTCTGATTTTCTATATATACATATATGAAATAGAAATTTGTTAGCTAAATAAGCATTAAAATATTTGAGCAATATGGGTGGTGGATTACTTAATTAATATAATAGACTATCGATTTTATTTCCATGTTTTGATAAATGGATAAAAATACTTAATAAAATATTAAATAATAAATTGATTTCATATGATCAATCATAAACAATTTTAGTTACCAGCCTTTGAAACCAATAAGAAAAATTATGTTGTCATCATTCTTAAAGAGTAGTTTTAGAAGTTTGTGTGAATTGTTTTTGATATGGTCATCATATAATAAAAAACAATTAAAATAAATTTACTTTTATCATGTGTTTGAAAAAATTTAAATAAAAGTAGCACTTGCGACAGAAATCGTCTCACTTATTCATAATTGAGAAAAAAAATATATGAGCTCTATATAGTTCTTAATTTTAATTCCATAATTCATGATGGCTAAAAACACTAATATCATAATGATAATAAACTAAAAATTGGTTTTATATGGAATAATCAAAATTTTCCTCATTATAACTTATTTATTATATTTCAAAATATATTCGGATTGAAAATAATAGATCAAAAATTTTAAATTTTCTCCTGTGAGTAGACTAAAATAATTGACCCTTCAACTAATACCTTTTTATGAATCCGATTATTTAATTTTTACATACATATCTTGAAAGGGTATATCCATCATAATTTTAATATCCCTAAACATTTAACTTCATATATAAAATACAATATTAAATGTTCCATTGAGTCAGACAAAGCCATGGGAATTATTTTTTCATATTTACATAAAATTTTAACCATATCTTTTGACAATGTAGATAGTGCATCAAATTATTTTGTTGATGAAAAAATGTCTCTAAAGAAACATGTTATATTATTCAACACATCCCATATTCATGAATCTAGTATCCCAGTGAGAATAATATGTCATAATATTTTCTTGATGACATAACATTCTTGAATTTTTAACCTGATAATATATCTATTTCTGACAGAACATGACAAATCAGAAACATATCCATGAGGTCACCAAAAATATTTTATCTAGTGATAAAATAATAATAAACATTATTTAAAAAAGGGTATAGGATTATAATGTATTAATTAATTTCATTGATCTTTCCTTTTCAAAAAACTCAATTTTAGAAGGTCTATAACTTAAATAAAGATATAACCATGACTTCATAGTATCATTGGACTTATCAGGTGTGTCCAAAATGGTATAAAATATGTTATCAAAATAATTCTTCTCAATATGAATTGAATATATGATTTAAAATATCAAAAAATAAGACAAATTAGGAAACTTCCAAAAATAGTTTTCTTTATCAAATTGTGAACACTCCCAGAAATAATTTTTTTATTTTACAATTGGTCTAAATGTATTAGGATGTAATGAATAGGGAACATATTTTACCTGAATACCTAATAGCACTATTAGATGTTCATATATTTCAATTCTATCTTTTCATAAAATTATATCTATTCCATAACAATGGATGACCAATAAGAACAGATACTTATTGACACTTCATAAAACAATTATTTCTTTTTTTAATGATAATTAATTACTTTCTTCCATCCATGAAGTATGGGGGAGATTTTTAAATATGTGTACTCCATCCTAAAAACATACCATACACCTATGATTAATTTATTGTCTCCATTAATGAAAATTTTATTATAAAATTCTAACTTATAACTACATCATATGTAGTTAGAGTTTCATTTCATAATAAAATTCACTCATAAATTAATGGCCTTAAATAAAAATTGATATTATTTTTTGGATTTCCTGGAATTTTTAATTCAATATATATATATATATGGTTCTTTCATCACCATCCAAGGAGGTGATTTTTAAGAAGTTATAAAAATAGTCCAATAAGAATATTGACTATCTTAATCACCAAATGTATAGAAACAATTAGTAGAAAGACCCATATATGTGTTATGAGGTTATAAAGAAAAATATTAATGCACCTAATCACGTTTTATCTAAGAGGCACCACCATAAGGATGATTTAGTATTTTAATGACAAAAACATTGGATCTATTCCATTTCATTAATGATTTTTGTTGTGAGACATAAATTGATGTTGTATTACAGATGTAAAAGAAAAATATCTCTATTCTTTAACAGTAGTAAATTAGAAATTTCCTATTTATACCTCTTTCTACCTCAATTATCCTCAATTTTAAAAATTAAGTAATGATATATTTTCTCTAAAATGTAATATGAAACCATTTGATCATTCTTGAATCCTCTTATTACTAATGCCTAAATTATGAACCAAAATTTTTATTTCATATAAATTTGTAGGAAAATTATTTCCTTCAAACAATAATAATTTAAATAAAGAAAATAATTGAACAAAACAACTATTTAAAATTATACAATTGGATTTTATTTCCATAATTTATTTACCATCATAAAAGTTTTATCTTAAATCCCAGATATAAGGCCTCCTCAATAGATTTCAAAAAATAAAAAAAGTATATGGTTCCAATTTGGGATTATAATTATCATTTTGAGTATATGTTTCTTGGAAAGTTGTTCTAAGAGAATCATGTACTACATTATGAAAGTGAGATGAAACTGGAACAAAAAAATATTATTTACTTTAGAATATCATACACCATGGTTATATAAAAAGACATAATCATTCTAAAAACTGAAATCAAAATTTTAAACTCTGACAATATCAAATTTTTCATGCCTTTAAAGATCACACTTATTACATGAGCACTTAATAGTTCATTTTGAATTTTTTTATTTGAATGTGACGAGGTAAATGATATAAAAAATTCGACACCTTAGATGTAGACCTAATTTATACAAGATATTTTTATATTTCTATGATGATTTACCCCATCACGATCTCATAGTAAATAATATTTCCAATTTTATGGATCCAGGTTTCAAAACAAATACAGCGATAAGTTTATTATATATAAAATTTATTACATGTGATTTTTTCAATAAATGACCAATTAATTATTTCTATAATATATTTAATAAAATAGTAAATTTCAAACATTATTAGAAATTTTGAAATTTAAAAATACGAATTTATAAAAAAATATTAATTTATATTAATTTAATCAAAATTATATCCATGTATAGTAATTTATAATAATTAATACTTATTTTTCTTAACAAATACTCTATGAAAATAATTTCTAATAATTTTATAGTAATTAACACTAATTAATACTAAATTATATCTATTTACAGTATATTGAACAAATTTATACTAATTTGTGGGGAATTAATACTAATTTATAGAAATATACATTATTTTAAAATAATTTATACTAATTTACAGTATGTTTTATTAATTTATACTAAATTATATCAATTAATAGGAACATATTCTGAATAGTATTAATTTATTACAATTTATATATTTTTTGGACTATATTTTTAAGAATGTTTACTAATTTTTAATAATTTATAGTAATTTATTTTAATTTACTATAAATTATATCAATTTATCATAATTTATACAAATTTTTGAGGAATTAGTACTAATTTCTAGTAATATATTTTAATTTATCATAATTTATACTAATGTATAACAACATTTACTAATTCATACTAATGTATATCAAATTTTATTTATTTAAGACTTGTTTTTATTAAATTTATACTAATATATATTAATTTTAATTACTTTCTATAAAATTAAAATAAATTTTATTATGTTATAATTACTATGAAAAAATAATATTTAGTTATACCAATAATTATAAATTTATGTTAATTATAGTAAATGATATAAAAGTATTCTAATTATATCGATTTATAGAATTGAATATTAATTTAAACAAATTTGTGATGAATTGACACTAATTTATATAACTTTATAGTAATTTTTACAAAATGATAGTAATTTATAAATATTTATATCTATTGATAATAAATTATATCAATTTATTAAAAATTTATAGGAATATAAAATAATTTCTATTTATTTTTCTTTATCTTTTATTAATTTATTGTAATATATATTAATTATTATTAATTTATTCTAGTTTTTTACAATTTATACTAATTTATACTAAATTATGGCACATTATTATAATTTATATTTTTTATACTAATTTGCAATGAATTTAAACTAATTAATAAGATTTTATATTAATTTATACTAATTTTTAATAATTGATAGTAATTTTATAAAAATATATAATAATGTATATGAATTTTTACAAATGTATATAATATTTTTATGAATAAATAATAATTTATTTGAATTTATCAATTTATACTAATTTTAACAAATATATAATAATTTTCATTAATTATTTTTAATTCTTATCAATGTGTAATAATTTATAGTAAATTATATCACTTTATAATTATTTATATTTTTAATACTAAATTTTATTGATGTTAAAAGAATTTATAAGAATTTATATGAATTTATACTAAATTATATCAATTTTTTGTATTTTTATATTAATTTATAATAATTTATATTATTTTTTCTAAATTTATACAAATTTATATGAATAACTAATACTTTATATTAAATTATACTAATTTATATGAATATATTATTTTTCTTATTTTTTTCAATTTTTATCAATTTAAACTAATATATATTAATGGTTATTTATTTATACTAATTTTTAACAATTTTTAAGAATTTTTAATAATTTATGATAATTTATACTAAATGATATCACATTACAATAATTTATATTTATTTATACTAATTTTTTATGGTTTTAAACAAATTCATAAATATTTACATGAATTAATACTAATTAATATCAATTTATAATAATTTACAATAATCTATATTATTCTATATTAATATTTACACATTTATACAAGTTGCTATAAATAAATAATAATTTATATCAATTTATAGTAAATTATTTCAATTTATTCTAATTTATACGAATATATCATAATTTTAATTAATTTTTTTAAATCCCTACCAATTTATACCAATATATATTAATTATTGTTGATTTTAACTGATTTTAAATTATTTATAAAAAATTATACTAAATTATATCACTTTATACTAGTTTATATTTATTTATACTAATTTTATATGAATTTATACTAATTTTTTAAAAATTATTTAAATTTATTCTAAATTGAATCACTTTTTAGTAATGTTTTAATAATATATCATAATTCTTATTAATTTACATCAATTAATACTAATTTTGTTTAATTTAAATCATTTTATACTAATTTATTTTAATTAAAATCACTTTAAACTAATTTTTATTAATTTATACCAGTTCAAAATATTTTTTATTAATTTATATAAATTTAATATTAATTTATAACAATTTAATAAAATTATATCCATTTGTATAAAACTATAATAATTTAAATTAAATATAATTCCAATTTAATGAATTAAATTTACTAACAAGAAAAATAAATTAAAAAATAAATAAATAGAAAAAATTAATGGCAATTAAAAATAATGTCTAAAAAAATGCCACAAAATTGTTATTATACCAAATTATTTATGCATCTGGTCCAAAATTGATTGTGATGGAGAAAAGAATAGAAAATAGAAAACATTTTTTATCCAAATAGAATGATTGTGGGATAATTGTGAGGAGTAGCATGCGACACATATTTATAATTTTGTTTTTGCAACGGGGAGTTTCTTTATTGCAAAAGACTACTTCCAAAAATAAAATTTGTCACTCAACAAAAAAACTATATGCGACATATCAATTGAAAATAATACTTTTTTGTAGAAAAAATCCATCGCAAATATAGAGATATATGTATATTTTCAACGGATCTGTTGTAAATACTTGTTCTCAGAAGGGGGTATTTTCGATTGACGTATCAGTATGCTATAAATAACCAAGCATCAATAAACTATTTGTGGAAGTATTTTGTTTCTTTAACAAATATGTCTTTCCTAGTATTGTGCGTGCAAGGGCACCAAAATCTATCACGAAGGATGTCTTCATCCATTGCAAAAAAGTCTTCATTGAAAGTCTTTTTTATGGATAAACTGGTCCATCGAAAATTGTAAAATTTCAAAGACTATTTATGATGGAATTCGATTTTTTCACAAATAACCTTTCACAAAAGAGTTATTTTCCATTATTTTAGAGAGAATCACCACTTGATTTCCCTAACACAATGACAGTGTGACAAGAGGTCTCAAACAAATCATCACTGAACAATGAATTCCAATGAGAGGTAATTCTTAATCTTGTCTGAAATTAGTTAAAAATTATACATGATAATCTCATCCAATGGATTCTGAAGATCATATTTCATTTAGATTTGTGGAGAAATCCAAAGGAGTTAATGAAAACCCATTATTAGGCATTGGCCAAACCTGTTTTACTATGTCCCATAACCTTCATGTTTTATCAGAGGATTCTCATAATAATTTTGTACTTTTTTGTTCATCGAATGATATACATGTTCGTTGTTTGTATTCCATTTCTGTTGATTTTTTATTTTAATTCGATTTTCAATATTACACATTTTCTCACCTTCATATGATCCATAAAAAACGAACAATTGATAAATAAAAATGAAAGGATCCATTGGGAGGTGTTAAGGGTTCTGACCAGATTATATAGTTACATGAAATGTAACTAAAAGGTACATTTCATGTAAATAAGTTCACCGCATCTGGATGAGCCACTGGATATGTGGTGCACCACAAGAAAATAAACATGCAGAGTAATTCATACACTACATGTTGACCAGACATACATTCACATGACTTTAGGGTCTACATATTGTGTAACCTCCTTACAGACAATGTAGTCCAAAACAGTTTGCCCAAAAAATTCATAGAAGCCATGTGGTCAAAGTAAACATCACATGACTCTTAAAGACTTATAGTTAGTCAGCTCTTAATTAATTAGATTGTGCTCTAGGCCTATGGGATATGTTCGGTTTCATATCAACCCACTTTAAAAATGGTATTATCAAAAAGAATAAAAAAATGTAAGGCCATCATGATTCAAATAGATTACACTCAATGTAGCACATGTTCATTCTATTTAACTCAATAATGTTCACAAGGTGTATATGCCCAGCTACCTGAGTGTGTGCCACAAAGACACAAAATGCGATATAAATGTGATGAAGCTCACTAGTACATGTTGAGTAATCACCCAATAATCAATACAATTAAATTTTGTGAAGAAATAATTTATCAAAATTTTAAAATCAAACCTCATTTCCAACAAGTGGTATTCCACTGTGTAATAGGGTTTTAGGATTATTTAAATTGTCAATTGATTTCACATAATTAAATCACCATAATGGTCAATGTATTAAATACATGAATTTAAATAAGTAAAAATTAAGTGGTTTAACACGTGTCTAATTTTCATTAATTCCACATTTATTATGCGATATTATGACATGCATAATTTCATTCTTCTTAACCAAGTGACCTTCCATGTATGTCAATGTTCCATGGGAGTATTTAATACACACCTACGAATACTGAAGTTGGTTATTTGTTGTGTTTCCTCTAAGTATACACTATTCACATATTTAATTTTAAATAATATTCATCGATTTAATTTTTTTAAATTAAAATGATGGATTTTCCAAGACTATCTGGACAACATAAAATAAATGAATTAATTAATAAATAATATAATTAATTGAATTAATTAGAGGAAATTCTATATTAACAAAAGAACGAATTGAAGTGAACGTCAGCTAGTGTAAAAATATGTTTTATTTTCATGTGTTGATGATCATGATCTTAGATAAACCAATATATAATTTTTTTTATTTCAATTCAGTTATTATTTCATGTTGTAGTAATTATTTTATTAAATTAAAATGATATCTTATGAGTCTTCCCATCCTCTATTATGTAAGGTCCTTCATGCCAATTTTTATTTTTGGTTAAACCCATAACCAATCCTTTGGATCCCAAAACATTCATGAGAATATAATATTATGTAATATATGGATCTCTCAAGTGAGTAGAGGCGATATGAGTTCCAAGACAACATGAAACCAACCTTGGAGTTACATTTGAGTGCAAGTTCAATACTATAGCTCAAACAAAGTTAATTTTCAAGGATTTTCCATAGGTTAAGATTTATTTTACCGCCCATTAAAAAAGCTAATCATTAGATAAGTTCATGATCATGCCACAATTATTATTTTAGTTTCTTAGTTATTTATGATCCTTTATTATTATCACCTAATAAGTGTATTAACAATCTTGTAATATGGGAATAAAATAAATTGTATTAGGATTAAATTTTATCTTGATGTGGTTAATCAATTAATTAATATTAAATTAATATATACAACCATTTAATAAAAATAAAATCGGAAATTTACACATAAATCTTAAAATCCCCCAATCAAAGTATTTAGTCGGTATAGCCTTCCACTACCTGCGTATAAATCAAACCATACTTCAAAGTTCTCGACCAACCTCTATTGGGGTGCTTTCAATTATTGGGTAATTTCTATCTTGGTTTTTTGGTTGAACTAAACCTAGTTCAAATTAAGGTTTGATCACCTCCACATGACTTATTAAAACTAGTAGAGAAGTGTTAGGAAAATCCATATTTGGGATTTCATGATTGGGGAGTCCACTCAATGGATTAAGAAGTTGTGGGTTAATATAGTTTTCAAGTTATGCCTACCTAAATACCTTTGACTATATGGTCAAACATTTGTATGTATTATAAGTAGGGGTATATGGATCAATTCCACAAGAATATCCATGCACCAAGATATTTAGAAACAAATGATGAGGAAATTAATTTAGATCAAATAGTGGAAGACTAATAGATATAATTTATCACATCCAATATTTTGGTGATCAAGATTAAAATAAAAATACTCTTATAATTAGTATAGAGCATGGAAAGTGAAATAATCGTAACATTGTGATAATTTAGGATCACATCGCGTCCTTACTGGAACATAATTCCAATGGTGTTCTAGTTGTTTCATACATTAAACTATGATTAGAAAATTTATATTATGTTCCATAATTCCCTATACATGTTTACCCACCACATACAACACGTGAAGGAGAGACGGATTCCTAGAGGAGGTACATGGATATGCTCTAATTATCCATTTCGTTTGGATATTAGTTTTCTCTCGAGGACTGATAATGAAACATAAGGACATGAATTATTATACCATCGTATATCATCTATTATCCCACAATAATATCACAGAAAGGATTTAGATAAATGGAATTGTAACTACATTATACTAGTGTAAACTAGAAGATGGTTCTTAGTTATTGATCTTTCCTTCAATATACTGATATACATTGATCAGTTAGTGATGTATGGATTCTATATCCATTTAATCTCATAAAAAATCCTTAACATCCCATAAATCCTTATTAATCATATGATATGAACAACTCTTGCATTTTTTAACAAAACATCCCTAGAAAAATAAGATTTGTGGTGAACTTCGTTCCACATCCCTTATGTTGAAAAAAAAATGAATTGCATGGTTGAAACCCACCTGAATATTTTATAGTAAATGGATCATTAAAAAATTATTCCAATTAAGTAAACTAATTAAAGGTTGTGTGGTGAATTGTAGACTATTTACTTCTAATATAGACAGTTAGGTCATTTCAAAATTAACTGTATTGAATTTGAAGAGAATTGATTTGTTAAATCTAGTTCAATAATATATTTTTCATATTATGTTGTGTTTATATCTAACTTATTGGGTATTTAATTTTTTTTATTATAAGAACAAAATAAGTTGTATGTGTTCTCCCAGTGATAGAGAAAGAGTGATTCACATGTATTCAATGATAGGAAGAAAAAAATGTTACAAGAAGCAATTGTATTCTCCTAGTGATAGATAAAGAGTTATTCCAATATCGATATTGAGAAACACATGACTTCATAAGTAAGTTTTTTCTAGTGGTTGGGAAATGGTGATTCGAGTGTCAATAATGAGAAACACATGACATCTTATTTACCACTTTATTGATTCTAATTGAGTTATTGTTTGTGTTACATGTTACCAAATATTTATCTCACTATTCTATGGAATATAATGAGAAAATATTTACTTAAAAAATTTATGTTGTTCTAGAAAACTACAACTAATTAATAATTCTATTAAACTCAAATCATAAATATCGAACATTTAAAATAAATAGTGAATGTATTTTTAAGGCTCATACCTAGTTGTGGAAAGATAATTCTTAGTCAAATAAAACTATAAGTTGTGATGTATATACCTAGTATAAAGCATAGATTATTATGGTCTAAAATTCATTTCTATATAAAATAGTTATGTTCTAAACTAATAAACATTTAGAATTATAGGTAAGCCTCAAAGATTTTGGAGTTAGTTCATCTATATATTGTGAACTATTCCCAAAAGAATATGGAGGTAAATTAACATACATTATGATATTTCATAAGAAATATTTAGAATACTCAAGGCTGTAATAAATCAAATCAGTAAAGGATATAGGATACTTTATTCTTTTATGTCTAAGTACGTCTTAACCAAGTATTCATCGATCTTGTTACGTGGATCGAAATTTTTTATAAACACACATAGACTTATTCACTTTTATGTATAAATTAAGATCGATGAGGAGTCTTATATATGTATTATAGTCTTTCATGATTCTTTTCCAAATATGTTTTTAAAACAGTAGTGTAACAACCAACCATATGACAACTATATTGACTAATGGATATCTTATAAAGTTATGATATGAAGTAAATCCATTATTTTATAGCCTTTGTTGTTTTTTATGGGATCCATTTGTAATGCTGGAAAAATATTTAAATGTATATCAAGAAAACATATGGTTCATCTCAATTAATGATCATATTATAAAAAAGGACATTACATCCCCCAATATAGAAAAGTTATTGATCATACCAATTTTATTTTATGTGGTAAGTACATCTCATTTTGATATAATTGGATAAAGTAAGGCATTAGTAGAATATTTTCACTAGGTGCACATGTTGTCATAAGAACATTAAACATCACAAATGTAAGTGGGAAGATTTATTGTAGTGGAAGATAATACATAGGATGGTAAAAACCATAATGGTAGTTTTATTTTCACCATGGTGGGTGATATATTACTTGATAAGAATATTAAATCCTATAGATAGAAGTAATTTGAAATTATCTATGATTAACACGTTTTTATGAATTCAATAATTGAATCCATATACCTAAAAATCAGGATTATTGTAATTTGGATGTTTTTAGATATGATGTTTCTCATGAGTATTCAAGAGAAACAATATATTGATTGTAAAATTTGTTATGAATAAATAATGATTGATTATCAATATTTTGAATGTAAAAGACACAATACGTGACATAAACCTTTACTCTAATCATCATACTAAAATTTATTTGAATTTTACCTATCATAGATACTCTGTTCATTGTATTAATTTTTCGATATCAAGGTCCACCTATCATGAAGATAACTTTATAGTGTATATGGCATGTCCAAGAAGGTTGGTGACATCAAAGATATCTAATATGGATTGCATGTCTCAAGGACCAATTTATGGGTTAAAAACTATAATGGAAATAGTAAATTCATTTGAAATTAAATGATTCTAATGGTCTAAAAGAGGTTAGTTGGAGAGATAGAGTTTTCCAAAAATCCTATGTTTGACAATATATGAAAAAAATATTATTATTATTCTGGTTATATAATACAAAATAATTTATCCAAAAAATGGATTATGAAGAATCCTAAGTTATAGGTAACTTGATCTACTAGTTCGATTCGGGGGTTTATTATTGCAAGTCATAATACAAAGTTGACATGGTATTGAAATATAAATTATGTTACAGTACACACAAATTTTTTCTAGTTCTGCATGCTATTCATATGATGTATAGACTTTATATGACTAATATTATTTTGGAAATCTCTCTCACATGACATGAAATATACATATGTTTGATCTTACTTATGTGACAAAGCGAGAATGAAAATAGTAAATAGGACTAAGTGAGTAGCGTTGGTTCTAAACTGGAAATTTCAAAAAGTGCCTAAGGAAGAAAGAATAGATCTGTTCCAGGTAATTATATAAATGAGAATACTAGTTTTTAGGGAATATACAACTAGCCTTATTTATATCAATTTCATCTAGTACCATAGTTAAATTAATATAATATAAAATGGGATAAACATATTATAGCGAGTAGTTTCTATATATACATCAGAACAAGTACATTTTGGCTTCTGATGAATCTTAATAAACAAGTTTAGTAATGATTTGTTTTGACAGAATTAGTTATACATAGATAGTAAAAAACTAATCATAACACGGTGAATTTTAACTATGGAATTATCCAAGATGTAAATGATGGTGGAAGAAAAAATATACACACTTGGTGTTTTTTTATCTGGAGGTATTTTCATAGAGGGACCAGGTCATAGAAATAAAAAAACAATCGGTAACATGGTCGGATGAAAAACTGAATTCATTTCTTAGAAAGGATAAATTTATCATGTGAAGCTATCAGTTAAGTTGTAGTAGTTGGATATAGTATAACTGGGAGTCTTTTGGAGTTTCTTACTTAGAACCAACTACTATTACAGTACTAAAATATTAATATTTTTTAATATTAATTAATATCTTATCATATGCAGATTGTTCATCATCCTGACATCTATATGATAATTCTCTAATGTTATATGTCACACTAAAAGGTCAAAGAAATTCATGCTATTATTATAACCCATAAGTTTCAGGAGATTATTCTTTGACATATGTTCCATACCAGGTTGATATCATTTGAAAGAAAAATAATAATATATGCTATCATTGTTGGAGACTCATAGTACATTGAGAAAATTTCTCATAGTGTATTCCCTTAGTAATCTTCAGAGCAGGAGACTTTGAGAACTTGACCTGCCAGTAGGGAATCTACATTTAGCTGTTTTGTAGGATGTTTCTATATGGGGATGTTTTTAATGGTACATAGACATTAATATTATTATTGATGAATATCATGGTTTTGTAATTTGATGTATTGATGAAAATTGTGATGGCACGTGATCGTGGTGCGGTAAGATATGTTGGGTGCACCAATAGTGATATTGCATTAATGAACAACGTAATAAATGATTTTTTTCCCTTCTATTATTTAATTATATTTTATATATAGGACCATATTATGAGAATATAATTGATTAATGAAATCCAAGGCCATGGTGTTATATAGACAAGTTTGTTTCCCTAAATTCAATGAATAAGACATCAATCATATCAGTTGATGACATCATTATGTAGCATACTCGATTAAATATGTTATATTAAAGGATTAAATTGAAAAATGTACATTCGTTTGGGGTTTTATGTAATTGTTATATTAAATTTGTTCACTATAAGAGCCATGGTATGTTTATAGATGCTAACATTAGACTTTAGGCAATGTATCATAATGTAATTGAGAAAAGTTCATATAGGGTCACACACTAAGTGTATGAAAAAACTTAGTTAATTTCAATATTTTTTTACATGTAAAATTAATATTATTCTCATACATGGTTTAATTGTTATTCATGATTGGTTGATCGAATGTATTCAGTCAGTGGATTTTTAAAAGAATAGTTTGTGAGTTGAATATTAAATAAATATTTTTCTCTCTTGTGAGTGTTTATTTTAGCATGTCAATGTATAATATTTATTTATATCTAGTATATTATCAAGGTAAACAATATTTATTTATTTGGTTATTTAAATATTTAATATGTATTAATTAAATGATATAGTGAATCTAATATTTATGTATTGGAAAAAAAATTTGTGAAAATTATTTATTTAAATAAATAGAGATTATTCAAATTATGATGAATATTATAGAGGATTGGAAGAATAAGATTAATATTCTTGTGAGAAATTATATTTTCTATATTATTTAACTAAATACTGATTTATTTATTCTAGGAAATAATATTTTTTGATCCATGATTTTTAGTGTATGTTAGAAAAATAATAATAATGTGATTATTCTTTAGACATTGGGTTCTTCAGAGAACATGAAAATAATAATGGATGATGTGAAAATATTTATTATCTAACCCAAGGTCTATAAATACCGAGTAAAATCATTTTATAACCCTATAGAATCCTAGCCATCATTATAAACAAAACATTCTTGAGATAATTCTCTCAAGACTTAGAGAGATTTTCTCCAAGAATTGTCTCATTAAAAGAGATCAATACTCCACCATTACCCTCTTAGTTGTAGAGAGAATCAGATCAATCAAATCTTACCTTGAATGATTCTATTGTGATCAATGATGATTGAGGCAAGATCTATAATCATATATTTTATCACTTCATGAATTTTATAGGGATGATCATAGATTCATTGAATATGTGTGGATCACTACTAGATGGAATCTACCCTTGATTCCTCTGATGCAATGATAGTACGACAAGAGGTATCAACTGCATCATTTATGAAGAAAGAATTACGATGAGCGTTAACTCTTTATCTTGAATCCAATTAATTATAAATTATAAGTAATGATACTATCTCATGATTTCCTAGGTTTCTATTTCATCTTGATATGAGGAAAAATAAAAAATATTTTATGAAAAACAATTGTTGGGAATGCGCAAGGCCACTTTCATTATGCCTCAAAATCGTCACCTAATACACCTCCAATCATTATAAATTGTTCATCCCAAGATATCCTTCTTGAATCGTGATCTTTTTTTCTCTTCTCAATAATCACAATTTAATTTTTTTATTCTAATTTCACAAGACGAGTAACATTACTAGAACCTATGGGAGGAGACATCATAGTAAATGAAGATGAGATCCTCCCAATGGCTCGTGACTAAGAGGGCCCAATAAGAAATCCTTGCACACTTCCAATATGATCCTACATAAAAACTAGGCAATAAATTCATAGTGGGTGACTCATGATGACTGTAAGGGATTTACATCACATAAATCTTTGATTGTTTTCTATAGATAGAAAATAAAATTAATCACATATAAAACCAATAATAAAACATTACAATGATAATCAATTTCATGCAAACCATATTTCAAAAAAACATTTTCATAATAATATATTCAATGGAACTATTAAAATAACCCATTAATTTGATTAATTATAAATAAACATAAATTCAATGTTTCATTATTACTCATTTTCATTTACTCTCTAGGTCCAATATAAATATTAATATAAAATCAAAACATCAATAATAGGTACCAACTAAGTGAAATATTTATTAGATATCAATATCAAAATCACTCAAGAAAATAGGAAATCCCATTATTTCATTTTAATTTAATATTAGTGATGATATTACATTTGACAAGAAATCATATAATAATTGTAATACGACAATATCAAATCATAAAATTGAATATAATAAATCAATAAATTCCTATTTAAGATGATATTCCATTTAAAATATATTATTTAATTCTAAAACTCCCACTTAATCAAAATTTAATTGTAATTTATATTTTTTCCCAAATGTTTTTAGTAAGTTCATTTAGATAATTCCCATAGAATTTATTGTAAACATAAAAACCAAACTCAATTCAAATGACCTCATGACCAAAATACTTCTCCTATATCATCAATGGGATGATTAATAGCCATTAAAATTTATATAATGCATATTTAATTAAATTATATTTCATTATAGCTAATATATTTTTTTCTTCGATCTTCTCCCCCAAAAAGTATTAGAACTAGATATGTGTGGGATGAATTGTCTTCATTTGAATAATGAATTTTTTTATGGGTATTAATAAAATAAAGAAGGTTGATATTAATAAAAAATGCTCTATTTTTATGAAATTAATATCAATTTACTAAGATAGATCATATACTTTATATGAATTGAAATTATGAATATCTAAAAATAATTTCCAATGATCCCATGGTATCCATTTAGTCACTTTTCATACATATGAAAGAGACTCAAAAAGGTTTTATTGAATATAAACAATATATTATACATAAAGTCCTACATTTTCACCAAACTGGTCATTTTCCATTGATGCACAACCACTTCAAACACATAAAAATGAAAAATCATCTAAATATTAGAAATACAAAAACAATTAGATGTATACTTGATATGAATATCAAATAAAATTAACTTCTGATATATATTTTATCTTACTATTACTTTCTTATTAAAAATATAATTCATAAAAGTGATGTGAATGTGCCTACAATCAAGACATTTGATGGGAAGGGGTGTCATATCATATTATAACTACCCCAATATATTCCAGAATAAGCCTCTGTTATCATCTATAGGAACCATATACATTTAAAATGGAATAATCACTTTAAATCATGTCATCCATAAAAAAAATTTATGTATTCATGTTCATTTTTATTATGTTATTATATGAATATATTCAATAAATGTATTCATTAATTTCTATACAGATGTCATAAATTATTTTATACATTAACAATTACATACCAATCATTGTCACCATCCAATATCCATGTGGTTGTAACTATGAATCCATATTCTCTATCAATCACAACTCCTGAGCTGATCCATCTAATACCCCCTGACATCACTACAGTAGGAGGTTATGTACAATAATCATGGAGTATACATGTTGAATATGGTAGGATATTAAATGGTTGTAAATGGATGAAAGCAATCATACTGAATGTAAGAAGAATATATGGTGAAGTATCGGAGCATAACAATTGGGTATGATGAAATATGAGTTGTGAAAGACCTAATCATATCTTTAAATGTTTTTTATGACATTCCAATATCCAAATTTTTTCAATTAAACCTTGTTCATTTCAATTTTCTAGAAAATAAATTAAAAATAAAAACAAAAGGAAAAAATATAGCAAATGTTAGTTTATAAATATATAAATCCTTGATTATCATTAATGGAAGATAAAAAAGTGTCATATCAAAACCAAAGGAAAGAGTAAAATAAATCTTAGGTTAAAAAACAAAATTTACTCAATTTGCCTTAATAAATGTGTATCATGTAATTTTCTTCATATTCTACATTTATTCCAATGTTTCATCATTAAATTTTGGGTTCTATTTGTCATACACACGATCTATTTTCCCAATTTTATAAAAACTACTCTATTTCATAAGATATTGGAACTAAATAGATATGTAATTCTTTAATTAAAACCTTTTATTATTAGGTAAATTTATTAGGTCAGCTTGACAATTTCTTAATATTAAGAAAAATATTATTTTTCTAACATGATATACAAAAAAGGTCCAGCTAGAAGACAAGGTCCGGGCTATTTAATAAAGGAGAAAGAAAAATAAAACAAGAAAGTAAAAAAATGGATGGGGTCATACAAAGAGACATGAACTCATCTAGAAATTGAAACTATAGATCAAGAAAATAAGGATCACTCCAAAATAATAATCAAAATCATCATCAGCAGCAGCAGTTTCCCACTCCAACTAAGAATTGTTTTGACTGAAGATCTCAAGGATATTCTCTTTGGATATTTCTTTTTTCAAATTGAGTTGGATATTTGATTACTTGGAAGATGAATTCGTAGTCACATTCAAGGGAAAACATGAATAACATTTTTGTGGCTATCTTTTTGGTGGAAATGGGGAAAAAATAACTGATAATTGTTTTTCACTTTCCACTTAAAATAGAATAAGTAAAAGAAATAGGATCTCCAATTCCCATATATCATAGATGAGTGGTGTCTTCTAGAAACATTTGATTTACCTTATCACTTAAATAATCTGAAACATTACCCAATTTACTATAAATTACTAGAGAATTGAAGGCATTTTGAATCTCTTGATGATAATCCACACTCTATTGAACATCATATTTCTGAAAACCATCTTCATATGAATCATTCCCTAAAAGGTCTATTGACTACAACTGTATAATACAACTATTATCATCATTTATAGAGAGATATAACCCTAGACCAACAACAAAAGATACATATACAGATTATCCCACCTCACCAGTGTGCTTCTCATCCTAACAAGTGCATTGCATGAAAATCAAATTAGAGAAACCAACCATATAATTAGTTTCAGATATAACACCATTCTAAATCAATTTAACACCTATAGAAAAACTATCCCTTCTCCTTCTATCCCTACCAGGATCACCATTCTAATGTGTTTTTGAATTACATTTTCTCTCTTAAAAATCCCCCCATCATAGCCTTCCATTAAAATATTTTTTTAAATACATGATAATCTACATTTAAACCCCATTTTTGACATTGATATTTATTATATTCCTTCTACATGTTTTATTTTATTTTGATATGATGACAGATTGAACAAAATTTTATAATGTTTTGTAAACTAATTAATGTCCTAGAACATATTACCATAAAAAAATAACATAATAGGTGGAATGAAAACATATATTCCAAAACAAAGTGAACACACATATATATAGCCATAAATATGCTAGATAGATAACTATATTTTAATAAAAATCATTCAATCAATTTATGTTGATCCCAGATGTGATGATTTACATGTAATCTAGATCTATGTATATACATTCATTAATAAATGGTTTATTTTAGAATTATACCCATCTATTAGTTGATTTATATGTCAATGTTTGATTCAATAATCACGTTTTTTTATAAAATATTTTAGAAGATATTCGTAAACATTGCATAAAATTTTGACATAAATAAAAATGAAATCAATGAAAAATTATTTTCAAACACACACATATATATATTATTAATTTTTTCCAAAAATATATGATAATTATAATATTTATAAATTAAAAAATATATAATCTTAGTAATAAATTAGTATGAAATTCTATAAATATCATACCGGATTACTACTGAAATCCAACATGTTTTTAAATAACTCAATGTTAATGGATAATATTAAGGGTTTAGAAAACATTATTTGGAATTATTTCCCCAATTTAACCAAATCAGACAACATATTAGTTTCATTCTAAAATTTCGTTCTGATATATCCATAAATCGAACATACACACCTATTGAAATTAAAACAGAGTCTCACAATTTGGTGTCCCATAATATTACTATATAAATGAAATGAAAAGAACATATCCATAAAATATAGGTTCCCCAAAAGTATATTTGGATTATTTAGGTCATCAAAATTATAAAATAATAAAGAGAATATTGGAGTAGAGCTTCTCATAATATACTTTGTAACTGGAACTAACAAACAAAGAAGGGGAATATGTTCATGCAATATGTGATGAAGAAATAGTTTGGGAAGGAGAATGAGAAGTCACTATGAATAAGGAGAAGATGATATTAAAAAAATGAGGAAGATATTTGTGAAAAAAATTATTAAGGAAATAAATATGTGTGGTTTTCAAGGAGTATGGAGTATAAGATAAAGCAATGTGTGACCAATGAATAAGAATAAGTGAGTAGAGGATAATGTTATTAAGGGTGGAGGTACAAAGGGGAAACATATGAGAAATAGGGTTTAAGTAGTAGTGGTTATTCAAAAACCACCATGTAATGTAATATCAGTGGTATTTTAAAAAAAATCATCCCTAATATTTAATTATTTTAGGACTTTATTTTATAACAACTATTAAATTTTGGTTAATTAACATGAGGCTCAGGTTTTTAAATTAGAAGTTGTTTTATGAAATATCTACATATAAATTGATGGAAAATATGGGTTTTCTATAGAGATGATATGAATAAAATACATCCTCTATATATATGAGGCATTAGAGAATATCTCCATCAATATTACACTATCACTAAATCCTTAAAGAATATTTTCCATTTCACTATATATTGTATCATATACAGTAAATATCAAAGAAATATCCAAAACACCTTTTAGATATTTTGATTTTTTTTAAAAGTATCATCAATTACACAATATATAACCTCTTATGGAATTATTTTTGAATATGCATCTAGAACTACTTGTGGATAAACAATAAAAAACATTTAAAAGTTTTTGTGATACTTGATCCACTAGAACCAAAAAACACCATTCTTCTAGAAGATATTCACCAAAATCTCCACACTTTGAAAACCCAAACGTCTCTTACATCTTGACCATATGTAATTCACCAAATATTTGTTTAAAAAAACATAAAAATAAAAAATGACACCCTAAATTACTACATTGATTCATCCTCACACAGAATTCAAACAAACTCATTTCACACACAAGAATTCAAGTAAATAAAAAAAGAGTTAAAGAAAAAAAAAGGTTTTACATTATTGGGACATGGGTCCTATATCTATGGGAGAACTATATTATATAATCAATTAAAATTAGTTGTTACAAGGATTGGAACAAATCATTAATTATTTTCCATATCAATTCAACAATAAAATATGAGTCACGGTGCATCTGCTCAAGATGGACCTGGCCTTCAACTATAGTGGGGCCCAAATGGTCAACTAATTTCACTAACCATCAACTTCCACTTGAGTCTCTCTATTTCACATGCTGATTTTTGATATCCTAGAGTTTTTTATTATCATGAAGTCCTACTTTCATTTGATTATCATGTTACTATTATGTAATAATTGATGACCCTTATATTCTACCCTTTCTCACAAAACAAAAATAAATTACCCTTGTGCAAGCCCATAATAAAACCATGACATCTATCATAAATTTTATTATTTATCTATTGATGAACCTAAACCATAGGTAAATCCATAATATAGATCCATATTCCAACCGACCTTCTATTTTCGGAAGATCCCACTACTGTTTCATAGACATCGAGGTAGGCCAATCTTCTGGTATTTTTCCTTCTATTAGTTTAGATGACATTTGAATAAATACT
Source organism: Viscum album (assembly GCA_963277665.1). Classification (NCBI taxonomy): domain Eukaryota; kingdom Viridiplantae; phylum Streptophyta; class Magnoliopsida; order Santalales; family Viscaceae; genus Viscum; species Viscum album. The sequence goes on from OY728140.1 coordinate 316,919,586, forward strand.
TCACTGTTTATATCAATATCCTACTTGAAGACTATTTCCCAAGGAGCATTGGTAAACATTCAACACATTGTAAAACTTCCAATCCCCTACTTCTATAGCATAGAGTATCTTCACCACTCTCTCATTCACTCATTTACCACCAAGGAATAATGTTTCCTTTGGATTTCATTGACTAACAACTTGGTGAGCATGTCACATGGATTATCCTTTCTAATTATCTTATATAACTTTAATAACTTTTCCTCTATAAAATTTTAAATGAAGTTATATTTCAGATCAAGGTTTTTCATTCTTGGATGAAATACCATATTATGGGAAAATTCAATTACACTCTAACAATCATAAAAAAACACTCTACCCTCTTATAATTTTCTAAATTACATCAACAAGTACATCAACCATATAAATTCCCTAACTACTTCCTTTCATTCCACATTCTCAATATCCGTAGTGTAAAATATAACCAATGATTTCCAACATGATATCCAACTAATTATCATTCCTATATAGTTGACCACAAACCCAATGGTTTTCCCATAAGTGTCTAAATACCTAGAAAAGTCTATGTTGATGTATCCATAAAATATATCATCAATCCCAAATCATAAGGTTGTATTTTTTGATCCCTTTAAGTATTGGATGATCCAATTTAGAACCTCCAAGAGTTCCCTACTAGTATTAATAATTAAATGACTCACAACTCCCACTAAAAATAAAATGTACAATCGAGTGCATATCATAGTGTAAATGAGTCTATATACTACTGACTAAAACATAATTTTTCCATTTACATAAACCCATATTCCCTTTTTGGCAACTTATCGATGTATAATTTAATTGTTTGGAACATGGAGTTGAGATCAGATTACATATAAACATCCAAAAACATTTTATGACCTTTTAGATATATTTATTTGTGAGAGAACCAAATTCCAAGATTCCATATATCCCTCAGTATTCATTCCAAAAATATTTTTTTCCTGATCAAGGTATTTTATCTTGAATCATCTAGACAATCCATGCTTTAACTCCAGAATCATTATAACTTTTCAATTAGCTAGAATCATATCATCCTTATATAGGATATGTATGATGAAACTTCCATTACACCATATCTTTTAGTAAAAATATAGATCTATGTTTCTCTGAGTGAAACCTTCTTAAGATATGAAAGCATAAAATTTCTGATTTTACTAACTTGGATCCTGCTTCAAACTATAGAGAGTCCTTTTTGGTTTACACACCGATCCTTTGATTCAATCATTCTTCAAGAAGACTGGTTAATTCAGGTAAATGTCGTCCTCTAAGTTACCTTGAAGAATGGATGTCTTTACATCAATCTTCTTTAAGTGAAACTTATCATAAGTTATTAGTCTCAGCCTTATATATATGGTGACATGATTAACTTAATGGAGAATATTTCATGGAAATCAATGCCCTCATATTGGAATCCTTTCACTACTAGTGGATCCTTGTAAATCTTTATTTTTTATATTTCTCATTCAAATGGAACACCCACTTGTTCTCAAGTTCTATTTTCCTCTATCTTTCTTAGACCCATAACTTTCCTATGAACCTCACCCTCTCCAATCTCTGTACAACATAGTATAGATGCCAATTTAGCCTATATAGTGCCCTAAATTGATCCATTTCAATGGAAGACTGATAAATTAGGTTATATGCATTTTCAGCTAAGGGAATCTGATTTACTCGTGATTCACTAAAATCTTTGGCACATTCTCATATTATATCCTTCATCATTTAAATATTCCATTATGTCTATCCATCCATATGGTGATTTAAGGCAGTATTGTGGCATAGTTGATAACCAAAACCATGCTAAATACATCCCTATACTAATGAGATTAAATGAGGGACCCAATCAAAAATGATTTCCCTTGATTACCAATAAGAATTCACTACCACATCGACATACTAACTAAAAAAAGTCTCTTCAGCACTCAAGTTCATAATTTGAATGATGCTATATAACTTGGTTAACCAATAAAAATCACCCATATGTAATTACATCCTCCCATATCCCCTTAGAGGCATTTAATAGCTATAACAAACCACTAAGGACATAATTCTATTCCTTTAATTATTAGTTGATGAAACATCACAAAATGAAATTTTATACTAACTCATTTATCCCGGTAAACCAATGTTGACTCCTCAATGAATGATTCATAATAGAGGTACTAGAACACACCACTGAATATGAGATATAAAATTCAAAGATAAACTCCGAATAGATATTCAATGTAAAAAAACAAATACCTTCTAAAAAACAAGCAATTATGATCATGATTCGACTATTCCTCTCATACATCAACATGAAAGGCATGGTCCCACATCACCTCTACCTCGAAGTCTCCCCATAAAGACTCCCCCACCAGATGCATAAAGGAAGAATTAACTATCATCTGGAATAAGAAACCTCTCCCATAAATCTATACTACATCAAGATTCATTACTACAAGAGCCACCATCACCCTCCAATAATCTACATTCAACCAATCAACATTTCATAGTGTCTTCCTACTCACTGAATTAACCACTGCGTTCCCATTCTCCGAGGTGTAGCAAATTTGTAGTACTAAAATAAATCAACTTGCCAATATTAATATAGATTTAGATAATATTGATAGAAAACATACATCCGGATCTTGTGATAAAAAACTACAAAGAATTCACCAGTGAGGTAATGTCACTACAACTTTAGGGAAAACCTCACCACCACTAACTAAATATAATGAGTGGAATAGTTATGCTTTTTTGTGATGTAATTGCACCCATATGAGATCACTATGATAAGATTCATCAAGAGTGTTCCCATACCAATATGATAACCATCATGGAAATCCTTGAACATCAATCCCTCCTATAGAAAGAGAACGGAAGGATCAGTAATAAAATTCCCCTTCATGTGGTCAAAAGATGTCTAACACTATCCAGTCCCTTAGATAACAGGACCATTTTTAGTCAAGGTAATAAATAAGGATTAAATCTGAGAGATATAGGACAATAATCTACAATAATATCCCATATGACCCAGGAACCTACGATCCTCTGAAATGTTCATGGGTGCCTTCTAACATACAACTACCAAGATCTTTGAAGTATCGTCCTCCCTCCCTATTAAGACACAACATGCCAACAGAACTGCACCTCATATATCTAAAACATGAACTTATAATACTTCCCATTGATATGATTGTTTTGATGGAAATATAAAATAACATTAATGTAACACACTAGATTTAAATAAGCATATTCTTTCCATAAACTATATTTTTATAATTAAACACTATATTTTAACCCATTTCCTTAATGAAAATGAAATTAATTAAGAAATTATACATACATGATATGAATTAAAACTAACCACACTTTATTGATTCATAAGTGTATTGTTACAATAAAAGTGCACAGAAGTAAGTATTTTATACCATGATTTATTACTCACCATTTATAAAATACATCCATTAAAGTGAATAAATAAATAGAGGACAACCCATCAAAAAGAATAAAATCTTCATGACTAGAAAATATCACAGATCATATTTATCCTTGAGGATCCATAATACCAAAATAAAACTAATAATTAGGAAGACTATTATGAAAAGTGTAATCATTATGAAAAATCTATAATATAAAATAAAAATAAGTCCCTATTAAGTGAGAGTGTAATAAAAAAATAAATTAATATTTCGATATATAGGAATAAAATATTGTAAATATAAATATATTTATTGCAAATATAGTCCTTGAAAATATGGTCATTAGTCATATATTGAATAGTTATACTAAAGTCGTGTTTTGTTGAATAGTAAATAAAAAAAATTATAACTCACAACGAAATAAAAATATGATATTAAAATATTATACATAGATATATATATATATTATTTGATACATATAAAAAATAATAATATAATTATTAAAATACTCAAATAAACATTTTAATATTTATTTATTAGAAAAATACAATTTGAAAATATAAATAATAAATTTTATTGTTATGTGTTAAAGCGTATTTAGTATAAAAATAATATTTTTATTTTCGAAGAGTCCTTCTATTTTGTATTGTATATTTTATCTGATTATATTAAACATAATTCCATTAAAATATTATATATCAACTAACATATTTAAAAATTTTAAATAATAAATTGATAAGAAATAATATTATGACCACATAATTTTTAAAAATGTCATTCTTCAATAAAAGTCTTTTTCCTCATGTTTTGTACTTTATTTTTTTAAAAAATATATATATTTTATAATATGAATTAGATAAATATAACTTAAGTTTTGTATTTTTAATTTCAAAATTATCTTATCATGAATTTTTTAGATTTTTCTAAAAAGATTTATTTTTAGGTGAATAGTAAAGAATATCATTTTTACAAATAACACAACATTATTAGTATATAACTATCAATTGGAAATTTATGAAAATATATTATAAGCCTAAATACATATTTTATAATTGAATTTATAATTTTATTTTATTTTTAAATTTATAAACTCATATTCAACATTTTAGAATTTAAATTATATTTTACAAAAAAATAAATAATCTACAAATTTATTATTTTAAATTTATTTTTTTTCATTTTTAAAAATAGAATCCAAAAAAATATATTTTAAATTTGTAATAATTATTTTCAAATTATATAATAAGGACCATTTTTTATCATCAATGATAAATTACATAGGTAAAAACTACTTACCATGGTGAAAACCAAAATGGTTGAAATGAGTAACCTAATAAGTAAAGTGAAAAATAAATTTAAAAAATGTTTTAATTTGAGTTTTTAGGCGTGGATTGAATTTATATATTTTGATCTCTATTATTTCTCAACCATGGATCAATTTTTCTAGAGAGTGAATTTCCATTATTTAAAAGTTTTAGTTATTTACAAAAAATGCCACTCATTTTCTCTTATAAAAAATGGTTATCATATACTCACTTACACTATCAAAAAACCTCCTTATTTCATCCCAAAATCACCCCAAAGATCTCATAAAAACCTAAATCCACCTTAAGGGGGATTATTTCTTCTCAAAATACTATCCTTTAAAGGTTTCACCCCCTTCGATTGACTGAATATTAAAATATTTTTATTTCTAGAAGCACTTTTAATGAAAAGTGGGAAACTGAAAAATTCCATAACATCAAATGAATATCAAAACAAATATGAGATAACCAGACCATTCTATATAAATTTAGAAATTTGGAATGGATTACCCTGTATAAATTCCAGTTTATAGAGTTCTACATTAGTTATATATTTTCATTAATGAGGTCCTCAGTGTGGTCAACCATCTTGTCCTAGGTCTATAAATATTCCGCCAAGATTTTTTTCCCCTCATTAAAGTCACTTATCAAAAACCAATTATTTTTATCAATCTAAGAATCTTTTTATTAATTCATATCCACTCACATAGGTCTTTCAAACATTCAGTGGGAATCCTTCTTTGAGAGAATGATCTAGAAGGACTCCTCAAGAATCTCTTTATTAGAATGAAGGATAATATCCTTTACATTTTACCAATTAACCTCATCCTTGTAATATCCATCAAGAATTATATCAATTTATTACATATTTGTATTTGGGATGATTTCTTTATCATACTAAGTTCCCACAACCTCTCACTCAGAATAATTCCTAGTTCCTTCTCTAATTTTATCCCTTGGGTCGTACTTACTTCAGGTGTTAAGAAAATCTAGCCTCCATTTTTGTACTAGCCTTTTTTTAATATCTCTTTATTTATAAAAACCACAACAACATAGAATTTATTATTAAAAAAGAAACATTTTCTATATGATCTTGTAACTAAAGGACTCGGTAAATTTGAGTTGTCCTTCAATGTTCATGATCTCTTCATTTTCTTTATAAAACACTATGAATCAAAAATGTCCATTCCCCCTTTATTTCTTTAGAAATAATGATACTATTATGATAATTAAATTTCCATTATCTCATAGGATGATTTTTTGTAATCATAAACCTTCTCATATTCTATATCATATAACATGCCTCCTAAAGGATAATTCACTATATGGCTTATATCATCTATACTTCCTCCTTCAAGTGGGGTATGATGTTTATCTCCCAACAACAAAAATTAGTTCTGACATCCTATTCCATTTAAATTTTCAATGGATATATTGTTGTATTAGCCCATTTTGGGGTTCCTTTCATGGATCTTCGATAGACCCTCAGTTTTCCTTACCTTGGCACTCAGTGCGCTCAAGCCACCAAAATGAAATAATTCCTTGAACCTTTCAAGTATTCCTGATGACATTAAAATGAGTTTAGTGGATAAATAAAATGTTTTTGATATCACTAAGGTTCTGGTATGATAAATTTTACCACCTATTAATGATAAAATTGATAAACAATTATCATTAATTCAATTAGTTATATTAGGAATAATAAGAAGAAAATATTTAATTCAAATTATGTAAAATTTTCATATCCATAAATTATTCTACTAAATATTTTCCCAATTTTATATATCTCACTAAAAATTACTAAATGCTATAATTATATCATTTTTGTAATTTTGTTTCAACCAAATCACCAAAAATCATCAATTAAGCTTGGTAGGTTCATGTTTGGGTCAGTTTGACTACCTTCTTGAACGATGATATGAAATTATACCAATTATGATTATGAAAACATAATTATTTGAATAATATGATAATTTTTTTAAAAAACTAATTTCTTTTTATATATAAATGATATATAAATTTTGAAGAAATTAATTAAGAAAACACCATTCATTGGTTAAAAATAATTGAAAAATGTTTGGTGTCGATATCACCTTCTTGAATAAAGACTAAAGTACTCCAAAAAGGAAATTTAAACTTCAAAATCATTTTAATTATTCAATTATAGTAAATTTAATGAACTTTTAATTATGATAATTGTTATAATAAAAAATAAAAACATCACTTTCATGAAAATAGTTCAAAACAATCAATATTACTTCTACACGACATTGAAAACATGTTATCACTAACTAATTTAAATTTTGAGATTAATTATAAATGAAGTTTATAAAAGATTATATATTTTAAATAGGTTATGAAATATGTGATTAAATTATTTATGTTTAATATTCATGATCTTAGAGTTCATAAATCTAAGTATGGAAACAAGGTATGGGGTTCTTTATCTCGAATTTAATTTCTTTAGAATTTTTTCATAATGTTCCCCATTGTACATTTAATATGGTGTGATTAGTTCCCAATGAATGAGTTTTACCATATTCATGGTGTTTGGAGAACCATATCATTTAATTTCTTTAAATTAGTATTGATCCAAAAGATACCCAACATGAAATTGGTTTTGATTAAAAAGATTCACAAACCATTAGAGTTATGTTCCAAATATTACGTTCAAATAAATATTTTTTTTGAAAGATTATTCATCTAGAGAATTTGTATTATTTACAAAACCTCTCATTATTTACATTGTATAATCATTTTATTTTATATATACCCCCTATATTTCATTTCCCCTTGACTCATATTTTACCCAAAGTTTTTCTTGTAAGTGGAACTAACCTCATCTCTTCTTTAATGTTGGGAACCTCCCTTATTCCATTGACTAATTCATTTTATGATTTATAAAATTTCCTTACATATACCTCAATAATTGATTGAATTTATTTTCTACTACATTATCAAATTCAAAAAAAAATTCATATGGGTCATTTTCATCAAAGTGTAAAAATAATCTCTTTTTAATGTTTTACATGTGAACACTTATTTCTACCATATTATTCATGTTATATGATAATTAATTTATAATTCTTAATGATTTTATAAAAGAAAATATTACTATCCTTTGTTTATTTAATTTTTCTGTCAAAAATGTTTTCAAAAATATAATTGATGTTTTTAATTTCCAAATTAATTTTTTCTAATGATGTTAAAAGGTTTCTTCATCTAAATACATATTATTTGACAGAAATTATTCTTGATCAGATATATATTTATACTGTATCCATCCACCTTATTTCTATGTAAGACCTATTTAATTTCATTCTCTATTGGATGAATGATCCATCCCTACCTTTGTCTTTTCTAATCATCCACTATTTATGATCCTAACACTTCACCCAATGCCTTTACTTTGTGAAAACCTTCTTTTTGTTTCATTGGACTAAAAGGTGTTAACCTAGAGTACATAAATTGATTGATTTGTGGAAATTATTAACTTAGTTATACACTATTTATATTTATATTTTAAAAATTATATTCTTTATTATCTTGATTTAATTGTATTCACCTTGTAAGCTACTTGAATTCATTGGTTACCAATTTTTGTATTATGGGTTTATCATTTTATCATTAATTATGGAATGTTAATGATATTTTTATTTGAATCTAAATGAAAAACATTTTCTTTTTTATATTTCTTTATTATGTGTTAAAGAAAACCGGTTTTCTTTCTACGGGTTCTTTATTCTATAAGAGTGAATAAATTTCATTTCAAATGTTTTATGAAACACATATTATTTACTTAAGTTCATTGTTATATGATGAGTGATGGGCTTCAAGTGGAACAGATAATTATGTATTATATTGGGTGGGTCCTATACCCCACACCAATGATTTGGTTTAAATTTTATACCTCATGAAATAATTATTTTTGAGAATATTTTATTTACTTATATGTGTTGACATTGATGGTATGTATCATGAATGAAATGTTACCTATACTAACGTCTATTCCAATTTTAAAATATCTTTCAAAGATTCATTATTATTCTCATGATTGTGTTAATATCTCATGGATAATGTTTATTGACTCTTTTTTTATACTCCTTTAATTCATAACTTATGTCAATATAATTCATATTCCATAATTTTTTATCTATTATGTTATGGGTATTAAGTTTCCTATATATCTTGATTATACCCATATGATCATCTTATGTTCACTTATGATATTTGATTGTTATCACTTATGTTAACCCCTAATGAGGATATACTCTCCCCCTTTCTTATATTTCAATTTCCCCATTTTAAGAAGATGAGTAAAATTTATAATAAGCATAAGAGGGAGTCTAGTGTGGATCACTTATGAAAAAATGCTCACAAGGGTTGAAAATAGGATTCTTATGTAGCTAGTCATCAAATAAACTAAACATTTAATTCTAGGGATTATGTGATTATTTTTGAGTAAGTTGTTTTCATAGTAAATACATTCATGTGTAGATAGTTTCAAGTGGATACGATTATGGCATAGAATAACCTATGGTTAATCACCCTAAAAAGTATTGGTTGAGAATTGACATGATCATAACCATCATGTTTTTTTAGTGGTCCTAAGAATCCACACCTAGATAGACACTCTCAAGGGATATGTTCAGGTTAATCACATTCACATTAAAATAATTATGAATGATTTGTGTCATAGTTACATTGAGGTATTTGGTTGAGAAATATATGATAACCCAAATTAAACTAAGATAAATTAAACTATGATTGATATAGGTTAAACTAAAGTATTTCTAGGAAAAAATTATAGCATAAAAAAGTACGTTTTTTATGTTTGGAATTACATTTATGATTATGATAATTCCCCATTATTGCAATTGTTTTCCTTAATATAATCCCTTTTAGTTTTATTAATGGATGATGACTGATTGAACCAAGTTAAAAATGGATTCCATGGATAATGCATAGATTTTCCCCGCAAACAGTCTAATGGAAAAAGAGATGTAGTGAGGAATATTTTGATTTTACAAAACCATCTATCGTGAACTTTTATTGATAAACTGAACTTAGTCAGGAATAAAAATACACTAAAGAAGATATGGATAGAATCTTATAAAAATATGATAATGGAGATAGTAAGGGAAGTAATATGCAACCTTTTATGAGCCAAATATGTTGGAATAATCACCAAGGTAATTTCTTCAAAGGGATAGGAAGATAATTTACATGTGGTTAAGGAGGGAAGTGAGAATCAAATTTCTATAAGAGAATAAAGAGTTTGGTTAACATGGTTCAAAGAAATAGATTTCATTATAATGTACCATTAATAATTCAATGCCTTATGTGTGGTAAAATTTGTAATTATCCAAGTCAAATCCCTAATCTAAGGAGTAACCAAGATGATGATCATCATAAACCTCCAACCCGAAGAGCCAAACGCAAAACCTATGCAAGAAATACTCTAAAAATGGATCCTGGTATTTATGGAGCACTTACCCACTAATTTGAAGTTGTATATTACATTTTGGAATTTAATTCTAAAAACTTTAGTATTATTAGTCATTTTTATATGATAATTAAATCCCCCCGGATGATTTAATTTTCAAAAAATATTATAGAGGTATGATTATTGTATTCCAAGTTAAACCTTATGGTAATGTGCCTCATAGAAATATTATTATCCTTCTTCTTGATAAACATGATCTGATTTAAACGATCTAATAGTTCACACAACATAGAGGAAAAAATATATGGCATAACTAAAACACATTTCAAATTAACCTATGATATTCTATCAATGAATATATAATAATAAACACACTCTAGAGAAAAATTGCTAATGTGGGTCTTGATTCCAAATAATAGTAGACCCTTGGCCTAAATAGTTAGAGAAAAAAAATCAATATTGTGGATAAGCCTATTCTATGTAAGGAGATATGTTTCCCATGTTTTTATGGTGGATATATCTCTATAAATTATATCCTAGTTAATCTCTATAATTTAGATTCACATAGTTATTTCTATAGGTATGTGATAATTAAAATTAGAAGGAATAAATTTATTTACAGGTGGATGTAATGATTTGGGTTTTTAGGAAGAATATTCATTCCAAAAACTATATGTTTATAATTATAAACTATATTTTTTCACCTATTTATTAAAAAGAGTTTAAATAATTTTGGAAATAAGTCATACATGAATTAAAACTAACGACACTTTATTCATTAATAAGTGGAACATTACAACAAAATCATATCAAACTAACTTTTTCACACCATGGATTATTACTCACCATATATAAAATTCATAAATTAAAGTTTTATAAATAAATGGGGAAAAATATATAGTAAAGAAAATAAATCATGAATAGAAAATCTCATTGATAACATTCAACCTTCAGGATCCCTAATAGACAAAAACAGAGAAACAATTATTCAAAATCTATAATATGAGATAAGAATTCTGCTTTTTGATGTGAGAGTGAAATGAAATTTTTTTTAGTAAGTATATAAATATGAAAGAAATTCAGACTATGAATATGGTCATTTAATATATGGTAGTTGAAAATATGGTCTTTCTAAATATATTCATTGCTCATGAATCTAATTATTATAATGAAGTCGTTTATTGTTAAGTATTAAATTTCAATTAATATCTCTCACAATGAAAAAATGATGTTTAAATAACATATATGTGTGTTTTTGTTTCAATTATGTATTCATATTGATAATATTAATATCAATTTAGAAGTAACATAAATTTTATAATATAAATAATATATTTTAATTGTATTTGTTAAGGTGTATTTGGTATAAAAGTAATATTTATTCTTTTCAAAGAACCATTTTGTTATGTATTTTGTATTTTATCCATATATATTAAATTTAAAACATTAAAAAATTATATAGGAACTAACATATCAACATATTTTAAATTTTATATACATATGAAATAATATTGAGAACAATTAATGTTTGAAAATGACATTTTTCAATAAAACAACTTTTTATTTATATTTTATATTTTCATTTTAAAACAAAATTTATAAATTATATAATCTAAATTTGATAAATATAACTTCATTTTTATATATTTAATTTCATAATAATATTATTATGAATGTTTGATATTTTTCAAAAAATATTTATTTTTTGGTGAATAGTGCAAAATATTGTTTTTACTAATAACACGGCTTTTATGGAATTATTAGTATATAAGTATGAATTTGAAATTTATGAAACCATTTTATAAAAAAAATAATTATTTTACATGTTAAATTATAGTTTTTTAAAAAAATTATTTAATTTATAAACCAATATTTGACTTTTTAGAATTTAAGTTATATTTTTCAAAAATTTGTTTTTAATACATTAAACGATTACTGTTTTAAAATTAATTTTTTTTATTTTAAAATAATGTATCCAAAATTGATAGTAAATTTAAGAACAATTATTTCGAAATTATATAATAAGGGCCGTTTTATTTTTTAGAATAATGGTTAAATTCACTATGTAAAAACTAGTTATTGGGGTGAAAAATAAAATGGTAAAAATGAGTAACCTAAGAGATAAAGGGAAAAACATGTCAAAACATTTTTTTAATTTGTTTTTTGAGGTGTTTACTATCCTTATCTATTCTCCTCTGTCTTATTTCTAAATTTTGGACCCATTCTTCTTTAGATTTACTTTCCATTATTCAAATGTTTTGGGTATTTACAAAAATGTCACTCTATTTCACTTATAATAGGGGCTCTCTTCTCCTTACGTCCCCTCACATAAAAAACCCCATTATTTTAGATCCAAATCAAATGAAACCTCTACTAGAAAACTTTATAAACCTTAATTAGGTTATATTATTCTCAAAAAACAATTATTTAGTGGTTTAACTCCATTTGTAAAGAAGATAATCCAAGAAGTGAGGTATAAGTTTCTATTATATTTTCCTCTTTTCTTTTTCCTTATGTGCATTTCTTATTTTTCAAATTTTATTTAACCACATAAAAATGATAAAATCAATATACATATTATAATTTTATATGAATATAATTATAGTAAAATCATTAAAAACCATTCCCTATTTTCTTAAACAATTATTATGTTTTTAACAAAATTATATTTTTAAATGATTAAACATATTCTTCATTTCTCTCACTCAATAGAAAACTAAATATTCAACCATGTTTACGTGTGGACTATCGCCTCCATGTGACGATTGATTTATGTTTTTTTAATCATCATAATCATATAATGGATGGTAATAAAAATGAATGGGCCACCATAAGTGAGGTGCTATAACAGAGCTATTGTAACAATACTTTAGTGATTACTGTATCATGCACAAATAATATACCAAGCCACCAAGAAAATAAAGGAAAGACCTTGCTTATATGGGAGTACTTGGTTTTAAGTCCTATAAGGATGGCATGTAAGGCCTTTGATCCCTATTGTAAGGCCTTCATGTTAGGATTGATTTTCTGTAGCCCTAGTTCACTCAGGCCCAACACAATAAGCCACTACTGGAAAAACGACAACCGTGGGTATAGCCCCCAAAACCGTGGGTATAGCCTATACCCACGGTTTTGGGAACCGTGGGCTGGAATGGCGTCGGTATAGGGGAGTCCAATTTGGCACAACGCTGTTCCAGCGTGGCACATAGCAGACCCCACGGTTTTTCAAACCGTGGGTAATTTTTTTTTCAAAAAAATAGGGTTCAGCAGGTTTTGAACCCGTTCTGCGCATCTAGCAGCGCGGCCGTCCCGCACTAACAGACCAACCCAGCCACTATTTTTATATGTTTAATATACATATATCTTTGTATATATATTAATATAAAGTATTTAAATTCAAAAAAACGATCCTGGAGGGTTTCGAAACGGCGCCGCGCGCAAGACCTTGCGTCCGCCGAAACTAATCGACCAACTCTGCTGGAATTTTTCTTTGATAAATGTATATATATTTGCCAATATATATTAATATACGGTATTTAAATTCAAAAAAGGTACCCAGCGGGTTTCGAACCCAGGCTGCGCGCTGAGACATCGGACCTCTCTCCACAACCGGACCAACTCAGCTATGCAACTTTCGTTTATTTAGATTTATATCTATATAAATATATTCATCTAAACCGTGAAAAAATGTATCCCCGCCAAGTTTTTCCGTGTCCCGCCTAATTTTATTTACCCGCCATAACGCGGGAAAGCTATACCCACGGTTCTCTAGAACCGTGGGTATAGGTCTTCAAAAAAAAACCCGCAATACCTACGGTTTTCAAGAACCGTCGGTGTACATCTTCGTAAAATACCCTATACCCACGGTTTTCTCGAAAACCGTGGGTATAGGTCTTAAAAGAAAAATATACCCACGGTTTTTGGCACAACCGTGGGTATAGGTGGCCTATACCCACGGTTTTTGAAAACCGTGGGTATAGGTGGCCTATACCCACGGTTTTTGAAAACCGTGGGTATAGGTTCACATGCTATCCCTATACCCACGGTTGTGAAAAACCGTGGGTATAGGGGTACCCTATACCCACGGTTTTTTGTAAAACCGTGGGTATAGCCCTATTTTCCAGTAGTGAGCCCTTCTGGGTTTCCATCCTAAAACCCAAGGATTATAGGAGAAATTTTTCATCCATGCTTATATGTAAGCCACCATCCTTGGTTGAATCTGATGTGGGACTTCAGTTTGTGACCAACAATCCTACACTCAATACAAAGACCACACAATTGGGCCCCCCTTAAATGATAATGCATCAGATCAAACTGTCTTGCACTATTTTTTTCTCATAAACATGACTCACCAATTGACCCCTATTTACCAGGAAGACATTCAACACAAGGCACCATGGATTATCATGCTTTAATTGAGTAACTGATATTGTTTTCAAAATAGCTTGGGTAATACTTCACCCTATATGCCACTGAGGTTGCACCATAGCTTCCAAAGCAATGGTCAAGATCGATTTCATTCATCCCTAGGTCTCCAAGGCCCAACACATAACCCCTTCAGGGGTTCCATGCTAAAACCCATGGGTGATATAATGAATTGAACATCTAAACCTATATCTGATCCACAATCCTTGGTGTAATATGATGTGGGAATTTGGTTTTTACCCAACATTTCAGGCTCTATTTGGGTGTGTATGGGGCTTAACTAGGGGATCATCACCTCTTTGGGCTGGTCGGGGATATGACCAAGTCCAATCGAGTTTTGGGTGTGTATGTAGTATTGTATGTTTATAGTGCCAAATGAATTTGTGTGTCTGTGTCTGCATACATAAAAATTTTCACTAAAATGTATCTAATTTGTATTTAATATAGTATATTTTTTAAAAACCTAATGCCATTAATATTAGTTGTAATATTAAAATTTTATTATTATTATATACTAATTAAACATAAATAAACTAAAAAAATTAAATAAAATTATCAAAAAATAATAATTGAAATAAACAATTGTGGAAACCCAATTACAAATTCACTAACCAATATTTTTAATTTTTACATGAACTCAGAAAAAAAAAATTGAAGCATAAAACTTACAAAATAATATAAAGTAATTAAATATAAATACAATGATAAAAATACCTAAAAATATAAAATAAATCCATATAAATTTAAACTCTAATAGGATTCCTCCAAGAAAGATATAATAAAATTAAATGGAATCATAAAAAATTAAGGTAGGTTAGGTAGGGGTGTAGAAATAGAGGTGATCAGGTATGGGGGCAGCGTTTAAGAAGAGGTGGCTCGGTCCCTGCACTACACTTATACTTCAATGCTCCAACATCCCCCCGCGAGGTGGGTAAACCTCTATTAATTTATTTTCATTTTGGATCAAGGAGAATTAAAACTTTGGGAATCATGTTATATTATATTTCATCTTTATATATAATAGATTTAATAATAATTTTGTAGAGATGGAGAACACATTCACATTTACTCCCACCTTGGTGCCCCTCAACACCATGCGTAACATCCCCATTTCTTCTTCCACACACCACCCCAACTTAATAAAGGGTTCCACTTGAATTTCCTTGATTTTATTCTTCTCGTGGTAACAACTTTCCTCACCAAAAACCTATGAACCAAACAACATCACATGGTCATAATTGTGTTCCTTAATCATAAAAGTTTGGTAACTTATGCAGAAGGATACAATATAAATAGTAGCGACCATTTCCCTTAAAAATATGAAAAAATATATGAAAATTGAAAAAAATCATTTTCATTAAAATAATTTTGTTTAAAACAACATTAAAATTAAACAGAGGACCTAATAATATTGTGGAGACAAAATAATGAAGTAAACACAATAACATACACTATGAGTCGTGTTGGGCACAACATGTGTCATATCAACTTGTGGTTAATTATTACACGCCAAAAATGATTTATGAATCATTTTCCTAAAATATGATGACAATATAAGCACATTTGATCAGTTTCCATTATATGATTCATGTTTTGAAGTAAAATGTCAATTTTAAATAAAAACATTCATTTTGAGTTATACCAGCCACATCGTGTGTCAGATTGATATGTGGCTGATTCCTACACATCAAAAATAATTTATGGATTATTGTACTAAAATTTATTGACAATCAGAGGGTTTTTTCTTGATTTTAAATTTCTAAATGCACTTTTAAATTCGGTTATTGAATAATCGATATTAAAAATAAGATGTTTTAATTATATTTTTCTCGTGGTTGTACATTTATATTGTTTGTATAAAACCATTAAAAATAAATTCATTGTAAAAAATAAAAATAGATTACCATCCCCTAAAAATAATACTTGTACATCTTGTGTAACAACACGAAATGGAACAAATTATCCTCTCCATAGGAGTTTTGGTTTTCTCTCCATTAGAGTTTAATTTAATTTTTGAAATCAGTGTCTGGCTGCACATGATGTTTGATTGGAAGGATTTTTTCTCTTAGTTTCCTTATATCATCGGTGTTCTCAACACCTATTGGTTCTTTTGATTTCTTCTAAACCCTTTGGTTTACGACCGAGCGTTGGTTTTTCTTTGGATTATGGTTCACCTGCATCTTCTGCATCACTAGTTTCTTTGTCTCTATTGAATTGGATATCATCATCATCATACATATTCTTCAGATATGTAGATCAATTGTAGATCATCGGAATGCGGATATATGGATCATCGGTGGGTGTTTACCTTTTTCGGACCCATAGATATGTAGATCATCGGACGACTTCATCATTGAATTTATTATTCAGATATGTGGATCATCTATGTATATGGGGACCATATGGGGGTCATCAAGCTTCTTATGCGGGTATTCATTACTGTTTTCTTCTTCATTTGTTTGGTCACCATTAGTTCCATGGTAGAAGTTATTTCTACTTAATTGTCTCCATATGTGATGTAGTGTTTGGGTCTCAATGGTATTGGTTCCAATATCATCTTTTGATCGGTCTCCTTTATTACTAATTATTCATTTTCATTGTTATCAGTGTTATATGTTATTAGTTTCCTTTGAATATTTATCTTTTGAAAATCCTATACTATTGTTTTCTTAGAAACTATACTCAATTCGGATGCTCCCGTGCAGTCGGGGTAAAAGCCTCCTTGGTATGGTTTTCTTTTTCGAAACCATTTTAGAATGTAAGGATATTGTTGGTGTTGAATAAAAATATGGCTTGCATGGATGCCTCCTAGTTCCATGTTAAGGCCGCTTGAGTGGTCTTTGTGTCCTCGAGAGGGACGACTATTATGTGAGGGTTAAATCTCTTTCATCAAACCACATTTTAATTTCTATCCACCAATATGATAGCCCACTGTGGGATTTTATATTCATTTGTGGATGGTCCACCCATAGGGTTAAGTGGAAGTCATTGAAACTTCTCAATGATATGTGTGAGAGCCTTCCGAGACCTATCCTTTTTTATGGAGACAATTATAAAATAATGTTCCAAAATGAAAAAAGGATGCACTAGTAGATCCTATGCCTCGATGTTGAAATTTTAGAAAGAAAGTTTGATGAAGTATCTCTCTAACCACATTTATAAAAGAAACCCCTTTTCATGGTTTTTAGGAAATTTTAAAAGAATTCACATCACATTACTATGATTTCATTTCAATCGAAGCTCATTTGGTCAGTTTTCACAGCTACACACAATATTTTCCCATTATTACAAAATTGGAAATAAATATTAACATGAACATCTAATTGTTTCAAACAATATGGGCATTAGATTTCCATGTAATTTATTCCAATGTATGAAATAAGATTCACAGAATTTTTCCCTATATTTTCACATCAATCAGATGTTTTTTTCTCATTTCCCCCCCTAGAGGGAGATATGTCATTTTAATAACACCTGACAATGTTATCCATTATTTTCAATCATATCAGGAAACACAACCATATGATGGATATAGAATTTATTACTATATATCAAAAATTTCATGGTGATCATTATAACATGATTTCGTGTGAATCCATGTTGGATGTCATGGTATTTACCCCTTTTATGTGATTTTTCTCGTATGCTCCAACTCTGAGGGACTGACATCACATTCAATCATACCATGAAATTTGACCCATGTGCCAATGATTCCTATAGATTTAAAATGACATAAATTTTTTATTCTGAATATTTCATTTTAATCAGCGCTTTTTTGGTCATTTTACATCACAACAAACATGATTTTATCCGTATTACAAAAATGTTAATAAATATGAAAAATAACTTTTAATTTTATAGAACAATCCAAACATTGACCTGATGCCGAGTATATTAAAATAGATGACATCTGATTTGAGGAATTTTCTCATAGATTTTTATGTCATTCAGAAGTAATTTTCTCGTTTTTGACCTCTAGATGGGAAATATGTCATTTTAATTACACTGGACAACTTTATCCATCATATCGAGTGAAAAAACATCCAATAGATATAATGTTTATTATTAAAAATAAAAAATCACTTGTTGATTATTTTTCTTTGAATTTATATTAATAAGAGTTTATTTTCTTCGTGTTTCCCCCTTTTACATGTTTTTCGCTTCACTCCAAATCCAATAGAAAAACACAACTTTCAATCATACTGAACAATTTAGATATATGATACATGTGTTAATGATTCCAATATATTTTAATTGACTTAAATATTTTTTACCGAATATTTCATATCGATTGGAGTTCATTTGGCCATTTTTAACCCATACACACAAGATTTTATCATTAATACAAAAATATAATAAATGTGAAAATGATCTATTAATTGTACCAACCCATAGGGGAATAAAATTGACACAATGTTAAATCCAATATAACACATATGATTCATGGAATGTTCTAATATCTTTTCACATCAATCAGAAGTCATTGTATCTTTTTGGACCCCTTTGAGGAAGCTCAACCATAGTCTGTTCTTGAATGTTAGATTGTCAATTTTGATGAATATCTAGTTGGTCTTTATCCAAAATAAATTCTAGTTTCATGGAATTTTTAGCATCCATAATTTTTTTACCTCTCAAAAAATTAGAATCCTTGTTATCCTATCTAATAGAAAGTGCCAATAATTGAGTAGATTTATTATAAGAAAAGGCCCCAACAGATTTCACTTGACCTGTCGCCTGCTCCAAATTAAAAGTGCTCTTTATTGTATGTTCAGTTAACAAAGTAGGATTGAGACTCTTTAGACATCATAGGCATAGTAGTCTGATGTCGTCCAAGATGACTCTGCACTTGGAAATCAAAACCCCTCTAATATTTCACCATAGAATGACCTCAACCAGTCCCTATAAAGGAGAGGTTCTTCTAACCATGAATAGTTGTATCGGTACCAAAATAAATTCTAGGTTTTTGTAGCCCAAGAAACATTAACACTTTCAGGAATCTTCTAATTTCTTGATGAACACTGACCCTTTTTCTAAGCGTTAACACCAATTCCCTACTTACCTTCATCGAATATTTTATTTCTATTTTCAATCCAACAAATATAAGGTCTTGTAGAATTTAGATTGCAATTTAACTACAACACCTATTCATGAAGAGATACATATCTATAGCCAAGTGATTTTTCTCATTCATACCTAGGTAGACTTTTTCCCTATAAATCACTAAAACGACCTTAGTAGAGAGATTACAAGCATTCTTCTCCCATTGACCATACTCCATATTAAGATGTAATCCAAGACTAAAATTCCCAAATATAATAATTATATGATTGTTACTCTTTCAATAAACAACAACACAACACCCTCTAAAGAATAAAGGAGGTTTCTCAAACTCAATTATAAAATTTATCACATAATCATCTAGGGAGAGCATTTTTATATCAATTAGGAAACAAATCCACATAGAAAGTAAAATGAAAAACTAATTCCCAAAATAGTGTTTGGGGAAAACAATTCCCCTATCTTAGATAATGCTTGTGAGGGATTTTGTAAGTGGGTGGGTTCTTTTAGAGAGGGTTCCTTATTTAATAGATTATTTAAGAAGGTTTTCTCCATGATAGTGCCTTTTAAATATATTTTCTATATAATGCACTATGTGAAAAATGGAATTCCTTAAATGATTTGTGAAGAAGGTGTTGTCTTAAAAAAATATATCTATATATATTTTTTATTGAAATTTCTATACAAAATAACACTTTCTCTCTTATTTTTTCCCAATTTTTTTGTTTATATATATATATATATACAAAATAGAAAATTGAATACCATTTTTATTGTTTTTCAGCAGAATTTATCTGCTATTTAATTTCCAGCATTACAATCATTAAATTAGTCTAGAATTAAGATAGAAACCCTTATCCAATGATCCCTTTTATAAGAGGTCATATCCTAGAAATCATTCTTCATTTTTGATGTGGGATTCAGGTTCTCTCTTTCCTGCATTGAACATTCTGCATTTCTGATGTGGGATTTAGGTTCTCCTTTTCCTGTGCGAAACTAATAATATAGTAATCTTAATCATTTTAAATAAATTAATAATAAATATTAGTTAGTAATGAAAAATTATTAACTATTAATGTTTACTAATAAATATTAATAATTTACTAATTTATTTTAGTAATATTTTTAACAATATTAATTAATAGCTAATTAATTTCTCATAATTATTAAAAAATTATTAGTAGTTAATAGTTATAAATTTCGTACTAATTAAGAAATGTTTAAATAATTATTAATATTAGTAATTACTAGTTAACTAATAAATTTTTAATTAATAAATAAATATTAATAATTTTTATTACAAAATTACTAAAAAATAGTAATATAATTAATAGTTATTAATCAATTAGTAATTAAGAAGGAATTAATAACTTATTAAAAATAGTACTTATGAATTAACTAATAAATTATTAATTTAATAATTATTATAAATAATTATTATTATCCAATAACTAAAAAATATTTACCGTTATTATATAGTCACTAAATTTTAGTAATAGTGATTAAATTATTAAATTACAAATTTTGAAAAAAATATTACTATATAATTATTTATTAATTATTAATTATTTCTAATAAATAAATATTAATAATAAAAATTAATTTCTAATAAATATTTATTTCTAATAAATATTAATTACTAACTATTGTTAATTACTAATAATTAATTAAAATTAATATTTAGTGACTAATTATTTAAAATAGTAATATATATATTAGTTATTAATTATTTAGAAATTATACAATATGTAATTAATTAATAATAATATTATGTAAAAAATAACTAATGAATTAATTATTTATTAATAAGTATTAATAATTATTATAATAAATTTAATAATAAATATGTAAAAATATTATTCAGTCACTAAAAATTATTAAGGATGATTGAATTTCTAAAATTATAATAATTAATTAGTTATTATTAAATTATAACTATTTAATTAATTAAATTTTGTCAATTAATAAAAATTAGTAAATAATATTAATTAAATAAATTTTTTCACTATTTAACAATATTCCTTGCTAACATATTTTTCAAATTTATTATCACCTAGACCAATTTCCATAAATATTTTTCCAAAAAACATAAATAACAAACACTCAAAGTATTCTGAATATATTATGTAAAATATCAACTCACGTCCCTATTTATAAGGGTTAATTACTCAACATCTTTTCAACAATTCTGATGTGGGAATGAAAGACCAATTTCCCACCATTTTGTAAGGGTGTAATACGCGATACATTTTCCCATAAGTGAATTTTAAAGCATATGAATTATTTTTCATCAACATTTGTTAAAAATTTTATTTTATTTTAAACTATTTATTATATGTTTATTCTTCGTTTTATGTTTCATTTGTATCTGTCTTATTGTTTATATTTTATAGGCTTCCAAAGTCACCCACTTGAAACATCAAAATATTTTAAGTAGGTTATTTTGAAATCCTATAAAAAATAAACTATATGACCAATATAAATGAAACATTGAAATGGATAAAACTATATAAAATAGTTTAAAATAATAATAATGTCATTAAAAATGTTGATGAAAAATAATTTATAAGCTTTTAAATCCACCTACAAGAAACACAATAATGTTTCAAGTATGTGACTTTGGGAGCCTATAATATATAAAGTATAAAACCAATATAATTGAAACATAAAACATTTCTAAAAATATAATAAATAGTTGAAAATATAAATATTTTCATAAAAAATGATGATGAAAAATAATTTATAAGATTTTAAAGATGCCTACTTAAAACATAAAATTATTTTAACTATATGGATTTGAAAACCTATAAAATATAAACAATAAGACAGATATAAATGAAACCCAAAAAATGGATTAAACATTTAAAAAATAATTGAAAATAAAAAAATCATCCAAAATGATGATGAAAAATAATTTATAAGCTTTCAATGTCAGCTACATGAAACATTATTACATTTCAAGTATGTGACTTTGGATGTCTATAAAATATGAACTATAAAAACAATATAATTGAAAAATAAAAAATGGATTAAATATATAAAATATATTTTAAATTAAAAATAATTTATTAAATATAAAAAATAAAGAATAAATTACATAAAAAAACATTTTGGGTTAAAAACATAAAAACATTTTATGTAGGTGGCTTTGAAAGCTTATAAATTATTTTCATCACTATTTGATATGAAAGTATTTTTATTTTCAACTATTTCATATATGTTTAATCCATGTTATATTATTCATTTATATTGGCTGAATAGTTTATATTTTATAGTCTTTCAAAAACACATATTTGATCAAAAAATTAAGTTTCGTGTTGTTGGATTTCAAATCTTATAAATAACATTTTATCTACATTTTTTAAGAAAATTATTTTTATTTTCTAGTATTTCTTATATGTTTAATCATTGTTTTAATTTTCATTTATATTTGGCTTATAGTATATATTTTATAGGCTTTCAAAGTCATATACTTGAAATGTTTTTAAGTTTCACATTGGTGGTTTTGAAAACATATAAAGTAATTTTCATAATCATTTTTTATGAAATTATTTTTGGTTTCAACTATTTCTTATATGTTTAATCCATGAATTATGTTTCATTTATATTTTTATTATATATTATATTTCATAGGCCTTCAAAGTCACCTACTTGAAATATTTTGACGTTTCAACTGGGTGACATTGGACAGTTATAAAATATACACTATAAGACCGATATAACAGAAACATAATACATGGTATAAACATATAAGAAATAGTTTAAAATAAAAATAATTTCCTAAATTTTTTTGATGGAAACTAATTTATATGACTTGAAATTCAATTACTTGAAAAGATGTCGAGTATTGCACTATGTTGAAAACATTGAAGAGATATCAAGTATTTCACCCATATAAATGAAGAGGTTGATTGAGATTTTTCATAATATATTCAGAATACTTTGAGTTTTTTAACTAGGTTTTCTAAAAAAATAATTTAAACAGGTCTATGTCAAAATAAATTTAAAAAATAGTTACAAAATAAATATTGTTAAATATTTAATAATATTATTTAGTAAATATTATTTACTAATTAATATTAATTACATACTATTATTTAATTAAATAATAATAGTTTAATAATAATAAATTAATTATTGATATTTTAACAATTTAATCATATTTAATAATATTTAGTGACTAAATAATATTTTTAAATATTTTTTAGTAATTATATAATAATAGTTATTAATAATTATTATTTAATAATTAATTAATTAGTTATTTTTAATTAATATTATAGAAATTAATTACATATTTTCTAAAAACTATTTAATTAATAATTAATATTTCTATTTCTATTTTTAATAATTAGATACTAAATAAAAAATTAAAATATATATTTGTAATTATAATTAGATAGTAATTAATATTTCTTAGAAACTATAATTTAATAGAAATTAATATCTATTAGTAATTAGTATTTCATTAGCAACAATTCTTCTATTAGTTAATACTAATATAATAATAATTAATTCAAAATTAGTTATTTTAATAATTTAATCATTATTACTAAAATTTAGTAATTAAATAATAACTTTAAATATTTTGTAGTAATTGGATAATAGTTATTATTAATATTTATTAATAAATTAATAATAAATTAACAATTAATTAGTTATTTAGTATGTACTATTTTTAATAAGTAATTAAATATTACTTGATTACTAATTAATTACTAACTAATAAATATATTTTTATTTTTTTAGTAATTGTGTAATAAACAATTATTAATATTTATTTATAAATTAATAATTAATTAGTTAACTAGTATTTACTAATATTAATAAGTATTTAAAAATTTCATAATTACAATGTAATTAAAAACTATTAACTATTAAAAATTTATTAATATTTATTAGTAATTAATTACTTATTAATTAATATTTTTTAAAATATTATGAATATAAATTAATAAATTATCAATATTTAGTAGTTACATTAATAGTTTATTATTATTTGTTATTAATTTTTTTATTAATTGATTTAAAATGTTTAATAATAATATATTATTAATTCTATATATGAAAGGGAGGACCTGAATCCTACATCGGAAATGCAGAATGTTCTGTGTTGGAAAGGGAGAACCTGAATCCCACATCAGAAATGAAAAATGATTTTCAAAACAAGCCCACTTATAAAAAAGATCCATATATGATGGTTTCTGTCTGAATTCTGAATGCTTTAATGGTAGTAATGCTGGAAATTCAATTGGGGATAATTTTTGTTAAAAACACTTAAATGCAGTTGAATTTCTTTCAATGTTTTTATATATAAACAAAAAAACAGAATAATAAAAATAAGAAATTTAAGAATAATAAGAGAGAAGGGGATATTTCATATAGCGCAATCTATACAAAAAATATTTCGAAGGTGTGGTCCATAAACACACCTTCATCACTAATTTTATAAAGAAGGTTATTTTTTACATAGTGCATCCAATAAGAAAATATATTTAGAAGACATTATCTTAGAATGTTCCTTTTAATTAATCTATTAAATAAGGTGCTCTATCTGAGATCATCCACCGTCCTACAGAATCCCTCCCAAGTATTACCTTAGATAGGGAATTTTTTTTCCCTAAACAGCATTCTGGAAATTATTTTTCTTATTTTACATTATATGTATATTTTTTCATAACAATTAGAGACACAATGAGATCAACATCCACTAATATCCTAGTATAGTGTCTATACATTTCATCTTTATTCTCTTTATACACATGAATTGTAACCTCAAATGAAGAGTGAAGTCAATTTTAGTGAAGCTCACACAAAGAGTGTGGTGGTTGTTGTGGGTTATTGGGTTCTCTATGAGGGCTTACACCGCCTATATTAAATTAATTCAAATTTCAAACATATAAAATGGTAAATGTTATTTCAAATATATAAACCAAAACAAATAGGCTCACTATCATAGCTCAATGGACTAATATACAACTAAGTCACACCACTATGATGGGAGAAAGCCTAATATCTGGGTTACCCACCATTAGTACCCAGTGCTCCCTCTTGACTCTAAAATTATAATATTTCTACATTTTATGGATTTTATCTATATACACAAGCTAATACTCATTGGGTGAACACTATAAGATTATTCTTTTTAAGAAAAAAATAATCATAAATGTAAGTATTTTTAAAACATAGCTATGAAACTAAAATTATCCTCTTAAAGGAACTTCCTTCCATTGATTATCTTATGTATCCGAAGGGAATAAATCACATTCATGTATATTCATTGAAAATATACGTGGGTTTCATATGATATTACCCAACTAGAGAATAGATATAGGGGTACCGACTCCCATAGGATGGTATGTCTCAAGAACTGATACATCAAAGACCTTGTCAGATTTCCATGATGAAAAACCATGACCCGGGCCTCTCCTATGAGAGGAAGAAGTAGTAACATATGATAAAATTGAAAACAAATTCATACATAATTATATAGATGTGTGTAAATATGATTAATTCTAAATTAAAAATAAAACATATTTACATTCATACATACCACAACCTATAGACGTAGATGGCTATGTACAATGATATGGATCTTGTGCATGCTACCATGATATGTATTCTATCATAGAAAGCATTATTAGTTAAACACACAGAGATTATATATCAAATTAAGTGATGGTAAATGCACAAAAAAATAGTTAAAGAGTTCATAAAAATTTAAAATGTTAAAAAAATGGGTTTAAGTCAAAGAGGGAGAAAACAATTGTACCATTCAGTAAACATGAATATTGTCTGTTTCTCCTTCAAAGGTCTCTCTAACCTAATGAATATCTTCTCCATATCGAATTGAGGTGTATTGATCATGATATTTCACAAAAAAAATCAACAGTCTCCAGTTCATCTTTTTCAAGTAAAAACACTTCTCATATTTAAATTATCACACCAACATGACAATTTGGATTGGATGGAAATGTAATGAGAAAAAATTATTCTACATTTGATGCTGAAATGAAATGTTCATTACTAACACAATTATCTCTATATAACAAAATTTTCATGTCAACCAATGTAAACTGATATTTCTTGACTAGATTTCCATGGAATAGATCAACCCAATTACACATAAACAATATTTATTTCAACACATGTGCATATACAACAACAATGATGTATTTAAATTGACCATAATAATAACCAAATTCATAAAATAGACAACCAATGCCACTTTTTTATATCGTTTCATCAAAATATGTAATGTAAAACTGAAATTCATCGGCATCTACATATTTTTAACAATGGGTAGTTATATATGGACCCTCAGTTAGTTAGTTAACTTTTTTATTTAGTGTAGGGTCACCTAACTTCTATAGGTTATGGAACTATATATTTTATTAATTTTAATAAAAACTTATGAATAAATAAAATATTATTATACTTCAATCATAATAAAAATAGATTTATACATAGAAAATTCTTGAACCAGTCATGAAATGATGCATAATGGGATTATTGAATTTGATATTCACTCGCATGAGACTTCTATTGTATTAGATCAATAATTTTTTTCCTAAAAATCATAACACCGTGTTTAAATGATCAACATGTATATTCAAATAGAACTTGTAAAAGTTAAATAATAAAAGTGATAAGACACATACAACATCAATGGTGAAACTGATATAGTATTGAAAAAGATATATTGTTGATCATGTAACCACTCGATGTTTTCCATATCAAATATAATTCCTTCTCCAACTTGGTCATCATAAATCTGAGAGGGAATAACTTATTTTGTTTCAACATCTATAATATATTCTTCAAAAAATGTAGTAAACTCATCTATCAAATAACCATTGTCTATTGATTTCTCTGAATGAGTTATGTTACATACAAATTGTTTCAATTTATTCAATTATCACTCAATAGGATAAATACCCCTAAATTACAGTGCGCAAGAAGCAATTACTTCATCAGTTATGTGAACATTCAAGTGAACCATAACATCAAAAAATGAGGATGGAAATAGTTTCTCTAAGTGACAAGTTATAAGTAAAATTATATACTACAAAAAATTTAATCACCAATTTGTTGATTTCATAAAAAAATATATAAAAAATAGTGATCTCAATCTATGGTTGAACAACATTGAGTGAAATAATTGTGATTGAATTCAACTGCTAAAGTAATATTCTATCTTCATGAATTTTCAATACTTGAAGTTCCCTAAATGTAACATTCATGCACTTAGAAAAGTTATAATAGTAACCCTCAGGAACCTTTAGCATATTCAAAATGGGAATAAATGTTTCTTTCTCTTTTTTACTCATTGTATAATATGATGCAATAAATTATGCATTGTTTCCCTCATGAAACTATAAATTCAATTCTTTCCATAAACCCATTTCTTCTAAATCACATCATGCATTTATATGGTCCTTTCGATTTTCCAGATACACCTAAAATGGTCCAAAAACAATTATCACAAACATTTTTTTTCAGTTTTCATGAAATCTGAATTATGCCTTAGCATGTTAATTTATATTAAGTGAGACTAAATAGTACTTGTCTTCTTCAAATTTTGACTGTGTTTTCTACCCACACTAAAAATATTGTTTGATGGATGATACACCAAATCCTGAAATCCATATACCACATGGATACTTTCTTCCATAGTTTATGATAATATTTATATTCTTGTAATTATCTTTGGTGTTGTTTTGACTTCTTTTGAACCATAAAAATTCACTTTGTCTATTATGAACCTCTACTGAGGGGGAATAAAATTTTTCTGACCCATTTATTCCCATTTTAAACAATGATTAATCCATGTGTAGATTTTACTTTTATTGTATCAAGGGTAATCAAATTCCCATTTCATACTCCAACCAAATAAATTTACATAATATAGAAAGTCATTGATTTTCCACAATAAAGTAGCCTATTGTTTGATCATTTTATTCTTTTCATAGTCAATATTCTTCACACCATCACCTAAAAATATAGGAAAATCGCTAATCAATGGTTGGATGTAAACATAAATCGTATCCCCCAGACTTATAGGTCCATCAATAAAAGTGGAATGTAATAGAAGTTATTTTTTCATACAAATACAAGGAGAAAGATTATATGAAAATATCACAATAGGACATGTACTATAAGTTGGACCAACTAATGAACTGAATAGATTAAAACCATCTTATATCGACCCCAATCAAACATTATGACTAACTTTAGCAAATTTGAGGTGGCTCTAATCAAAATCCTTCCTTAAAAGTGTTTCATCTTGGAAGGTTATCCTATCACATTCGTTATTTCTTTCCATATTTCATATCATTAATTCAGAAACTTTTTAGGTCACAAATAATCTTTTTAATTTCATATTTAGTTGAAAGTAATTTATATTCCTTTCGTTAATCAGTTTCCCCTAATTTTTAATCTGACTTTGATGAATATGTTTTCCCATGTTACCTTTCCTACTGGAAGAGTCACATACTATAAAATTATCCAAATGGGTAGTTTCATTTCCAAACAGAATATTGTTGTTTGAACATTCCTCCATGGTCCCACATGTCAAATGAAGTTCTATGTAAACTATTGAACATGTTAATATGACTCAAGAATCATAGCGTCAGCAGGAAGTAATTTTTTCAATAATAGTAACAACGTGTCAAATGATGTGTCTGACCACTAACTCAATGTCATCAAGTGAAGAAACTCCATGATAATTGAAAATTTAATATACAAGGTAAACACATAATATAGTTCAATTTTTACATCATAAATTATTTCACAAAACCTCAATGAATCATGATTATCACTAGATCATGGTTTGATCTCATCTTTCAAAACATTCCAGAAGATAATGCCTTTAGGAACCAACCAACGTACCATTTAAGTAATCATTTCATGCATTAGATCATTCATCCTTGCATCATCATTGATCTGAACTATTTCTGTATGATGACATTGAATATATCTTTCCCTATGGTGCATTCCATTATTATAATTTTTCTGAAACCCATTCCTGAATAGGGGCTCCCTCACGGTACCTCATCTAAATTGATATATGTTTTCATATATTCTAGGTGGAAAAATAATATATTCATTTTGAAATTATATTGCTGAATTATTAAAATTCATAGTGTCCTCAAAATATTCTCCAGAAATTCTATTTGGAAGATCAATCCAACTCTTATCCATAACCACAAATTTACAACAAGTAGTGACATTTACAGAAGGCTTCATATTATTTTCATTCTTAGAATTTCATATCCAAAAAATTTATCTAAAATAAATACTAACCAATTGAATGTTGACTTTAATACAAAATCACCCCAAAAAAAAATAGAACAATTGAGAAGTGATACGATCATAATATTTTATGTTCTATTTAATTATTTATACCTTTTAATTTTAAAAGTATTCTTTTTTACAAGACTAAATATTTTTTTAGAGAATCACTTATAAAGAAATGGATGTCATGAAAATTTATCATTTGAAAATAATAATCAGAATTATATATTAATATATTAAAAATTAATATTTTATACTTTTAGTTATCAAAACACTAGAGTACATAAAATTATTTTATTTGACTATAATTGTTATGTTATTTTCAAACAATTGATGAATATTTAATTACAATTAAATGGAAATTATGTATCAAATTTTGAAGAAATACATAATTTAGTGTGTGCGTGTGTTTCTATATATATTAACGATTATATAGAAACGATTTTTTTAATAATACTGTTTACATTAAATTTATAAGAAATATAACTATGGAATAAATTATATTATAAGAATAAGTAAATAAATAAATAATTTAAAATAAATATTATTTCAGAATTTTATAAATAAAAATTACTGATAAAAATAATAATTAAATGTTAGGAAAAATTCCTTAACGGAAAGTGAGAAATTGTAATGAAATAGATTTCTAGATCATAAACCCAGTACATATTTAAAATAACTTAAAAATATTTTAAAAGAAGATAAAAGTTATTTGATAGGAAGGACAAAGATTCATATTTTATAATATGTTTTTATAAATGTTATTAGTGATGGATTGATATATATTACTACTTGTCTATGTGAATTTAATATTTATTTTTAGCTCTACTATTTTTTTGTTCCTTAATAATTATGAAAATCATATTTTTATTTGGTATTTAAAAAATATAATTTATCTATCATATAGCTCTTATACCATTTTAACTTATCAAATATCTATATTCCCTTTTTTGTGATGACGATTTTATTGGTTTTTTATTTTCACAGTTAGTCATCACCATAAGTATTCATTAGAATCCCTAACAAATTTTGAAAAATAGTTTTTCGATTGAAATAAATTTATTTTTTCAATTATTTAATATTTTTTGACAAAAAAACATGGAAGTGCTATAGAGCATGACTGTTTGTCAAAACATAAAGAGAAATATTTATATTCTTTAAAAATATTAATGCTTCAAGAAGTATTCATTGAACATTTTTCTTTCATCACTATAAAAAATCTATAAACTTTATATTTACAATGGATGGAAGATTCATCATATATAATTCATAATAAACATGTAATAATGTTGTTCTTGACCTTGTTAAATTACACCCCCAAATAGATTTCTTCTACTCGGTTAGATAAGAAGGATGATATATTATTATTATCAATATCAAAACCCTAAAATAGAGAGTGTTTCAAATCAATCAAGAATCACAATGTTTACCTGTAATAGCATGAAGGATTTAGGATGGTGGTGAGAAGAGGGGGTAGTAGAAGAAAGATCATGAGAAATTTTAGGGAGGGTGTGACAACGATGACTAGGATCAGAGGCTGTGGTGGTAGAAATTCAGGATAGGGTGTAGTGAGGGTAAACGAGAGGACAATAAGTGAGTATGGGTGACATTGGTAGCCCCATCAGGAGGTGCAGTGAGGGTTAAGGGAGTCTGGGTGTTGAGGCCGAAATAGGAGGTACTGGTAGCACCTCTAGGAATGATAAGGTTAGGGTGTGGAAGGGTGATGGTGGCCATGGGTAGTTGTGTGGTGAGGGTGGACAGGCAGTGCTGGCAGCTCCAAGAGTGTCTAAGATGATGATTGAGGTGACCATGCATGAGGTTGCGGTGGTGTTGATGGTGGGCGAGGTGAGAGTGTATGAGGGAGGAGTATTGGTCATAGATCTATGCATAACAGGGAGGTGTGGGGAGGAATGGGGTTCATAAATGGGACTGATAGTGTATTTTTGTTTAATTTAGGACAGCAGCCGATGTTGGGGGTCACTGATGGTCACCCATTTGTAAAGACAAAGAAGTTCTATTTTCTAGTAGTGATTGAAATCAATAAAAACTAATGTCGGGTTACACACCTCATCTCAATGGTAGAGAAAGATGAAAAAATGAACCATTAAAAACATGGAAAGAACCTTGTCAAAAGACAATGGAGTGTCCATGAATTTTTGGGATGAACAAGGTTTTTATCTGGAGTATATACTGAATTGATTCCCAACAAAAAATATTAAAGAATGTACACTGTATGATGCATGCATCACATAAAATACTTGTGTTACCCAACCTATATTTTTTTATTTCCTATGTTATAATTACATAGCAAAAACAAGAAACCGTCGATGATAAATGAGTGAAGCGCGTCCTTATGGGATACATAGGCCGAGAAATGGGATATCTCTTGTATAATCCCATTTCAAAGAATATTATATTCAATAGAATTTTAAAATTTTATGAAAATGAGTCATGGATATTGAATCAATATGATTATTTAGGGTGTGTCTTGCTGTGACATACGCATCCCTCAAATTTGTTTAAACATGGACCCAAATAAATATTAATATTGAAAGAACACTCTTTTTTAGGTGATGTGGTGCTAAAGCTCATATAATTGAATACAGACTTTGAATTTCTTAAACAACATACAGGTTTAAATGGATGGTGTACAATTTCCACCCATTTTCTCACGACCACCTCCCCCACATCCTATGAATACAACATCAGAAGGGAATCAACCCCACAACATCACTCATTTAGCATACCAATTGTTTCACAGAATAATCATTTCCTCCCCTGAAACACTTTTCCATGTATTTCATCATTTCCTCCCACTTCTTAACTAACTTAAATTGGTGCACCAATTTATACAAACACACAACCTGTGACTACTAATCCCTCAAGAAATTCACCTCCGTCCATAACACTTTGGAGGTAAGTCATGTGAGGGAGGAAGATGAGATGAAAATGTTGGTGAGGTCGATGATCCTGGGAGGGTCCATGAATCCCATGGATAGAATTGACCTCATTGTCATGATGAAGTGGTTGGGACTAAAGTATGAATTTTATTTGGAGTGGAAGGAGGACTTGTTACAGTGTTACAAGGGAAGAAACAAAGCCTCGTGGGTCTAAAGCATGCATTCCATGGCTCATTATAGTACATAGTATGTAACCTTCATTACAAGCGCATAACCTTAAATTAATTCCCCATATTACATAGTATGTGTGAGGGGATAGGGTGAATCAGACATAATTACAACACTAAACCCCAGAAGGACTGAATCTAGACCATTTCAATCAGAAATTGATATTCACATAACTAGAACAATACGATGCAAGTAAAATAAAGAGAAAGGAGCATAGTTATTTACATGCATTGATCCTATGAGTACCTAAGTGCATGGAAAGAATACCACCCAGTATGAATGTGTTTTATTAATCTCATGAAATAGAAATAGATTTATAGAATATTGGTTTTATGAAGCAATTGACAAAATAATGAAATTTTAAACCATTAAAACAAAAGTTGTGGTGTAAGAAGCTTATAGGGCCAAAATCAAAGAATATCAGTGGTCCTAATCTCTTGAGGTTGAAAAAATAACATCAGAAAAAAAGCTAATACTCACACTATAATGGTACACACCTAATTTAAATTGATCTCCACTTTTTTACTCTTCACACATTTTCTAAACCAAAGGATGTGATCATAAAAATCTCTACCTAAAGTTGTACACCAATAGTGTATTCTCAATGAATGGAAGGAATATAAATTCATGATCGAGGATGAGGGAGATTGTTTGTAGAGACCCGAAGCCTGACGTACATAGACTTTACATTACTTTTGCGGAATACTTAGTACATAACAAAAACACACACACACAAGGATCGTAATAGTTTAGTGTCTTTGGAAACTCGGACTATAATCTTCTAATCGTGGGGAAAGATCTTCAACATCTCCCATAAATATCTTCCCTTTTTTTTACCTAAAAACCTTTCTTTATATCCTGGGGAAAAGAAAACATAAAAGGGTGAGCTGAAATGCTCAGTAAGGGTATACAAAAGAAAAATCAATCACATCATATTCATAAGAACATAACTTTTGGAAATCTTAACCTGCAAAAGAGAGCATAATTTCATAACATGGGATAAATCATAGTAGTGAAATGAAATCCCAATAATCATAACTTAAAACATGAAACTTTGTGGCATACACACATAATCATAGGGAATCATTTCTTGTTAGTCAAGACTCATTGCCAAGACTATCTTAGTGGACAAAGTCCCTTTCTGAATCGAGTAACCCTCGTTTCAGTCCTGTTTCACTGAACCGGTATAACCTACCATTCCAGCCATGTCTATCTCATTAGATATAAAATCTTTACCCAATGCATTGGAGGGAGATATAGGTCCCACCCATCTCATAATGATACCATTCTTATGTGTGCCACAAAATCATAAATCATACATCATTTCATAACCCATGTAGTAAAAATGGGATTTGTAAACATCGTGACATCATAAAACAATTCATATAAGATAAAGGAATTCATAAAAATAATTCCATCACAACATAACCAAATCAATGTAATAATAGGGATAGAAACAGAACCCTATGTCATCTTAGATGGAAAATAATTTTGATAAAATACTTGAAATGAATTCTTGAGGAAAATATCCTTTCTTCTTCAAAATCAATTTCTTTTCACAAAACGTCATGCAATTTTAAAAGAAATCTATTTTATTGAAAATAGTCATGAAATATTTTGGAGGAAGCTTCATGAAAATAAGGCTTTATAAAACCGTAAAAATCCGTTCGTGCCGTATAATTTAAAAAAACATTCTTTGTACTTTTGTCGGAAAAGTCAAAAAGTACCTCGTACGACAAAAGATTCCTTTCATACATATTACTAAAAACTCACCGAAGGGTAAAATTGGATTTAAACTATTGTAGGTGGATGGAAATAATATTACATATTGATGAAATATGGATGTGGATGATAAAATACACCCCAGTAAATTTCAAAGTATAAACAATATCGGATAAAAATGAGATTGTGATATTTCCCTTACCTTAGGTCCGACTTGCTTTGTATGTGTCTGAACCTCCTGTATAATGATTTAAATCATGTTATTGACTTATTCCAGAATCATATTCATTGTTATGATATCATATATGGTTCACTTATGACATTATATTACCCATTCTTTTGTAAATTCCATGTTAAAGAAGCGTTTTGGGTAAAATCGTTTCATTTATCTTAGGTGTTTTGACTTGTTGTTCTTGACATCATTATTACTTATATCATGATTTACTTACTTCCAGAATATAAAATATGATTTATATATCATATATATTCAGTATATATATATATATAATAGATAGATAAATAAAATGAAAAACACCGTTCATGGAGACGGTAGTCCGTACGTACGCATGAACGCTGTTTTACTTTCCTTATTGTCTTGAAATGGAAGTAAGTAGATGACATACATATATATATATATATATACATAAATCCAGTAGCTTTATAATGTCATATATTTCATTATTATTTCTTATATATACTTTATAATCATTCTTAAATGGTTAACATGGAGAATGAATCTCATTGCGTCGTGGAGACGGTAGTCCGTACGTACGCACGAGCGATGATATCATTTCCATAAATATTGAACTGAATTGGATTGGATTATACAATATATCAGAATAAATATTATGTTGTAATAACTATGTATAGTTATTATTTACACCATTATACCCATCCGTGTAAGGTGGTGGTGGAAAATAGATTACACCACGGCGTGGAGACGGTATTCCGTACGTACGCACGCGCGGTGATTTCTTTTTCCGTAGGATGGATATATGGTGAAATAGGGTTGTTTCATAATTATAATAACATATCAGTATATGAGTGATACTGATGTTATTACTTCATAATGAAACAACCTAAGAAGAAGAAGTGGAAGAAGAAATAAAGATGAAAGAATTGGTAACGGTAATTACCTCTTCTTTGAAGCGCCTCTTTGAGACCTCCTCTTAGGGCACTAAAATTGGTCTTTGAGGAAGACCAGAACCTCTAGGATGTTTCTAGGGAAGTGGAGAAGAGATTTGTTCAGGGGTTGGCCGAGCATGGGTGCTCAAATTGGTGTGAGGAGGAGGGGGAGGAGGTGTCCTTTTATAAGGGAGGAGAGGGGCACCTTAGGAATATCTCAAAATATTATTTTATATTAAAGTAAATATCGGTTTATAATGGTTCCAAAGGGTCTTATTTCGAAGCTAAAGTGGGGATGGGTCGAAATCCTATCAACCAATAGGATTTAGACAAGTTTAGGTTATTATTTTAACCTTATCAATTATATTTAACTCTAAGTTAAATAATTTAACTTTTACCGTGTCTTTTTGTTTTCTTTCACTATATGGTTAATACACTTACTATAACATGCCAAACGAACCCCAAATTGTTTATTATTAATATATATATCCTTATCTAAGTCATTTGGCCGAACCTTATATTTTTAGGAATAAAATAACAATTAATAATATAATATTTGATTTAAAAACTATTTTGTGTCAATTTTCACACTATTTGATATATGATTTTTGTGAAAGTCATAACAGAATTATATGTTCGAAACAAGTTGATTAAATCAACACTAATATATCATAGTAACCTATAAAATTAGTGGAATTCATAAAAAGTCACAAATTACATTCAGTTGAGTATTTATAACATCAATTATGTTAATATTTCCTTAAAAGGGTAATTACTGCATCATCGTTGTGTCATAAATAAATTAATTTATTTAAAGTATAATAATTATAAATAAAATATCATTATGTAGGAAATCTATTTATCTTTCTAATGAATATTTATAGTCGAATTTATCTTATGTATAACCCCATATTAAAAATGTTTTAGTGAATAAACATTGATTTTAACTCTTTTAACTCTTTTTTGAATTAAATAATAATAAATGTCCTAATCTAATCCAAGTGGGCCTAAATGATAATATTTTACATTTAAGGTTGTTTTTGGTCGAGATACACTTGTCCAATAGAATTAGGACATGTGTTAGGGTAATATTAATATCATTCTTACCCTTAATTACCCTATTTACTTTTAACCGTGGTAAATAAAAGTAAAAAGTTACTATTCACCAAAAATTATTTTCATCTCATTGAACCACATTTTACTTACTGACATCAACCGTGTCTCTCGGACTTTTTAAATTCCATTCACAGAAGCTGTAAAATTATGTTTTATGAAAAATTCAGTTTTTTTAACTACCACTTAGTAGTTTCACTATTCATCAAAAAATGAAGGTTTTCAGAAAAATGCCAAAATTTCATCCTAAGCTATATTTCATATTCCGAATTCAAAAATGAAGTCTATTTTACCAAATTCATAACATAGAAGTTGCATTAATTAATTTTATAATTAAATCCCGCTGTTAAAACAAATAGCGTGTTTTTAAGAAACAATATCTATCAAAAGATTGACACTTGTTTATGTATTGTTTAAATGTGCAATTACATCCAATGACCAAAATTGTATTAAATTGTAAAAATATATTCTAAATATACTTTAAAACTACTCCAATTAATAATTTATCACTATTAATTATTTCGATTAAAAAAGTTGTTTTTTAATTATAATTTTGTAATTTTCACTATTCATCAGAATATGAAAGTTATCCGAAATGTACCAAAATTTCACCTTAGGCTAAATTCGATACTCCGAATCCAAAAATGAAGTTCATTTTGAAATATGAGATTTACAGAATTTTAAAAAGTGGTTATTACTATTCATACCGGCTAGTTTTAATAATATTTTAATAGCATATCGTTGTTTAGTGAAACTCGGTATTGCGTATTACACACGCTATCGAGGAAGGTCGTAATTGCGTGTAATGCAAGGAAAGTCAAGGATGCGTGTTGTGCAAGCTTCTTTTGGTGTAGCGTAGAACACAAGATATTAATAAAATTAAAAAGAATATTTTTTATAAAATCTTGGGCTGTTACATTCTACCCCCCTTAAAATGAATTTCGCTCTCGAAATTCGTCGGGGTTATAAATGGTTTACTATTTGAAAGTTTCTTTAATAGAAACCCACATCGTAAAAAGGAATATCAAAACCAATCTTTAAAAAAAAGTATGAAACGTAACGGTTACCCAAATAAACTAATCATTGGGTTTCCACATAGGTGAAAATATGGATATGGAAGAGAAATCTAACCATCATGTTCTGATGGAGAGTGGTAGAGAACATGGCTATGGAAAATCCAATAATCACAAATCCATAAATTTGTGACGATCTAAGGTACCATCCGATTCATCAGGTATAAGATCAATAGGACAACATTTTTGGTTTTCAAGATCATTTCCCTAAAGTTGAAAATTTGAATTGGAATAAATACTTTCTTTATTTTGGTACAATCTCACTATTGTTCGTGCCTAGAACAATTTCCACTTCATCTCTTAAATAAATGAAGTTGAATTTGTTATTCGTGAAGTGTTAGCAGATCATGTGATAGAATGACGGGTCATTCCATATGTCTCAAATAAAAGGTTAGAAAAAATTATATACATAAGTCGATCTATAGTGAGATTAATCATATATAGTTCCTAAAATGGACTTATACTTCATATATCATACTGCTTAATATAATAAAACTAGTTTCTACTAAACAGGGACTTCCTGTTGGCCAGTGGTAGGCGATAAAGGCCAGTCGCACTTCGGTTGTGGGTTCGATTCCTACAGCCTTGTCCGAAGCGATGGGCTGTCGCCCGTCCTGCAGGTTGTCCCTTTTTCTAAAACTACGTTACTATAACATCCCATCAATAATATCGAAAATCTTCTATCCTTAAACAATACTAACTTATGTCCAACATAATCCAGTCTAATCTTTAGGCTTATACATAATACTGCAGTCCACTCTCATAATATAGTAACAACGATTACCAGAGATTTAATACTGTCATTGATCCCCACATATCACAAGATATGTCTTGTTGGTCACATTCCAAACATTCAAAGTCCTTAATCGTGTATTCTCTTGAATACCTTAGTGAAAACATGAGTGCAGTTAAAAGTTAACTCTTTCCACATACCAAAATCCTCAAAATTCTATATACTCAAACCATGATATAACCTTCTCCTTATATCATTCATGAGCTCATGAATACAATCAAACACCTCATTATCTTATTATTCCTTCATTATGCGCATATCATCTAAATTCCAAAAATATCTGAATAACCATTCATGGATAGTGGTACCATTAATCATACACTTTCATAACTCAAGGAAAGGCAACAGTGTAACAATCCTTAGATGTCTCTTTATTCCATAGTACCATGAGATTTCTTATACAACATTACACATGATAAACATGTAATCATTCCACTACATTCTTAAACCATTGACCGAGCTTCAACAATTCTTTCATCTCACATATCATTTGTAGTCTCTTCATCATCATCCACATAAATACTTCCCATACGACCATACTGATTATCTTCATGAGACTTTCCCTTAGGG
Organism: Viscum album; assembly: GCA_963277665.1. Classification (NCBI taxonomy): domain Eukaryota; kingdom Viridiplantae; phylum Streptophyta; class Magnoliopsida; order Santalales; family Viscaceae; genus Viscum; species Viscum album. Next base: position 316,959,082 of record OY728140.1, read on the forward strand.
CATTGGTTTGCATAATGCCCGCACATTCCACATTTAAAACATTTAACCATTGTTGATGTCGTAGCAATACCATTATCCTCATCCATGTTGTTAACTGAACCTTTTCCTTTGCATTTACTTGCTTTGTGTCCTTCTTTTCCACACCCAAAGCATCTTGCAGTTCCTTTGAAACATTCTCCTTGATGCCTCTTCCCACAAGATTTACATAGGGGAAATTGAACTTTCTTTCCTCTATGATCATCATGAAACTCCATCTTTCTCTTATTAGACGAGTCAGGGAACTTACCAAATTTTACTTTATTGATCATATTATGAGATTGCTGATTCGGCATAATAATGATCTTTGGACTTCCAAATCCCATTTCATTTGGTTGCTCATGAAGAATATCATTCCATTGTCCATCATATCCTCCATTATCGTGAATCATCTTGTTTCCAGCCATTTTCTAAAACCCAAAAAGAATAGTGTGAGAGGCCAAAAATCATAATAAAGGGAGAGTAACTTCAATATCTAACATCTTTGGTCTAATCTAATATCGTTACCATAGTTCTAGGACTATATCTTATACGTATACTTATCCTTAGGGACATCCTTAGAAATATCTCTAGGGATCTCACTAACGTTTTCGCATCCTAGTTTCCAAAGGTTGACTAAACCTTTCCTCTGATACCAACTGTAGAGACCCGAAGCCTGACGTACATAGACTTTACATTACTTTTGCGGAATACTTAGTACATAACAAAAACACACACACACAAGGATCGTAATAGTTTAGTGTCTTTGGAAACTCGGACTATAATCTTCTAATCGTGGGGAAAGATCTTCAACATCTCCCATAAATATCTTCCCTTTTTTTACCTAAAAACCTTTCTTTATATCCTGGGGAAAAGAAAACATAAAAGGGTGAGCTCAAATGCTCAGTAAGGGTATACAAAAGAAAAATCAATCACATCATATTCATAAGAACATAACTTTTAGAAATCTTAACCTGCAAAAGAGAGCATAATTTCATAACATGGGATAAATCATAGTAGTGAAATGAAATCCCAATAATCATAACTTAAAACATGAAACTTTGTGGCATACACACATAATCATAGGGAATCATTTCTTGTTAGTCAAGACTCATTTCCAAGACTATCTTAGTGGACAAAGTCTCTTTCTGAATCGAGTAACCCTCGTTTCAGTCCTGTTTCACTGAACCGGTATAACCTACCATTCCATCCATGTCTATCTCATTAGATATAAAATCTTTACCCAATGCATTGGAGGGAGATATAGGTCCCACCCATCTCATAATGATACCATTCTTATGTGTGCCACAAAATCATAAATCATACATCATTTCATAACCCATGTAGTAAAAATGGGATTCGTAAACATCGTGACATCATAAAACAATTCATATAAGATAAAGGAATTCATAAAAATAATTCCATCACAACATAACCAAATCAATGTAATAATAGGGATAGAAACAGAACCCTATGTCATCTTAGATGGAAAATAATTTTGATAAAATACTTGAAATGAATTCTTGAGGAAAATATCCTTTCTTCTTCAAAATCAATTTCTTTTCACAAAACGTCATGCAATTTTAAAAGAAATATATTTTATTGAAAATAGTCATGAAATATTTTGGAGGAAGCTTCATGAAAATAAGGCTTTATAAAACCGTAAAAATCCGTTCGTGCTGTATAATTTAAAAAAAACATTCTTTGTACTTTTGTCAGAAAAGTCAAAAAGTACCTCGTACGACAAAAGATTCCTTTCATACATATTACTAAAACTCACCGAAGGGTAAAATTGGATTTAAAATATTGTAGGTGGATGGAAATAATATTACATATTGATGAAATATGGATGTGGATGATAAAATACACCCCAGTAAATTTCAAAGTATAAACAATATCGGATAAAAATGAGATTGTGATATTTCCCTTACCTTAGGTCCGACTTGCTTTGTAAGTGTCTGAACCTCCTGTATAATGATTTAAATCATGTTATTGACTTATTCCAGAATCATATTCATTGTTATGATATCATATATGGTTCACTTATGACATTATATTACCCGTTCTTTTGTAAATTCCATGTTAAAGAAGCGTTTTGGGTAAAATCGTTTCATTTATCTTAGGTGTTTTGACTTGTTGTTCTTGACATCATTATTACTTATATCATGATTTACTTACTTACAGAATATAAAATATGATTTATATATCATATATATTCAGTATATATATATATATAATAGATAGATAAATAAAATGAAAAACACCGTTCATGGAGACGGTAGTCCGTACGTACGCATGAACGCTGTTTTACTTTCCTTATTGTCTTGAAATGGAAGTAAGTAGATGACATACATATATATATATATATATACATAAATCCAGTAGCTTTATAATGTCATATATTTCATTATTATTTCTTATATATACTTTATAATCATTCTTAAATGGTTAACATGGAGAATAAATCTCATTGCGTCGTGGAGACGGTAGTCCGTACGTACGCACGAGGGATGATATCATTTCCATAAATATTGAACTGAATTGGATTGGATTATAAAATACATCAGAATAAATATTATGTTGTAATAACTATGTATATTTATTATTTACACCATTATACCCATCCATGTAAGGTGGTGGTGGAAAATAGATTACACCACGGCGTGGAGACGGTATTCCGTACGTACGCACACGCGGTGATTTCTTTTTCCGTAGGATGGATAGATGGTGAAATAGGGTTGTTTCATACTTATAATAACATATCAGTATATGAGTGATACTGATGTTATTACTTCATAATGAAACAACCTAAGAAGAAAAAGTGGAAGAAGAAATAAAGATGAAAGAATTGGTAACGGTAATTACCTCTTCTTTGAAGCGCCTCTTTGAGACCTCCTCTTAGGGCACTAAAATTGGTCTTTGAGGAATACCAGAACCTCTAAGATGTTTCTAGGGAAGTGGAGAAGAGATTTTGGCAGGGGTTGGCTGAGCTTGGGTGCTCAAATTGGTGTGAGGAGGAGGGGGAGGAGGTGTCCTTTTATAAGGGAGGAGAGGGGCACCTTAGGAATATCTCAAAATATTATTTTATATTAAAGTAAAGATCGGTTTATAATGGTTCCAAAGGGTCTTATTTCGAAGCTAAAGTGGGGATGGGTCGAAATCCTATCAACCAATAGGATTTAGACAAGTTTAGGTTATTATTTTAACCTTATCAATTAGATTTAACTCTAAGTTAAATATTTTAACTTTTACCGTGTCTTTTTGTTTTCTTTCACTATTTGGTTAATACACTTACTATAACATGCCAAACGAACCCCAAATTGTTTATTATTAATATATATATCCTTATCTAAGTCATTTGGCCGAACCTTAGATTTTTAGGAATAAAATAACAATTAATAATATAATATTTGATTTAAAAACTATTTTGTGTCAATTTTCACACTATTTGATATATGATTTTTGTGAAAGTCATAACAGAATTATATGTTCGAAACAAGTTGATTAAATCAACACTAATATATCATAGTAACCTATAAAATTAGTGGAATTCATAAAAATTCTCAAATTACATTCAGTTGAGTATTTATAACATCAATTATGTTAATATTTCCTTAAAAGGGTAATTACTGCATCATCGTTGTGTCATAAATAAATTAATTTATTTAAAGTATAATAATTATAAATAAAATATAATTATGTAGGAAATCTTTTTATCTTTCTAATGAATATTTATAGTCGAATTTATCTTATGTATAACCCCATATTAAAAATGTTTTAGTGAATAAACATTGATTTTAACTCTTTTAACTCTTTTTTGAATTAAATAATAATAAATGTCCTAATCTAATCCAAGTGGGCCTAAATGATAATATTTTACATTTAAGGTTGTTTTTGGTCGAGATACACTTGTCCAATAGAATTAGGACATGTGTTAGGGTAATATTAATATCATTCTTACCCTTAATTACCCTATTTACTTTTAACCGTGGTAAATAAAAGTAAAAAGTTACTATTCACCAAAAATTATTTTCATCTCATTGAACCACATTTTACTTACTGACATCAACCGTGTCTCTCGGATTTTTGAAATTCTATTCACAGAAGCTGTAAAAATAAGTTTTATGAAAAATTCAGTTTTTTTAACTACCACTTAGTAGTTTCACTATTCATCAAAAAATGAAGGTTTTCAGAAAAATGCCAAAATTTCATCCTAAGCTATATTTCATATTCCGAATTCAAAAATGAAGTCTATTTTACCAAATTCATAACATAGAATTTTCATTAATTAATTTTATAATTAAATCCCGCTGTTAAAACAAATAGCGTGTTTTTAAGAAACAATATCTATCAAAAGATTGACACTTGTTTATGTATGGTTTAAATGTGCAATTACATCCAATGACCAAAATTGTATTAAATTGTAAAAATATATTCTAAATATACTTTAAAACTACTCCAATTAATAATTTATCACTATTAATTATTTCGATTAAAAAAGTTGTTTTTTAATTATTATTTAGCAATTTTCACTATTCATCAGAATATGAAAGTTATCCGAAATGTACCAAAATTTTACCTTAGGCTAAATTCGATACTCCGAATCCAAAAATGAAGTTCATTTTGAAAAATAAGATTTACAGAATTTTAAAAAGTGGTTATTACTATTCATACCGGCTAGTTTTAATAATATTTTAATAGCATATCATTGTTTAGTGAAACTCGGTATTGCGTATTACACACGCTATCGAGGAAGGTCGCGATTGCGTGTAATGCAAGGAAAGTCAAGGATGCATGTTGTGCAAGCTCCTTTTGGTGTAGCGTACAACACAAGATATTAATAAAATTAAAAAGAATATTTTTTATAAAATCTTGGGCTGTTACATTCTACCCCCCTTAAAATGAATTTCGCCCTCGAAATTCGTCGGGGTTATAAATGGTTTACTATTTGAAAGTTTCTTTAATAGAAACCCACATCGTAAAAAGGAATATCAAAACCAATCTTTAAAAACAAAAGTATGAAACGTAACGGTTACCCAAATAAACTAATCATTGGGTTTCCACATAGGTGAAAATATGGATATGGAAGAGAAATCTAACCATCATGTTCTGATGGAGAGTGGTAGAGAACATGGCTATGGAAAAGCCAATAATCACAAATCCATAAATTTGTGACGATCTAAGGTACCATCTGATTCATCAGGTATAAGATCACTAGGACAACATTTTTGGTTTTCAAGATCATTTCCCTAAAGTTGAAAATTTGAATTGGAATAAATACTTTCTTTATTTTGGTACAATCTAACTATTGTTCGTGCCTAGAACAATTTCCACTTCATCTCTTAAATAAATGAAGTTGAATTTGTTATTCGTGAAGTGTTAGCAGATCATGTGATAGAATGACGGGTCATTCCATCTGTCTCAAACAAAAGGTTAGAAAAAATTATATACATAAGTCGATCTATAGTGAGATTAATCATATATAGTTCCTAAAATGGACTTATACTTCATATATCATACTGCTTAATATAATAAAACTAGTTTCTACTAAACAGGGACTTCCTGTAGGCCAGTGGTAGGCGATAAAGGCCAGTCGCACTTCGGTTGTGGGTTCGATTCCTACAGCCTTGTCCGAAGCGATGGGCTGTTGCCCGTCCTGCAGGTTGTCCCTTTTTCTAAAACTACGTTACTATAACATCCCATCAATAATATCGAAAATCTTCTATCCTTAAACAATAATAACTTATGTCCAACATAATCCAGTCTAATCTTTAGGCTTATACATAATACTGCAGTCCACTCTCATAATATAGTAACAACGATTACCAGAGATTTAATACTGTCATTGATCCCCACATATCACAAGATATGTCTTGTTGGTCACATTCCAAACATTCAAAGTCCTTAATCGTGTATTCTCTTGAATACCTTAGTGAAAACATGAGTGCAGTTAAAAGTTAACTCTTTCCACATACCAAAATCCTCAAAATTCTATATACTCAAACCATGATATAACCTTCTCCTTATATCAGTCATGAGCTCATGAATACAATCAAACACCTCATTATCTTATTATTCCTTCAATATGCGCATATCATCTAAATTCCAAAAATATCTGAATAACCATTCATGGATAGTGCTACCATTAATCATACACTTTCATAACTCAAGGAAAGGCAACAGTGTAACAATCCTTAGATGTCTCTTTATTCCATAGTACCATGAGATTTCTTATACAACATTACACATGATAAACATGTAATCATTCCACTACATTCTTAAACCATTGACCGAGCTTCAACAATTCTTTCATCTCACATATCATTTGTAGTCTCTTCATCATCATCCACATAAATACTTCCCATACGACCATACTGATTATCTTCATGAGACTTTCCCTTAGGGAATTGGTTTGCATAATGCCCGCACATTCCACATTTAAAACATTTAACCATTGTTGATGTCGTAGCAATACCATTATCCTCATCCATGTTGTTAACTGAACCTTTTCCTTTGCATTTACTTGCTTTGTGTCCTTCTTTTCCACACCCAAAGCATCTTCCAGTTCCTTTGAAACATTCTCCTTGATGCCTCTTCCCACAAGATTTACATAGGGGAAATTGAACTTTCTTTCCTCTATGATCATCATGAAACTCCATCTTTCTCTTATTAGACGAGTCAGGGAACTTACCAAATTTTACTTTATTGATCATATTATGAGATTGCTGATTCGACATAATAATGATCTTTGGACTTCCAAATCCCATTTCATTTGGTTGCTCATGAAGAATATCATTACATTGTCCATCATATCCTCCATTATCGTGAATCATCTTGTTTCCAGCCATTTTCTAAAACCCAAAAAGAATAGTGTGAGAGGCCAAAAATCATAATAAAGGGAGAGTAAATTCAATATCTAACATCTTTGGTCTAATATAATATCGTTACCATAGTTCTAGGACTATATCTTATACGTATACTTATCCTTAGGGACATCCTTAGAAATATCTCTAGGGATCTCACTAACGTTTTCGCATCCTAGTTTCCAAAGGTTGACTAAACCTTTCCTCTGATACCAACTGTAGAGACCCGAAACCTGACGTACATAGACTTTACATTACTTTTGCGGAATACTTAGTACATAACAAAAACACACACACACAAGGATCGTAATAGTTTAGTGTCTTTGGAAACTCGGACTATAATCTTCTAATCATGGGGAAAGATCTTCAACATCTCCCATAAATATCTTCCCTTTTTTTTACCTAAAAACCTTTGTTTATATCCTAGGGAAAAGAAAACATAAAAGGGTGAGCTCAAATGCTCAGTAAGGGTATACAAAAGAAAAATCAATCACATCATATTCATAAGAACCTAACTTTTGGAAATCTTAACCTGCAAAAGAGAGCATAATTTCATAACATGGGATAAATCATAGTAGTGAAATGAAATCCCAATAATCATAACTTAAAACATGAAACTTTGTGGCATACACACATAATCATAGGGAATCATTTCTTGTTAGTCAAGACTCATTGCCAAGACTATCTTAGTGGACAAAGTCCCTTTCTGAATCGAGTAACCCTCGTTTCAGTCCTGTTTCATTGAACCGGTATAACCTACCATTCCAGCCATGTCTATCTCGTTAGATATAAAATCTTTACCCAATGCATTGGAGGGAGATATAGGTCCCACCCATCTCATAATGATACCATTCTTATGTGTGCCACAAAATCATAAATCATACATCATTTAATAACCCATGTAGTAAAAATGGGATTCGTAAACATCGTGACATCATAAAACAATTCATATAAGATAAAGGAATTCATAAAAATAATTCCATCACAACATAACCAAATCAATGTAATAATAGGGATATAAACAGAACCCTATGTCATCTTAGATGGAAAATAATTTTGATAAAATACTTGAAATGAATTCTTGAGGAAAATATCCTTTCTTCTTCAAAATCAATTTCTTTTCACAAAACGTCATGCAATTTTAAAAGAAAGCTATTTTATTGAAAATAGTCATGAAATATTTTGGAGGAAGCTTCATGAAAATAAGGCTTTATAAAACCGTAAAAATCCGTTCGTGCCGTATAAGTTAAAAAAAACATTCTTTGTACTTTTGTCGGAAAAGTCAAAAAGTACCTCGTACGACAAAAGATTCCTTTCATACATATTACTAAAAACTCACCGAAGGGTAAAATTGGATTTAAACTATTGTAGGTGGATGGAAATAATATTACATATTGATGAAATATGGATGTGGATGATAAAATACACCCCAGTAAATTTCAAAGTATAAACAATCTCGGATAAAAATGAGATTGTGATATTTCCCTTACCTTAGGTCCGACTTGCTTTGTAAGTGTCTGAACCTCCTGTATAATGATTTAAATCATGTTATTGACTTATTCCAGAATCATATTCATTGTTATGATATCATATATGGTTCACTTATGACATTATATTACCCGTTCTTTTGTAAATTCCATGTTAAAGAAGCGTTTTGGGTAAAATCGTTTCATTTATCTTAGGTGTTTTGACTTGTTGTTCTTGACATCATTATTACTTATATCATGATTTACTTACTTCCAGAATATAAAATATGATTTATATATCATATATATTCAGTATATATATATATATAATAAATAGATAAATAAAATGAAAAACACCGTTCATGGAGACGGTAGTCCGTACGTACGCATGAACGCTGTTTTACTTTCCTTATTGTCTTGAAATGGAAGTAAGTAGATGACATACATATATATATATATATATATACATAAATACAGTAGATTTATAATGTCATATATTTCATTATTATTTCTTATATATACTTTATAATCATTCTTAAATGGTTAACATGGAGAATGAATCTCATTGCGTCGTGGAGACGGTAGTCCGTACGTACGCACGAGCGATGATATCATTTCCATAAATATTGAACTGAATTGGATTGGATTATACAATATATCAGAATAAATATTATGTTGTAATAACTATGTATAGTTATTCTTTACACCATTATACCCATCCATGTAAGGTGGTGGTGGAAAATAGATTACACCACGGCGTGGAGACGGTATTCCGTACGTACGCACGCGCGGTGATTTCTTTTTCCGTAGGATGGATAGATGGTGAAATAGGGTTGTTTCATACTTATAATAACATATCAGTATATGAGTGATACTGATGTTATTACTTCATAATGAAACAACCTAAGAAGAAGAAGTGGAAGAAGAAATAAAGATGAAAGAATTGGTAACGGTAATTACCTCTTCTTTGAAGCGCCTCTTTGAGACCTCATCTTAGGGCACTAAAATTGGTCTTTGAGGAAGACCAGAACCTCTAGTATGTTTCTAGGGATGTGGAGAAGAGATTTTGTCAGGGGTTGGCCGAGCTTGGGTGCTCAAATTGGTGTGAGGAGGAGGGGTAGGAGGTGTCCTTTTATAAGGGAGGAGAGGGGCACCTTAGGAATATCTCAAAATATTATTTTATATTAAAGTAAAGATCTGTTTATAATGGTTCCAAAGGGTCTTATTTCGAAGCTAAAGTGGGGATGGGTCGAAATCCTATCAACCAATAGGATTTAGACAAGTTTAGGTTATTATTTTAACCTTATCAATTAGATTTAACTCTAAGTTAAATAATGTAACTTTTACCGTGTCTTTTTGTTTTCTTTCACTATATGGTTAATACACTTACTATAACATGCCAAAAGAACCCCAAATTGTTTATTATTAATATATATATCCTTATCTAAGTCATTTGGCCGAACCTTAGATTTTTAGGAATAAAATAACAATTAATAATATAATATTTTATTTAAAAACTATTTTGTGTCAATTTTCACACTATTTGATATATGATTTTTGTGAAAGTCATAACAGAATTATATGTTCGAAACAAGTTGATTAAATCAACACTAATATATCATAGTAACCTATAAAATTAGTGTAATTCATAAAAAGTCTCAAATTACATTCATTTGAGTATTTATAACATCAATTATGTTAATATTTCCTTAAAAGGGCAATTACTGCATCATCGTTGTGTCATAAATAAATTACTTTATTTAAAGTCTAATAATTATAAATAAAATATCATTATGTAGGAAATCGTTTTATCTTTCTAATGAATATTTATAGTCGAATTTATCTTATGTATAACCCCATATTAAAAATGTTTTAGTGAATAAACATTGATTTTAACTCTTTTAACTCTTTTTTGAATTAAATAATAATAAATGTCCTAATCTAATCCAAGTGGGCCTAAATGATAATATTTTACATTTAAGGTTGTTTTTGGTCGAGATACACTTGTCCAATAGAATTAGGACTTGTGTTAGGGTAATATTAATATCATTCTTACCCTTAATTACCCTATTTACTTTTAACCGTGGTAAATAAAAGTAAAAAGTTACTATTCACCAAAAATTATTTTCATCTCATTGAACCACATTTTACTTACTGAAATCAACCGTGTCTCTCGGATTTTTGAAATTCCATTCACAGAAGCTGTAAAGTTAAGTTTTATGAAAAATTCAGTTTTTTTAACTACCACTTAGTAGTTTCACTATTCATCAAAAAATGAAGGTTTTCAGAAAAATGCCAAAATTTCATCCTAAGCTATATTTCATATTCCGAATTCAAAAATGAAGTCTATTTTACCAAATTCATAACATAGAAGTTTCATTAATTAATTTTATAATTAAATCCCGCTGTTAAAACAAATAGCGTGTTTTTAAGAAACAATATCTATCAAAAGATTGACACTTGTTTATGTATGGTTTAAATGTGCAATTACATCCAATGACCAAAATTGTATTAAATTGTAAAAATATATTCTAAATATACTTTAATACTACTCCAATTAATAATTTATCACTATTAATTATTTCGATTAAAAAAGTTGTTTTTTAATTATAATTTAGTAATTTTCACTATTCATCAGAATATGAAAGTTATCCGAAATGTACCAAAATTTCACCTTAGGCTAAATTCGATACTCCGAATTCAAAAATGAAGTTAATTTTGAAAAATAATATTTACAGAATTTTAAAAAGTGGTTATTACTATTCATACCGGCTAGTTTTAATAATATTTTAATAGCATATCGTTGTTTAGTGAAACTCGGTATTGCGTATTACACACGCTATCGAGGAAGGTCGCGATTGCGTGTAATGCAAGGCAAGTCAAGGATGCATGTTGTGCAAGCTCCTTTTGGTGTAGCGTACAACACAAGATATTAATAAAATTAAAAAGAATATTTTTTATAAAATCTTGGGCTGTTACATTGTTGATGCTAGATTTTTCACAAGAGAAAAAAAGACGCCAAACAGATTGAGGATGATTTTGAGTGAAGGAATAGTGAATTGATGGGGGTTTTAGAAGTTATCAATCCTCTAACACCATAGAACAAAAAATCCAATCAAGGGAGTCCATGGAACTATTCCGTAATAGAAACCCATTAGGTCTAATTAAGCACCAGAGTACATGGGTGGTTCACATCAAAAGGGTAGAGAGATTAGTCAATTACCAGAAAAATATGTCATGGTTGGACCAATAATGTGGATGCTGAATGATAATGTGGACCAAATTTCATTGGCTGAATTAAGAGGGGAACAATATAATCCCAATAAAAAATAAATAGAAACCCAGCAAGTCACGTTTTATAGAGAATATAAAATAATTCTAAACAGTTTTCATGCATGTAAATCAAACTAAATGGAAGAATTAAACATGTCATAATTTCAATATGAAAACAATAAAATGGAATTCTATAATTCAAAAATCTCTACAATTTTAAATTAAAATTGGTGAAATTATTTCACATATTGTTGTAGAATTAGAACCAAATTCAAGATCTCTAAAAATGAATTTAGATAATTGAATGACGTTTGTCAAACTATTAACTAGTTTATCATCAATGTGTATCTTATTGACACACAGTATTCCAGATTCTATGACATCTCTAATAAAGTGTAACCTAATATCTTGATTTTTTTATTTATAATGGCAGACTAAATTTCAAGACAAACTAAGTGAAGATTAACTATCATAATATAAATTTATAGCAGAATTGAAATGATTAAGTTGGTAAGATAGGACTTTCATCCATAACCCTTCTTTCACTGGCTCAATTAATGAAATATACCCATTTTATGTGGTTTAAACAGTAACCAAAGACTGCATGTTGAATTTCATTGAAATTGGGCCACCACAATTAGTGAAAACAGAACCAGTCAAGTATTTTCTAGGGTCAATATTACCCACATAGTAAGTATCAACATATCCAACTGGAATTTCAGATGTGTCAACATATTTTCCATAACACAAAGACAGATTAGAACTACATGGATGGTATCCTAAAATCCATTTATGTTCATGCCAATGTGGCTTCTAGGTGTGGCCATAAATATTCCAAGATCTTTGATTTCATTGGTAATATTAGGTCTAGTGAAAATCATAGAATACATAATTCTACCAATAATATTAGAATAAGGGATTTTAGACATAATCATTACATCATCATCAGCTATGGGTGCTTATGTTAAAAATACATTAAAGTGTTATCCAAGAGGTATAATAATATGTTTGATAGATTCAAACATATATCTTTTCAAAATAAATTAAACATAAGAATGATAAGAAAGATAAAAACTTTATTTGGCCTATATCAAATGATTTCATCAAATAATATTTTCATAGATCCACCTAAGTCTTTAATTTCAAATTTTAATTTTAGTTGAGATTTTATATCAATGATAAAAATAATATGTTTACAAATGATAGTAATTTCATCAACACAAGGTTTTAGATAAATCATAATGTTTTTGTTGATTCGAAATAGACACATGCATAATTTTTACTCCTTGTAATTATTTTATGTAACATAGAGGAATCAAATTTCATATACGGGTACCTAGAGGCTCCTTTCAATCAATACAATGATTTATTTAATAAGAATACTTGATTTTTTTTAATTCTTTATAATAACCATTAGGAGTATTCATATATAATTTCCATTTAAATCTCCATGCATGTAGGTTGTTTTTACATCTTGTTCTTCAATGTGAATATCACTATGTGTAGAAAAGGAATGTAAAATATGAATAGAATATTGCTTGATAAGTGGGGAAATGATTTCATAATAATTAATTTCTTATCTTTTATGCAATTATGTAGCAAAAAAAGAATTTTTATTTTATTTTATATCTGTCATGGTTTTCTTCATTCCTCTAATAAATCCAATAATAATGAATATCTTTTACATTGGGTGGTTTATTACCAATATACCAGTTGTGATTCTTTCTTAATGAGGTTATTTATTCAACCATGTAAAAGACCCATTATTTTGAGACTTTATCATTTAAGTCTTGTATATAGGATTGAGGATCATCATTTATAAGATCTCGGGCCACATGGAATGCGTAGGAAGCCATGTTATAATGGAATAATTGAGTAAGAGGTCTTGATATTTTCCTTTCTCTATCATTGGTAATCTGGTGATCCCTATTGGTGGAAGAAGGATCAGATTCAGAATCTGATCCAGAACTGGATCCTGAATCAGTATGTATATTGTATTATTAATCCATTTGATTAGTCTAGATAAGAGCCTAAAACTGGGCCATAGGATTGGTTTCATCGCCTTATTCAAGGGCTAAATTACTATTTCTAGATATGGAATCCTTGTGTTTAGAAGAATAAGACTCATAGAAAACAAAATCCTTACTTATAATTCACTTTTGGTAAATAGTTTTATCTACCTTAATTTTATACCCCTTACCACACTTACGATAACCAATAAAGATGCATTTTAGGGCTATTGTGTAAAGACCCGTAAAAATTCAATGGAAATTTTTTCTAAATTTTCTTAAGAATTTTACAAGAGCGCGGTTTCAGACGGCACCTGATTCCGAGACCCGGAGTGCCCAGAATTAATTTCCGAAGTTTGGCTCGGGTACGTTCAGTGAACGAACGAGCGGGAATTCCTAACTTTTGATCCGGTGCTCAGAATTGAAATCTGAGGGCACCGATGAACTCACAGTGCCGATATTCACTTAAAGAGAACTTTTCGGGAGTTGCGTTTGTTGCGGGTTGAAAGTTAATTTTGGGGTTTTTAGTTTGAGTTAAATAAAATTTGTGTAGAACAAATTTTATTATAACTTGATAAAACCTACCAAAGGGGGTTGGAAGTGGGACCCACACCCACTTAACCTCCCTTGGGAGGATTAAGTGTGGTGGGGCCCACACGAAACCCTAATCCTTTCAAATTCTCACAACTCCCTTAACGCCTCATTTATTGACTTGAGTTACTTATTTAATTATGGGAGTTAATCCTTTTGAATTTCAAACTTTTGAAATTCTATTGTGTTATGTAATAATAAAATAAGTTGTTGTCTTATTTTATTTTGGGTTATTTGTTTGTCTTCTTGAGAGGTGGAGAGCTCTTCTTCTTCTTCAACTCTGACGAAGAACTCGAAGAACGTTCATCTTGACGAAGAACGCTCAAGCTCCGACGAAGAACGCCGCACCTCCATTCTTCGTTTACCGTGTCAACGAAGGGGACGCCACTTCTTCCTCGGACAACCTTCGTCGGCGTAGAAGTTTCGTCAACGACGTGTCTCTTCGAACGCATCCCTTCGTCATCGAATTTGACGAACGGCTACCGCGACGCCCGACCTCCGCGACGTCGTCTTCCGCGGAACGTTCACAATCTTCGAACCTTATACCCAAGGTAGGGGTTGTTGATTTCTTTTTGGTTTCCTTATTTTTATTCTTGATCGTGAATAACAAGTCTAACATGTGGCTTGAATTATTTAAGTTGCGTTATTATTTTAACGTGAGGGGGCCGGACCGCATGAACACGGCCGAACCCCCCTCCATCGTTCTTGTTTATTCTTGCGGGTGGAAGCAAGTGGCGTGGTGCCGTCGCACCACGCGGATGATCGTGAAAATATTTTACGCGGCGCCGTCGCGCTACGCCGAGGTAGAATCTTCAAGAACGCAACGCCGTCGCGCCGCGTTGAATGGAATCAAGGCACGGCGAAGGGGCGCGGTGCCGTCATACCGCGCCGGATGACGAACGCCACGACCGGTTCCGGGCCGCGGCGGGACGAGGAGACCGCGGCCGGTTCCGGGCCGTGGCGGAAGAGAAGACCGGCAGCCGGGCTGCCGGCATCGGAAGCCGAAGGGGGGGACCGGAATTTCCGGTCCCGTTGGAGAAAACCGGCCGGCCAGCTGGCCGGCCGGAAGGCATTAAACCGGGGGAATTAATCCCCCGGCCAGCATGTAAAACCCCCCTCTTTAAGAGGGGGGCGGTTCCATGAAAGGGGGGGGGGGGGCAGCAGCCCCCCGGTTCTCTTTTTTAAACCGGCCCCCACGTGGGGGGCCGTTTGTTGCAAAGGCGCGGCCCAAAGGCCGCGCCGCTTCAATCAGCGGGGGCTTAGCCCCCGCGTGCGGCCCCTCGCGGCGCCGGGCCGCCGCGGCCCGCCGCGCCGCCGCCGGCCGCCCCAGGGGGGGGGGGGGGGGGTCGGGCCGGGTCGGCCCGGACTCGGACCCCCCCGTTTCGAACCAGAATCGGTTTTTGGGCCATATCATGAGCCTCGGACCTCCGAATGACGAACCGTCTGCGGCAACGCGATCCTTGGATCGAGACGGTCGTTTCAGTATATCTCACTCAAGGTTTCGGTTTACTTTGAGTTCGGCCGGGTTGGTTCGTTCACGAAACCAACCGGGCCTTCGGAGCGGAAACGCTCATATCTTGAGCTACGGACGTCCGATTGACGTGCCGTCAGCTGTGTTGTGTCCCTCTTAGTGAGGAGAATCTTTTGGCATACTCCGCCCGAGGTTTGGACGCAGGTGGAGTACGGTCGGGTTGGTTTTGCCTTAAAAACCAACCGGGCCCCGGAGACGAAAATGCCAATAACTCTCAGACCGGGCGTCCGATCGACGCGCCGTCTGTTGCGTTGAGTTCCTGTTGACGATTCGAAACTTTTGGATACATCAACTCTGGTCTTCGTGACAGTTGATGTATCAGCCTCTCGGCTCGTGGAGCGGACCCTCCGAACGAGCTTGCTATGTGCGGGAACCCTAGTGCTGGCTGCGACTGTTCTACTGCTACGACTACTACTGCTACTGTGACTGCGATGACGACAGTACAGAGATCCTGTGTGGACTCGACGACGACGACTACAGCACTCAGCGATCCTACGTGGATCAGTGCTACAGGTCCTGTGTGGGCCCGATCCTGTGTGGGTCTCTGCGCTCAGCGGTCCTGTGTGAACCAGCGCCTACAGGTCCTGTGTGGGCCCGATCCTGTGTGGGTCTTTGCGGGGGTTAGTTACCTATCGATCCTTCGTGGGTCCGACGACTTAGATGGATCAGTGATCATCTTTATCGTCCTTGAAGAAGTATACCTGTGTGAGCTAAATCCTATTGCTTTCCTGTGTGGATTGTGTTGTGCAATCCTGTGTGGATTACGTTTTGCTTTCCTGTGTGGAATACGTTTACTTTCCTGTGTGGACTGAGTTGTACTTGGGCTCGGAGGTTAGAGCGTATTTGAATTGATGACTTAGGTATATGTATGGGCATATACCTAAGCAGTGTCGGTTAATACTTCGTGATTGTTACTTTTCTTCGTGGTTTATCCTTTGTGGATTTGAGAGACCTTCAGGGGTCTCGGGGTCCCTACTGAGTAGCATATACTCACCCCTGCACGGGCTTTGCCCGCACTACATTGTGTTGGTTGCAGACGATGGACAGCGTTGACCTTAGCTGAGGCTTGCAGAGCGGGACGGTACCCGGAGGTGGACCACTGGGCGGGACGTGCACGGAGCGGACGGCGGGACCCGTGGAGTAGAGGAGCTATCTGTACCCACCCTTCAGGTGGGATTTCCAGTGGACAGCTCGGTGTAGCGGCTTTTACTTTTCAGTTTCTGTTTTCCCTTTCGAGTTGTACTTTACTTTCAGTTTGGGTTTGTATTCTGGCCCATTTACCTTTCCGCACTTTCAGTCGTACTCTGCTTTGTTTAGTGTTTACTTTCCGCTTGTTTACTCTATGGTGTGTGTTTACTTTTCAAAGGCAATGCCTTCCTTTTTTACCGGGATTTACGCCTTGGTGCTAGTCGCCAGCCCCTGGCCTATGGAAGGCGGGCATGGGGTAGTCACGGCAGGGACCCCGAGGGCAGGTCGTGACAAATTGGTATCAGAGGAGTTCGGTTCTACCGCGAACTCTGATCTTTTCTATGTGAAGCAATAATGTTTAGCATATTGAGTGTGGTTATCAGTCCAGGGAGTCCAGTGTTGGTGCGGCGGCCGACGTATCCGTACACCAGGACCCTGACTTCTGATTTCCGACTTAATGCACGAAAACATTGATTGCGTGTGTGTTTCAAAGTTTTCTTTGTGATTACATATATCAGCTCACCAGGTATACTGTTTTGACCGTGGCGCACCTGTTTCCTTTTCAGGATGGCCCCACGACGGCAGCCAGCTAGGGTTCCGAGAGTCGAGTGTGACGACAGCCCACCGAGCGACGAGGCCTCGGTGCAGGGCCCTTTTCCAGTAGTAGCACTGGCGGTAGCTTTACCCGCCGATCCCCCGATGCTTCCAGCAGCAGCCGCTGACGATGCACGTCACCTCAGCGCACTGCATGAGTTTCAGCGCCAGCGACCTCCCAGGTTTCGCGGGGAGACGGATCCCCAGGCAGCAGAGGACTGGATGGAGGTAGTGGTTCGAGTGTTTAGGCTAGTGAGGACACCAGCAGACCTCATGGTGATCCTCGCTGCGAGCCTACTACACGCAGCAGCAGGACGATGGTGGAGCTTGATGCTCCAGGTGCACGATGAGGCATCTCTACTTTGGACGGACTTTGAGAGCCTTTTTCGCTCGGAGTTCGTCCCAGCCACCCTTCGTGCGGTGCGTATCCAGGAGCTTCTACAGCTGCGGCAGGGCAGCATGACGGTCGCTCAGTACTCGGCGAGATTTACCGATCTCTCGCGCTACTCGACCGACATGGTACGGGACCCATTCTTCTGGGCCCGGACCTTCGAGCAGGGTTTGAGACACGAGATCAGGGCATCGCTGATCTCCCTCAGCATACCGACTCAGACATGAGTACTGGAGCGGGCCCTTCTGATCGAGAGCTTCCTTGCTGAGTCTACGCCAGCACAGCGACCCACCGCAGGGCGGCACGTGGCAGAGTCATCTGCAGCAGGCAGTTGACGGATGACTCAGGGGTCCAGACAGACCAGAACTTCGGGCAGACGATCTCAGGGCACTGGCTCAGCAGTGCGGGGCACACAGCGCGGGACCAGTCTTCTGAGAGGCAGACAGTGCTACTCGTGCGGCGGGCAGGGCCACATGGCTCGTGACTGCCCGACCCGCCGTGCCGAGGAGCAGCAGTCAGTTGATGGACCACCGAGGCAGAGGCAGAGGGTCAACCGTGGCGGTCCGCAGGGAGGAGGCGGACGAGGCAGAGGAGCTGGACGAGCAGCTGGTGGTGGCCGACGCTTTGAGGCTCTGCCACCACCACCACCAGGAGGTCCACCCCGACCACAGGGAGCTGGCGGGCAGCGACAGGCACAGCTCCAGGCAGCAGAGGCCTATGACCACGGCGCACCCGAGATGATTCGAGGTACTATCTGTGTCTATTACACCCTTGCTGCAGTTTTTATAGACACAGGAGCAAGTCATTCTTTCATAGCCGCTGCCCTTGTTCGGAGCTCGGAGATTCCGACAGAGCCGTTGGCTCGATCCTTACGGCTAGAGACTCCTACGGGAGCAGACTCGACGATTACGCACTCGTGCCGGCAGTGTGAGCTCACTCTAGGAGGCGAGAGCTTCGGATGGGATCTACTTGTAGCAGCGTCGAGGCCTTACGACGTCATCTCGGGCATGGATTGGCTATCTACGGTCCATGCACAGATTGACTGTTTTAGGCGCAAGGTGCGATGTGTACGCACCGACGGGAGAAGGTTCACCTTCACCGGAGAGAAGGGAGCCTTTGCAGCACAGGATGGACTTCCGCGGAGGAGAGGACAGCCCATCACTCATAAGTTGGCTAGCCTCATCCTTGGAGCAGTTGACGTGCAGAGTCCTGGTTTTCCTGCAGTGGTGGATCAGTTTGCGGACGTTTTTCCTGACGACGTTCCAGGGCTACCTCCTCGCAGATAGGTAGACTTTTATATTGACTTGTACCCCGGGACATCCCCGATATCCACTCCAGCATATCGGATGGCCCCCGCCGAGCTTCGAGAGCTACGGGTACAGTTGGAGGACTTGCAGGGCAAGGGATTCATCCGACCCAGTGTTTCACCCTGGGCTTCCCCGATATTGTTCGCCAAGAAGGCGGACGGGAGCTTGCGACTTTGTGTTGACTATCGTCGCCTGAACCAGGTGACAGTGAGGAACAAGTATCTGCTACCGAGTATTGATGACCTCTTTGATCTGCTCAAGGGAGCACGGTGGTTCTCGAAGATAGACCTCAGGTCAGGCTATCATCAGCTCAGAGTCAGAGACGAGGATGTGAAGAAGACGGCCTTCAGATGTCGGTATGGCCACTATGAGTTCTTGGTTATGACTTTCGGTGTAACCAATGCTCCAACAGTGTTCATGGCTCTCATGAACAGGATCTTTCAGCCATACCTCGATCGGTTTGTCGTGTTCTTCATCGACGACATTCTGATTTACTCTACGACAGAGGAGGAGCACGCCTATCACTTGCGAGTTGTTCTTGACACACTCCGAGAGCACCAGCTTTATGGTAAGCTCTCGAAGTGCCAGTTCTGGATACGTGAGGTCCACTTTTTGGGACACGTTATCTCTGAGGTGGGATTTGCAGTGGATCCCGCGAAGATTGAGGCTGTGTTAGCTTGGGAGCCACCCAGGAGCGTGACTGAGGTTCGGAGTTTCTTGGGACTAGTTGTATACTATCGGAGATTCGTACCAGACTTCTCTAGAGTTGCAGCATCACTCACAGCTTTGACAAAGAAGGGGAAACCCTTCGTGTGGTCAGACAGATGTCAGCAGAGCTTCCAGGAGCTGAGACAGAGATTGACTAGCGCACCTATCTTGAGGTTGCCTGAGGAGGGAGTAGGGTATGTAGTCTACTGCGATGCATCAGGGACCGGACTCGGATGTGTTCTGATGCAGGAGCGGGCCGTGATCGCCTATGGATCACGTCAGTTGAGGCCGCATGAGCAGAACTACGCTACCCATGACCTGGAGTTAGCAGCAGTGGTCTTCGCTCTGAAGACATGGCGACACTATCTGATGGGCGAGCGCTTTATAGTCTTTTCCGATCATCAGAGTCTCAGGTATATCTTCTCGCAGAAGGACCTAAACCTGAGACAGCGACGATGGCTCGAGTTACTCCAGGAATATGACTTTGAGATAATCTATACTCCTGGGAAGGGGAACGTAGTAGCCGATGCCCTCAGCAGGAGGACGGGCATTCAGCTACTTGAGGAGGCGACGGAGCAGCTAGCCTCTTTGCAGATATCCTTCGTGGATAGAAATGGAGCAGCCTTTCTTCAGTCTCTCACAGTCACTCCTCCACTACTTCAGCGGGTCAAAGAGGCACAGCGTGAGGACGCTGACTGTGAGACACGGCGTGCACAGATATCCTCGAGACAGGAACCTGATGGTTTCTCCCTTGGAGCAGAGCACGACATCGTTTTTAGAGGAC
The DNA here is from genome assembly GCA_963277665.1 of Viscum album. NCBI lineage: Eukaryota > Viridiplantae > Streptophyta > Magnoliopsida > Santalales > Viscaceae > Viscum > Viscum album. The sequence goes on from OY728140.1 coordinate 316,979,802, forward strand.
GTACCATGGTACCAGTTTCTTTGCGAGAGGAAGTGCTGAGAGAGTTTCACACTTCTCCTTTAGCGGTACATCCTGGAGTGGCGAAGATGTACCAGGACCTCAGACGATAGCATTGGTGGCCGGGTATGAAGAAGGATGTAGCAGAGTTCGTTTCTCGATGCCTCACCTGTCAGCAGGTGAAGGCAGAGCATCAGGTACCAGCAGGCTTGGTACAACCCTTGGAGGTTCCGGAGTGGAAGTGGGACGGCATATCTATGGACTTCGTGACTGGACTTCCACGCACTTCTAGAGGTCATGACTCCATCTGGGTGATTGTTGACCGACTCACCAAGTCGGCACACTTCTTACCCATCAGAGAGCAGGGCTCAGTGAAGAGCTTGGGACGTCTCTACGTTCAGGAGATTGTGCGGCTCCACGGCGTGCCATCATCTATCGTTTCCGATCGAGATGCCCTCTTTACTTCCCGGCTTTGGAAGGGGATACAGGAGGCGTTCGGTACGCAGCTACGTCTTAGCACAGCTTTTCACCCTCAGACGGATGGTCAGACGGAAAGGACCATTCAGACTCTCGAGGACATGCTCCGTGCATGTGTCCTCGACTTTGGTCGTAGCTGGGAGGACCACCTACCCTTGGTGGAGTTCGCATACAACAACAGCTACCACTCCACCATCGGGATGGCACCGTACGAGGCGTTGTACGGACGACCATGTAGATCTACTTTGTGCTGGACAGACCCTGGGGAGTCAGCACTGGTGGGACCGGAGATGGTCCAGGCCACGACAGAGAAGGTCCAGGTTATCCAGGAGCGGATGAGGACAGCTCAGAGCCGGCAGAAGTCATACGCTGATAGGAGGCGGAGGCCACTGGAGTTCGAGGATGGCGACCACGTCTTCTTGCGGGTCTCACCTCGACGTGGTATTCGGAGATTTGGCCGAGGCGGCAAGTTATCTCCGCGCTTCATCGGACCTTTCCAGATTCTCAGCAGGATTGGTGAGGTGGCTAATCCCCTGGCTCTACCACCTCAGTTGCACCGGGTGCACGACGTCTTCCACGTATCTCAGCTGAGGAGATACATGCACGACCCGACGCACATCATTGACCATGGGGAGCTTGACGTTGACGATGGGGCGACTTTTACGGAGGTCCCGGTGGAGATAGAGGATCGACAGGAGCGGGTCCTGCGTGGGCGATCGATTCCTCTTGTGCGCATCAGATGGCAGCACGAGAATCTCCAGCAGAGCACATGGGAGCGGGAGGCTCAGATGTGTGCTCAGTACCCTCATTTGTTTCCCTAGTTTTTGATGTATCTTTACGGGGACGTAAATCCCTGAGGTGGGAGTAATGTAAAGACCCGTAAAAATTCAATGGAAATTTTTTCTTAATTTTCTTAAGAATTTTACAAGAGCGCGGTTTCAGACGGCACCTAATTCCGAGACCCGGAGTGCCCGGAATTAATTTCCGAAGTTTGGCTCGGGTACGTTCAGTGAACGAACGAGCGGGAATTCCTAACTTTTGATCCGGTGCTCGGAATTGAAATCCGAGGGCACCGATGAACTCGCAGCGCCGATATTCGCTTAAAGAGACCTTTTCGGGAGTTGCGTTTGTTGCGGGTTGAAAGTTAATTTTGGGGTTTTTAGTTTGAGTTAAATAAAATTTGTGTAGAACAAGTTTTATTATAACTTGATAAAACCTACCAAAGGGGGTTGGAAGTGGGACCCACACCCACTTAACCTCCCTTGGGAGGATTAAGTGTGGTGGGGCCCACACGAACCCCTAATCCTTTCAAATTCTCCCAACTCCCTTAACACCTCATTTATTGACTTGAGTTACTTATTTAATTATGGGAGTTAATCCTTTTGAATTTCAAACTTTTGAAATTCTATTGTGTTATGTAATAATAAAATAAGTTGTTGTCTTATTTTATTTTGGGTTATTTGTTTGTCTTCTTGAGAGGTGGAGAGCTCTTCTTCTTTTTCAACTCTGACGAAGAACTCGAAGAACGTTCATCTTGACGAAGAACGCTCAAGCTCCGACGAAGAACGCCGCACCTCCATTCTTCGTTTACCGTGTCAACGAAGGGGACGCCACTTCTTCCTCGCACAACCTTCATCGGCGTACAAGTTTTGTCAACGACGTGTCTCTTCGAACGCATCCCTTCGTCATCGAATTTGACGAACGGCTACCGCGACGCCCGACCTCCGCGACGTCGTCTTCCGCGGAACGTTCACAATCTTCGAACCTTATACCTGAGGTAGGGGTTGTTGATTTCTTTTTGGTTTCCTTATTTTTATTCTTGATCGTGAATAGCAAGTCTAACGTGTGGCTTGAATTATTTAAGTTGCGTTATTATTTTAACGTGAGGGGGCCGGACCGTACGAACACGGCCGAACCCCCCTCCATCGTTCTTGTTTATTCTTGCGGGTGGAAGCAAGTGGCGTGGTGCCGTCGCACCACGCGGATGATCGTGCAAATATTTTACGCGGCGCCGTCGTGCTACGCCGAGGTAGAATCTTCAAGAACGCGACGCCGTCGCGCCGCGTTGAATGGAATCAAGGCACGGCGAAGGGGCGCGGTGCCGTCGCACCGCGCCGGATGACGAACGCCGCGGCCGGTTCCGGGCCGCGGCGGGACGAGGAGACCGCGGCCGGTTCCGGGCCGCGACGGAAGAGAAGACCGGCGGCCGGTCCGCCGGCATCGGAAGCCGAAGGGGGGGACCGGAATTTCCGGTCCCGTTGGAGAAAACCGGCCGGCCAGCTGGCCGGCCGGAAGGCATTAAACCGGGGGAATTAATCCCCCGGCCAGCATGTAAAACCCCCCTCTTTAAGAGGGGGGCGGTTCCATGAAAGGGGGGGCAGCAGCCCCCCGGTTCTCTTTTTTAAACCGGCCCCCACGTGGGGGGCCGTTTGTTGCAAAGGCGCGGCACAAAGGCCGCGCCACTTCAATCAGCGGGGGCTTAGCCCCCGCGTGCGGCCCCTCGCGGCGCCCGGCCGCCGCGGCCCGCCGCGCCGCCGCGCCGCCGCGCCGCCGCCGGCCGCCCCGCCGCCGCCGGCCGCCGCCGCCGGTTACCGCGCCGCCCCAGGGGGGGGGTCGGGCCGGGTCGGCCCGGACCCGGACCCCCCTGTTTCGAACCAGAATCGGGTTTTGGGCCATATCATGAGCCTCGGACCTCCGAATGACGAACCGTCTGCGGCAACGCGATCCTTGGATCGAGACGGTCGTTTCGGTATATCGCACTCAAGGTTTCGGTTTACTTTGAGTTCGGCCGGGTTCGTTCGTTCACGAAACCAACCGGGCCTTCGGAGCGGAAACGCTCATATCTTGAGCTACGGACGTCCGATTGACGTGCCGTCAGCTGTGTTGTGTCCCTCATAGTGAGGAGAATCTTTTGGCATACTCCGCCCAAGGTTTGGACGCAGGTGGAGTACGGTCGGGTTGGTTTTTCCTTAAAAACCAACCGGGCCCCGGAGACGAAAATGCCAATAACTCTCAGACCGGGCGTCCGATCGACGCGCCTTCTGTTGCGTTGAGTTCCTGTTGACGATACGGAACTTTTGGATACATCAACTCTGGTCTTCGTGACAGTTGATTTATCAGCCTCTCGGCTCGTGGAGCGGACCCTCCGAACGAGCTTGCTATGTGCGGGAACCCTAGTGTTGGCTGCGACTGTTCTACTGCTACGACTACTACTGCTACTGTGACTGCGACGACGACAGTACAGAGATCCTGTGTGTATTCGACGACGACGACTACAGCACTCAGCAATCCTACGTGGATCAGTGCTACAAGTCCTGTGTGGGCCCGATCCTGTGTGGGTCTCTGCGCTCAGCGGTCCTGTGTGAACCAGCGCCTACAGGTCCTGTGTGGGCCCGATCCTGTGTGGGTCTTTGCGGGGGTTAGTTACCTATCGATCCTTCGTGGGTCCGACGACTTAGATGGATCAGTGATCATCTTTATCGTCCTTGAAGAAGTATACCTGTGTGAGCTAAATCCTATTGCTTACCTGTGTGGATTGTGTTGTGCAATCCTGTGTGGATTACGTTTTGCTTTCCTGTGTGGAATACGTTTACTTTCCTGTGTGGACTGAGTTGTACTTGGGCTCGGAGGTTAGAGCGTATTTGAATTGATGACTTAGGTATATGTATGGGCATATACCTAAGCAGTGTCAGTTAATACTTCGTGATTGTTACTTTTCTTCGTGGTTTATCCTTTGTGGATTTGAGAGACCTTCAGGGGTCTCGGGGTCCCTACTGAGTAGCATATACTCACCCCTGCACGGGCTTTGCCCGCACTACGTTGTGTTGGTTGCAGACGACGGACATCGTTGACCTTAGCTGAGGCTTGCAGAGCGGGACGGTACCCGGAGGTGGACCACTGGGCGGGACGTACACGGAGCGGACGGCGGGACCCGTGGAGCAGAGGAGCTATCTGTACCCACCCTTCAGGTGGGATTTCCAGTGGACAGCTCGGTGTATCGGCTTTTACTTTTCAGTTGCTGTTTTCCCTTTCGAGTTGTACTTTACTTTCAGTTTGGGTTTGTATTCTGGCCCATTTACCTTTCCGCACTTTCAGTCTTACTCTGCTTTGTTTAGTGTTTACTTTCCGCTTGTTTACTCTGTGGTGTGTGTTTACTTTTCAAAGGCAATGCCTTCCCTTTTTACCGGGATTTACGCCTTGGTGCTAGTCGCCAGCCCCTGGCCTATGGAAGGCGGGCTTGGGGTAGTCACTGCACGGACCCCGAGGGCGGGTCGTGACAAATTGGTATCAGAGGAGTTCGGTTCTACCGCGAACTCTGATCTTTTCTATGTGAATCAATAATGTTTAGCGTATTGAGTGTGGTTATCAGTCCAGGGAGTCCAGTGTTGGTGCGGCGGCCGACGTATCCGTACACCAGGACCCTGACTTCTGATTTCCGACTTAATGCACGAAAACATTGATTGCGTGTGTGTTTCAAAGTTTTCTTTGTGATTACATATATCAGCTCACCAGGTATACTGTTTTGACCGTGGCACACCTGTTTCCTTTTCAGGATGGCCCCACGACGGCAGCCAGCTAGGGTTCCGAGAGACGAGTGTGACGACAGCCCACCGAGCGATGAGGCCTCGGTGCAGGGCCCTTTTCCAGTAGTGGCACCGGTGGTAGCTTTACCCGCCGATCCCCCGATGCTTCCAGCAGCAGCCGCTGACGATGCACGTCACCTCAGCGCACTGCATGAGTTTCAGTGCCAGCGACCGCCCAGGTTTCGCGGGGAGACGGATCCCCAGGCAGCAGAGGACTGGATGGAGGCAGTGGTTCGAGTGTTTAGGCTAGTGAGGACACCAGCAGACCTCATGGTGATCCTCGCTGCGAGCCTACTAAACGCAGCAACAGGACGATGGTGGAGCTTGATGCTCCAGGTGCACGATGAGGCATCTCTACTTTGGACGGACTTTGAGAGCCTTTTTCGCTCGGAGTTCGTCCCAGCCACCCTTCGTGCGGTGCGTATCCAGGAGCTTCTACAGCTGCGGCAGGGCAGCATGACGGTCGCTCAGTACTCGACGAGATTTACCGATCTCTCACGCTACTCGACCGACATGGTACGGGACCCATTCTTCCGGGCCCGGACCTTCGAGCAGGGTTTGAGACACGAGATCAGGGCATCGCTGATCTCCCTCAGCATACCGACTCAGACAGGAGTACTGGAGCGGGCCCTTCTGATCGAGAGCTTCCTTGCTGAGTCTACACCAGCACAGCGACCCACCGCAGGGCGGCACGTGGCAGAGTCATCTGCAGCAGGTAGTCGACGGATGACTCAGGGGTCCAGACAGACCAGACCTTCGGGCAGACGATCTCAGGGCACTGGCTCAGCAGTGCGGGGCACACAGCGCGGGACCAGTCTTCTGAGAGGCAGACAGTGCTACTCGTGCGGCGGGCAGGGCCACATGGCTCGTGACTGCCCGACCCGCCGTGCCGAGGAGCAGCAGTCAGTTGATGGACCACCGAGGCAGAGGCAGAGGGTCGACCGTGGCGGTCCGCAGGGAGGAGGCGGACGAGGCAGAGGAGATGGACGAGCAGCTGGTGGTGGCCGACGCTTTGAGGCTCTGCCACCACCACCACCAGGAGGTCCACCCCGACCACAGGGAGCTGGCAGGCAGCGATAGGCACAGCTCCATGCAGCAGAGGCCTATGACCACGGCGCACCCGAGATGATTCGAGGTACTATCTGTGTCTATTCCACCCTTGCTGCAGTTCTTATAGACACAGGAGCGAGTCATTCTTTCATAGCCGCTGCCCTTGTTCGGAGCTCGGAGATTCCGACAGAGCCGTTGGATCGATCCTTACGGCTAGAGACTCCTACGGGAGCAGACTCGACGATTACGCACTGGTGCCGGCAGTGTGAGCTCACTCTAGGAGGCGAGAGCTTCGGCTGGGATCTACTTGTAGAAGCGTCGAGGCCTTACGACGTCATCTTGGGCATGGATTGGCTATCTACGGTCCATGCACAGATTGACTGTTTTAGGCGCAAGGTGCGATGTGTACGCACCGACGGTAGCAGGTTCACCTTCACCGGCGAGAAGGGAGCCTTTGCAGCACAGGATGGACTTCCGCGGAGGAGAGGACAGCCCATCACTCATAAGTTGGCTAGCCTCATCCTTGGAGCAGTTGACGTGCGGAGTCCTGGTTTTCCTGCAGTGGTGGATCAGTTTGCGGACGTTTTTCCTGACGACGTTCCAGGGCTACCTCCTCGCAGAAAGGTAGACTTTTATATTGACTTGTACCCCGGGACAGCCCCGATATCCACTCCAGCATATCGGATGGCCCCCGCCGAGCTTCGAGAGCTACGGGTACAGTTGGAGGACTTGCAGGGCAAGGGATTCATCTAACCCAGTGTTTCACCCTGGGCTTCCCCGATATTGTTCGCCAAGAAGGCGGACGGGAGCTTGCGACTTTGTGTTGACTATCGTCGCCTGAACCAGGTGACAGTGAGGAACAAGTATCCGCTACCGAGGATTGATGACCTCTTTGATCAGCTCAAGGGAGCACGGTGGTTCTCGAAGATAGACCTCAGGTCAGGCTATCATCAGCTCAGAGTCAGAGATGATGATGTGCAGAAGACGGCCTTCAGATGTCGGTATGGCCACTATGAGTTCTTGGTTATGCCTTTCGGTGTAACCAATGCTCCAGCAGTGTTCATGGCTCTCATGAACATGATCTTTCAGCCATACCTCGATCGGTTTGTCGTGGTCTTCATCGACGACATTCTGATTTACTCTACGACAGAGGAGGAGCACGCCTATCACTTGCGAGTTGTTCTTGACACACTCCGAGAGCACCAGCTTTATGGTAAGCTCTCGAAGTGCTAGTTCTGGATATGTGAGGTCCACTTTTTGGGACACGTTATCTCTGAGGCGGGAGTTGCAGTGGATCCCGCGAAGATTGAGGCTGTGTTAGCTTGGGAGCCACCCAGGAGCGTGACTGAGGTTCGGAGTTTCTTGGGACTAGCTGGATACTATCGGAGATTCGTACCAGACTTCTCTAGAGTTGCAGCATCACTCACAGCTTTGACGAAGAAGGGGAAACCCTTCGTGTGGTCAGACAGATGTCAGCAGAGCTTCCAGGAGCTGAGACAGAGATTGACTAGCGCACCTATCTTGAGGTTGCCTGAGGAGGGAGTAGGGTACGTAGTCTACTGCGATGCATCAGGGACCAGACTCGGATGTGTTCTGATGTAGGAGCGGGCCGTGATCGCCTATGGATCACGTCAGTTGAGGCCGCATGAGCAGAACTACGCTACCCATGACCTAGAGTTAGCAGCAGTGGTCTTCGCTCTGAAGACATGGCGACACTATCTGATGGGCGAGCGCTTTATAGTCTTTTCCGATCATCAGAGTCTCAGGTATATCTTCTCACAGAAGGACCTGAACCTGAGACAGCGACGATGGCTCGAGTTCCTCCAGGACTATGACTTTGAGATAGTCTATACTCCTGGGAAGGGGAACGTAGTAGCCGATGCCATCAGCAGGAGGACGGGCATTCAGCTACTTGAGGAGGCGACGAAGCAGCTAGCCTCTTTGCAGATATCCTTCGTGGATAGAAATGGAGCAGCCTTTCTTCAGTCTCTCACAGTCACTCCTCCACTACTTCAGCGGGTCAAAGAGGCACAGCGTGAGGACGCTGACTGTGAGACACGGCGTGCACAGATATCCTCGGGACAGGCACCTGATGGTTTCTCCCTTAGAGCAGAGCACGACATCGTTTTTAGAGGACATACCATGGTACCAGTTGCTTTGCGAGAGGAAGTGCTGAGAGAGTTTCACACTTCTCCTTTAGCGGTACATCCTGGAGTGGCGAAGATGTACCAGGACCTCAGACGACAGCATTGGTGGCCGGGTGTGAAGAAGGATGTAGCAGAGTTCGTTTCTCGATGCCTAACCTGTCAGCAGGTGAAGGCAGAGCATCAGGTACCAGCAGGCTTGGTACAGCCCTTGGAGGTTCCGGAGTGGAAGTGGGATGGCATATCCATGGACTTCGTGACTGGACTTCCACGCACTTCCAGAGGTCACGACTCCATCTGGGTGATTGTTGACCGACTCACCAAGTCGGCACACTTCTTACCCATCAGAGAGCAGGGCTCAGTGGAGAGCTTGGGACGTCTCTACGTTCAGGAGATTGTGCGGCTCCACGGCGTGCCATCATCTATCGTTTCCGATCGAGATGCCCGCTTTACTTCCCGGCTTTGGAAGGGGTTACAGGAGGCGTTCGGTACGCAGCTACGTCTTAGCACAGCTTTTCACCCTCAGACGGATGGTCAGACGGAAAGGACCATTCAGACTCTCGAGGACATGCTCCGCGCATGTGTCCTCGACTTTGGTCGTAGCTGGGAGGACCACCTACCCTTGGTGGAGTTCGCATACAACAACAGCTACCACTCCACCATCGGGATGGCACCGTACGAGGCATTGTACGACCGACCATGTAGATCTCCTTTGTGCTGGACAGACCCTGGGGAGTCAGCACTGGTGGGACCGGAGATGGTCCAGGCCATGACAGAGAAGGTCCAGGTCATCCAGGAGCGGATGAGGACAGCTCAGAGCCGGCAGAAGTCATACGCTGACAGGAGGCGGAGGCCACTGGAGTTCGAGGATGGAGACCACGTCTTCTTGCGGGTCTCACCTCGACATTGTATTCGGAGATTTGGCCGAGGCGGCAAGTTATCTCCGCGCTTCATCGGACCTTTCCAGATTCTCAGCAGGATTGGTGAGGTGGCTTATCGCCTGGCTCTACCACCTCAGTTGCACCGGGTGCACGACGTCTTCCACGTATCTCAGCTGAGGAGATACGTGCACGACCAGACGCACATCATTGACCATGGGGAGCTTGACGTTGACGATGGGGCGACTTTTACGGAGGTCCCGGTGGAGATAGAGGATCGACAGGAGCGGGTCCTGCGTGGGCGATCGATTCCTCTTGTGTGCATCCAATGGAAGCACGGGAATCTCCAAGAGAGCACATGGGAGCGGGAGGCTCAGATGCGTGCTCAGTACCCTCATTTGTTTCCCTAGTTTTTGATGTATCTTTACGGGTACGTAAAGCCCTAAGGTGGGAGTAATGTAAAGACCCGTAAAAATTCAATGGAAATTTTTTCTTAATTTTCTTAAGAATTTTACAAGAGCGCGGTTTCAGACGGCACCTGATTCCGAGACCCGGAGTGCCCGGAATTAATTTCCGAAGTTTTTCTCGGGTACGTTTAGTGAACGAACGAGCGGGAATTCCTAACTTTTGATCCGGTGCTCGGAATTGAAATCCGAGGGCACCGATGAACTCGCAGCGCCGATATTCGCTTAAAGAGACCTTTTCGGGAGTTGCGTTTGTTGCGGGTTGAAAGTTAATTTTGGGGTTTTTAGTTTGAGTTAAATAAAATTTGTGTAGAACAAATTTTATTATAACTTGATAAAACCTACCAAAGGGGGTTGGAAGTGGGACCCACACCCACTTAACCTCCCTTGGGAGGATTAAGTGTGGTGGGGCCCACACGAACCCCTAATCCTTTCAAATTCTCCCAACTCCCTTAACGCCTCATTTATTGACTTGAGTTACTTATTTAATTATGGGAGTTAATCCTTTTGAATTTCAAACTTTTGAAATTCTATTGTGTTATGTAATAATAAAATAAGTTGTTGTCTTATTTTATTTTGGGTTATTTGTTTGTCCTCTTGAGAGGTGGAGAGCTCTTCTTCTTCTTCAACTCTGACGAAGAACTCGAAGAACGTTCATCTTGACGAAGAACGCTCAAGCTCCGACGAAGAACGCCGCACCTCCATTCTTCGTTTACCGTGTCAACGAAGGGGACGCCACTTCTTCCTCGGACAACCTTCGTCGGCATACAAGTTTCGTCAACGACGTGTCTCTTCGAACGCATCCCTTCGTCATCGAATTTGAAGAACGGCTACCGCGACGCCCGACCTCCGCGGCGTCGTCTTCCGCGAAACGTTCACAATCTTCGAACCTTATACCCGAGGTAGGGGTTGTTGATTTCTTTTTGGTTTCCTTATTTTTATTCTTGATCGTGAATAGCAAGTCTAACGTGTGGCTTGAATTATTTAAGTTGCGTTATTATTTTAACGTGAGGGGGCCGGACCACATGAACACGGCCGAACCCCCCTCCATCGTTCTTGTTTATTCTTGCGGGTGGAAGCAAGTGGCGTGGTGCCGTCGCACCACGCGGATGATCATGCAAATATTTTACGCGGCGCCGTCGCGCTACGCCGAGGTAGAATCTTCAAGAACGCGACGCCGTCGCGCCGTGTTGAATGGAATCAAGGCACGGCGAAGGGGCGCGGTGCCGTCGCACCGCGTCGGATGACGAACGTCGCGGCCGGTTCCGGGCCGCGGCGGGACGAGGAGAACGCGGCTGGTTCCGGGCCGCGGCGGAAGAGAAGACCGGCGGCCGGGCCGCCGGCATCGGAAGCCGAAGGGGGGGACCGGAATTTCCGGTCCCGTTGGAGAAAACCGGCCGGCCAGCTGGCCGGACGGAAGGCATTAAACCGGGGGAATTAATCCCCCGGCCAGCATGTAAAACCCCCCTCTTTAAGAGGGGGGCGGTTCCATGAAAGGGGGGGCAGCAGCCCCCCGGTTCTCTTTTTTAAACCGGCCCCCACGTGGGGGGCCGTTTGTTGCAAAGGCGCGGCACAAAGGCCGCGCCACTTCAATCAGCAGGGGCTTAGCCCCCGCGTGCGGCCCCTCGCGGCGCCAGGACGCCGCCGCCCGCCGCGCCGCCGCGCCGCCCCAGGGGGGGTCGGGCCGGGTCGGCCCGGACCCGGACCCCCCCGTTTCGAACCAGAATCGGTTTTTGGGCCATATCTTGAGCCTCAGACCTCCGAATGACGAACCGTCTGCGGCAACACGATCCTTGGATCGAGACAATCATTTCGGTTTATCGCACTCAAGGTTTCGGTTTACTTTGAGTTCGGCCGGGTTGGTTCGTTCACGAAACCAACCGGGCCTTCGGAGCGGAAACGCTCATATCTTGAGCTAAGGACGTCCGATTGACGTGCCGTCAGCTGTGTTGTGTCCCTCTTAGTGAGGCGAATCTTTTGGCATACTCCGCCCGAGGTTTGGACGCAGGTGGAGTACGGTCGGGTTGGTTTTGCCTTAAAAACCAACCGGGCCCCGGAGACGAAAATGCCAATAACTCTCAGACCGGGCGTCCGATCGACGCGCCGTCTGTTGCGTTGAGTTCCTGTTGACGATACGAAACTTTTGGATACATCAACTCTGGTCTTCGTGACAGTTGATGTATCAGCCTCTCGGCTCGTGGAGCGGACCCTCCGAACGAGCTTGCTATGTGCGAGAACCCTAGTGCTGGCTACGACTGTTCTACTGCTACGACTACTACTGCTACTGTGACTGCGACGACGACAGTACAGAGATCCTGTGTGGATTCGACGACGACGACTACAGCACTCAGCGATCCTACGTGGATCAGTGCTACAGGTCCTGTGTGGGCCCGATCCTATGTGGGTCTCTGCGCTCAGCGGTCCTGTGTGAACCAGCGCCTAAAGGTCCTGTGTGGGCCCGATCCTGTGTGGGTCTTTGCGGGGGTTAGTTACCTATCGATCCTTCATGGGTCCGACGACTTAGATGGATCAGTGATCATCTTTATCGTCCTTGAAGAAGTATACCTGTGTGAGCTAAATCCTATTGCTTTCCTGTGTGGATTGTGTTGTGTAATCCTGTGTGGATTACGTTTTGCTTTCCTGTGTGGAATACGTTTACTTTCCTGTGTGGACTGAGTTGTACTTGGGCTCGGAGGTTAGAGCATATTTGAATTGATGACTTAGGTATATGTATGGGCATATACCTAAGCAGTGTCGGTTAATACTTCGTGATTGTTACTTTTCTTCGTGGTTTATCCTTTGTGGATTTGAGAGACCTTCAGGGGTCTCGGGGTCCCTACTGAGTAGCATATACTCACCCCTGCACGGGCTTTGCCCGCACTACGTTGTGTTGGTTGCAGACGACGGACATCGTTGACCTTAGCTGAGGCTTGCAGAGCGGGACGGTACCCGGAGGTGGACCACTGGGCGGGACGTGCACGGAGCGGACGGCGGGACCCGTGGAGCAGAGGAGCTATCTGTACCCACCCTTCAGGTGGGATTTCCAGTGGACAGCTCGGTGTAGCGGCTTTTACTTTTCAGTTGTTGTTTTCCCTTTCGAGTTGTACTTTACTTTCAGTTTGGGTTTGTATTCTGGCCCATTTACCTTTCCGCACTTTCAGTCGTACTCTGCTTTGTTTAGTGTTTACTTTCCGCTTGTTTACTCTGTGGTGTGTGTTACTTTTCAAAGGCAATGCCTTCCCTTTTTACCGGGATTTACGCCTTGGTGCTAGTCGCCAGCCCCTGGCCTATGGAAGGCGGGCTTGGGGTAGTCACGGCACGGACCCCGAGGGCGGGTCGTGACATATTGGTTCCAGTTTATCGACCTTAATGAGAGCATAAGAAGTACAATAACTGAATCTTAAGTAGGTATAGGATGGAGGCATACCATAACACAATTATTCAAGTGTTTTAAATTTACTAGTAGAATAAAGAAACCTATTACTAATTTAGACAATAGTGCTAATAGCCTCTGCCTAGAAATATTTAGGGAGACCCAAGCATGAATACATGCTTCAGACACTCTCTATGATAGTCCTTTTCATTATTTCATCTAGAACATTTTTTGGGGAGTTTCCCTAATAGTTCTATGCATTTTAATGCCTTTATATTCACAGTATTGAATGAATTAAATAAATAGGTATTTCATCCCATTATCTATTATCATGGTTTCAATTTTCTTCCCAATTTGATTTTCAACCATTTTTTTCTTGGTTTTAAAAGTTTAAAAAACATAATACAATTTTTCATAATGTAAATCATGAATTTTCTAGAAAATTAATCTGATAAGGTGAAAAAATAGGATTCTCCACCCTGGGAGGTAGTTCAAGCTATCTGACGTGTGTTAGAATGAATGTATTTAAGGGGATTGAAGCATTAAAATAAGACCTATTGAAGGTAACCCTCTTTTCCTTTCCCATCACACAATCTTCTCAAAATGTAAGATTAATAGGTGTTATGTCACTCAACAACCCTTTATTATTGTGTTCTTCTAGGACCTTGGAGATATCACGCCCTAATATCATATTATAATGCATAGTATTATCAGTGTTGGTGGAATAGACACTACCCAACTACCTAAAATGGGTCTCTCTATTCAAGAACTACATCCCATTGACAAGAAACCCATTAATGATGGTCCTAGAGTCTTTAGGGATTTTATAAAACCATTTTTAGATCTAAAGGTTGTGCCCTTTTATCTATAAATCCTAGGGAAATCATGTTTCTTTGATGTTTGGGAACCCACCTAACATAAAGTGAGGTGATGATGAAATGATCATATAATTTTTAAAAAATAGAACATCTTCCCTCAACCATTCACCCCTTTTTTCACATAAGAGGACATCTCCTTCTACCCATTCAAATATTTATAGCATTGTCACTCTAAAGGAACACATGTGAAAGGAACAACCTAAGTATAAACCCACTCTTGATTGAGTGCATGGATTCACACATTAGTAACTTCATCAGTGACATAGGTTTAGTCAACTAGAAGTGATTAATTAGTGTGAAGTTTAGACTCTAACTCATGTTTGTATTTTTTTAATTTGGGCATTATTTTCCCTAGTTTCCTACAATGAAAAAATGACTTTTCTTTCCTCAGAATAAATTCTACATTTAAGGTGTTTATTTTTATTACTTTTATCTTTATTAAACTATTTATTTTTACCCTTTGATAGTGGTATTCCCCTTGAAAATAAAATCATATCCCTTCCATTGATTCTAGGTTTAGAGTGTAGTTCTTCTGAAAGAAGGGATGACATAACCTCTTTAAGGGTTAGGAATATTATCCATACATCATTGTTTTAACTAGTGTGTCATAGGAATTATTTAAATATATTAAAAGGATCATTTCTTTATCCTTATCATCGATAGTTAGATTAATGTAGGAAATATCTAACCTAGACTTGTTAAATTCATAAACATGGGATTTAAAAGAACTAATAGGTTTCATTGTAAATGAAAACATGAATAAATATTTATAAATCCTACCAACCAATAAAGAATCCATCTATAATTTATCTAGTTTATAAAAAATACTAGTAGAAGTAGCCTCATAATTAACTTCTCTTAGAACTTTCTCACGTAATGAAAGTTTAAATAAGCCATGTTCTTTAATTAACACATTAAGGGATACATCCTAGTACGCACAAGTGGTCTATTCAGTTTCATTTACAATCATAATAAGTTTATTAGGCCAATAGAGGGAATCAATCATGCAACGCTTAACCAACAAGTGACTCATCTTAATTCACCAAAGTTTAAACTTGTTATCACAAGTAAATTTCTTGATTTAGAATCTAGTTATTTACATGTTTAACCGTAGAGTTGATACCTATTAATTTCTTAAAATGTTAATCTGATGACCCTAACAACAGACCAATCTATTGGGAAAAAAATTCATATCCAAAGGGATTAAAATTTATCCTAAATAATGATTGGAATATGACTTTACAGAAAAGCAGCAAATGAGATAGTATAGAATTTGGATGATATCACTATGCAAACTTTAAAGCATAATATTGATTTGTAAAAAATGAAACTAGAATAGAGTTTAACCACAAAATAAAACTGGTGAATATCTAATACCACATTGTGAGGGGAGAGGGAAAACCAAACACAAGAAGAAAACCAAACCCCAGAAGGACCAAATATGGACTATTTCAAGAAGAAATCAATATTCATAGAACAATAATAATAAGACAAAATGAATTAAAATAAATATCAATAAATATAATTATTTACTCTCTTCAATACTATGGGGACCTACATACATGGAATGAACAACACCAGGTATGCCCACATTTTATTAAGCTTAAGAAACAGAAATAGAATTACCAAATAAACGTTTTCTGAAGTAATGGAAAAAAACATGAAATGATAAGCCTAGAAAAAGAGAAGTAGTAATGTAAATAACATATTGTGCCAGAATTGAAGAAGCATGGTGGTCCTGATCTCTTCATGTTGCAAAAATGACTTCAGCCACAAAGCTTTTACTCACATTGTAATGCTACACACCTAGTTCAAATCGATCTCTACTTGAGAACTTCTCAAAATGTCTTCTAAATCAAAGGATTTAATTATCAATATATCCACCATATCTGGTACACTAGTGGTGTATGATTATAGAATTACATGTATAGAGGTAAACCACTGAGGAAGAAGGATATTGTCAATGCTGGATTTTCTAATGGAGGAAAACGGGATCCAAAGTGCGTGATGATGATCCAGTGTGACATAATTCTAAATAATAAAGGGATATAGGGGTAATAAATCGATTGAAACCCTTTAATAGCTCATCCAATAAGTAGGGTCCATGCATCCATGTGGAAATAGAAACCAAACAGCCGTAGTAAAGCATCAGGACCAATGGGCGGTGAAGATCAAACATGTGGAAAGATTAATCAATGGCCAGAAAAAGATGTCATGGTTGGATCATGGATATATAATCCACATGATAAAACATACAACTATTAATAGGATGAATTAATAGAGTCCAAAAATATAATCCCAAGTGAAAAGAAACATCATCCCAGTTGATCAAATATATATAGAATATTAAACAATTATAATCAATTTTTACACGTGAAAATCAAAATAGATAGCATAATTAAACCTGGAAAAATTTTAATGTGAAAATAATAAAATGAAATTCCATAATTTAGAGTATGATGCCCCCATTATGAATAATTTATATGGTCCCATGATTATGTTCATTCATTTTCTATCATAAACAGATCTATTTGAAGTATTCTAAGATGACAATGGAAGGTTTAGGGATGAGTTGGTGATGGAAGTTTGGGGAATGATGAGTCTGTATGAGGGTTATTTCCAAGGGTAGGAAGGTGATTTTTTGCTGGATGAGGAAAATAAATTCTCAAATACATATATCAACATCCTCAAGGTAAAGATTACCTAATATTCCATGAAGAGACTGGTGGATCATGCCTTGGATTCATCATTGCACTACTCAACTACTAGGTTTGATTCAAATTGGTTCATCAGTGAGTAAAAAAACAGGAGAACCTAAAGCCCACATTATTGAGGATTTAAATTCTTGAATTTCACATCGTGAAATCCATTCATCAAAAAATATCTTAGAAACATTGCAATATATGAATATTCAAAGTGGCATCAACAAAACAAGGATGTTTTATAACCATGATTGATTATATCTATGATTTTCATGGCATGCCCAAAGAACATGAGATCATCACATAATCTATTTATTGGTAAATTATATAAATAATCACTTCCCTCATTATTTATTATGTTTCAAAAATATTTTTAATAATAGATTTTTTCTTGGTTACTATTCACAATCAAATTATTTAGGTGGGACATCAACGCTATTCAAAAATTACCCCAAAACATTAGTTTGGTTGTTCTTATGGAATTCAAAACCACTAGGAAAATTGTCTATAACCTCTTGAGAGATCAAGTATTCAATGGAATACCACACAAAGAATAAGTGGTTCTCTTCTCCCCACTATATGTACAGGAAACTTGTAGGAAACATAACAATAGGATTTGTGATTAATTATAATTTTTCATAGGCTTGGTGATAATATGATTAATTTTAGTTTTTATTTTCATTTGTGTTCAGTGGGGTATGATATGTAATACATACCAAAAATAATTCAAGTGGATTCAAAAAAAATATAATCCAATAGTAGTGGAATACATGTAGAATGGGATATACTCCACAAAATTTATCATCTCCATCATCACTACTTATTTATAAACTGAAATATTAAAAAATGTATCCTATGAGGTATCTAAACATCTCAATAGTGTACTACCTTTCATAAGATAACCTATACATGTCAACTTCCACTAAAAAGATATTGGGACATCTTCAATCTGTTAATTTTAATTTTTTATAATTGTTTTTTTCATTTGTTAAAAAATATTATTATCCTTTAATTTCATTTATGTTTTTTATGATTAACCCTAAATAGATTGCAAGATCAGATAATTGGAATTATATCTAGCACTACATGTGTGATATGGGGGAATCCGAAGAGTTTCTTAGATATAAAATCATATTACTGATCCACAAGACATGGAAGATCATAGAAAAGTTCACATTTGAGAAAACCACGTTTTCAAAGCATTCTGTGAGCTTTAATTTCAACATGGTTCGAGGGTCACACTTTTTCTACCAAGGAGTGGATGGGTATGTTGTTGCTGAGAATTAGAAGAAAGACCACTTTCTCTCCATCTTAAACCAACCCATCTCACTCTAATAGAATTTACTTGTGTAATAAAATAATGAAACTATATGATTACATCATAAGATATTAATGATTGTATTGTACTTTGTATTCAATCACCCCTAACCCTCTGATAATTAAGCACAAGATAATTAAAAAATGAGTTTTTTAAATGTGGATATGATTAGGAAAAAATATAACTTCATGATCACTAGGATTATTACACATTTAGAATGTATACTAGTGGGTTTTTGAAAAAGTGCATTCCTATGAAATTTATTTCAAGATGCTTAGAAATTAAGTATATTTTAATGAAATTATTTCAAAGACATGGATTTTTTTTAATTTTCATTAACTATGATATTATTTCTTTGAGATGTTTTACATGTCGTTCAGCTACATATTTATCTGGGATTATTTTTTGGTTTTGGACATACCCATCAATTTAAAATTTTACATTTTTTGGTTTTATATTGATGGTCATTTCATTGGATAATAATAAATTTACTTGGGGTGGTTATGTTTTAATTTTAAACTAATACAGTATCACAAGAAAATAAGCACTCACTTTTATTGATGCTTCCTATATGTTCTTATAAAAGCCTAATTTTTTGAGTGCTAAAAATAAGGACCGATAAAAGTCAACTTTTATCAGCCTTTTATTTAGAACTAATAGAATATTTATGTATTTATTTTTGAAATATTTATATTTTTTTATTACAATCAATGATACGAAACTAAATGTTTATTATAAATTAATTAAATTTTTAAAATTTTATAAATTTACATTTGAATTTTTAAATTTTATTAATATTATATTAAATAAATGTCATATATATATAATATTTAATTTTTTACGATGTAATTAATGTTATATTATATATAGATGTTAATATAATTAATATTATATACATATTTTATATAGTTTCGTATACATTCATGTGTTTTTATTTTAACAAAACACATACATTCCCTTCACACACATGGACATTTATATATTAATATAGACTGATATATAAATTTGTAAATTAAATCAACATTTAAGGAAAAAATTTGATTCAATTCCATTAAGGGATAGAAGACTCAAATTATAGAACCAAGATACCTTACTAGAGAGATGATCCATGAATATCTAAACTAGAAGCACCAATCTAGGTTGGAATCCAATCATTCTGAAATAGAATCTCCATGGAGTTTCTCAAAACACAGCAAGTATCCTAGAAAATTCCACTAAATAGTACATTTTCCTACCTTACTAAAAACTCTTTTAGGTTTCATTAACAACATATAACTATTTGAAAAGTCATATATTCTTTATCTACCTAATACATTTACCCTATTGTACTGTCAAAATAGTATTATTGTTCTGACACCATACATCATTCTCATTTATCCTCAACACTTTAACAAAACTGAGTAAACATATCTTGAACTCATACATATTTTCATAACACTTTCAACAATGAATAAATTTGAATTCTATAGTGATAACAATCCATAAAGGACACCCTAGTAAGTCTAATTCATTAATGTACTTAAACATATTGAATACATGAGTCAAAACTAAAATCCCTCTTATCACCTTTTATTCATTGTTTTTGAAGCCATAAGTGAATTCCACTATTCATTTCATAAGAATTTAGATATAATTATTGAACAATGTATATATAAGGTTACTCAAGAATGATTTATTATGATATATAAAATTTTATTTCTTTAGAAAAATTATTATGTTTCTATACCAGTCATTGGAAAATTTTTCCATTAAGATTTTCTTTCTCTGATATTTATTTTATGGTCAATTTTGATGATGATGATTCTAATAATCTATAATGGAATCTTATTTCAAATGAGTATCATGTATCATAATCATTAAAAAAGGAATTTTATTAAATATTCTCCCACTAAAATCATGATACTTTTTTCAATCACATCATTCAAATTGGTGGGTCAAGGTCTATATTTCAGTAATCATTTCGTTGTATTAGTGGTTGTCCCATAACTTTACTAGTTTGGTATATGGTCAGTCAATCATATAAGATATGATTCTTGGAGAATTGAGTGGATAACTCCTTATTCTAATCAATCATATGAATTCACTCAAAATTATTCGACTTATAACCTTATTCTATTAGGGTTCTCTTGTTATGTGTTACCCAAAAAATGAGAATATAATCCTATTATGATAACCCATTGCTTGTTTTATTTCCCAACATAATCCAAGAGAACCTAGAATTAGCATGACTTACCCGGTTTTGTGATTGAGGTCTTGAAAAGTGTTTTATTTAGAAGGAATCTGACACTAAATATTTCTAAATGGGAGTTAATATCACTATATTATCTTATGTATTCTGTTTATATATATGCATAGTTATAATGATTTTTTTTGGAATCCTATTACCTCCACTGAATCAATATAACACAATCATATTTATTTGTAACTATATACACAAACTGATTAAAAAGGTAGAGTTAAGGTAAAATAAAACTAAATCAATTGTCATACCTAGAATATATAGGTTCTGGGCATAGTTGAAGTACCTTTAGTGGGGGTAAAACTAAAAAAATTAGACTTTCTTGAAACACTATGAGTGGATTGTTTAGGTTAAATTTATAACTAATTTATCTATAATTGGAATAAATGACACTTCATCCTAGGTTCCTTGCTTTGGTGGTGTTATTGAGCTTTTAAAACACTTTTGGATTACCTTCACCATGCCATAAGGATTCAAATGTAAAATCACTCTAGATTTGATCCACAAGTTCTCCATTGATATTTGAGAAACACCAACTTATGTTTGGTTCCTATCATGGTGAATCAATTGTACTACATTGTTCCTCTTGATTGCTCCATGATCCTTCAAGATTGAAGGAGTTATTCTCATTCTTGAGAGGAAAAAATGTGGAATTCAAGAGAGATAGAGGTCCATTGTTCACAAAAATCATCTATTCACAATTATCCATTAACCCTATACAATAAACAAAACTATCCATTTATATAGCTAGAGTTTAGGTTAAAATATTATCTAATTGGTACTGATCGTTAAATAAAATTATAATATTTATTAAACCTCAAGCCACATATTATTATTTTTATTATTATTGTTATTATTATTATTATTGTTATCTTATAGTGTGTGTGCTAACTTGTGCAATAACAAATATTAATTTTCTCAATTTTAAGTTAATATTTATCACCAGATGCAGTCTTGGTCCACTCAAAATCCTTGGAATATTTTAGTACCCGAATAAAATTTTTATTTATAAATATATATTTCAGTATAATAATTAGAAATTAATTATATATTCAATTTTTAATAAAATATATAAATATATTTTTTTGAAAAAAAGGTGAATAAATATTTCATTAATACATGTGATTAATAAAACATCAATAAAAGTATTCCCTAGCCTTGAGATTAACATTTATTCCATTAATTAAATTAAAGTGAAATTTTATTAGCATCCATAGAAAATATTAGTTTGTGACCCTCTAGGGTTCATTCTTGTAGGCATTTGGTGGGTACAACTAATGTCCAAGATCATTTTCTATCAATGGGTCAAGGAATCCAAGGGAAACAACATAATGTACCAACTTCAACAACCACATATAAATGTGTTCGTCAGAGTATGACACTCAATAGGGGGGTGAAATGAGTTCATATAAAAATATCTATTAAAAGGGTTATTTAATAGATTCCTCCTTTTGAAAACTAAACAGGTTAGTTAATCAATGTAGTGAATTTATAATAGATTTACTATTCAATTAATTTCTAAGAAGATTTATTATTTCTCATTTGTAACAATATGATATATTAATACAACTTTTGAACATAATATAATAAGACAAAATAGTTATAAACACTGGCCAAAAATATCTATCAAATTAAAAGGTATTTTTCTGAAAAATAAAAGAAAACTGAGTAAAACTAAATTTGGATGCACAGTGGATAAAACAAGTGGTTTAGTCTCAAGATGAGACGAAATACACTCCACTTGGTGGTCACCTCCCACCAAGAAATATATAAATAAATCTTTGATCCACATCCTAGATCGGGGTTTACCCAACAATACATAGGATTTTCTAGGTCACAATACCTATACCACAGTTCTACATTGGAAATAAAATATTCAGGTTACAAATGACCTCTTACACAGTTATATGTGGGCGTAAAAAGATATTTTTGAGAGGACATCTTGTATCCTAGAGTTCACTGTAGGTGACAGTTTGTGTTTAAATATATAGATTCACACATTGGTCGAAATGTAATAAAATCTCACATAATAGAGTAGAATATAATCGGATAGATTCTAGAAGGCTCTCTGTGTTGTGAATGGAATCTTTGGGCTTCTATAATGAAGTAGATTTTTTGTCTGGTTCCTCCTTTGAAAATAGAATGTCATGGAGATTTTGTGTTTGTTTTTTCGATTTAGTGTGTTTCTCTTCATCTCTTCGTTTAGTTGTTGTTGCAAAGATGTTCTCAGGATGATTCATATTAATTTATTCTTTTTCTCATAGAATGAAGTATAGCATCTCTCCTACGTGTTCTTGCATACATGTGTGTTCACTCTTGTATATGTCACATCGTATTGTGTGCCACTTGTATTTAATATTTAGGTGTTTGTGTTTTCACCAACAAGAAGCACGATCTCTACAATTCATACCTCATACTATCTTCTATCATGTCTACAAAAAAACATTAATTATGTCAATGTCATTAAATGAATCAAATATAACAATTAAAAAATTGAATTAATGAAATTGTAGTCAGTTTGTCAGTGACTCCTTTTTCAGTGAGTGATGCATCGTTGACTCATTTCATCGGTGATTCCTTCTATTCATATTGGTTTCTCCATCTATTGGTGTCTCTATGTATTGGTGCCTCCACAAATTGGTGACTCCTTTGAACTTTCGGTGAGTCAGTTTGTCCGTCAGTGTGTCATTGCGTTGGTAGTATTTTGCATCGGTAGAATGAAGTATCAGTATGTCAATCCTTCTATCAGTGATGTAGTTGAATTTTCGGTATCGGTGAGTCCTTTTTGTTTTCGGCATCGGTGAGTCATATGTGTTTTCGGCACCGGTGAGTCCTTTGTACTATTTTTTTTAGCTTCTTTTTCTTAAGAAATATTTCTATTTGGACTATCTTATATCATAAATATTATCAAAATCAGTTAAACTTATATGCGATCGTAGACAACCATACTAACAAATATTGGATCATAAATAAATAGGAGTGATAATATTTAAAATGATTAATAAAAATGACATGATAAATAAAATTTGACATGATTTGTGATTATTAATACAAGAGAAGGTGGCCAACGGGATCTTATGGGCCAACAATATCCCCCTTTTTGATAATCACAAATCATGGCATTATAAAGTAAAATCATTTGATGTGTAAAATAGCCATTTTACTTATCTTCTACCATTATTGATGAGTTTTCTCAATATATAGATATGTTTCAGAGATAAAATAAATATTAATGGAATCAATGATAATAAATAAAGAAAATAGTATCAAAAACTAATTTATTTTCGTCCCACATGAAATCAGAGGTAATAAAATACATAAGAGTGGTACACAATGTAAAATAATGTATCAAAAGTAAAATAAATAAGGATAATTCAAAAATGTTATCCACCTATTGGGATTATAAAAAATTTCAAGGGTATAAAAGCATAAAATAAACAATGAAATAATATGGACAAATAATAATAGAGATATCAAAAATTTATGAAAGGCAAGAGGACTGAATTCCATTAAACAATAAAGTATAACGGATTAAAATAACTAGTGAAATACATTGAAACTACAATACATCATCCCTATCAGAAAAATCATCCACCCTAATTTTCAAGGCCATGAGGGGTTTTCACATTCACTGAGGGATCAAATGAAAGTCTAGTAGAGAAAGTGGTAGTGGTTGGAAGTGGTATTCCATCAGGAAAAGTGGAGGCAAGGATAGGCATGTGTTAGGAAAACACCCGAGGTTGGATCTGCTCTTGCATGGATGGTCCGATCTAAGTCAAGGCTCCAGAAACTGACATCTGAGGTGGAGGCACTGATCCAATAGGTCTAATAGGTGCAATAGTAGGTACCACAATCGCTTCACACTAGACATGAAGGAATGGCTTCAACCGCTTGATGAAATCCTAAATTATTTCACCACCATACATCAAATATTTCTCAAAATCATCTTTATTCTCTAAAACCATATCCAACAAAGGATCAATGTCTCTCAGATTATAAATTAGATCTTTTAAGGATTTGGTTATAGAGGGAAAGGTAAGATTATTTGCAAAAATATTAAAAATACTATTCATTTGGTTCTTGGAAATGATCGTGGAGAAATATAGATTAAATTTCTTAATTAACAATTCCTGAGTATCATAAGCACCCTTCGTATAGTATCTAACCATATCATGCACCAAATCATAATTTTTCTCATAATTTTCAATGCTTTCAACCAAATCTTCCAATCCTTCCTTAAAAATACATCTGACTACCTAAATTTCCAAGGATGAAGATGTTTGAGCTGGTTGAGAAGTGGTAGAAGGATGTTACTTACAATATTTAAGAACAATATCCATGAAACCTTTATATTAAATGATTAACCCATTGATAGAAGAAATAAACTTCTTCATCTCATTTCCCAATTTTGTATTTTTGGAAAAAATCTTCTCAACTTTGGTAATTAAATTTTGTTTGATCTCACTTATCACCTTCTTTGAAACAAGGACTGTATCATTTTCACTTATACCGACATGAGTATAAATAGAAGCATATGGTACAGACTGCCTCATCTCATTCATCATAGATTTCAAAGATCATAACCAATTCTTTAACTGATCATTTTCAATTCTTGATTTCTTTATCTCCTGTTCCATTTAAGATTGAACCGAACTTAGGACGAGTAAACAAATATCATCTTTAAATATTTCAAAATCATATTAAGTGACATAATCACTAGAAACTGAACTAACAGGAGGTGCAGGAACTAAGAAATATGCCAAAACCTGAGAAGTGTCAGCACAAAAAATCTCCTCAACCACAGGAATCCCTAAATCATCACAACTATCCTCATTAGAAACATCATAATCCAAACCATGTACTACATAACCTAGATGCTTGTCCAACTCAGAAGAAATATATGCATATTTGGGATGAATGGTATCTATTTTCACCCTTTTAGCTTGAGGATCCCCCTCAACCAAATATTTCCCTATAAGATACTCCCCCTCAATTTGAGGTCACTTCCTGGTATATTCAAGACTTGATCCATGTGCCTCTTCCACTTAAACAACATCATTTTGAAAAACATTCTCATCAGGATCTATAACAACAGTTTCTTGATTATCATCTAGATGACCTAGCTCACTTTCACTTCCACTTTCATTACTTTCCTCATCATAACCATCTGTTTTCTTTACATTTACACTTCCATCAACATTTTCATCATCTACTTCTTCTAAACCAGAACCATTTTCACTGTCATTGTGACTCTTATCACTGCCCGATTCTTTTCCTTTCTCTCATCTTCTTCTTCAACTTATTTTTCTTTATCTTCTTCTGATTCATCTTCAAAGATACTAGAGTTGATATCATACTCTACACTTCATGATAATTCTTTCTCCTCGTCTCATTTTGATCCAAGAGTTGGTTAATGTGAGGGTAAAGAAAGTGGTGAACATGGAGGTCCAAAAGAAAAACCCTTACTTGAACATGATGTGTCTAGATCACTCTTATCATCAATAGGTGACCCTTGATCTCTGGCTAGAGTGGTATGATCTTCTCCCTCTTCTAAAGTGGAAACCAAATGATCATACGGTCAATGTCCTAGATCTACCAAATTCCGTGGCATAATAGGGTGGTTCACTAAGTTAAACATCTCATATACTTTCTCCCCATCAACAACTCATTATTTATTCTATGGGTTTGAGTTTACTTTCATCATTTTACAAATTTCATTACATAGAAAGATTACACTGCACTTAGAAACCATCTCATCATCATCACTAACACATCCCTTCTCTTTCAACATGGTTGTGATCATCCTAGGGTAAAACAAAGAGTTGGACTTGCAAGAGGGCTTAATCATTTCACTTATGTTTAGAATAAGGTATCTATATAGATTTACCATAATTCATTTCTTTATAAGATTAACCAAATTAACATCTTGATACTTTAGAGACACAAAGACCCTTTTTTTGGGATATATCTAATGCTCATGAAACTTGAAAAGTATCGTGTACTCCTTATTTATCTATGTAGAAATAGGTCTCTTGTGCTCATCCTTATCTGTATGTTCCCTGAGTATTGTCTCATAATAAAAAAAGTCACTCTTAAGTGGATAACTACCTTTATAATCATCAAACAAACCTTCATGTGGTGCCTTGAGACATTCATCCCACTATCTATATGAAAAAGATATCTTTTTCCTTTAACTACTAATTTTATCCAAGAAACTTCACTTACTTATAATAAAAACTCTACATTCATGTAAAACTAAAACTAACTTCAGGTAGAAATATATTCTATTGTTTGAAAACCAATCAATCGAGCATTGATCTTGCATCACCTTAAACATCAATGATTTTCTTTCCAACAACCACTCAGCCAGGACATCCCTTTCTTCTGTAACCACCCAGTTTTCCAGTATAGGATTAGAAAACCCTAAAGATTCCCTTTTCAATTTCATAGCAACATAGGTCTTGGCAGCAAAACTACATTCCAGAGCACGCTTCACATTAACCATTCTTACTGATTTCATAAAGGTCGAAAGGTGAAAGGTATAAGGTATGAAGAGATAACAAGCTAATAGTATAAAGTTAAGAGACTAGAGTGGATTAACACCAAGTTAAATCATTTAGGACTTCAAAAAACTCATGAAATCATAAACCCATAAATTCATAAACTAGTGTCAAAAAAATAAATAAAATAGTTTCATATTGGTAAAAACATAAAACAGATAAAAAATTGTTTCATCAGTGTGAGCATGACAAATCTTGCATAACCCTAAAGGTGTCGGCATGTAAAATCATTGGTGTGAGCATGAAAAATCATTGGTGTCAGAAAGAATGATTTTTCATAACACTAATGGTGTTGGCATGAAAAGGTTATTGGTGTAGGCATGAAAATTTGTGTCAGCATGAAAAATTTATTTGTGTCAGCATGACAACTTGTGTCGGTATGACAAAGTCATCAATGTCAGCATGAAAACATTATAGATTCATGCGATAAGTGTCAATATGACAAGATCACTTAAAGATCATCATAAGGGATAACAACATAAGGTTCTATAGATTGAACATTCTTAACTAATGTTTTATGTAGTTCATTCTTTTAGTGTTCAATGGATTAGTGGAAATATCTGCATGCTGGTGTTTAGTTCCAATGAATTCCAATGTTATTTCTCCATTTTGATAATGATCTCTCAAAAAGTGATGTCTTATTTCAATGTATTTTGTTCTAGAATGAGAAATAGGATTCTTATAAATATTAATAGCACTTGTGTAAGAACATCTTATAGGGACATGTCTAAATTGATACTCCTAGTATAGTAACGTGTGTTTCAACCACAAAATCTAAGCACAAAAACTACAAGCAACTATGTATTCATCCTCGGTCGTAAATAGTGAAAAAGAATTTTGTTTCTTACTGCAACATGAAACTAGAGACATTACTAGAACTGAAAAGTTCTAGAAGTTCTCTTTTAATCTAACTTATAACCACCAAATTCAGCATCATAATGACACACTAAATCAAATGATTTTCCTCTAGGGTAGAACAATCTTAAATTGGTTGTATTCTTGAGGTATTTGAACATTATTTTAATAGTAGTAAAATGAGATTCTTTAGTATTATCTTGAAAATGAGCATACAAGAAAACAATAAACATAATATCAGGCATACAAGCAGTCAAGTAGAGTAAACTCCCAATCATTCTTCTATAAGTGGTTTGATCTACACTTTTACCATTTTCATCATGGCCCAACTTACAAGTGGTAATCATTTTAGTGTCACTAATTTTTGTGCTATCAAATAAAAACCTTTTCAATAAATAATTAGTATAATAAATTTTATTTTAAATAATACATTCTTTATTTTGAAAATTTTTATATCCAAGTAAAAATTTGAGCTCCCCAATTAAAATCATTTCAAATTCACTTTGCATAATTTTATAAAAATCAATACCTAATGAATTTCTTGAAGATACAAAAATAATATCATCAAAATAGATTTGAACAACAAAACATATTTATAAATTCATTTAATAAAGAGAGTGCGATCAACAACACCTTTTTTAAAACAATTTGAAATAAGAAAATAGACGTGACTATCATACCAATCTCTTGTAGCTTGCTTTAAACCATATAAAGATTTATTTAATTTGAAAACATGACTTGGAAATTAGGGATTTTTAAAACCAAGGGGTTTTCATGAAAAACATCCCCAATAATAGAACTATTTAGGAATACACTCTTGATATCCATTTGATATATTTTGAAATCCAGATGTGATGCATACAAAAGTAGAATTCTAATTACCCCATGTCTAGCTACTGGTGAAAAAGTTTCCTTAAATTAAATCCTTTCTTCGTGACTATAACCATGTTCAACAATCCTCTATTTTTTCTAATTACATTACCTAATTCATCTACTTTATTTCTAAACACTCATTTTGTTCTTATAGTCTATGTGTCTTTGGGTATATCCCTTAGTTTCTAAACATTATTTTCATCAAACTGATTCCAACTCTTCTTTCTTATCCATCACTAAAAATTCAACATTGATTGTATCATTGATGTTCTTAGGTTTAAGATGCAACAAGAAGTCTTCAAGTTCAACATGATTTCATAGAGAATCACTAGTATGAATCCCTTTATCTAAATCTATAACTATAGCATATAAAGGGTGATTCTTAAGAGTTCTAATAGTTCTATAAAAATAAGGGCTAGTAATTTCATCTTCATCAAAATGTTCAGGTTAATCATGACTATAATCTAGAAAGTTTCCAAAACATGAAGATTTAACTAGTTTTTTAACAGTAATGTCATATGATTTTTCATTTATGTCTAGATTTGACAGATCATCCAAATGGTTTTCTAAAGTGGTCTTAGGCTTATGTGAATATTTTTCACAAAATTTGACATGCATATATTCTTCAACAAATTTGGACCTTTTACTAAAGACTCTATAGGCTTTAATAGAGATTGAATATCCTAATAAAATTCCTTCCTCAATTTTGGATGCAAACTTGTCAATATTTTAGCTTTGTGTTTAGGAAAAAACATAGCAACCAAAGACTTTGAAGTAATTAACCTTTGGTTTTTTTTTGTTTCACAACTCCTTGGTAGTTCTCTTAAGGATAGTTATGATTAAGACTCGATTAATTATATAACAAGCTATATTCATAACATCAACCTGAAAGTAGATAGGTAGGTCATATTCACTAAGCATGGTTCTTAATATTTCTTTTAAGGTCACATTCCTTCTTTATACAACTCCATTATGTTGAGGTGTCCTAGATGTAGATAATTTATTACTATATCCATTTTGTGAGAAATAAATATTCAAACTCATAGTTTTTAAACTCTCAACCATGGTCACATCTTAGGTGTTTAATTTTAAGACAACTAATATTTTCTACTATTCTGGAATACTTGAAAGAATGATAATAAGATTAAGTTTTGTGAGCTAAGAAAAATTTCCATGTATATCAAGAGTAGTCATATACATAAACATAGATATAATGCTTCCCATTAAGACTTGAAACTCTTGATGGTCCGAAAAAATCCATGTGAAACTACTCAATAGGTTGAGAAGTTAAAACTTATTTCTTTAGTTTGTAAGATATTTTATCTTGTTTACCTTTTTGACAAGGATTACAGACATTTTAATTTGTATACTCAAGATTAGGTAGATCCTTGACTATTCCTTTTCTAATAAAATTTCTAATGGAGTGAATGTTACAATTTCATAATCTCTTATACCAAATCCATGATTCATTATGAAAATCACTAAATCAAGAAAATTTTTGAGAAACTAAAGAATATAAATTAACAACATAAACATTCTCATTTCTAAAACAAGAAAACACTAATTCATTTTTAGAATTAAGAATATTGCAATAATCATCATCATATTTAACATTAAATCTATCATAAAAAAAATTAGGATATACTAAGTAGGTTATGTTTTAAACCACCAAGAAAAATTACTTTTGACATTAAAACTAATTGTGAGTTTCCAATCTAGCTAAGACCAATGATTTTTTCCTTTATCATTGTCTCCAAAGGTGACATGCCCACCATAAATCTTTATCATGTTCTTGAATCAGGAATAATTCCCTGTCATGTGTATTGAACATCCATTATCCAAGTACTATAAAATTTTATAGGAGATCTTTAAACAACTTTCCTACAAATCAGATCAAGCTAGAATAGATTTTGGTGCCCCAATTTTCTTGGGTCCTATAACATTAGTAATCAGATATCTAGGAACCCACATTTTCTTCATGGGTTTTCTATAAGCATTATGCAATGTACTTGATAAATTGACTTAATTTTTTAACGAAAAACATGAAACAGTAGAAGATGTATCATAGCTGGAACTTGAAAAAAAAATTCCATAACTAGGCATAAAATTGGATTTTACAGATTTGAATACTAAATTGGTTTTGAAAGAATTTATTTTCCATTTTGATAGCTAATACCACTAGTTTATTTGGGTGAAACTTATTTACCATAAATTTAAACCAAGATATCTTTTTCATTTGTAAATTTTTCTAAATCTTTTTTCAATTGCTCATTTGACAATTTAAGCTTGTTATTTTCTTTATGCATTTGAGCATTTATTTCATTTTCTATTGTATGCTGCTATTTAATAATATAGGTAATAGCATGATATTTATTTAAATATTTATATATGGCTTGTAATTCATTGCATTTATCTTCAATCATTTTGTAGTATTCAAACATTTCTTCATTAGTCATATTTTCAGAATCACATTTATTTCAAGGGTAATAAGAATTACATGAAGGATACTCAAGGGACACCTCAGATGTTTTTTTTCATGAAACACATTTTGGCTCTATTATCTTTATCATCATGAGATGACTCTGAGTCACTTGATCTGTCCTCTGAAGCACTCCAGGTTTCCTTCATTGACTTTTTATACCTTTTGTACTTATCATCATATTTCTTTTTATAAGTTAATTTTGGACAATTAGAATTTACATTTCCTTTACTTTTCCACTCAGAACAGTCTATCTCATTGGAGTTGTAACTCCTTTTCCAATCCTTTTTCTAATTTCTCTTAATATCATATTTTCCTTTGTAGTTGGACGTCCTGAAAAACATATTCTTTCAAAAGAAATTTTTAAACCTTCTGGATAACTTAGGCATTTCCACATCACTATCAGATGGTGATTCATTATTTCTTGATCTCTTAAAATTATTTTGGACCTTTTACATTTATTTGTGTTCAAAATAAGGTGTTTTCAATGCCACTGACTTTATTTTCTGTTCAACATCCTCTTCCATATTGACCTCAAATTCATCCTCGTACATCATCAGCTTCCTAATTAATTCCATTACTGGTAGAGTATTGAGTTCACATGGCTATATTAGCGATACATAGGTCTGTATCCAACTATCTGGTAAGAATCTAAGTATTATCATGATTTTCTCCTTGGTTGTAACATATCTTCCCAGAGAGACTATGTTGTTCAAAATTTCATTAAACCTAGGATACAAGTTAGAAATAGGCTCATCATGCTTCATCTCCTAGTGCACATTATAGAGAATTCATAGATTTTCAATTATTATTATAAGTTGTCTTAGTTGGATCATCCCAGATATTTCTGGCAATAGAATATATTTTATATTAATCTATAATCAAAGACATAATATCGAAACCCATACTTTAAAAGTGTATTTTCATATTAATTTTACATTCTTCATATTTAGTTCCATTGTAGAATGGAGGTATGGTGGTAGAATCACCTTTCAATTTATTATCCATGATGAATAATAATGAAACTACTTTTAATGAAATAGAAATTTAGAACTAAAAAAATTAGATATCTTTAAAACACAATTAAATCACAGTTGAAATGATTTAAAATAGATTGAAATGTTTGAAAATAAAGAACTAAAGAAACATTTTATACCAATTGTTGGTTGAATATTGACACTAAAGAGGGGGTGAATTGAGTTCTTATAAAATTTTTGTTAAAAGGGTAATTTAATAGATTACCCATTTTTAAAACTAAACAGGAAAGTTGATCAATGTAGTGAATTTATATTAGCTTGACTGTTCAATTAATTTCTCAGAAGATTGACTATTTCTTAGTTGTAACAATATGAGATATTTACACAACTTTTTAAATTAATATAATAATACAAAATAGTTATAAACACTATCCAAGACTAACTATCATAGTAAAACATAGTTTTTTGAAAAATGAAAGAAAACAAAGTAAAACTAAATTTGAAAGCATAGAAGATAAAACAAGTGGTTCAGTCTCAAGTCGAGACCTAATCCACTCCACTTGGTCATCATCTTCAACAAAGAAATATATAAATAAATATTTGATCCACATCCTATATCAGGGTTAACACAATATTATATAAGACTCTCCAGGTCACAAGAACTCTACCACAATTCTACGTTGGAAATAAAATAGCCAGGTCACACATGACCTCTTCCACATTTATACGTGTGAGTAAAAATATATTTCTAAGAGGATATAATGTATCATCTAGTTTTATAGAGGAGAAAGTGTATTTTTAAATAGATAGATGCACACACTACTCATAATTTAATAAAATATCACATAATGGGGTAGAATATAATGGGATAGAGTCTAGAAGGATCTGTGTGTTGTGAAATGAAGCTCTAAAATTATAGGTTGAAGAATATTTGATGTTCAGTTCCTCTTCTAGAAACATACTATCATGGAGCTTTTGTGTTTGTGTTTTCAGTTTAGTGCATTTCTCTTCTTCTCTTCTTTTAGTTGTTCCTGCAAAGATGTTCGCAGGATGATTCATAGAAATTTATTTTTTTTCTCACAGGAAGAAGTAAATAATTTCTTCTACTTATTCTAGCATACATGTATATCCACTCTATTTTGTCTCTTATATTCCTGTTCCACATATATTTAATCTTCAGGTGTTTGTGTTTTGGCTGACAAGAAGCACGATCTCTACACCTCGTACCTTGTATTGTTAGCTTTCATTTCTAAAAAATCAATTAATTATGTCATTTCATTAAATGGGTCAAATATGATCATTAGAAAATAATTTTTAATTAAATAAATTGTAAACAGTTTGTCAATGAATTCTTTTTTGGTGAGTGATGCATCAGTGAATCATTTCATTGGGGACTCCTTCTATCAGTAGTGGTGTCTCCATCTATCAGTGTCTCTATGTATTAGTGTTTCTATGTGTTGGTGACTCATTACGTTGATGACTCCTTTGAACTATCAGTGAGTCAATTTTTCTGTCAGTGTGTTGTTGCATTGGTAGAATTATGCATTGGTAGCACGAATAATCGTTAGGTCAATCCTTCTATCAGTGATATAGTTGAACTATGAGTAACGGTGAGTTCTTTGTGTGTTCAGAATCGGTGAGTCTATTTTGTTTTCGACATTGGTGAGTCTTTTGTGTTGTCGGTGTCATTATTTCATACTTAAGAAATATTTATTTTTGGACTGTCTTACATCATAAATAATATCAGAATGTGTAAAACTTATATTTGATCATATATAATCATAGTTACACATATTGGAACATAACTAAACATGGATTGATAAGGTTTGAAATGATTAATAAGATTTCAATTATTGATAATATTTTACATGACTTGTGATTATTAAAATTGGATAATGTGGACTATAGTCTCCTATGGTCCAACAGAATGCTTCCTATATAATATAATTCCTTTGTCTCAATATTTCATTAAGTATGTTTGACATATCCACCATCAACCTATATGCTTGATATGACTTTCTTTGACTAGCTGAAATAAAGTTTTTCAAAAATGGACATGGAATTTAATGGAATGGTAATATTTCAATAAAAGTGCCAAGATTTCAACATCTATAAAGATGGAAGGGGAAATTACTTCATCAAAATATCAATTAATAATATGTCATTTTTGACGCACCCAACGTACCGTAGTTCCTTCCAACATATAGAATGATAACAATTATCATTAAATCAAGTCTGTGAGTCATGACTTTCATTAATGATAATATTAATGTCTATGTACCATTACACACACACATAGTTAAGGATATCAGATGAAACCAAAACTTGCGTAATTCATACTAGTAGGTTTGTTCTAATAATATCCCATCTTGGAGATTACCATGTGTGAACTACATGAGAAGAAGCCTCATAAACATATGATTACTTTGACCTAATGATATATATATATATATTATGTTCCCTATCATAGTACATTATCTGACAATGAAGATATTTTCTAAGAACATCATCATAAAAATTCATGATTATCATTATTGAGGGGAACTACTATTTCCATATAAATTCGACAGATAATCTAAGACATTATCACATGGATGTTATCCATAAAAACTAGAAAAATTTGATAATAAATTTATATTAATATTCAATCCTTGGAATACTCAAGTAATCTAAAGTACAATGTAGTTGGATCTAGTGGACTAACTCCAACAAATCCCACTTTCAATAAATCCAAATTCAAGAAACCAATTAGTCCTCACATGAAAAACATGGTTTTAATGATTATGGATATATCTACTAGGCCTACCAGATTTTTTTTGATAGGGTTGGTAAATCGATGTGTTTGTGTGGAGAATTAGTTTACTTTAACATTTTAATCTTGAGAAAATTCATCAACTAGTGATATAACTATGTATCAAACTCTCACTCCCATTTCAAAATCCTAATATCCTGACTAAATCCATAGTCAAATTTCATTATAAAGTTTTAAATATATTTCTTTTATTATACCCCCAAATCGGAATAGGAAATTGCTAAAATCACTTCTTATGCTATGCCAGAATCCACAACATACACAGATATTGTAGATACGGATACCACTATGTGTAATAAGTTTATATTGCATATTACTTTATCATTTTATGTGATACTAGATCAAATTGAACCAAGGGTATAAAAGTGTTCAATTCCCTTAATTAATAGTGTTATCACATTTTGAGAAACTAAGGACTCTTATAGTTTTATTTATCCATCTACATACGGATAGTTCTAACTACGTTTCTATTCAATTATATTGAATTTTATTCATAGAAAACTATTATTATTTATGAATCAGTAATATCAAATGTTAGTACATATCATGGCACATGAGATGAATTCGTAGCACTTAATATTTTAAAATCCTTTTAATCTCCATAATCTCATCTGATTCCCATGGATTCTATATTTTAAGGATTATATGACCACAAAAAATTGGTCTTGAATTGTTTCAACTTTTATTTTTCAATAAAATGTTAATATATATACTATGAACAGATTTATCAAACTCATAAATATATTATATAGATCTTGTTCCCCCGTACATGGTTTATACTTTAAGTCACACTTGAAGATATTTCATTTATTTGTCCTAAAAAACTTGTAATATTAAAAAAATCAAATTTTATAAACATACATCTCTTGAAAACTTATCATGCTCCTAGAAACCAGGTAGAGACACATGTCAGTCAATTTTTTATAAATTAATATTCTATGATCACTAAGAATAATTTATTTATAAATTAGTTTATGTAATTTGCGTATCTTATTAGAATTTATTTACATCACTAACCCTTTTATATTATTCCTAGTAGACATATACCCTATGGCATCATTTTGGTCATGTTATATGTACATCTACCATATGGTTTTCTCTAATTGAGTTTCCTTGACAATAAATAACCCAATATGATGATCATAGAAATATACTTCTACAAATTTGAATTTGATATGTATTTTAATCATTATGATTGGTGTATAGGTTTTATCATAGACTAGACAATTCAAAAAAACAATCATGCTTTTCTAGTACGATCTTATACCATCCATGTCAAGTTTCATATTGAATACTCACTTGCAGTATCAAGTCATGGAAACATAAAAAATATAGAGTCCCCATGTAATATCACCCAAATTTGGAACTCTCTCATGTGGCCAAATCAGGTTGGTTACTATATCTCAAGCATGCCTCCCCATACGCCAGAGGATGTCGACATGAAGTGGGGGTGTAAAAGTTATAGTGGGGAGACTATGCACCCTAATACAGAGTAACTATATAGCAGAAATAAACAATATTAATAAATATTAGAGTAACAAAAATATTTAAAATAGTATACTAGACAACTGAAAAATAAGGGATAAACCAAGAAAACCAAATAATAAGGAATCATGAAATGCTAGGCAGAAATACATCTAAATTTAAATATAAAATTCATACAGATAAAAGAAAATGTAGAAAAAAATAAACTCAAAACACCTCATTCCTGAACACCTTTTCAATACCATGACTATGATCCAACCCATCCATCACACAACAATTAACAACAAGGCCTTTTCCCCATATCCAATCCTGCAATTGTGTAATCTTCTTATAGTACTAAATGTTGTCTTTAATAGGGCATGGGTGAAGCTCAGTAGGACGCCACCACCATGTATAAACAAAAAAAATATGATAAAAAGTGCATGAAATAAATTTATAATAAGGTGTATTAATTAATCTATTTACACAATAAAAAATAAACCTAATTCGGAACAATGTTGGAAATCTATGAGCATGTAGAACAATAATGGAAACCATAACCATAGGTTCATTGAATAATCATATAACTAGGTCAATACCAATAATCATTATAGAATAATTGGGAAGATCCCTTGTTATAATCATTTCATGTTATAGGAAAATCCATTTATATAAGCATTTCAACATCCAGGTCAAGACCATTATATGAGCTTTTCAACATCTTGTATAGGCCCTTTATATAATCATTTCAGCATCACATGGAAGATCCCTTTATATAAGAAATTCAACATCAATCACAACAAAATTAATAATGGAAATAATAATACATCATATTATGATAATCTAGAATGGTTAATTCATGCAATTACAATTTTCCATTCAATAACAAATTCATTCATTAAATTCTATATTAAGACATTTTCATGCCAGTTTTGAAGCCCAATTATTATCAATTTATCCTCAGTCATTAAATAATCATGGAATCCATTTTCTTGGGAGAATATATTTGAATAAATCACCTAAGGTCAAATTTTATTCCAACAAATAATTTAATCCATTATTCAGTTCTTTATTATTCAAGGATAGTCTCACCCTATATGTTGTCACAATCTAGGTCTCAACACTATATTTGAAGGGATCTGGGGAGTAATAAAACACATGATTTGTCACCACCCATTATTCAATTAGTAAATGAAAATGTTATGTCATCCCAATCGCACAATATTTCACATACTTAACAAATTTCAAATATACCATATGGTTTGGTTCTAGACCACCTACCTTAATAGTGGTAAAATAAATGCATCCAATAGGTAACAATAACAAGAAAAAAGGAGAATAATATCTAATGAAGAACCTAGATCACACAAGACCAAGATCAACTCCTGATTCCATGTCAGTAAAATGATTACACCATGATAAAGAAGTACAAATGGAAGATAGGGGGAAACCAATGAATAAAACTCATCGAGAATCAAATGCTTGATTGGGATGCCCAAACCGGAATGAATGGTGCCAAAATCGATTGTAGTTACTCTATGATTCAAGTGAGAGGGTCACAAAGTGGATGAAGAATGAATTATACAGAAAGTGTAGCTTTAAAACTATTGAGCCCATAAAATTCATGATGTGAAATAATTTCACATCACGTATTTCCCAATTTGTGAATTAATTTGAAAAACAAGTCACCACCGATTAAAATAACTCTAATAGAACATTACAAGATATAAACTATTTTCAGGACATGTATTTGTTTCACACCCTGAAGTAGTTCATGACTTCTTTTAAGTGAATGTTACACATCATGAAACATATTTACAGTGTGTAAATTTCCAAAAAAAATATCTCTGCTTAGTTTCTTTAGGAAATGGATGAACCACCTCCTAATCCTTATAAAAAAAGGAAAATTCTCATAAACCCTTGGTACTTTTATACCTAAACTCCATTAATTGAAATAAATAGACACCCCTAAAGTTTAGATCATTTTCCCAAAAAAATTGATCTCTATCCTCAAAGGAACTCTACCACCAAGGTTTAAAGAAGTAAAAACCCCAAAAAATAAGTTCAATTAAAAACTAAATGAGGTATGTACTTGTCAAAATAAGGGATCTTACCACCTCCCCACCATATAATAGCTCATCCCCATGTTGGTCAAAGAATCACCGTGGTGTCTGAGTGAACAAGTTTGGCTATTATTCTCACATATCAGATCACCTCTCCCAGATCTCCTCTTGAACACACCAATAATGAAACTAAACTCAAAGTATAGCTATGTTAATTCCCCAAAGATACTTCTCACTATGTTCCACAATATGTATCAGGTGCTCCTCAAAGGACACATCTACACCACATTCAACATCATCAACTTATATAACATGAGAAGGGTTGAGATAACATCTCTAATGTTGTGATATGTGAAACACACTGTGAATGTGTCTTAGTTATATAGAAGGATCAATCCATATTCCACTTGACCAACCCTTTCCACTATCTCAAATGGCCCAAAATACTTGGGTGCTAGCTTTCCCAATTTCCTGATACTATGTTTCCCAAACAAAGGAGACACCTGAAGGAAAAGATGATGACCAAATTCAAATTCCCGAGGTCATCTTCGATGATTAGCATAAGATTTCTACCTAATATTCATGGTCACCAATCACTTGATGATTAGTTACACCTTCTCACACATCTCCAGCATGATACTAGGTCCAACAACCACTAACATGCATGCCTCCAACCAACAAATGGTATACTAGAATGAACATAATATAAATCCTCATTAGTTCCACTTGGATTGATTCCTAGAAGATGATATTTTAATTTATCTCCACATGTGATAAATGTTTCTCACATGAAGCACTAAAATCAAACACACAGGCTTGTAACATATCCTCTAGAATATGAATAGGTTTCATAGATTTTCTGTCAGTATGAGGATGATAGGATATTCTCAGATGATTCAGTGATCATGAATTCTCTATAAGACCCTTCCAAAACTAAGATATGAAATTAGGATCTCTATCAAAAATGATACTCCTAGGAAATATAGGCATCTAGAATGGCTCCCACATGTAAATACTATATAGATAATCATTGGTAAAGGTATTCGTTATAGGCCAAAAGTGGGATACCTTCATTAGTAAATCCATGATCACCCATACAATATCATTCTTATAGGATTTCTTAGGTAATCCTATAACAAAATCCATAGTGACGTCATCCCATTACCATTCTGGAATGGTCAGAATATGCATTAGCCCAGAAGGCCTCTGATACATTATTGTCACCTGCTGATAAGTGAAATGTCTCACCAAGAATCCTTCTACCCCTTTATTAATTCATATCCACCATTACTATATAATGAGATCATGAAACAGATTTGTTATCCCTAGATGTACCTCACATCAGGAATCATGAAACTCTCTCATTATCTCCTATTGAAATCCCATAGGAACCCATACTCGTCCATGTAAAATAAGATAATTTTCATTGACAGTATAATATCTTGATGGAAGCTCCCCAATATATAATATATCTCTTAGAGCTATGGATTTCATATTATATAACAACTCAGTGTTCATCTGGTCAAAAAGTACAGGTATGAATGATGTCGAAGTTATAATTGTGCATCTCTAAGAATCCAAAACATCTAGATGAATGTTTAAAAATAGTCTTATCATTCTACACGCATCCTAAGACTCCTACACTACCTCTATCTGCATCTTCAAGATCATGTAATTTGAAATGACATTTACCTTTCCCAATGTATGATCCAACATGAAATCGAGAGACTGTAGATACTGAACCCACATCCTCTGCCAAAGGTTCAGGTCCCACTAAAAAAATATTTACCTAAGGCTCTTGTGGTTCATGTACACTAAAAACGTGCTACCCATAAGATATTTTGTCCGTCATATCAAGTAATGTACCAATATAGCTAACTCCTTCTCTTGAGTACAAAAAAATTCTCTAATAAGGTATTAGTTTTATTGATCCATAAGAAACCACTCATTCCTTTATATTAGAACTGCTTAATTTCTAACTCTAAATGTGCCATAGTACACAGTATATTCCTTACCTAAACATATAAATTAAGGATAGGTGTTGACATTATCTCTCCTAGAAGCTCCAAAAAAATACCCCTCGCAAGCATCTTAATAAATAAACTTTACCCATTTCTTAGTCATCCTAGACATTGGTGTTTCCATATGGGAGATCTCCATAATAAAACACAGATAATAACCTACTGATCCTAGAAACATTTGAATCAAGAAGACATTATTAGATCTCACCAATGATACCATGACTGTAACATTCTCTGGTTCCACTAACATTGCAGCCTCCATCATGGAATGACCTATGAAGTTCAATTTATCAACCTATAATTTTCATTTGGTTAGCTTGGCATAAGGCCAATGCTACCTCAATGTACTCAAGACATAGTCAAGATATTGGGAATGATAATCCACTAACTAGAAGTAAAATAGGATTTTGTAGAAAAATACTACAAAAAATGATCCAAAAAAGTATGAAACATCTCATTCATCGAGTTACGAATTGTTCTGGTGTGTTCTTCAAACCAAACATCAACACTAGAAACTCATAAAAGGCATACCTTCTCCTACATGTTGTTTAGGGTATGTTTTATAGTCCCACTATAAAATTGTGGTATCCCGATCTCAAATAAATCTGCAAAAGATAATTGAAACTCTGAACCAATCAAAGAGATCAAAGATGCATAGAAGGGGATACTGATTCATAACTATCATCTAGATCAATCTATAATATTCCACTCACAAGTGCAAAGTCCCATTATCCTTCTTGGAAAAAAGAACTAGAGAACCCCATGGTGATGCACTAGGTTATAAGATTTTTTCTTTCTAGATCTTCAAACTAAAATTGCATTTCTTAAATATTTACTAATGCCAATTCGTATGGTGGAATATAAACTAGCTCTACTTACGGCACTAACTGAGTTGTAAAGTCGACCTTCTACTTGGGTGGTAACCTATAGAGCTCATTAGGAAGGACATAATAAAAAGTTTCTACCCCTAGAGGGAATGTATCCTAATGCATTCCACCATCATCCATAACAAGACCAACTATCCAATTAGTACATAATTAGTCTAGCCTGACCAAACTGATAGTCCCACTCACCTTGGTGAAAATAGCTGCCTTATTATAGGGATTGAAAGGTAACTCTCCTCTAGTAATAGTCGATATGTACCTGGAATAGGACTAACCAACCATACTCTTATTCAAATCGAAACCTATCTATTTTAGCAGAAATGGTTCCCAAAAGAAATGGTAACCACCAATTTCTAGAGAATACTCCTTACATAGTTGGATATTATCTGAAAGAACTAATAAGAGTGTATCAATGGTCCAGACACCATCTAATATTTCCACAATAATCCCAAATGGTTTGAAAAATAGAATATATAAATTAATGTGATGCTACCATATAAACAAATTGGCAAGAAAGGGATGATGATACAAGAATCGTACCTATGATGATAGAAGTTCATGTATCCAAACTTGTTGTATTAGATTGAATAGCATGATGAAAACATTACCCTATGCCATTGGCTCCATTATGACTCCCCTAGTATATTTCCTCTACCCTATACTACCACTCCTTCACTAGGGTACTATATCCCTTACCTTATCGTAAATGTCCAATGGAACTCCAGCTACCAGTCTATTGAGGGGATGTTTTATCCTTACTAGAATCTATTATCAGTCTTGATTCCCTACCACTACTCTACTATTTCATTCCCCTACATAACCTTTGTAGGTGACCCAACCTATCGCAAGTATGAAACTCCAATGTACTATACGTACACTGAGGCCCCTTGTGTCCAATATTTCCCCACATATAGCACTACGACGGAACACAGTTCTAAGATGGATTCCCACTACCCTGAATACTCATCACATTGTTTCCTTGGAAATAAATTTTATAGCAGTGATTCTTTCCACTAGTAGAAGAGATCCTGGTTCACCCTGCTAAAACATCTTGGTCGCTGCTTATGGACTCTCTTAGATTCCCTTTTGGGATGAGATCTAGATTCATCATGTATGAAAAACCTCTCAAATTAAAAATGTTCACCCATGACCTGATCTCATAGAGAATCCCATCATATAAACATCACACCCTAGTAATCTCATTTTCTTCAAAAAATAGTACAATTCTCTGTAAGTTAATGAAATGTTCGGCATAGTCCATCACTGACATGCTCTCCTATGTCAGGTGCATGACCTTGCAATTCTTTTCATCCCTCAACATCTCCGGATAGATGTGGCTCATGAACTTCTCCTAAAATTCCTTCTATGGTAACTCCTATTACATCCAAGATTGCGCCAAAATATCCCAACAAGGCTTGGATTGTCTATGAATAATGTATGCAGTAAGATTCACCCTCTTATTTTCAAGTTTCTTGAGGTTATTAAATATCATCTGCACTAACTCAATCCAAAATATGGTTTCCTGGGGCTATACCTCCCTAGTGAATGTATGTGGATGTTGTAGTAGAAGTTCTCTCTTCAACTCATGTATCAATGGAACAATTTGAACAATCTCCCTTTCCATGGATAACATGACCCACATAAATCTATCATGTAAGTTGATCATCCTTCTGATCCTCAGGAGTTATAATAAGCTCTTGTTCAGCTGCATTAAAAGTGTACTAATTCCCACTCTCCTAGTGCTCAATTCAAAGATGATGAGGAATAAATTT
Organism: Viscum album; assembly: GCA_963277665.1. NCBI lineage: Eukaryota > Viridiplantae > Streptophyta > Magnoliopsida > Santalales > Viscaceae > Viscum > Viscum album. The sequence continues at coordinate 317,022,665 of OY728140.1, forward strand.
ATCTACATGAAAAAAACACTGCTTAGAACAATGGATAACAACAAGGTCAACCTCAAAAGGTTAATGAAATAGAGAACCACTAGATCATGGACTCTCTAAACATGGATTAACAAGGTAATTATCATTAAATAATAGTTCATTCATTTCATTTTTATGATATAACAGGTATCTCATTGTAGATTTCATATGGGAAATATATATCTTGTAATAAATATACCCTATCAAGACCAATGAATGTCAGTATATATCCCTATGTGCCTATCATGATTAATTTATAACCATCTCACACCATATCATCCCACTGATAGAAATCTCAAGAAACAATAACATAACACAACATGTGAATCACCAAAGTTTACATAAAATCAACCATAACAAATGAACAACATGAAAAACATTCTCATCCCTAGGAACTCAGATTTCCCCCCAAACACGGGTTAGCTACTCCAATGCACAAACCCATTATAAATTCTAGACACAGCCTAGTATCCGTCCTATGATTACCAAATAATAAAGAAATATAAATGAAAAACATTCCCCTCTGAAACCACTTTGTAATATCCCTCGATCTGGAACTATCTCACATGGATAAATCATGTTGGTTACTATACCTCAAGTGCGAATCTCCATACACAAGAATATGTAGACTGGTAGTGGGGGTGTAAGGAATATAGTGGGCAGACTATACCCCCAGTACATAGTTAAAACGATGTGGAAATAAGAAATGATAATAAATATCAATGTAATTTTTTTTAGAAATAGTATATCATTGAACTTGCAGATAAAGAATAAACCAAGTAAACCAAATAATAAGTAATCATGTAATGTCAGGATGGAATGTATATAAATTTAAAATTGAATTTGATATAGAAAAAAGGCCATGCTGACAAAAAAACACAAAATATATTAGTTTTAAACCCCATGTCGATAATGTTTCCAAGATCCTTCCCATCTAGTATGCAACAATTAACAACAATTTCATTTAACATTGTCCAAAAATGCATCCTTGCAATCTTATCAGCTACCAAATGCTTTCCTAAATGGGGAGGGAGTAAAACACAGTAGTTTGAGACAACCATGTATATACAAAACCATTATAATAATAAGATCATGGAATAATGTGATAAACTGGTGGATTAATAAATAAATTATTACAATAACATAATCAACCTACTTAATCATCATTTTGGAATATCTCAGAGCATGTAGAACATCCATACCATCCATAAGCACAAGTCGATGGAATAATCACATAACCAGAAAAATCCATGTAAGCATTGTAGTATAATCGATTAGTTCCCATTATATATGCATTTTTGAATCTGATCAAATCCATTTAAATAATCATTTTAGAATTCAGTTTAATCCCTTTATATAAGCATTTCAGCATCAAGGCCAATCCCTTTATATAATCAATTCAACATCTACAGGAATATCCCATTAAATAATTATTTCAATATCAATCACAACACAAGGTATAATGGAAAAATAATACATCACAATATCATAAGCCACAATGGTTAATTTATCTAATTATCATTTTTCTTCCAATTTCCCATTAATACATTAAATCTTATATTATGTAATTGACATGGAATATTTCACCCCAAATTATAATCAAGTTGTCCCTAAACATTGAATAATCAAGTAATAAATCTTTTAAGGTGAATCTATCTCATGAAATCACATGAGTTCTCATGTCATGCTAAAACATACATTAATCCATTAGCTATATCTCTATTATTTAGGGGTACGCTCAACCAATGGATTGCCTTAAGCTAGGTCACAACACCATTAATCCCAAATAGATCTATGGAGAAATGAAACACATGATATATCATTAACCATTATTTAATTAATTTATATTCACATTTTTTCGGCACAATCTCTCAATATTTTACAATCTTAAGTAATTAGAATTGACCATAGGGTTTGGTTCTAGAATACCTACCTTAACTGGTGAACAAAGAAACACATTAAATAGGTAACACAAATAAAAATGATGGAGAAGATGAAATCAAGCTGAACATAGATTGAATAATACCATGATTAACTCTTGATTACATAGAAGAAAGGATACATCGTGATAATGGAGAACAAGCGGAAGAGAGGGGGAAACGAAAGAAAGAAACACATCAGGGAAAAAATACATGATAAGTATGTCCATAAGGAAATGAAAGGATCTAAAATTTCATAGAGTTTCTATAGGTTTTGATAGATATGGGTTCAAATTGGATAAATAATGAATCATATGCACAAAGTGGCATTAAAACCATTGAACACATGAAATTCACAACATGAAATATTTTCACATCATGTATTTCCCAATTTATGAGTTACAAAAAAAAATGAATCACCTCAGGATTAATATAAAAATGATCAAACATTAAATTATTTTGTAAAGACCCATAATTTCCATGTAATTATTTTTAAATATATGGGAATTTAACGAGTTCGCAAAAGCTGACGGCACGTGATTCCGATGCCTGGAGTGCCCGAAATCAATTTCTACACTTTTCTTCGAGTACGTTCAGTAAATGTACGAGTGGGTTTTTCTAACTTTTGAACCGGTGATCGGAATTGATATATGAGGGCACTGTTGAACTTGAATTGCTGATATTCGCCTAAAAATACATTCACCTCGACGGCAGTTGGTCGAGGGTGGAAGTTAATTTTTGGGGTTTTTCGTGGAAATAATAAAATAAAAAAAATGTTTTATTTTATTTTATCTATTGTAACCACTCCATGTGGAGGTTGGATGTGGGAACCACCAAACCATAACCTCCCATGAGAGGTTATGGTGGTGGGGACCACCACACCTTAACCTCCCATGATATGTTATGGTGGTGGGGACCACCTAAGGCTGAAACCTCTCAACTCCCCTCTTAATGAGGGAGAAACATCCCAACCCCCCTCATTTAATGTGGAGGAGCCTCTTGAGATTCTTCCAAAATTAATTGTGCCAACACTAATTTTTTAAATGTGCCATCCTAGTTAATTGGCTTTCCCCCCCTTTTTTTAAATTATGTAACAACGTCATTGGAATTTTGGAAGGTTCCTAATAAATGAACCGTTATAAAATCCACGATCGTTACATACCTTCTCCCCTCTCCTATATATATGGAGCTTGGGAGGAGAATTTGGGATGGCTTCACCAAGTGACGAAGATCTGGTAAAGTGATGTGATTCCGAACACATAGAGGTTTACGCTCTCCAATGAAGAACGCTCTGCCAACGAAGAATGCCGACCTCCTTCGAGATTCTTCCTCGGGAATTCTCCCGATGTGGGAAATCTTCGACTACGACGAACCAACGCACATACCGACGATCGGGGAAAATGCCGATGACATCGACGTCCGTCTTTTCCCAACGATTTGTCTTCTTCCCTGCTACTCCATCGACAAACAACAGACAAGGTAGGGGTTTAATGTTATTTGATTAACACTTCCGATGTTCTCCCCTCTTTTTCTTTTATGGGGTTAGGAATAGAAATTAAAAAGGGATTATGGCGATTGATGTTTAAAATATATTCCATGCTTGTTCTTTTCTTCGTTCTTGTGACCCTTTTTCTACCACTCTAAATGCGGAGGGTACGGGCCAAACTAACACTGCCTGAACCCTCCACTACACTTCGTGATGTGTTCTTCGAAATGGAGGAAGGCGACGAAGGTGACGGTGCCGCCACCCACGGCCATAGTGACCCGCGTCTCCCCCGCGACATTCCGACTGCCGGCTGAACCACGCCCTGGCCATGCCGCACTCCTACCGTGCCCCACCCTGGCCATGCCGACCTCACCGGCTGTGCCCCCTCCTGTCGCGCTGCCCTTGCCGCCCACGCCGTACCCCGGCCGCACCGCGCTCACCGGCCACACCACTAACAGCTGCGCCTCCCTCGCCACCTACGCCACCCTAGTCGGTCACACCCCCACTGGCCGCGTCACCTACCGGCTTCCCGATCTTCCCCGACCGTGCCAACCGCCAGCCTTCCGAGACCTTGACTGAACCGGCCCCTCATGGCGCCCCGGCTAAACTGGCCCCTCAATGAACCCTTGCGGGCTGAGCCACCCTGGGCCGGGCCGAGCTGCCCCATTCCCTCATGACTCTCTGTGGCCCCTCATAGCCTGCAGGGCTAGGGTGACCCGAAACGGGTTGGCCCAGGCCGGGTTGGGTCCGTCAGACCGACTGGGTCAGATCGGAGCCAGACGCAATTCGGCCCAGTTTACTTTCCTTTGGCCAAAACATTGTCACCGGACGTCCTTTTGACAAACCGTCAGCGGTGCCAAAAATCTTGGAGCGTGACGGTCCCTTTGACTAAACTCCACTGCAGTTTTGGGTATAGTTGAGAACAGTCAGGTTGGATCGAGCAGAAATCCAACCGAGCCACAGGGACTAAAAGTCTAATAACTCACAGACCGGGCATCTGATGGATGCGTCGTCTCTTGCGTTGAGATCCCTATGACGTAGCAGAACATTGAGATACTTCTACACAAGACTTCGTGGCAGTTGAAGTATCGACCCATATCTCGTGGAGTGGATCCTCCCGTAGATGAGCGATCATAGTGTGGAGCCCTAGTAGCTGGCTGAGACATGATGACTGCTGACCGATTTGACTATAAGTGTCTTGACTAGCCCAGCGAGGAGCACCATGGTGTCGCGGCAGACCCGCAGTGGGGAGTGCCTTAATGAGGCGGAAAACCCATGGTACTCGACATGAGGAGTACCTCAATAGTCCATGTGGAGAAGCACGCTTGGTGAAGTAGCAAACCCACAGTGGGGAGTGCCTTGGTGTCGCAACAGACCCATGGTACTCGACAGGAAGAATACCTCAGTAGCCCAATGTTAGTGGGAAGTGCCTTGGTGTCGCGGTAGGCCCACTGTACTCGATAGAGGAGGAGTTCTCCAACATCTAAGGATTCAACAATTTGACTAGGGATGCTACTTGATACTACCCATAGAATAAAATCATGGTTAGTGCTCAGTCAGTACTTCTGTGTTTTCCTCAAGAATGAGATGGATTACATGATAAATTAGGTATACACATGGGCATATACCTTAGTAGGGTTATCTATTGATTTCATTCTTTGTGGTTTGTCCTTGGTGTATTTTGTGAGACCTTGAGGGTCTCAGGGTCCCTACTGAGTATCGTTATACTCACCCCTACACAGGTTATGCCCGTACCTTGTTGTGTTGGATGTAGACAACGGACAACGCTGAGTGAGGATGAGAGTACTAGGACTGGACGGTACATTGAGGTGGACCATACGGTGTGTCGGTACGTAGAGGATACAGGAAGACATGGTGTGCTGAGGCGGAGAGATGTACCTACCCTTCAGGTTGAATTTGTGGTAGATGACCACAGAGCTTCTTTTCACCTTCCAGTTGTTTGTACTTTTCAAGTTGTACTTGTACTTTTCCAGTTGAGCTTGAATTCTGGACTCTTTTACTTACTTCACTCACTCTATTTTTAGTTTAGTTTACTTGTGTTCATATCTTGTTGTGTTCTTGGTTGTGTGTGTTACAGGTCATAAAGTAAATTCCTTCCCAGTTTTTCGGGAATGCGCCTTTGGTTCTAGTCGCCAACACCTGGCCTATGGATGGCGGACTTGGGGTAGTCACGGCATGGGCCCCAGTGGACGGGTCCTGAAAAATTGGTATCAGAGGAGTCGGCTCTACCACAGAACATAGGACTCTAATCTTTTCTATAAAGAAATAGTGTTATGGTTAATTAGTGTGGTTTTCAGTTAGGGAGTCCAGTGTTGGTGAAGTGGCCGACGTATCCATACACAAGGACCATGACTTTTGATTTCTGACTCAGTGCACGAAAACCCTGATTGCATGTGTGTTTTCAAAAAATTTCTCTAAGTCAGCTCACTAGGTATAACGTCTGATGATGTCACATATGTTTCTCTTTAGGATGCCTCCATGTAGATATCCAGTTAGAGTTCCATGAGTTGTACTCAATGATAGCCCACCGAGCAACAAGGCCTCAGTGGAGGGCCCTTTTCCAGTAGAGGCACTAACGGTACCATTACCCGTTGGGCCACCAGTTCCACCAGCCCCAGCAGCATAGAGTGCATGCTTCTTGAGTTAATTGCACATGTTCCAGTGCCAGAGGCCAAACAGGATCAGGGATGATTTGTACCAACAGGCGGCTGAGGATTGGATGGAGGATATAGTGAGAGTCTTTCAACAAGTAGGGACACCAGCAGACCTCATGGTGATCCTTGCCACCAACCTTCTATAGGCAGAATAAAGTAGATGGTGAAGCTTGATGCTCCAAGTCCACGACGAGGTGACGCTTCCCTGGGTAGACTTTGAGATCCTGTTTTGGGAAAAGGATGTTCCAGTGACTCTTCGAATAGTGTACATACAGAAGCAGATTCGTTTGCAGTTGTGCATCATGACTATGACTTAGTATTCAGCGAGGTTCACTGATCTCTCACACTACTCCACAGATGTGGTATGAGACCCATTCTTCAGGGCGTGGACCTTCGATTAGGGGCTCAAGAGGGAGATCATGTCTTCGATGATCTCACTCAGCATCCCGACACTGGCGGGGGTATTATAGAGAGCCCTCTTGGTGGAGAGTTTCCTTGCTAAGCAATCACCAGTAGCGAGACCCACTACCAGTCATCACGTAGCGGAGTCTTCGGTAGCTGGAAAAAGATAGATGATGTAGAGGTCCAAGAGGACTAGACATATGGGTAGATTACCTCAGGATTCAGAGTTGGTCGTGTAGGGCACCCGAGGTAGTGACAGATATGACAGGAGAAGGAAGTGTTTCTAATGAGGTGGGAAAGGTCACATGGATCATGACTGTCCAACCCACTGTACGGATGATCATTAAATGGTCGAAGGAACGCCCAGTCAGAGACATAGGTTCAATAGAGGTGGTCTGTAGGGAGCATGCATACGTGGCAGAGGAGCTGTTCGTGCAGCTTGAAATGGGTGAAACTTCCAGATATTACCTTCACCACCTCCAGGAGGTCCACCCCGACCACATGGAGCGGGGGGACAGGGGCGAGCTCAGCTCCAGGAAGCTGAGGCCTATGACCATGGTGCTCCAGAGATGATACGAGGTATGATATTCATCTATTACACCATAGATGCATTACTTATAGACATAGGTTGCAGCCATTCTTCTATTTCGACTTCCCTCATTTGGATATTAGAGATTCCAATCGAGTCATTGGCTCGAACCTTACGACTAGAGACTTGTACGGGAGAAGATTCAACGATTACGCACTGGTGCCGGGAGGGTGAGCTTACTCTCAGAGGAGAGAGCTTTGTCCAGGGTCTCTTAGTAGCGGCGTCGAGGCCTTACGATGTCATCATGGGTATGGACTGGTTATCTACAGTCTATGCACAGATAGACTATATTAGGAATAAAGTGCGGTGTGTCCACATGGATGGGACCAAGTTTACCATTACCGGCAAAAAGGGAACCTTTGCAGGGCAGGATGGACTTACCTGGAGGAGGGTGCAACCGATCACTCATCAGTTGTCTAGCCTTACCCTCAGAGCGGTTGACGTGGAGAGTCCTAGTTATCATGTAGTGGTGGACCAGTACGAGTCTGTCTTCCCTGATGATGTCCCAGGTCTACCTCCTCATAGATAGGTGGACATTTACCTTGACATGTAACCCAGGATGACACCGATATCTACACCAGCATATTGGATGGCTCCGGCAGAGCTTCATGAGCTGCGGGTACACATAGAGTACTTATAGGGGAATGGATTCATCCGACGCATTGTTTCTCCCAAGGCAGCCCCGATTCTATTTTCCAAAAAGGTGGATGGGAGCTTGAGGCTTTGCATTGACTATCGGCGCCTGAATCGGGTGACCGTGAAGAACAAGTACCCACTCCCAAGGATTGAAGACTTCTTTGATCAGCTGATTGGATCACGATGGTTCTTGAAGATAGACCTTAGATCAGGTTATCACCAACTCAGAGAGTGAGATGAGGATGTGTAGAATACAACATTCATATGTTGGTATGATCATTACGAGTTCTTGGTTATGCCATTAGGCGTAACCAACTCTCCAGTAGTGTTCATGGGGCTCATGAACATGATATTTCATCCATACCTTGATCGCATTATTGTAGTCTTTATCAAAAACATTCTGATCTACTCAACTACTGAGGAGGAGCATGCTTATCATTATCGAGTAGTACCGGACACACTCTGAGAGCAGCAGCTTTATGGTAAGCACTCGAAGTTCCAGTTCTGGATCCAGGAGGTTCACTTTCTGGGTCACGTCATCTCGGAGGCTGGAGTTGCAGTGGATCTGGTGAAGATTGAGGTGGTACTTGCTTGGTAACCACCCAAGAGTGTGACGAAGGTTTGGAGTTTCTTGGGGTTTGCTAGATACTACCAGAGGTTTGTTCCTGATTTCTCCAGAGTTTCAGCACCACTATTATCCTTGACAAAGAAGGGGAAACCCATTGTGTGGTTGGAGAGATTCTAGCAACACTTTGAGGAGCTAAGGTAGAGGCTGAATAGTTCTTTTATCTTGAGGCTTCAAGAGGAGAGCATAGGGTATGTAGTCTACTCTGACACATCAGGGACTAGACACAGATGTGTCCTGATGCAGGAGTGAGCAGTGATCACATATGTCTCTCGATAGCCAAAACAACATGAGCAGAACTACACAACCCATAACCTAAATTTAGTAGTAGTGGTCTTTACCTTGAAGATGTAGCGGCACTATCTGATGGGCGAGCTTTTTACCGTGTACTCTGATCATATGATTTTAGTTATATCTTCTCTCAGAAGGACCTGAACTTGAGAAAACGATGTTGTATTGAGTGCCTCTATAACCATGACTTAAATATAGCTTGTACTCCTGGGAAGGGGAATATTGTAGCAGATTCACTCAGTAGAAGATCTGGTATACAGCTCCTAGGAGAGGTGACATAGCAGCTAGATGCTTTACAGATATCCTTTGTGGATAGAGATGGAGTAGCTTTTCTTCAGTCCCTTATAGTCACCCCCCACTACTTTAGCGAGTCAGGGAGGTGCAGCATGGGGACGTTGACTGCGAGACACAACGTGCTCAAATATCCACAGGTCAGGAACCTGATGGATTTTCTAAAGTTGGGTAGCACATCATCCTCTTCAGAGAACGTACCACGGTACCAGTGTCACTTCAGGAGGATGTGTTGAGGGAGTTACACACATCCCCTCTAGCGGTACACCGTGGAGTGGAAAAGATGTATCAGGACCTCCGACGATGGCACTCATGGTCGGGAATGAAGAAAGCAGTGGAATAGTTTGTCTCATGATGCCTCACTTGTCAGCAAGTTAAGGCAGAGCATAAGGTACCAGCGGGCTTGGTTCAGCCTCTAGAGGTCCCAGAGTGGAAGTGGGATGGGATATCCATGGATTTCATGACGGGGATTCCATGTACATCTAAGAGTCATGATTCGATTTGGGTTATCATCAACTGACTCACCAAGTCAGCCCACTTCATACCGATTAGAGTGTAGGGTTTAGTAGAGAGCTTGGGACGCCTCTATGTGAAGGATATCGTGCGGTTACATTGGGTACCCTCAACGATAATTACCAATCGTGATGCATATTTTACTTCCTGGATATGGAAGGGGTTGCATGAGGCCTTCGGGACATAGATTCATTTGAGCACCACCTTCCATCCTCAGATGGATGGTTAGACTGAGCGGACCATTCAGACCCTCGAGGACATGATGTGTGCTTGTGTCCTCGACTTTGGTCGCAGTTGGGAGGATCACATTCCATTGTTGGAGTTTTCATACAGAAACTGTTATCACTCCACCATAGGGATGGAACCTTTTTAGGTGTTGTACGGGAAACCATGCAGATCACCCTTGTGCTAGACTGACCCAGGGGATTCAGCACCAGTGGGAACATAGATGGTAGGTGCTACCACAGAGAAGGTGCAGATCATCCAAGAGAGGATGAAGACTGTAAAGAGAAGGTAGAAGTCGTATGCCGACAAGAGATAGAGACCTCTGTAGTTCGAGGACGAAGACAACATCTTTCTATATGTCACTTCTCGATTAGGTCTACGGAGATTTGGCTGAGGCGGCAGGTTATCTCCACTGTTCAATGAACCTTTTCAGGTCCTCAGCAGATTTGGGGAGGTGGCTTACTGCTTAGCTCTTCCACCTCAGTTGCACCAAGTGCACGACGTATTCCACATATCCCGGCTGAGGAGACACATGCATGACCCTTCCCACGTCATAGACCATAGAGATTTGGATATCGATGATGGGGATACCTTTACGGAGGTTGCAGTAGATATTGAGGATCGATAGAATCGGGTCCTTTATGGACAGTCGATACCTCTGGTGCACATTCACTGGCAGCATGGGAACCTCCAGGAGTGCACATGGGAGTGGGAGGCTCAGATGCATGCTCAATACCCCCAGTTGTTTACCTAGTTTTGAGTTGTGTATTATGGGGACATAGATCCCTGAGGTGGGTAGAATGTAAAGACCCATAATTTACTTTCAATTTTTCATAAATATATGGGAATTTTACAAGTCCGTGAAAGCTTCCAGCCCGTGTTTCCAAGGACCGGAGTGCTCAGAATCAATTTCTGAACATTTCCTCAGGTACGTTCAGTAAACGTACAAGCGGGATTTTTTAAATTTTGAACCGGTGCTCGGAATTTAAATACGAATGGACCGTGTAACTCTCAGAACCGTTATTCTCCTAAAGTGACTTTCACCTCGACGACAGTTGGTTGAGGGTGGAAGTTTGTTTTTTGGGGTTTTTCGTGGAAATAATAAACTAAAATAAACACATGTTTTATTTTATTTTATCTGTTGTAACCACTCCATGTGGAGGTTGGATGTGGGGACCGCCAAACCATAACCTCCCATGAAAGGTTATGGTGGTGGGGACCACCAAACTTAACCTCCCATGAGAGTTTATGGTGGTGGGGACCACCCGAGGCCGAAACCTCTCAACTACCCTCTTAATGATGGAGAAACCTACCAACCACCCTCATTTAATTTGGAGGAGCCTATTGAACTTCCTCTACAATTAATTGTTCCAACCATCCTTTTTTAAATGTGCCGACCTAATTAATTGGCTTGCCCCCATTTATTTAAAATAAGTAACACCGTCATTGTAATTTAGGAAGGTTCCTAATAAATGATCCATCATAAATTTCATGATCGTTACATACCTTCTCCCCTATCCTATATATATAGATCTTGGGAGGGGGATTTGGGACAGCTTCACCAAGCGACGAAGCACCGGTAAAGTGATGTGATGACCAACACTTGGAGGTTTATGCTCTCCAACGATGAACGGTCCGCCAACGAAGAATGTCGACCTCCTTTGAGCTTCTTCCTCGGGACTTCTCCCAATGCAGGACATCTTCGACTACGACGAACCGACACACAAACCGATGATCAGGGAAAACACCGAAGAAACTGACATCCATCTTTTCCCAATGATTCATATTCTTCCCCGCAACTCTGTCGACGAACAATGTACAATGTAGGGGTTTAATGTTATTTGATTATCACTTCCCATGTTCTACCCTCTGATTACTTTGCGGGGTTTGGAATAGAAATTAACAAGGGATTATGGGAATTGATATTTAAAATATATTCCATGCTCATTATTTACTTCGTTCTTGTCATCTGTTTCCTACCACTCTAAATGCGGAGGCTATGGGCCAAAGAAACATGGTCTGCCCCTCCACTGTTCTTCTTTATGTGTTCTTAGAAATAGAGGAAGGCAACGAAGGCGACGGTGCAACAACCCACGACCACCGCAACCCGTGCCGCCCCCACTGTGTTTCAACCACCGGAAAAACCGTGCCCCCGTGCCCCGGCTGCGCTGCACCCCGACTGTGCCACCCTCACCAGCCACGTCCCTGCTAGCCACGCCGCACACCGGCCGCACCACCTTCGCTGCCCGTGCCGCCCTCACCGGTCGCGCCCCCGCCTACAGTGCCACCCACCGACTCACGCTGCCCGCCGGCCTTTCGAGCCGACCCAGCTGCCCTATCCGCTGACCTTCCGAGCCCCCGGCCAAACCGGCCCCTCACGGTGCCTTGACCGAACCAGCCCTCGCAGTGCCGTGGCAGAACCAGCACCTCGTGGAACCCTTCCGGGCTGAGCCACCCGGGGCCAGGACAAGCTGCCCCACGCCCTAACGGCTCTCTGCGGCCCCTCTCGACCTGCTGGGCTGGGCCCAGCAGGCCGGGCCGAGCCAATGGTTCCGGCCAGGTCGACCCGAACTGGGTTAGCCAAGGCCTGGTTGAGACGGATCGGACCGCACCCGAGCCCACTTCGGCCCATTTTACTTTACTTATGCCATAACTTTGGCACCAGACAACCATTTGATGAACCATCAGTCGTGATAGAAATATTGGAGCGTGATAGTCCCTTTGAGTAATCCCCACTACAGTTTTGGGTATAGTTGATAATAGTCAGGTTGGATTGAGCAAGAATCCAACTGGTCCCTTGGGACTAAAAGGCTAATAACTCACTGACCGGGCATCCGATTGATGCATCGTCTGTTGCGTTGAGACCCCAATGATATAGAATACCTTTGAGATACTTATATGTGAGACTTCATGGATGTTGGAGTATCTACCAGTAGCTCATGGAGTGGATCCTCCCAGAGACGAGCGACCATAGTGCGGACACCTAGTTTCTAGTTGAGACCTGATGAATGCTGACTGATTCGACTCAGAGTGACTCAACTTGGCCAATAGGGAGCACCATGGTGTCGCGGTAGACCCATAGTGGGGAGTGCCTTATTGTCACAACAGACCCACGGTACTCGATAGGATGAGTACCTCTATAGGCTACGAGGGGGAGCGTGCTTGGTGAAGCGGCAGACCCATAGTGGGGAGCACCTTGGTGTCTCAGCAGACCCACGATACTCGACAAAAGGACTACCTTAGCAGTCCAAGGTTAGTGGGAAGTGCCTTGGTATCACGGAAGGCACACTGTACTCGAGAGAGGAGGATTTCTCTAGTAGCTGAGGTTTCAACAATGTGACAGGGGATGTTAAAAGATACTACCCCTAGAATAAAATCCAGGTTAGAGAAAAGTCAGTACTTCTATGTTTTCCTCATGATTGAGATGGATTACCTGATAACTTATATGTATGGTCATATACCTAAGTAGGGTTATCTGTTGATTTCTTTCCTTGTGGTTTTCCATGGTGGATTTTTTGAGACCATGAGGGTCTCAGGGTCCCTACTATGTATCGTTATACTCACCCCTATATGAGCAATGCCCGCACCTTGTTGTGTTGGATGCAGATGATAGATAGAACTGACTGATGCTAAGAGTACCAGGACATGATGGTACCTAGAGGTGGACCATACAGCATGCTGGTACATAGAGGAGATTGGATGACGTGGTGTGCTGAGGAGGCGATCTGTACCTACCCTTCAGGTAGGATTCATGGTGGACGACCCAGGATCTGCTTTTCACTTTCCAGCTATTTATGATTTTCCATTTGTACTTGTACTTTTCCAGTTGGGCTTGTATTCTCGCCCCTTTTACTTTATTCACTCAATCTATTTTTAGTTCATTTTACTTGTGTTTGTATCTTTCTATGTGAATGGTCATGTGAGTTACAAGTTATAAAGGCAATGCCTTCCCAGTTTTAGGGAATACGCCTTTGGTACTAGTCGACAGCCCCTGGCCTATGGAAGGAGGGCTTGGGGTAGTCACGGAATAGGGCCTAAGGTACGGGTCATGACAGTTGTGGTCCAGATTCACATAATGTATTTGTTTCAAACCCTGAACCAGTTCATGATATCTTCTTATCAATAATTACAAGACGTGTGACATGTTCATGGTGTGTAAATTCTAGCGTACAACTCTCATCCTAGTTTCTTGTGGAAAATACCAAACCACATTTGAATCCTTCCAAGCATGTATGACCCCCATAACTTCATTACACATTTATACTCAGACTTTATTAATTCAAAAAAACATATATCCTTAAACATTAGGACATTTTTTCCTAGAAAATGCTCTCAATCCTTTAAGAAAATCAACAACTAAAGTTTAAAGGACGAAAACCCAAACAAAAAAGGTTTAATGAAAAACTCAAAGAAGGATGTACCTAAAATAATATGGGATGTTACTCTTCAAATCATGATATATATATTCCATTACATTAATATATAAATACTTGTCAACCTTAACATATTACCATTTACTACTATATTTTTCGAATATTTACTGTGAATGAATAATAAAAGTATCACCCACCGTGGTGAACATAAACCACCTATTTGGTTATAAAACCTTATGTTTTATGTTTCTATAGAACTAATCCTCACACTAAGCTCAGTGGAGTCCAGTATCCATATGCTAATCCTTGTGAATTTATATTTTTAAATCTTATAAGTTAATTTTCCTACCACTATATTTAAAGATATAGAAATCCAATATGGAAATAATGTTAATCTTGACTAGAATTTATATCATTATTGTATATAGAATCATTAACTCAGATACACCTTATTGTTTTGATGTTTTTTTATATCTAAGTCCATGTTTTAACAAATTATTTTCAGAACACACTTATGATAATGTCCTAGTATATTATTATCGTATCACAATTTATATGCCATGTATTAGATGATATAGTTTGAATATGGTTAGTTGTTGTACTTATATTTATAGAATATGTCTTTGAAATAATAATGGCGGAGTTGAAATACATATGAAGGGTCATTGTTCTTAATTTTAAAACCATTATCACATTGATTTATAGAAGGAAATTTGAGTAATAGATAAACTCTAATCCATATATTTGATCAATTATTTCTTGGTTAAGATATTATCCAACAATAATGATCGTAGACTCATAAATCTTTAATAAGTGCACTCATTTAATTCACTTAGAATTTAAAAATTTTCATAATGGAATCATAAGAAGTATATAAAGTTATGTTTATTTTAGAAAGGTTCATATGGCCATGTTGAAACAACTCAAAATATATTTGTGACGTACCCTTATTTACAATGTTTTCTCTATCTAAATAAGGATAGGTAGTATTTTTGTATATCCAGTATCATAGCTCATGTGAGAATGAAACACTTTTATGGGTATAAATAGATCAATAAAATTTTATATTATTTGATAGACATTTGTATTTCCAAAATAAGGTATGAGTCCTGTATTTTACATTCATCATTCATTGCAATGGATATTTGTGATTCAATAGTTATTGAAGTGTTAGTTTAGTATTAAATTTCCATTAATCATTTATTCAAAAAATTTAATAATGTCTCATTTTTTCTAAACATACACTAAGATAAATTGTTTTGTAAAACTTATTGAAAACATGAATCAATCCAATATGGTGATGAGAAATAATGAGAACCCTCTGGCCGATGTAGGAATCTACCTTTCTTATTTCATTTGTTTTCACTCTAAAACCTTTATATTCTTTCTCATTTCATGTATTTAAATACATGTAATTTGTAAGCATATTGTTTTTAATAGACAAGTATTGAATATAAACATGATAAATATACTTTAAGTTTATGCAACTACTTTCCACTTAATTTCATTACAATTTATTTTCTACTATCTATTTTTTCAACATAAGATTAAAATTGCCTCATGATTATTCTTCTAACTTTGAATATCTCATCTCTTTGAAGGATTCCATAAATGATCTTTTAGATTTACATTAGCTATTGGATCTTCATACTTATCTTTCAAATTTATCCCTGAAAGGGGTGGAGAAACAGGTTTTAACAAATCCTTATCTTCTAGGTGAATTATAATAAAAGGTATCACGAGTGGCTTACCTATTTCGTTTATCGAGGCTTAGAAAAATGAGGATAATCGTGGTGGTAAGAATAATAATATAATATTAATATATTATTTCTTATCTAAGTGGAACCCTAATTTCACCAACTAATCAATACACCATAGTATTTTGAAATAATTATAAGTATCTATATTCCTTTATTCCAATTTAAACTAATATAGTTAATTGGAAAAATTATTTATTTCAAGAATATCCTTTTATTTCTCATTTTTTGATATCAGTACATGTGCGAGGGAGGAGTAGTTCAAAGTTGTCTTGTCTGGGTGATTCCCTCTGAGACCTAAAGGTCATGTAATTGCCTCTAAAGCCTTCAGGCCTTGTAAGGGTTCCACCCCAACCCTTGAAGGGTAGATTATCAAAAATAATAAAAAATGAAGGCCTTTGGGCCATTCGGTCGGGAATCTATGTATTTATGTGGTATCATCATATCTCTAGAAATAGTTGATAACATAATAAAACAGATGTAAGAATCATCCTTAACATATTTCTGGTATACATGCTTTTCCTCATTTCTCACCTAATGGGGTGGAAAAATAGGAATTAGGGATTACAACACATAATAACAAAATTCTTATAATAATAAATTACATAAACGATAGTACCATATTTAGAAAATTTTATTTGTAAGGATATAAAATGAGCTATGAAATGATAGTAGTGGTTTCATGGTTTTACATTCCATTTTATATAATAATTAAAATGGATAATTATTACTTTTAATGATTAAAAAATTTTTGTGAGAAATAATAATAATTAATTTCATTTAATCTCCCATATTTTTAACTAGTCCCAATAACCATCACCATTGAACTTGTAATATCAAGTTTCATTGAAATTCTAGTTGAAATGATCTATATACCCCTTCGCATAACCCCAATAAGGGGAGGTTATGTTATTTGAATTAAATTATCTATGAATGTCTTTTCTAACTATGGGCTTGCAGCTCCTTGATCTGTTAGGTGGATTTCCCCATCCAAAATTCCTGACATGGATTTACTCAACACATGACTTCAAATTGAACCATGTCTAATAAGGGCTATTCCTCTTGATATGAAATGGTTAATTCAACCCAAAACGTTCACTAGAAACCAAATTATAAAATTAAGTTTCCCAACAAGGGTTGGTCAAAAACATAGTTAATTTGGTTTCATTCCTTATCTAGTAATGGAAGGTGAAGTCTGAGTTAATATTTATTTCAGGGATTTTAATTTATTATGCATATGTTTTATCTTGTTTTTCCATTATATGACTCATTAATATTAGGCGAGTTTTACTTTATTAATTAGTCATGTTGGATAGAACATTTACACATACTATAATTATTTAAATATCTTCTTTTCATATTAATTCGTTTATTTACGTGATCACATTCTTATATAAAATAAATTAAATAATAAATAGAAATAAATAACTAAATAAATAAATGACATGATCATGATATTATCTAATAGTTTATTTATTGAGTGGAAAATAATTAAACTTAGTACAAAGTGTAATAACTCCTTAGTCTATCATGGCATGAGTTACAACATTCTTTATCTACACTTGTGTATCACCTAATTTTTCACCATTATGGTTCCATCTTGAATCTCCTTCACACACCTTGGGATAATCTATTAATTATTATAACTTACATTTAGGTGAGGGGAACCAAAGGATTGGTTTATGGGGATTATATAAATAACCATATACATGCAGGTCCTACAGAATAATTTATGGATAAATAACACGTAGGAAATCATATATAATTTTATATTAAATAATTTAATATTCATACAATAAATTAAATAAAAATATCCAATAAATATAAAGGTGTTGATCAAGATCATGAACGGTCATACATGGAATGTATATACAAAATTAAACTAGTTAACAATCATTTCTATTCATTATTTATTATTAAGAGAAACATGATTTCATTAATTAATTATTTGATTAATTATTTAATTCCATTTCATCTAAATACCATTTTAATTTATTTGGATATAATCTTCATTAATGGAATTCATGGAATATAAATGGAAGAAGAAATAACCAAAAATTTATTACAATAAATTAATTGAGAATTTATAATTATTTAAAACCATTATTAAATTTTCAAACACATAAGGTGTTCCAATTAATAAAATAATTTTTTGATACTATAATTTTTAGTTTAATGAAATTTAATTCTTTCCTTTTTTGGAATTCTAGACAAAATATATATACAAGCTACATATCATATTCCATGATTTTCGTGTACCTGGGTTACATGACTACAACTTCGGTGTTGTACCTTGGATGGACTACACAATATGTACAATGTAACACCCCATGTAAATAAAGAATATAACATTTTCCCATTTATCTATATTTGTGAATAAAATATTAATATTATTTTAAAGGGGATGCTATGATCGATGGCGTACCCAATACACAACAACGAGTTTCTTGGGAATCTTACGTTGCACTCTAATAATAAAATAATATTATTTTAAATGGTAGTTAACGCCCAACCGTTGTAATGGAGGGAATGAACAGAACTAACTAAAAAATGATTATATATGTTTTTCTAATATTTTTACTCTTTACAATAAATTTTAGAAGATTAAAAATGTGAATGAATCCAATTTTAAGCGTAAACATTCTAATATTCTTTAAAAGGTCGATTAACCGCCTTTTAATTGTGAACCTCTTTTAAATCCACTTTTTGACAATTTAATGTGTTATATTTGACAAAATAAAATTCTTCTTTATAATAGGGACATCA
The DNA here is from genome assembly GCA_963277665.1 of Viscum album. Classification (NCBI taxonomy): domain Eukaryota; kingdom Viridiplantae; phylum Streptophyta; class Magnoliopsida; order Santalales; family Viscaceae; genus Viscum; species Viscum album. The sequence continues at coordinate 317,041,231 of OY728140.1, forward strand.
AAAGTTTCTTTGTGTAAATGTTTGGTATTTTTCCGATAAAGTTCATTTTTTTAATGAATAGTGAAAAATGTTGTAGTTTAATTCAAAACATCTTTTTAATCTAATTTATTTATATGATTAGATTATATTTTGAATTGGTTTTAAAGTGAAATTAGAATATATTTTTACAATTTAATCCAATAGTAGTCGTTGGAATTAATTTCACTTTGAAATTGGTCTTAAACTAGTGTCAATCTTTTGATATTTATTGTTTTATAAAAACACGCTATTTGTCATGACAACGAGAATTAATTATTAAATTAATTATTTTAAGGTATATGATTTGAATTTTGTAAAATAGAAATCATTTTTGAATTTGGAATATCAAATATAGCTTAGGGGGATGTTTTGGTATTTTTCTGAAAAACTTCAATTTTTGAGGAATAGTGAAACCACTAAGTTGTACTTAAAAAAACTGATTTTTAGTTTAAATGAAACTTTACCACTTCTATGTTTTGAATTTCAAAAATCAGACATATATGGTTTTCATTAGGAAGTAAAATGTTGTTCAATGGGATTAAAATAATTTTTTTTGGTGAATAGTAACTATTATGTTTTTTATCGTGATTAGAGGTAATTAGTGCAATTTAAGGTAAAAATAATGTTTTAATAATATGAAATGACCTAGACGCATTTCCTACCCTTATTGAATGTCTCATGGCCGACCAAGACAACCCATGTGTCGATCTTGGGGACCCAATGGAGCCAATTTGGAAGGAAAATGATATTAATATCTTTTTATTTAATGTAAAAGTAAAAATCACACAAACATGAGTTATTTTACTAAAACAATTTTTAAATGGGGTTATAAAAGTCAGAATTTTTACTATAAATATTTGTTGGAAAAATAAAAAGATTTCATACATCATATTATTTTGTTTATAATTTTTAGACATTAAATAAAGTAAATTATTTTTGACACCATGATGATGCAGCGATTACCACATTATTTAACGATTAAAATAAAATGAAAATATAATGTAAAATATAAGAACTAAACTTGTCAAAAACCTATTGTATGGGTGGATTTTGAACCCTTATCACCTTATCCTCTAAATTTATAATTGTGGGACCTTTTTTATCCGAAAATCATTTTATAACAAAGTATCTTTTCTTAACATTCCAAGAGTGCCCCTCCTCTCCTCTTATAAAAGGCCCCCACCTCTACCACCTTACCCATACTTACAAAGCCTTTGTATCAGCCAAACCCTACCCATTGTGTCTCTACAAATCCCTATATTACTCCTACAAGACTCACTTTGGGCATAAGTCTTTCCAAGGAAGCCTTTGAGCTCAAATAAAAAAGAGTTACCCAATTTAAAGGTAGTGTCTTCTCTTGTGTTCTTTTGTTTTATTTTGCTTCTCCAACCCCCTAAATTCTTTTTAATCTTTTATTTTGTAACAAAAACAGTATGTAAAATATACTAGGATGTTTTTATGTGAAGTATTCGAGCTACACTTACACACACCTTCGTCTAATGGTTAAAGAACATACTGTTTCTGTGGTTGGCGATTTTCTGCCTCACGAAACGATGATTGTTCAATATTATTTTAACACCTTTAAAGGTGGACATTATGATGTCAATGTATTTTATATATCATATATATAGTTTTTATGTTTACTATATGCTTCTGTATTTTATATTTAAGACACACCTTTATTCTTTTCATGTTGTGCAAATGCGATAATTTCATATGAGGATGTGTAGACTACTGCCCCTCAAGTGATGTGACTCGTTAATGCAATACATGGAATGTATAAAAAATGATATTAATGAACATATGTGACCTATATAAAATATATATTTTAATGGAATTATATATATATATCTCATTTATTTTTAATTCCATTAATATGATAAAAAAAATGAAAGTAGCGTTCATGTGTACGTAAGACCTACCGTCTCCATGAACGGTGCTTTTCATTTTTTATCTCCAAATGTTATGGAATAGTATAAAATGAATATTTAATGGATATATATGATATTTTAATCATTAATTCTATTCTGTAAATGATTTACTTATAACTACATGGGCAATAATTTTCAAACAAGTTTTTTTTACTCATTTACCAAACATCGACAAAAACATCTGATATGAACTAACATTATTAAACAATTATTATAAAATTATAATATGTGATATGAACTGAATAAAAATCTTTAAATGTTTTCATTAAGCAATTATAAATTTACCAAAGTTTATTATTCAGGAAAATAAAGAAACGAACAAGACAAGTCGGACTTGCGGTAAGGGATCCGACCCCTCTCTTTCTTTTAAAGTACAATCTTTTATGTCATTCCTTTTAAGCTCATCTTTCTTATGATTGGGATGTTATTTTATATTAATCTTACTGTAATTTTTATGTTCAAATGATGAGAGACCCTATTTTCTCTCATCAATCCATTTTGAAAGTTTTGATTGGCGCCGTTAGGCTGCCGAATTTTCGTAAGAGATCCAACCTCTCTCTTTCTTTTTAAGTACTCTCTTTTATGTCACTTCTTTTAAGCTCCTCTTTGTTATGTTTAGGGATGTTATTTTATATTCCTATTGCTTTAAATTTTATGTTTATATGGTGAGAGACCCTATTTGATATCATCAATCCATTTTTGGAAGTTGTAAGTGGCGTCGTTAGGCTGCCGAGTTATCGTAAGAGATTTTTCATCTAACTTTTATTCCCGTGAGATTTATCCTAAATTTGCCACCATTTCCTTTGAGTGGTATATTTACAGACCATTATTCTAATCTTTGTGTAATATACTTTCTTTTCTGATTATTTACATCAATGTTGTATTGTCCTTCTTTCATGGGGGAATTTTTTGAAAGATACCCAAGTCGGTAAGGGAACCTTTCACCCTCATCTTTTTAAAATACTTCTTTTGTTATGTATTTTAAATCACATACTATTAAGTTGGGATATGTTCTTATATATCCTTATTAATGTAAATATTATGTCCAAGTGATGAGATACCCTTTTTATCTCTCATCAAATCTTTTTCTGAATTTTGAAGTGACGTCGTTAGGCTGTCGAATTTTTGCAAGGGAACTTCTTAACCCAATTTTGATTCTGTGGGATAAACTTGTACTCCTTGAATATGTTGTTCTATGAATATGTGTGAATAACCTTCGATTGTTTTACACTTAATATCCACTTATATTTTGTGTATTCATTTGTCACACATAATTATGTAATTGATTTATCCATAATCCAAGGATACCGTCTTTGTAAGGGACTTCGCCTCAATCTCCATTCATTGAGGCATATTTTGTTTTATACACAACTTTCTTTTATATGTTGTATAAACCCCTTCCAATTTTAGGCTTATTCAAAAGGAATATTTTTTTATACGAAGTGTTTTACTAAACGACAAAAGGAATGTTTCTTTGACGTACATATGCAGCGACAAAGACTTCTCAGCCACCGTGACCATTATTTGAGTTTCAGCTTCCTCTAAAAGCCATACCTTTTTTTAAATGAAAAATAAAAACCATGTTTTATTTTTCTTTTATTTTGGTATGGAAAATTGTTTTCATAATGTTTTTATATCAATGTGTTGTATTGATATCTTGTGATTGAAAAGTGGAAATGTAATGTTTCCTTTATGCATGTTTTATGTGATACGATTATGTTATGGTTCTTGGGAATTATTATGAAGATGGGTGGTTCCGTGATAAACTAAGGGCGAGTGAGCCTGATATATCTCTCCAATGCATTAGGTAACACGAAGGAGTAAAATGTTAAGGTTTCTCCGAAGAGATTTAGGGAATATACTGTGATGGGTATTCCAAACGTAACCAAGAGGGTTACTCCCTACGTAAGAATGTTATGAATGCCTCAAGTTACCTTTATGCCTTATTATTTCTATGATTTATTCACAATTTGATGAGGTATGTCAAAATGCTTATGTTTTATGAGTAAATTATGATTTCATACATGGACTAATGTTTTCTTTTCGTACTTTTATATCCCTTACTGAGCTTTTTATGCTCATCCAATGTTTTTGAAATGTTTTTCACAGGTCAAGGGAAAGGTGCATGATATGATGGTAGTATCAAGGATGTGTCAAGAAAGAAACCATGTTTTATTTTAAATATGTTTTCGTTGATGGGGGAAAACCAATACAATCTTTTATTGTAACCACTTTGTTTTAATGTGGGATGTAATGAATGTTTTGTGATCTAATTCTCTAAAACTCTAAACCTAAAAAAGATCCTCAAGGTGTATTCTTGAAATATCTCAAGATTAAGTAATGTTTAAGGCTGGGGACTTATAGTTGGTATCATAGGTCGGTTTAGATAACATTAGGGATTAGGAGTTTTTGTTAGACACATGATTAGTCCCTATATCTATTATTTTAGTAAAATCCTTATTTTGTTACTTTTTTCAGGTCAAGTAAAGTCAGTTATGAATGGAAGGAGAAGGATCTCAAATGACATTTCTATCTCTTCCTGATGACATGCTTGCAATAATTATTCCAAAGTCATGTTCAGATTATTGTGAAACGTTTTCTAGCATACAACTCACTTGAAAGTAGTTGTTTGAGATATCAAACACCTCCACTATACCTCGTTATCATCGTGGATCATGGGTTGTATTTAGACAGATACTATTTTCACAATATTCTCATATTTTCAAGAAAGGTAAATATTATCAAGGTATTTTCAAATATTTTACTTTATCACTAGAATTTGAAGCATATTATGATTTTTAAAATGGTGCTGAGGAAGGAGACACTTGCACAATCTATTTATATTTTATTTTAAAATATAGTCTCTCAGCACATACTTATGGTATTTTAAAAGGACCAATAATAGAATGTTTCAACTCAAATTCTGTCCGACTATTTTATAGAAATCATGTTTTATCAGATGTTTTGGTATTATATTTCATACATGATTATATTCCAAAACTGTTTTTCTGTGAACACCCATATGACCCATGTTGTACAAGGTGTATTTGGATGGAGGAAGCAAATGATTTTGAAGGATCTCTAAATCATTGTTGTAATGCATGGTACTTCTACCTACGTCAGCAAGATGATGATGAAACCGAGTGGAAATCATGGTCAAGGTATGATGTTATTCATTTTGGAAATCGTTTTATATTATCTTATGGTGGTGAAATAAGACTTCAAGAATTAAGATGTTGAGATCGTAATGAATTTGGATTAAAATGAGAGTTATAAAGAAAATATTGATGTTAAAACATGTTAGGGTTATTTTTGGAATTTTATAAAAAGGACAGCACACAGACCGTGTGACAACCCGTCACGTCGGACAAAGCTGTAGGAATCGAACCCACAACCAAAGTGTGACTGGTATTTATTGCCTAACACTAGACTACGTGAAGTCCCTGGTTAGTATAACTTATTCTGTTTAGTTAGATGATTTTATGAATTAAGAGTAAGTTGATTTTGGGTTATCTATGGAAATTATTAACCTATCATGGAGGATATGTGATTAGGTTAATTACTTTTCAATATAATACTTTAAGAGAAACTGATGTTATTTGGAGATAAGTGTTAATTTTTACCTTGGAAGACTATGTGATTAAATCCTTCAAATATTTGGGTTTCAATCTTAGTTTGGTTTACTTTGAAGAATTTTATGGACAAATTGTTTATTGGATGGTCATTGTTGAACTTTGGGTATTTTTTGACAAATTTTGGAGATTAAGAATAGATTTTTTATCCTTTTTGGGTTTTATCTGATCTCATACTAACCTTTTGGGTTTTAGTTTTGGTTAAGGTCTAAATACATGGGGTGTATGTATTTCTCTTTTGTGGATTAGGTAATTCTCTAATAGTTGATTATAGCTCTCTTAATATAAACAAGTCTTCCTAAATACTCATCATTTGGGGAAAGTAGGTGTTTGTGTAAGAAATCTAGTAAAATTTGAAAGTCAACATGACAAGTAGGTATGTTTCCTTAATATAAAAAATAAATTCCTCAATGAAAAGTAACTTAAATAAAAAATATTTTCTATTAACTTTTCCTACGAGGGAATCGAATACTGTTTGACCCACCACAAGTATGTGATTTTCTTGTGGTTAACTTTCTCCTAAACATGTTTTCTATCTCTCTCCCTCAGAACATGACCCTTTTTTTCCTCCATATCCATGTTTTCCAACATGGAATCCTAGTATGGGTTAACTCGGGTGACCTTTGTACTTCTCTTTCTTTATTTTAAAGTGATTTTTTTACTAACTCTTATTCCGATTTGGGATTTTCAATGATGTTTCAATGCCCAATTTTAAAATTGCAAGGACGCAATTCCCAAAAGGGGGGAAGGATGTAACACCCCACATAAATAAAGAATATGACATTCTCCCATTTATCCATATTTGTGAATAAAATATTAATGTTACTTTAATGGGGACTCTATGCTCGATGGCGTACCCAATACGCAACAATGAGTTTCTTGGGAATCTTACGTTGCACTCTAATAATAAAATAATATTATTTTAAATGGTAGTTAATGCCTAACCATTGTAATGGAAGGAATGAACAGAACTAACTACAAAATTATTATATATGTTTTTCAAATATTTTTACTCTTTACAATAAATATTATAGGATTAAAAATGCAAATGAATCCAATTTTAAGCATAAACATTCTAATATTCTTTAAAAGGTCGATTAACCGCATTTTAATGGTGAACCTCTTTTAAATCCAGTTTTTGACAATTTTATGTGTCATATTTGACAAAATAAAATTCTTCTTTAGAATAGGGACATCAAAATTTACTTTGTGTAATTTTTTGGTATTTTTCCGATAAAATTCATTTTTTAATGAATAGTGAAAAATGTTGTATGTTAATTCAAAACCTCTTTTTAATCTAATTTATTTATATTATTAGATTATCTTTTGAATTTGTTTTAAAGTTAAATTTGAATATATTTTTACCATTTAACCCAATAGTGGTCATTGGAATTAATTTGACTTTGAAATTGGACTTAAACTAGTGTCAATCTTTTGATATTTATTGTTTCATAAAAACACGATATTTGTCATGACAGCGGGAATTAATTATTAAATTAATTAATGTAACATATATGAATTGAATTTTTTAAAATAGACTTCATTTTTGAATTCGGGATATCAAATATAGCTTAGGGTTATGTTTTTGTATTTTTTCAAAAAACTTCAATTTTTGATGAATAGTGAAACCAATGAGTGGTACTTAAAAAAACTGATTTTTTGTTTAAATGAAACTTTATCATTTTTGTGTTTTGAATTTCAATAATCTGACATACATGGTTTTCATTAGGAAGTAAAATTTGGTTCAATTGGATTAAAATAATTTTTTGGTGAATAGTAACTTTTATGTTTTTAATCGCGATAAGAGGTAATTAGTGTAATTTAAGGTAAAAATAATGTTTTAATAATATGAAATGACATGGACACATGTCCTACCCTTATTGGATGTGTTATGGCCGACCCATACAACCCATGGGATGATCTCGGGGACCCCATGGAGCCCCTTTGGAAGGAAAATGACATTAATATCTTTTTATTTAATGTAAAAGTAAAAATGACACAAACATGAGTTATTTTACTAAAACAAATTTTAAATGGGGTAATACAAGTAATATTTTTTACTATAAATAGTCATTGGCAAGAAATAAAGATTTCCTAAATCATAGTATTTTTTATAATTTTTATACATTAAATAAATAAAATTATTTACGACACCATGATGATGCAGCGATTACCACATTATTTAAGAATTTAAATAAAATGAAAATATAATGTAAAATATAAGACCTACACTTTTCAAAAACCAATTGGATGGGTCGATTTCAAACCCTTATCACCTTATCCTAGAAATTTATAATTGTGGGACATTTTTTATCCGAATATCATTTTATAACAAAGTATCTTTTCTTAACATTCCAAGAGTGTCCCTCCTCTTCTCTTATAAAAGGCCCCCACCTCTACCACCTTACCAACACTTCCAAATCCTTTGGCTCAGCCAAACCCTTCCCATTTTGTCTCTACACATCCCTCTATTACACCTAGAAGCCTCACATTGGGCAGAAGTCTTCCCAAGGAAGCCTTTGAGCTCAAATCAAAAAGAGTTACCTAATTTAAAGGTAGTGTCTTCTCCTATGTTCTTATGTATTATTTTGCTTCTCCAACCCCCTAAACTATTTTTATTATTTTATTTTTTAACAAAAAAAGTATCCAAAATATACTTTGATGTTTTTAGGTGAAGGATTTGAGCTACACATACACACACCTTCGTCTAATGGTTAAAGAACATACTATTTTTGTGGTTGGTGATTTTCTGCCTCACGAAACGATGATTGTTCAATATTATTTTAACACCTTTAAAGGTGGCCATTATGATGTAACTATGTTTTATATATGATATATATGGTATTTATGTTTACTATATGCTTTTTTATTTTATATTTAAAACATAACTTTATTCTTTTCATGTTGTGCAAATGCGATAATTTCATATGAGGAAGTGTGGACTACCGCCCACTCAAGTGATGTGACTCGTTAAGGAAATACATGGAATTTATAAAGAATGAAATTAATGAACATATGTGACATATATAACATATATATTATAATTGAATTATATATATATATATCTCATTTATTTTTAATTCCATTAATATGACAAAAAATGAAAGTAGCGTTCATGCGTACGTACGACCTACCATCTCCATGAACGGTGCTTTTCATTTTTTATCTCCAAATGTTATTGAACAGTATAAAATGAATATGTACTGTATATATATGATATTTTAATCATTAATAGTATTTTGTAAATGATTTAATTATAACTACATGGGAAATCATTTTCAAATAAGTTCTTTTTTTACTGATGTACCAAACATCAGCAAAAACATCTGATATGAACTAACATTATTAAAAAATTATTATAACATTATAATATGTGATATGAACTGAATAATAATCATTAAAGTAATTCCTTAGGAAATTATAAATATACCAATGTTTATTATTCCAGAATATAAAGAAACGAACAAGACAAGTCGGACTTGAGGTAAGGGATCCGACCCCTCTCTTTCTTTTAAAGTACACTCTTTTATGTCATTCCTTTTAAGCTCATCTTTCTTATGATTGTCATGTTATTTTATATTAATATTACTGTAATTTTTATGTTCATATTATTATAGAACCTATTTTCTCCCATCAATCCATTTTTGATGTTTTGATTGGCGCCGTTAGGCTGCCGCATTTTCGTAAGAGATCCAACCTCTCTCATTCTTTTTAAGTACTCTCCCTTATGTCACTTCTTTTAAGATCATCTTGTTATGTTGGGGGATGTTATTTTATATTCCTCTTGCTGTAAATTTTATATTAATATGGTGAGAGACCCTATTTGATCTCATCAATCCATTTTTGGAAGTTTTAAGTGGCGCTGTTAGGCTGCCGAGTTTTGGTAACAGATTTTTTCATCTCACTTTTATTCCTGTGAGATTTATGCTACATTTGCCACCATTTCCTGTGAGTGGTATATGTACTTCCCATTATTCTACTATTTGTGTAATATAATTTCGTTTATGAGTATTTACGTCAATGTTGTATTGTCCTCCTTTCATGGGGTGTATGTTTTTAAAGAAACCCAAGTCGGTAAGGGAACCTTTCACCCTCCTCTTTTTAAAAGACTTCTTTTGTTATGTCTTTTAATTCAAACACTATTATGTTGGGATATGTTCTTCTATATCCTTATTAATGTAAGTTTTATTTCCAAGTGATGAGATACCCTTTTTATCTCTCATCAACTCTTTTTCTGAATTTTGAAGTGACGTCGTTAGGCTGTCGAGTTTTTGCAAGGGAACTTCTTAACCCAAATTTGATTCTTTGGAATAAACTTGTACTCCTTGAATATGTCATTATATGAATATGTGTGAATAACCAGCGATTGTTTTACACTTAATATCCACTTATATTTGGTGTATTTGTTTGTAACACATAATTATGTAATTGATTTATCCTTAATCCAAGGATACCGTCTTTGTAAGGGACGTCATCTCAATCTCCATTCATTGAGGAATATTTTGTTTTATACACAACTTTCTTTTATACGGTGTATAAACCCCTTTGACTTTTACTCTTATTGAAAAAGAATAGTTTTTTTATACGAAGCATTTTACTAAATGACAAAATGAATGTTTCTTTGTCATCCGAATGCGGTGACAACGACTTCTCCACCGCCGTGACCATTATTTGAGTTTCGGCTTCCTCTACAAGCCATACCTTTTTTTAAATGAAAAATAAATCCCATGTTTTACATTTATTTTATTTTGTATTGAAAATGGTTTTCATAATGTTTTTATATCAATGTGTTGTATTGATATCTTGGGGTTGAAAAGTAGAAATGTTATGTTTCCTTTATGCATGTTTTATGTGATACGATTATGTTGTGGTTCTTGGGCATTATTATGAGGATGGGTGGTTCCGTGATAAACTAAGGGCGGGTGAGCTCGATATAGCTCTCCAATTCATTGGGTAACACGAAGGAGATAAAAGTTATGGTTTCTCCGAAGAGATTTAGGGAATATACTGTGATGGGTATTCCAAACGTAACCAAGAGGGTTACTCCCTACGTAAGAATGTTATGAATGACTCAAGTTACCTTTATGCCTTATGATTTCTATGATTTCTTCATGATTTGATGAGGTGTGTTAAAATGCCTATGTTTTATGAGTAAAGTATGATTTCAAACATGGACTAATGTTTTCTTTTTGTACTTTTATATCCCTTACTGAGATTTTTATGCTCATCCCATGTTTTTGAAATGTTTTTCACAGGTCAAGGGAAGGGTTCATGATATGATGGTAGTGTCAGGGATGTGTCAAGAAAGAAGCCATGTTTTATTTTAAATATGTTTCTGTTGATGGGGAAAAACCAATACTACCTTTTATTGTAACCACTTTGTTTAAATGTGGGATGTAATGAATGTTTTATGATCTAATTCTATAAATCTCTAAACCTGAAAAGATCCTCAAGGTGTATTCTTGAAATATCTCAAGATTAAGTAATGTTTAAGGCTGTGGCCTTATATACAAGCCAACTACATGTCATGTATCACACTTTTCATGTTTCCAAACAAACTACCAAAGTCGTTAGTAGGTTCATTGGCTGCTACTACACAACCTATACAGACCGGCTACATATCGTGTATTTCTTATGTCTTTTGTCTGTATGAATCACAAAATGGATTGGTGTGCATTTTTGACATGGGAAATGAAGAACTATATGTTATGCATTCAACATGAACATCGTTTATAACATCAATGCATTAGGCTATGAGTCTTACACGGTTTGACCATGTATAATGACCTCACTGTTAGCATGAAGTTTTCCTCTAAATCATGTTGACTACACAACATGTACGCCAGTTACACACCTTGTAATAAAACATTTCGTATGTCAAGATGGACTACTCTAAACATGGTGTGCAATAAATTCACTGTATGTAATTACTTCCTAATATGTCATGTATCCTGCAACATGGCCAGGTGATGTACACTTGGGTATATAGTGTATGTTATAGCTGCATGCCATGTAATATCATGCTATCTAAACAAATTCTTTGACACTTCCTAATGGAATCTCTGATCCTTCATTATCTATTCTTGAACATAAGAAATTTTTAATCTTGAATAGTGATATTCAAATGATGAAACCATGTTGATTTAGATCATATTAATGAATGAATAATATGAAATGCAAAATTCAATTATGATTGTGCATATTGATGCATAATCAAATAAATAATTATATATTTAAAATGTCACCAATCTGATACTAATTTTAGTTTTTGAGTATAGTGAATGCATCTTTGGTGTGTGTGAAATTGATATTTATTTTAATTTAGTTTCACCGGAAACCCCGAGATAGGATCGCCCATGATAAATTTTAATTTAATTTAATTATGATTAGAAGAAATGATTACCAAGTCTTAGGATCCATTATTTGATGACATTATTGATCTTCTGAAAACCCTTTAGGGTGACCTTTATTACGCTATTAGGATCCATGTGTAGAATCCCACTAGTGGCGATCCACACCTGATCCTTTGATATTTGAGAAATTCCAATTTATTTGTGAGTACTAGAACATGAATCAATTATCTTTCATTGTTTTCCTTGATCGCTGTAAGATCCTTCAAGATTGAATGAGTTCTTAGTATCCCTGAGAGGAAGAAAGAAGGAGTTCAAGAGAGAGGGAGAGAGGACTATTATGTGCAATGATTCTCTATTCTCAATTCTTAATTGACCCTACCAAATATACATAACCATATACTAATTGAGCTAGGGATAATACTAAAATATTATTTAATTATGTATTGACCCTAAATTAGTATTACAGTATTTATTACACCAAATTTTAAATAATAATAATGTTATTATTATTTTATGGTTCTCTCCCAAACATTCCTGATAACAAATATTATTTTATGGGCTTGTAAATTAATATTTATCAACAGATGTGATCTTGGTATGTTCAAACTCTTCGGCATTTATTGAATACCTGAATAAAAAATTTATTCATAAATAAAAATTTTTATCTCCATATTAAGAAATTAATATTTATTAAATATTCAGTAAAATAATTAAATATATTTTATTCAAAATCCGGGTAATAAATATTTATTTAATTTTTGCGATAAATAAAACTTGAATAAAATTATTTCACAACATTGAGAGAAATATTATAACGACCCATACTTTACATACATTGTTATTACTTCAAAATTTATGCGTACTTATTACAACATATAAAAAAACCATGAAAGGACTGTATAAGTATAGTGTCTTTAGAAACTAGGAAACATAAACAACTGGTTCATAAAGCTTCTACATTGTCTCCCATTTATTTCACTATATCTATAGTCCCTTTTGGATTATCTTACTTAATAACCTTCTTCTTTACCTGGGGAAATAAAACATACAAAAGGGTGAGCTCAAATGCTCAGTAAGGGTAAAAAAAGGAATATCAATCACATCATATACATAAGAACATAACTTTTGGAAATCTTAACCTGCAAAAGAGAGAATAATTTCATAACATGGGATAAATCATAGTAGTGAAATGAAATCCCAATAATCATAACTTAAAACATGAAACTTTGTGGCATACACACATAATCATAGAGAATCATTACTTATTAGTCAAGACTCATTGCCAAGACTATCTTAGTGGACAAAGTCCATTTCTAAACTGAGTTCACTCCTCGTTTAAGTCTTGTTTCACTGAACCGGTATAACCTGCCGTTCCAGCCATGTCTATCTCATGAGATATAGAATATTTACCCAATGCATTGGAGGGAGATATAGGTCTCACCAATCTCATAATGATACCATTCTTATGTGTGTCACAAAATCATAAATCATACATTATTGCATAACCCATGTAATAAAAATGGGATACTTAAACAACATGACATCATAAAACAATTCATATGAGATAAAGGGATTAATAAAAATAATTCCATCACAACATAATCAATTCAATGTAATAATAGGGATAGAAACAGAACCATGTATTATCTTAGATGGAAAATAATTTTGATAAAACACTTGAACTCTATTCTTGAGGAAAATATCCTTTCAACTTCAAAAACACTTTTCCTTTCTTAACACGTCATACAATTCTAAAAGAAGTTGATTAAAAATAAACTTGAAAACTTTTAAAGTAAGATTCTTGAAAATAATATTTTAAAAATCCATTCATGCCGTATAAGTTAAAAAAAGATTCTTCTCGTACTTTTGTCGGAAAAGTCAAAAAGTACCTCGTACGAAAAATGACAAACGATTCCTTTCATATCTTTTACTAAAAACTCGCCGAAGGGTAAAATTGGATTTAAACAATTATAGGTGGATGGAAACAATATTAAATATTTAGGAAAAATGAATGTGGATGATAAAATACACCCAATTAAATACCAAAGTATAAACAATCTCGGATAAAAATGAGATTGTGATATTTTCCCTTACCTTAGGTCTGATTTGCTTCGTAAATGTCCGAACCTACTGTATAATGATTTAAATAATGTTATTGACTTATTCCAGAATCATACTTATTGTTATTATATCATATATGGTCATATTCTTAGCTTCTTATTAGTAATATTTCATTACTACATGTTATTCGGGTCTTTATTACTTTTTGTTCTTATGCGTGTTTGTCAAATAAATTCTTATTCTTCTCTTTAGGTTATAGATAACTCATTTACAGAATGTTATTAGTGTAATATATATCATATTCATTCATTCAATTCATTTATATAATCATTATGAAAATGAAGATCATGTAGAACGAATCGCATCACATCGTGGAGACGGTATTCCGTACATACGCACGAGCGATGATATCGTTCCCATGATCGTGGAATTGTATTGGAGTGTATATATACTATTTCATAATCAATACCACTTTACAATAATCATATATATTCATTACTTTCACCCTTATACCCATCCAAGTAAGGTGGTGGTGGAAAATAGATTACACCACGGCGTGGAGACGATATTTCATACGTACGCACGCGCGGTGATTTCGTTTTCCGTAAGATGGATAAGAGGTGAAATATGGTTGTTTCATATTTATAATAACATATCATTATATAAGTTATATTGATGTTATTACCTCATAATGGAACAACTAAAGAAGAGGGAGTAGAAGAAAAATGGAACTTGAAGAAAACGGTAGAAGGTATTACCTCTTTCTTGAAGTGTCTCCTTTAAACCTTCTCTTAAGGCACTAGAGTTGGTCTTTTGATAAGACCAGTACCTCTAGAAGGTTTATAAGGAATTGGGGAAGTGGAATGGGCAGGGGTTTTCCGAGATTTAATGCTCAAATTAGTGTGAGGAAGAGAGGGAGGAGGTTCCCTTTTATAAAGGAGGAGATGGGCACCTTTGGAAATATAAGAAATATTAGTTTATATTAAATCCCAACCCCACTTAAAAACTTCCAAAATAACTCATATGTGAAGATTAGATGCGATAGGGTTGTAATATCATCAACCAATACAATTTAGACATGTTAGGAATTTATTTTAAACATTATCAACTTGATTTATCCTTATTTATCAATTCAATTTTATTTGTGGTAATAATATTCTAAATTTTAAATTATTATATATAATTACATATGTGTTGTGAATATTCCATAATTTGACACTTTATGATATTTTAGACCATATAAATTTTAATTTGTAATTTTTAAATATTTTTGTGATTTTTAAATAATTTTATAATATGTTATTTTTATAAAATAACAATAGTGTCAATTTTGACACTATTTATTTATTTGAATATAAATAAAATATATGCAGAAACTATGTTCAAAATAAAAGCTTTAATAGATTCATGAAATTTCATATGTGTCTAGAAATTTTTTTTATCACATTAAATAGTTCATATAATATTTATTTTAATATTTCTAAAACAATTTATTTTATATTTGAATTAATAAAATAATTTCAACATCACTATTGTGTCATAATTAATGATAATTATTTAATCCCTAAAAATTCTAAATAAATTCCTATGATGTATATAATTATATTAGATTTCTGGAGACTATTAATTTTCGATGTTTCACTAAGTTTATCACTAAATTAAAATTATTATACTTATAAGATTTAAGAAAGTGACATGCTGTCACATTCTTTGGTTTTAATAATAAATAAATTATTTTCATGGAAAAAAGTCCATTAAATGAATCTAAGCCGACCCTTAGGTGATATGGGTCGTCCTTTAGTCATCCAATAGGATATTCGCAGGTGTTAGGGTAATTTTATAATCTTATAATTACCCTTAATTACCCGATTTACCTTTAATTATGGTAAATAAAATTTACCGTAGTTACTATTCATAATTCCCAAAAAAAAGTACCTTATTAACATAATTTGGACCCACTAATTCCAAATATGGAATCCATTTTTTGAAATTCAAAACATATAAGTTGCAGTAAATAATTTAAAATAAATCTCGTTGTTAAGAAAACGGGTTTTAGAAGTTAAAACATTGCCAAAGATTGAAATGTTTTTACCTATAAATTCAATGTAAAATTAATGATAATGACATACATTATATTAACTGGTAAAAATATATTCTATTTATACTTTAAAACCATTCAATATTATAATTTATCCATATAAATTATCTCAATGAAAAAAGTTGTTTTTAATTAAAAATTAGCATATTTTTATTATTCATCAAAATATGAAAGTTATCAGAAAAATATCAAAAGTTTATCCAATGTAAATTTTTATACCCTGATTCAAAAGAAGAATTTTATTTTGTCAAATTTAACTTATAAACATGTCAAAAACTAGATTTAATGTGGATGCGCCATCAAAAGGCGGAAAAACTGTATTTTTTGAAAAATATTTCTTTTATCCAAAAAAACTGATTTTTCTTTTATACCTCATTCTAGAAAATGTATATGTTGAATTAAAATGTTATAAAATTAAAAATTCAGTTAGTACTATTCATAACGGCTAGTTTTAATAATATTTTAATAGCATATCATTGTTTAGTGAAACTCAGTATTGCGTACGACACAAGCTATCGATGAAGGTCGCGGTTGCGTGTAAAGCAAGCCATGCTAGTGTTGTGTGTAGTGAAAGATTCCTTTGATGATTTATATAACATAAAGACAAAATATTTCTCATAAAATTCTCAGGTGTTACATTCTACCCCCCTTAAAATGATTTTTTCCATTGAAATTCATCACATTGTAACAAACAGATGAGGATACCTCTCCCTCATCATATCCTCAAGATCCCATGTAGCTTCTTATAATTGGTGGTTCCTCCATAAAACTTTCACCAAGCGAGTGGTCTTGTTTCGTTGGACATTTTCGCTACGATCTAGAATCTCTATCGGCTGTTCTTCATAAAAAAGATCTTGCTCTAGTGGTACAACTTCTGAGCTGAGTACATGTGAAGGGTCAGGTATGTACTTTCTCAGGAGAGATACATGGAACACATCGTGTACTTGAGAGAGATTCGGTGGAAGCGCAAATCGGTAAGCTACCTTCCCAACACGATCCAGTATTTTGAAAGGACCGATATATCAAGGGCTCAACTTCCCCTTCTTTCCAAATCTCATGACCCTCTTCCAGGGAGATATTCGTAAGAACACTTTATCACCCACTTCAAAATCTAGGTCTTTTCTTCGGTTGTCGACATAACTTTTCTGTTGAATCTGAGCTTCTCTTATGTGTTGTTGAATAGATCTGACCATTTCTTCCATTTCATCAACGAGATCAGGTCCTAATAGCTTTCTTTCCCCAACTTCATCCCCGCAAGTTGGAGTCTTGCATTTCTTTCCATAGAGAGATTCATAAAGAGCCATCTGAATACTGGAGTGAAAGCTATTATTATAAGAAAATTCCACCAAAGGTAGGTGTTGATCCCAAACACCTTTTAAATACATAGAACAAGCTCTCAACATATCTTCTAGAGTTTGAATTGTTCTCTCAGACTGACCGTCTGTCTGAGGATGATAAGAAGTGCTGAAACTCAACTCTGTATCCAAAGTATGCTGAAGAATTTGCCAGAACATTGAGGTAAACCTCATATCCCGATCATATATAATAGAAAATGGTACTCCATGCAAAATTACCACTTCCTTTTCATATATCCTGGAAAGCTGATCCAGAGAGAAATCCTCTCTAATAGCAATGAAGTGTGCAGACTTTGAAAGACGATCAACTATGACCCAGATAGCATTATTGCCTTTGGATGTTTTTGGAAGTCCTGTGACAAATTCCATAGTGATGTTTTCACATTTTTATTCGGGTATGGTTAATGGTTGTAACATCCCCTTAGACTTCTGTCTCTCATCTTTAACTTGCTGACAAACCAAGCATCGAGAGACATATTCAGCAACATCTCTTTTCATGCCATCCCACCAGAAGTAATCTTTCAGGTCTCTATACATCTTCGTGCTTCCAGGATGAATAGAGAATGAAGAACTATGAGCCTCATCCAGCAGCTCCTTCTTTAATTCGGGGATGGGAGGAACGCAAACCCGATTCCTGAAATTTATTATCCCATCACAATCAAGGTTAAATTCAGGAATATTTCTCACCTTCTTTTGTAACTCTACATCTTCTTTTTGTGCCTCTTTAATCATCACATGTATAGATGGGTGAACATTCATTTGAGAATGATACGATTTCCCCCTTCCATTATAATTCCAAGATCCATCCTTTGTAAATCCATAAATATTGGATCTTTTGTGATCATCATCATGGAATATCTGGCATGGTCCTGTCGACTTAATGCATCTGCCACCTTGTTTGCTTTCCCAGGGTGGTAATGAATTGAGCAGTCGTAATCCTTAATCAGCTCTAAACATCTTCTTTGGCGCATATTCAGCTCCTTTTGTGTGAAAATATACTTTAAACTTTTATGATCAGTATAAATATCACACCTTTCACCACAAAGGTAATGCCTCCAAATCTTTAATGAAATGATTAACGCAGCTAACTACAAATCATGAGTTGGGTAATTTTGCTCATGGATTTTCAACTGTAGTGAGGCATAAGCTATCACCATATCATTTTGCATGAGAACACATCCCGTTCCCTTCATGGATGCATCACTGTAGATCACAAACCTTTCTCCACTACAAGGAAGTGTGAGTACAGGTGTACTGGATAACCTTCTTTTCAACTCCTTGAAATTCTCTTCACATTCGTTTGTCCACATGAACTTAACTCCTTTTTGAGTCAACCTGGTGAGTGGATTAGATAATCGTGAAAAATCGTTCACAAAACATCGATAATATCCAGCCAAACCAAGAAAACATCGGATCTCAGTTACTGTTGTTGGTCTCGACCATCTTTCGATAACCTCTTTTTTTGCTGGATCCACAGATATCCCCTATTTTGAGATTATGTGACCCAAAA
Source organism: Viscum album (assembly GCA_963277665.1). Classification (NCBI taxonomy): domain Eukaryota; kingdom Viridiplantae; phylum Streptophyta; class Magnoliopsida; order Santalales; family Viscaceae; genus Viscum; species Viscum album. Next base: position 317,060,189 of record OY728140.1, read on the forward strand.
ATGCAACATTTTTAAGCCAAAATTAACACTTGGTAAATTTTTCATAAAGCATCTCCTTTCTCAGGGTCTTCAATATAATTCTCAAATGACCTTCATGTTCTTCCTTGAACTTTGAATAGACAAGAATATCGTCTATAAAGACTACCACAAATTGATCAAGGTAGTCTCTAAAGACTCTATTCATCAGATCCATGATGATAGTAGGGGCATTAGTAAGACCAAATGGCATCACTATAAATTCATAGTGTCCATACCTTGTACGGAAAGCCGTCTTTGGTATATCCTCCATTTTGACCCTTAATTGATGATACCCTGAACGAAGATCAATCTTGGAAAAGTATTGATCTCCGCGTAGTTGGTCAAATAGGTCATCAATGCATGGGAGAGGACATTTGTTCTTGATAGTGATCTTGTTAAGTTCTCGATAATCAATGCAGAGTCTCATTGATCCATCTTTCTTCTTAACAAACAGAACAGGTGCTCCCTAAGGTGATGCACTAGGGCATATGAATCCCTTATCAAGATTCACTTTGAGTTGCTTCTTCAATTCCTGCAACTCAATTGGGGCCATTATATATGGTGTCTTTGAAATAGGAAAAGCATCCGGTACGAGTTCTATTGAAAACTCAACTTCACGATTTGGTGGAAGACCCGACAATTCCTCCGGAAAGACATCATCAAACTTCTGTAAAATGGGAATATTATTAATTGTGAGTTTCTTACCCACCATTTGAGATAAATAACCTTCATTAAGTGGAATCAAGACCCATATGATGGAAGAAATTTCCACTGGAAGGTTATGTTCATCCTTGCATCGATAGACGATCATAGATTGATCTGGAATATGAAATGTGACATCCCTTCTTTTTCAATTGATATGAGCTCCATATAAAGAAAGCCAATCCATGCCAAGAATCACATAAAATTCCACTATAGGAAGGATCACAAGATTTTCAGGAAGCACTTTCCCACAAACTTCAATCAGGGAAGAATTATAAACTTTTGATGCGACTGTTGTGCCATTAGGTGTTGTTACAACTAACTCAACATCTAATTTTTGAGGTAAAACGATGATACCCTTAGAAATATCTTCATAAATAAAAGAGTGGGTGGATCCAAAATCAAATAAAACATTTTCTACTTTAGAGTGAATGGTAAGTGTACCTTTCACCACATCGTTATCGTACTCCACATCACTAATAGAAATTGCATGTGAATTGCCTTTTTCTTTAGCCTTAATATTTTGTTGATGTTGATCATCATCAACAACCCTTGGATTAGGGAATTTATTGGCATAATTACCCATCTCCTTGCACTTTAAACATTGAAGTGTAGTAGGTTCATTTGGTGTGTCCCTTCCTTTGTTTGCATCGTTAGACATCTTCTTCCCATCATTGCGGCATTCAAATGCCTGATGACCCTCCTTTCCACATTTGAAACATTTACTTGTCCCTTTAAGACAACTCCCTCCATGTTTCTTTCCACACTTTTATCATAAGGGAAAGCTCATCTTCTTTTCAGTGTGCTCTTTAGATTTTCCTTTGAATTCCATTTTCCTCTTCTTATCAAACCCATATGACTGATGGTTTAATCCAATTTCCATCTCGACTTTGAGAGCACATCTAATGATTTCCTTGTAGCTATTGACGTCCCTTATGGCTAACGACCTTCGAAGACTTGGTTTTAAGCCACTAAAGAATCGATCGATCTTACTCTATGGTTAGATAATAATACGAGAAGCGTACCTTGCATGTCCTGTAAAATTTTCTTTATAGGTACCAACAGATTCATCATCCTTTTGCTTCAGTTCAAGAAACTCTTTCTCCATCTTTTTTCGGAGAATACGAGGGAATTACTTATTGAAAAATAAGTTCTTGAACTCGTCCCATTCCATGACCTCAATTTCATCCCTTTTCCTCGTATTGTTAATAAGATTCCACCAGTGGTCAGCATATCCTTCCCAACAATACACAGCTAGGATGACTTTATCATGTTCAGAACATTGAAGAACTGAAAATATCTTTTCAGTGGTACTAATCCACTGTTCATCAACGAATGGATCAGTAGACCCGCTGAAAGAAGGTGGACGCTGCCTCATGAAGGATTCAACAGAATGTTGCTCCTTCCTTTGCTCGTTTGGAAGTCCTTCATGATTCGTAACTTGAGAAAGATGTGTGAGCATGGCTACAAGATTTTGGATTCCAGCTCCCATAACATTTGGTTGCTCAGGGGGACAATCATTTCATTTCCCGTCTGATTCCACATTAACACGGTTCCTTCGGGTTCCATCCATTGACTAAAACCAAGAAGAATAGTGTGAGAAACACTAATTATAATAGGAAAACCACATAATCAAGAATAAAATTTCACACTTAAGGTATTATCCTAGGTTATTAATGGTCATTTATAAACCACTAAGATTGTGTTCTATGGTTAAACTTTTCCTTAGGGTTCTTACTAAGGCTTTCACATCCTAGTTTCCAAAGGTTGACTATACCTTTCCTCTGATACCAACTATAACGACCCATACTTTACATAAGTTGTTATTACTTCAAAATTTAAGAGTAATTATTTAAACATATAACAAAACCATGAAAGGACCATATAGGTATATTGTTTCTAGAAACTGGGAAACATAAACAACTAGTTCATAAAGCGTCTACACTGTCTCCCATTTATTTCATCATATATATAGTCCCTTTTGGCATATCTTACATAATAACCTTCTTCCTGACCTAGGGAAATAAAAAATACAAAAGGGTGAGCTCAAATGATCAGTAAGGGTAAAAAAAGGAATATCAATCACATCATATACATAAGATCATAACTTTTGAAAATCTTAACCTGCAAAGAGAGCATAATTTCATAACATGGGATAAATCATATTGGTGAAATGAAATCCGAATAATCATAACTTAAAACATGAAACTTTGTGAAATACACACATAATCATAGAGAATCATTTCTTATTAGTCAAGACTCATTTCCAAGACTATCTTAGTGGACAAAGTCCATTTCTGAACCGAGTTCAATCCTCATTTCAGTCCTGTTTCACTAAACCGGTATAACCTGCCGTTCCAACCATGTCCATCTCATGAGATATAAAATCTTTACCCAATGCATTGGAGGGAGATATAGGTCCCACCCATCTCATAATGATACTATTCTTATGTGTGCCACAAAATCATAAATCATACATCATTGCATAACCCATGTAATAAAAATGGGATAATTAAACAACATGACATCATAAAACAATTCATATAAGATAAAGGGATTCAAAAAAAATTCTATCACAACATAATCAAATCAATGTAATAATAGGGATAGAAACAGAACCATATATTATCTTAGATGTAAAATAATTTTGATAAAACACATGAACTCTATTCTTGAGGAAAATAACCTTTCAACTTCAAAAACACTTTTCTTTCTTAACATGTCATACAATTCTAAAAGAAGTTGATTAAAAATAAACTTGAAAACATTTAAAGTAAGCTTCTTGGAAATAATGTTTTAAAAATCCATTCATTCCGTATACGTTAAAAAAATATTTTTCTCGTACTTTTGTCGGAAAAGTCAAAAAGTACCTCGTACGAAAAACGACAAAAGATTCCTTTCATATCTTTTACTAAAAACTCACCGAAGGGTAAAATCGGATTTAAACAATTGTAGGTGGATGGAAACAATATTACATATTGATGAAATATGGACGTGGATGATAAAATACACCCCATTAAATACCAAAGTATAAACAATCTCGGATAAAAATGAGATTGTGATATTTTCCCTTACCTTAGGTCCGATTTGCTTCGTAAATGTCCGAACCTCCTGTATAATGATTTAAATAGTGTTATTGAATTATTCCAGAATCATACTTATTGTTATGATATCATATATGGTCATATTCTTTGATTCATAATAGTAATATTTCATTACTACTTGTTATTCGGGTGTTTATTACTTTTAGTTCTTATGCGTGTTTGTCGAATAAATTATTATTCTTATCATTAGGTTATAGATACCTCATTTCCAGAATGGTATTAGTTTAATATATATCATATTCATTCATTCAATTCATTTATATAAACATTATGCAAATGAAGATCATTTAGAATGAATCGCATCACATCATGAAGACGATATTCCGTACGTACGCACGAGCGATGATATCGTTACCATGATCGTGGAATTGTATTGGAGTGTATGTATACTATTTCAGAATCAATAAAACTTTACAATAATCATATATATTCATTACTTTCACCCTTATACCCATCCAAGTAAGGTGGTGGTGGAAAATAGATTACACCATGGTGTGGAGACGGTGTTCCGTACGTACGCACGCACGATGATTTCGTTTTCCGTAGGATGGATAAGAGGTGAAATAGTTTTGTTTCATATTTATAATAACATATCAGTATATAAGTGATACTGATGTTATTACCTCATAATGAAACAACTAAATAATAGGGAGTAGAAGAATAATGGAACTTGAAGAAAACTGTAGAAGGTATTACCTCTTTCTCGAAGTGCCTCATTTAAACCTTCTCTTAAGGCACTAGAGTTGGTCTTTTGATAAGACCAGTACCTCTAGTAGGTTTATAAGGAAGTGGGAAAGTGAAATGGGCAGGGTTTGGCCGAGCATGAAGGCTCAAATTGGTGTGAGGAAGAGAGGGAGGAGGTTCCCTTTTATAAGGGAGGAGAGGGGCACCTTTGGAAATATAAGAAATATTAGTTTATATTAAATCCCAACCCCACGTAAAAACTTCCAAAATGACTCATATTCGAATATTAGATGATATAGGGTTGTAATATCATAAAACAATAAAATTTAGACATGTTAGGAATTTATTTTAAACATTATCAACTTGATTTATCCTTATTTATCAATTCAATTTTATTTGTGGTAATAATATTCTAAATTTTAAATTATTATAAATAATTACATATGTGTTGTGAGTTTTCCATAATTTGACACTTTATGATATTTTCGACAATAATAATTTTAATTTATAATTTTTAAATATTTTTGTGATTTTTATAAAATTTTATAATATGTTATTTTTATAAAATAACAATAGTGTCAATTTTGACACTATTCATTTATTTGAATATAAATAAAATATATACAGAAGATATGTTCGAACTAAAAGCTTTAATAGATTCATAAAATGTCATATGTTTCTAGAAAATTAGTGTACACATTAAATAGTTCATAAAATATTTATTTTAATATTTTTAAAACAATTTATTTGATATTTTAATTAAGAAAGTAATTTCAACATCACTATTGTGTCATAATTAATGACAATTATTTAATCCCTAAAATTCTAAATAAATTCCTATGATGTATATAATTGTATTAGATTTCTGGAGACTATTAATGTTCAATGTTTCATTATGTTTATCACTAAAGTAAAACTATTATACTTATAAGATTTAAGAAAGTTACATGTTGTCACATTCTTTGGTTTTAATAATAATTAAATTATTTTCATGGAAAAAAGTCCATTAAATGAATCTAATCCGACCCTTAGGTGATATGGGTCGACTTTTAGTCATCCAATAGGGTTTTGGACGGTTTTAGGGTAATTTTATAATCTTATATTTACCCTTAATTACCCGATTAACCATTAACTTTGGTAAATAAAATTTACTGTAATTACTATTCATAATTTCCAAAAGTAAAAAATAACTTATTAACATAATTTGGACCCACTGATTCCAAATATGGAATCCATTTTTTCAAATTCGAAACATATAAGTTGCAGTAATTAATTTAAAATAAATCCCGTTGTTAAGAAAACAGGTTTTAGATGTTAAAACATTGCCAAAGATTGAAATGTTTTTACCTATGAATTCAATGTGAAATTAATTCTAATGAAATACATTATATTAAATGGTAAAAATATATTCTATTTATACTTTCAAACCATTGAATATTATAATTTATCCATAGAAATTATCTCATTGAAAAAAGTTGTTTTTAATTAAAAATTAGCGTATTTTTACTATTCATCAAAATATGAAATTTATTAGAAAAATATAAAAAGTTTATCCAAAGTAAATTTTAATACCCTGATTCAAAAGAAGAATTTTATTTTTGTCAAATTGAACTTATAAACATGTCAAAAACTAGATTTAATGTGGATGCACCATCAAAAGGCAGCAAAACTGTATTTTTTTAAAAATATTTCTTTTATCCAAAAAAACTGATTTTGCTTTTATACCACATTCTAGAAAATGTATAAGTTGAATTAAAATGTTATAAAATTCAAAATTCGGTTACTACTATTCATAACGGATAGTTTTAATAATATTTTAATAGCATATCGTTGTTTAGTGAAACTCGGTATTGCGTACGACGCAAGCTATCGATGAAGGCTGCAGTTGCGTGTAAAGCAAGCCAAGCTAGTGTTGTGTGTAGTGAAAGATTCCTTTGATGATTTATATAACATAAAAACAAAATATTTCTCATAAAAGTCTCGGGTGTTACAAATATTTATTCTACTAATTAAATTAAAATAGAATTTAATCGAGAAAATGGAAACACTTAGTATGTGACCCTATGGGATTATTTCTTACAGTCATTAGGAGGGTATGCCTAAAGTACAAGATTTATATTTACAAAGGGTAAAGTCACCCAAGATAATGAACTTAATGTTGTAACATAGATAACCACATAAGAATGGTAACTATGTAATATAATTTCTTTGTCTTAGTATCTCATCAAGCTGGTTTCATATCTACATCATCAATCTATATTCGTGATATGTCGTTTATTAACATTCAGAAATAAACATCATTACACCATGGTGATATAACTTAATGAGACAATTATTTTTCAATCAAATGGCTAAGATATCAACTTCAATAAATATAGAAGAAAAAAAATCCTTTCATGACTTATCCATTAATAACATGTCATTCGTGATAGACCCAATGTACCATAAATCCCTAAAACACATGGAATTATGGTTTTTCTCAGTAAATCTAAGTGCACGAGTCATGAAATGCATTAATGATAATAAAAAGCCTTAATACCATTACAAACTCTTGTAGAGAGGAATATCTGATGACACCAAATCATATGGAATTCCTATCAGTGGGTCTGTTCTCATAATCTTCCGTATTAGATATTACCAAGTGATACCTTCATGATAAGAAGCCTCATCCACTTACAAGTACTAACACCTGACAATCTATAAACTTTGTGCCCTATCATAGTATGTTACCCAACCATATAACTATTATTAAGAATATATCCATGGAAATTCAAGGTTCACATCATAGTGAAGAACATCTATGACATTTTAAATGTTATATATACTTTAAGATATTCTCATATCAATTTTATGCATATGAACAATCAATATGTGATAAGATATTTATATTAATATTTACTCCTTTTAATATTGATGTCATTTAAAGTAAAAAGTAGTTGGTTCTAGGGAAACAATGCCAATAGTATTTTACTCTTGTTATGCATTTATGAAAATTTATAGAAAAAATTTAACTCTTTAAACAAAAACATACAACCCTTCGTAATATAATTTTTTTAATTGAGAAATAAATAAAAGTAATAAAATATATATTTTATCATGAGATAAGTTTTTTTTAATTTTCATAAGTAAAAAAATTTTAACGCTTTATAATTTAGTCGTCCTTTATAAACATGTAATAATTAATTAAATTTAAACACTATATATTTATTTCCAATATGAACTCCTTCATATTGATATTTTTATGTCATTTACTTTAAATATTTTATATCTAAACTATTTGAATATTATGGAGATATTCAGAATATAATTAAGTTAATATTATTCAACCCATGATCATATCAATTATCAAAAATACTTTTGATATGGTTTAAATTATTTTATCAAATAAAACAATTTAATTTGAATAATTGAAATTAAATATTATAATCAATTCATAAAATTTTATATAAATTCATTGAAATATTATGTTATTTTGTAATTTATAAAAACATAATAAATTACACTTATATCTTCTATATAAACCATTTATATCCAATTAATTATTCATTCCATAAAAATACAAAAGGAATTTAATATTGATATTTAATATTTCTGATATTTATATAAAAAAAGATATATATATATATATAATAATTAATTATAAACATTGAAAATTTAATAAATAATATTAAATATTTTATTATTAAATAATTTAATAACTCATTAAAAATTAAATACATATCCCAAGATACCTTTTTCTATAATTTATAAATAATTTATAAACTAATACCTTCAATTCATAATTGAAGGCTAAAGAAAATTGTTTTTTCTTAATGTCGTAATTTTTGACATTGTTAATATCGTAATTTGTGATTTGGTTCATAGCTATGTTGCAACATATGACAGACATGTCGAAGTAAATGATAGATAATACCAACACTACTACAAAACATGCATTTAACAGTTTTGGTCGTTATCAGCGCTTGAAAAGAGTGCTAATAAAAGGCACCCTTTATTAGAATTTTTGAGCATTAATCAAGGGTACCCTTTATGAGTGCTTTATTTTTAGAACTGATAATGGGTACTCTTTATCAACGCTTTATTTTTAGCACTAATAAAGGGTATCCGTTATCAATTATTTTTCTTTAGCACCCATAAATGAATCCCTTATCAATTCTTTTATAGTAGAGAAATGTGTTCGAATAAAATAAAATAATAAAATAATTAAAAATTAAAAATGTCTTTATTAAATATATTAAAAAATTAAGTAATTAAACAAATATTAATTAAAATTAATATATTGGTTATACTATATATAAATTAAAAATACTAATAAATAGTATATATTAAATATATAGATATATGTAAAATGAATATTAAAAAGATAACCATTAAAAATAAGATAAGTGAGAAAAATATTGTACATTTTAATAATTAAATAATTACTGATAATCATACCAAATATTATATATAAAATATATAGATATATATATGAATGTATATAAATATGATTTATATAATTCAAAATATTTGTTCTTTACATTAAATAGTAATTATAGATTTAGTGAATAATGGTTTATGATTAAAAATTAATATGAATTAAAAATATTTACTAATTGCCTTGAGAATGGATACAATTGAATGTCATTTGATTTTTTCAATTTAACATAGATATAACATGTGTTTTATCGATTTCACATATATGTAATTAATTAATTTTTATATACAACTTATGCACACACACAATTATTTTTTTGGGAATTTAATCAATTTCAATTATTTATTATATATATATATATGTATATATGTATATATACTATATTTTAATATTTTAAATATATTTTAATATTTATTTCAATTTATATCAATATTTTAAATAATATATATGTAATTAAAAAAATTATTCATTTTTTCAATATTGATAAATTGTGCTCTTTTTTAATTATTCAATTTCACTCATTTTTAAGATACACACGCTTAAGATTAAATATTCATTAAAAATAAAAAAAATATTTTTTAAAAAATATTTATAGATATATATTTACAATTTTTATACACTAATATATTTGTAATTATCAATAAATAATTATATATATTTAGATAATTATAAAATTATAATACATTTTTCAAAAAATTGATATATTTAATATATTTATATTTATATATATTTATTAAATATAAATATATATATAATGTTATAAATATTATTTTTTAAAAAAGTATTTATATAATTATAAATAATTAATTATAAAAATATAATATATATATTTTAATAGAGAATATAATTACTATGTTTAGATTTATATATATTTACTAAATATATTTATAATTATATAAATATAATTAAAAAACATTTATTTATAATTATAATTACAAATTCTTTATCATTACTGAATTAATTAGCGTTGATAAAAGTATATTTATCAATGCTTTTTTGACAGCAATGATAAAAGTTTCATGATCTATTTAAATAACCATAAGGATTCATGAACTTGTTGGGATATAGAAGATTTTCGTGGAAGCCACCCTCTATCGGTGCTCCTCCTCAGTGAATCGAAGCTCGAATCAAGGCTCAAATCCAAGGCGTGAACAATTTCAAGGATGAAATCCAAGGCTCAAATGGTTCAAGGGTTGAACAAATCCAAGGCTGAAATGTTTTCTAGGATTTTGATATCTATACTTTATCTCAGACGGTTCAAAGATTCAATCTAAGGTATCTTATTTTCTCCCCATCCCCCTCACTTGATGATTGATTGTTTGGTGAGATCTATTTTCATTTTTTTATCTTCATTCATGCTTTACCGTCATCATATCCCTATGTTCAATAGTTTTTATTTTGGATGTTTGGTTTAAAGGAGATAGGGTTATCATTCCTTTCACTCCCCCACCCTCACCGCTAGTTGATTCTGTGCAACCCACCAACCCCAACACCACTGAAGGTAGTAACTATTTACAATTGAGTCTAAAAAATCCATTTGAATCATGGATGATTAATTTTGAGACTTCATTCTACTCTATAGCCAAGAAGGGGTGCATGGATTATTTTATATCTCATTTTTTCAGGAATATCCATTAAGTCGATGATAATGATCTTCAAATTATTGTGAAATGCATTTTTAAATATGATATTTCATATGAATGTTACTTTAACATTGAACGATTTTTAAATATACCATGTTTATGGGTGAACATAATTTTCTTTGGTCAGTTGGATAACGTAGGATTTAGCTCTGGGTTCAAATATATATTATAAAAATATATACTATACAAATATATATTATTCAAAATATATTATACACATATATTATAACAATTTATTATGAAAATATACTATATAAATATATTATAAAATTATATTAGGAAAATATATATTATAAAAATATGATATAAAAATATATTACACAAATTTATATGTATAAAATTATAAAATACAAATTTGTTATATATTTATATATATTAAATTTATATATATTAAATTTATATATAAATATATAAATTTATATATTAAATATTTATATATTATACAAATATATTATACAAAAACAAATATATATTATATTACAAAAATATATAAAATTAAAAATATATATATTATACAAATAAATAAATATATTACAGAAATAAAAAATAAAAATATATGTCTATATATATATTGTACAATATAAATATATATATTATAAAAATGTATATTACACAAGTACATTATAACAATATATTTTAAAAACATATTTTAAAAATATATTATACTAATATATTATACAAATATATTTCAATGGAGTTCATTCAATGGTTGAAATTTAACATCTAATTTTACTTATGAATTTGGAGGTTTTAAAAATAGGGAATGATCTCTATTATGAGGAAAAATAATTGAGGATAATGGATCTTTGAGATAATGTGTGATGAATCATTACCACGTAACTTGTTAATGTTTTATTCCAAAATCATAAGCCTGAGGAAGTGAAATAGGAACTAGAATATTTAATGAAATAAAAGTATTCTCATATATTCTCATTTGAGTAATTGAATTTTAAGGGTTAATTTTTTTAGTAAATTGAGAATCTAGAATCCCATATTTTAGTATGAATCTTAATTATATATCATACATGTGTGTCACAATTGAATAAATCGTTTCATGTGAAATATAGATCTAAATAAACAATGTGGCACCCCATATTTTATTATGAATTTTCCTTATATGTTCGTTTGATATTTATAGTCATTGGATATTTTTATAGTTAGTGGGTCCATCAGAATTTTCATAAATAAAATGTATTACTTATGTATAGGGGATTAATTTATTATAAATACCATATTTGACATGTACAAAAAATAAATAGAATCAATCGACAAAAAATAGTCGTTTTTTCTAAAATAATTTTTATCTTATTTTTTGCATTTATTTAAAAATTAAAACAAAAATATTTACATTTAGAATTTAATAAAATGGATTTAATATTTTGAAATAAGAAATTAATTTTAAGTAAGAGTTTAAATATTATTTCTGGGTTTAAAATTAGTTACTATGTTGAATTGTGAAAATACATAGGTAAATTTGATAATTATGATAAATATAGTAATAATGATCTGTATGATTATAAAAAATAATAAAATATTATCTTAAAATGTCCCTACCGAGACCACTTGAATCAAATATAAGAATTTTTATTCCCCCAAAACCTCACCTTCAAAAGGTCACGAGTCAATAACTAGTGCCAATGGTGTAATTCTCAAAAATGGGGGGACATTACCCCTTTTAGAGAACACAATGAAGTACAATTGTCATATTTATCAACATCATCTCTCAAATAGTTATTATTTCATTTTTCCCTTGAGGCTCTTCCTCTATCTCTCTTATATTGCTTGTACAACTCTGACCATTAATCATTCCATGAATCACTACAGCTTAGAGTATTTCAAGAAACATAGGTGCATATCCACAAGAGATGGAGGATGTGTGTAAAACAACAAATCGAAATGATAACTGTTTGGTAGATGATATGATGAGTATGGATACCAAATAAACATAATCAATAATTTATAGGATTACCCTCTCATTGGGAGATCACAAGCAGTTCATGACGGACCCAATGTAAACAATGTCATGTACATTAATAGAGACCACAAATATGGGATTTTGATTCTCGATAGAGGAACCAAATACCTAAAATCTATAAAAAGGGAGTTCAATTAGGAAGTAAAAAAATATAATATTATTTTCTTCATAATATTATATGTTATTTACTATATTAATATAATCTAAATTAAAATTTTGACTACTCATACAGACAATGTCTTCTACACATGATGATCTTACCAATCCCTCTGAAGAACAAACATTAATGTAGGAAACCCATTGGGAATATATAAAAGTAATATTATGATATACATTATCTTTTTAACCAAAAAATATATAATTAATCATTTTCACACCTGTAGTGTTGGTATTTATCAAATTCTTCAAGTTCCCTCCACTACTCAATCATAGAGGAAATATTAATGTTTAAACAATAATATCATTTTTTATATAATTAATGTATTGTTTCATATTTATGTTTAATTTATTTAATTTTAATATTACATACATATAATTTATTTGATACATGTCTAATTTTTTTTGTTAGAGTTTGGGTGGTCTGTCCATCTTTCATACCTTTTTTCACAAAAACTTCTACAAACTTCTTCACCCTCAGAAACTTTTCACCCCAACAGTTTTGGTATTTATCACATTCCTTCAAGTTCCCTCTACCGCTCAATCATAGAGTTAGTCCTGATATTTTAATAGTAAAATCATTTTCCATATAATTAATGTATGGTTTTATATTTATGTTTAACATATTTATTTTTAATACTACTAACATTGGAATTGTTTTCTTGTAAAGTGGATTATTTTGTTTGAGTTGGGGTGTCCAATACATCATTCATGTCCTTATACACAAAAACTTCCACATACTTCTCCCTCAAAACCATTTCCCCCCAGTAGTATTGGAATTTATCAATTTACTTCAAGTTGAAACATCTTCTCAATCAAAAAGGAAATCTTGATATTTACACAATAAAATCAATGTCCATAAAATTAATGTATTGTTTAATATTTATGATTAATTTAATTATTTTTAGTATTACTCATATATTAATTGTTTTCTTATACAGGTGTATTATTTTTCTAGTGTTGGGGTGGTTTGTTCAAGGATTCTCATGCTCATGAGATAATGGACATCGAGCCTGAAACTGAGATAATGACAACAAAGAAGTGAATTGAGAGTGTGTAAAACCATCATGAAAGGTGAATTCCTACTATTTATTTAATTAATTTATCATCATTTTATCTACTATTTGTATGTTAATATCCTTATAATTTTATCTTATACTTATTTATATTTTTCTAATATATTTTTGGAAATCATATTTTTCTTTCACTTATCTACAATACGCCATAAATGAGATAAAATGTTTATTTCTGCCAATGTTACCATGATTTCCATTTCCATTACTATTATTGTCTAACTTCAAAAAATGTATATTAATTCAATGTTTTTAGTGAAAAAACGTGTCTCGTTGTTGAATTTCAGATGACTAGAAGGAACATGAGCTACCTATTCTATTTTAGGTTTCAACAATGAGAAGGGTTTTTTGGTTAAAAGAATTAGGCAAATATGTAGTTTTAGAAGTTCGATAAATAAAGGAAATGTAAATCTTGGTAACATTTGTAGTTAGGAATTTTTTTAGACATAGATATTTATAGGAATTAGTAGCACCTCAACATAATAGATGGTGTGATTTGTATGACTCCAAGTGATTCTTTTTATTTATAATTGAAATTAATTTTAGGAAAAAATACAAATTTCATACTCAAAACTCGGAAAAAATATTTTTTTTGATAATTTAATTCAATGATTAATAAGTCATTTGTGATGTGTAGGAGTTATCCACACCACAATCAAATGCACGATGTGACCAGTATGACTCAAAGTGTCCATTATCAATTTAAAATCAACATTTTAGTTCAAAAAGTGGAACTCATTGAAAACTAAGAAATTGTGCTCATATTTTCTTAATAAATATAATATCGATTTTTAAATCATTTTTTACGTTTAGGAATCAGTCTCATATAAAATTGATACACGATGTGATCTTTATGAGTCAAAGTTCTTGTTTCCAGTTTAAAATGATATTTTAGTAAAAAAGACAAGTGACATACTCAAAACCAAGAAAGAACATTATATTTTTTTTAGGATTTATAACTATGATCCATATGTCATTTGGGACATTTGGGAATCATATTCACCACAATCCAACAAACAATGTGACCAGTATGACTCTAAGTGCTTCTTTTTATTTAAAATTGACATTAAATTTTGTAAAAAGGATGACTAACATAATCAAAACTGAGAAAACGTATTGTGATTATTTTGATACTTTTGTAAAATGATCCATTAGTCATTTGGAACATGTATGAATCATCTTTACCTCAATCTAACACATGATGAGACAGCTATGACTCAAAGTACTTATTTTTATTTAATCATCACATCAATTTTAGTAAAAACGACAACTCACATACTCAAAACTGAGAAAATATAATCTGATTGTTTTGATAATTTAGGAAGTTGATCAATAATTCATTCTAGGTAGGAATCAGCTGCACCTCAATTGGATGCACAATGTGACTGATACGACTCCAAGTGCACGTTTTTATTTAAAATTGACCACAATTTTAGAAAAAATAAAAACTAACCTAATTGAAAAAAATAAAACATATTTTGATTGTTTGGATACATTAATTAAATGATTAATAAGTCATTTGTGATGTTTAGGAGTTCAAATATACTCAATACGACACAAGATGTTCCTAGTAAGACTCAATGTATCCATTATCATTTTAAAATCATCATTTTAGTTCCAAAAACTGTAACTTACTGAAAACCAAGAAAAGGAACTTGGATTTTATTGATAATTTATTAAATCTATTCATAATTAATTTTTTATGTGTAGGAATTAGTGTCAAATCAAGACGATAAACGATGTGATCTGTATGAGTCCAAGTGTGTGTTTCTAGTATAAAATGACATTTTAGTAAAAAAGACAAGTGACATGTTCAACATTGAGTGAACTCATTCAGATTGTTTTTATACATTACAAAAATGATCCATATTCCATTTCAGATAGATAGAAATCATCCACACCTCCATATGATGCATGGTGTGACCAAAATTTCCCAAAGACCATCTTTTTATTTAAAATTGAAATCAATTTTGGCAAAAAGGACAACGAACCAACTAAAAAATGCGCAAACACATACATATTATTTCGATACTTTAATAAAATGATCCATAAGTCATATTTATGTATAGGAATAAACATTACCTCAATCTGATACATTATGTTCCTGATATGACTCAATCTGTTCGTTATCAGTTTAAAATTGATATTTTATTTTAAAAAGATTCACTCATTGAAAACTAACAAAACACGATCATATTGTCTTTATAACTTTGGATAGTGAATCATAAAACATTTGTGTTTTTTAGGAATCGGTATCATATGAAAATGACACACAATGTGATAGGTATGAGTCAAAGTTCTTGTTTCTAGTTTAAAATGACCTTACATTAAAAAAATCAAATGACATTCTCAATATAATGAAAATGTGTTTGGATAGTTTTGATACTTGGGGAAAACAATACATAATTCATTTTAGATGTGTAATAATAATCCACAACTCAAACCAACTCATGGTGTGTATGGTATAACTACAGGTGCATCTTTTTTTTATATATAACCTATATTTTAGTTTAAATTGTGCATCACATCACCAAAACTGAGAAAACGAGCCTAGATTGTTTTCTCATCATTTTATCTGCTATTACTTAATTAATTTAATTTCTATTTTTATCTTATAAACATTTAGTTAATTTTTAATGAGATGATTCTTGAAAAGTAATAAGAAATAGCGTGACATGAAATAATCAACCGCATCTCAATCTATAACATATTGTTCATGGTATGATTCATAGATTAGATTAAAATAAACACAATTTGTTAATTTATTTCATTATATTATTACAAAAAATTTGAATTATTTTCTTATATTTGTGTGTTTTTTCTTGATTAGGGGTTACGATCAAAAGACAAAGAAACACTATTATTTTTTAATATATGTACTAATTTTTTCTTATGTGATTATATAATCAATTGTTTAAAATCTGAACAATCTAGTGTTTTTTCTTTTATTTGTGTTAAAATTTTTATTTCATTAAAAATCTATATTGGTGATTGATTTTTTTAACTATATAGAGTTTTGGTGTTGCAGTGTGTTGTTACATCACAATGCACTGGTGATACAGTGTTTTGTTACTGCACACTATAGCATGCCCATATTACAGTGGTTCTACAAGCGCTGATAATGGGGTCCTTTATCATCAGTTTTTTAAGTGTTGATAAAGGGGTCATTTATCAACACATTTTTAAGCACTGATAAAGGTATCCTTTATCAGTTCTTTTATGAGTGATGATAAAGTGTATGTTTATCATTGCTTCTGAAAGCATTGATAAAAGGCTATGGATTTTCATCTTTCTCTAGTATTCAATGCTTCTCTAGAACTAATAAAGTCCATTTTAGCACTATTTGAGGACTATTTTTTATTAGGTTAATGAAGGGTTTCTATCAATAAAATAATACTTATTCAAAGAAGTAATAGACATTAGATTCTAAATTCTCAAGATCACTATGCTATGAAAAACCGAAAAAATGTAAATATAAAATGATAAACCAGTATATTTTAACGTTTTTGGATATTTCTCATATCTTCAATCATAGTATTTAGATTAAGATCATTTAGGAGAAACCAATGTGTTTCTCCCTCCCTGGTGAATCTATGGGCTATTCTGACATAATCAACACTTGAGTAGGACCCTCTTAATGATTACAATATTCTTGTACCTCAGGTAGCAATGAATAGAGGAGGAGATATCTAAGATTGGTAGAACTAATAAGAAACCATATAAACAATTAATAGACACTATCTGAATAGATTTTACACCTTATATAGCACTCAAGAAACTCTTGATTATTCATGAATTTAATCATACATTATGAAACATATGAGAACATGGTATGTAGTTACAACACCTTGTACCCCTCGACCATCTAATTCCACCAACATATAGTTGTATGACATGTTTAATCAATGATAGATTACATGGATGAATATATGAATGTTTAAAAATTAATGTATTGATACCACACATATTGTAATATATCACATGAATGGTACATTACAAATCAATGAATTATGATATTCCTAGGTAAAGAAATATGATTATACAAGGTAGTAAAGAAAATATATCTCTATTTCATGGGAAACTATTATGGGAGGGAGTCCCTTACGACACACAAAACCTCCATGGTATGAGATAGTATTTCACGACCCACCACACAACAAACAAACACAATAATATTCAAGATAAATAAATACATTTAAATAAAGATAAAAACAACTAAAACAAAATAAAAAAAATGATGGGTATGGTAGCATGTAAAATACAAAGTTTGAATAATAAAAAGAAAAATAACGTAGGACATTTATATGGTTCACACCACTTTGGTCCTACACCATGGAAAGAACACCACCCTACATCTTTTTTTTACGAAAATAAAATGAATGTAATATTAAAATTTTAAATTAAAAGAAGGAAACATAAAAAACATAATATACTTGAGGAACATACAATAGTACTTGAAAAATATAAGGAAACATGAATGAACAAATTAACCAATGAAAATTTGAAAGGAATAAGATGAAAACCAGGCTAGAACCCCATTACTAGGGTTTAACCTCACCTATTAATGATCACTCCATGGTTTATTATCATAAAATTCATACTTCTTATAAATCCCAAACCTCATGCTCTCAAATTAAACAATCCTTCCAGAGTCAACTAGGAGTATCATCGCTAATAGGGACAGAAAAAATCACTCACCTATTGACCATCTCCTTTACTTATCTTGATCTCTCTCTCAGCTTCACCTTCTATGGGATTTTGATTTTGTTTCTCTCAGTAAAGGCAGTGACCTCAGGAACATAAAAAAAGGAAAACATTTCTTGAAAAACCTATAATATCATCCAGACATGTGTTTTATAGAAGGACGTTTTGAAGAACTTGGTGAAACAAATCCTAAATGGGAAGCACTGTATAAAGGGTCTTCATAAGTTGTCCACTTAATTCTTGAACATGCTTCCTATGTAAGGGTTGATTCATCACTATGTATGGGTCAACACCTACTACATAAGGGTCTTCACCCACTATGTTAGTATAAGGCCCGGACCTTAAACCTTACTTAATCTTGAGATATTTCAATAATACACCTTGAGGATCTTTTCAGGTTTAGAGTTTTAGAGAATTAGATCGTAAAACATGTATTACATTCCACATTTAATCAAAGTGGTTACATAAAAGATAGTATTCATTTTTCCCATCAACAGAATCATATTTAAAATAAAACATGGATTCTTTCTTGACACTTCCTTAACACTATCATTATATCATGTACCTTTCCCTTGACCTGTGAAAAACATTTCAAAAACATGGGATGAGCATAAAAAGCTCAGTAGGGGTTATAAAAATATGGAAAGGAAACATGGGTACATATATACATAAGAATGAAAATCATACTTTACCCATAAAACATAATCACTTTAACATACCTCATCAAATCATGAATAAATCATAGAAATCATAAGACATAAAGGTAAGTTGAGGCATTCATAACATTCTTACGTAGGGAGTAACCCACTTGGTTATGTTTGGAATATCCATCATAGTATATTCCCTAAATCTCTTCGGAGAAACCTTAACGTTTCGTTGCTTCGCGTTACCCAATGCATTGGAGAGCTATATCGGGTTCACCCGCCCTTAGTTTATCACGGAACCACCCGTCTTCATAATAATGCCCAAGAACCATAACATAATCTTATCACATAAAACATGCATTAAGGAAACATAACATTTCCACATTTCAATCACAAGATATCAATAAAACACAATGATATAATAAAAACATTATGAAAACCATTTTCAATACCAAAATAAAAGAAAATTAAAATAGGGTATTTATTTTTCTTTTAAAAAAACCGTATGGCTTGTAGAGGAAGCCGAAACTCAAATAATGGTCATGGCGGCAGAGAAGTCATTTTCGCCGCATACGTACGACAAAAACATTCCCTTTTGTCATTTAGTAAATGCTTCATATAAAAAATATTACTTTTGAATAAATTTAAAAGTAAAAGGGGTTTATACACCGTATAAAAGAAGGTTGTGTATAAAACAAAATATGCCTCAATGAAAGGAGATTGAGACGAAGTCCCATACCTCGGGTCCGACTTGACTTGGTCGTTATTTAATCTCCTAAATAATAAACTTGAGTTAATTTATACTTGTTTAAGAACCCTTTTCAAGTTCATTATTCCTTTTATATCACTTATTTTCATTTCATGAACACGATGTAATTATATAAGTTAATAACGGTCATTTTAACGATCATTGGTACTTAAGTCAAAAATAAACCCTTTATAATTACATGTTGTTCATGTATCCATTATATCTATAATGGTATTAATGATGTAGATATCATATATATCATATATATCCAGTACATGCATGAATTTATAATATTACTTAACATTTAGAGGTAAGATATGAAATGCACCGTTCATGGAGACGGTAAGTCGTACATACGCATGAACGCTGCTTCCATTTCTATTTCGTATTTTATGGAATGGAATCATAATGATATAAAGGTATATTATAATTCTAGTATAATATAATATATAATATCATAACTCCATCCATTATACATCCCACATATGGTATTAACGAATCAAATCACTTTGAGGGGGCGGTAGTCCGCACTTCCTTAAATAAAGATATCGCGTTTACCCATAATGGAAACCATAAAGGTATACCCAAAATTAAAAATACATAAGCTTAAGGAAAACATAAACATATTATATATCATATATAAATATAGTGTCATCTTAATTTCCACATTTGAAGGTGTTAAAAGAATGTAGAACAATCATCGTTTCGGGAGGTAGAAATTCGCCATCCAAGGAAACAGTATGTTCTTTAACCATTAGATGTAGGTGTGTGTAAGTGTAGCTCGAATCCTTATTCTAACAACATCCTAGTATATTTAAGATACTGGTGTTGTTACAAAAGAAATGAACAAAAACAGTTTAGGGGGTTGGAGAAGCAAAATAAAACAAAAGAACACAAGTGAAGACATTTCCTTAAAATCGGGTAACTCCCTTAGGTTTGATCTCAAAGGATTCCATGGGAAGACTTCTGCCCAAAGGGAGGATTCAAGGAGTAAGAGAGGGAATTGGAGAGACAAAATGGGAAGGGGTTGGCCAAGACAAAGGCTTTGTATGTGTGGGTAAGGAGGTAGAGGTGGGGGCCTTTTATAAGAGGAGAGGCGGGGCACTCTTGGAAAATAAAGACATGTTACTTTATTTTAAAATTAGTTTCGGATTCAAAAGGTCCCACATTGATATAATTCTAGATTAAGGTGATAAGGGTTCGAACACCACCCATCCAATAGGTTTTGGACATTTTTAGGTCATAGATTTTACATTATCTTTTCATTTTATTTAAATCCTTTATTAATGAGGTACTCGCTGCATCATCATGATGTCATAAATAATTTAATTTATTTAATGTCTAAAAATTATAAAAAAAATATCATGATGTAGAAATTTTTTTTAGATTTCTAATGAATATTTATAGTCAAAAATCTGACTTTTATATCTACATTTAAAAATTGTTTCAGTAAAACAACTCATGTTTGTGTCATTTTAATTCTAACATTTAGTAAAAAGATATTAATGTCATTTTACTACCAAAGTGGCTCCATGGGGTCCCCAAGTTGACCCATGGCTTGTCTCGGTCGGCCATGACACATCCAATAAGGGTAGTACTTGTGTCTAGGTATTTTAATTTTATTATAACATTATTTTTACCTTAAATTACACTAATTGCCTCTAATCGCAACTAAAAACTTAAAAGTTACTATTCACCAAAAAATTATTTTAATCTCATTGAACAACATTTTACTTCTTAATGACAACCATGTATGTTGGAATTTTAAAAATCAAATCACAGAAGTGGAAAAGTTTCATTTAAATGAAAAATCAGTTTCTTTAACTACCACTTAGTGGTTTCACTAATCATAAAAAATTGATGTTTTTCAGAAAAATACAAAAACATCAAACTAAGATATATTTGATATTCAGAATTCAAAAATGATGTCTATTTTAAAAAATTCAAATCATATAAGTTACATTAATTAATTCAATAATTAATTCCCACTGTCATGACAAATAGTGTGTTTTTATGAAATAATAAGTACCAAAAGATTGACACTAGTTTAAGTCCAAAATCAAAGTGAAATTGATTCCAATGACCACCGTTGGATTAAATGGTAAAAATATATTCTAATTTCACTTCTAAACCAATTCAAAATATAATCTAATCATATAAATAAATTAGATTAAAAAGAGGTTTTGAATTAAAATACAACATTTTTCACAATTCATTAAAAATGAACTTTATCGGAAAAATACCAAAAATTCACACAAAGTAAATTTTGATGCCCCAATCATAAAGAATAAGTTTATTTTGAAAAATATAGGTTATAAAATTTTCACAAGATAGATTTAAAAATGGCTTGCCAACAAAAGGCAGTAAAACAATCTTTTAAAATTATTTGTGTATTACATGCTTAAGATTGGATTTATTCTCATTTAAGACTCTAAAACACTATCTAATTCACAAATAGACATAGATTAAAATATATATTATTCATTACTTACTTGGGATGTTACATCATTCCCCCTTTAGAAAATTGAGTCCCCGCAATTTATTTACTTATCGAATAAATGGGGGTACTTATCCCTCACTGCATTTTCAGATTCCCATGTTGCCTATTCCATCATGTGGGTTTTCCACAAAACCTCTACCTGATTAATCACCTTATTCCGTAACACTTGCTCCTTGTGGTCAAGAATCTGGACCGGTTGTTCCTCGTAAGATAGGTTCTCTTCCAACTTAACTACCTCTAGACTCAAAACATGAGATGGATATGGCATGTACTTTCTCAGCATTGAAACATGAAAAACACTGTGTACCTGAGATAAACTCGGAGGTAAAGCCACCAGGTATGCAACTGATCCAACTCTCTCTAGAATTTCATATGGTCCAAGGATCCTTGGACTCAGCTTTCCTTTCTTACCAAATCACATCACACTTTTCCATGGTGAGACTTTGAGAAAAACATTATCACCTACCTCAAAAGATAGATCCTTCCTCATGTTGTCCGCATAACTCTTCTGCCTGCTCTGAGCTGTTCTCATGTGTTTCTGTATCATCTGAACTTTTCTTACAAACTCTTCTACCAATTCTGGTCCCATCGACTTTCATTCACCCACTTCATCCCAAAAAGCTGGAGTTCGACACCGCTTCCCATATAACGCCTCAAATGGTGCCATCTGTATACTAGAATAAAAACTGTTATTATATGAAAATTCAACCAAAAAAGATATTGGTCCCAACTTCCCTGATAATCAATCGAGCAAGAACATAGCATATCCTACAATGTCTGAATTGTTCGTTCTGACTTCCCATCTGATTGAGGATGAAAAGCTGTACTAAAATTTAATTCAGTACCCAACGACTTCTGAAGGCCTTTCCAAAAGTTATAAGTGAATCTGGGATCATGGTCAGATACAATGGAAAGGGGAACTCCATGTAACCTGAATATCTCTTTAAGATACAAATAGGAAAGTTGATCTAGGGAAAAAGTATCTTGTATAGCAAGGAAATGAGCAGATTTAGTCAAGCGGTCAACAATAACCCAAATTGCATTATTACCTTGAGGGGTCTTCGGCAATCCCACAACGAAGTCCATGAATATATTTTCCCATTTCCACTCTGGCACTGGTAAATGCTGAATCATCCCTTTCGGTAATTGCCGCTCTGCTTTAACCTATTGACATGTCAAACACTTCATAGTAAAATCAGCAAGATCTCTTTTCATTCCATCCCACATGTAATACTCCCGCAGATCTATGTACATCTTAGTACTGCCAGGATGAACTAAAAATGGAGAACTACGAGCTTCACATAAAAACTCTCCCTTCAACTGTGAATCACAAGGAACAAACAATCTCTTCCCAAATCTCAAAACGCAATCATTATCAATGTTGAATTCAGGCAACTTAGCTTTCTGAACCAGCTCTACCTTTTTCTACAACTCACTGTCTTTCTTCTGTGCTTGCTTGATTCTGTCTGATATAGAAGATTTCACTGATACCTGAAACAAAACAGAAGAACCTCCTGCACCACCAACTTCTATGCCAAATTTCATCAAATCCTTAACAAAAGGATCATGTTCCAAATGCAACATTGCTAATGAAGCATTACTTTTTCGACTCAAAGCATCAACCACTTTATTTGATTTTCCTGGATGGTAATGAATTGTACAATCATAATCCTTGATTAATTCTAGCCATCTCCTCTGTCTCATGTTCAATTCTTTCTGAGTGAATATATACTTTAAACTTTTGTGATCGGTATATATTTCACACTTTACTCCATACAAATGATGCCTCCAAATTTCTAAAGCGAAAACAACAGAAGCTAATTCCAAATCATGTGTAGGGTAATTTACCTCATGAGTTTTCAACTTTAATGAAGAATAAGAAATTACCTGATCATTCTGCATTAGGACACAACCAAGTCCTTTCAATGAAGCATCACAGTAGATAACACACTCCTCATTCCTAGAAGGTAGCGCCAAAACTGGAGCATTCACCAATCTTCTTTTCAATTCCTGAAAACAATCATCACATTATTTTGTCCAGATAATCTTAACACCCTTCCGAGTTATCTTAGTCATTGGACTAGATAGCCATGAAAAATTTCTAACAAAATTTCAGTAATAGCCTGCCAAACCAAGGAAACTATGAATCTCTATTACATTTGTGGGTCTTGGCCATTCTTCAACAACCTTTGTTTTTGCAGGATCAACGGTTATCCCATCTTTAGAAACAATGTGACCATGGAAAGAAATTTGTTGCAACCAAAACTCACACTTGCTGAATTTCCCATACAATTTCTTTTCTTTTAAGGTTTGTAAAATAACCCTTAAATGTCATTCATCCTCCTCTTTACTTTTAGAAAACACCAATATATCTTCAATGAAAACCACCACAAACTTATCCAAGAACTCATGGAAAATTCTATTCATTAAGTCCATTAATATAGCAGGTGAATTGGTTAGCCCAAAATCCATTACTACAAATTCATAATGTCCATATCTTGTAAGAAATGCGGTCTTCGGAATATCTCCTTCCTTTACCTTCAACGGATGGTACCCCGATCTCAGGCCAATCTTTGAAAAATATTGAGCTCGCAGAAGCTGATCAAAAAAATCATCGATATGAGGCAAAGGATATTTGTTCTTAACAGTGATGTTATTCAAGGTTCTATAATCAATTCAAAGTCTCATAGAACCATCTTTCTATATAACAAATAAAACAGGAGCACCCCATGGTGATGTGCTAGGTTGAATGAAACATTTCTATAATAAATCATACAATTGCTCCTTCAACTCTAAAAGTTCAATTTGAGTCATTTGATAAGGGTGTTTTGAAATAGGATTAGCATCAGGGACTAAGTCAACAGTAAATTCAACTTCATGATATGGTATTAATCCAGGAAACTCATCAGAAAAAACATCAGGATATTCATTTACCACTGGAACATCATTAATCTGAACAGTTCCCTTGTTTTCAACAATATGTGCATGGTAACATTCATTTCCATCTTTTATAAGTTTCTCAGCCTATTGATATGATATCAATAGTAAGGACTCATTCTTGTACACAAACTGAAAGTCTTTTGAAAAGAAACTTCTTTAGCTCTACAATCAATCTTAGCATGGTAAATAGAGAGCCAATCCATACCCAGGATAACATCAAACTCTACTAGAGGTAGAACAATAAGGTTTGCAAGTAGGTTCTTTCCACATATAAGGATAAGAAGATTCTTATAAATTCTTTTTGCCTCAACATTTACCCCAGGTGTTTTTACCACAAGTTCAGGATTCATTTCTTGGGATGGTATTCCTATTTTACTAGAAAAGGTTTCAGGGATGAAAGAATATGTGGACCCCGAATCAAACAACACACTGGCATAATATGAAAAAACAAACAAAGTACCTCATACAACTTCATTTTATGGCCCGACATCTGCTGAAGTAGTTGCAAAGGATTTCACCACCCCTTTCTACTTGTAGTCTAACTGCTTCCCATCACTCAAGCTATTTGTCGGAAACTTGTTTTCATAGTGACCCATCTCATTGCACTTAAAACATTTCACTAACTGTAAATCAAATTTCGACTTACCATCACCTTTATCTTTTTCAGTGAAATCACGAGCCTTATATCCCACCTTACCACATCAGTAGAACATTCCATAATTTAGAAGGCATTCCCCGGCATGCCTTTTACCACATTTATCAAAAACTGGAAACTTAGTTTTCTTACCATCAGACTATTTTAAATAATTCTTCCCTTTCTCCTGCCACCTCGATCTCTTCTTCTTCTGGTTGTTATAGAACACTTGATCATCAAAAAACTCCCTTTCCACCTTCTCAGCACATCCAACAAGATTTTCATAACTTTTAAACTCACGAGAAGCTAATTCCTTTAGATATTTTGGCTTTAATGCTGAGTAAAAATGATTTATTTTACTATCAAGGTCTCAGATAGAATTTAGAGCATACCTTGCCAATCGAGTGAACCTTTCTTCATAGGCAGCCACTGAGTCTTCCTCTTGCCTCAATTCAAAGAATTGTTTATCCATCCTAAGTCGAACAGCTTTAGGAAAATACTTCTCAAGAAACATACCTTTGGATTCATCCCAGTCAAGAGCATCAATCTCATCAGCGTCCCTGATATTTTTAACCATCAACCACCACTGATCTGCCTCACCCTCCAAACAGTAAATAGAAAGACTAACCTTTTGATTGTCTGAACAACCCATAACATCGAAAATATTTTCCAGTGCTTTAATCCATCCTTCAGCTAGCATAGGGTTAGATGATCCTCTGAATGATGGGGGATGTTTTCTCATGAAATGTTCCACCACTGACATGTTCCTCTGCGGTTGATCTGGCCGATCTCATGCATGGATACCACCACCATTTATCGATTGAGTCAACTGCACCATTACTACAAAAAACTGCTCAGTTCCAATTCTGACCGTCTCAGGATGCTGATTCGAAAGGTTATTTCCTTTTGTATGCCTTCCTAGCACTGCTTCCCTGTTTCCTCTGCGGAAAACCATTCTGAACAAACATGTCTTAGATGAAGCAACATGGTAATATTCAAATTCTATATAATTTAAAAACAAAATTATATTTGGATAATCATTAAATAGAATTATAACTTCTAAGGTTATCTATACCGACCTTTGATATCAACTATAAGGCCTCGGCCTTAAACCTTACTTAATCTTGAGATATTTAAAGAATACACCTTGAGGATCTTTTCAGGTTTAGAGTTTTAGAGAATTAGATCATAAAACATGTATTACATTCCACATTTGAACAAAGTGGTTACATAAAAGATAGTATTCATTTTTCCCATCAACGGAAACATATTTAAAATAAAACATGGATTATTTCTTGACACTTCCTTGACAATATCATAATATCATGTACCTTTCCCTTGACCGGTGATAAAAATTTCAAAAACTTGGGATGAGCATAAAAAGCTCAGTAAGGGTTATAAAAATATGGAAAGGAAACATGGGTACATATATACATAAGAATGAAAATCATACATTACCCATAGAACATAAGAACATTAACATACATCATCAAATCATGAATAAATCATAGAAATCATAAGACATAAAGGTAACTTGAGTCATTCATAACATTCTTACGTAGGGAGTAACCCTCTTGGTTATGTTTGGAATGCCCATCACAGTATATTCCCTAAATCTCTTCAGATAAACCTTAAAGTTTCAATCCTTCGCGTTACCCAATGCATTGGAGAGCTATATCGGGCTTACCCGCCCTTAGTTTATCACGGAACCACCCGTCTTCATAAGAATTCCCAAGAGCCATAACATAATCTTATCACATAAAACATGCATAAAGGAAACATAACATTTCCACATTTCAATCACAAGATATCAATAAAAAAACTTTATTTAATAAAAACACTATGAAAACCATTTTCAATACCAAAATAAAAGAAAATTAAAACAGGGTATTTATTTTTCTTAAAAAAAATGGTATGGCTTGTAGAGGAAGCCGAAACTCAAATAATGGTTACGACGGCGGAGAAGTCGTTGTTGCCAAATACGTACAACAAAAACATTCCCTTTGGTCATTTAGTAAATGCTTCGTATAAAAAATATTCCTTTTGAATAAACGTAAAAGTCAAAGGGGTTTATACACCGTATAAATGAATGTTGTGTATAAAACAAAATATGCCTCAATGAAAGGAGATTGAGACGAAGTCCCATACCTCGGGTCCGACTTGACTTGGTCGTTCTTTAATCTCCTGAATAATAAACGTGAGTTAATTTCTACTTGTTTAAGAACCCTTTTTCAAGTTCATTATTCCTTTTATATAACTTATTTCCATGTCATGAACAGTATGTAATTATTTAAGTTATTAACGGTATTTTTAACGATCATTGGTACTTAAGTCAAAAATAAACCCTTTATAAATACAAGTTGTTCATGTATCCATTATATCCAGAATGTTATTCATGATGTAGAAATAATATATATCATATATATCCAGTACATGCATGCATTTATAATATTACATAACATTTAGAGGTAAGAAATGAAACACACCGTTCTTGTAGATGGTAAGACGTACATACGCATGAACGCTGCTTCCATTTCTATTTCGTATTTTATGGAATGGAATCATAATGATATAAAGGTATATTATAAATCCAGTATAATATCATATATTATATCATAACTCCATCCTTTATACATCCCACATATGGTATTAACGAATCAAATCACTTTGAGAGTGCGGTAGTCCGCACTTCCTTAAATGAAGATATCACGTTTACCCATAATGGAAACCATAAAGGTATGCCCAAAATGAAAAATACAGAAGCTTAATGAAAACATAAACATATTATATATCATATATAAATATAGTGTCATCTTAATGGCCACCTTTTAATGTTTTAAAAGAATATTGAACAATCATCATTTCGGGAGGCAGAAATTCGCCATCCACGGAAACAGAATGTTATTTAACCATGAGATGTAGGTGTGTGTAGGTGTATCTCGAATAATTATTATAAAAACATCCTAGTATATATATTATACTGGTGTTGTTACAAAATAAATGAATAAAAAGAGTTTAGGGGGTTGGAGAAGCAAAATAAAACAAAAGAACACAAGTGAAGACATTACCTTAAAATCGGGTAACTCCCATTGGTTTGAGCTCAAAGGCTTCCTTGGGAAGACTTCTTCCCAAATATAGGCTTCAAGGAGTAATAGAGGGAAGTGGAGAGACAAAATGGGCATGGTTTTGCCGAGCCAATGGCTTTGGATGTGTGGGTAAGGAGGTAGAGGTGGGGGCCTTTTATAAGAGGAGAGGAGGGGCACTCTTGGAAAGTAAAGAAATGTTACTTTATTTTAAAATGAGTTTCGGATTCAAAAGATCCCACATTGTTATAATTCGAGGGTAAGGTGATAAGGTTTCTAAATCCACCCATACAATAGGTTTTGTACATTTTTAGGTCATATATTTTACATTTTCTTTTAATTTTATTTAAATCCTTTATTAATGAGGTAATCGCTGCATCATCATGATGTCATAAATAATTTTATTTATTTAATGTATAAAAATTATAAAACAAATATCATGATGTAGGAAATAGTTTTATCTTTCTAATGAATATTTATAGTCAAAAATCTGACTTGTATAACCCCATTTAAATTTTTTTTAGTAAAACAACTCATGTTTGTGTCATTGTAATTTGAACATTAAATAAAAAGATATTAATGTCATTTTACTACCAAAGTGGCTCCATGGGGTCCCTAAGTTTACCCATGGCTTTTCATGGTGGGCCATGACACATCCAATAAGGGTAGTACATGTTTCTAGGTATTTTCATTTTATTATAACATTATTTTTACCTTAAATTACACTAATTACCTCTAATCGCGATTAAAAACTTAAAAGTTACTATTCACCAAAAAAATTATTTTAATCTCATTGAACCAAATTTTACTTCTTAATGACAACCATGTATGTCGGATTTTTGAAAATCAAATCACAGAAGTGGCAACGTTTCGTTTAAACGAAAAATCAGTTTCTTTAACTACCACTTAGTGGTTTCACTATTCATCAAAAATTGAAGTTTTTCATAAAAATACCAAAACTTCATCCTAAGCTATATTTGATATTATGAATTCAAAAATGTTGTCTATTTTAAAAAATTTAAATCATATAAGGTACATTAATTAATTTAATAATTAATTCCCGTTGTCATGAAAAATAGCGTGTTTTTATGAAACAATAAGTATCAAAAGATTAACACTAGTTTAAGTCTAATTTCAAAGTGAAATTGATTCCAATGACCACCGTTGGATTAAATGGTAAAAATATATTCTAATTTCACTTCAAAAGAATTTAAAAAGAAAATCTAATCATATAAATAAACTAGATTAAAAAGAGGGTTTGAATTAAAATACAACATTCTTCACTATTCATTAAAAAAATGAACTTTATCGGAAAAAACCAAAAAATCACACAAAGTAAATTTTGATGTCCAAATAATAAAGAATAAGTTTATTTTGACAGACATAGCTTATAAAATTGTCAAAAGATAGATTGAAAAATGGTTTTCCATCAAAAGGCAGTAAAACAATCTTTTAAAAATATTAGTGTATTCCATGCTTAAGAATGGATTTATTCTCATTTTAAGCCTCTAAAACACTATCTAATTCACTAATAGTCATAGATAAAATATATATTATTCATTACTTACTTGGGATGTTACATCCTTCCCCCCTTTAGAAAATTGAGTCCCCACAATTTATTTACTTATCAAATAAATGGGGGTACTTATCCCTCATTGCATTTTCAGATTCCCATGTTGCCTCTTACATCATGTGGTTTAATCACAAAACCTTTACCTAATTAATCACCTTATTCCGTAACACCTGCTCCATGTGGTCAAGAATCTAGACCGGTTGTTCCTCATAATATAGGTTCTCTTCCAACCGAACTAACTCTGGACTCAAAACATGAGATGGATCTGGCATGTACTTTCTCAGCATTGAAACATGAAAAACATTGTGTACCTGAGATAAACTCGGAGGTAAAGCCACCCGGTATGAAACTGATCCAACTCTCTCCAGAATTTCATATGGTCCAATGAACCTAGGACTAAACTTTCCTTTCTTACCAAATCGCATCACACTTTTCCATGGTGAGACTTTGAGAAAAACATGACCACCTACCTCAAAAGATAGATCCTTCCTCCTATTGTCTCCATAACTCTTCTGCCTGCTCTGAGATGTTCTCATGTGTTTCTGTATCAGCTGAACTTTTCCTGCCAACTCTTCTACCAATTCTGGTCCCATCAACATTTTTTCACCCACTTCATCCCAAAAAGAAGGAGTTTGACACTACTTCCCATATAATGCCTCAAATAGTTCCATCTGTATACTGGAATGAAAACTGTTATTATATGAAAATCCAACCAAAGAAAGATGTTGGTCCCAACATCCCTAATAATCCATAGAGCAAGAACGTAGAATATCCTCCAATTTTTGAATTGTTCGTTCTGACTGCCCATCTAATTGAGGATGAAATGCTGTACTAAAATTTAATTCAGTACCCAACGACTTCTGAAGGCCTTTCCAAAAGTTAGAAGTGAACCTATGATCACGGTATGATACAATGGAGAGGGGAACTCTATGTAAACTGACTATCGCTTTAAGATACAAACGACAAAGTTGATCTAGTGAAAAGTATCTCGTATAGCAAGGAAATGAGCATATTTAGTCAAGCGATCAACAATAACCTTGATTGCATTATTACCTCGAGGGGTCTTCAGAAATCCCACAACGAAGTCCATGGATATATTCTCTCATTTCCACTCTGGAAATGGTAAAGGCTGAAGCATCCCTTTCAGTAACTACCGCTCTGCTTTAACCTGTTGAAATGTCAAACACTTCACAGTAAAATCAGAAATACCTCTTTTCATCCCATCCCACCAGTAATACTCTCGCAGATCTCTGTACATCTTATTAGTGCCAGGATGAACTGAAAATGGGGAACTATGAGCTTCACATAACAACTCTCCCTTCAACTGTGAATCACAAGGCACACACAATCTCTTCCCAAATCTCAAAATGCAATCATTATCAATGTTGAATTCAGGAAACATACCTTTCTGAACCATATCTACCTTTTTCTGCAACTCATTGTATTGCTTCTATGCTTTCTTGATTCTGTCTGATACAGAATATTTCACTGATACCTGAAACAAAACAGAAGAACATCCTACACCAACAACTTCTATGCCAAATTTCATCAAATCCTTAACCAAAGATCACATTCCAAACGCAATATTTCTAATAGAGCATTAGTTTTTCGACTCAAAGCATCAGCCAATTTATTTTCTTTTCCCGGATGGTAATGAATTGTACAATCATAATCCTTGATTAATTCTAGCCATGTCCTCTATATCATGTACAATTATTTCTGAGTGAATATATACTTTAATCTTTTTTGATCGGTATATATTTCACACTTTACTCCATACAAATGATGCCTCCAAATTTTTAAAGTGAAAACAACAGTAGCTAATTCCAAATCATGTGTAGGGTAATTTTCCTCATGAGTTTTCAACTGTCGTGAAGCATAATCAATTACCTGATCATTCTGCATTAGGACACAACCAAGTCCTTTCAATGAAGCATCACTGTATATAACAAACTCCACATTCCTAGAAGGTACGTCCAAAACTGGATCATTCACCAATCATCTTTTCAATTCCTGAAAACAATCATCACATTCTTCTGTCCAGATAAAAAAAACACCCTTCCGAGTTAGCTTAGTAATTGGACTAGATAGTCGTGAAAATTTTTTAACAAACCTTCGGTAATAGCCTGCCAAACCAAGGAAACTACGAATCTCTATTACATTTGTGGGTCGTGTCCATTCTTCAACAACTTTTGTTTTTGCAGAATCAACGGTTATCCCATCTTTAGAAACAATGTGACCAAGGAAAGAAATTTGTTACAACCAAAACTCACACTTGCTGAATTTCCCATGCAATTTCATTTCTTTTAAGGTTTTCAAAATAAACCTTAAATGTCTTTCATGCTCCTCTTTACTTTTAGAAAACACCAAAATATCATCAATGAAAACCACCACAAACTTATCCAAGAACTCATGGAAAATTATATTCATTATGTCCATGAATATAGCAGGAGCATTGGTTAGCCCAAAAGGCATTACTACAAATTCATAATGGCCATATTTTGTAAGAAACGTGGTCTTCGGAATATCTGCTTCATTTACCTCTAACTGATGGTACCCTGATCTCAGGTCAATCTTTGAAAAATACCCAGGTCCCTATAGCTGATCAAACAAATCATCGATATGAGGCAAAGGATATTTGTTCTTAACAGTGATGTTATTCAAGGCTCTATAATCAATGAAAGGTCTCATAGAACCATCTTTCTTTTTAACAAATAAAACAAGCGCACCCCATGGTGATGTGCTAGGTTGAATGAAACTTTTCTCTAATAAATCATGCAATTGCTCCTTCAACTCTAAAATTTCAATTTGAGACATTCGATAAGGGGTTTTGAAATAGGATTAGCATCAGGAACTAAGTCAACAGTAAATTCAACTTCCCGATCTGGTATTATTCCAGGAAACTCATTAGGAAAAACATCAGGATACTCATTTACCACTGGTACATCATTAATCTGAACAGTTCCATTGTTTTCAACAATATGTGCAGGGTAACATTCATTTCCATCTTTTACAAGTTTCTCAGCCTCCTGATATGTTTTCAATAGTAAGGGTTCATTCTTGTACACAAACTGAAAGTTTTTCTAAAAAGAAACTTCTTTAGCTCTACAGTCAATCTTAGCATGGTAAATAGAGAGCCAATCCATACCCAGGATAACATCAAACTCTAATAGAGGTAGAACAATAAGGTTTGAAAGTAGGTTCTTTCCACAGATAAGGATAGAAAGATTCTTATAAATTCTTTTTGCCTCAACATTTCCCCCAACTATTTTTATCACAAGTTTAGGAGTCATTTCTTGAGATGGTATTCCCATTTTACTAGAAAAGGTTTCAGAGATGAAAGAATGTGTGGACCCTGAATCAAATAACACACTGGCATAATCTTAAAAAAAACAAAGTACCTGATACAACTTCATTTGATGGCCCGACATCTGTTGAAATAGTTGCAAAGGATTTCACCACCCCTTTCTGTGTGTAGTCTAACTGCTTCCCATCACTCAAGCTCTTTGTTGGACACTCATTTTCATAGTGACCCATCTCATTGCACTTAAAAAATTTCACTAACTGTAAATCAAATTTGGACTTACCATCACCTTGATATTTTTCAGTATAATCACGAGCTTTATGTCCCATCTTACCACATCGGTAGCACTTTCCAGAATTCATAAGGCATTCCCCGGCATGCCTTTTACCATATTTATCACAAACTGGAAACTTAGTTTTCTTACCATCAGACTTTTTTGAAGAATTCTTCCCTTTCTCCTGCCACCTCGGTCTCTTCTTTTGCTGGTTGTTATAGAACACTTGATCATCGGAAAACTACATTTCCACCTTCTCAGCACATCGAAAAAGCTTTTCATAACTTTTAAACTCACGAGAAGCTAGTGCCCTTCGATATGTTTTCTTTAATCCTGGGGAAAAATGATTGATTTTACTATCAAGGTATTGGATAAAATATGGAGCATACCTTTCCAATTGAGTGAACCTTTCTTCATAGGCAGCCACTGAGTCTTCCTCTTGCCTCAATTCCAAGAATTATTTTTCCATCCTATGTCAAATAGCCTTAGGAAAATACTTCTCAAGAAACATACCTTTGAATTCATCCTAGTCAAGAGCATCAATCTCATCAGCGTCCCTGATATTATTAACCATCGACCACCACTGTTCTGCCTCACCCTCCAAACGGTAAATAACGAGACTAACCTTTTGATTGTCTGAACACCCCATGACATCAAAAATATTCTGTAGTGATTTAATCCAACCTTCAACTAGCATAGGGTCATATGATCCTCTGAATGATGGGGGATGTTTTCTCGTGAAATGTTCCACCACTGACATGTTCCTCTGCGGTTGATCTGGCTGATCTCATGCATGGATACCACCACCATTTATCTCTTGAGTCAACTGCGCCATTACTGCAACAAACTGTTCAGTTCCAATTATGACCATCTCAGGATGCTGATTCGGATGGTTATTTCATTCTGTATGCCTTCCTAGCACAGCTTCCCTATTTCCTCTCTGGAAAACCATTCTGAACAAACATGTCTTAGATGAAGCAACATGGTAATCTTCAAATTCTATATCATTTCAAAAATATATATATATATTTGGATAATCATTTAATAGAATTATAACTCCTAAAGTTATCTAAACCGACATTTGATACCAACTATAAGGCCCCGGACTTAAACCTTACTTAATCTTGAGATATTTCAATAATACTCCTTGAGGATCTTTTCAGGTTTATGGTTTTAGAGAATTAGATCATAAAACATGTATTACATTCCACATTTAAGCAAAGTGGTTACAAAAAAGATAGTATTCATTTTTCCCATCAACGGAAACATATTTAAAATAAAACATGGATTCTTTCTTGACACTTCATTGACACTATTATCATATCATATACCTTTCCCTTGACCTGTGAAAAACATTTCAAAAACTTGGGATGAGCATAAAAGGATCAGTAAGGGTTATAAAAATATAGAA
Organism: Viscum album; assembly: GCA_963277665.1. Classification (NCBI taxonomy): domain Eukaryota; kingdom Viridiplantae; phylum Streptophyta; class Magnoliopsida; order Santalales; family Viscaceae; genus Viscum; species Viscum album. The sequence goes on from OY728140.1 coordinate 317,095,776, forward strand.
AGGAAACATGGGTACATATATACCTAAGAATGAAAATCATACTTTACCCATAAAACATAAGCACTTTAACATACCTCATCAAATCATGAATAAATCATAGAAATCCCAAGACATAAAGGTAACTTGAGGCATTCATACCATTATTACGTAGGGAGTAAGCCTCTTGTTTACGTTTGGAATAACCATCACAGTATATTCCCTAAATCTATTCAGAGAAACCTTAACGTTTCACTCCTTCGAGTTACCCAATGCATTGGAGAGCTATATTATGCTCACCCGCCCTTAGTTTATCATGGAACCACCCGTCTTCATAACAATGCCCAAGAACCATAACATAATCTTATCACATAAAACATGCATAAAGGAAACATAACATTTCCACATTTCAATCAAAAGATATCAATAAAATACATTGATATAATAAAAACATTATGAAAACCATTTTCAATACCAAAATAAAAGAAAAGTAAAATAGGTTATTTATTTTTCTTTAAAAAACGGTATGGCTTGTAGAGGAAGCCGAAACTCAAATAATGGTAACGACGGTGGAGAATTCATTGTCGTCGCATACGTACGACAAAAACATTCCCTTTTCTCATTTAGTAAACACTTCATATAAAAAATATTCCTTTTGAATAAACGTAAAAGTCAAAGGGGTTTATACACCTTATAAAATAAGGTTGTGTATAAAACAAAATATGCCTCAATGAAAGGAGATTGAGACGAAGTCCCATACCTCGGGTCCGACATGACTCGGTCGTTCATTAATATCCTAAATAATAAACTTGAGTTAATTTCTACTTGTTTAAGGACCCTTTTCAAGTTCATTATTAAATTTATATCACTTATTTTCATGTCATGAACTCTATGTAATTATTTAAGTTAATAACGGTCGTTTTAACGATCATTGGCACTTAAGTCAAAAATAAACCCATTATAATTACAAGTTGTTCATGTATCCATTATATCCAGAATGGTATTCATGATGTAGATATCATATATATCATATATATCCAGTAAATGAATTCATTTATAATATTACATAACATTTAGAGGTTAGAAATGAAATGCACCATTCATGGAGATGGTAAGCCGTACGTACGCATGAACGCTGCTTCCATTTCTATTTCGTATTTTATGGAATGGAATAATAATGATAAAAGGTATATTATAATTCCTGTATAATATCATATATAATATCATAACTCCATTCTTTATACGTCCCACATATGGTATTAATGAATCAAATCACTTTGAGGGGGTGGTAGTCCGCAAATCCTTAAATGAAGATATCGCGTTTACCCATAATGGAAACCATAAAGGTATGCCCAAAATGAAAAATACAGAATATTAAGGAAAAAATACACATATTATATATCATATATATATATATATAGTGTCATCTTAATGGACACCTTTGAAGGTGTTAAAAGAATGTTGAACAATCATCGTTTCGGGAGGCAGAAATTTGTCATCCATGAAATAGTATGTTCTTTAACCATTAGATGTAGGTGTGTGTATGTGTAGCTCGAATCCTTCTTATAACAACATCCTAGTATATGTAAGATACAGGTGTTGTTACAAAATAAATGAATAAAAAGATTTTAGGGGGTTCTAGAAGCAAAATAAAACAAAAGAACACAAGTGAAGACATTACATTAAAATCGGGTAACTCCCTTTGGTTTGAGCTCAAAGGCTTCCTTGGGAAGACTTCTGCTCAAAGTAAGGCTTCAAGTAGTAAGAGAGGGAAGTGGAGAGACAAAATGGGCAGGGGTTGGCCGAGCCAACGGCTTTGGAAGTGAGGGTAAGGAGGTAGAGGTGGGGGCCTTTTATAAGAGGAGAGGAGGGGCACTCTTGGAATGTAAAAAAATGTTACTTTATTTTAAAATGGGTTTCAGATTCAAAAGGTCCCACATTGATATAATTAGAGGGTAAGGTGATAAGGGGTCAAAATCCACCCATAAAATATGTTTTGGGCATGTGTAGGTCATAGATATTACATTATCTTTTCATTTTATTTAAATCCTTTATTAATGAGGTAATCGATGCATTATCAAGATGTCATAAATAATTTAATTTATTTAATGTCTAAAAATTATAAAACAAATATCAGGATGTAGGAAATCTTTTTATATTTCTAATGAATATATATAGTCAAAATTCTGACTTGTATATCCCCATTTAAAAATTGTTTTAGTAAAACAACGCATGTTTGTGTCATTTTAATTTTAACATTAAATAAAAAGATATTAATGTCATTTTCCTACCAAAGTGGCTCAATGGGGTCCCCAAGTTGACCCATGTCTTGTCTTGGTCGGCCATGACACATCCAATAAGGGTAGGACATGTGTCTAGGTATTTTCATTTTATTATAACATTATTTTTACCTTAAATTACCCTAATTACCTCTAATCGCGATTAAAAACTTAAAAGTTACTATTCACCAAAAAATTATTTTAATCTCATTGAACCACATTTTACATCTTAATGACAACCATGTATGTCGGATTTTTGAAAATCAAATCACAGAAGTGGCAAAGTTTCATTTAAACAAAAAAATCAATTTCTTAAACTAACACTTAGTGGTTTCACTATTCATCAAAAATTGAAGTTATTCAGAAAAATACCAAAACATCACCCTAAGATATATTTGATATTCTGAATTCAAAAATTAGGTCTATTTTAAAAAATTAAAATTATATATGTTACATTAATTAATTTAATAATTAATTCCCGCTGTCATGAAAAATAGCGTGTTTTTATGAAACAATAAGTATCAAAATATTGACACTAGTTTAAGTCCAATTTCAAAGTGAAATTCATCCCAATGACCACCGTTGGATTAAATGGTAAAAATATATTCTAATTTCACTTCAAAAAAAATTCAAAAGATAATTTAATCATATAAATAAATTAGATTAAAAAGAGGTTTTGAATTAATATACAACATTTTTCACTATTAGTTAAAAAATGAACTTTATCAGAAAATACCAAAAATTCACAAAAAGTAAATTTTGATGTCCCAATCATAAAGAATAAGTTTATTTTGACAAAAATAGCTTATAAAATTGTCAAAAGATAGATTTAAAAATGGTTTTCCATAAAAAATCATTAAAACAATCTTTTAAAAGTATTAGTGTATTCCATGCTTAAGATTGGATTTATTCTCATTTTAAGCCTCTAAAACACTATATAATTCACTAATAGACATAGATAAAAATATCTATTATTCATTACATACATGGGATATTACAGTTAGGGTCTTTACCCACTATGTTAGCGTCTTCACCCACTAGGTAATCGTAACGTGGTTGTTACCCTCTTTATGTAAGGGTCATCCCAAGCCTATGTAAGAGTGGCTCATCCACCATGAAATGTAACTTGAATAGAATTGAGGCTATGTAAGGGTTGAATAACCCCTATGTAAAGGTAAATCCTATAATTCAATGAATAAGGGTACAAAACCACTTACATAAGGATTATCACTACACACTAAAAATCATATAAGAGTCATATAGCACTTCACATAAGTGTAAAAAAATATACCAGAATCATCCAAAACAATATTCTAAACCAAATGAAACTAAAGAAGGAATGAAATAACCTAAAAATAAGTTATTATTCATTATATCAACAAAATAAAAAATAAATCACTTTATTTTGTAACATTAATTTGACAAATTTTATAATTATGTGCCTTAAAAAATTAAATGAAAAAACATAGGGTTGATTTTCGTACAATCTCACAATAGATTAACCTATTAGATGGTTCCAATATTATTCACTAAAAAAATACCCTATACTCAACCGTGGTCAGCCCAGCCTGACTAACTACCTATATATACCATAGTGCCACATGCCTACATATACTAACACTTATACTACTAACCACTATTAAATAATGCTAATAAATATAAAAATATTAGTAATGTATTTAACAACACCCATACCTTTAATTAAAGAATATTTAGATCATCACATAACTACAATCAGATGCACACATTCCATTATAGGTCTTGGTCTTCTCTCTTGTTCTTTACTGACACCCAAAGAAAATAGAGCGACACCCAATTCCTCAAATAAAAATAAATATGGAAAAATAGAAATGTAGAGTATAAACCATCTCAAAAGTGAAATAGTTATTTCTGAAAGTAGTAAACTATATAGAAAACACACTACATGAAAATTCATTAATATGGAAATGTATAAGAATCCACATAATCCTAAATATCTTAGAAAAACTAGCCCTACCCACACCCTCTCTTCTGGTTCCCCCTTCCAAATCACAAGTATATCCAATCCTAGGAATGTAGAAGAAATCAACCTAGAGCTACACCTAATCTATACTAAGGGATTCTAGAAAAATTAATAGAACCTAAAAACTATCAAAACAAGGGTATGTTGAATTTTTATGTGATATATTATCCCTATATGTATCCTCGGTGTTGTATCTCTTAATGTGGTCGGTTTTTCCTTACTAGTAGAACATGATTGTCTTAAACTTACTATCATCCATTCTTTATTTTCTTTTACATGTAGGTTGACCCTTAAAACTAATAAAATTAAGCACAAACTTTTTCAAATAACCCTCAACCTTTAAAAAAATGAATTTGAATATCCGTAGATAGAATAGCTAACTTCACTTCCTTTAAAGTGATAGAATCCCTACAATGTATAGTGGAATCTCTCATTGGATTGAGTTATTCATTAATGGAATTCAAAAATAAACAAGTATTTTTTACATCATTAATATCAACATATACCATTACCAATCAATGAACATATTGATAATTCTATCTAAATGGGTCTGTATAGAATTTACAGGGAAAAGTTTAAAATTATAAAGATGCATTTTCTTTTTTAAACATCCAAAAAGGTATCTATTCATATAAAGATGCTCAAGCTTCATCCATATTTCCCTAGTATAAGTATCATGGACCACTTATCACAAAACATTGTCACTTAGTGTCAATAATAATAGGGAATGGGATTTCATTAAAATGTTGGGGCCAACATCCTCAAAATAAACAGTAGTCCTCTTACTAGGGTAGGAAGTCGTAATATTCAGAATAGGTCCTTCTAGTGCATCTTTAAGTCAATTGTGGACAAGAAGATAATTTTTATTAACTATTTAAAAATGAAATAATTCTCTCTATAAAACTTCTCAACCTCTAATAAAGTCGAAGGCATATTTAGACATGATGAAGTTGCCTTTGATGCAACTTGTTATGGGATGGTAGCCCTAGAGAGATACAATATCTCCAAGTTAGAATGTAGTATCACAAAACCCACCACAAAATAAAATAAAACACTCTATGATATAAGATAAATAAATATTCCAAAAATAATGAGAAATAAAAAAAACAAAAGCACAAAATGACAGGAATAACAACATGAAAAAATAGAAATCAGATTAATAAATTGTGTAAATACAAACAACATAAGATATTTACATAGTTCAGAAAACTTTCGTCCTACTCTAGAGTAAGAACACCCTTAATATCATTTTACTAATAAAGGAAAAAAAATTGAAGATTATAAATAGAAATTCAATGCATGAAACACAATAATTAGATGAAACTATAAGAACACGCAAAAATACTTTCAAGAAAAAAAGAAATAAGAGACAAAACATTTACCAGGGAAAATTTGATAGGAATATAAAGGGAAAAAATATGGATTCCCCTTATCAGGGTTTTGATTCGCGAATTGAATATCCATCTAATATTTTTTATCACCACAATCCACTTTTTTAGAACTCAAAATTCTCTAGATCTCCACTCAAAACAATATCCTAAAGTTAGCTAAGAGAACTATATTCAATAGGTCTATGAATAATCCCTCACCTATAAACTATATCCATCCATTCTATCGATTTCTATAATATACTAATATTCTATAATATTTTTATTTTGTATCTATTAACACAAGAAGAGACATTTTGGACTTAAAAATGAAGGAATAAATCCATAAAACAACCGATAATAGCATCGAGGCATGTGTTAGTGGTAGTGTTTCCAGGATAAATTGATGAACAAATCCCCAATGTTTGGAAATTCATAATGGTTCTTCATAAATTTACCCATATAAAGGAAAAATTGGCACACAATGTAAGGGTTGATTATTAACTATGTGAGGGTCATTACCCACCATATAAGGGTCAGAACCCACTATATAATTTTCTCTTGACCAAAACCATAGATGTGTAAGGGTCCTGCGGCCCTCACATAAAGGTTAGCATTTAGTGATCCAACTTGAGTAACAGTATACCCATGTGTGATTAAGGGTAGTATGATCCAAACACAATCCATGTAAATGTAATGAGGCATATACTCTCATTATTTTAGAGTTATCCCAAGCCTTTGTAAGAGTGGCTCATCCCCTATGTAAAGGTAACTCATATAAAATAGAAGCTACATAACGGTATAAGAACCCCAATAAAAAGGTAAATCCAGCAATTCAATTCTTATATAAAGGTAAAAAAATACATAAGGGTTATCCTTGCTATGTCAAAACCATGTAATGGTAGGATAACACCTTTATTAGGGTAAGGAACCTTATGTAAGGTTAACAGAAAAATAAAGAATATACCAGAACAAAATTCTAAACAAAATAAAACCAAAACGAGAATGAAATAACATGCAAATAATATATTAATCATGTCATAAAAAAATCAAAAAAATTACCTTATAACAATAACATGAAAAAATTTATCAAAAAAATATATTGGAAAGGAATAAAACATACCACATAAAAATTTCAGCCATGCTCTATAAAAATCCTATCACATACCGTAAGATATAGAACTAACCTATCATATGTTTTTATAGATTTGGGTCATATATCCTCTAAATTCTTAATGAAAAGTACTCAGTTCTACCACTTATCATTGTAAGGTCTCACATTGAGGTCATTTGATTGTTAGAGGAAAGGGTCATGAGAAATCTAAAAGGGTGTAAATAAAGCATGTTTTGTATAATAGAAAGAAGGTAGTGAAAATATCAAAATGGGAGATTCAGTTTCATGATAATTATCATGGGGATCTCATATTGTGGTACCAAAATTGTTTTTATATGGATCTTCTATATAATCAACTGTGGTTGTTAGTTTAAAATCAAAATTCCCTTTGGTGTAGATTGTTGAAAGAGAAATATTCTCCATGAAATGCAAATATGTTTGTAAGGCCCATGTTAAGGTCTGATAATATTGGTATCGGCTTGACTGAGGTGCAAGATGAGTTTTTTAAGGGCCTTAGGTGGCGATTTTGGGTATATGAAGAAGAATCATGTTTGGTAATACAGTTCTCCCCCTTCAAGAAGTACTTAAAATGTTGTATCACTCATAGGGATGGTTGATCATGACCTGAGGGACTCAAATATTCTTTCTAAGGGAGGTCATAAATGGAACTCAAAATATATTTTAATGTTATTCCTTAAATTAAAATAGGATTTAATAGCTTTAATCCACTATATATTGAAATTTTTATGGACACTTTAATCATGGAGTCTAAATATGATGGTTTTTTTACAATCTACTATGTATATTCATTGGCTTGGTACATTTTTGAATAGGCTATTAAGAATAGTGTTGGCTTGTTGCTTAATTAATGAGTTGGTTCTCATTGGAAGAAGTATTTGAAATATTTGTGATCCACATAATGTGAAGATTTTTCCAACGTGTATAATTCATGGAGCCCTACGATTATGTGTTCTATTAGGGAGGCACCACTTATGGGTGGTTGTTTTCTAGAAATGGTGTTTTTATATGGAGGTCTAGGAACATGTGTTATGGATGTTTCAAAAGCCAATTAAATGTTCTAAGCACAGAGGAAGCGCCTTTGGTGGGAGTTATGTATAAAATTTATTTTACTATAGAGTTACCTAAAATCCCAATAATGAATATTTTCATGTTAAATTTATGATTAATTTATTTAATATTATAATAAAAAATGATTTACCTCATCTTTGGATCCTTTATTTTATGTAATCATTTATCATACGAAAATCCTTTTTTTAATTACCTTTGTAGCGTTGTAAGTATCTAAGTGTAGAATCACTCAAACAGTGATCTACACATGCTTATTTGATCTCTGAGAAATGCCAGTTAATTTTTGGGTGCTGGAACGTAATATGAATTGTCCCATTAGATTCATGTTGATCATTCATCTATCGATCTTAAATGAATCTCTCTTGTGACTCTCACTCTTGAGGGATAAGGATAATGATATATGAGAGAGAAATTTATTGTGTACCACAATTTTATATTTCTCAATTAACCCTATAGAATAGAAATAACTATATATATATAGAACTTTTATTTTGGTGAAAACATTATTTAATTACATAATAGCCCTAAAATAATATAATAATCTTTAACAAACCCCATAAAATAAAATAATATTAATAATATTATTATTTTATGGTGTGTGTTAACATGTGAAATAATAAATACTATTTGGCTGGCATGTAAATTAATATTCATAATATGATATGATATTGGTCCACTCAAACTCTTAGACATTTATTGACTTCATAAATAATTATTTTATTCGATTAAATAAATATTTTATTCAAAATCAATGATAAAATATTTATTAAATATTCAATAAATAATATAATTATTTTTTTCTACAATCTAATGAATAAATATTTATTAAATATTCATGTATCTTAATAAATTAATTAATTACTAAATAATTATTTATTACCTTCTGAATATTAGCGTTAAATAAAACATGACTAAAGTTATTCCTTATGTTTGAGAATAGTATATGTTCCAAAAATTAAATTTATATATAATTTAATCGAGATCAATGGAAGCTCTTAGTGTGTGGGCCTCTAGGATTAATTCTCATTGGAATTAAGTAGGTACATCTAAATTTGAATATTACTATTTATCAATGGGTCATGGTACCTAATATAAATAACATAATGTCTTAACATCGAAAACCACATATAAAAGATCACTATGTTATATAACCCCTCTATTTCATTATCTCATCAAGAAGGTTATACATCCATGTCATTAACATATATTCTTGATACATCTTTATTTGATTATCGGAAATAAACATCATTATATCATGGATATATAATTTAATTTGACAGTTATATTTCAAGGAAAATTTCGTGATATCAGCTACTATAAAGGTGGAAGGGACCAATCCATCCTTAACGTATTAATTAACAACATGTCATTTGTGATGTTCCTAACATATCTAACTTCTCAATGAACAGTTATCATCATGATTTATGAAATACATCTAATTGCATGAGTCATAACATTCATTAGTAATTATCTTAAAATTGAAGGACCATTACACATGCTCATAGATAGGAATATATGATGACAAAAAAACATGTGGAAATATTACTCGTGGATCTGTTCTCATAATATCCATTCATGGAGATTACTAAGAACATACATCATGAGAATAATCCTCATCCACATACGTATACTCACACATTCTGATCTATATACTGTGTTCCCTGTCAGAGTACATTATCTGAACATTTAACTATTTTTATGAATATCATCATATAATTTCAATGTTCTCATCGTAGCATGAAATTGTGATGACCTTATAAATGGGAAAGATACTCTAATACATTATCACATCAATGTTATACAGAATAAAAATTAATATGTTGAAATATATTTATATTAATATTTACTCCGTTTAATATTCATGTAATCTAACGTAAAATTTATTTGGTTCAATGTCACCAATTGCAAAAAACTATCACTTGAACTAAAGAACACTGCTTATAACTGATTATTCATCACATGAAAATCATTCTTCTACTGAGTGTGTCTATAGATTATAGGGTTACCACATTTCCATGGATAGGGTTAGTGAAGACACATGTTTATGTGGAGAATCATTTTAATTAAATGTTACTATATTACGAAAATCCCTAAAGTAGTGATATAGCCATGTATCCAACTCTTATTCCCATGTCAAAATCCAGATATCCTGACTAAATCCATAGTCAAATCATATCATAAAATGATAAATACATTTATTTTGGTACAACCCAAAATCAAAATAGTGTGTTTCGAAAACTACTTCTTATGATACATCGAAAGCTGAAACATACTAGGATGTTATAAATATGTCAACCACTACCTTTAATACATTTTTCTTGCATATGACTTTAGAACTTTTGAGATACTAAATAAAATTGAACCATGTGTAGCTACGTGTTCGATTTCATTCAATAATAGTATTCTCACATCATCAGATACTAGGATCTCATTCAGTTTTACTTTCACAAGTACTATCAGATAGTTATAACTAGATGTATATGTTGTTAATTTAGATCTATTTTATATTCAGTTATTGTTCTTTATGAATCTGTAGTGTCAAACTTCGGCATATTTCATGGAAAGTGACATGAATTCCTATAACATTATCTTGTGATATTATCTTAATCTCCATAATCATTTCTAATTCCCATGAATGTTATGTTGGAAGTATTATTCTAAAAAAAATTGATCTTCTATTGTTTCAACTTTTATTTTCAAATATTATGATAATATATGAACTATGACTAGATTTAGAAAACTCGTAGATCTATTATGTTGATATTTTTCCCCAAAACACTTTTTCTACTGTAATTCAAGCTTGGAGAAAGTTCATTCCATATTCTTAACAAACTGTTAAGACACAATAGTTGTTTTCATATGTAATAAATATATTTATATTGGAAACATATAGCACTCCCACTATGAATTTAGAGACACATGTCATTAATTTGTTTCAAAATGAATATACTATGATCACTATGCTTGATTTACTCATAAATCAATTTTTATAATCTAGATTTCTTATTGGAATTTATTGATGTCATAGAACCATTTATTTATGCCAAGTTGACACATACAACATGGTCACCTTTTTGATGCGTCATATGGACATCTTCTATTTGGATTCCATTAAATGAGGTGGCCTTAAAAATAAATATCCCAATATAATTATTATAGAAATATTCTTTGATAAGTAAAATTCAAAATTATTTTAGTCACGATGATTGGTGATTATGTTTTTATAATAGAATAAAACGTTCAATAATATATCATGAAATATTGCTACAAAATTTTACAATCCATGTCTAGTTTCCCTTGAATACAAACCATCTGTATCAAGTCTTAAAAAATCAAGGTCTTGGGTCCCTGAATCTTGTTACATGGAGTCCATTACTTGAATTTATACATACTTTTTGTCCTTATAATATAACCATTTATGGCTTCTTTGAGGTAATATTTATTATAAAAGAATAATATATGTACCACCCATAATGATGAACATAAACATCCTCTTTGGTTGTATATATTCCTTTGTAGTATGTGTCTTCCAAACTACTCCTCCCATTGAGTTTAGTGGAGTCCAATATTCTTATGTCAACCCTAATCAATCCAGATCCTTAACCAATAGAAGTTATTCCGACTCCCACAATATCCAAATAAAAATACATTCTTTTTGGAAATATAGTTAATCATGACTAAATGTAAATTTACATAGTTACTATAGGATCATTAACTCAGATGCACCTTTGTGTTTTAATGTTTGGTTGTTGTGATGTCCAAATTTTAGAAAACAGTTCTAAAAAAAACACTTTTGGTAGTGTCCTATTAAATTCTTTTCATATTTTAATTGACATGGTATCCATTAGTTAATATGGTTGGCATATAGTAATATATTCCACTTCTATTTGCAAAACATTTCTTGGTAGGAATGATGTATGATTTGAGATATATATATATATATATATGGCTCATCATTGATCTTCCTTTTACTACCATCATGACATTAATGTATATAAGAAATTAGGATTTAGGGATAACCTTTACTCCACATGTATGATAAATTATTACTTTGATAAAATCATTTATGACACGTCACCTTATAGATTCTTCAATATTTATCAATTTCACTCATTTACTTCACTGATAATTTATATAATTTATTAATGAAATACCATGAAATATATTAATTTACCTTTTAGATTTAGAAAAGTTTACATGGCCATGTTGAAATAACTATAAAAGTTTTTTAACATACCTTTATTTGTAAAGGTTTCTTTATCTAAAATAGTATAATTAGTTTGTTGGTATATCTAGAATCTTAACACAATTGAGACTAAAACATTTTTATGGGTATAAATAATTCAATTAATTTTAGTTTTATTTGATAAATAATTATATTTCCACAATCAGGTAAAAGTCTAATACATTAATGTTCATCATTCATTGTAATGGATATTTTATTAAGGGTTACTAAATTTTTAATTTAATATTTAAGTACCATAAAAAAATTTATTTCATAAATGAAATAATTTCTCAATTAGTCTAGAAAAAAACTAAGATAAATGTTTTGATCAAACTTATTACAAAATGCAATCAATCTAATCTTGTAATAAGAAATAGTGATCCCCCATTGGCTGACATAGGAATAAATATTTCTCTACTTCTTTTGAGTTAACTTTATAAAAATTTTATGAAATCTCATTTATTATTTTTTAAATACATATATTCTTAAAGAATATTGTATTGAATAAACAAGTGTTGAATAGAAACATGATGAGTATGCTTGAAGTGGACACAACTCCTTGCTTCTTCAATTCATTGAAATTTATTTTCTAGTGTCTATCCATACAATATAACAACAAAATAACCTAGAGTTCATTATTGTACCTTTAAATATTTTATATATTTGAAGGACTCCATAAAGTATCTTTTGGATTTAGATTATCCATAGAATATTCAGCCTGGTATTTAAAAAGTTTCACCATAAAGGGTGTAGAAACAGGTTTCAACCATTCTGTATCTTCTTGGTAAAGTATGGAAATATTTTAATAAGAAATTTATCCATTTTTTATTATCATATCTTGGAAAAATAAAAATAAACATGATGGTAAAGATAATTAGAAAATATTAATGGATAATTTCTTTTCTAAGTGGAAGCCCAATTTCGCTAACCGATCTATATACCCCCATCATTTTGGAAGTATTATCTTTAGCTAGATTTCCTCCTTTAATTTTATGTTGATATAGTGCATTGAAAATATTATTTATTTCTGGAATTTACTTCTCATTTTCAAGATAATATATATGTGATGTTATGGTGTAAGAATTGATGTATTTATATTGTATCAGCAACTCTCCATACATAGTTGATCATATAATATAACAGAAATATGTAGAATCCTTAACATTTTGATGGTAGTAATATTTTTATCCTTATCTCACATAGTAGAGTGGTAGAATAGGAATAGGGGATTCAATCACATAATAAAAACATTCTGATATTAAATCGTTGCATAAATGATTATACGATATCTAGAAGTTTTTATTTGTAAGGAAATTCCCTGAGTTAAGGAATGAATGCACTATTTTCATGTTTTTTCATGCCATTTTTTAAATTAATAAAAATATACGATTAATTCTTTATATGATTAAAAATTGTGTGAGAAATAATAATAATTAATTTTATTAATTCGTCAACTATTTTATCAACTCTCACAATCTGTCACTATTGAACTTAAAATGTCTAGTTGGTCTGATATTGTAGTGCAAAGGATCCATATTTCCTTTTTTATAATCTTGATAAATGCCATGAAGATTATAAGAAAGTATTTAGGTAATAGGTCTTTCCAATTTTGGGATTGCAGGCCCTTGATCCATTCAGTGAACACCCTAATACAGAAACCCGGACTCGGTATTCCTGAAAACTTACCTTCAATTTTTTTGTTGGACAAATGTAGGCCATTAAACCGAATACAAATTCATCGATGTTAGACCACTATATTTCTAACAACCCTAACCTATATCTATGAATTTCCCTTCTTATATTTATTCCATATAGTATAGATCTCATATAATCACTTATATGACAACATAAAAATTTTATAAATGAAGAATGATTAAAATAAAAGGAATTTCTAGAAGTTGATGAATCCTATACCGATAAAATAGTGACTTGAACTTAAGAATTGTAATATGAACCTTATGAATAGTAAATTGGAAAAATAAATTGTAAACACACACATGAAAGTATAAATAAAATTTCAGAATCTAATAAGATAAATTATTATATAATTACATCATAGTATAAGTAAATATATAATTAATAAATTAGTAAGTAAACGTTGAAATTTTTGTGAGTCATAAATATTTAATTAAATTTTTATAATTCATATAATTATTTAAAATAGAAATAAATTTAATAAAATGGATTCATAAATAAATATTTTTTTGTCTTATGATTTTATGATAATTTTATGATACCTTAGTTTATTTTTCAGAGTGTTGTAAAATCAGTTTTAAATTTATAATCTGTCTTTTTTTAGTAAATAAATATTTTATTTTAAATTTAAATTTAACATATATATAATATTATATTGATAAAAGTGGTTCAATTTTTGGATTCTACAGGTTGAAAATTGGTTATAGTTAATTTATGGGATTTTTCAAAAATACTAAAAGTTTTAGTGAATAGTAAAATATGATAATTTAGGATAAATGTTAAATACATGATTTATTGATTCATAGGTGATTTATGGATAATTTAAGCCCATAATATCAATCTATACTCCATTATTCTAATATATGTTATGATAATTCTAAAACTATTCATAATCTTGATCCAAAATAATAAAAAATGAATAAGATATTCAAAAATCACACGTCTCCTCCACTACAAAAACAAACACCCTCACCCCTCTTATCCTCACTCCTATAAGCCTTTATGTTTGTCAATGTTCTTCCCAAATACAATTCCCTAGACAATATACACATTCAGTATCCCTTGGACTTACAAAAAGACCAAATCCCCTTTCCTTAAGGAGGTTCTCAAGGAGGATAATTCAAGAGTAGACCCTCTTCCTTTTTCTTTTAATTACATTTTCAATTTATTCTATTTTATTATATTATCCTCACATACTCTATCCAAGTGATCATGATAACTCCAATATCATCTATATATTGGAATGATATCATGTTAATAGAATATCCATTCTTTAATATCCTTACTCTATCTATTTTATTTTAAAAATGAAATCATCATCTCGGAGGTGTCGATTTTCAACCTTCATGGAGGACGGACCATTATTCTTGAATTTATCCTTAAATACTAGTCATGAAACCATTTTTATGGTCTAAAAAGACTATAATATATTTATTATAAACTATTTAATGTTCTGAAACTATTATATGCAAAGAATATTAATTCATATGATAAAACTACTTTGTAATAATCGAATACATCCAAAATAATCAAAATGATTATCGCTAATGTTTTATCTAATGAATCATCCTTCTAAAATATAAAAAAATTAATTATATAAACATTTAATCTTATTTATGTTAATTAATATCATATTTATTCAAATATGGATAATTATACACATTCCACATCAACATCCATACTAATATACAAGTATACCGGTCATGAAAACCAAGGAAAGGAATGCTCCCAAACGATAAAATTGTTTCTTATAAATCACAACAAAGGACACAAATAAACATAATAAGTTTATAATAATAAAACTAAATGTATACATGGTTATTAATTATTTAATTAATGTATTTAATTTGGTTATCCCGGATGTTAAGGTCATGTCCAAAACTCATTCAGACATAAGGTATGGGATGCTACCCGAACCTTCGTTTTTTCCTTCAGGTTATTATTTCACTATTATTACCCTATTATAATGATTATGTGATTTTTTTACTTATTATATAGACTATTTATATGTTCCAAACTCATATATCTAGATAATTTCATCTTTATTTTATGTTAAATACATGTTTTCTAAACATCCCTTCTCAAATAAGCAAACCCGATTCATGTGAGGAATGGTTTGAATGGTTAGAGATTATGTATAGAGATATGGGTAATGTTATTTACATTTAATATGTACAAATTGTTTATGTTTAACCTTATTCATGTGAAGAATTTATTGGACTTAGTAAGTGATGGGTGGGGACTTCTATAGCCTCTCGATGTATCGATAGGTATAATGAGACAAAAAAGATATAGAACTAGCTAAGGCCTTTCCCATTTTTAGATATGGTTTTGGTTGAGTCCTTAATCATTTTTAGTTGACTTATCCAAGGACTCAACAATATGTTTCATACTAAATTATGCATTCCAACTTTATAAAACTATTAATTGATAGTCTATGGGATTATTTTACTAGTATAATATCAATGGTTATGTTTTATTATGGCATTATTTAATCAGCATTTATTCCTTCCTTATTATTTGTAACTTTATTTATAAAGGCATGTGTTATTAGTTATTCACCATTCCTAATGTTTAGGTTTATGATATCTTTTTATGTACCTATTACTCATACTGAGCATCTGAGTTCACCCCATCTTATGTTTTGTTTTTCCAAGAAGTGAAGAAGTATATTATGAATGACCTTCAAGGATAATATAGGAGTTGTGGATGTTTTTTAATCAATTTACATTTTAATTTTCCTTTCATGTTGTAATGTTGAACTTATGTATGTATCATGTTTTCCAAAGAAACTAAACTAATAAGTCCATTGGGATGTGTCTTCCTTCTTTATATACCAATATAATTAAATAAGGCACAAACTCTGGGAAACTACAGTCAGGGTATTCACTAATAGTATCAAACAAAGTTTAGTAGAAAACATGGAAACTAGATTTAGAAAAAAGTAGATTTGGGTACAAAACCCTTAGATAGAATTTGGTGAAAATCATGCAAAAACATTCTATAATTTTGTTAAAGAAGAGATTACGAAGATCTTCCTTGAAATATATCCATGTATGTATAATACAAGAGGAAGTGGTTCTAGCACAGATGTACCTAGGGGTAATAAATTTGACAAGGTGTCTCAATCGTTACTTGAGGTAACCTGATACACAACAATAGGCCTTACTGCACACATGATTTTACCCGCATAAGGGATATTCTTAGATAATTTTCATGTTATTATTAATCCATTATGAAGGATTTAAAATTAAAATTTTCTCAACGAAACCATGTTTATGATTATGGGATTAGTTATGCATATGATTTTAGTTTATGCTAAGTTGAGATTATACATTATTATTCTTAAACTAATTTATTGTATTCCATAATTTATAAATTGAGCCTAGTGGAAGGAATGGAAACTTCATGAATGTGTGTATCACATGTAGGGATTTCCCTATTATGGAATATATTGATGTTTGTATTGGAGCAGTGCCTAGTGCTGAGAAACATATAACTATACTGTGACACTTGACTCAGGTTATGAACAATAACCTTACATGTATGGAGCATTCTGATCTACAAAATGGAGGAATAATGTTAGACCACTTTATGACCCAAAATAATTTATCATTCAGTAGGAAAACAAACCCATTTATAAGAATACATGGATGCGGAAAGAAATATTCAAATGTAATATGAAGAAATTGTGTAAGAATATATTGACGTGTTTCTAGAGAATTTACTTGGAAAAACTCTGGAGCAGGAAATTGAGGTTTCTATTGATTTAATTAATGGTGCAAGGCCTATATAAAAGACTCCTTATAGAATATCCATAGTATAATTAGTGGAGTTGAGGAAACAATTAGGGGATTTGAGTAGTAAGGGGTTTATTTGCTCTAATTTTTCTCTATGGGGATCTCTTATTTTTTTCGTTAAGAAGAAAGATTGATCTATGTGTCTGTGCATTGACTATAGAGAAATCAATGCTATTATGATAAAGAAAAAGTATCCTCTTCCTCGCATTGATGTTTTAATTGATCGACTTCACAGGGTCCAATATTTTTCAAATATTTACCTCTGATATGGATATCATCAGTTGCATGTGAGGAAGGAAGATATCGAAAGACAACATTCTAAATGAGGTATGGGCATTACAAGTTTACAGTAATGCATTTTGGACTGACTAAAGCACCCTCTATTTTCATAAAACTAATGAATAGAGTTTTCAAGGAATATCATGATGCACTTTTTGTTGTATTTATTGCTGATATATTAGTATACTACAAACACTATGATGATCATGAGAATCACATGCACATTATTCTGAAGTCTCTTAGCAAAAACGAGTTATATAGGATGTTTAGGAAGTGTGAATTATGGCTTCAAAAAAGATTCTTTTCTGGTCCATATTGTCTCTACGAATGGAATCTTAATTGATCCTATAAATTCAAAGGTAGTTCTGGAATGGCCTACACCAACAATCATAATTGAGGTACATAGTTTTATTAGTTTACTAGGTTATTATCAATGTTTCATTCAGACCTTTTCTCGATTATACAACCTATTAACCAAACATACACTTAAGGAGGATAAGTTGGTATGACCAAAAGAATGTGAAGAATGAATTGAAGAATTGGAGAGAAGATTGGTGAATGATACGATTCAAACTCTACCAACTGGAAATGGTGGATTTGTGATTTATAATGATGCTTAGAATAAAGGGCTGGGATGTGTCCTTATACAGAATGATATAGTTTTTACCTATGCATCAAGGAAGTTAAAAATTCATCAATAGAACTATCCAACTCATAATCGTGAGTTAGAATATTTCATCTTTTCTCTGAATATATGGAGAAACTATCACTATGGTGAAAGATGTGAGATATATAAAGATCACAAGAGCTTGAAATATATCTTCTCATAGAAATAACTCAACATGAGGCAAAGGCGAAGGCTTGAGATACTCAAGGATTATGACTGTGCAATACACAATCACCCAAGATAGGAAAATGAGGTAGTTGATGCATTGACTAGGAGGGATCATAGATTTCTAAATAAAATGAGAATTTCCAAGGACCCCGTGTACATGGATATATAAAACATGGATATAGGAATTATCAAATAAGGTGAAATATAATTACTTTTTCAATTGATTTCCCAACCATCATTATTATTAAGGATTAAAGGTTATCAGTCTGATCATGAGAATCTTCAAAACAAAATTAATGGTGTGAATTAAGGGAAGTCGGCTGACGTTGTGTGTGAGGGTGTAATTATACAGTTTTGGAAGAGAATTTCTGTTCCCTCTATACTCAAGCTAAAAAGGGAGTAAATGGATGATACCCATTGTTAAAATATATCTATACACCTTGGTATAACTAATATGTAATGATATTTGAAGGAACATTTCTTGTATGATAACATGAAGAGGGAAATTAATAATTATTTATCAAGATGTTTAGTCTGTCAAAAACTTAAGGATGAAAGACAACATCCTAGAGGAGTATTACAACCTCTTACTACTCCTACATGGAAATAACATAACACAACTATAGATTGTTTCACTGGATTACAAAAAACATTCAGAAAGAATGATACAATATTGATAATTGTTGATCGCCTTACCAAATCTGCACACTTCCTCGCTATAAGGGGGAATTTTTTACCAGTGCACCTTGAAAGACACTATATTAATGATGTTTTAAAACTTAATGGAGAAACTCTCTTAGTTGTGTCTAATTGTGAACCATGATTTATATCTAAATTCTGGAAAAGTATCCATAAATCTTTGGATACTGAGCTTCATTTGTGTACTTCTTATCACCCTTAAATTGACATCCAATTAGAATGGATGATCCAAACATTAGAAGACATGTTGTGATCATGTTCACTAGACTTTCAAGGTATGTGGGATCATTATTTACCTTTGATGGAGTTTTCCTACAATAATAGTTTCCATTCAAATACTCAAATGGAACCATATGAATCATTGTAAGGAAAGAGATGTCGTACATCAACTTGTTGGGATGAAGTTTGTGAAAAGAAGCTTGTGGGCCCAAATCTTATGGAGGAAACAATAGTGAAGGTAAAGACTATTCAAACTCATATCAAAGTAGCTTTAAGAAGTACAAAAGATTTATGTCAGTAATAAAAGGAATGATTTGGAATTTTAAGTGGGAGATAATGTTTCATTGAAAGTATCATCATTGAATGATTTTATATGATTTGGGAGGAAAGGGAAACGGAGACGTAGTTTCATTGGACCTTTTGAAATTCTTGAGAGAGTTGTATTTAGATCTTATAATTTTTCAATCCCACCTAGCTTTTCAAAAGTACACAATGTGTTCGACATATCTTTATTAAGAAAGTACATTCTAGATCCCACACAGGTCCTCACTTCTGAAGGAATAGAATTGGAATTGGGCTTATCTTATTGTGAAGATCTTATCCCAAATCTGGACACTAAAGAATAAGTGTTGAATAATTGGACGACTCTGATGATAAGGATACTTTGGAAAAATTATAAAATTAAAGAGTTAATGTGGGATCCTGAGGATCTATTTATGAATAACTACCCAAATATTTTTAGGTGGAAATAATTGAGAAATTTTGAGTACAAATTTTTTGTAGAAGGGGAGAGTGTAATGACACATAACTCTATCAATAAATTTCCCTTCTTATGTTTATTTCATATAATACATATCACATATAATAACTTATAGAACATAACACAAACTTTATAAATGAATAATGAATGAAATAAGAGGCATTTCTATAAGTTAAGGAACCTATATCATTGAAATAGTAACTTTACCCTTGAAATAGTAATATGAACCTTATGAATAGTAAACTAGCAAAATGAATAGTAACCACACCCATGAAAGTATAAATAAAATTTATCCATCTCATAATATAATGTATAATATAATTATATCGTACCATAAGTAAATGAATATTTTAAATATTATTAATTATGTGTTGGAATTTTTGGGAGTCATATATATTTAATTATATTTTTATAATTAATAAAAATATTTAAAAGAAAATTCAATTTCATAAAATGGATTCATAAATCCATATTTTGTTGTCTTATGTTTTTAGGATGATTTTATGAGAACTTAGTTAATTTTTCAGAGTGTTAAAAATCAGTTTTATATTTAAAATATGTATTTTTCGAGTAAATAATGATTTTATTTGAAAATTTAATTTCTCATATTTTCAAATTGATATTGATAAAATGGAGTCTATTTTTTAAAATAAGGTGGATCTTTGTTCAAATTACCAAATAAAATTTTATTTAAAAAGTTATAGCTTACATGAGTCTAAAAGACAAGATCATATTACAATCATTCACAGGAAGGGGAAGCAAGTTGTTCAAAAGCTCCTCCAGCCAGGTCATTCCCTACTAAATACTTTTATTGGAAAGACCATATGCAACCATATTATCCCCTAAATAGGTATGAGTTTCAATATAGTTGATTTCATTGAGAGAACAGAGACAATTCATCCAAAGGGTAGTAAGCGACCAAGGTAGATGAATCAACCCATTCCAAATGGCTTGCACTACAGAAGTTGAATCACTTTCAGTCCTTATGTTGTCCCAACCTTGGTTCTTGGAGAAAGAGATGGCATGAATCACACTCATCAATTTGTCATCCAGATATGTTATAATATTACAACCTCAAAAAAATCACCCAATGATCTAACCAAGTTTATCTCTAATGATGGAGCCACATCCTACGGGACCCGAATTTCCATTAGAGGCTCCATCCACATTGATTTTAATCCAACCTGGGAGCCGTGGTCTCTAGAAAACATCCAATGTGCATCTTAGATTTCTAAATATGTAATCAACTAATAGATGTCTTAGGATAATAAAATATACCACAGAGTTGTTGCAGTACCCCTTCTGAATCAACGTAGCATCACGAATACCACTGAGGATCCACATTCTACCAGCATTAATGGTAAGTGGGAAATTATTGTGAAGAATTTAATTTCAATCATACTAGATAATATGAAGAAGCTCTGCAACCCCAAAAAGAAACATGTTCTTTATTTTTTGGGAGTTATCTATTTCTACACAATGTTTTAGTTGGGCATTTATAGAGTCAAGAATCATCCATATGAAATCAATGATGTAAAAAATAAAGATCCAAAGAGAAGTGGTGGTAGAACAACAAAGAAATAAATGGTTAGTATCCTCTTTATGTTGATTACATAGATTGCATTTTACGAAACGCTGGATCCCAAAAAATTGCAAACAAGTATCAGTGGGAACCCGATTGTAGGAGAGACGCCAAATAAGAGAGAGTCATGCAGATTTATTCGAAGATTTATCAATGAATTTGACCCATTTAATGTCATTTTCAAAGTTATGTAAAGGGTGATTATAGAAATTTTTTGAATTTAAAAACCATTGTGAGCAGGTTCCCAAATTAAAAGATTATATGAGATAGAAAAAGGATATTGATCAATAATTCGGACAACTTTTTATGGAAGATAATCAATATGAGAATTAAGAACATTTCTAATAGTGTTATTGATATTTTTAGGGGTATGGTCAGGAGGGATTATTGAGATAATAGGAGCACCTATCCATTTGTCCAACCAGAAGTTCCTCGAGGAATTTCTAGAAACCATCTATATAGAATTAGTCATAATATCGGCATACATATTTCTAATGGAGGACCCAATGGGAGAATTGTGGAAGTTCATGTTACCTTTATTCAATCTATCAAGGAAAGTATTTTTGATTAATGCAATGGAAGGGGAATCATTATGAATCAGGTTCCAAGTTAATCTTGCTTGAAGGGCCTCATTAAATAATTTTATGTTTTTAATACCTATACCACCCTTGTACAAAGGTTTACAACAAGTATCCCAAGGAATAGTCACATGTTTCTTATCCAAGGTCCTTCCATTCCAAACCAAATTGTTTATGTAACCATTAATTTTTTAATGAGACCAATCGGCCAATTTTAGGCCATCATAGTGTATACCAATTTAAAGACAATGAATTACTTGACAAGATAGTATCTCCCCACCATGGATAGAGATTTTCCTTTCTATGTGGAAAGATAATTATGGATTTGAACAACAATGTTATAGAAATAATAAAATATAAAAATTTATGATAACTGTCAAATACATTATTTGTTGATTAATAGGTGATGTATGACTGCTGTAATCCCATAACATCAAACCATACTTCATTATTTTAATATATTTGATGATAATTCTAAATATTTTCATAGTCTTGAGCTAAAATAATAAACAAATTAATAAGATATTCAAAAATCACCCCTCTCCTCCACTATAAATATCACCCCTCACCTCCTATTTTCATCACTCTCTTAAGCCTTGAAGAATGTTAATGTTCATCCCAAATCCACTTCCTTAGTCCATAATTGCATCCAAGATATCATGTTCTTACCAAAAGACCAAAAACTCTTCCCATAATGAGGTTCTCAAATAGGATAATTGAAGAGGAAAACCCTCTTCCTTTTTCTTTTAATTTCATTCTCAATTTTTTCTCTTTTATTATCTTATCATCACCTCCTCTATCTAAATGATCATGAAAACTTAAATATAATCTATATAATGAAATAATATCATTTTAATGTAATATAAATCATCAATATCCTTACTCTCTCTCTTTTATTTTAAAAACGAAATCTTCATCTCATAGGTGCCGATTTAAAAACTTTGTGGACAATTAAGCTTCATTCTATAGTTTCTCATTCAAATATGGTAATGAAACCATTTTTATGGTTTAAGCAGACTATAATATATTTATTATAACCTATTTAATGTTCTATAACTATTATATATACAAAATTGTAATTCATATGACAAAACTAGTTCTTAATAATCGAAATACATCCAAAATAATTTAAATGATTATCACTAATGTTTTATCTAATAACTTGTCCTCATACCATATAATAAAATGAATTATATAACCATTTAATCTTATGAATGATCATTAAAATCATATATATTCAGTTCTATATAATTATACCCATTCGACATGAACTTCTATACTCATATACAAGTATACTGGTCGTGAAAACCAGTGAAACGAATGCTCCCAAGCTATAAAATTGTATCTTATAACTCATCAAAAAGACCATAAATGAACATAATAAAATTATTATAAATATAATGCATGAGAATAAGGTTATGAATTAATTAATTTATGGATTTAATTTGATTATCCATGATTTTATGTTCAAGTGTAGTACCCATTCAGACATAAGGTCAGGGATCATACCAGAACCTTCATTTTTCCTTCAAGTTATTCTTTCACTATCATTACCAAATTATAATGATTATTTATTTTCATGTAATTATTATATATATTATTTATAAGTTCCAAAATCATAAATGCGCATCATTTCATCCTTATTTTATGGAAAATACACATTTTATAAGGTTCCCTATGCAAATAAGCAGACCTGATCAAAGAGAATATCTCAATTTCATACCCATTTTTAAGTATCATGAATAATATTTTTTATGAAACCATTATTCTTAAAAAATAACTAATTTCTCATAAAGAAACATTATTTTTTCATTACTATCCTAAACAGATAATCATGAAAAATAAAAATGAATTTTACAAAATAAATCTTCTTTGCAAAGTAAACATGTATTTCTTCAAAGAATTACTCGATGATTTTATTGGAGTATTTTAAACAATTTTAACTCCACTATTGAATTTTATTATTCACTAAGGATTATATATTTTGTTTAACATCCACCATATTTTATTAAATGTTTTATGATCAGTTTGACTATGGATGTGCTATTTTGATACCATTCACCTTGTTACTTAGAATGGTTCATGATTATATTTATAGATTGAGAAAAGTTATTTATATTTCATTTGTATAAATTATTTCTGTTTAACCCCATTATTATGAGAAATTAATTGAACTTAGTAAGTGATGGTTGGGGCTTGCTATATCCCCTCGATGCATCGGTATGTCTCATGAGATAAAATATATATGGACTTTGAAGAGGCCTTTCCCATTTTCCGATAATTTTTTGGATGAGGCCTTAATCATTTTATTTGTCTTTGATGAGGCCTCGACATTATGTTTTATATGTCCATCATTAGGAAATATATCATCATGAAACTATCGATTGATAATCCATGGGATTATTAGACTAACAGAATATCCCTGGTTATGTTTTATTATGGAATTATTTAATCATCTTTTTTTGCTTCCATATTATGCTCAAGTTTATATTATAGGAAATTTGTTTTTAGATATATATAATGCCTAATTTTTATGTTTATGATATCTTCTATTGTATCTATTACCCTTACTGAGCATCTGAGCTCACCCATTCTTATGTCTTATTTTTCCGATGATATGAATAAGTATATTATGAATGACCTGTAGGGATAATCTAGGAGTTGTGTATTTTTTTAAAAGGAATTTCTATTTTGTTTTCCCATTCAAACTTATATAGGTGTCTTGATTTGAAAATATACTAAACTATTCGGCCCCTTGGGATACATCTTCTTTGTTTATATGGCAATATAATTAAATAAGGAATTTGCTCTGAGAAACTGGGGTTTGGGACTTTACATTCTTAGTCAAGACATATCGATAATTAAAAGTCCCCTTGAAGGAGGCCAAACTAACACTTAAAATATGGGTTCATATTAAATAAGAAAATGGATGGCTAGATGACTGATAGAAAATTAAATTTTTTATTATGAAACACATTTGTGGAAAAATTTAGAAACCTTAATATTCATCCATGAAATCAAACACTAAATAAAATAAAAAATTTATTAAAGGTAAAATTAATCCTATTAGAAACCCCCTCCATATAAAGATTCTAGTATTGATCGGTTTCTTTTTCATCTGGTTCAACTTTAATAATCTATTTGAATTGGTTGGACAAAATTTCCCCTGATTGTAATAAATCCCCCACTTCTATCTTCTTATCGTTGAAGCCTCTAGTTAGAATTAAATGCTTCTTGTCGATCCAATCTGCCTTCTCCTTGGTTATTTCCACTTGAATTGGCCTCCTTTATATAACCTTTTAATATTATTTGTATTTTACTTAATTAAAAATCAATTTTGGATAAAACATTCTGGCATAGTCCATTTATTTTAGTTCCTTATTTTCAAATTAATTTATTAATTTATTAGATAGTGGTCTTTCATCCCTAAAATAAATAATGCATAAGATAAGAATAAGGATATAATTAATGAATCAATCATGCGATTATAAAACAGTAGATTTATTGAGTGTTAAATAAATCAACCTCTGACCAACAGTAAAATTCCTTATTTCAGTCTTGGAACGAGTTAAAACATTCCCCTTGTACACCTATATATCACCTATGTTGGTATAATTATGGTTCTGTCCTGAACCATCTCCATACACCTTGGGATACTCCATTAATTGCAAGTATTTATATCTCACACACAGGTGAGAGGAACTAGAGGATTGGTTAATAAGGATTACATAAATAATAATGTATATGTAGGTCCAACATAATAATGGAGGGAGGGATTACACACATGACCTCATAGTTAATTTAATATTAAATAATTGGAAACCCATGAAAAATATTAAATTAAAACATTCAACACATACAAAGGTCTTGGTCAACCTCATGAACGATCATACATGCAGCATATACACAAAATTAAATTGGTTAACATTAATTTTTATTCATTCTATATTTTTAAGATACAGGTTATTTCATTAATAGATTAATTAGTAAATTCCCTTTTCATCTTAATAACCATATGAATTAATTTAAAGATACCCATCAGTAATGGAATTCATGGGAAAAAACTATTGAAACTAATAATCACTTATTTATTACAATAACTTAATTGATAATTTAATTTTTTTTAAACCATTATTAAATTTACAAGCACAATAGGTATTTCAATCAATAAATGATGGTTTTAAACCTATAATTTTAAATTTAATGTAAAATAATTCTGTCCTTTATTGGGAAACTACCTAATGTGTACTTACGAGCTACATGTCTTGTAATTCAGTTGTCATGTACCTAGGCTACATTCCTGGGGCAACGTTCGAGTACCTCAACTGGACTACATTACATGTTCAAGCTAGCTACATGTCATGTATCACATTTGTCATGTTTCTACACAAATTACCAAAGAACTTGGCTTGTTCGCTGGTCATGACTACACGATATGTACAAATCATGTACATGATATGTATCGATCATGTTGTGTGTATCCATGAGTCACTAAGGGGGTGTCATGTATTTGGATATAGGAAATGATAAACTACATGATGTGTAAACTGCATACATGTCATTTATATTATTAATGCTCCAGGGGGACATCTTCACACATTTTTACAGTGTATAATGAATCTGCTAATTGAAAAAAAATATTCAAACCTGTGAAGGCCACATGGCGTGTATTCCAACTACATGCCATGTAATCCCACATGTCTTGTGCCATGTTGGCTGGTCTACATGCAGTTTGCAATAACTTTATGGTGTTTATTCCTACTTGGCACGTTGTGTATCCCACAACATGGCTTGGTGTAGTGCACATGGGTGCACGACAAGTACTCCAGCTACACGTTGTGTAATCCGATGTTATCCGTCCAGATTCCTCGACACTTCCCAATGGAATCTCGAATCATTCTTCATCTATTCTTAGACTTAAGAAATTGTGAATCTTGAATGAAGAAATTAAATTTCTAAAAAATGTTAATTCAAATCGAATTAATGAATGAATAATATGAAATAAAAAACAACAATCATTTCACATATTGATCAACAATAAATTAAATGTATATAAATTTATAACAAGAATTCTGTAATACAACTTGAATGTTTTGGGCATAGTGGATGTTCCAATGATGGTCATTATGTTTAAATTTTCTTTTAACATATAGTTTCCAAAAACCCCAATAGATGATCTTTTCATGTTAAATTTATACATAATTTATTTAACATTGGAAGAAATGATTTACCTTTTCTTAGGTTCCTTTCTTCAATGTAGATATTGATCATCTAAAAACTCACTTCTAGATTACCTTTGTTGCAGGGTAAGGATGCAAGTGTAGAATCCCACTAGTGTGATCTGCATATGCTCATTTCATCTCTGAGAAATTCCTATTGATTTCCAGGTGATAGTGTGGAAGATCAATTTTCTTTCATCATTCGTGTTGATCGCTCATGCTTCAATCGTGAAGGAACCTCTCTTGTTTTTCTCATTCTGAATAGTGAGAGAGAAACAAAAATTAAAGAGAGAAATTCATTATGCAAAATAATTATAGATTTTTCAATTATACATACATAATATACATAACTATCTATTTATAAAGATTAAATTTAGGTTAAAAAAATATTTAATTGAATACCATCCCTTAAAAATATAATAATCTTTTACAACACCGATTCCATATAATATTAATATTATATTTATGATTTGAAATGTACATTAAATCGCACAAAGATAAACATTATTTTACTATACTTTAAAGTAATATTCATTACTATATGTGATATTGGTCTGCTCAATATCCTCAACATTTAGTGAATATTTGAAAAATTATTTTATTCTGTTAAATTAATATTTCATACACAAACCAATGAATAAATATTTATTAAATATTCAATAAATAAAATAAATATTTTATCCACAATCCAGTGAATAAATATTTATTAAATATTCATGTAACAAAATAAATTATTTAATGAATAAATAGTTATTTACTAACATGTGAATATTAGAGATAAATAAAATTGAATAAAATTATTCCTTGCTCTTGAGAAATATAAACACATAGTGGGTGACCCTCTAGGATTTTTTCTCATCAGTATTAGGCGGGTATGCCTAAAGTCCAAGATTACTATCTAGGAACAGTTCAATTCACCTCCAGAGAAAGAACATATTATCGCAATGGCTAAAACCACATACAAACACTGATTGTGTAATATTACCCCTTTGCCTCAATATATCATCATGAAAGTTCCACATCTGTGTCATCAACCAACATGTTTGATACATTTTTCATTGACTATCTAAAATAAACCTTGTTACACCATGTATATGGAATTTAATGTGATAGTTATATTTCAATAAATGGCCCAATATGTCAACTTCCATAAAGATGGAAGGGAACAATCCTTCCTTGACTTATTAATTAACAATATATCATTCAGGATGCAGCCAACATATCCAACTTCACAATGAACTATTATCATCATGGTTTACAAAATATATATATGTGTGCAAGTAATAACATCAATTAATAATAATCTTAATGTATAAGGACCATTACACATGCTCGTAGTTAGAAATATCTGATGAAACAAAAAACATACAGAATTCCTACTGACAGCTTTGTTCATACAATCTCTAATCTTGGAGATTACTAAGTGGGAACTTCCTGATAAGATGCCTCATCTAGTTATGAGTACTCACACCGGACGATCTATATAATATTTTCCCTATCCTGGTATGTTATCTTACTATATAACTATTTTTAATAATATCGCCATGTAATTTCAAGGTTCTCATAATATCAGTGAACTTCTATGACCTTATCAATGAAACAGATAGTCTAGGACATTATCACATCAATGTTATGTAGAATAAAAAACAAGATGTGATAATATATTTAAATTAATACACTCCATTGAATATTCATGAAATCTAAAGTACAAATTAGTTAGTTCTAGGGCAATAACTTCAACACCAAGTATGTGTGGTGTAGTGTAGATCCATGGAATAGTGTTCATGCATATGTAAAATTTCATGAAATGCGATGAATAAAACTATGTGAAAGGGGTGTTTAGATGATGGAACAAAAGGTCATGGTGGAATGAATGATCTACAAAGATCATTATTGTGAACTCTTTTAAGGAAGGGAATTTTCACTCAAGGCTTCATATTTGAGGGTAATATAGATGGAGTGAATGTTCAATAAAAGGGTGGAAATCAAGAAGAGATTAGAGAATCTATGTTGGGAGGGACTAGAGGTGATTTTGGAGGTGGCATAAATGGTGTTTATTCATGAAAAAAATAATTTGGTTTTGAGTTTTGAAAAATTAAGGATCATATTGCGGAATGTTTTTTGGTTAGTACAACAATTAGAGGCCTCTCATTTAAAATATGTTTCTTGTGTGGATAATTTGGAAGTTGGATTAGCATTTAGTAATGCAATATGAGGTTCCTCAGGATGTTGCATACTGTAAATTCCAATTAATTTTCTATTGGGTGAAAATAAAAATCCCTCATCGATTTACAGAATGAGTGATGAATGATATATAGGCTTGGATGGTCTACTCATAGTATCACTAATTGGTTTTAGAATGGATACCTAAAAGGGATTATGTGTTTGTTCCAAAAGAACAAGGCTAGGAATAATTGGATATAGAGATGTGGTATCAGATCCAGGTTATAATAGTCTAGGTGTGATGTGAGTTGAAGATCCCAAAAGCAGTTTGAGAATGATAATGATGGCTCATGTTGGAGAATGTGAATCCATGGTGGTTTGTTGTTTCCAATGTTTATGGGATAACATTTTCTAGGTATTATGTCCTAGGAAAGAGAATATTGTGGTTCAAGTGAATTATATTTGATTTGGTGGATTATGGTTGATTTGGATTCCTAGTTATTTGGTGTTTTATTTGAGGGGAGGATTTTTGTGTGAAACATTAATCCCACATCGGTTCCCATAATGATTGGTGGGATAAATTAAGCTTGGTTCTGCTGCTCCTCCTATCACTAATTGGTTTTATAATAAAACCACATATTGGATTATTTGTTGGGCCTAGAGGAATTTGTCTAGGAGGATTTAGATCTAGAGAGTTTTTGGAGACTATGGAATTTAAATTTCCTTTTCATTTTTATGTTTTATGTTGTTTCATTTTTTTGTAGTTGGGGTAATTAAAAACACTAATAAATATTATCTTATCAATTTCAATTTTTTAACCCTAATAAAGAGATATCTTTTTTTTAATGATTTTTTAAGCAGTGGGAAATGACTTTTCTCGTTAATAATTTATGGTAGTATCATATTTCACTACTGAAAAATCATGAAAAAATTGATAGTTTTTTATCATTGACTATTAAAAATTCAGATAAATTCAACATTTTGTCGGCACTTTTTTTAGCATTCATAAAGGATGGACTTTATTAGTGTTATAATACTAGGGTCCTGAAACCCAACTAAATAGTACATTTTAATAAACATACCATGTATATGGTGAGTTATACAAGATTTTATCTTACCATTATTGTGTTTATATATTTCTGTATCTACAATTTAAATGGTAATTTCCATAGATTAGTTTTCATATCAAAAGGTTGTAAAAGTTCCTAGGCTATAATAAGAACATTGTGATACGATGAATTTATTCTTAAACAAACGTTATATGGTCCTGATACATCATTCTGACTGGACACAGATTATGTATGACTATCAGGCATTGGGGGCTCAGAAGCATTGATACTTATTCTCGTGATGTTTGCACTTAGTGATCTCGAGTAGATGATATCATAGGGACTGACCCGCCAATAGAAACACCCCATGTTTTTGGTTTCATTAGTAGTTTCTATCTAAAAACATGTTAAATGGTCTCCTTACTTGAGATTATTATCAATTTATACCATTTGATCATGTAATTTTATGGAAGGAAAAAACCATGAAATTGAAGTTGTGGCATGGTTTCTTGCATTGGGAATGCCTTTGGTGGCATGGAACTGATAGAATAAACAAGAAATAATTTGTCACTTCCAATCGGAAGAGATATCTCAGGACTAGATAATCTGGATGAGAGTACCTACACTAAATCCATGTCCATGGAAGAAAAAGGTGTGTCTTTCATGTAAGGTTAACAAAAAATAAAGAAAGAAAGGTTGATGATAGCAAGTGTACATCCTACATTATGAGATATCTTGAGACAAAGTTATTACATTTCATGGTGTGTGTTTGTAGAAATATTATCACAATTTTGACTACTCCTTATCTATTTAGTGTCCTTGATGTGTTTTTAGACTCTACTCTTGGTCTGTGAATAATATTCACCGCTACTCAGATATAGTCCTAGAGGATCACACACAATAGAATATTCAAAATCCTTCCCTATTCTGATGGATAAGAGTTTAGAACAAGGTGGGCCCCAGCACGGAGTCTGATATATGTTCAAGAATGGAAGATCTCCGAGTGGAAAATGAATTCATATTATTGAAGTTTAGAATAAATGATTTTGAATTTATTTAAAAAATGTATTTATAAGTGTTAATGTAAATATATTGAAAATGTATATGATAATATTCATGGTTCATTTAAAATTTGCAGGAATTTCAAGTCAAGTTTATGAATCATATTTGTCACATAATATATTTAATATATTTCAAGTAATTTATAGACATATAAATGATATTTATGACTTATTAAAGAATTCATAAGATGTTGTTTATGGTTGCTAATGAATATCTAGGGGATGAGAACCTTTTTGGGGTATTTTAGAACCCCTGTATAAATAGGAGGAGAGGCTCCCAAGCTATATACTATTCATCTCATAGGATCTAGATATTCTCTCTCCTATATCCCACTTTATATAGAGAGAATGTATTGTTGCAAGGAATCGATCAAAGAATACCTTTTTGGATTGATGGAATGGATCAGAGGTGATCATCGGGACGTCGAAGCCTTCATCAGAACATCGCTCTAGCACTTGAATTCTGACTATCAACTCTCCCATGGAATTTCAATGCATGTCTGGATGATCTAGAGAGATTTTAATTTGTGTCCTTCATGAACTGATAATCTCTTAAAAGAAGATGTTGGGCACAACATTAGATCATAAGTGGTATTTCTTCAGTTTAATTTTGTGCATAAATTATTCACGTGAATTTCCTTCGGTTGTACCTTTGCAGCTATTCTCTAGAGACGATGTAGTTACATTGATCACCGATGAGAAATTTCAAGTTATCATTTTTCATGGATTTTGTTGCGCGCCCAAAACCAAAAATTGGTATCAGAGTGATGTGTGAAATTTTTAAGCCAAGGAACTATTAAATTTGAAATAAATTATGAATAGGGTGTTGTTTCTATCCCAATGACACAAACAACATTTTAATCTAATCTCGGATGTCCAAGTTGAAACCATCAAAAGATTTAAATAAAATTAAACTCGACTTTTAGTATTTATTTTTGAAGAACAAATATATATACTTAAATATATGTCTCCTTAATTTTTTACAAAATTTTGGGAGTCCAGAACTATTATGACCAGATTCCATGGAAGGAATAGTATTCGGTAAGTGGCTACAAAATTCAACAGAATTATTTAATTTTTTGGTCTAAAAATTTCTAGCACCTATAGGTTCGAAAAGAAATTAATGATTATTTTATGGCTGATGAGACACCTTTCATGGTTGGCCAGCACCAGCGACCAGCATCACCAAACCCCCATTTTTGGTCATCCATCGTCACATCGCCCTTGTAGGTCCTGACTGGCCACTGGGTGATTTCCCCAGCCATATCCGAGTTTCACAAAATAGTTGTGTACGCCACCTCCACTGGTCGTCGCAAAAAATTGGAGACCCTATTTTGAGGTTAAGAAACCCTACCTTCTCCCTGGATATCTATGCATGCCCTAAGCCATGCATCCCAACACTAAATGGGGAGGGTGTGTCTTGAAAAACTCAGAACGAGTCTAGTTGGTAATTCCCGAGCTGCTTAGCAATAACCAAGCTTAGATAGGCCCGAAAATAAGAATATATTTTTATTTTGAAATAAGTTAATTTTGAAGTATATATTTAAAAATTTGAATTAATTTAATAATTAATATTTCAAAATTTAGATATAATTTTTAAATATAATTAAATTAATTAATGGAACCGAACATTGTAAATTTTTGAATTTAAAATAAGGTAGATTTTTAAAATTCATTAATATCACCCTATGAAAAATTTATTGCATGTTTGAATTTATTATGCAATTAATTAATGTATGTGAGTTCAATAGGGTTATACTAATCATGAGTCGTAAATGTATCAATGCATATCTGGTTCTTATGTAATAAATTATTATTTATGAACCGTCTTATTCATCATTATTTGTACAAGGGCATGCATACGCGTATAAAATTTTTTAATCTATATTCTGCCTTCCTAAGGACCCCTCGCCTGTGTGTGAGTATTTTTTATCAATGAAAATGATGATTAGTTATGTAATTCATGCACAGATTTGGTGACACTCAATACAAGAGTTTGACGCATTGGATAGGTGAGTGCAGAAACTCAAGTCGCATGTGTAACAACTCAAAGAATTACCCCTATGGTATAGGTTGATTCATTCTCTCAATGAATCAACCATTAGTATCATCTCATGATCAATTCGTCTGATTTTATTTATGTATGGATTTTAATTTATGTATGTTTAGTTTTTACATGTGATCACATAAAATAATTAGCCATCATGAACTGATAAAATGAATTTGTGATGTGATGAATTTTTTCTTATTTATTTCCTAGTCAATTGTGAGTTAGATCACAAATAACATGTATATGAGATTCGAAATAATTTCATTCATCCGGAAATATTAAAAAATCCATCATTGAAATATTAATTCGCAAACGTCTTCCTTTGTTTCAATTTGAACACAACTCGGTGTGCGAGGTGACCGTCAGCCAAAGTTGAGGGTTCCCCCTACTACCGTGGAGTTATTATGAGAGAAGTGTATTGAATTAACTGTATATCGAAATAAAGTATCCAAATATATCTTGTTATGAATTTAGATTTAAGAATCAAGTAAATCATATGTATGATTTTAGAAGATAATAATTCACTCAAAAGATCAAGAAGTCGTGAGTTAATGTGGTTGGCCAACCTAGTGCCTACATAGAAACTCTCCAAGTAGTGGAATCGACAAAGTTTTCATACTATGAAAGAGGGTTTCCAAGATATTTTCCATTAGAATACTCACGTGAAAAAGGTATTTTGAGCCTAGTAGTGAGGGATACATAAGTATCAATAAAATAATTGGAGACATTTGATGACTAAATTAATCAGTAATGTTAAATTTATAATCAATATAAAAGTACTAACTATTAGTTTTTTTAAAAAAAGGAAAGTAACAGAACAAGTATGCGGCGATTAATTATAGAAAAAGTGAATGTCCATCCAATATGAGATTCCAAGATTAGTAAAAGTTCATATTCACAATACTACGACATATGAAATTCATGGTGTTGGAGTCTCCAGTACCTGTTGAGTCACATCATAAAGCGAGGTAGAGAAGAATTCACACAGGAGATTCATGTGTGATGTATATGATGGTTATGTCATAATGTTATAACTGAAATATGATGTGATTTGTGGATAAAAAATCAAGACATGGGTGATTTTACATAATTTATCATCTATTTTTTAATGGTTGGGGTCAAAGCCTCATTTATTATTAAAGAAAGGCAAAGACCTCTTTTAATTGGGTAGAAGGAGACCCATTACATAGCCCAAAGGCCCAGTCCACATTCAGCCCATTACATGGCCCGTAAGCCCTATTGTTTTCGCCCAAGGCCCATTCTGTGAATAGTACTACTACAGTACCCGCCTGCTACATTCCCTCACTGTACGCACCGCTGCTATAGTGCCCTGCCACCGCTATAGTTTCCTGGAAACATGTCAATATTAAAGATGGATAATAGTATTTAAATACATCTCATTCTTAAATATTTTTCTCCAATAAAACCTAGTTTCGTTTAATATTACAAAAATGAATAGCATAAAGAAATCACTTCAATGCCTTTTACATAAGGTTCACCAAGTAGATACAAACTTAAAGAAGTTTTAACCTTTATTTCATATACCGAGAAAGTTGAAATACAAGGTGAAAAGTCCAATGGAAGGTGTAATGTCAAAGGCACCTTCACAACATCCTTCATTGAAAATAATTTGGTTATCATACAGGAGGCTACGTTCTTCACATGCCATAAGATAAATCAAGGGATGTTTAAATACAATGAATTGAATTTTAGAAACAAGTATTTGCATCCTCAGGTATACTCATCAATACCATGTGATGTTTATATAATAATTCTGGATTATTCAACACAATATTCCTATTACATACATGTGTCTAAATACATTAACCAAATATAGACCTATTACGATAAATAAGGTTTGTTCTCTAATCGGCTGAGAAAGGGTGGTTTCTGAGTAATATTTGAGAAGTACACAACTTCTAAATTCCAAGTTAATGGTTATAGATTAAACTTTTATTAAGTATAACCAATACATTTATCTCATGTATTATTTGGACGCAAGTAGATATTATTAAAAAATTGTAATGAATGTTATTCGTGGTGTCTAATACTCATTTAACAGTTCAATAATACCTGAATCAATGGAAATACATGGTTAATATAAAATTTAAGACACTAATACGTAATTTTCGAAAGAATAATTACTGTCAAATCAAACTAAAAAGTAGTTTTCAAGGATATACCCAGTATGGTATTTAGACTCTTTGGTACTGAAACCATAGGTATTATCAACACTTCGATTACTTAGTTTTTGAAGAAGAAACCTTTATAAATAATGATAATTCATAAATATTTTCGAATTATATTAGCTAGGGAGTGTGAACTATTCCATGTATAAGTTGATAGTAAATATACATCATAAGATTCCATTATATCTATTTGATGAATTTGAAAGTGAATTATGTTATATGCATGATTAGATTATATGAGTTACTTAAAGTTGGTGTGTCGAATAATATGTTGACCAAACATTCATCGATCATTATAATATAGTGTGGAGTATATCCTAAACACACATTACCACATCGACATCAAAACTATGATTATATAAAGGATGAAAAATGATGATTGTTTCATGAAATCAATGTTCATGAAAATATATCATGGAGTAATACCTAATTTTTTTTTTCTTATACACATCAGAGTCACGATATAAGTAAAAGAGCATCAATTTTGGGACTTATAAACATAGTAAAGACTACAATTATATTTCGAGACATTCATTTCAAATAACGACCTTATCGCATAACCCTATGTCAGCTATAATAACATATGGATATCATATGATTCATAATATGATAAAAATTCATTATTTCATAAGAACATGTGTTTAGATGTAAATAGATTCTTTGGATATAAAAAAAAACCCATAAGGAGAAATAAAATGTGCATCAAAATTAGTTAACCTAATGTTTTCTAACAGCATTACATAAATCCCTAATCTAGAAAAGAGATAGTCAAGTTATAGTCTATATTTCTATAAAATGGTGCATTTCAATATTTGAGATAGTGTGAGAAAGGTTGACTTGGGTTTATTCAATGTCATAGATGAAAAAGTAGTTATCATAGGAACAAGTTCCATAAGAGATTGTCGAAGAAGAATGTTCCAGAGACACATACTACATTGGAAGGATAAAACCATTATCACGGTTTTGTATTCTCTATGGTTAGTGATACATTATTCATTGAGGAAATTGAATCTTAAAAGTAAGAAGTATATGAAAATTATCTAAAATTAACAAGATCAATTAAAATTAAATAATGAATTCCATGTATCAACACACATGAGATTATTATTTTGAATTTTGAGGGTGATATTCAATTGAGATTATACATGGATGGTATAAGTTTTCTTCCAATAAGGGTTTATTTTTTATACCAAGTCATTGTTCCTAAATCCTTAAGAATTTTAATTATCATAAATAATTAATATGATCATTAAATTGAGCATTGGATTTCAAGACCAACTTTAATAGAATATGTCTATTCGATGTAACCAGAAAGGGTTGGTGACACCATTGAATTCCAATAATGGGTGCAAGTTTGTAACACCCCAGAATGATAAAGGGTTAAATGACTAAAAGATATCATTCATGTAAAAAAGGTGCACCTTCCTTTTTGAGAGTCTACCTGATTAGAACTACACAGTTAAGCATGCTTGTCTTGGAGTAGTGATCAGGATGGGTGACCTTATAGAAAGTTTCCCAAGGTGTGTTTGATTGAGGACAAAAGCACACTTGAAAGTAAATGTGTTGGCCTGTGGGGACAATCATTAGTCAGATGACTCGTTCAGGCACGTGGGTGGGCCCCGGGGTGGGGACCACGTGTCTGTGAGGCAACTGGTGGTACTTAGTGGGCCAGGTGCCAACTACCAAATTAAAGGCGGGGTGCATGTGATGTCACCGGGACCCTGTTGTCACAAAGTTACTGAAATCCAGTTTTGGATTTAAGTAAGAAACCTAATCATAGAATATTCATTTGGAAATATTTTTTTCAATCTTTCTGTAAGAGGTTAGTGGGAGTGCCATAGTTTTCAAAGAAAATGTTCTCAACAACATATGGAAAACAACTATGGGGTTTAAAATTAGTAAAGACTATAATGAAAGAAACTCACCAGATATTGAATTAAAGTAGAAACATATGTTTTAGGGATCATGATTGACTAAGAAAGATCTAATGGTTTATTAGATCTAGTGAGTAGTACATATAGTGACAAGGTATTGATAAAATAAAAGTTGGAACAATATGAGAGTGAATTGTTTCCAGTGTCACAAGATAAAAAAAATATCTAAAGAGATTTTTATGGTACATTGGAGAAGTTTAATACTATATGAATCATTCCATACGATGGGGCGATGGATCAATCACATATTTTATGATATGTAAAAAATGTGATGTTGCAAACATATATACTATAGTAGTAAAATATCAGTTGTATCCAATAGTATTGCATGGGAATTAGTCAGAACTATCCAATTGTACTTGAGAAATTACAAATGATATGTTCCTAGTACGTGGATAGGAAGGAATAATGGTTATAAAGGGACACAAAATGGTATTCTTATTGATCAATATGATTTAATATCATATCTAGGCTAATAAAAAGCGAAAGATGAGACCATTCAATATAGTGGTAGCCATATCGAGAAATAATGAGTTCTTTGTGGATTGTAATGAAACTGAAGAAGAAATGTATAATATGAAATGATTTATTCGAGTATATTTAATCACACCTAATAGGTAATGTTTCATCATAATATAAATTATGATAATTCTACTACTAGTACTAGCCAAGATGTTATGTTCAGATTGTGGAAAAAGCATATATACTCAGGGCTAACATCTCTTGGGGAGTC
The DNA here is from genome assembly GCA_963277665.1 of Viscum album. Lineage (NCBI taxonomy): Eukaryota > Viridiplantae > Streptophyta > Magnoliopsida > Santalales > Viscaceae > Viscum > Viscum album. The sequence goes on from OY728140.1 coordinate 317,134,673, forward strand.
TTACTCAAGAAAGTGAGGTCTAAGATAGAAGAATAGCCACACAGTGAATCATAGAAGGTCCATGACTAAGGACATAAGTTACAGAAACACAATATTATCATCTGAGAGTTAACAATGTTCATTAGATATTTTTCTCTTGTGAAAGTAGGAATGTTGTAATAGTAGGTACCCTATACCCAATCAAACAGTACTTTATGATTACCATACCATGTATATAGTGAGTTATAGATGATGTTATCTTACAATTACAGTTCTTAAAAAAAATGCATCTACTATACAAATAGAAATGTCCATATATTAGTTGTCATAACAAATGGTCATAGAAGTTCCCAAACTATAATGAAAACCTCATGATACAATTATGTTAATCTAAAATAAATGTTCTATGGTCTAGATAAATCATTCAATATGGACACACATGATGTCAAACTATCAGGTGTTGGGGGATCATAATCATGGAGAATTCTTATTAGGACGTTCACACTTGGTGATCTCGTGTAGATGACATCATGAGGACGGTCCAGCAAATAGGAACACCATATTTTTGGGTATCATTGGTAGTTCCTTTTTTGTAAATATGTGTAATGGTCTCCTGACATTGGATTATTATCACTTTATATCATTTGATCAAATACGTTTATGTAAGAAAAAATCCATGACCTTTAATTTTTGATGATGTATCTTGTGTTTGGTGTGTCATTGGTGGTTTACAATTTATTGAATATTCAATAAAGATTTTTTCACTTCCAATAAGAAGTGAAATTTTAGGTCCTGTAGATCAGGATGGTAGTACCTTCATTAATTACAATGTCAGGGTAGATGAATGTATGTCTGTCTAGTAAGGTCAATGAATATTAAAACAAGAAAGGATGATGACAAAAATTGTGTTTCCTCCTTTTAGAGAAATCATGATACAAATAGATTATATTATACAACGTGTGTTTGTAGGAAAGTTGTCATTTCAATAACTATTTCTTATGTCTTTAGGGGCCTTGATGGGTTTCTAGACTCTTCTCATAGTCAATGCATTATATTCACTACTATCAATATTAGGGCCTAGAGGGTCCACATAATAGTGTATTCAAAAGTTTGTAATATTATGATGAATATGAGTTTAGAAAATGGTTGGCCCCACCATGGGGACTGAGATATTTTCGGGAATTCACAATCACCAATGGATAAATTAATGCATATTATTTGAGTTCAGAATAATTTATACAAAATTTATTTATAAAATGTATTAACAAGTGGTAATGTAAATATAGAGAAATATTATAAGAACAAATATTATTTTAATAATAAATGTTCATTTAATATTCGGTGGAATTTCAAGTCTAATTAAAGACTCTTATTTTTCATGTAAAATATTTAATATATTATAAGTAAGTGATTGATATAAAAATGATATTTATGACTTCTTAAATCAGTCATAAGATGTCATTTGTGGTGGGTAATAAATATCCAAGAGCAGAGAACCTTTTTTCAGTATTTTGAAACCCAATTATAAATAGAAGGAGAGGCTCTGATACAACTTACTATTCATTACATGACATCCATATCTTCTCTCACCTATATTTGATTCCAAGAGAGATAATCTCGCATTCCAAGTAATTGAATGAATAACACCTTATTAGATCAATGGAATAGTGCATCGAAAATAATAGGAATGTCGAAGGGGCATTCAAAACTGCACAATTTCACTGTTATTATCACTATTACAACTCTCTATGGCTTTTGAAGCATGTGTCGATGATCTTGAGGGATTATATTTCTAATACTGCAAGCATCGATCATTAGTGATGAGTAGATATCAATCATGGCTTTATATTTTATGATTTATTTCATTAGATTAATTTGTTCTTAAATTACTCACATGAAAAAATTTATCAGTGATGAGAAGATATTGATCACGACTTCATATCATAAGATTTATTTCATTAGTTTATTTTTTTTCTAAATTACTCACATCAGTTTTATTTTACAAGTTTACTTTTTTTTGGAAACAACATCGCTATGTTATTCACTAGTGAAAAAAATAAAATTCCTTTTTATAGGATTTCGGTGTGCACCTAGAACCAACAATCAGATTTTTTTTAACATAGATAATTGATAACATAAATAATATTATATTATATATATACAAAAATAGTTTGAACCATGAGGTAAACCAATTATCCCAATATATATTAAAAACAATAAAGTACAGGATGAGACAACATCAAGAAAAAAATGTGAAACTACTTCCATAGAACCAAAAAAACTGATTTTCCAGAAACCAATAGAAGAGAAATTATCTTGCGTATCAGACACCATCCCTTCGTCTCGGTTGGTGGCCAATATTCCATGTCTTGGGAATTTTACACATCTTACCATTTTCATTCTAGGGATAAAGTATGTCTTCATTTAGGGTGGTATCCTCAAGAGTTCAAGGCACCATCCCACTACCCAAACCTGAGCCCTCTCATAAGGCCTTCATATCATTCTGAATCCTTAACTTGACTGCCTCAACTCCTGAGAATTTATCTACATCACAAAAAGATACTTTATTACTTCACAATTCATCACAAAATACCTCATTTCTATTTCCTCCATTAAAAATTTAACAAAAACTAATAGTTATGACAACAATTGAGTCCTTAGTAATAGATCCCTTATTGACAACATCTTCTGGCTGTTTCACATCTATAGGCTTCTTGAGTACATCCTCAGCCACATTCGGCTTAGTTACTGACCCATCCAAAATAGTAGGCCAAACAACAAGGGCTTCCATACCCACATTGTATTCCTGTACATAGGTCGCAAGAGCCATAGCAATAGGGGTGATGTTGTCATCCATCACTTGATTCATGCTAGTAGTAATAAAGGGTGTTCCATATAATGGGTCAGAAACCAACGCATTCAGAATCAGATATGGATGACCTTCATTGTCACCTTTCTTAAACCAGACCATAGATTTCCCTGGCTTGAGCTGAGTATATGAAGGAGTGTACATCTCAATAGAATTCTTCCCTTTCCTAGAAGAGGAGTATAAGTACAGGTAGCATGTTCCGCCATATCATCTGAAAAGTTAGATGCATCCCTAGAATCTAACTCAGAGGTAGAATTACAAATAATGGCCTTACCGGTGGCTAATTAGGGGTAGCCCAATTGATTATATATTTTGAAAATTTATAAAAAGGTATATTTAAAAATAAAAAATCAATTTAGAATTCATGATTATTTTTCATTTTATTTTCAAAATTCATGAAAAAATAATAATATTAATAATAAAATCAATATTAAGCGAAAAAATTATCTGATAATGTATTTCAATAAATTATAAAAATGTATATATGGATATACAAAATTATAAGATGGATTGTCTATGATCCTGATGTAACATGGACTGGGTCTCTAGTTTTGGGTACTCAGATCTCGTTGTAACATAGATTGTCTACAATCATGAATTAGCCATGAATACATTTATTGAAAATAATATCAAATTTACAGGAAAAAATGACAAAAATATTTAGTGAAATGATAGTGGAACACATTATTATGTGCACTTTTCTATGGTGGGGGTCATCATGAACATTTTAGCCATATATATTGAACTATTATTAAAGAATGATTTTTAAATATGTAATATAATATAAGAGATGTTGTTGATGAGCCTACAAGATGGACTGTACTCTCTTCCAAGATGAAGACACCTTTCCAAATGAGTAAAATTCTTTGTCGTAGTTTTTTATTCAAAAAAGGGAATAAATTAGTAGAGGGGTGGCTTAAAATAACATAGATTTTTTCATCAATAATATGTTTTAAAAATATTTATTCTAATTTTGAAAATATCAGTACACATATATTAATTAATAAAATAAAATTATTAAAAATTAATAATTTAAAATTTAATTTAAGATTATATTAATACAATTAAAATTAAATAAAATATCTCATTCATGGTAGTACAATAGAAATGGTTTTTGGCTTAACACCGATGTTTTAGCTAGTACTACATGAAGTTCAAGACTTTTAATAGAGGGCACAAGTTTATATTTCAAAAAAAATTATTCCTAAGTTAAAAAATTTAGGAGTAATTAATTAATTACTTACTTACACCTCACATCAAATTTTTGTACAATTTAATGTATAATTGAAACATATTTTTAACAAATATAATTATTAAATATGATTATTTATTAATTATTTTTTACTTTAAAATTTATAAAATGATTTCTATTATATTTTCGTGTTCATTTTTCTGATGGAAATGAATTTGATGAACAATGGTTTATTTCCATAAAATTACCAAATTTTGGGGTAAAAAACCATTGGTATTATTTCAAATAAGGACACCTGTCATCCTCAATTGAAATGTTATTACTATAATATAAAGACATTCCAAATGAAAAGTGGGGTTGGAGTTGCTACATTTTGTATTGTCAGAATGCACATGATCATCCTGAGGGAATGATAATCTATTTTTTTGTACAATGAATTTATTTTTAACAGCTTCATACAAATAATTTAAATGTACAACTCGTAGTAAAAATAAAATAATTACAAACATCCTAATTTTAAAATCTATTATTCATAATTTACATTAAAAGAGAATTATTAAATTTAAAACCAAGGATTCATTCTCAGATTATCATTATAATTTAGGATAGTGACACAAAAATCATTTTTTATTTGTGAGAATCAATAGAACATCAATCCATCGCATGTGAGCCTGGTATTACTCAAAATGCATGTTTTTCTTTAAAATTGACATTTTAATTCAAAATTAAAATCACATACTCCAAACTGATAAAATGTGATCATATTTTCTTGATCCACCTAAAGAATGTAATCTATAAATCATTTTTGATGTATTATAATCAACCACATGTTGACAAGACACATTGTGTACTTAACATGACTCGAATTGTATATTTTCAGTAGTGTGTTTACTTAATTTTTTTTGTCCACAACAAGAAAGTTATTCCCATCTCTAAATTATAATTAAAAAATGACATAAAATGATTCACTACTGCTGGCATGGTCTTTAAAAGCATTCAAAAAGGGAATTTACAGTACCAAAAAAGTGTCGATACTCAAAGTGTTTTTAAAAGGGAAGTCCTTTTTATCGATTCTAAAAATAACAGATAATGTCCCCTTCTATTGGCACTAAAAAGCCCTAAAAATGTTGTATTTTATCTATGCTAAAAAAGTAATGATAGAAGGGATCTTTATCAGTGCTTTTTTGGAACTAATAAAAGACCTCTTTTTCAGTGTTTTTTAGCACTGATAAAAGTCAAGGAAAATTAATATATTTTTTTAGTTTTTTTCCAAATCGGAGGGTGGAAAACCCACCATTTATCATCCCTTGATCCTCTTTTAACAGCGCTCATCCAACGTCCCCCATCCCCTTTAATACTGCTAGGTAGCCCCTCCCCCATCTAATAAGACAATGCACCAACTTTGGCGCCAGCACGCATGGATTCCATTACTGGGTTTTGTATCAGAGACCTCACCATAATATTCCAGTTACTTTTACACTCCACTATATTTCTCATGTCCGGTCTTAGTGGAGCCTGTTTTGCAACTCCAAAAACCCACCTCTAATAGGCTAAGGGCTTGTAACTAGCACTGAGTGGGCATATAGCTAACATGGGAGGCATTTCCTAAGTACCCGTACACTTTCACATATATCAAATCCACAAATAATGAAATGTAAAAAACCACCAAGAAAATAAATTCATGCATACTACTATCCCAATCAACAGAGTACGACAGATATAAAGCAAGAAAATTAAACCAGGAAAAAACACAAGTCCACTTAAAAGAGTCTGCAAAATAAAAAAACACAACCTGTAAACAAAAAGGGTACTAGGAATACTGTCTGAATTAATTGGAGAACCACATCTTGTTTAAACTCAGAAGGTATTTTCTGGTCTTGGTCTTACTCCTGGTCCTCCAAGTACTCCGTCAAAAGGTCACTTGTCTGCACAAGACACAACAACTGTGGGAAACACATGTGAAAGGGTGAGTATAAAATACTCAGTAGGACACCCCGAAACCAAAAAATAAATATGAAAAGGGAAGATACAATCATCTAAACACAATTATATGTCTATAGGATACAATGAGGATATATCTAGATATACTGAAAATACATTACCGTAGTCTATAGGTAAGTCACAACGACCGCATACCCATGCGGGGAAATTAGTCTGAGGATTGACAAAGCACTCACATGGGAGAACTCAATACTATGTTTGATAGCCATGATGATGTCCTTATGAGAATTACTGTTCATCTAGAACAATCATGAGAGAGATGGGTGCGCAAATATATTTGAAGATAGAACATGATACAACCATTTTTGGAGAAATCACTCTACAGGTGGGGAAGATCATGATACACATACGAGGTTTGCTACCACGGCCATGGTGTATACCATGAATCATCCAAATTATCATGATAAGTAGAGGATCGACGTCCGGTAGGATTGGTCATGCTGATACCAAACTCTTCCTAGGTCTAATAATTGAGAGAGGATCTTTCTTAGGGCCTCTCGAAGGGGACTCCCAACACTATACAAAACATACTGCGGAAGGGGGTTGTACACACACGAATAGGAAATGATATGAACTAGCCTTTTGGGGAAATATAAAGGGGAACTGACCCAATGGAAATTGTCCATGATATGGTGGAAAATGATTTCAATCCATGAGGAAAAAGGAACACGACGTGTAGAAGTGTCACAAGTCATGTCCATTGACACTTGGTAATGCCCATGTACGGTGCCCATGTCAGGAGAAAATGTCACATTGAAAAAGTGTACATGATGTGTTAAAAGTCATACATGTTGTTTCCATCCAACTGCAGTATGACCATGCTCCCCAGCCATGTGTCGGTACATGGCATCAACCTGTGTTTTCCTACCAATGTACCACTACATGGGGTCGCCTGCATAACTAGTCAGAGTATAACTGTATGGTGGAGTAAATGTTTTGTACTCCACCTAGTGTTCATGTATCCTCTGATACACTCACCAATTTCTAGGTAAATATCCACACATCGTGTGATGGTTTTCACACACCATGATCAACCTATCTGTCACCTAAAACCCAATCCGATATTGAATCGATCCCACACACCTTGTATCACGAGATACACACTGTGTTGTTCACGATTTTCTTAAATTATTGTTCTTTCTCCAGCACTTCTAATGATGTTCTGGTGTTTGATCTAATGATCTGTTTACTTCAAAATTGAAGATCCATGGGTTTCCTTCCCTTGAAACACCGATTCAGTATGTTTCGGGCCTTTGATCGGTAACAAAAACCAAATATGATTGTCCACATGAAGAGTTATCAAAGAAATATATCTCCCAAAATATGTTGATCCATCCATCACTATCATTGTCTCACCTCCTCTAGTTCATCACGATGCCAAATCTATGATTTTAGATCATTACACCATGAAACGAGTGCACAACGATCCTTCGTTCATAACCCCACAAAGAATAAAGAATGTACGGGGATAAAGGGAGAATAATAATAAAATAGAAATAAACCGAGGAAAAAAACTCAACTATTTTTCACGATGTCCTTGATCCATTATGTTAGAAGGATAAAACAAACAAAACAAACACAAATCAATTCCCCAAAATCAAACATGTAATCACCCATCCTACAAGAATGATCAAACCATGGGTCAACCTATTCATTGGTTTATCTGCATTCATCGTTGAAACTATCAATGGGAAAGAAGAATAAAAATAACATTCCCTAACTCGATTTTGGATCAGTCATTGATAAAGAATGATCATGATTCCATCATGGATGAGATCCTCCAACTCTTCTGGCACAATGATTAATGATTGCCCGATCTGTCGTCTTCCTTGTCGATAGATTTCTCCATGGTGTCTCTTCTCCACACCTCCAAAGAATTATATGGTTATAAGGTTAACCTTGCAAATTATTCATAACAACCTTCTTAAAGGATTCCTATCGCATTGTTGATTCAATAGTCAATAAAATTAATATTTATTTTATTTTATTCTTTAAACATCAAAAAACTAACATTCACAGTCAACCCGCACCAACTGATTTTAGGAATCACCTAAGGTAAATGTGCTGCTCTGAATTCAATGGTGCCCTCATATTTCTAATTCGGGCACCCATTTAGAATTTATTCCCCATTTTTAGGAAAACCACTTATGGGTAATATTTTATATATTTAATATATTTCAAAAAATTATTCATGGCACACCGGGCCCTAGAATCAAACAACGTCTCAACGCCTGATCTCAGATTAATCCCATATAATATTTAAAAATAATACATGGAAAAACCTGGACATTACATTCTCACCAACATAGGGATTTATGTCCCCAAAATAAAAAACAAATGGATACTCAAAATATGTGGGTACTATGCATGAATTTTAGCCTCCCGCTCCAATGTTCTCTCATGATGATTCTCACGCTGCTTCAAGACACATACCAATAGAATTGCTGAACCACAATGCATCATTTCCTAGAAATACTCTATCTCCACTAGGTACATATAAAAATTCACTTGATCCTCGATGTCCATCTCTCCCTAGTCGGTGATGTCCGAGGAATCATGCACGTACCTCCTCAGCTATGACATGTGGAAGACATAATGTACCCATAACAATTGTATGGGTAGATCTATGTAGTATGCCACCTCGCTAACTCTACATAGTATCTAAAAACGGGTGAGGAACCTCAGAGATAACTTATTTCCCTGGCCAAATATTTGTGACCCACGCCAAGGTGAGATCCGAAGGAACACATGATATCCTTCCATGAAATAAAACATCCTTTGTATGAGGGTGGAATGTAATGCCCCAGCATAACTGAGTCCAAACAACCTCCTTCATTCTCTTCCACTACTGATATGTGAAATGAGAATCATGATCTAAAACAATCATCGATGGAACTCTACAAAGCCAAACTATCTCCTTCAACTAAAGGTTTCCCAATATCTTTGCTGAACTATGCTCCCAGATAGCAAGGAAGTGGGCCAACTAGGTGATTAAGTCAATGATCACCCAGATGGAATTGTGTCCCCTGGATGACCATGGTGAACCATCATGAAGTCCACTGATATTCCATGTCACTTCCACTCTGGCACATCAATGGGTTGAGCCGTAGCCACTGTAACTTGGTGCTCCGCCTTCTCCTGATGATAAGTAAGGCATTAGGATACAAACTCTGCAACTCCCTTTTTTATTCATGGCCACTAGAATTTATGTTGGAGATCCTGGTACATCTTCTCAACACATGGATGTACCATAAAAATGGGATGTATGAAACTTCCTCTGGACCTCCTCCTATAATTCCACTGGTTCAACTGTGCGCCCTCTAAAAAGAACAATGTGTTCCCCACATATTTCATATCCATCAATAGCATGCCCTATTGATATCTGAGCACATAGAGTTTCACTTTAGGTATCAGCATGTTGTGTCTCATTGACTTGTTTGAAGAGTGGTTGGGGTGACAAACAACAACTCAAGTTAAGATGAATCATCTACATTCATGAAGGATAACTGTAACAATTCCAACTACTCTGTCTCCTTGCTCAACACATGAAAACTTGATCTCTAGTTAAGAGAATCTGCCACCATGTCACCCCATGAGCGTAGAAAATTTCAAATACATATTCCTGGAGGAACTGTAGCCACCTTTTGTAATGACCCTATGTTTCATCAATGGAAATTCCATTCTTATAATTTTGTCATATAATCATATGAAATTATAACAAAAGGAACCACTATGTACTATGAGACCTTTAATCATAATATTCTCACTTCTGTGATTTGAATTTTAAAAATCTGACATACACAGTTGTGATCAGTAAGATGTTTGGAGTCTGATTAGATAGACTTATTTTTTTGTGTGAATACTAACTAACCCTTATGAATAGTGATGTTACCCTTATGAATAGTAATATGAACCTTATGAATATTAAATTCTCCAAAATAATAGTAACCTCACTCATGAATGTATAAATAATATTTAGGCATCTTATAAGTGATAATATGACCATAGTAAAAGTATTGGTATTTTTGTAAGTCATAAATAATTAATTATAATTAAATAATTAATTTAAAAGAAAAATAAATTTACTAATAGGTCTTAAAAATTAAAATTTAATGTCTTCTAGTTTTAAGATAATTTTACAAGACCTTATAAAATTTCTTGAAAGCATTATAAAATCAATCATAGTTTTAAAATTCATTCAAGTAAATTAAGATTTTAGTTAAAACATTAAATTAATCAAACATATGAAATGATTTTTGAAAAATGGATTTTATTTTTGGTTTCTACACACCAATAAATTGTTAGTGTTAATTTTGTTGGATTTTTCTAAAATACTTGAATTTTTTAAATAGAAAAATACAATAATTCATGATAAGTGCTAAAACCTAAATTTATGCATCATGATTGAGTCGTGGATGATGTAAATGGACATTGGTTCGAAAATCATACTACTAGTTTCTATTACAACAATCATTACTACAGCTTTTCTTATGGAAAAATTATAAACTAATGATTAAAATATAAAGATAGCCCTCCTCCCCTCCACAATAAAAACCACCCACACTCCTCTCTTCCTTTCACTCCTCTCAAGCCTTATTCATTATCTAAATTTTACTGAAATACCTCCCAAAGATCCTCCCCCACATAAAAAATCTCTTTGTATCCTCAAAAGACCAAATCCTCTCCATTTAATAGGCTCTCAAGGAAGATTAAATCAAGAGTTAATTCCTCATTTCTTTTCATTCATTTTCTTTTCATGTTCCTTTGTTCTAATTTTTTTCCTAACCTCTCCACATAAAAATGTTATGAAAACTCCAGTACCTAATATGTAATGAAATATTTTTATGATAATGGAATAAGTTATTATTATCTTCTCCTTTACCCTTCTTTTATACTAGTAGTAAAAACACCATCCGAGATTTGTTAATTTATGACATTCAAGGACGATGGGTTTTCAATTCCTCTTACCATATTACAATTCTTGTCAGGAAACAATTTTTATGGTTGAACTAGCGTAATTAATATGTATTTTATTTTATGTGATGTTCTTGAATCGGTTTTCTCACATGATGTAAAATAATAATACAAAACAGGTTATTTATGAGAAAAATCGCCCAATTAATCCAAGCATTTATCATTAATGATGATTCACCTTCACTGCAAATAACCAAATGAATTTTATAACCATTTAATCTTATAGATGTTCAATAATTTCATATAAATTCAATTATGGACAACCATTCTCATCATACATGTTTATCCGAACATGAATATAAGTGAACCACTCAATAAAACCAAGGAAGAAAATGCTCCCAAACAATTAAATTTAACACCATAACCAATCAAAAAGGTTATGAATGAACTCAAAAAAGTTATAATAAATAAATAAAATTTAGTTTAGGTTAATTAATTATTAATTAATGAACCTAATTTTATTATCCAGGTCATTAAGATCAAGTGAAGAACACTATTAGACTTAAGGTAAGAGATCCCCTCTTTTTTTCTCACATTTATTCAAGAATCTCCTCTATGTTATGCCCTTTTATGTAAAATTACTAATGACGGGGTATGATTTTACACCTTCCCCATACTTATCTCATAATTTATAAAATATGAGTAACCCCTTTCCCTCTCATTAATCCAGCATAAGTACACCTGATATCATGCCGATATTATGTAAGGGCTTCAACACGAACCTCCATTATTCCATCAGGTTGTTCTTTCCCTCTTTTTTTCCCAAATAAAATCCTATATTATTTATATGTACATATTATAATTTAATTTTATATTTATAACACATGTATCATGATCTTGTATCCATTCTCTTTCGGGGATATACATCCTTTTAAGTGATTCCTTCCTCAATACTTCTCGATAAGCAAACCCATTTTAAGGGAATATCCTAAATTCAAACCCAATTTCAAGGGAACTCAACCACATGTTTAAATAAGAAAATGTTCTTATAAATATTGTTTTTTTATTATGAAAACCTTCTTGGATCACTTTTGGTTTTATATAAATGTGTATTCTCTTTTCAATTTTAAATGCTCATTAGTATTTTCCTTAAAACCACAATAAAATGTTTTAATGGAAAAATATTTTAAATAACATTATTACAATATTTCAATTCTATTTGACATCACTTACCATGATATATGACTATTTTACCTTATGAATGTTCACATATGTTTTAATTCCTTTCATTTATGGAAATTTTTTTGATACATCCATTCATTATGCCTTATGACATGTTTAGGATATCCACTTCTTTCCATGGGTTCCCATATATTTATGTATGATTGATTATGTATGACTATTAATGTGGAAAACATATTCATTTACATGTTAATATGGGTGTTCCCAGTTACCTCTCCAATTCATTGGGTAATGTTAAGTCTCATGAGTTGTGATGTGCAATGGTTTTGGCAGTTATCCTTGACTCATGATATCATTTTTAACGGTGTTGGTGGTTAACCTTGACTTGTGAACCTCTATATGCAATGACGCTTGAATCATGCTAAATTAATTAATTATTTTTCTATAACATTACTATGAATTCATGTTTACATGATCCCTTGTTTATATGTTGTGATTCCATGTGATCCATGCCTTTTATTTTCATTATTCCCTACCTTCAAACCCATGTGTTAAAGCTTTATTAATATGATTTTTCCCTTACTAGTCATTTGGATCATACCATCATTCATGTGATCCCCATGGTACCATTTTTAGATTTAAGGTCTCAATGTAAATTAGGATCTCTTTATGAAGATTAAATAGAGAAGTGTTTTTTATCCCATGTTTTTAGTTTTATGTACCTAGTCTTCAAAGATACTTGATTTTATGATCCTTTTCTTGTAATTTGATTGTTAATTATGCTTAAAATCATGTAATGATATATTTAAAAGTCTAGGGTAGCTATACCATATATTTCTCATGTTTAAATCTTTTTGAGAGAATATATACATGAGTCTCTTTTGATTAGAGTTGACAATAAACGACTTTCCCATTTGGTAGAGTCGCCACATACTCAATACATTGACTACTGCTACTAACTCAAGATCATGGGTCACTTAGTCATGCTCATGTTGTATCAACTCGAACAAACCATAAGGATTCACTACTTTCCTCTCTATCGAGACACAACCAAGCCAAGTTCTTGATTTTTTGTAAAACACTACGTACTTGACACCCTCCTCCATCAATCTCGATATTAGGGCTCTTGCCAAACTCTAGCTCAACTACTGAAAAGCCTACTGAAACCTTTCTATCCCCATGAACGGATTCCCCTTTTGGTACAAAGATGTCATTAGTACTGATACCAGAGAGAAATCGTGAATGAATCTCCCATAAAATCCTTGCATCCCAAGGAAGATATGCACCTCTGTCACACTCCTAGGTGGATTCCATGATAACACTGCCTCAATCTTGGTTGAGTCCACCGTCACCTCATCTACTGAGATAATGCTTCCAAGAAAGTGGAACACCTTAATTTAAAACTAACACTTATAGAGTTTCCTATAAATCTAGTGCTCGTTAAATGTGTCCTGATGCATCCTAAAGTGTTATGTGTTCTACTCCTTGGACGCCGAGTGCATAAGGATATCATCGATGAAGAATACCAAAAACCAATTTATGTTTGGATAGAAGATCTGGTTCATGAGTCCCATGATCACTATTGGGGAGTTCTATATGCCAAATGGAATCACCATGCACTCATAATTCCCATAGCAGCATCTGAAAGCCATGTTCGATATATCCTCATCTGATACTCGCAGCTGGTGATAGCCCGACCAGAGGTTAATCTTCAAGAACCATTATTACCCTCTCAACTGGTTGAAGTGTTCATCGATCCTCATAAATAGATACTTATTCTTTACCATTACCTATTTCAAGCGTCTGTAGTCCATGCACAACCTCAAGTTCCCATATGCATTTTTTCCAAAAAAAACTGGGGCCGCCCAAGGTGAAACAATGGGACTCATGAACCCCTTCCTCTAAAAATCTTCCAAATGAACCCTCCTCTCAAAAAGATCTATGGGAGCCATCTGATATGTTGTTGAGGATATTGGTGCCACCTCAAGGTGTAGATCAATGGAGAAGTCTATCTTCCGATCGAGAGGTAATCCTAGAACAATTTCAGGGATGTCGTCCTCGTACTCTGCCGCTACAATTGGGAACTGGAAACTCATAATATCCACTACACCAAGGGTTATGGTATCCAATTAATGATCCATTATCTACTAACCTCCTATGAATGAGTGCATCATGTGATTCTTAGGTTCCATTTTAACCAATAAAGGTAAACCTCATTTTCATCACTATAGACACACTGTACCCTTCGCCTAAAATAGTCAATCATTTCATGTAATTAAGATAATCAATTCACACCAAGAATGAAATCATAAGGCCTTGACATCACCACCAAGAAATCCAAACTGAAACTCTCACCTCCAAGAGGTGGGCCGCACTGTCGGCACCAGTGCGTGATCATTGGGTCTCTTCTAGTAGGAGTCTCTATGTATTAGGTTCAATTAAATGGTTTTAACCAAAATCTCTCAGTATTAAACACGATATGTGGAAAGAAAGGAATGACTATAACCATTGAATATAATTAAGAAGGTTATAGTTGAAAAGAACACATATCATGCCTCGAATCATCCCACAAGATCCTAGTCCATAAGCCCCGACCGTATACAGTTTTCCCCACCCCTGTCCTCCAGCTCCCTGAGCCTGGAATGGACCACCTTGGAATCAACCACCACCTGTCTCTCACCCAAATCCTCTTCGGTATCCGCCGCCCTATAGATCTTCATTCTCCTATCGTCATCTCCACCTCTGCGGTCTATCCACCATTTCCCCATCAGTAGTATAATGGGTTGGAAAATATCATGTGAGATGTCCCCTTCTATTGCAGGCATAACACCACCTCTCTCTAGGATGTCTAGACCCACCCTATGAGTTATAAAATGCAGATCCTCTACCCTAGGGTATCCTCTTGAATCATCTAATATGTCCATGTTTCGAAGGCTGATGTTGGATCCTCGATACTGAGGTCTTGCCTCCTACTTTCCCACTATTGACGATCGTTGACTTTATCATCTTTTCCAAGTAACCTTCAACCACCAATGCTTTCTCAAGCACCCAAACATTAGTATTATTTATTAAAGGGGTAACACAAGATCTAATGTCTCTATACAGACCCCGCTCGAAGGTACATGCCTTGAAATACTGATCGTTTACCATATCCATCATGTACCTGGAATGATTGGTAAACCTTGATGAATATTCAGATATTAAAATGTCTCACTGGAGGAGCTATAGAATCTCTAAGATACACATATATTTAATCTTGTAAGTTGAGAACTTCTCTCTATAATGTTTCTCAAGCTCCTCCCAAGAAAGGGTTTCCTTATCGTAAGAGCGGGAAACTAAACCCCACCACCACCCTACTGAACCTTGAAGAAGGCCCATCTCATGATAACCATCTAATCCGCTGGTGTTTTGACTAGAAGGAAAATATGAGTCACCATCTCAAGCTAGTCCTCGGAAGCCTATGTGTCAAGATCGCCTTAGAAATTGAGGGGTATCAACTGGTGAAACTCATGAAGTGTGCTCAACTTTCACACCTCATCCGCTGGTACTGTGGGTACTGTGTGCTTCACTATGGGTGGGGCATGGCTGGTGCATCACATGGAGGTGTCATCTGGGGAACTAATCCTTACATCAAAGCATCATCACTAAGGGGATCATCCTCATGATCAAGTTACCGAATACATGCTGGTATGCATTACACAGTTGTCCTGTATGAAAACAATATGTTCCACAGTCATTGAGTATATCAGGATAGCTGACTCAATAAAGACATGGAACCACAACCAATCTATATATGATGCATATACCATTGTTATTCCTACAACAAGTGTTTTCATGTATCGAGTTTAAATGATGGTTATCAGTGTCCTGGTGTATGAATACATCTGTCGCCGCACCAAAACTAGAGTCCCTGGCCTAGAATCCAAACTCAAAACACCCACTATTTCCCCAAACCTATATCGTAGACTCTAGATCCTAATGTATTACAAACTGCTTTGATACCACTCTATAATGACTCGTCCTGGTGGGGCCCATTCTATATCTCCCCAAGCTCAACTCCAATAGGCCAGGGGCAGGTGAAAAGCTCCGAGTAGGCATATCACTAACATGGGAGGCATTGCCTAAGTACCATTACACATACATACATCTCCAAGACACAAATGATGAAATGTAAAAACCACTATGAAAATAAATGCATGCATACTGCTATACCATCCATCATTGTAGTACAGAAGTGACGCAGGTAATGTAAACTGCGCCAGAATACAAGCCCCCCAAAAAGAGTTTGTAAACTACAAAGCCCTACCTATGAACAAAAAGGGTATTAAGACTGATATATGAAGCTGTATGAGTGCCTCTACCTTTCTGAACACACAAAGTACCGTATGGTCATATTCAATGTCCCGGTCCACATAGAAATCCATCAAAATTCTTCTTGTCTGTACAATAAATGACACATGCAGGAAATTCCCATGTTGGGGTGAGTATAAAAATACTCAGTAGGACACCCCGAAACTAAAATTAAATACACAAAGGGAATATATAGTCATCTCTACACAAGTATATGATTATAGAATATAATAAAAATATATCCAGATATACTCAAAACTCCGACCTGCAGTCTATAGGTAAGTCATAATGATATCATAAGCACACTAGGGATTCAGTTCGATGATTCCGAAAGAACTCTTCTAGGGGAACTGACCCCTGAGTCTAATAGCCTTGATGTATTCTTTCTGAGTAGTACTATTCTTTGGGATCCTTCATGAGAGAGATAGTTTCTGTAATAACCCGAGATTTTATAAGATATATTCTTTTTAATTTCTTTCATATCTTATGTTGTATGATACACCAAGATTATCTTGCGCTATACGCAACACCGTATTAGCTTGCAGTATACGCAACACTAATCCTAGATCGTGTTACACACAATTTCAT
This sequence comes from Viscum album, assembly GCA_963277665.1. Taxonomy (NCBI): domain Eukaryota; kingdom Viridiplantae; phylum Streptophyta; class Magnoliopsida; order Santalales; family Viscaceae; genus Viscum; species Viscum album. The sequence continues at coordinate 317,151,748 of OY728140.1, forward strand.
GTTTTTTTGATAGTAGTTATTATAAGAAACATTGAGTATATATATATATATTCAATGTATTTTGTTATACGCAACAACAAAGGAGTCATTCACTACACGCAATCACGGCCTTTCTCGACAGAGTGTGTTGTACGCAATACCGGGTTTTACTAAACAACGATATATTATTATAATATTATTATGAACTAGCCGTTATGAATAGTATTAACTAAATTTTTAATTTTATAACATTATTATTCATCTCACACATTTTCTAGAACATGGTATAAGAACAAAATGAATTTTTCGGGTAAAATACGTATTTTTCAAAAAATGCAGTTTTGCCGCCTTTTAATGGCGCACCCACATTAAATCTTGTTTTTACATGTTTATAAGTTCCAATTTTACAAAATAAAATTATTCTTTGGAATATAGATATAAAATTTTACCTAGGATAAATTTTTCATATTATTCTGATAACTTTCGTATTTTAATGAATAGTAAAAACACGCTATATTTTAATTAAAAACAACTTTTTTCATCATAATAACTTATGTGGTTAAATTATAATATTAAATGATTTAAAAGTATAAATAGAATATATTTTTACCATTTAATATAATGTATGTCATCAGTATTGATTTTACCTTGAATTCGTAGGTTAAATCAATTCAATCTTTTGCAATGTTTTAAAGAAAAACCCGTTTTCTTTTGACAACGGGATTAATTTTAATTTAATTTCTGAACATTTTGTGTAATAAATTTGGAAAAATTGATTCCATATTTGGAATCATTGGGTCCAAATTATGTTAATAATCTACTTTTTATTTTTGGGCATTACGAATAGTAACTACGGTAAATTTTATTTACCATAGTTAAAGGTAAATCAGGTAATTAAGGGTAAATATAAGATTATAAAATTACCCTAACACCTGCCAAAATTCTATTGGATGGATAAAAGGATACCCATATCACCTAAGGGTTGTATTATATTCATTTTATAGTCTTTTTAAATAAAAATAGTTTAATTATTTTTAAAACCAAAGAAAGTGACAACATGTCACTATCTTAAATCTTATAAGTATATTAATTTTAATTTAATGATGCAATTAATGAAATTCGAACATGAATAGTCTCCAGAAAGAAAATAAAATTATCTACATCATATGAATTTATTTATAATTTTTATGGATTAAATAGCTATCATTAATTATGACACAATAGTGATGCAGAAATTGTTTATCTAGTGAAAAATCAAGAATATAGTTTTAATTAAACTAATAGTGACCATAAAAGGCACAAAACCCTGACCAAAACTTATTTTTCATGTAACGATAAACCATAACCATCAAATAGTCTAATATTTGACCATTTGGAGCATTATAAAAGCGATTATGACACTAATATTATTTTATTTTAAATGATTCCAAAGTTGTCACCTTAATAATTTAATAAATATAACAATTTAAATATTGTGATTTTAATATGATAAATTCTAGTAAAAGTATTATTGTGAACGGTAATAGATTTATATTCATCATAGTATTTTATTTTTAATTTTCATGCAACAAATAAGTATATTATATAATTATACCAAAATGTTGTATTAATTATTTTATTAAGAGATAAACCAAATAAATAATTTTAAAAATAATAAACTAAATATTATATGAACTATTTAATGTGATCCAATAATTTTATAGATACATATTACCTTTTATAAATATATTAAATCTTTTAGTTCGATCATATCTTCTGTATATATTTTATTTAAATTCAAATAAATGAATAGTGTCAAAATTGACACTATTGTTATTTTATAAACATAACATATTATAAAATTGATTAAAAATAACAAAAATATTTACAAATTATAAATTTAAATTTATATGGTATATAATGTTATAAAGGAACCAATTATGGAAAATTCACAACAAATAAGTACTTATTTGTTATATTTTAAAATTTAGAATGTTATTACCGCAAATAAAATTAAATTGATTAAATAAGGAAAAATCAAGTTGATAATGTTTAAAGTAATTTCCTAACATGTCTAAATTTTATTGGTTTATGATATTATAACCCTATCTCATCTAATCTTCTAATTTAGTCATTTTTTGAATTTTTTATGTGGGGTTTGAATTTATATTAAACGAAAATATTTGAGGATTCCAAAGGTGCCCCTCTCCTCCCTTATAAAAGGGCACCTCCTCCCTCTCTTCCTCACACCACATTGAGCCTTCAATCTCTTCCAAACCCTGCCAAAATATCTTCGACACTTCCCTAGAAACATACTAGAGGTTCTGGTCTTCTTCAAAGACCAATCCTAGTTCCCTAAAAGGAGGTTTCAAAAAGGCGTGTCGAAAGAAAAGGTAATATCTGTTACCGATTCTTTCAACTTTATTTCTTCTTATACTTCTTCTTCTTTAGTTTTTTCATTATGAAGTAATAACATTATTATCTCTAATATACTGATATGTTATTATAATTATGAAACAACCATATTTCACCATCTATCCATCCTATAGAAAATGAAATCACTGCGCGTGCGTACGTACGGAATACCGTCTCCACACCGTGGTATAATCTGTTTTCCACCATCACCTTACTTGGATAGGTATAATGGTGTAAATAATGACTATATATGATTATTGTAAAGTGATATTGATTTTTAAATAGTATACATTCACTCCAATACAATTCCACGATCATGGGAATGATATCATCGCCCTTGCGTACGTACGGACTACCGTCTCCACGAACGCGATGAGATTTATTTTCCATGATTAACCATTCAAGAATGATTATAAATTATATATAACAAATAATAATTAAATATATTGCATAATAATTCTACTGGATTTTTATATATATATATTTCATCTATTTAATTTCATTCAATTCAATAAGGAAACGAAAACAGTGTTCATGCGTACATACGACCTACCGTCTCCATGAACGATGTATTTCATTCCTTTTATCAATCTATAATATATATGTATATGATTAATATATAATATATATAAATCATGTTTTACATTATGGAATTATGTAAATCAGGATATAAGTAATAATATAAAGAACTACAAGTCGAAACATATACGATAAATGAAATGATTTTACCCAAAACACTGCTTTTACATGGAATTTACAAAATAACGGGTAATATAATGTCATAAGTGAAACATATATGATATCATAAAAATGAATATGATTCTGTAATAAGTCAATGACATTATTTAAATCATTATACATGAGGTTTGGATACGTACGAAGCATATCGGATCGAAGGTAAGGGATAATTTTTCAAATCTCATTTTTATCCGAGATTGCGTATTAGTAAGTATTTACTGGGGTTATTTCTATCATCCGGGTCCATGTGCTATAAAAGTGTTTTCATGTATTTTAAAGTCCGTTTTACCCATTTTTACTTTTACTACATAGTATGTATGGAATATTTCTTTTATGAGGTACTTTTTGACTTTTCCGACAAAAGTATGAGAAGAATGTTTTTTTAACGTATACGGCATGAAAGGATTTTTACGGTTTTATAAAGCCTTATTTTCATGAAGATTCCTCCAAAATATTTCATGACTATTTTCAACAAATCCTTCTCTTTTAAAATTTCATGACATTTTTTGAAAAGAAAATGATATTTAAGAAGAATGGATATTTTCCTCAAGAATTCATTTCAACTATTTTATCAAAACCATTTTCCATATAAGATGAAATTACTTCATATGTGTATGTTTCAAGTATCATGTCTCTATTATTTACATGGTTACAGTTTACTTATTATGAAATGATATCCATTTATTTTATATGGATTATGTGATGATGGGATGATGTTTATGAAACCCATTTTATTCGTTGGGTTATTATGAATGTTGTATGTTTATTTTGTGGCACAAGTAAAAATGATTTCATTATTAGATGGGTGGGACCTATATCTCCCTCCATTGAATTGGGTAAAGATTTATATCTCATGAGATAGACATGGCTGGAACAAAAAGTTAAACCGGTTTAGTAATACAGGACTGGAACGAGGAGTGAACTCGATTCAGAAAGGGACTTTTTCCACTAAGATGGTCTTGGAAGCAATGCCTTGGATAATATGGAAATCATATCATGTGCTTAATGGTTTCAACAATTACTTGTTTTATTCCCATGCTATTTTATCATTCTTAATTTTTCTTTATAATCTAAGCCTTACGTACTTCCATGTTTTATGTCAATGATGTTTAAACATTATGTTCATGTTTTTAAGTTCAAATGTATATGGTATGTTTTATTTTATCCATGCTTACCCTTACTGAGCATTTGAGATCACCCTTTTTATGTTTTATTTTCCCCAGGATATAAAGAAAGGTTTTAGGCATGAAAAAAAGGGGAAGATATTTATGGGAGATGTTGAAGATCTTTCACCACAATTAGAATATTACGTTCCATGTTTCCAAAGACACTAAACTATTACGGTCCTTGTGTGTCTGTTTTTGTTATGTATTAAGTATTCCGCCAAAATAATGTAATGTCCATGTACGTCAAGCTTCAGGTTTCTACAGTTGGTATCAGAGGAAAGGTTTAGTCAACCTTTGGAAACTAGGATGAAAATTTTTTATTGAGATCTCTAGTGATATTTCTAAGGTATGTCTAGGGATGTCCCTAAGGATAAGTATACGTATAGGATATAGTCCTAGAACTACGGTAACGATCTTAGAAATTAACCTAAGATGTTAGAAATTGAGTGTACTCCCCATTTAATTTGTTGTTTTCCATAGTATTATTTTTTCCTCTCAAACTATTCTTTTTGGGTTTTAGGAAATGGCTGGAAATAGGAAGATTCATGATAATGAAGGATATAACGGACAATGGAATGATATTATTCATGAGAAACCAAATGAAAGGGGATTTGGAAGTCCAAACATTGTTATTATGACTAATCAGAAATCTCATAATATGATCAATAATCTCAACTTTGGTAAGTTTCCTAACTCAGATAATAAGAGAAATATGGAGTTTCATGATGATCATAGAGGAAATAAAGTTCAATTTCCCTCATGTAAATCATGTGGGAAGAGGCATCAGGGAGATTGATTCAAAGGAACTGGAAGATTATTTAGGTGTGGAAAATAAGTACACAAAGCCAATAAGTGAAAAGGAAAAGGTTCAGTTAACACCATGGACAAGGATAATGGTATTGCTACAACATCAACAATGATTAGATGTTTTAAATGTGGAATGTATGGGCATTATGCAAACCAATTCCCTAAGAGATAATATGATGAAGAAAATCAGCATAGTCATATGAGTAGTATTTATGTGGATGATGATGAAGACACTACAAATGAAATATGAGATGAAAGAAATGATGAAGCTCAGTCAGTGGTTTAAGAAGTTAGTGGAATGATTGTATGTTTATAAAGAATAATGTATGGTACTATGGAATAAAGAATCATCTAAGGATTGTTACACTATTGTTTTTCCTAAATTATTTGAAAGTATATGTTGAATGGTACCGGTAACCATGGAAGGTTATTCAGATATTTCTAGAATGTGGATGATATGCGCAAAATGAAGGGATAGGAAGATAATGAGATTTTTTATTGTATTCATGAGCTCATGACTGATATAAGGACTAAGTGATATTATGGTTTGAGTATATAGAATTTTTGGGATTTTGGTATGTGGAAAGAGTTACCTTTTGATAGTATACATGTTTTCACTAAGGTTCTATGGTAATTTATGTTTCAAGAGAATATATGACTAAGGTATTCATGTGTTTGGAATACAACCAACAAGATATATCTTATGATATATGTGGGATAAATGCTTGTATTCACATTCTTGGTAGACAACCTTTCTTATAATTTTTTTCTTTATACTATGATCTTGGACCGAAGTATTTTTGATAAGCCTAAAGATTGGAATGGATTATGTTAGACATAAGTTAGTATTGTCTATGGATAAAACTTTTTTTCGATATTATTGATGGGATGTTATAGTAATGTAGTTTTATAAAAAGGACAACCTGCAGGACTGGCGACAACCCATCGCGTCCGACAAGGCTGTGGGAATCGAAATCACAACCGAAGTGCGACTGGCCTTTATCGCATACCACTGTCCTATAGTAAGTCCCTAGTTAGTAGAAACTAGTTTTTTTATTAAGCGGCATTATAGATGAAGTATAAGTTCATTTTTGGAATCGTATATGATTAACCTCACCATAGATAGACTTATGTATATTTGATAACTTTTTCTAACATTTTATTTGATACAAATGGAATGAGCCATCATTCTATCACATGATCTATTATCACTTCACGAATAACTAATTCAACTTCATTTCTTCAAGAGATGAATTGGAAATTGTTCAAAGCACGAACAACAGTGAGATTGTACCAAAATCAAGTAAGTATTTCTTCTAATTCACATTTTTCAACTTAATGGAAATGATATTGAAAACCAAAAATGTTTTCCTAGTTCTATTATATCCAATGAATCAGATAGTACCTTATATCAGCACAAATCTATGGCTTTGTGATTGTTGGTTTTTTCATAGCCCTGTTCTCTACCACTTTCCATCAGAACTTGATGGTTATATTTCTAATCCATATCCATATTTTCACTTATGTTCTCTTATGTGGAAACCCAGTATTAGTTTATTTGGGTAACCATTACGTTTCATACTTTATTTTTTAAAGATAAGTTTTGGTATTCCTTTTTTACAATGTGGGTTTCAGTTAAATAAACTTTCAAGTAGAAAACCATTTATAACCTCGACGAATTTCGAGGGCGAAATTAATTTTAAGGGGGGTAGAATGTAATAACCCAAGATTTTATAAGATATATTCTTTTTAATTTATTTCATATCTTCTGTTGTACGATACACCAAGATTATCTTGCACTATACACAACACCGTATTAGCTTGCAGTATAAGCAACACTAATCCTAGATCATGTTACACACAATTTCATGTTTTTTTGATAGGATTTATTCTACGAAACATTGATTATATATATATATATTCAATGTATTTTGTTATACACAGCAACAAAGGATTCGAGCACTACACACAACCCTGACTTGGCTTGCATTACACGCAATCACAACCTTCCTCGATAGCGTGTGTTGTACGCAATACCTGGTTTTACTAAACAACGATATATTATAATAATAATATTATTAACTAGCCGTTATGAATATTATTAACTAAATTTTGAATTTTATAACATTATTATTCACCTCACACATTTTCTAGAACATGGTATAAGATCAAAATAAAATTTTTCAGGTAAAATAAGTATTTTAAAAAAAATGAAGTTTTGCCACCTTTTAATGGCGCACCCACTTGTTTTTTACATGTTTATAAATTCAAATTTTACAAAATAAAATTATTCTTTGGAATCAAGATATAAAATTTTACCTTCGATAAATTTTTCATATTATTCTGATAAATTTCATATTTTAATGAATAGTAAAAACACGCTATATTTTAATTAAAAACAACTTTTTTCATCGTAATAACTTATGTGGTTAAATTATAATATTAAATGGTTTTAAATTATAAAAATAATATATTTTTACCATTTAATATAATGTATGTAATTAGCATTGATTTCACCTTGAATTCGTAGGTTAAATCAATTCAATCTTTTGCAATGTTTTAAAGAAAAAACCGTTTTCTTTCGACAACGGGATTAATTTTAATTTAATTTATGAAAATTTTGTGTATCGAATTCAGAAAAATGGATTCCCTAATTGGAATCAGTGGGTCCAAATTATGTTAATAAGCTACTTTTTATTTTTGGGCATTATTAATAGTAACTACAGTAAATTTTATTCACCATAGTTAAAGGTAAATCGGGTAATTAAGGGTAAATATAAGATTAAAAAATTACCCTAACACCTGCCAAAATTCTATTGGATGGATAAAAGGAGACCCATATCACCTAAAGGTTGGATTAGATTCATTTTATGGTCGTTTACAATAAAAATAGTTTAATTATTATTAAAACCAAAGAAGGTGACAACATGTCACTCTCTTAAATCTTATAATTATATTAATTTTAATTTAATGATAAAATTCATGATACTTTGAACATGAATATTATCCAAAAAGATTATAAAATTATCTAAATTATATGAATTTATTTATAATTTTTAGGGGTTAAATAATTATCATTAATTATGACACAATAGTGATGCAGAAATTGTTTATCTAGTGAAAAATCAAGAATATTGTTTTTATTAAACTAATAGTTACCATTCAAGGCACAAAACCCTGACCAAAACTTATTGGTCATGTAAATATAAACCATAATCATCCAATGGTCTAATATTTGACCATTTGGTGCCTTATAAAAGCGATAATTTTTCAAATCTCATTTTTATCTGAGATTGCTTATTCGTAAGTATTTACTGGGGTTATTTATATCATCCATGTCCATCTTTTATAAAAGTGTTTCCATGTATATTTAATGTCCTTTTACATATTTTTGACTTTTACTACATAGTATGTATGTAATCTTTCTTTTACGAGGTATTTTTTGACTTTTCCGAAAAAAGTACGTGAAAAATGTTTTTTAACGTATACGGCATGAAAAGATTTTTACAGTTTTATAAAGCCTTATTTTCATGAAGCTTCCTCCAAAATATTTCATGACTATTTTCAAAAAAATAAATTTATTTTAAAATTTCATGACATTTTGTGAAAATAAAATTATTTTTAAGAAGAAAGGATATTTTCTTCAAGAATTCATTTCAAGTGTTTTATTAAAACCATTTTCCATCTAAGATGACATTACTTCATATGTGTATGTTTCAAGTATCATGTCTCTATGATTTACATTGCTACACATTCCTTATTATGAAATGATATAAATTTCTTTTATATGGATTATGTGATGATGGGATGATGTTTATGATACCCATTTTATTCGTTGGGTTATTATGAATGATGTATGTTTATTTTGTGGCACAAGTAAGAATGGTTTCATTATGAGATGGGTGGGACCTATATCTCCCTCCAATGCATTGGGTAAAGATTTATATTTCATGAGATAGACATGACTGGAACGACAAGTTAAACTTGTTCATTAATACAGGACTGGAACGAGGAGTGAACTCGATTCATAAAGGGACTTTGTCCACTAATATGGTCTTGTCAGCAATGCCATGGAAAATATGGAAATCATATCATGTGCTTAATGGTTGCCAAAATTACATGTTTTATTCCCACTCTATTTTATCATTATTAATATTTCATTATGATATATGCCTTACATACTTCCATGTTTTATGTCATTGATGTTTAAACATTATGTTCATGTTTTTATGTTCAAATGTATATGGTATGTTTTATTTTATCCATGATTACCCTTACTGAGCATTTGATTTCACCCTTTTAATGTTTTCTTTTCCCCAGGATATAAAAAAATGTTTTAGGCAAGAAAAAAAAGGGGAATATCATTATGGGAGATGTTGAAGATCTTTCACCACAATTAGAAGATTACGTTCCATGTTTCCAAAGACACTAAACTATTACAGTCCTTGTGTGTCTGTTTTTGTTATGTATTAATTATTCTGCCAAAATAATGCAATGTCCGTGTATGTCAAGCTTCAGGATTCTATAGTTTCACTAATTTATTTGAAGAGAGAACATGATACACTTGATCCGGGAGAACTCACTCCACGAGTGGGGAAGATCATGAAACACAGAAGAGGATCACTACGAGGGACTTAGAGTATATCGTGACTCATCTGAATTCTTCTACTAAGTAGTGGATCGATTCCTGGTAGGATTTTCTGCACTGATATATAACTCTACCTGGGGCCAAAAATTGATAGAGGATCCTACTCCGGGACACTCATAGGGGACTCCAAACACTAGATAGAAAGTCATACTGAAGGGAGGTCATACTCCTATGGATAGGAAATGATACCAACTGGTCATCAGTGGAATGATCAAGGGGAACCGACCCAATGAATCTTGTCTATGATACGGTGGAAAAGGAGACCAATCCATCAAGAAAAAGGTACATGGCATGTAGGAGTTTCACATGTCGTGTCTATTGACACCGGGTACTGCCTGTGTATAACAGCCCATGTGAGGAGAAAATGTTGTGTAGAAAATTGTACATGACTTGTAAAAATACATACATCCTTTGTCCATCCGTCTAGGGTATGCCTATGTACCCTTTTCGTGTGCTGGTACTTGTTCTCAACTCGTTTTTTCCTACCCATGTACCAATATACAGGGTGGACCATGTAACTTTTTGGGGCCTAGACATGTGGTGGAGTACATGCAGTGTACTCCAGCACATGTCCAAGTATCCTTTGAGACACACATACAGTTCTGTGTAAAGTCCCACATTCCATGTGATAGCTATCACATTACATGTTAAACATCTTTATCACCCAAAACCCTAGACATCGTTGAACCAGTCCCACACACTATGTAACATGGGATACATGCCATATTCTTCATGATTTTCTAGAATCAATTTTCTTTCTCCAGCACTTTAGATGATCTTCTAGTGTACGATCCAATGACCAATTCTCTTTGAAACTGATGATCCATGGTCATATTTCCTTTGAAACACCGATTCGGTAGGTTTTAGGCATTCGATCAGCTCTGAAAATCATATCCAATAATCCGGTCGAAGAAAGATCAAAGAATGATATCTTCGGGAATATGTTGATTTGTCCATCTCCATTTTCCTCGCAACACCACTTGGTCATCATGACGCCAGATCTATGATTTCATATCATTTCACTGTGAAATGAATGTGAAATGATCCTTCGTTCATAACCCTATGAAGGACGAAGAATGTGCATGGATAAAGGGGGAAAAAGAATCAAATATAAATGACCAGAGGAACAAACCCCAACAAATTTCCACTATGTCCTTGATCTGTTCTGTCATAGGTATAAAACAACAAAACCAAACGCAAATCAATTCCCCAAAATCAGACCTGTAATCACCCATCCCGCAAGAATGATTGAACCATGGGTAAACCTGTTCATTAGTTGATCCACATTTTTTGATGAATCTATGAATAAGAAATAAGAATAAAAATCACATGCCCTACCTTAATTTTGGATCAGTCATTGAAGAAGGACGATCACACTTCCATCTTTGATGAGATCCTCCAACTCTGCTAGAGCAACAATTCACGATCTCTCAATCTATTGTCATCTTTTTCTAGAGGTTTCTCTAAGGGGTCTCCTCTCCAAGACTCCAGATATTTATAGGGTTATGCGGCTAACCCTGGAAATTATACTTAACAGCCTTCTTTAAGGCTTATTATCGATGCGTTGACACAAAAGGTAGTAAGATAAATATTTAATTTATTTTATTCTTTAAACGTCTAAAAAATAACTTTCACAACCGACCCACGCCGGCCGATGTTAGGCCTCACATAAGGTAAATTCTCTCCTCTGAATGCAATGGTTCCCTCAGATCTCTAATATATTCACCAATTTAAAATTTATTCCCCTTTTTCAGGAAAACATCATGCACTTGCTATTTAATATATTTCAAACATCTATTTCAGCACACTGCATCTCGGAATCACACGTCGTCTCAGTGCCTAGTTTCGGATTAATCCCAAATAATATTTAAAAATAATACACAAGAAAATTTTGGATATTACAATATTATATTTTGTATATTTTATGATATATTTATATATTTATATATATATTGTTACATTTTTTATCCACATATTAATTTATATATATATATTTATTTAAATACATATATAAAATATGTTTGGTGTATGTGTGGGTGTGTAAGATTATACATACAGGCATATATATGTGTGTGTGTGGGAATCTATAAATATAATTATACATATTTATATTTATTTACATATATTACATATTAATATTTATATACATATGTTAGAATATATATATATGTGTGTGTGTGTGTGTGTGTGTTTGTCAATATAGATACACAAATATATTTATATATATAAATATCATATATACATTAATTGTATATGTATCTAAATATTCATACATTTATATTTTAAATAAAATGTATATTATTTTTTATTTAGATAATTTTAACATATTGAGAAATATATTTTTTGATTATTTATTTATAAATTAAATTTTTATGTGTGAATATATAAAGAATATGTATATATTATTATATATTTGGTTATAAATAATCATAAATTGTGAAAAAAATAAAATTTCAAATCCACCAAATCAATATGAATGTCATAACTAAGAATAGATTCAGTTCTACTAAAAAAGGAAAAAAAGCCACCCTTTATGGAGGCTGAAAATCCATCAAATGTTAAAAACATAGGGTACCTAGAATAGAAACTTAGTTTTGGAGGCCTTTTAGGCCTTCAAAAACAAGATAGAGGGTTTCCCTCTATCAAAAGGTGTAAATCTCATCACAAACCACAATTTGATTTATTTAGATCCAAAACGGACACTGAGATCAAAAGTTATGGCGGTTTGATGTTTGAGTTATGTTTTCAACTTATTTTCAATCTTTTATTGATTTTTTGATTTTTTTATATTCTAATATTTATTAAACCAGTATTTCTCGATAATAATTATCAAATTGTTAATTAAAAAATAATTTTAATTATTTGATAAGTCATTTTCATTAATTAACATATATATAAAGTGAAAATTTCTATTTAGCATTGTCTAAAACATATTTGAAAAATAAATATTGTATTTATATCAATATAAATATATTTATATATTAATATATTATTTTCAAGGAAATATATATATTTGAAATATATCCTTAATGAGACTAGTGAAAAATCACTATTAAAGGAGATTCTTCATCAGCACATATTAAAAAGGGATCATAAAAGAGGTCCCTTTTGGAGCACAAAAAAAACTAATAAAGGGGTACTTTTAAAAGTTATTTTTTAGTGCAATTAGAAGTACGCATTTATTAGCGCTTTTTATAGCATTGTTAAAGGGAGTCACTAAGAAAATCCTTTTTTGGGTAGTGATGTAATATAATATAACATGAGATCTATGGAAAAGGGGTATGTGGGGGTGTCAGGGAGGTCTCAGGTTCATGTTTCCCTGGATTCTTGCAAGTGTGCTTGGTAGTTTCTTTATATCTTTGTAGTTCCCCATCTCCGACCATTTTTTATTTATATAGCATGATACCAAAATATTGACCGGTCTATCTTCTATGATTCTAAGGAAGGTTGGGAATATGGTAATCGAGGTCTACTCACCCTACGGAGGGGCTGTTATAGTGTTGAAAGGTAACAATGATGGTACAAGAGCGAGCCACCTATTCTTCGATGCTTCACCCATGCCTAATTCCATCCATTTCTACTACACCCCTACAAAACCTACTCTGATTTTATATTGATTTATTATATATTTTTAGGTATGGTTATCATTTGGTTTTATTTATTTTATATTAATTTATAAGTACTGTGCTTCAAATTTGTTGTCCAACTTCATGTTAAAATTCAAAATTTGGTTCAGTGAATTTATAATTGATTATCCATTCATTTATTTCATTTAATTTCAATTAATGTTTTTTTTATAATTTTAATTTATATATTTAAATTATTTATGTCTTATTAGTATATAAGAATAATAAAAATTTACTATTACTATTAATATTAATTTCTATATTATATTTTTAGAAAAAATGTTGTATTTTTTTCAAATCAGAAACATTTTAGTACAATCAATATATACAGACACACACATGCTATGTTATTTATACCTATAATTATACAAAACTACATAGACACCCAAGACCCGACTACACTAGGTCACCACCCCCACATCAAAAGTGGGGACCTATCACCAGTTGGTCCCCCCACACACCTAAATGAGGCCTAAAGGCCATAAATGAGGGCTCAAATACCATCCCTATATGCCTTAGAACCATGTACCATAGAAACTAGGCCTTTCATTAATTTTCTTGGTGCCTCTCTGCAGTATATGTGCTCACCACACTATTATCTACAGTGTTACTACAATAACACTACTATAGTGCCTCACTTATGGTAGAGGAAAAATATATTTCAATAGTCCAAGCTTGATAAAATGTTGAAAATAAAAAAGGTACATCTCATTAAAGGTTAATATAAATAAAAATAGGTATATCCAAATGAATATTAGTAAGCAGTTATTCATCCAAAAATGCAAGCTTATATTTAATTCAGCAGTTCGTTGATGGATAAATATTTGTTTTGGGTATTTCATTCAAATCTAGAGGTGATTATTTTTTATCATTATAAGAAATATCGTTACCATTGAACCCACCACATTTTCTCTATTCTTAGGGTTAACCATGAATGAATCAACAGAATTACCAGTGGACCACATAGTAATATTTCTATGAGTGTTAGAGGCATCCCTTCATGGATGAGATTTATCCTCTTTAACATACCTGAGTCTCTCATGATCAATATAAAGCTATTTTTCCTCTTTTAATTTTATATATTTTTCCTTCACCATCAATGAGCAGATTGTAAGGTTTGAATAGAACATATTAGACACAATGAAATACATTAGAAACACTACTACTTATGTCCTTTAAAATTGTGCTAAAAATTAATTTAAATCACAAAAAAACACTAATAATCAATGAACTATTAAAAGGGGGTCCCTTTTAACAGTGCTAAAAAAGAGCTGATAATGTCCCCTTTTATCAGTGCAAAAAAATGACAGATTTTTTTTTAATTTTTATTTTTAAAATCTGAAAATCGGAGGTTAGAACACCCATCCTTTCAACACTACATAATCCCCACATTGTAAATTGCTAAGAACCCCCCCCCCCCAACTCACCCCTCTACCCCCATCACACCCTGTTAACGTGTTAATAGCACTAGGAAGCCCACCATGCTTGAACAGTGCTCGGGCATGTTTCATTTCCCTGCACGTGCCCTTTTCGTTGATGGGTTTTGAACCTTAGACCACCCCCTCATCTACATGTGCCTCTTCCACTCACTTACATGGTTTTTTTCATTTTATGATATATATATATATATATTTATATATATTTCATTACTTTTTTATCCACATATATATATATATATTTAAAATATGTTTCATGTGTGTGTGTGATTAGAAATACATAAATATATATAATTATATATTTATGTGTGAATCTATAAATATAATTATATTTATTTATATTTATCTACATATATTATATATTAATATATATAATCATACGTTATAATTTTTAGATAAACGTATATATGTTTTTCAACACACACGAAAATATATCTATATATATATAAATTATATATAAATTAATTGTATAATTATGTATATATATTCATATATTTGAATTTTAAATAAAATAGATATTATTTTTTATTTAGATAAGTTTTATAATCAATAAATATATTTTATATGTAAATATGTTTTATTATTTCGTTATAAAATTAATTGTTTTTCAGTGAATATATAAAAATTTGTAAATATTGTTATATATTTGAATATAAATAATAGTACATTATAAAAACTGATAAAATTTAAATTCCATAATATCAATATTAATGTAGGCCATAAGAATAAATTATTCCCCCACTGATAATCGGAAAAAAAATACCTCATTAAACGACGTTGAAATTCCATCAAATGTTAAAAAAATTGTGTACCCCGACTAGAAACTCAGGTTTGCAAGACATCTAGGACTTTTGACCTTAAATAAAGTGGTAGAGTGTTTCCATGTACCACCAAGTCATAGATCTCATCACAAGCTTCTATTTGATATGTGATAGAGCCCAAACATACAGGCATATCAAAAGTTATGTTCGTTTGTAGTTTTAGTTCAGTTTTAAACTTATTTTTGATCTTTTCTTATTATTATTTTTTCTTATATTAAAACTGTTATTAAATGACTATTCCATCATAATAAGTCATAAATTAGTAATTAAAAAATTATTTTAAATTATTTTATAAGAAATTTTCACTAATTATCTTATTTATCAAATGTAAATGCCAATTTAACCTTATCAAAAACAAACATAAAAAATATCTAATATATTAACAAAAATATAAATATATTAATAGTTAATATATTATGTTTAATGAATGATTTATATTTAAAATATACCCATTCTTAGTGATAGTAAAAAAATCTTTGATAAGGGAGGGCCTTTATTAGTGATAATTAAAAAGATGCAATAAAGGGGGTCCCTTTAATTGTGATTTTTTAGCACGGAAAACGTTGTCCCCTTTATTAGTACCTTTTTACCACTATTGAAAGGTGGTACTTCGTAAATCCATTTTTTGGTAGTGAAACCTCATTCAAAGGATCTCAATGTTATGAAAAATGAAAGCCATATTGATATAAAATGAAGAATGTATACCTGTCACCATTGTTTCCTACTGCACAAATCTTCTATCCAAGTGGATTGATAATGATCCTAAGGAGAAACCAATGGGTTCCTCCCTCTATGGTGTATCTACAAGCTAATTGGAATCACATAATTCTCATGTAAGACCTACCTCACAACCACAGTATTCTAGTAACTCGGGTACCAAAGGATAAAATGGGAGAGTTATAATAAGGAGAATCGATACAAAGAAAAAAAATGGAAAACTCAAACCACTATCACAATAGCATCGACCACATTAAATTGACCTCGAGGAAACTCCCCAAACATCTATAAAATTTGCCCATATTCTTTAAAAAGTATAAGAAAATGGAATGCTATTAAAAAAATTATCATATTTGTCCAACTATTATCACCAACATTTCATCATATGAAACATTATAATCAACGATAACCATTGGGGGAAGATTCTTGAATGTTAACAACTTAATTCTCCACTACCATTGCCAATTGTAAATTATCTATATAAATTTCACAATACAATTTTATTACCAATGATTATATACAACATCTCTTAATCATATATTACGATTGAATTTAGAAGTAGGATAATATATGCATATTCATTCTTTACAATATACACTTAATATGACATACGACATGACTTATTTCACATATGTAACAGCATAAAAAATATACATGTCAAATTAAATAATGTAGCAAAAAATAATCACATTCCTAAAAATTTATTTAGGCATTATTTCAATTAATATCTATAATATCCTGAACCATACCTGCATATAACATTTTGTCTTTTAGGTGTTGGTGTTATCGGGAGGAGCCTTGAGGAAAGAAGGGTTGAGTTTAAGTTGATATCCTAGTAGGAGGAGAGGTGTCAGGTGTAGTGGTTTCAGTTATGATGTGGATAATTATTGAGTATATTGTTTGATTTTCTATGAAATTTTGTGTGGTGTGTCTATAGATGGAAAGACATGAAATATGGGGGGTTGATATTGGGCTTTTTAATTTTTAGGGGTCTCTAGGATTTTGTAATTTTAGTGACACCCATAGGGTCACTAATATGTTCAATTATGAGTTTTATTTAACTTTTGGTTCATTAATAGAGTTTCAGGCTGTCAAGGGTTGAAAATGGAGTTTATGGGGAAAGTAGACTCAGGAACATGAGTTTTCTAACATGTGTGTAATAGTGTGAGGGGACTATAAAGTGTGACAATGGGTTTTTTCGCAGTTTGAGAATAGTTTTTCAAACCATACAGCAGCTAAACATAACAATGTGGACTCCTTTGGTGTGTAAGTAGTACCCACACTATTAGCGCATGGTTTTCTTAAACGTGTGGCCTGCCTAGGTGAATTCATATTTGGATTTTTACCATTTCACCCCTATCATCTTTAAAGGGGTTCAGTCCTCATTTTCCTTCCCTGTCATGTGCTTCCCCTTCTCTTTGGTGGTGGAGTTTTCCCTCTCCCTTGGTGGTGTATTTCTACATTAAATCAAGGTAGTTTGGCTTGAGTAGGTTAATTCCTTGAGTTATCTTCCTCATTTCACTTTCTCCATGTTTTTGCTTCTATTTTCACAGATGTGTGTAACCTTAGGATCATTTTAGGTCAATTAGAGTGTGTGTAATGGGGAATTGTTTTTCTATGGATTAGGTGTGTGAGGAATTATTCTACATCTTTTGAGCAGTTTTCATCAAAGGCGACAAATATAGGACCGAATCTGGTGTAGTTTTCTCTAATTAATGGTGTTTTCCATTTATTTCTACTAAATGATGAATTTATTTTAGTTTATGTTTGTTTAATTTCCATGTAAATGATTTGTGAATAATTTATATCCCATACATGATGTTTATTGAGGTTTTTTGGGGAAATTTAGTTGTATAAAGAATATTTTCCAAATAAGGAAGGCATATGTGAACCCCCTGTATTTTATAAAATGGATTAAAGAGGTTTTATGGGATTAAATGTATTTTTTAAATGTATTTTGAATTGTTTTTTCTTGGTGGGAAGTTATTTTGTAAAATAGTCTTTTTTATTTGTGAGATTGTCTTGGGAAATTTATTTTAGATATATATAAATTGTTTGTGTTAATGTTGTAATAGAGTATAACATGGGTTAACTGGGGTGTTAGGGAGGGTTTATCTAAGGGACTGTGAAATCCATCAGAGAGGAAGACCATGAGTGCTTCCATTTTGGGTTTGAAGGGACTGTGAGACAATTTTGGTAAAAATGACACGAGATATTCCTTTTTATTACTGAGAGACCATGAGAGTTTGTAGATTTGGGTACGAGGAAGAGCATGAGAGCTTCCACATTTGATTAGTCGACTATATTACATGATTTGACTCACTCAAATTATACCCTTGAGGTTAGATCCCTAGTTTCACTTACTCATACAGAATTCACTTGTATTATTTTATGCATTTTATTAGTTCCATGTTTGATGTGATGAGATATATTATGCCAATTTTAATTATAAAATATATGACGATGTTGTTATGATTTCCCATGTTACATTGGGAATATTAATTATTTTGTTCTATGTTTATTTATTTGAAATAGGTTGAGAAATATTTTTGTAAAACTTGTCCTATTTGAAATGGATTACGAAATGGATTTCAAAGGATTATTTGATAATGGATTTTTTTCAAAGTTGTTTTGTTTTTAAAAGTGTTTCCAAACTATTTTACTGGTTCACATGGGTAAATGCCTTATGTATATTCATGGCGGTATCCTATCGGGATTTTTGTCTCACACCATACATAATACATTGGGAGTATGTATATTTCATTTTATAGGACACAGGTAATGGAAACTGCACCATTTATTTGGGCGGATCTTCCTAATTACCACCATCCATGTTTTGTGGAGGAGATACGGTCTAATAGGGATTGAATCACGTGGAGTCTATTTGGGATTTTGTACCTACTGAGATGTTTGTATAAGCCTTTTTTTCCTTTCTCCCATTCATTTGAGTTTGGTTTTGAGATACAATGTATATGAATAGGTCCGTTTTTGGAATATTTTGATCATAATTTATATTGTTTATTATGGTATATTTATATTATAATTTTTTACTCTAGATGTTCCATATTATACTATTTATTCTGATGATATTAGATTTGTCATCCCATTTCATGGATGGGACATGCCAGTTTATAATGGGAGAAACCATTCCCCATAGATTGTTCATTATGCCCGATGTTTTTTCCCAACATATGGTGATCGGGAACATGCTTAAAGCCATATGACAGGCTAACTTGGGTGATGAGTCTGTTCAACATGGGTTGGTTCATTAAAATATGGTGTCAAATCAAGGTTATTATTGGGGATTCAATGGTTGACTAGAGCTAGGACTACTGGATCTCGGGATGTAGGAGTGGGGGAGTGTCTCGACATCTCTTCTTCATATTGATCCTCGAGTTTCCATGAGTGTTTTGGAATTTTTGTTATTATTTGAGAATAGTTATGTATTATTTTTTATCATATTTTGATGTATTTCATAGTAAGTGGGGATTCATGGGGTGAGCCTGAGGCCGATTTTAGTTTCAGCGGTGAAATAGGGAAGTATAGAGTTGGGCATGGTTAGTGCACATAGAATGTAGTAACTGCACACATCCCATGCGGCCTTGAATTCTAAACTCATTGACTAATGTGCAGGTGGTGCAAAATTGGTCTAACTTTGCTTCCAAACTGTGCATAGTGGTAAATATTTGGGATGTCTGGTGTCTTTCTGCCTTTTTTATTAGTTTTTCTTATGATGGAAGTGTTTCTTTTTGTCGCCCATGAAGGGGGTTTATTTTGATACTATTGATGTAATTTTATATTGAATAGTTCTAGTTAAACAATTTTTTGTGTCTCTTAGACAATACCTCCCAAGAAAATTTCATCTTGGTATAGAGAGGGTGTTACAGAGAACAGTTCATAAGGAAAACCTCCTCTTAATCAATCTTTGGTGGATTCATTGATTTGTACGATCCAATCCTTAGGACAAATGGGTGGTTGGGACCTGTTAATGATAGGGGACCATTCTCAAGAGATTATAAGGGACAATCTAGTGGTGTTCTATGGTAGAACGGGACCCAATGATCCAGAGGAGTGGTTGGGTCATATCAAGTGGATCTTTTAGTTATTGAAAATATTTGCAAACTCTAAAGTGGAATTCACTATGTACATACTGGAAGGACTGGGTAAGAAGTGGTGGATGTCTATGGTTCTTTCAAGGAGGTATGAGGATCTCACATGGACCGCTTTCAAGGTGGATTTCAATTGTAAGTTCTATCTGGAGACCCTGAGGGGGGAGAAGGCCCATGAGTTCTTGATGTTTTATCAAAGGGATCATTTAGTGATGGAGTATTCCACTCTCTTTACAGAGTTATTCCATGTCTCTATAGATCTCATCACAAATGGTCACATCAAGGATTACTATTCTGAGATGGGTGTGAGTCCATAGATTAGGTTTATTCTTATTCTTCTCTATCTACCAACCTATTTATTGGTAGTTGACATGGAAGATTTGGAAGAGGTATACTTGAATAGTATAATAAGTCTTAGTGGTGTTATTTGGGTGGAAAAAATCTCAATTTATTCTTCAAGGTTGAAGTAGAAGCAGGTTGAGCCGTATCTGGGCAGTGTCAAGAGTGTCCATAAGTGATCATGGCCCACTCATTTGGCTTCCTTGGAGAATAGGCAAATCATTATTTTATCAGTGTGGGATATATGGACACAACATGCTTAGTTACCTAGAGACTTTGAGGGTGTACCCCTGGTGTTGATATCCTAGTCTTCTCTAGTTTTTTAGTTAGTTGGTTTCATGGGGGACCTTGGTGGGATCCACTTTTTTGAAGGCTTATTAGGTGTAGTCAAAGGCTTCTAAGGGTTGACAATATATCTCTCATGGAAAGGGAGATTCTCACTACGGAATGAAGACCCAAAAAAGGTCTAATCTAGTCTGTATCCATGAATCATAGTTTATTCTGGAGGACTCAAATCATGTGCCAACCACCATGATAGTTATGATGTTTATTTCTTCATCTATGGAATCTATTTTATTTGACACCGGTTCATATAATTCCATCACTTCAGTGAAATTGATTGAATATTCTGTTGTTTGAGTTGAGTTGATGAAAAATGTTGTGGATTTTATGACCTTTTTGAGAATGAAAAAGGATCAAGTTTTCACGATCCCAAAGTTTCATTTTCTAATAACTGACATAGAGTCCAACGAGGACATCCTTTTGTTGGGCCTGGATGTTCTCCAACCATATTATTGTAATTGATTCGTTAATCATCATCAAGGATTAAGTTTATATTTTTTATCACAGGGTCTAGTTTCTTACTCCTGGTAAGATCTATCACATCTTTCAGGGTGAGTGTGATTCATCATCTGGGAGGGTGGGACCGATTTCTTCGGAGGTAGGGTTGATTTCATGCCAATTTTTCATATTTTTTATTCAGTCTATTGAGCAGGGATCAATGAGTGAACATCCATTGGTTGTGGATAGGTACCCAGATGTGTTTCTAGAAGATATTTTGGGAATGCCACTCCACTAGGAGGTTGATTTTACCATCTATCTTCTCCTCAGGACAAGAATGGTTTCTCTTCTATCTTACTGGATAGAACTAGTTGAGCTGAAAGATTTAAAGGTCCAACAATATGATCTTGAGGGTAATGAATTTATCTATACCAACATGTTACTATGAGATTTTCCAGTTCTATTTTCAAATAAGTAAGATGGAAGCCTGTGAATTTTCATAGAATACCATAAGATTAATCAGGTGACTATGAATAGTAAATACACATTTCCAAAAATTTATGATCTCTTTGACCAATTGAAATATGATCGTTGGTTTTCAATGATCGACCTGAGATATGGGTACCACTAGTTTAGGGTCCAAGAATATGTTGTTAGAAAGACCATCATTCAACGATGGTATGAGAATTTTCCATACATGTCCATGTCATTTGGTCTCACCAATTCTTTTATGAATTTTATGGAATTAATGATCTAGATATTCCACTGATTGTAGGACACTTTTCTAGTCATGTTTTTGGATAGAATCTTGGTGTATTTGATGATAAAGGATGACCATTCAAACCACCAGGGGTTGTCTTGGTTTCATGGGAGAGCATCATTTTATTCCAAGTTGTCCATGTGCCAGTTTTTTATCAAGGAAGTAATGTTTTTATTGCATCTCTATTTTTTATTACATAACTTTTCATTACATTTTACAAACAGAGGATCTTTAAAGTCTCATGTCTTGGAAATTAGGAAATAATATACATGAAAACATAAAACATTCTTCTAATACACTTGTAAGGATTCATAATAAGTTCATGCTAAGTAAAAACTACTTCATGTTATAACCTAGTGACATACATCAAAGGAAAGGGTGAGAAGAAGGCTTAGTAATGAAAACAAGTGTAACAATTGACATGTGATCTTGAGAAATATTAATAAGAACATGATAAAAATAATAAATACATGTCAAATAGAAATAGCCATATAATGATATAAATAACATTAATCATAACATTAATATGTGGCTACAAAATTTCATTTAGACATTCATGAACATATCACCTAGGTTTATCCGCAAGGTGTCATAAAAATTACAGAGGTTATTCACCAACGTATCGTGAAACTTGTCATCTCTAGAGATTATTTATTTATCCAATGCATTGGAGCGCTATTAGAAATGAACTTTAATATGTCTTTATTTTCATGTTATCCACATATATCATAATCATACATTTCATAAATAGCCTATATAGAATAAAAGAAATGGGTTTCATTTCAAAACCGTGACGTTTTAAAAGTACTTAAAATAAAATCATTATGTCATTTATAACCCATGGAAAGGATGTGAGGGTTATATGTATGTCAATTACAGAATAAAATATATCATTATTTTATTTATGAACAACCATATAAATTAAATATGTTTGGGTATTCACATAAATAAAACAAGAGAATTTATTGAGAGAAAGAGAGAGGAATTTTGTGATGAAAATTCTGCACCATAACAGCTACATAACATCATTTTAGAAATCATTAAAAAGAGAGGGGACAAGGGTCTCCCATACATATATGAATCATTTTACAGTATGGGGGAATATTAAAATACAAATAAGATCATGGTGTAGAATTTTTAATGTCTTACCACATAAAAAGGAAATATGAAAGGAAAAAAATGCGATTTCTTTTACAAAAAACCAGCAGCATAACAACATGACTTAAAATATCAGAAAATCAATTGATGAGAGAGGAAAGGGTATTTCATAATTTGTAAGTAAAATAAAAGGTAGTAATGATATATAAGAACAATTCCTCACATAATAAAATGAAACTATAAGACATAACATAAAGGAATTCATGACTTAAAAGAGGAGGGTGGAAGTTTCCTTTACCTTGAAAAGTAACTTCGAAAGCCTAAAGGTCAGGATATTGGTAGGCTTGAGGGAACCTTGGGAGGACTCCTTGGGAGGTAAAAAGAATATAACTTCGTTGAGGAGGATTTTTGAATGAAATGAATGAGAAAATGGCTGGTTATTTATAAGAATTGTGAGGGAATAAATTATTAATTTCCAAGGGACACCTAATCGGTGGTATTGGAAAAACCATGGGGTTTCCCATGGTATTTTCCCATGGTATTGGCCACATGGAACACGTCATAGAAAATATTACTATTTATAAGTCTACCAGAATGATTACATCATTATTACATCCTTAACGAAGTCATTAAACACCGGAAACTCAAAACTGTATTTTTACTATTCACCAAAATTTCAACTATTTCAGAGAAATCCCAATAATTCACCCTAACATAATATCGATGATCTAAAATCAAAAATGAACTCCATTTTATGATAATATTTTTCTAAATATTTTTAATTTAATTTTTAAATTAAATCATTATTTATTCCAAAAATACAACTTTATAACTATAAATCATTTTGTAACACCTTAACAAAGTAATCATGGTCCTATAAAATTATCATATAACCATAAGAAATTAAAGTAAAAATATATGATTAAATTTTATGAAAATAAATTTCCATTTTAAATTATTAAATTAATTATAAAATTGAAGAAAAAAAAATTTATGACATACAAAAATACCAAATCTTATACTATGATCATCTTTTCACTTTTAAGATGTCTAAAATGTATTTATACATTCATGGGTGAAGTTTCTATTTTTTGGCCATTTTACTATTTATTACTATTCATACGGGTATATTACTATTCATACTTTACTATTCACTAAAAATTAAGTCGATCTTATTAGGCCCTAAATTTATTGCTGAACACAACTCTAGAAGACCATTTTTTGAGAATCAAGTCACATTATTAATTATTTAAAGAATAAAAAAATATTTTAAAATACCCCTTTTTTCCAATATTCATCAATAATATAAAACTTCTATAAATTCACCCTATATTTATCCAAACATTTGAAATTCATAAATTTTACCATAATTACAAGTAAAAATTTTATTTATACAAAAGGATTACAGAAATTAAATAAGGCTTCATTACATAGACCCTTATAACACCTTCATAAGACCTAAGTGTAAGGTGTGCTATGGTGGTAGAATATTAGGGTGGATGGGACATCATTTCCTGAGTGGTTATTTCTATCATCTTGAACTTTTCCCTTCGGTGATTCTGTTCAAGCTTCACATGTTGATGTTCGGCTTGGGCTTGGTCTAGAGCAAAGCCCAGTGATGCTACCTCCTTCCCAAGATCCGAAAGATGGGCCTGATATGGCCCGAGTCTACTAGAAGATGCCATCGAATCTTCTTTCTATATAAATTAACAAAGATCACTTGTATTTATAAACAACAATCACAACATTAAGAGTTTAGTTTCCAATGGTAATATTGACCAACAGTCATATAACAGGCGAAACCCAATGGTATCACTTAATTAATTAAAGGATATAGTTTTTTGAAGTATAAAATTAAATAACACACAAATTTAGGAAACAAATATTATTCAAAAGTTTGGGTCATTACATTGTGTCCCCTTATGAAATTTCATCCCCAAAATTTTAACTAGTACCCTCAGAAGAGAAAAGGTGTGGGTACTTCTGGCTCATAGACTCCTCTGGTGCCCACATGGCTTCTTCACATTTTGTTTCCTCCACAACACCTTAACAAGGTGGGTAGTCTTGTTGCGTAGAACCTTGTCTCTACGATCCAATATCTCCACTAACTACTCCTCAAAAGAGAGGTCATGTTCCAGTCGTTCCACCTCTGGGTTTAGTAAATGTGAACGGTCAGGTATGTACTTCCTCGAGAGGGATAAGTGGAAGACATCATGAACATGGGATAGATTTGGAGGAAGTGCAAGACGATAGGCCACTACTCCCACACGATCAAGGATTTCATAGGGGCCAATGTATTTAGGACTGAGCTTCCCTTTCTTACCAAACCTCATGAATCTCTTCCAAGGTGAAATTTGAAGAAAGACCTTATCACCAACATCAAACTCCAATTCTCTTCGAAGGTTATCGACATAGCTCTTTTGCTGACTCTAAGAAGCCTTAATGTGTTTCTAGATGGAGTGGACTTTTTCTATCATCTCTTGCACAATATCGGTCCTAAGAAGCTTTCTTTCACCAGCTTCATCCCAACAACTAGGAGTTGTACATCGCTATCCATATAGAGCTTCATAAGGTTCCATTTGAATGATCAAGTGGAAGCTCTTGTTTTAATAGAACTCAACTAAAGGGAGATGTTGATCCCATCAACCTTTAAATTCCACTGAGAATGTTATCAGTATGTACTTGAGTGTTTGAATAGTCCTTTATGATTTGCCATCAGTTTGGGGGTGATAGGCCGTACTGATATTCAATTCCGTTCTCAGAGTATATTGAAGACTTCCCCAAAATTTTGATGTGAACCTTGTATCATGATTAGATATGATAGAATGTTGAACTCCATGATACCTTACGAATTCCTTCACGTAAATCCTAGAAATTTGATCAAGAGAGAAATCTTCCCTGATAAAGATAAAATGGGCAGTCTTTGTGAGATGGTCCACAATAACCCATATCGCATTATTTCATTTGGATGTTCTTCGGAGACCAGTGACAATGTCCATAGTGATATTGTCCCACTTCCATGGTGGTGTGGGTAGTGGTTGCAAAACCCCTTTAAGAAGTTGTCACTCTGCCTTCACTTGCTAACATACTATGCACCTTGTAGTGTAGTCAGCAATATCCCTTTTCATATTATCTCACCAATAATGATCACGAAGGTTCCTATACATTATTGTGCTCCCAGGATGTATAGAGAATGTAGAGCTATGAGCTTCATCCATCATCTCCTTCTTTATTTCTGGAATAGATAGACATGTAGTCTTGTATGAAATTTTAGTACACCTTCTTGATCAATATTGAACTTAGGAAAATTTCCATCCTTTACAGCCTCAAACTTCTTCTATAACAAAGGATCTTCTTTCTGAGCTTTCTTGAACTTCTCTAGTAATTATGGTTGATAAATAATTTGGGTTAGGGTTGATGATGTCTCATCCCTTAAAATTCCCATGTCCAGCTTTACTAGGTCATTGATCAAAGGATATTTTTGAATTCTCATCATAGAATTAAAAATTGGGTCTTTCCAACTTAATGCATCAGTAACTTTATTATCTCTTCCGGGATGATAATGAATTGAACAATCATAGTCTTTATGATGTTACAACCAACTCCTTTGTCTCATGTTTAATTTCTTTTGTGTGAAAATATACTTAAAACATTGATGGTCTATGTATATATCACATTTCTCCCCATAGAGATAGTGCCTCCATATATTCAGAGAAAAAACGACCGCATCTAGCTCCAGATCATGCGTAGGATAGTTCTGCTCATGAGTCTTCAACTGTAGAGATGCATAAGAAATGACTTTGTCATTTTGAATGAGGATGCACCCAATCCATTTTAGAGATGCATCGCTAAAAATAACAAATCCTTCTCCACATGAGGGAAGAGTTAACATGGGTGAACCAATCTCTTCGTCAGCTCTTGTAAACTTTCCTCAAACTCCTTTGTGCATATGAAATTGACCCCTTTTCGAGTTAACTTGGTTAATGGATTAGAAATTCATGAAATGTTTTTCACAAACCTCCTATAATATCCTCCTACTCCAAGGAAACTCTGAATATCTGTTATTGTTGTAGGATGAGGATACTCCTCTACAACTTTTGTCTTTGTAGGGTCAACTATGATTCTTTTATTGGTAATAATGTTCCCCAAGAAAGCATCTTTTTGTAACCATAATTCAAATTTTCTGAACTTCCCAAAAATCCCCTCCTTCCGTAGTGTTTTCAAAATAACCCTTAGATGATCCTCATGCTCCTAACGACTTTTGGAATATATCATAATATCATCAATAAAAACTACCACAAAGTTATCAAGGTAGTACTTAAATATTCTACTCATCAAATACATAAAAATAGTAGGTGCATTATTCAGTCTGAAGGGCATAACAACAAACTCATAATGCCCATATCTTGATCGGAAGGCAGTTTTTAGAATATATTCTTTCTTTAACCTCAATTGATGATAACTAGAACAAAGATCAATCTTAGAAAAGAATTGACCCCCACGAAGTTGGTTAAATAAGTCATTAATTCTTGGAAGAGGATATTTGTTCTTTACTGTGATCCCATTCAGTTCGCTATACTCAATGCATAGCCGCATTGATCCATCCTTCTTCTTCATAAAAAGAACAGGTGATCCCCAAGGAGACACACTCGGTCAAATAAACCCCTTCTCCAAAAGATCTTGGAGTTGTTTCTTTAATTCCTTAAGCTCCAAATTTTCCATCCTATACGGGGTATTTGATATTGGATGAGACCAAGGTACGAGTTCAATGGAGACCTCTACATCTATTTCTGGGGGAGGTCCGGGTAACTCCTTATAAAATACGTCAATGTATTCCAAGACGATGGGGACATTTCTCATCCTTAAACTCTCATCTCCTCCATCTTCTTCACCAATCAGCTCCATAAAGAATGATATAGGGGGTTCTTATAGACAAAGATCAGGTTGAGATATCTATCCTTGGAAGATAACTATAGGTTTTCCATTCAACACAACTGATATTTCCTTACTTCTGCATTTGATCTTAGCATTATACATTGAGAGAGATTCCATCCCTAGTATAATGTCAAATTCCAACATGGTAATGACTACTATATTTGCGATAAGATTGTTCTCAACAAAGTAAATACTATAGTTTCTAAACATTGACAATGCTCGGATAATCACACCAGGAGTCTTGACTAATAACTCTACGTTTTTCAAGTCAAGGGTTGATTCTAAGTTATTTGCAAACATGGAGGAAATAAAGGAATGCATAGAAGCATAATGAACCAATGTACATGCTAGATTTGAGAGAACAAAAAAAGTACTTGCTACCAAATCATTTGGAGAATCAACTTTAGCTATCATGATAGAAAAATCATGACTTTTCTCCCTTGGCCTTTGCGGAGGCTGATGGTGGTTCCCCTCCACTGCCCCTGAATTTGGAAAGTGATTGGAAAAGTACCTGAGTTGTCCAGACATAAATTACTGGATCAGGTAGGGCCTCCACCATCTTCCCCTTGTCTCTAGTGTTTGGAATTTTAGGTTTCACCTCACTATTAAAATTCCTCGCAATATGGCCATCTCTTCCACACATGTAAGATTTCCCGCTCCCAAGAAGGTAGTTCCCTGAATTCTTCTTCCCACAATTATTACATGTGGGAAGTTGCACTTTCTTGCCTCATCTTCCCTAATAAAAGGTCCTCCCTAATCTAGGCTCCATCGATCTCTTATTGTCGTTTGATTTATGAGACCACTACATCTCACAAAACTCCATCTCGACATTCATTGCACTCCGCACGATACCATCATAGCTATCATATTCTCGGTTGGATAGATTCTTCCACAGATGAGGTCTCAGTCCATCGAAGAATCTATCAACCTTCCCATTTGGATCCCTGAAAAAGCTATAGGTGTAACATGAAATCCTTGTGAAGTTCATCTCATAACTTCCTGGAGATTCATTCTCCTTCTGCTTTAGCTCGAGAAACTCCTTATCCATTCTTGTTCTCATGTAACGATGGAAATACTTACTGAAGAAGATCCCTCTGAACTCTTCCCACTCAATAGCTTAAACCTCCACTCTTTGTCTAATGTTTTTAATCAGTTCCCACCACTGATTAGCTTCTCCTTCTAAGCGATAGATAGCCAGGGTGACCTTTCTTGATCTGAACAATGGAGCATAGAAAAGATCTTCTTGATAGAGTTGATCCACTGCTCAATAATCAATGGGTCAGTCAATCCACTGAAGGATCATGGTCGTTGACGCATAAAGGAATCAATAGAATGTTGTTCCATTCATGGTGTGATTAGTCTATCAGTTTGATTCAAGTTATTTCCCATAACTTGAGTCAGTAGGTTCATCATTCGCATGAATGATTCCATTCTAGATTCCATCAGAGGGACATCGGCACAAGGTCCATTGTGATCACCATTTTCATGGTTCCTTCTAATTCCCTCCATTTTCTATAATAATAAAACCTTAGCGATAAAATTAGTTTATTTACAAATCTTTTAATAATAATGGATTTTATGTCTTTAAACTTCATGCTTAAGCAATTACATTTCTCTATAATTCCTTCACAATGATTCATAAAAAGTTTGCTATTAACCAAACATATACCCCAGGAGTGTCGTAAATAAGAGTGCAGCAAGGACTGTTGTTGTGAATCAGTTCTATTTTGAGTCTATCTCAAATTGGTGTTTTTGGGTTTTACTCCTATATACATCTGTGCCAACACTGCCTCTACCTGCTTGTATCCAGAAATGGATGTATTTGCGTGATAAACCACTAACTCAATACTCACCAAAATACCAAGAAGTTTTCCTATATTTAAAATTTTCTATAGGGTTATTCATAATGTTTTAATAGCCTTAATTCCATAAATATCCAAACTATACTTTGATACCAACAATGGAATCCCCCCTTTTTATTACATAACTTTTCATTACATTTTACAAACGGAGGATCTTTAAAGTCTAGTGTCTTAGAAATCCCAAACAAAAATACATGAAAATAGAAACAATTATTCTAATACACCATTAAGGCTTCATCATAATTTCATCCTAAGTAAAAATTATTTAATCTCATAACCTGGAGACATACATCAAACGAAAGGGTGAGCAGAAGGCTCAATAAAAGAACAAGTGAAACAGTTTACATGTGATCTTGAGCAATATTAATAAGAACATGATAAAAATCATAAAGACATGAGAAATAAAAGAATTGGAATATAATGATATAAATAACATGAATAATAACATTAATATGTGGATACAACAATTCATTTAGACATTAATGAACATATCACCAATGTTCATCCCCAAGGTGTCATAAAAATTACCAAGGATATTCACCAAGGTATCGTGAATCTTTTCATATCTAGAGATTAATTCGTTACCCAATGCATTGAAGAGATGTCAAGTTGAACCTTTAATATGTCTTTATTTTCATGTGAGACACATAGATCATGAACAAACATTTCATAAATAACCCATAGAGAATAAATGAAATGGGTTTCATTTCAAAATCATGAAGTTTTAAAAGTGCTTAAAAATAAGATCATTATGGCATTTATAACCCATGCAAAGGGAGTGTGGGTTATATGTATATAAATTCCAGAATACAATATATCATTTTCGTGTATTTATGAACACCCATATAAACGAAATAGGTCTGGATATTCACATAAATAAAATAAGAGAATTCCTTGAGAGAAAGAGAGAGATATTTTGAGATGAAAATTCTGCAGCATAATGGCTACATAACATCATTTTAGAAAACATTAAAAAAAGACAATACAAGGGTATAACATCCATAAATTAATAAATTTAAAGTAGGGTACATATTAAAATACAAATAAGATCATGGTGTGGAAATTTTAATGTCTTACCACATGAAAATGAAACTTGAATGGAAAGAGAAAATGCGATTTCTTTTACAAAAATTCGGCAGCATAACGGTGTCACTTAAAATTTCAGAAAATAAATTGATGAGGGAAAAAGGGCCTTTCATCATTTGGACATGAAATGGAAAGTAGTAAATATATAGAAGAAAAATCCCCCACATAATAAAAGGGAACTATAAGACATAATATAAAGGAAGTCATGACTTAAAAGAGGAGGGTGAAAGTTTCCCTTACCTTGAAGAGTAACTTCGAAAGCATGATGTTTGGGACCTTGGGAGGCTTGAGGGAACCTTGGGAGGACTCCTTGGGAGGTAAAAATACTATAAATTCAATGAAGAGGATTTTGGATTGAAATAAACGAGGAATTGTCTTTGTATTTATAGGAAAAGTGAGGGAATAAATTATTAATTTTCAAGGGACACCTCATCGATGGTATTGGAAAAACCAAGGGATTTCTCATGGTATTTTCCCATGGTATTGGCAATGTGGGAAAAATCATAGCATATATTACTATTCATAAGTATACCAGAATTATTACATCATTAATGATGTCATTAAACACCCGAAACTCAAAACTGTATTTTTTACTATTCACTGAAAATTCAACTATTTCAAAAAAATCCCAAAAATTGACCCCAACCTAATATTGATGATTTGAATTCAAAAATGAACTCCATTATATGAAAAAAAATATCTAAATATTTTTATTTTATTTTTTAAATAAAATAATTATTTATTCCAAAAATACAACTTTAAATCTATAACTCTTTTTGTAACACCTTAAAAAAGTAATCAAAGTCCCATACAATTATAATAATACCAAAAGACAATAATGTTTAAATTTATGATTAAATTTTATGAAAATAAATTTCCATTTTAAATTATTAAATTAATTATAAAATTGTAAAAAAATATTTATGACATATAAAAATACCAAAACTTATACTATGACCATTTTTTCACTTTTAAGATATCTAAAATGAATTTATAAATTCATGGATGAAGTTTCTATTTTTTTGGATGATTTACTATTCAATAATATTCATTACTATTCATATGGGTATGTTACTATTCATTCTTTACTATTCACTAAAAAAATAAGTTGACCTTATTAGACCCTAAATTTAATACTGAACACAACTATACTTGACCATTTTTTGAGGATCAACTCATATTATTAATTATTTAAAGAATAAAAAAATATTTTAAAATTCCCCCTTTTCCAAAATTTATCAATAATATGGAACTTCTATAAATTCACCCTATATTTATCTGGACATTTGAAATTCACAAATTTTACCATAATAAGAAGTAAAATATTTTATTTATACAAAATGATTACAGAAAGTAACTAAGGCTTCGTAACATAGCCCCTTATAACACCTGTATAGGACATAAGTGTAAGGTGTGCTATGGTGATATAATCTTGGGGTGGCTCAGACAACATTTCCCGATTGGTGATTTCTATCAGCTTGAACTTCTCCTATATTTGATTTCATTCAAGCTTCACATGTTGAAGTTTGGGTTGGGCTTGGTCCAGAGCAATGCGCAATGATGCTACCTCCTTCCCGCACTTTGATAGATGGGCTTCATATGGCCCGAGTCTCCTAGATGATGTCATCAACTCTTCTTTCTATATTAATTAACCAAGATCACTTTTTTTATAAATAATAATCGCAACATTAAGAGTTTAGTTTCCTACGGTCATATTGACCAACTATCATATAATATCAAAACCCAATGGTATCAATTCATTAATTAAAGGATATAGTTTTAGGATGTATAAAATGAAATAACACAGAAATTTAGGAAACAAATATTATTCAAAATTTTGGGTTGTTACAGTTTTAGGACATGTAATTTCCATGGGTGGAATTTTATTAGCTCCATAGAATGTCCAAATAGTCATGTCTTGGGAGAAACATAAGAATATGTTCGAGATATGTAGATTTATTGGATAAGTTGGGTATTATTGACATATTGTTTTGTATTTTTTAGGTTAACTTCTACCTATATGGATTTTACTAGGAAATGGGTGAAGTTTTTCTAGAGTTCTCTTGAGTAGTTGTAGACCCTTTTGACATCTGTTACATTTTTAATTCTTCCAGATCTATGCATAAATTATTTCATATGTTTTGATTTCTCTATTGTAGGTTTGATATGTGTGGTAATGTAGGATGTCCATGTGGTGGCATATAGATTTCATAATCTACAACCATAGGAGTGGAATTATAGTACCTATTACCTAGAATTAGTAGTACTTATGCATGTGTTGAAAACGTGGCGACATTACCTCTTAGGGAGCATTTTACAGTTTATTTAGTCTATAAGAGCCTTATGTACATTTTCACATAGAGGGTCCCCAAAATCAAATAGATAAACAAGGTGGAGTACCATTAGAAGTTTTTTTATATTACTTATACATTCCATAATGTAAATGTAGTTTTCAATGTGTTGAGAAATAAGATTCCACTATAGTCAATTCAAGAATGAGCAGATGAGTGGAGTTTAATGTGTTTGTTTTCTAATCTAAGTCTATAGGTGTATAAAGGGGGAGATAATGTGTTATTGTCTAGTGTATAGTTAAAAAACCCTTTCATTTATCGGGTTAGGAGTGACAAGGTACCTTACCCCAAGTTCTATTAGATTAACAACACCTTAAATGGAGGGTAGACCTTTGGTGATTTATTGTTCCTTTGGGGTTGAGAGAGGAGGTGATGTGTGGGAACATCATTCAAGATGGGATTCAAATCATTTGGATACGAAGATATTTTATATCTTACTAGCCGGTATTAGTGGCCTGTGATGATAGGTGAAGTGAAATAATTTGTTTCCATAGGCTTGACCTTCTAGAGGATCAAAGCTGAGAATTAGAGGCCTTGTATGTTTTTGTAGCAATTTATCACTCCAGTTTAGAAATGGGATGGCTTCTCTATATATTTCATGATAGGGATTCCTTGTACTCTAAGTGGGAAAGATCCCACATGGATAATTTTCAATCATCTGATGAAGTTGGGCCATTTTATTCCCATTAGAGAGTCGATAAAGGTAGAAGACCATCAGTGATTATATGTTTGATAGGTCATTCAGATTCATGGAGATCCCTCAGAGATAGTTTTTTATTGAGATTCCAATTTCATATCCTGATTTTGGAAGTTAATCTGATAATAATTCTCAATCAATATGATTTTTGAGCATCACATGTCACTTGAAGATGGATGGCCAGTCTGAGAGGACCATCGAGTCACTTGGGGATATGATGTGAGTGTGTGTTCTTTATTTTCCAAGATTTTAGAAAAAGAACATATTATTGGACGAGTTTTATTATAATTACACCTATTTGGCCTCAATCAGTATGGCCCCATTTGATACGTTATATAGATAACCATTCTAATCCTTATTTTGTTGGGTTGAGGTGGGTGAGTGTTCCTTGGTTTGACTGAACCTCATTAAAGAGATGATTGAGATAGTAAAGATGATTTTTAAATTCCAATCAACCATTAAAAGATCACTATATGTGGTATTACAACCATCATCACCACTCTTTGGAGTTTCAGGTTTGGTGATCAGGTGTTTCTTTGGGTATACGTTTGACTATGAAATCATAACATGGGAAAAAAGGGGAATCTGGAACAATGTTATGTTAGTCTGTTTCATGTTATTTAGTATCTGGGAAGGTATCCTATAATTTGGAGTTTCCACCGTGGATAAACATGATCTATGAATTATTAGATGTCTCCTAGTTAAAAATATACCATCCAGACCCATCTCCTATGTTAGCCTAGGATGATTTGGAGGTTAATCCTTATATCGTCATTGTCGAGAATCATATTCATGTTTTGGATTATTAGTATAAGGAACTATGTGGTAAGTCAATATTTATATTCCATGTCATTTATAAGTGTGGTGTTTATAGACATGATACATGAGAGTGGGATGCTTTTTTGAGGATGTAGTGGCCTGAAAAGTTTTCTTTCTAAGATGCATGATGAATTTTTGTGTGAAGAATGTTTCATGGTGGGGAGTTTGTGACACCCAACAGGTCACTGGTATTTTTAATTTTTAGTTTCATTTACCTATTTATTTTTCTCATATAGTTTCCAAATTTCAGTGGTTGAAAAAGTTATTTTTTGGGAAGGAAAACCTAGGCACATGGTTAATGCATAGTTTTCCAAATCATGCAGCTAACCTTTGGAGGGGGATATAGAGTGTGATAGTGAGGTTTTTATATACTTTGATAACAATTTTTAAAACCATATGACACCTAGGGGTAACCATGAGGCCTCTTTGGGGGGGGGGATTGTAACCCATAGTGTTGGTATATGGGTTTCCTAATCTGTGACTGAATTGTGAAGCATATCCAGATCACATAAAATTTCTCTTTTTACAATTTTACCCACATCAACTGTGATGGGTTTTAATTTAGTTAACTTCCCCATAATATAGATACCATTATTCTTAGTGGTTATGTTTACCCTCTCCCTTGGTGGTGGGTTTCTCTTTGGATTCAAGGTTCTTTTGGATTTAGGTAAGATTATTTCTTGAGTTTTCTTCCTTCTCTCCCCTTCCCAACGATTTACCTCTAATTTCCGTGTATGTATGTAACCCTAAGAGGGTTGTAGGTCAAATTTACGATGTGTAATGGGGGAAATGGTTTTATTTCTTATGGATTAGGTGTGTGAGTACTTCATCTACCTGTTTCTTGTTGTTATCATCAAAGGCAACAAAGTTGGGGCCAAATCCGAGATAGGTGACTCTATTGAAGGGATTTAGCCATGAATTTCCCTAAAATTATGAATTTAATTTGTTTTATGATTTTTTCATTACCATTTATATGATTTTTATTGTTATATTTCCCATGAATTATGTGTTTTTTGGTTTTGTTGGCCAATTTTGTGGTTTAATGAAGGTTTTCCAAATGGGTGGTGGCATGTGTGCACCTGAAGTGTTTAACACAATGGATCAATTATGTTTTATGGGTTTAAACAGATTTATAAAATAGTTTAACTTCATGGGAATGTTTTTTATAAAATGCTAATTTTTATTTCTGAAAATGGCATGTGAAATTGATTGGATTTATATGGTACTTGATTGTGATTATGTTTGCTTGGATTATCACGTGGGTTAACTAGGGTGTGGGTGAGGGGTTGTATAAGGGACCACAAGAGCCTTCAAGGAGGAATAATATGTGAGATTATATTTTGTTTTCCATGGAACCATGAGATCCTCTGGTTATGAATTTAGTGAGAGGTTCCTTTTTGTTTCTCTAAGATTTTCGGAGATCTTGGAGTTGGGCCTAGATAATATCATGAGATCTTTCACTATTTCGTATTCATCTAGATTAACAGATTTGAATCACTCATAATATAACCCTGAGTTCAGATCCCTATGTGAAATTACACATGTTGGACTAATTTGTATGCTTATACACATATTATTAGTTCCATGTTTTATGGGGTGTGATATATTATAACCTATCTAATTATTGATTATGTAATGATGATGTTTTGCCTTCCCTTGTTTCATTGGGTATATTGATCATGTTGTTTTTTGTTTATTTATTTTATAAATGTTGATGATTGTTTTTTGGAAAAATATTAAATTTATATAAATAATTAAAGGTATTTTATAATATTATTTGAAAATTTAATGACTTTATAGTGTTTTAGTTTTGAAAAGAATTTTCAAACTAGGTTATTGGTTTCCATGGGTAAAAGCTGTAAATAGGATCATGGTGGTATCTTACTAGTATATGTGACTTACCCCATACACATTCCTTTTGGTGTTTGCAGATTCTTGTTTTTCAAGACATAGATAAAGGCATGGAAACTATTTACCTAGGGGGATCTTCATGATTACCGTTTTATTTGTTTTGTGGAGGATATGTTGTCTCACTAGGAATAAATCTTGTGGAGTCTTTTTGGGATTTCTTATCCATTGGGATGTATTTATAGGACTTATTTAAAATTTATCCCATCCATTTGAGTTTTTAATTGATATTACATTTATATGTATATGTCTTATTATGGAATTTTTTTCTTATGATGTATATTCTTGATTACAGTTTTTTCCTAGTCATTTTTTTTATGTTGGATATTTCCAAATTATGTTGTTGAATACTATAATGTTGGTGTGTCCGTCCTATTTCATGGATATTCCACGGTGGTTTCTGATAGAAAAAACTATTCCCATGATATATTTGGTTATGCCTAGTGCTTATCGCCAGCCTATGGAAATCGGGAACTCGCTTTGAGATATGTGATGGGATGGCTCGGGTGATGGGTTGGGTTGACCTAGGATGGTTTTGTTCAATTTGGATGAATCAAGACCTTGGTATGAAGTTGATTAGGATAAAAGGAAAGGTTTGGTTTTGTGGAATGATTCTCACTAATGCGATATGAAGTCAAAGATGTGTGATTTGGGTTGTTTATCCATTTTGGGAATCATTTCACTGTGGTGATCATGAAGCATCATGGTCGGGTTTGAAGTATTTTTTATTATTTCAAAATTAAGGATGATATAACATGGTGATGAAAGCTTTTCTGTGGTTATTCCTCAATTTTATTAGAACTAATGGTTTCTTGAGCTTCAAATATGGGGGATTTATGACATGATTTTTAGATGGAGTTTATTTTCACCCTATTGAAGTGTGGCCTATTCCCTTGCAAGGTATATTTATATTTTTCCTACCT
Organism: Viscum album; assembly: GCA_963277665.1. Classification (NCBI taxonomy): domain Eukaryota; kingdom Viridiplantae; phylum Streptophyta; class Magnoliopsida; order Santalales; family Viscaceae; genus Viscum; species Viscum album. The sequence goes on from OY728140.1 coordinate 317,189,747, forward strand.
GGGTATATATCTAGATGCCCCTCCAAGGCTCGTTATTCTGCGTTTGTTTCCCTTTACCCTTGGGTCACTCTACTGAATTTTAAAATATTCTTCCATGACTTATTCTCATCATTGATAGATAGACTCATGAGATAGATTTTTAGCGATCCATGGTGATTCTGTCATCTTATACTTTTGGTTTCATCTCTATCCCATTACCAGAGAAGGATGTTGTAGAAATAGCGTATGGTTTGGGTGGTGTTGAGTCAAGCGATTCAAATTGTGGTTATTGTTATTTAGGGTTCCTTATGTGATTTTGGTTCGAAGATCATATTTCCCTCACCTTTCCTTATATAGAAAAGTCTGAATCCTTGATCAAGGTAGGTGATATGATAAATCTCTTTGTTTTTGTTTGAATTATTGAAGTTTCAAGCCTTTCTTTGATTTAGGTGGATATAAAGAGTTTATTCAATTAATATAATGAATTAGAAAATAAAATAAATTGATGGGAAGTGTTTTTTATGTGTTTACTTGTTTCTATTATATTACTCAAATGATTTATTATTGATTGTCGTTTTTTTTAGAATACTCTACTGGAATCACCTTTCATAAAGGTTTAACAACATAAAAACAGTGAAAAAAATGATTGGGTGTAATCTAATATTGAAGTTATATTTCTTTTGGAAATATGTTTAAGTGTTTTAGTGGTTGATGGAATAATATTAATTCTGTATATTGTTTGAATTGTATTTGATTTTATTTTAAATAGTGATGTCATAGTAGGGGAATTAAATGGGTTATGGGAATTTTTATGAGATGGATAGTGGGTCTATAATTTATTGGAATGTGATAGAATGTTTTTTCTTGTTTGGTGGTAAAGCTAAAATGGTGGTTGTGAACATTTTTTTATAGTGTCTTGTGAAACTGATTGACATGGTTGGTATGGGATGTGTTTTAGGCTAGTTTTTCAATGGATAGTGGATGGATTTGAGTCTATTTTTCGGTTTATTGGTAGAAATTGAATTTGGTTTGGATAGAGAAATATTAATTCAATTTTGGTTATAATTGAATAAGTAAAGGTGTGATAATGAAATGTAAATGGTTTAAATTAGTTGGTAATGACTTGATTAAAACTAGGTAAGGGATGGAAATGGTTGGACATTAAATATGGAAATAAATGACATAATAAATATATTGTGATTAGTAATAATGTAAATCTAAAAGAGATGAAATGATTTGAAATAATGGTAATTTTTGAATGGTTACTATGGATGAATTACTTAATAAGTGGTCCTAGTATTTTGGTCAGCAATTATCAGTGATAATTGGTGTATGGTAGTAGTAATGTGATGGAAGTTGTGGGTGTGGTATTGTAGTATTGATGATAAACCTTTAATTTGGGATCGTGTGAGCTTATACCATTTAATTTACTTTATAATTATTTTCATATGCTCCCCACCCAAGTGGGATATTCCTAATAATTCAAAAATATTTTAGGTTCCTGTGGATTTACCGAAACATCCTTGTTAATAAGGGAACATATGGATGAATACTGTCACTTCCCTGATCTCCCATCTAGGTATAGTTCATTGTGGTATTAGTATATGGTGGGGCTCGTGCATTGGAGGAGGAGGTCATTAGGTATAGGTCCTTAATTTCCATGATTACATACTATAATTGATATGGATATAAAACTAGATATGGTGTTTTGGCTTCAAATATATGCTAATATAGGATGTTGCACATTCTGGGTGGTTGGGATGTGTTGGGTTGCATTCTAACCCACATCAGCATTGATGTGAGTACTTGTACTAATTCAAAAATGAGATATTGGACCTTATGAGAGGATAAGATATGTAGGGATATGGTCTGACCCTCATTAGTGATGAATTTATATATCTATTCACATACACATACACACACAAACAACCACACTCTTTTTAGGTGATTAACTATTACAATAGGGATGAAAACACATGATGTTTTCCGTTGGCGCTTGTGAGTGAAAAAATTGGACATGTTATATGGGGTACCCATTTTTATATACTCATAAATATTTATTTATTAGATTCCGATGTGATATTCAGTAAATAGACCTTGGTGAGGTTGGGTGGTTGGAGACTAGATAGGTTCTTGTCAACTCTACAGTCTATTCAACAACGATTTTTTATGCTTCTTCCACATTTTCATTATTGATCTTGAGGAGGACCCTTCCCAGTTTACCTGTAATGATCAACCCTATATATAAATATTATTTTCAAGTTTCCATGGTGATTTTATGGAATGAACTAAATAGTACTATCTTTGAGCTATGAGTTATGTTCAAAACTGCTACTTAGGAGTTTTATTTGGTAGTTTATCTGGGACTTGAATCTTTAGGAAATTTCATGCATTCTAATTATTTTGGATTTTTTTTATTTATATCATATCATGGATTTTATTGATGATTGATCTATATATTCCTTATATTTATGATGGTAATGACTCCCTTTTTGAATTATAAACTTGGTGATAGTTACCACCCCAATACCAATTAGAGGCATGCTTCAAGTGAGGTAACCCAATATTTTTTTATATAAAAATTACATTATTTTAGATGAATATTCAATACATAAAATTACAATCCACACTATAACCATAATGATTTATTATATTTGAATACTAAATATATAAACATAATATTTAGGTGCATTCTGAATCATATCTCATAAATTTATTCTAATTTTATACCCTATTAACATTACTTAATTAAAACATTTCGTCATAACATAAAGAAAGGAAATATATAAAAGCTTAATATTAGATGCTCAGTGTGGGTAAACAAGATAGATATCAATTGATGACCATAGAAAAGATTTAGATTAACATAAGAGTATGATATTTTGATCACAGCGTACAGTATTGATACCTAGTATTTCATGGATGAAAATCATGAATAAAGAAAAAAACCTTTATCATTTGAATGATATTATTCATAAGAGTGAGAAATCATCACTATTCAATCATGAAAAATGACTTCAAATCTAAATCATTATAACATTTCATTAAAATGTGGCATTATAATATGAATAGAAACCATTTCATATGTTACGTCTAACTACTGAGACCAAAAAATCGTAGTTGATGATACATCAACACTTGTTTCCCATATCATAATGGATTATGGATCACTACCTTTCATCCACAGTGGATTTGGTATATGAGGTTATTTCTCGTAGTGGATCAATAACATCAACTCATTTCCCATAAATATAACATGAGATATAAATCTTTAACCAATTCATTGGAGGGATATATGATTATAGTACCACAAATAACATAGTGAATACCATACACATTTGTACTATAAAATCATAAAACATGACTCATATCATCATAATCTAACACATTGAAATGAAACATGTTTCATTAATATTTCACCATTTCATCATAACGCAACTCCTGGAAAACAGAAAACTTCCATAAAAATATCATCATCATAATCATAAACCATCTGAGAAAGAATAAGGATGGTATCATTAGAACATATCCACATAAAATCATTATTTACTTCAATTAATTTATCAAATGTGAAAATTATTTTAAAATATCACCGGAATATTTCTTGAAGAAAAATACCATTTTAATTACTTCTTAAATTAAAAAAATTTAAAAAATATTTTGTAAAAGAATTTCTTTGAAAATAACGCTAGAAATGTTTAAATAAATATTAAAATATTTTATCATTCATGATGGTCGTAAATTAAATTCATACCACATGAATTAAAAAAATATTCCTTTCACATTTATGGTAAAAAGTTAAAATACCTCATTTAAAAAATGATAGGAAGATTAGTTATAAGCATTTTTATAAAAAATAAAAAATGGGAAAAATTAAATTAAAAATTTATATGAGAATGTAAAAACATTTTTGATTATTTTCAATGAAAACATGATCATTGAAGAAAATTATTCTCGACCTAATAAGAATTAAGGTCTGTTTTTATCAAAAACATTTTCCTGATAATTTTAAGTACCATAGAGAAAGAAATTGTAATATTACTTGAAAATTTAATGAATAACTCAGGGATAAGAAAATTTAATCATCTTATTAGATAAATATCATAGAATTTACTCAATTGAAATTCAATCATAAACAATCCTGATTAAAATGGGATTGAAAAAATAATCCTTTACCTCAAGTATCATCTTTCTTCATATGCATTAAAACCTCATATATAATAAATATATATTTATTAAAATTTATTATTAATCATTTTTCATATATATCATAACATTTATGATTTTAATATAACATTCTATAAATTGTTTATTAATAATTCTTTGTGAAAATCATTGTTTTGTGTGATAACTACTTCATTTTTTCATGCATTTTTCAGTTTGGAAGTCCTAGTCCTTATACGTTGATCATGGATCCATCAAATAAAGATTTTTATTCATGTAATTAGTAAAATATTTAAAAATTTTGTATGCTTTATAAGTATTCATATAATACAATGATCAAAAATGAATTACATAACTTTGTGGAGATGGAAATTCATACCCACTCACAAGTGATGTTTCCAATTTTTGATGGATGAAACCAAAAAACAAATAATAATGAAAAATTTGAGTCAATAAGGTTTCCTTATGAAGTTTCCATTCCTTCATGTTTTGAAAATCACAAACAACCTATCTTAAGGAAAATTTCATTTCCCCTATGATTTTTCTTAATAAGGAAAACTTTCCTTCCCCAAGGAAATTTTCTCCTTACCAATTTTTTTAGTGTTCATAACATAGTTTTTCTAAGAATTTTTTTAAAAATTAAAAATTTCCTTCCCCTTGGAAATTTATCCTTACCTATTTTTTATTGTTCATATTTTATCTAACTCATTTTATTCCTAAGTGTAAAATTCAGTTTCACATCTAAAACCTCAAAATTTTATAAATACTTAGATATAGAGTATTCAATTTTCAGGATCCGAATTCAGACTCTAAATTATCTAAAATTCAGATCCCAATTTCTCTAAAATTCAGACTCTATATTCTCTGAAATTCAGACTCTGAATTTTTTTAAATTCAAACTACGAATTTAATGAAATTCAGACTCTGAATTAACTGAAATTCAGACTCCGAATTCTCTGAAATTCAGAGACCAAATTTTATAAAATTCAGACTCCGAATTCAGTGAAATTCAGACTTCGAATTCCTCAGAATTTAGTCGTCGAATTCCTCAAAATTCAAACTCCAAATTCCTCAGAATTGAGACTCTGAATTCCTCATAATTCAGACTCTGAACTCCTTATAATTTAGACTCCGAATTCCTCAGAATTCGGGTTCCGAATTCCTGAAAAACAGAATCTGTATATTCATTTTCATAGACTCCATATATTCATTTTCTTAGAATCCAAATGTTTATTTTACCTTGGACTCTGAAAAATGTATTTGGTTAAGAAACTAAATTTTTCTTACACTTGTTATAGTTATGAAATGATGTTATACATTCTATTTCTAACCATCCATTGTTTGAGTGACATGTGTATAGATCCCTACGAGATTCAAGGAAAAATATGACTGTTGGAGGAGGGAGCCGACCGTTGGAGGAGTGCCTAGAATGAGGAGCTCATTTGAGAGAGCTCATAACTTTGTCACTGATCAAGGAATCTAGAGACCACATACTATTGAAGTGATTTCTAGAGAGAGATACTCTCATGCTTAGTGCATACTGAACATCTTGTTCAGATTTCATCATGCAACTCTGATTGTTACTGAGTACAATCGAGGGATTCTGGGGATAAGAAGACAGAGGTGACGACTACCTTAATGTTCGAGTAATTCCTTGGTGAGGAAGATAGAGGTGCTGACTACCTTTAAGTTTGAGGGATTGTGGGGATAACAAGACAGATTCCAATATTCCTATCGATGGCTTACCCTGGTGTGGGAAGATATACTTTCTTGAACGTATAAATCAAGGGACCATTATCCAAGGTTGTTGGATACCCGACTCTTTGGGTTAAAATTTTTCATACTTGTTATTTGTTTTGTTTCAAGTTTATTTTTCGCTGCATTTTGAATAATAAAGAATGTATAACTATCTTATACTTCCTTGTGTTTGTCCACCCTGATTAGTTAGATTTTATACACTTTAAGGTAGAATATTTTCCTTGTAAACGTTTCTTAGGTTTCATTTCCAGAATGATATTTTCGGAACTTTTCATGTTTGTAGAAGTAATAGGTCTTGTGAATTTACCTTGTTTAACCATGTTAAACATAGTTTTCCTTAAGGTTAAAAACAAAATATTTTTACCAAATTTAATGGTTTCAATTTTTTTTAAAGTATACAATTCACCCCCTCATGTATATTGAGCATCTAGATAATATTTTTATCTTATAATTGTTATTAGAGGAGGTCTCTAAAATACTTATATTCACATATAAGTTTTTCTTGATCATGTTTTTATTGATCTAATTTTTCCTTTCATAGGAATTTTTTTCTTGATTACAAAATTTTTCTATTGAGAACTTTTTGTGGAAAGATATTTTTTCTTTAAGATGGAAGGAATGGATGTCAGCTCTATTGAAAATCTAAATCCTACTAGACCAACTTTTTTTGATGGGAATGAATATGAATATTGGAGAGATTGTTTGAAGACATATTTTATTAATACTGTAGTAGACAACTTTTTTATGCTTACTAGAGATTACAGGATTTCTGATAAGGAAGTCAGAACTTTTAGTAACCAAGAAAAGTCAGAATATTAACTAAAATACAAGGTACGCAATACTTTCTTGTGTTCCATAACTCATAATATATATAGTCATATTTCTTCTTGTGAAGCATCAAGTTGTATTTCAAAGAAATTAGAGGTTACTTATTTTGTTACATCCAAAGTTATAGAAACCAGGAGATCTATGCTTAGAGCTGAGTATAATGGATTTTGTTTTCTATATGGAGATGTAGTTTGCAAGGTACAACAATGGTTTATGACTGTTTTTAATAGTTTAAAATATATGGCTGAAAAATGTCTTGAGGATTAGTCACTTGTGGACAAGATTATAGATATCATGCATAATGAGTGGGAATCTAAGAGGACAACTATTGATGAGAATAGGAAAGTTTCTCAAATTTATCTTGATGAACTTTTTTGGAACTCTTCTTCAACATGAGACTAGAATGAAATGATATGATGATATGAATAAGAATAAGAGTGGAAATGGCAATGTAGCCTTTAGAACTACTGAAGCTAAGACTCCTAAAAGGGTTACAAGATCCAAGTTTAAGAAAGTCACTATTGTATCAGAATCCAGTGAGAGTGAGCATTCTAAGAATGAACTGTCTAATCTTGCCCGTATGATGAACAAGATAGTTGGGATGAAATATTATAAATATAGATATAAGAAGAAAGATCGAAAGGATAGGAATGACTCTAAAGTTACATGATATGAATGTAAAAGGGAAGGGCATATTAGGCCAGATTTTCCTATGCTTACGAAAAAGGATATGAAGAAAAAACATTCTGAAAGGAATAGAAAGAAGTTCTATAAGGCTTAGGAAAAGAAAGTCTTGAAAGCCAATGATAAATGGAATTCCAGTGGGGGAGAATCTTCTGATGAATCCTCAGATTATGAATCTTCTTGTCAGATAAATCTTGGTTTGTAGCCAGATTACCTATTGAAAATCATTTTCTAATGGATAAGGTAGACAATGTTGAATCTATCACAAATGTTTCTTTGAATGAAAATTATAGTGATGATAAATATTATGAGTATTCGAATGAAGAATCTTTTTATGATGAAGATAATACTTCACCTACATATGAAGAAGCTTCTAGGTTTACTAAGCTTCTTGAGAATGAAAATTCCAAAATCAAGAAAAATATTGATAAGTCAAATTCTAGAATTCCTATTCTTACTAAAAAAGTATCACATCTTTCTAAGTATCTTGAAAAGAACACTTTTGATTTTGAATGTATTTCCAAAAACCTTTAAGAAGTTAATTCTATGATCTATAGACTTTATAAGGATCTTGAAAATGTAATTTATAAGAAAAATATTTCAGAGAATAGATCTAGTCCTAAAACTAATTTTTTTGAGGATAAAAATTTCATTATTAAACTAAAGTCTAAAATATTTTCCTTGAGGAAGTGTTTTTCAAACTTTACCTCTAGTAAGGAAAATATTGACAAGATGTATTCTCAAATTCCACCTATAAGGAATCGTTATGGATTTGGTTATACCCATTCTAAATTTTTTTAGTAATAACTATTTTGTACCTCAACGTGTCCCATTCTTTACCAAATTTTAGTGTGGAGGAAATTGGGTGACAAGTTGTTCCTTAAATAATTCTAAGTCCTTAATTTTTCATAAAGAATTTTTTCTAAGAAAATTTGGATACCCAAGAATTTTCTATCTAAAATTTCCGGATCCAAGAAAGTTTGGGTTTTGAAAGACTAACTTTCTTATTTTTAGGAAAATATAGAAAGTACCAACAACAATATATGGTACATGGATAGTGGATGTTCCCAAAATATGACTGGTAACAAAAAATTCTTTGAAAATATTATCAAGATGAAACAAGGAACATTAGATTTAAGAGATAATGGTTAGAGGGAAATTATTGGTATAAGTAATATCATTATTCTTTGAAAAACATTGATTTCAAATGTTTCAATCGTTAAGGGTCTTAAGAACAACTACATTAGCATAAGTCAATTATGTGATGAAGGCTACCTTGTGAATTTTAGGAATGATATCTTCTTAGTACACAATTCCAAGGAAAAGTTTATTATTTCTGCCCAATGGAATGATAATGTATACACATTGAATATAGAAGACCTTAGGAGCCAAGATCCACCTTGTCATAGTGAAATGGAGGATCAATCTTGGTTATGGAATAGATAGTTAGGACACTATAACCTTCAGAACCTATGAAAAATATCTATGAAAAGACTTGTTAAGGATTGACTAGATCTTAGATTTGATTCTTCAAAAGTTTGTGATCCTTGTCAATATGGAAAGAAACATAAATCAAGTTTTAAATAAATTGGTGAAGTCTCAACAACTGATGCATTACAGTTGGTGTATATGGATATTTTTGGTCCAACACAAACTGGAAGCATTGGTGGGAAATATTATGTGTTTGTCTTAGTTGACGATTACACTAGATTTACTGGGTCTATTTTCATGAAAATAAATCTGAAGATTTTTCTAATCTCAAATTTTTTAGATCCTATGTTAAAAATGAGAAAACCTTCCATTGATAACTATTCATAGGGATCATGGAGGAGAATTTCAAAATTCTGATTTTGAAACTTTTTTCAGTAGAAAAGGCTTTACTCATAACTTCTCAGCACGAAGAACTCCTCAATAGAATGGTGTTGTTTAAAGAAGAAATCAAAATTTTCAAGATATAACTAGATATATGTTGAGTGAATATTATATAGAAAAACATTTATGGGCTGATGCTGTAAGTACTACTTGTTATACTATAAATTTAGTTTTTATTATTCCCTTTCTTAATAAAACCCCTTATGAGTTATAGAATGGTAGAAATCCTAGACTTTCCAACATCAAGGTATTTAGTTTCAAGGTATTCATTCGGAATACTAAAGATAATTTACATAAATTCACACCCAAATCTAATAAAGAAATTTTCATAGGCTATTCCACAACTTATACAGCATGTAGAGTTTTCAACCAAAATAATCGTATTGTTGAAGAAAAAATACATGTTAAATTTGGTGAAAATGATGTCTTTGTTTTTAAATAAGCAGAATCAACATCTTCATATGAGTTTTCAAAAACAGATTTTCAACCCTTGATAGAAGATCATTATGATAAGGAAAATGTTCAAGAAAATATTTCTGAAATATTTACTGTATAATATTTCCTATCATATGTTGATTAAAAGGTTTTATAAAACCCAAATCAGTTGTTTCTAAAAAATCATCCCAGTGATAGTGTATTTGGTGATGTAAATCAGCCATTATGGACTAGAAGTTCCATATGAAATGAAGTATAACATCTAGAATTCCTTTCTCAATTAGAACAAAAAAGAACTAATGAAGCTTAGGGTGATGATGATTGGATCAAAGCCATGTAAGATGAGCTAAATGAATTGGAAAGGATTAATTTCTATACCTTGGTTGAAATACCTAAGGAAACATTTGTTGTTGGAGTAAAATGGGTATTTAGAAATAAATGTGATTAAAATGGAATCATAGTAAGAAATAAAGATAGATTAGTTTCTAAAGTATATAATCAACAAGAAGGAATAGACTATGATGAAACCTACGCTCGAGTAGCTAGACATGAATCTATTTGTATTTTACTTACCTTTACAGAATTCGTCAATTTCAAAAAAAATTAAATAGATGTTAAATGTGCTTTCTATTCAATAGGAAGTTTTTGTTGAACAACCTCCTGCTTTTGAAGATACAAAACATCCTGAACATGTTTTAGAACTTACCAAATCTTTGTATGGACTTAATCAATCTCCTAGATCCTGGTATTATAGACTTGATGGATTTTTGTTACAAAATGAATACATTAAGGGAAATTCTTATCCAAAACTTTTTTATAAATAAAGATATGAAAAAAAATTAATTGTTCAAATTTATGATGATGACATTATATTTGATTCAACTCAGCAATCTTTAACCGATTTTATTGCAGATTTTATGAAATCTGAGTTTGAAATGAGTATGATGGGTGAGTTAGCATTATTCCCTGATTTTCAAATTTCTCAAAAACCAGAAAGAACTTATATATTTCAACATAAGTATATCAAATATATTCATAAAAGGTATGGATATGACAACACTAAAAGCAAAAGTACTCCGATTGGTAGCTCAAATTTACTTGACCTTGATGAAGTTGTGAAACCAGTAGATCAAACATCTTTTAGAGGTATGATGGGAGGTTTTGTAAACGTGACAGCTAGTCATCCAGACATAATGTTTTCAGTATGCTTATGTGAATGATATCAATCAAACCATAAGGAATCTCATTAAAAGGCAGTGAAAAGAATTTTTCCCTATTAAAAGGGAACAATGGATTTAGGACATTTCTATACTTCTAGAAATTATTTTTTTAAAAATGTTTTCAGATACTGACTTTGGTGGATATAGAATGGATAGGAAAAGTATATCTGAAACTTGTCATTTCCTAGGATATTCATTAGTTTCTTGGTCATGAAAAACACAACACTCAGTAGCACTTTCCACTTCTAAAGATGAATATGTAGCAACTGGAAGCTGTTGTGCTCAAGTGTTGTGGATGCAACACACACTCATAGACTATGATATGAGTTTTACCAAAACAAAACTTTTGTGTGATAATACTAGTGCCATTTACATTAGTAAAAAAATTTCACATCACTCTCGTGCAAAACACTTAGATATTAGGCATCACTTTCTTAGGGATCACACAAAAAAAGGAGATATCATTGTTAAATTTATCAGAATGCAAGATCAACATGCTGATATTTTCACAAAATATTTACCCTCTGATAAATTTGAATATATTAAACAGAAGTTAGGAATGATAACTGTAAGGTAGTCATCCATATTAACTTCTAGTTGAAACCTATCTCATTATAACAAGAAACTCCTTTTCATAGGGGGAGTACATTTTGTTGTTATTTTTTTAAAAAAATTGCAGTTTAAATTTTTTCGTAATCTAAATTTTTTTTCGTAATCATATTTTCTCGTAATTTAATTTTTTTTAATTAAATTTTTTCGTAATTAAAATTTTTCATAATCAAAATTTATTCTTAATCAAATTGTTTTCATAATTAAATTTTTTCATAATCATCATTTTTGTAATCAAATTTTAGTAATCAAATTTTTTCGTAATCAAAATTTTTCCAAGTCTACATATTTTGTAGTTAAATTTTTTTCAAAATCTAATTTTTTTGTATTCTGAATTTTTTTTGAAAACTATAAATGTTTCGAAGTCTAAATTTTTCTTAGTAAATTTTTTTTTTCATAAGGTAAAATGTTTTTCATAGTCCAATTTTTTTTGAAATCTAAAATTGTTTTGAAGTCAAAATTTTTCGTAGTTAATATGTTTTTGTAATCAAAATTTTTTTTCATAGTCGAAAAAAATTTTAACTAAAAATTTTTCAATATATAAATATTTCATAGTTGAAATTTTTTCGTAATCTATTTTTTTTCGAAATCTATTTCCTTATCTAAAATTTTTTCATAGTCTAAAATTTTTCGTAGTTTAAATATTTCGTAGTCCAAAATATTACGTAATCAATTATTTTTTTTGAAATCTAAAGTCCTTCATAAAGAATTTACCTCATTCCAAATAATTCTCCTAGAAATCCGAAAGGTATGTTTTCTTCTTTAAATTTTAATAATCATATTTATTTTTTATGGTATTTTTCTCCTATTTTAGTTTTTTTGGATTAATTTTTTCCCTAAATCCAAATATTTTTTGAAAAAAAAACTCAAAAGGTCGGAACCTACCAAAATTCATTTGCGACTATCATCTCAGCCGTCAAATCTTATCAAGATGTTTTTTAGCTATTCGATCAATTAGAGAAGTTGAAGCATCACTTCAATTCCCTATATAAATGTCACCTAATGCTTGTCCCACATCGTTTCTCAATCCTTTCCGTGATGAAGATCTATCTCTATATTATAAGGCCATTCCAGATCTTCAAGGTTTTCACAACTCCAAATGTATGTACAGTCCCTTCCTCAGAATGAAATGTCTTCAGTTAAGGAAATATTAGAATGGAAAATCTACTGAGAGAGGATAGTTGACCTGATGTTTTATTCCATGTATGAATCTATCGTTTCGAAGAACATCAAGTTGAATGACTAGGAGAGTGTATATATATCCAAACCAAGGGCTCAGTATCCAGTGTATCTGGAATTTCTAGTTGAATTCTATAAGACAGTTAGTTTTTCAATGAAGGAGGAAGAAATAAATTTTCTTTCAACATATACAAGAAGACATACTCCCTTTCATATAACATGGAAGAAAATCTGATAGGTAATCCATATGAGGGAGAAGTAGAGTTTTGTTCACACAATCTACCTGATGTAATAGGATCCTTTGACATGGATACGGCTATAGACTATCTTGTCTTGATGGAAGTGAAGACACTGAAAATTATTCATCTCTCTAAAAATGTTTATATTCTTCAGCTATTGGTTTAAGGTTTTGTCATTCTAAGAAAAGAGGATAAGGATACACTAAAGAAAAGTCATATTTATGTCCTGGATTTCCTAGTGAATCTCAAAAAGATTAATTTGGTCAAGTACATCAAAGTTACGATTGATAATATCAAGAATGGAAATATGATGTCTCAGATTATTTTGAATCCTTCCATTCATTTAAAGATTATTGTTCTTTGTCTTAAGTCTTTCACGATTCCTTCCAGTTCTAAGCTGAAAATTTTTAAGGTGATGTTGTGGAGTGATGGTAATTTAAGGAAGTTGAAAGTTGGTTTTTCTAAAGAATCTGGTGAATTCTATGCTTTTCCTGAAGAGGAGGTAGAATCCTTATCAATGAAATAGGAAGTATCTGAAACCTCTTAAAAAGGGTGGAAGGAAGATGAAAATGAAGGAACTAGAAGAGGAAGGAAAAAATCTAGTGGTAAAGGAAATTCAATCCACATCCCTAAAAATAAAGAAGCAAAAAATGTATACTGATGAAGTGGTTGCTAAGTGGAGAGAGGATAAGAAGAACAAGAAAGTAGGGGAGCCTAGTTTTTGTTTAGATCCTACAGGGGATAAAGCATTAAATGAAAAGACTGCTGAGAATCTGGATAAGCAACAAAAAGAGAAGAAGAAAAATAAGAAGATGTCTGAGGCTAAGATAGTCAAATCCCTTCTTAAGGATGCTGAGAAAGCATCTGAGAAAATTCCGGTACCAGAATCCTTTTTAATAGAGTCACTCCCAAAGACTCCAGGAAAGATGTTGGTGATTCTGGAAAGAGGCCAAGAAGAAGAAATAGTACAAGAAGAATAAGTGGAAACAGAAGAAGAAGAAGAAGGTAGTGGTGATACTGAGGACTTGATAAAGCAAGTAGATGATTTTTATTATAAAGAAAGTATTTCTAAAAAATTATCAACCTGAACTTCTGATGTCGGGTCTTCATAAATTTCTACCAAAGGAATATATAAGAAGGATCCGGATGAAGTCAATAAACTATCTAAAGAGGAAAGCATCAATCATGATTTCATTCAGCAAGAGGACGTTGATGTAAGAGCTGAGAAGGAAGAAGTAGATGAAGATAAAATAGTGCAGTTATCATATAGTGAACATGAATCACCTAAACAAGAATAAATCATTCCAAAAGTTAATAAAGAAAAACAACTGGTTTTGGATACACCTAACATATATATGGTTAATAAGAAGGTAGTGGTTGCTTCATCGAAGAGAAAGGATGCTGAGATTGAAAAAGAGTCCTCACCAACCAAAATCTCTGATTCAGAATCATCCTCTCTTGGACATGATTTTCTGGTACAGTCTTTGAAAAATATGGTTGGTATTATACCCTTATTTCCAACTATAGATTCAAGATGTTAGATGCTTCAAAATACGATTAATCGAAATTTGGATTGAGTTTCCATGGTAATGGATAAATGTGTCTGTCTCGAGGTAGATTTCAAGACCATTATCATTGGTTATGAGGCTCATAAAAGATCCTACAAGAAGATTACAAGATGTTCAAGGAAGACAATTGAATAAATGAGAATCATTGATTAATTTTATGACAATGTGAAGGATGCCTTTCACACCATAGACAGTAATCTTAATGATCTTACTCAGAATTTTGAGGAGAAGTTAAGTCTCGAACAGACTACATGGAAGTAGAAGGTTAAGGATCTAAATGGAAAGTTCAACTCTGTGGCCATGAATTGGAAAAAAGAAATGGATCACTAAATTTAATTTGAATAGAATTTGGATAAGAAAGAATAAGTGCTAAAGGATCAGGCAGAGATTCTTAGGGCTCAGGAAGAAAAATCAACGCCTCAGAAAAGAAAATTGAAGACCAAGATCAGCTACTTGGGCGAGCATAAAGCCATCACAAGGAGCTAAAGAATCATAAAAACATTTTCAAGAATATCGTTCTGAAATAGAAATAAGGATTATCATTCTCAATTCCTATGTTTTGTATTAATTCTTTCTTGTACAAATTATTTCCAATCATAATGGATTTTTTGGGTTTTCTCTATATTTGGTTTATTAGTACTAATATTTCAGGTACCAAATTTTTTCCCATTCCCGCTATTCCTTTTTGAAAAACACAATGGGGGATAAAGGAATGATAAAAAGAATTATAAGTAAAAAATAAATTTTCTTAATTAATGGGGAGTTCATCTAAGGTATCTTTTATCATGAAGATTTTTGTATCCAAGATAATGAAAAAATCACATTCAGGAAATCAAGAATACAATCCTTAAGGATTTATAATCCTAAGGGATGGTTATTCGTATCCACTATGATCCATATGTAAAGGGAGATATGTTTTTATTTTTAAAGTTCATAAAAATTTTAAGTACTTATATTTTTATATTAAGGATGTTTGTACTTTCCAAAAAGGGGGAGATTGTTGAGTCAATAAGATTTTTTTATGACTTTTCCATTCTTTCGTGTTTTGAAAATCACAAACACCCTATCTTAAGGAAAATTTGATTTCTCCTAAGATTTTTCTTAATAAGGAAAATTATCATTCCCCAAGGAAATTGTCTCCTTACTTATGTTTTTAGTGTTCATATCATAGTTTTTCTAAAATTTTTCTTTAATAAGAAAAATTTTCCTTCATCAATGAAAATTAATCCTTAACAGTTTATTTATTGTTCACATTTTATCTAAATCATTTTATTACTAAGTATAAAATTCGGTTTAACTTATAAAATCTTATAATTATATAAATAATTTGATATAGAGTATTCTATTTATCTGGATCTGAAATGAGACTCTGAATTCTATGAAATATAGGTTTTGAATTATCTGAAATTCAGACTTCGAATTTTCTTAAATTCAGACACTGAATTCTCTAAAATTCAGAAACCCAATTTTTTGAAATTCAGACTATAAATTTTCTGAAATTTAGATACCGAATTATCTAAAATTACGACTCTGAATTATCTAAAATTCATACTCCAAATTCTCTGAAATTCAGATTTTGAATTCTATGAAATTCATATTCCAATTTCCCCAGAATTCAGACTCCAAATTCCTCAGAATTCAGACTCTGAATTACATAGAATTCAGACTCTGAATTCCTGAAAAACAAAATCTGAATATACATTTACATATACTGCAAATATTCATTTTCTTAAACTTTGAACTTTTATTTTACCTTAGACTCTGAAAAATGGTTTTTGTTAAGAAACCAAATTTTTCTTACACTTGTTATAGTTATGAAATGATGTCGTACATTATGTTTCAAACAAATTTCTGTTTGAGTGACATGTGTACAGGTCCCTCCGAGATTCAAGGAAAAATATTATTGTTGGAGGAGGGAGCAGACCATTGGAGGAGTGCCTATAAATATGAGCTCATTTGAACGAGCTCATAACTTTGACACTGATCAAGGACTCTAGAGACCAAATTCTGTTAAAGTGATTTCTAGAGAGAGATACTCTCATTCATAATGAATACTAAACATCTTCTTCAGATTGCTTCATGTGACTCTGATTGTTGCTTAGTGAAATCGAGGGCTTCCGGGGATAGGAAAAAAGAGGTGCTGACTACCTTAAAGTTCGAGGAATTGCTTGGTGAGGAAGATAGAGGTGTCGATGACCTTGATGTTTGAGGGCTTGTAGGGATAGAAATATAGATTCTAATATTCCTATCATGGTATTACCCTGGTGTGGGTAAGAAAGACTTTCTTGAAAGTATAAATCATGGGACCTTTATCCAAAGTTGTTGTATACCGTACTATTTGGGTTAAAAGATTTCATACTTGTTACTTGTTTTTTTTTCAAGTTTATTTTCTATTGTATTTTGATTAACTAGGTATGTATAACTATATTATACTTCCTTGTGTTTTTCCACATTGATTAGTCAGATTATATACGCTTAAAGGTAGATTCTTTTCATTGTAAACTTTTCTTAAGTTTCATTTCCGGAACAATATTTCTAGAACCTAGAACGTTTGTCGAACTAAGAGGTCTTGTGAATTTACCCTATTAACATTTTTAAACATAGTTTTCGCTAAGGTTAATAATGAATTTTTTCACCAACATTAATGGTTACAAAAGAATTTTTTAAAGTATACAATTCACCCCCCTCTTGTATATTGAGCATCTACATCATATTTCAATCCTATATATTCATCCATTTAGGACCACAATAATATCATAGATATCATATATATTACTTATTTACATCATTATGAATGTCAATCTGATGTGGTGATGAAAAGAAAACACATCTCTTTGTGGAGGTGGTTGTCCACACTTATACATGAGTGATATTTTATTTCACATATGATGGAAAGGAAGTGGATAATGGTTATTCCATTATCATAATATGAATTATGTATATTTTGGATAATAAATTCATTATTTATTAGGGATACAATAAGTTTTATATGAGTTAGATGAAGAAGTAAAATTGAAAGTACTTTGTTTAGAGTTATACCTCTTTGTTGGGAAACCTCTTTTGGCTTACACCTTAGGCCTCAAAAGGATAGTGTTTTGGAAAGACAAGAAGTTACAAGATGTGGGTAAGTAATCTATAAATTTATATTATGATATGTATTTTCTATGTTAGAAGTCTCAAAACGTGTGAGGAAGATAGGAGAATAGGTTCCATTTTATATGTGAGGGGAGGGGGCCTTTGCAATTACTTAATTTATTAAATTTATATAATTTTTTTATAAATAATGTGGATAAAAAATGAAATATCTAAAATATAGGAGTAGGATAAGTCGAAATCATATCTTTAAATAATATTTATATTGTTTTAAGTGATGTCTTTACCCTTATCACTTAGTTTTAACCTTTGTAAACCCCTTTGAAAATCGCTAATGTAAAAAACACCTTTAACATCAGTTATTTTACCATTAAGTGTCATTTTATAAATGATGTTAATGCATGAAATGTTGAAAGAAGAAATTCCAATGTTTGTTTTCATTAATTTCTATTGAAAACAATTCTAGCAGTTGGTATATATAGAGTTAATGATTCTTGTTTTATAAAAAACCGGCGCAGAAACCCCACTAACATCCAAAGACCTCAATGAGGGATACTAGCATCAATTTTTTTCTATAAAACTAACTTCAAAATTTTATTTTTTTAAAATATTACAAAATGAATTATTCCCACACCTTAAAACCCAAAATGAAGAACCAGAACTAGAAAAAAATTAACATAAATGTAATAAGAGTAACTAAAGTCATCGAGAACTTTTACAAAAATTTTTATAAGTATATAGTTAAATGAAAGTAAATATCCAAATTAGTTAAATTTATAAAATATTGTGAAAAAAAATTTCATGGTGTTTCAACGTGTTCGTTCTATAATATTGTAAAAAAAGTACAAAATAATGTATTAGAAACATAAAAAAGAACATATTTGTTTAAATTATAAGTGTTATAATAAAACTAACCTTTTTAAAATATGTTGTTGTGCTGCCCATGATTATCTCATAAATGAGTCATAAAACATAATATTTTCATTCCACATGACCTTTTTTCTAATGAAACTACATTTATTCAACCTATTTTAAAAATAGAAATAGTACATGTGTAATAACAATTATGTATTCAATGGCATAAAATTTATCTACCTAAAAATTTACAAAATCAATTTTTTCATGTTCCACTATTGAATATCGATCCCTCTTGAACACAATCCATGATCTATTTTAATTTCAAATTTCAATTATCAAACCCGATGTAAAATGATAAAATTAAGATTAATGATATAAAATCATGGAATAAAACTTACTTATTTAATAAATTTCTAAATCTTATTAAAATACTATTCAATAAAGAGAATAAAAAATATTTTTTACATTGTTCTGAAAAAAATTAACATAACATCGAATTACCTCTAAAATATTAAATGTTAAAAATTAATAATTTTATAATGAATATTTATTGAAAATTATATATTTTTCATTACTCATCAAGGAATAGAACAAATAAATATTTGAACTCTTGGTTTTTTAATCCTTCAGACATATGTTCAATTATGGCTTCTTGGTTCAAATACTGCAACTCTGTTGAATTATATTCTATATCAATGAAAACATAAACAAAAGTGAAATCATATTTTATGGAAAGACCATGGAGATACATGATTATAAAATTAATTAGTTAATTTAATATTAAATATGTTTACTTAATTAAATTAAATTAATAAATGAAATTTACATACATAGAAAAATATTAAACATTGGTACACTGATTTGATCATCTTTTACAATATCCATGATGTAACATTTAAAAATAGTTAACATATAATCTCTTCTAGAGACATAAACAATCATCAGAAGAGTGTATTAATTATCTAATATAGGAAATTAATGTGATCAATTTTTCACCCAATCATCTTCTTAAGGAAAATTTAAATATATTAGAACCCAAAATTTTCCTTTCATTTTCATTGATACATTCGATTTGAGATAATCATATATTAGGTAAGTGTAATAAAATAATATAATTAATTATAAATTTAATTATAAATAAAAAATTAAAAAAAGCATACCTCATATTTTAGATAACAACAAAGATTAGTTGTCCAAAGTAAAAAAATGTCCAATAATATGTCCAACTATTGACACCTCCTCAATAGGCTGCGACATGAGAGGAATTAAATCAATAATATCATGTACCACTACTCTTACATGACCCAACACCATAAAATGATGATGTACGTAATCCAACAGATTATTTATAATTCTTTATGCCACAATACATATATGGGGATCCCCGACATGAAACACCCAATACATGATCGAGTCTAAATGAGGAGGTGGAAGATCTGGGTAAGAAGGTTGAGTAGGTTGAGTCTGTCATATTGCTTCTATCATAATAGCCAAAACATATTATTTAATCATATAATCTATTTAATCATTCACCAATATCATATTATCCGTCAATGAAACTATTTCTTCCCTATATTCTACACCCATAAAAGTCATGATAGGGTTGTGACAAAAAACTATTTTAAATTTGATACCCTCCTTATACCCTCTAATGTGGATAGGGTGTTTCAAATTTCTTAATGTAAAAGTAAGAATGTACATCCTACCCTATGAGAGAATGGCCCCCAGTGTCATTTTATCCTGAAGGGTTTCTTGAAGTAATATTTTTGAATTTAATTTTCAAGTGATAATTATACTAAATAATAATGTTGATGAAAGTAAAAATTAAGTACTTAAAATCTTATCAGCTTATTCTTTATGGATAGCTTATATACATTCCATTTTTTTAAATTCTCACCCATTTCAAATTTTTAGGATGAGTGGGAGGATATTGAGGGTTGATAATAGGTCCATTTACTTGAATTTTCCCTTTATTCATTTCATTTTTCATAAATCATCTGTTCCACTAAAAAATGATACCCTCCATGTGATAATTTATAATGGTATAAATTTTTTGAATTAGTATCTTGGTGTGTTTTACTGGAGGCCTATTCCATAAGAAAAAAATAAATTTTAATGTAATGAAAATTAGTTAAACAAATAAATTTTATAATGAACAAGAAGATACCATAAAACCTACATACTATCAAGTAGGGACAAAGCTCGTCAATGTCTCTATTTCTATAAACCCATACATCGGGCATCGATCTTGATAATTTTTACTCTAAACAATATAAATTGAGGTCAACATTTTCTTAAAATCTCTCCATATGTTTCCACAATGGATAGACACCTTTTTAATTCCGTTTGACTCTTAAAAGTTAAATTTCATCTAATGTATAATAAATAAATTATTAAGAAATATATATATATTATTTAAACCATTGAAAATCGAATAAATTAGGTTTGAAATTTTACAATTATGGTCTCCCATGATAGATCTTTTATCAAAAGGTTGATACTCTTCCAATAAAGAAATCAAATACTGATCCTATAAAGAGGTTGTATAGCTAGGTAAGCCCATAATTGTGTGGAATTTGGGCTGCTTGGGTCATCATTCTCATTAATGTTATCTATCACCATTTTCTCTCCACGTGAAAGTGAAAATTTTGGAAAATTTATAATACCATACCTACCATATTTTGGTACCATAATCTCTAGAGAAGAATAAGATCTGCAAATAGTTTTAAGAAATATAAGTTATATTCCATTAAATAATTTAATTACTATAGATATATATTTAAATGAAAAACTTACATATATTGGTTACCTTACCTTAGGGTCTATCATTTTAAAATATTCATGCGACATCAAAAAAACTATGTTTACCTATATTTGATTAAAATTAAAAAATATAATTAATAAAAAATCAATTGTTTATAATTAAAAAAATACTAGATTTTAGATTATTCAAACAAAAAAAATGTGAAAGAAAGAATTTGTATGTTAAAAATAGCAATTAAATATTGATAAGAAATATTATCACCTAAAAATGTGTATTTTTTTGCACCAATATTTTTTTTGAAATAAATAAATATTGTATGTAAAAATGTAAATTTTCATACTAGGATGAAAATTAAAATCATTTTATTGAATAAATCTTATACCAAAAAATGTAGAGTATAAAGAAAATGGTCATAAAAAAATATGGAGGTAAATATTTTCAACCAAAAAATGGATATTTTAATTTAATAAATATAAAAAATATTTCCAAAATGTAAGTAATGAAATAAAATAAACATATTTAAATATTGAAGTTAAAAATAATGTTTTTAACAATAAGATTTTCAAAAAATAGTACCTGATTAATTGGGAGAGTATTGTAGTGTTTTCCGGTATCACTTCTACATGATATTTCCTTATTTCAGTGATAATTTCCACATCATAGACATTGTTATCATTGGGTAATCATTTAATAGATGGAGAAATTTTAGATAAGTCTTCATAATCAACAATATTATCATTACCAAAATGATTTTTACCTATAAAAATAATAAACCACTTATCATTTTATGGGTCAAAAACATGAAATATTTATTTTTCATGCATCACAATGATAAATGATTCTTCCTTAGAACTTAATCATTTCAAGTAAAAAATCCTAAATCCATTATCATCATGTTTCACAATACCCTTTTTGTGACCCCAATTACACTTAAATAATTATAGTAAAATTTAGTATAATAAATCTCTCATATATAATCAACAACTCCAATATATGATGTTGATGAAAAAATTAGTTTTTTATATTTTGAACTTAAAAAATATAGTTCTTCAGTAACAACCATAACACCACTTTTTGGAATAGTACTCTTGTCGTCCTGGTTTGTTGTGTAAAATGTTTAACCATTAATATCAAAACCAGACCATGTAATCATATTAATACATAGTTCCCCTCCTAACCATTTCTGTGTTTCTAATAACTACGAATACATGTTAATTTTCTCCTTAAACATTGAAAAAATGTGTTTTTGTGTTCATTCATCAACTAATTTTCATTTCTTCTCAGATATATCACATCTAATCTAGAAATATATGATTATATATATTGTTTAACATCAACAATTTTATTCAAAATTTATAAATATGGATAAATTAATTCATCATTTGATTTACCTTTAAGGCACGAATCCCTTTACTGTCACTATCAACTGTCAAATGTCATGATATAGGGAGACCAACGAGATCCATTTAGACAAATAATAAGTACAGAACAAAATTAACTCTTCTGATTTATAGTTATGAATAATAGATATATATTTTATAAATAAAGGATAATAATATTTTTTTTTCATAAAATATTAATGCTTATAAATGATGTATCATATAAAATGAGAAATATGGTGGAAGGAGGTTTTCACATAGAAAACATTAAAAAGATATTCTTTTTACACTTTGATGAATATAACTAGTACATAAACCATTAAAAATTTATTGAAAACTTTATGAGGATGGTCTAGTGGTATAAAAGACCTCAATAAATTACTAATTAATAGATATGGAAAAAATTAAAATAATCAAATGAATTAGTATATGTAAAAAAGGAATGTTCATGATAGTTAAGAAGATATGAGGCCAGATATACTTATAAGAACCACCTCAGGTAAAATACAAGTTGAGGGAAAATGAAATATCGAGGGGACATATAAAACCCCATGAATATTAAATGGGAATTATAAGTGGTTTTATAAAGAATAAAAATACCCTTGACAAATTAGAATTTAAAAAAATCATGATTTTAAAATAAGATTGGAAATGAAACCCTTATATTTTTTGTAATATTTTTTTCAAAACCACATTCACTTTTGGTATCCTTTGAATTGATGAGAATTTAAATAAATTATATGATATGGATATTAAAACCCTATTAATAGGGTAAATTACATTCATTATGAATTAATCAAACAATATTAAACGTATCGTAATTCACAATAAGAAACAAGTATCAAAAATTTAATTTATGACAAAGAACCATGTACCCTCTTTCCACACTTACTCAAATAAGCTTTCCTATATTGTATAAAATTAAAAATATCTTAATAAATAATTTAATACCCTTTATAATATACATAAAAGTTTATAAAATTCATTAATAACTATTCTCTACAATCATATTAGTCAGTTATTACATATCTTAAATGTCGGGTGTGGGTAGTCTTGATCGTTTAGAACTACTTTTGTAAAACTACTGTTTTTATTCATTATTATCCCAAATTTTATCATTCAAAGATCAATAAAATTATTATAATGTATAAATTATGATGATTTTTGTAGTTTAAATTTCCTTTCATGTGTATTATAGTCTTTTTCTTAGTATGTCAAAGTGACAACAAACATTTTTAATGATTTTTAACAAACTATGGGTGTTTACTTAATTAATGAGTTAAATATTGGTGTATATTTTCCAATGTAAAAAATAGTATTTAAATATTTATATCATAATATTCCAATAATTATGTTATTATAATCATTAGTTATATAATTTCATAGCATTTTTTAAGTAAGTGGTCAAACTGAACCAAACATGAACATACCATGCCTAATGGATAATTATTATGAGATTTATTTGCAATATCATTACACAAAAAGAATAATGATATAATTTAGTGTTTATTACTCTGATATAAAATATTTATAAATTAATCAGAAGAATAATAAAAGGATATTAAAATTTTACATAATTTGAATGAAATACATTCCTCTTAATATGAATGTTTCAAATGATTTAATTAACAATAATTGTTTGTCGATCATCTCATTAATAGTTTCTCAAATTTTTTATTCCAAAACCCTAATGATATCTTAAAAAAAATACATCCATTAAATTGTTTTTTCAATATCATATATGTATGGTAGTGGTGAAAAGAAAAATCGAAATCAATCATCACATGGCGGTGGTAGTCAACACATACGGATGGTTGACGATTTCATTTTCCATTAAACTGGATAAATGAATAAAATGTTTTATCATTTCAGTATCTAAAATGATTTATAAATATCATAATTATTTCTCAAATATAACATTATTACCATCCTTGTAAGGTTATTAAGAAAAAAACATGCCATTCTTTGGAGGCGGTTGTCCGCACACACAAAAATGTCGTTTTTTCTTTTATTATGGAAAAAGGGAAGGGTGATTAAAGCTTGACCCATCATTATAATAACAATGAATTATTATAAATTTACTTATGTAATTATTACTATTGGAAGAAATGAATCTTGAAAAATAAAAAAAGAAAATAAGGGAAAAATTAAAGGAAGAGAGGTTAAGAACTTATACACAACTTCTTGGATTATCTCCTCTGATTAGGGGGTTCAACTTTTAAAGTATAGTTTTTTGAGAGAAAAATAACTTAATTAAACCATATAATTGTTTTTAGTAACGGTTTTGGAGGATTATGGTTTTAATTAATGTAGTTTTGGCATCATGGTAAGTGAGGATATGAGATCCCCTTTCATTAGTGATAAAGAGTGGCGTTTTAGTAAATACCAAACAATTTCAATAATGGAAAAATGGAGTCACTCTTAAGGAAAATGGATCAAAAATTAAGAAATACTATATGGTAGAAGATATAATTTCTATCCATACCTAAACTAATAAATTAAAAAATCTTTTCAACATGGTTGGACCTTTACCTCTTAGGTTACTCATTTTTACCGTTTTGTTTTTCACCACTGAAAGTAGTTTTTACCTAGGTAATTTATAATTTATACCCAAAAATAGAATGATCCTTAAAATATAATCTGTATCTAATGATTATAAATTTTACACCCATTTTTTATTCAATATTTAAAACTGATGAAAATTAATTCTAAAATACTAATTATATAATGTATTAAAAAAAATTTGTTTTCTAAAATTTAACCAAAATTCAAAAATGTCAAATATGGGTCTATATATTAAAAATAATATTTTTATAATTATTGTTAACATTTAAAATTAATATTTAGTCTTATAATTTTTTTTTGTAAATTTCTAATTCATACTTACATAGTAATAATGTCATAAAATTCATGTTATTTGTAAAAATGGAATTTGGCACTATTCATAAAAAACAGTCATTTCCTTGAAAATTGTAAGAAACTCATGATAAAATACATATGAAATTATAGATAAAAGATTCATTTATATATATCAAATTAATATTTTAAAATTTTAAAATTTATCTTTTAACTAAAAATATAAAATATAAAGAAAACCCAATTTTATTGAAAATGATGTTTTTAATCATTTGGTGTTCTTAATATTAATTATCATAAATTTATAATTAAAACGTTTTAAATTTATTTTTTCATAAATAATATTTTAAATGTGTTAAATTTAATCTATTAGGATAAAATATAAAATATTTAACAAACTGTTTCTTTGAGAAAAGAAATATTACTTTTACACTAAACAATATTTAACAAATACCGTTAAAATTTAGTATTTATATTATAAAAATAACTTTTACTACTAAATTGATATTATAATATTTTTCATAATATTTTAATATTGATATTATTAATGTGTATATGAAATTTTTGTGTGTATATATATATATATATATATATTATTTTAATATCATTTTTTCATTGTGAGTAATATTATTTTAAATTTACTACTTAAAAAATAACAACATCAGTATACCTATTGCATATATGACCATTGACCATATTTGAAATGACCATATTTTGAAAAACTATATTTTCAATAACCATATTTATAGCGGCCATATTTCATTCGTATATATAGACTTAGTCAATCATTCATTCATTCCACTCTCACTTCACAAGGTTTAATTCTTATTTAATGTTGAAAATTTTATATAATTATTTATCATTTTATAGTGATCCTTCACATTAGAGATTTTTCTTGGATATTAGTGATCCTTAAAGGTTGAATATGATCAATAATATTTCCTAGTATTGAATATTTTATTCTTTTATAACTATTTTCCAATATTGGTTTATGCACTTTAAATGGATGTATTTTATCCATGGTGAGTAATAATACATGGTGTGAAATACTTAGTTTTATGCGATCATGTTATAATATTCATCTTATTATTGAATAATGTGTTTTTAGTTTTAATTCAAATCATGTATGACTTATTTCTCAATCAATATCATTTCTTTTGAAAAAAATTTAAAAAAAATTATAGTTTATAATTATAAATATATATTTTATGGAAGTAATATTCTTTCTAAAAACATGGGGTGTTATATTCTACCCTATTAAATAAAAAAGACCTCAGAATTTTATTTATGATATACCAATATAAATAACTAAGGAAATATAAATTATAGATATGAAACATTATATAATTTCTAGAGAGATATCAAACATAGAAACATGGGAAACATATCTCTATCCTTAGAATATACTTATCCCTAATTTTGAGTTCTTCTTCGACTATTTTGGCTATGAGTCACCGTTATATGGTATCGAGACCCACATTATATAACTTTTTTCTAGAGGGTGTTTATTGTTATCATTTCAGTGATATAATATGATAGGTCAATATGAAATATGCTTCCCTTACTCTTGTAAATATTTTCTCTAAGTAGTGGGAATCAATCTGTCACTAGAATGAAGTTAAATTTATTTAGAGAAAATATGACATTACTTATACAAGGAACATTATTATAATATTCAAATGGGGATACAATATTCATAAAACTTGAATATAATTTAACAATAAAAACATTGAGGTGATGATTTAATGATCATAGAAAACATCTTGAATATACTAGAGATCCTAGAATAAAATTCCAAAAAAATATTACGTCTCCAGAATGGATGGTATGTGTACCTTAAATATCAAGATCCACATTGAGAGTAGTTCCTGTATAGGTATTTCACTTTCCTCTTAATTTTAGAGGCTATTGATACTCATTTTCTTGGTTACTCTATGGTTTATCTCATTGATATTGATAATCCCCAAGTACCCTACACACAACTCATTGAATTATTAATGGTACCTTAGGATGAGCTCTATTTATTTCAATCATGCTAACTAGAATCTTCATTTTCTTATGGTAGTTTTATGCTTGATTCCCTCTTTTATAATAGGTAAATCGCCTTTATATTCCTTTAATGAAATTCCCTTGGTGATTCTTCCCATTAATTTTATGTGTATAAGGTTGAATATTTCTCCCATGATTATCTCCATAATCTATGATTCATAAGAATCCATCTTTATCTTCATTGGTGTATTTTGGAGTCATACTATTTTAACATCATTATAAATGGATTATAATAATAAAAATATTATTCACTCCTAATATTTTCCCGTTATATTTTTCAAGTGAAAAATATCCACATTATATATGGAATCCATTGTTAACTTGGTTCCATCATGATTTATCCATTACTAAAATCAAAAGGGTTGATATGAGTGAAAAAAAATTAACAATACAAGGGGAATTATCATAATAATAAAAGTGATTTCAATCATAAAACTCCATTTTCATTTATATTATCATGTTGGACTATGGTTCCTTTAGTTCAACCTATGTCAATATTACTTTAATATATGTTACTTTAAGTTGGGTTATCTTATAATTATCAACCTAATACCTCAAATTAACATGGAAATAAATCATTCATAATGGTTCAGAAATGGTGTGTGATTAACTTGAGTATATCCCATAGAGTTTCTAACCATGTGTGTAGTCTTCAGCCCACTCATTATGTATCAAGGTGACGATCAAGTCAATACTCAACTAACTATTTTCATAGTGATTACCCGTAGGTGCATCTGAGCAACTGCCACACCCGATTTCCACTATCGATACATGGATGTATTTTCAATTAAAACCACCCAATAAAAACTTTAGTGTCATTTCATGGTACAACCTTATACTTATACTAATCTTTAGTATTTTCACTAACTTTTTCCAACCCCAACACCAATTTTAACCAAACTAATCCTCAAAACCTAACTAAACCTATCTCTGATACCAACTATATCTACCCATTCTATACATGCCTTTATTTTACAGGATTTCCATAAGGAAAACATTACATCTCCCAAATAATAAAAATGTAATAGGAACAAAATTTTCTGTGTCTTTTTTTAATAGTTGCATTAGAATACTATTTAAAAACCCATGGGAACATTTCTCCCTAATTTATCCATACTAGAATCCCTTCTATACTTATTATACATTGTACTCATATTTATAAAACATGGAAATGGAAACATAAGAAAGGGGTGAACTCAAATTCTTGGTAAGGGTAAACATAAGTGATAGAAATTGGATATCATATGTGATCATGATATGATAATATGAGTATAATCAAGATACATAAAAAAAGTCATTCCCAAAATAACAATAGATCAATAATCAGGGAATATTACATGGTATAAAATATGACATGAATCAAAGAAATGTGGAAACATGATTCAATGATAATGATCAATGAGAGGTTAACATAGTCATGAGAATAAGAATAAAAATATAAAACATATCTCAACTTTTTCCCGAACATTAGTATAGTGAACATTATATTCACAGGACACGCCATCGGTTCCCATAAAAACAAGTAACTAAAATATAATCTCGAACACATATCCCATGAGATATAAAATTTAAACTAATTATTAGAAGAGTGACATAGGACCCCACCCATAATCATCCATACTTGTGAGTGAAACTTTAAATTAATCACTTATCTTATCATAAATATCCTTTTGAAATAAAATGGGTTTTATAAAACGTTCTAAATGAAAATCAAACTATTTTATAGAATAAATAAAACATTGAAAGAAAATTGGTTATATTAAACACAAAAAATAAAACCCATGTAAATAAAATGGGTTTCATATAGATTCACATAAGGAGATTATTTATAATTCTATGAATAATTATAATAATCAAAATCCATGAAAAATACATGGATATCCAATGAGATAATGTAACTACCAATGAAAATACCATTCTATCAAGATAATTAAGCATATGTTATTGAAAACATATAGATAAAGGTTATATGGTTAAGTTAATAATTTTTCCAAATCAATCGATATATGGAATATATATAAACACCCATCAATTAAATGAATCAAAAATAAGGTATTCAAAATAAAAAATCACTGGGTGAACTGTTAGGATAATACATAGTGGATGATTTTTCAAGATAAAGATAGTGATGGATCATTCCACAAAAAGAAAAGGACAATACATAAGTTATAAAAATATATAAGGTGAATCATTACATTGAAATAATATCATTGATAAAGTATAACGTATGTTATTGGGCTTGGATTTAGATGAAAAACAATTTTAGGAACATTACGAAAAATCACATTAAAAATTAAAAACATCCATTATCTTTTTAAAACATTTTAGAAAGAAATAATTTATAAATAAAGAAGAAGAATATTTTCTTTTATAAATGAAGAAAATTATAGAAATAAAGTATCATATTAAGTAAAAAAGGATGAAATAGGTATTTACATGGAAAACATTTAAAAGAGATTCTATTTACATGTTGATAAAAGAAACCCATATGAAAAATGTTCACAATTTATTTAATTTTCTTAAAAAAGATTATGTTGTATAAAATAAACATAATAAATTATTTTGTTATGCATGAGTAAATTGTCAAAATTATTAAATGAATTATGAAATGGAAAAGGGAGGTTCCCATCCATAAAGAAGATACAAGGTTAGTTCAACTTACTAGAAACACTTTGGTTAAAATAATAGTCAAGGGGAAATGAAATATTTAGTGGATCTATAAAACCTCATGAATATAAAACTGAAATTATGAGAGGTGAAATAAAAAATAAAAATTCCCCATATAAAGTAGTTTTTAGAAACAATATTTATCTTAACATAAAACTAGAAACGAATCACTTATGGTTTGAGTAACATTTTGATCAAAACCACTTTCATGTTGGGTATCT
The DNA here is from genome assembly GCA_963277665.1 of Viscum album. NCBI lineage: Eukaryota > Viridiplantae > Streptophyta > Magnoliopsida > Santalales > Viscaceae > Viscum > Viscum album. The sequence goes on from OY728140.1 coordinate 317,220,169, forward strand.
TTTAAATTGTTTTCCATTTAATGAAATTTTATGATATTTATCTTCAAACCCAATGAATATAGTAAAATAAATTCAATAGGAACTAATCTCCCTATGTTAAAGGTGTCGTGGTTCACATTATGAAATAAGTCTCAATAAATTAAATTTAATATAATGTACCCCTTACCTTATTTCCCCTCTTTGTCCAATGAACTTTATGATCATATATGAAAACATAAATATATTAGTCGCCTATTTAAGAACGTTTTTCATAGACATAATTATTTATAACCTTCATTTATAATTATTCTATATGTTTATATTAGTTAGTTATTACCTATTTGTGATGTCAGGTGTGGATAATGTTTATCATTTTGAACTAGTTTTGTAAAAGAAATATTGTTATTCATTATACTACCAAATATAATCATAATAAGTTCAATAATCTTACTTTAAAAGATTTTTTATAAAGAGTTTTTATATTTACATTTAATACATTAGTATATTAGTCTTTATCCAAGATGGTGAAATTGACAATAAATATTGCTAATAAGGGTTCTTTCTTAATTAATGAGTAAATTATTGATGTTTTTTTGAGTTAATGAACTAGAATAAAATTATGTGTAATTTATGATAACTGATATTCATTGATTTAAATATTAATAAAATTATTATCAGATCATGATTATTCTTTTGCATGACATAACATGTGATAACATCCTAAGAGAAGTTTGCGCATTAAAATTTCATAGCAGTTACCAGCTATGATGAGAAAATAGAAGTGCCACATTAGTATTCCTAAATATATTTTCAATATATAAATGAAATAAGTTTATGGACACAAATTATACAAGATATCATAGGCGGATACTCATAGCAATTGGCGAAAACTTTCTCATGGTGTGTGCCCTTTTTATAATGCAGTGTATGCTATTCTAAAAATGAGACCCACTAGTATGAAATCAAAATTTATATGTGTCATTGGATGTTCCGATCCATGTATATGTGTATTTATCCTTAGACATTTATATTATATTTAATGCGTATTATAAGTTGTGCACTTTATGTATTTTTGAAAACCATGACGACATATGTTCATAGAGATGTAGGATATATTGGGTGTATCATGAGTAATATTTCATTAATAAATAATGTGAGATAAGATATGTACCTTCTGATTTGTAGGAAGGTTCGATTATTATAAAATCAAAGAAATAAACATCGAACACATAGATTTATAGCACTAGTATGCAACCTTCTTGATTATACATATCTTGATAAAAAGATTACGTTACACAGTAAGCATTTGTATGTGGTTTTATATCATTATGACATTAACTTATTTATCTATGGGTGCCTTTGTGAGTTTCTAGACACTAATCCTGGACTTTGGGTTTATTATCCTAATTCCACAAAGAAGGAGGGATATATGGTCAAATGATAAGTTTATCCAGAATCTCAATTAAATAATAATATTATTTATTATTTAACAAGTTCAATAAATATTTTCTCCTCATGTGGTCTCGTAATTATTCATATATTTTTCAGTGTATATATTTTGTCACCAGTTATTTGATAGAATATTTTGTGAGCATAATATTTAATAAATACTTATTTTCTATTTATTACATATATAATATTTGTTTCTTTAATGGTGAATATTGGAGTGGTATTTATTTACTAAATAAATTTTCATTATTCAAGGTCTGATAAATATTTTGGATGATGGAAGGACCAAGATTATTGGTCTAGTAAGAAAATATATATATTGAAATTTATTTAAATGAATAATATTTAATTTATTTTGTGATTTCAGCGCATGATAAGATATAATAATATTATTATTACTGGTATGGGGTTCTGTGGGGATTAAGAAAATTAAGAAGGGAACATGTGTAGTTATTATTCTCTAACTCTATTGGTATATAAAACTAATTATATTATTTTCTAATTAGATAATTCATTTGGTTGTGCACAATGAGATCCAAGGAGAATCCTTCAAAAGCCCTAGAGAGCTCCCTCTCTATTAACTCTCTCATGATTAAATGTTGATCCTCCTCCACCACCACTCTCAATTCCAGATAGATCAAAGGGAACCCTTCTTTGAAGTGATTCTCAAGGCGATCTATAGAGAACGATGACCTATCATGCTAGCACCCAAATATTCCTATGATGATTTTATGAGGTTCATGGAACATGTGTGTATCACCACTAGAGGGAATCAATTATTTATTAATAAATGAAATGATGTTACAATGTAGATATGTTGTTATATCCCTCAATGAAGAAAAAGTTCATCATAATGTAATTCTTTAATTTCGTAAAATTAATTATAAATAATATGTAATTATCTTGTGCTATGTTTTCATATTTTTTCTATCATCAATATTTGTTTATTTAATTCAATTGTCCATGGAGTTTATCATCATAAAAATCATGGATTAATCATTGATTTTGAAAAAATATCGAGTTGGGAATGCCTAATCAGACACATTCACTATGCCTAGAACCTCTAACTGGAATCAAATGGGTCACATAATTATTTACAATTATATAAGGATTGTAGATTTATTTATGCATTTTTTATTAGTTTTTTCAATTATAGTTTAATTATTCTTCGACCTGAATCATGATATATTTTCTTCTTCCTTGTCTTTCTCACAAATATACTCTAATTAGTTAATTGTATTAATGGAATAAATTTGAAGAAGTCATCTGGAGCTGTCGAGGTATATAGTCAGATAACACAATGGAACACAAAATGTAACTTGTTGGGAAAAAGGTGTGTACTTGGGTTCTATACACCAAGAATTAATTCAAAATTAGTTCATGTGATGTGAATTTGTTACATGTAGTGAATTTAATGGAACACCATGTGTTGACCAGGTCAGCCTTGTTCACGGTCAGCTGGAGTACACATTGTGTAACACTCATACATGACATGTAGTCCTTTAGTCACAGAAGGGTTGTGTATTTTCTTACATGACCTACATGATTGGTGACCATGTAACTCAAAAACCACACACCATTTAGCCTAGGCGCACACCATGTATTACAATATTTTCTGTGGCATGGTTACATGCGGAGTCCCAAGGTGTGTGCTACAGATAAATGGTTAGAATAATACATTATGTGTTTCTGTAATGTATGTTCCATGTACTTTTACCAAGTTACCTAGAATTAAAAATTAATTTCTTTTTCTAGGTAAACCATATCAATATGTGTTATGTGTGGTCATTCAGTTTATAGTACACTCTATGTGATATTATATATATATATATATATATATATATATATATGTGTATTAAATTTCAAATTAATTATCTATGTAATGTTTGGAACAACAGATCATGTATAAGTCATAATACAATAATTACTCTCTGTGATTTAAATATTACACACTATGTGAATACCATGTGTTTCATGTGGTCATTAAGTTTAAAGTACATGACATGAAATTACATGATAATTTTTGTGTACTATATTCCAAGTGAGTAAACAACATACAAATATAACATGCATTAGGTAGTTAGGATGGGTACTCACTGTGCTTCCTCGAAGGTATATTTTTGTAAAAAATAATTTTAAATAAATTTATTTACTTTTTTTAAATTTATCATGGATGATGATATTAATAAAATTTTGATGAGAATTAAGATAATATAATTGATTAATTAAAGAATATAATTAATTTAATTGAGTTTGATTTATCTTAAATAAGAACGATTATAATTGAATGCTAATTTAATTAAATGATTAATTAATTTTATGTGTGTGGATGATCATGATCATAGAAAAAAAATTATATTATTGGTTTATTTTAATTTATTATTAAATTAAATTTGTGGCATGCATTTCATCCCTCTTCTCATTGTGAAATGGAAAGAATTTCCATGGTTTACTTTATGTAAACCACTTAACCAATAATTTCGTTCCCCTCACCCACAATTGTGTAAAATCATAGGTAATGGATGGTGCTCCCAATCTGGAGGAGGTTTTTCAAGTTTGGTGTCAAAGTGAAACCAATAAATGAGTGGTAGATAGGTAGAAAGGTGTAATGTTTAAATATAAACAATAAATTTTTCAATGTATTTTCCCCTTGTTCAATGATTTTCTTATCATCCAATAGATAGATTAACCATTAGTAAAATCTCATGATCATACCAATTTTTTATTTTATTTTAGTCAAGATACATGTTTATTTCATTATAGATGTTTTGTTTCAATAACATGAATTTATTAAATAAAAATAATGCAAGATAGAACTAAAATAAACAAGCTTATGCATAAACATTATCTAATTAATGGTTATTCGCATATAAAATTCCACTTAATATTAGAAATCATCTAATAAAGATAAAATACCTCAATTATATATATATTAAGTTGGTATAGCCTTATTCTACATAAGTTAAAAACAAACCATAGTTAAAATTACTTGACCACCCAAAGTTTTGGTGCATTCAATTATTGGGGGATTATAACTTGAAGTTTTGGGTTTACATAATGTACTTCACATAAAGGGCTGACTGCCAAAGTAGGACTTGATGTAACTAAGAGGAAATTTTTTTGGAAATTCAATTTTTGGAATTTAAGACTGGGGAGTCTAATTAACAGATCAAGGAACTGTGAGTTAATATTGCTTTAATTGGATATGCCAATCTAAAACACTTCAAATTTATTTATCAATCAATGTTGAGGGGATGGGAAGTGTAATTGGATCCTTTACACTATAATTTCAAAGAATGTTGTTATTATAAACCCATTGGTGAGGATACTTGGTTTTGATAAAATATTGGGAGATCAATAAATATAATATTTATTTTTTTCCTAAATTTTATCAGAAAATGTACTAAAACTCTCCATATCTTATTTAGAGAAATATAAATAAACATGACATGAATCATATCACTGTAATCCATACTTGAGAAGGATAAACTTCTCATTGTAAAAATTTTTCAATAGTAGAATAGGTACTTACACATTATCCTATTCCATTAATAGAAACTATATGTGTTGGCAGAACCTATTACAAAAGTGTATGCTAAAGAGACCATTGAGGAAAATTTGTTTATCTATGAGGAAAATATGAATGATGCTATTAATTTTTAGTGTTTCATTCTATCATCCATGACCAATGAGCTTCTAAAAAAACATGAGGCCAAGGATACAAATATCAGGATGCCTCGCATTGGGTATCTCTATAGATAGAAGGAAAGACAATAGAGATATGAGATCTCCAATTCATTTTTTACAACTAATCTTGGACATTCAGTGCCAGTTAGCTTTATGTATTCAATATTATTGGCTACATTGAATTATTATACTCGTTAGAGATAATATTACAAGATTATTTGCACACAGATCTTATTCATTCCTCACCACCCATGTCCTTATGTAGTTTTATTATTAATTATAACATGAAAAATAATGAGAAGTGTATTTCATAACTTCTAAATTTGATTCACAAATTGCACAAGGACATTGGTCATAATAAAATCATAGCCCCTTTAGTGAATAAAAAAAGGAAGAAAAAGGTAAAGGTGTGTAAGACTAATAACAAGTCTAAATATCTTGAGAATTGTCATTCCAAGAAGTGTAAGATCTCAGGGTAGGGAAAGGAAAAGGAAGTGGTATGTGTTTTAATGTGGAAATTAAGGCCAGTAAAAGAGGAACTATACCCATAAGCAATTGGAAGCTAAATGTGTATTCTCTATCAAGTTTAATCTTTCAATATTAAAAAATTGATTATTAGATAAATTTTTTGGGACTCACATATGTATCCAAATGTAGGAACTATGTAAATTCTAAAATATTTACAAAGGAGAGGTAGATTTGTGAGATACCAATGGTGTGAGGTTGGATGCTTTAGCACTTAGAGACTACCACCTTTCATTTTTAATAGGAATGATATTGGTTTTAAGTGATTTTTATTATTTATAAACGGTCACCAAGATTGTAATTTATATATCCTTCCTAGATAAAAAAGGTTTTATTTTTAAATTTGTAAATAAAAGTAGTTTATTTTTTAAATACAACATTTTTTATGGTATGATAAATTTAAATAATGGTCTTTATGTATTAGATTATGAAAAATAATTATTGTAAATTGTAAGTAATCATGTTATCATGAATTATATAACACAAAACTATAGAATCACCATCATGAACATGTAAATGAGAAGAATTTGAAAAAACATCAATCAATGTGTATATTTAGACTTTTTTAATATAAAACGACATGAAATATTCCAGGCTTGTGTATAAGGAAATATAAACAATCCACCATTCAGTGGACTTGGAGAAAAGGATACAAAGATTCTTGGATTTGTGCACACTGATATGTGTGGACCATATCCAGTAGATGTCAGAGGTGGATATTCTTACTTTATTAGTTTTACTGATTAGTTGAATTGATATGTCTATGTATACTTGGTGAGGTATAAGTTTTAGTCCTTTTATAATTCAAATAATTCAATAATGAAGTAGAAAATGAACTTGGAAAGTACATAAAGAAACATTGATAGGATTGAGGTGGTTAATACCTTAAACGAGAGTTTATTAAATTTTATGAGAGTTTGGGATTCTTTCTCAACTCACCTTACCTTACACACTATAGGGGAATGGTGTTAATGAAAGGAGTAATCGTACCTTTTTATACATGGTAAGGTTGATGATGAGTCAGGATGATCATCCATTATTCTTTTGGGGGTATTCATTACAAACTATGGAATATACATTTATCTGATTACCAACTAAAATGGAAAATGTAATTCCCATTGGGTTATGGACTGTAAATAAATTCATTTTATCTCATACACATGTGTGGGGTTGTAAGTCATTTTAAGGCCTTATTAGGAAAAAAACTAGCACCTTGGGTCACAAAGTGTATCATTATAGGGTATCCTAAGAAAATAAATGGACACTACCTATGCAACCCCTTGTACAACGAAATGACCATCCCCAGACAAACTATATTTCTCAAGAGGGATAACATACTCAAAAAGTATAGTGGGAGAAAGATTGACTTTGAATAAGTTGATTCAAAAGATAAAAAATAGTTATTATAGGAATAGATTCCACAGGTCCCCATGGATGAAGTAGTTCTTCAAACACAAGTATTGTATTGGAGCACTAGAGAGGAAAGAGAACTATAGATATAAGGTTTTCTAGTAACTAAAGATTATGAATAAATATTGGTTGATAATGATGAACATATCTCCTAAAAGGTGTTAGTAGAGAGATCAAAATCTATAAAATCGAAATAATACATGAATTATAAAATCGATTCCATTTATTAAACCCATGTCTGGGTTCTAGTAAATATGCCAGTTTATGTAAATACAATTGGGTGACAATGGGAATTCAAGAGAAATAGGACATGGAAGGTAAAGTAAATACCTATAAAGAAAGGATGTGGATAAAGGGTTTAAAAGATTCAAATAATTGAGTATAATGAAACCTTTCCACCAGTTTTGATGTTTAAATCCCTCCAAATTCTACTAGCTATAGTAGCTTACCATGACTATGAAAATTGGAAGATAAAAATAAAATTTCCTTTCCTTTTATGGTAACCATTATAAATATGTCTATATAACACAACTAGAAGGGTGTGTTACACCTAGTGTTACCAAATATATTTTAGAGTTTCATAGATCTATTTATGGATTGATGCAATCATCTAGGTCGTGGAACATTCAATTCAATTAAACTATAAAATAATTTTTTCCCATTAAGAACAAATTTGATCCATATGTTTATATGATTTTTAGTGATAATGTAGTAGTTATCCTCATTTTCTATGTTGACGACATATTATTTATTGGAAACATCATACCATTCTTACAATCTCTTAAGGAATATTTAAACAAATGTTTCGCCTTGAAGGACATAGGTTAGGAAGCCTATATCTTATGGATTAAGATCATTTTTTATAGATCCATGAGGAATCTTGGACTGTTTAAATGTATTCAAATTGACCAGATACTAAGCAGATTTATTATACAAGAATCTAATAGGGGATTGGTTTCAGTGTCCCATGGTGTACATTTTTCTATGAAAATGTGTTCTATGACATGATAGGATAAATACATAATGAGTCAGATACCATATTCTTAATCTATATGATCAATCATGTATTCCATGTTTTGTACCACAATTGATGTTTTCTATTAATTGAGAATGGCATATAGATATCATGTTGATCCAGGAGAACAACATTGGACATATGTTAAGGGTATTCTGAAGAATCTAAGAAGAACTAAGGATATATTCCTGAATTATGGAGGAGATGAGGAGATAGTAAATAGGGGTTATACTAATGAATGTTTTTAGACATATGAAAATAATCTAAGTTCACATCAATGATATGTTTTCTATCTCAACAAAGGAGTTGTGAGCTCGAAGAGGTCAATGCAGCCCGCTGTCCTCAATTATATAGAAGAGTATAGATATATAGTAGCTTATAATAAAGCCAAAGAATCCATTTGGATATGAATTTTTTAAGGATTTTAATGTGTTACCAATTATTTAAGAACATATCAAATTATATTGTAATAATACTATTGTGGTGGAACATGCAAAAGATCTAAGGTCACACCAACGAACAAAGAAAATACTCTTGAAGTTTCACCTCTTGAGGGATTTTTGTCAGAGGGGTGGAGTTCCAGTAAGTAGAGTTTCCAAAAAAGAAAACACGGTAGACCCCTTGAATAAATTCTTCTCCTAGTATAATAATTTATATCATATGAGAGCTTATAGACTGAAATTTTTTAATAGTTTCCCAAAGCTAAAGTGAATGTCTTTTGAAGTTGGCACCCTAAAACCAACTTCTTTTTACTTTATGATAACATGTATTAATTGTTTTGAATATTAAAAAATCCTTATCACATCCTGATTTTTCTTCTCCATAACATAACATGTGATAATATCCTCACTGTATATGTCGTACCGATAGTTCATAGTAGTTCTCTGGTATGATGAGAACCCAGAAGTTCCATAATGGTATTTTAAAATATATGTTCTATAGCGAGATAAAATTATTGGAGGGAAAAATAATAAAGGCTATAAAGGGTAGAGAATCATAGGAGATTAGGGAACCTTCTCAAGGGGACACCCTTGGTAATATCCAGTATAGGATTTTCTGAGAATGAAACCTAGCTGTAGGAAATCAACATTTATATGTTTCATTGGGTGTTCCTATTTTTAGATGTATGTATCGATCCATAGACATTCATATTATTATTAATGCATATTATAAGTCATTTAAATTGATGTATTGATGAGAATTATGGTGACATATGTTCTTGGTGAGGTAGGATACATTGGGTGTGTCACAACTAATATTTCATTAATGAACAATGCGAGAAAGGATTTGTTCCTCCTGTTTTATAGGCATGTTCAATTTATAGAAATTAAATCAAAGAGTCATTGAACAAATAGGATGATTTCACTAGCATGTGGCCTTCTTAAATAGATATATATGGATAAAAGGATATATTACATATTAAAAATAAGTATGCGGTTTAATATTGTTGCAACATTTATATATTTCTCGATAGGTTTCACGGAATGTTTCTAGATGCTAACCATGGACTTTGAGATTCTTTGCCTATTCCACTGAGAAAGATAACTATAGTTTCACATGCTAAATGTATCTAGAATGATAGTTAAATAATATTATTATTTATTATTTAACATGATGAATAAATAGTATCCTCCCACGTGGTTTATTAATTATTCAGGTATGCTTGATCATATATATTTTTTCAAAGGTTTTTCTAAAGAATATTTTGTTTGAATAATATTTAATAAATATTTATTTACTATTAAAATAACATATAATGTATTTTTATTTATTGTATCATAATGTAGTTATATGTATTTATTAAATAAATAGTCATTATCCGAGGTCTGATAATTTTTTTGGAGGAATGGTGCATCAAGATTAGCATTCATTTGTGAAATAAAATATATTGAATATTATATTAATAAATAACAATTAATTTAATTCATGATTTTAGAGCATGTAATGAAATAATAATATTATTATAATTGTAGGCATGGGGTTACTTGGGGATTGAGAAAATTATTAAGGCCACATGTGTGATAATTTTTTTCTATCCTCAATGGTATATAAACCCAATTATAGTATTTTCTAAAGATCCAATTCATTTGGTTGTTTAAAATGAGATCCAGAGATAATCCTCTAAAATCTCTAGATATCTCTGTCTTGGTGAACTCTCTCAAGAATAGATAGGGATTCTCCTCCACCACTCACAAGTTTAGATATATCGAAGAGAATGCTTCCTTAAAGTGATTCTCGGGGAAATAAAAGGATAAGGACAAAAGAATTAAGATCTACCATAATATAAACTATAAATTTATACCATGAAATTTAGAGTATTGGAGAATATGTGTGGATCACCACAAGAAGGAATCTATTCTTGATTATTGCAATGCAATGATGGTATGGCATAGTGTTGTTTTCAGATCCATCAATGAGGAAAGAATTCCTTGAAATTTAATTATTTAATTTCTTAAATTATTTATAAATAATATTTTATAATTCTATGCTTCTGTTCTATAAATTTATCTTCTCAATATTCATTGATTTTATTCTATTGATGATGGGATTTATCATCATTTAAATCTCAGAATAGTCATCGATTATGACAAAAAGATGAGTTGGGCATGCCTAATATGGTTCTTTCACTACACCTGAAACCTTCATATTTATCATTTAAAAAGGCAAAAATAATAACTATTAACATATTTATATAATATTATATTATTAATTATGTTTTTTTAATCATCCATGATAAAATTTACTCACATTTTTCATGTAGGTTGTCAAACTAACAAAAAAATGAACATACCATGAATAATGGATGATTATGTGGTGATTTAGTTGCAATAAAATTACACCATTGTAATAATTATTTCATTCACTATTTATTATTTTGATGTATTATAATAATGAATCAATCAAAAGAATAAGATATGGATTTGAATTTTTTACATAATTTAAATAATGATTTCCCTCTTAGTACACTTGTTATAAATGATTGAATTAACGATAATCATTTGTTGATCATATCATTAATAGGTTCTCAAATTTATCATACCAGAACATATATGATATATTATATATATTTTTTATCCATTAATAGCATTTTCATTACCATACATATATATATGAATTCATGAAAATAGAAGTAAAAAACAATCGCCCCGTGGAGGCAGCAGTCCATGTGTACACATAGTTATCAATTTCCTTTTCCCTAGAACAGAAGAAATGAATAATATTTTATTGAATTTAGAAATGTAAAATATTTTATACATATCGTAAATATTTATTAAATTTAGAAATTTTACCATCCATGTAAGGTGGTTATGGAAAATGAAACAGGATGTTATATAGAGATGGTCGTACACACAAACACAAATATTTCTTTAACATTTCTTATGAAAAAAGGTAAGGGTGGTAAAATATAGCACCATAATTATAATAACATATATTTATAATAAGGATATTTAGTTTATAACTTTTATTTGGTGAAAATGAATTTTATAATGATGAAATGAATATGCAGATAGAAGAAAAGTTGAAGAGGGTTTAAGGACTTATACATCACTTCATGTATTATCTCCATTATGAGTGGGATTAGAATATAAAAGGATGGTATTTTAAGAAGAACCAAACAACATCAAGGTTGATATAATTTTATAGGTTAGATTTGGTTATATTTCAAGATGATCTAAGTAGATTTTGGTGTGTGTGGGGGGGGGATTTAGGAGAGGAGAGGCCCTTTTATTAATGAAAAGATGTGGCATTTTTATAAATGCCCAAAACATTTCAATAATGGAATGTTACTCTCAAGGTAAATAGATCCATAATTGAGAAATAATAGAGAGTGGAAGAGATAAATTCAATACACACCTCAAATACTCAATTAAAACAAACTTTTAACATGTTTGGACCTTTAACTCTTACGTTACACATTTTTACCATTTTTGTTTTCACCATATTGACAATTTTTTACAAAGGTAATTTATTTTTTATACCAAAAAATAAAATTTTAATTATTATATAATTTTTACCTAATGATAAAAAATTTTAAATCTCAATTTCTTTTTTCAATTTTTCAAATTGATAAAAATTAATTTTTAAATAATAAATGTATAATATATTAAAATAATATTTTTTTGAAAAATATAACTTAAATTATAAAATGTTCAATGTGGGTTTATAAATTTAAAAAAATTAAAAATATAAATTTAATTATAATATTCATATTTTTTATTATAAATTTTTTTAATAAATTTCAATACAAACATATATAATAATAATGTCATAAAAGTCATGTTGTCCGTAAAAACGATATTTTCCACTATTTACCAAAAAATCAATATTTTTTGACAAATAATAAGAATTATGGATAATATGATTCTGCATTATAAATAAAAAGGCATGATATTATTATGTAATTAAAATTATAAAATTTATAAATTATTTATATAAATTAAAATGAAATATAAAATTAAATAATGCTTTTATTAAAGAATGACATTTTTAAGCATTAAGTTTTCTTAATATTATTTCATGTCAATTTATAATTTAAAAGTTTTTAATATTATAGTATATATATATATATTATTTTAAATTTTTTCAATTTAATCTCTTTAGAAAAAATATACAAAACATAACAAAATAGTTCTTTAAAAAAGGAAATATTACTTATATACTAAGCATTCTTTAAAAAATACCATTAAAATTTATTATTTATATTCTCAAATTTAATTTTACTATTCCATTGATATTAAAATATTAATTTCAATATTTAAATATTATTATTAATAATACTTATATATAGAACATAAATATTTATATTTAAAATATTTCAATATAATATTTTTATTTCAATGTGAGTTATATTATTTTAAATTAACTACTTAAGAATACACAAAATCAATATAACTATTGGATATATGAACATCGACCATATTTGAAGTGATAATAATTATAACAACTATATTAAATTCCAATATATAGACTTACTGAATCATTCATTCATTCCAATATTACTTTGAAAAGCCCAATTATAATTTCATATGATAGATTTTTCATAATGATTTTTACTTTCATACTACTCTTCCTCATTATAGGTTATTTTGGTTATTGGTGACCCACAAGGTTGTTGATGGTCCCAAAGATTTCCTAGTCATAATGATATTATTCTTTTCAATATATAACCCCTATTGATTTATGAACTTTTAATGTATGTATTTTGTCAATAGTGGGTAATAATTCATGGTGTCCAATACTTAGTTTTATGTTCTTTCGTTATAAGATTCAATCTATAAATGAGTAAGGTGTTGTTATTATTAATTCATATCATGTATGAATTATTTTCTTATTAATTTAATTTAATTTAAATAAATAAGAAATATATATAGTTTAGAATTATAAATATATAGTTTATAGAAGGAATATGCTTCCTAAAAACCCATGGTGTAACATTAAGATTGCTTTATCGGTTCTTTAACATCATCAAATCTATGGGAAGTTGTAAAAGTAAATATTTTTGATAAATAAACTGAATTTCTTTAGGCATGTGGTGTCTTAATAGGGAGTGAATGTTGATCCATCAAATATCAATGTAGTTGTTTCATAGGAATCATCCATGAATTTTTCGATGGTTTATATATTCATGGTTGTTATAGGATATTAGCTGATATTCATGTTTTATTCCTTTTGACTTTCATCCCTCTTGATAGCCTTGACCAAGAAGGATCATGTTTTATTATGGACTAGTCTATGTCAGGCTTCTTTTGACTACATGAATGTGAAGTTGATCAGTTCTCTTGTCCTTCTCTTTCAAGATAAGTGGTTGTTGCTTGTGGTTTTCTATGATTCTTTTCATCTTGGGTTGGGATGAAACTTGATGAATTGGATGGAATTTATATCTTACAGTTCTAGTTATGTCCCTAGAAGCATAACTATACCAACCATGATATTTAGTTGGTGGTAGTGGATTTTTCTCTGAATCTAGTGTGAAATTACATCATTGGTGACATATTTGTGTTATTAATAAATCAAGAGATTTAGGAATATTTTATCTCAATATAATATGAATCTAAGTCAGTGATGATGTATGGAGTTCTTCCAAGCCTAGGATATTAAGATCTACAAAACCCCAAGGAATGATAATTTTTTGGCTGATGTAGTAAGTAGAAAGTCATGTTGAGATGTTTCTTGGGAGTCTGAATTTGTTTGGTGGGTGACATAGGATCATGTAGTGATTCATATTGATTCAATTTAGTTTAATAGAAGTGGTTTTACATTTGATATGATAATGAAATCTTCCATGATGTAGTAAGTGGAGGAGTCTCATTGGGGAGACATGGTGGTAGATGTGATCTATACCCAGGTGTTTCATAATGATGGTATAATGGGATGGTTACATTATGAAGATCATCGAGTGTTTTTTAGGGAAGTTTTTTTTTCTGGTGATTCACAAGGAGGTTGTTTATGAGTTTTATAGATAATCGTTAATAGTATATCCTAGTATATCTAAGATGTATCATGCCTTGATGAGCTGCGGTTAGTGACCTAGGATAAATTGGTAAGTAGAAAAGTTTATTTCATGATTTTTAGTATACCAAAAACTAAAGAAGATAATCATATACCTAGTGGTTTTTTGGAGCCATTAGATTCCACTGAGTGAAATTGGGGTCACATTTTGATTGATTTCATCGCTGGTTTACCTTATTACAAGTGTTGTATAGGCTTTGTTTAGGTGATATGTGGATGTTGTAGTGAAACTGCACGAGGCACTAAGGAACATCATTTTTTATCCGGACCCTCATTTCATCTCTTGAGTATGAGGATGTGTCTATCATGATTTTCGTTCTCATCTACATCTCAATAATACATTACATCCTCAAAATTATGGGAAGATGTATTGGACTATTTAAACATTGAAGGATATGTTGCAAGGGTGTCTCCTAGATTTCTGTGAATCATGGGTAAAGAACACTCCCTTGGATGACATTTCTCATAAAAACAATTATCACTCTTCCATTAGCATGTGTCTATTCTAAGAATTTCATGGGAGATTTATTCATCACTATTGTTTTGTATTTATATTGGAGAGTCAATGGTTTTTGATCCATACGTGTGGCCAAGCATGATAAAATAAAAGTGAACTTGAGAACAATTGGGTGTTCCATTTGAATGTGTAAGTTCATAGAATTGATATGTAAAATAAACCAATAGTGGTGATAGGATTATAAGATGAGGGGATTGATTTCTATTAATTCTTTTCACCAGTATCTAAACATTCTATCATCCAGATGGAACAAAGACTAATATATTCTAATAAATTTAACATAGAGAAGATAGATATAAAGACAATATATCTTCACAGCGACATGGAAGAAGATATTTGCATCAAGTAAAAAGGTGATTTTTAGGATGAATTGATATAAGTATTGGTGTGTAAAATAAAAAGGAACTATATGGTTTTAAATATGACCCAAGGTAGTGTCATCATAATTTTGAGTCCTTTATATTTTAGGATGCTTTCACTTAGAGAAACGTGGATCACTGTGGCTACCCAAAGTTTTGGAATGATGGATATTTCATCATAGCACTCATATATGTGGATTATATGTTACTGGATGGTTTAAAAATCATAGTTATTAAGGAAACAGATCAAGATTTTTTCGATTATTCAAGATAAAAGACCTCAATCATACTAACGGGATTTTGGGAATTGTGATTGAGAGATATAGGGAATCTAAAAAGTTATCTCTTTCTCAAATACCATTATTTAGAAGGTTATAAAAGGGTTTAGGATATTGGGATGTAATCCGATATCAACCCTATGTCATAAACACATTAAATTATCCAAGGAGAAGGTATAAAAATATAATACGAGGTTTTGTAAATGGAAAATTTCATATTTTCATTAGCGGCATATAGCATGATTTGTACTATGATATGAACTCTAATAAATATTACATTTGTAGTGGAATTGGTGATTCATTTCATCTCGAATCTTGGAAGGGAACACAAGTAGGCTCTTAATTGGATCATCCATTACTTGAAGGGATTATAAAATATAATATTTTTATTTGTGATAAATCATCTAGTACAAGGTTACATCAATAATTACTTTTCTCGGAATTTAGACACTTGGAAGTGAACCACTGGGTTTGTATTCACCAATAATGGAATGATAATTATCTAGATGTCTCAATTGTAATCAGTGGTTACTTTATCTACAATGGAAGATGAGTAAGTGGCAGTAATGAAAGTATGTAAGGAAATGATATGGCTGATTCACTTTCTGAAGGAATTTGGAAGATTAGAATAGGGTGGGGTTTTTTTGTGGTAGTGACAGTGTAATTTAATTGGTTTAGAATATGGTTTTCCAAGGAAGAATGAAAAATATTGACCTAAAATATTACTTCATCTAAAATATTCTATAGGATAATGTATTAGAGTCCTAGACGATAAATAGGAAGCATAATCCATGTGACATGCTCACATGATGTTAGTCTGTGAAATTATAAGAAAATATTATATCTCATTGGTACATGGTATACTGAGAAAATTAAGGAGATATTATGTGATGTAGAAGTGATAGATTGGATGTTTTGACTAAGTCTTGGAGGATTCCCAAGGTTTTGTAGAAAATAGTGTCCAAGTGAGAGATTATTAAGAATAATGATGTTTGTATTCAAGTGTCATCTCAAAATACAGGATGGATGAATACCAAAAGTTAGGTTGACCACCATGTACATGAAATTGCAGTGGGAACTCTAGTAGATGGAAGGTTGTTCAGAAGATGGCTCCTTCTGATTGGGGTACAAGTGGGCGAGGTTCATTTACAATGGGAAAAAACATATGGCACGCATAATGGTTTTATTATGGGTTTGAATAAGGGTTATTCCATATGTTTTTGCAAAAATGGGTGGAATATAAGGGTCATTGGTCGTTATGTAAGAGTAATAAGATCATCAGCTGGAAGATGTTAGTCTTGAAAAGGAAAAAAATAAGAGATTGACAATCACTATAGAAAATGGAGAGACTCATATGGAAACTGATGTTCATAGAAATTAGTTGAATACATGGCCTCCACTATAAAGGTAGAGTGAGACCATATTGTAAAGATGTATCATGACTCATATTTTAAGGGTAAACTTATATATGTGATAATTATTTGAAATTTTAATCCTTATAACATCATATTTTAATGGAATGTTCATTGGATTTATCCCATAGATTTAGGATTATTGTCCCAACCATGTAATCCATTATGTGTTATCTTTCATTGTTTTCCATTTATTTAATGACTCTACGAGTAGTGATTTTTTTTGTAATGTGTCTGGGGAAGACTTAATGTAGTTATTTTTAGTGAAACTTTGAATTTCTATATTTTTGAACACCAAGCTCTGGGTAAGCCCTTTCGGTCAAGGAAGTTATGTATGTTTGGTTTTCTGCTATGTGAAGCTTTAGGAGAATAACTTCTTGAAGAAAAATGTTTACAGGTTCTAGTAGTTTGAGTTTCATTAAATCCTGTAAATGTGTTTTTGTGTTTATCCAAAAGTATTTGGATTGATATTCATAAATTATTACATATGGTGTGATATATGGTAAAATTGATGGTAGATTTCCAAAAATGTTTTCAAAATACCCAACATGAATTTTGGATATGGCTTTACAAGTTATTGTATATGATATGATATAAGGTGAAATGTCACAAATTCTATAGGGATATAGTGAAATTCTAAAATTTATAAAGATATTCCCTAAATACAAATATATATATATATATAAGATCTATTTTATCCATATCATAACTATATGAAAAATCATATTTTGATGTGATTTATTAACAGTGGTTTCATAAATCAATTTCTAGTTTAAAAACCTTAGCCTCATGTCAATTAACCCCACATTATTTGTTGGTGTTATATAAAATAATCATGTAATGAAATATTATTGGTCATTTTTTAAAAACCTAACTCCAATATTTCTTTATACGGTGGTTTCTGAATTTAAACTATAATATAAAGCATATTTATAATAAGTTTCCCCTATCATCCTCCTCCCTCCATCATGTGAACCACACCTCCCCTTTTTCTGTGGTCATACATTACCTTATCTACTCCACCTTCCAACCTCATACAAACCTCCCCTCCCCTATTCCATCTTCCTCTATTGCAAAAATATCTCCTCATCTTCCTAATCTCTTTTTCTCCTCATTCACAACAAGTTATCATTCTCCTTCCCATTTTTATACTTGTTCACTTATCACGTGAACCTATTCCCATAATTTTTATGTTGGTTCTAGGTATAATGTATGTTCCAAGGAGCTCTACTCCCATCCTCTATTATTTTATGATTTCAATGAAAAATCTCAACCTATTCCACTTCATGTGAACCTATATATTCTGTATATGTTTTTTCAATGTTGATTTATACACTAATATTATGGGACCCCCAACTGTGAAACCGTGTTAAACATTAAATAGGCATGACTGTTTTATTTTTTGATATTTTAGATTAATTTTTTTGAATAAAACTAACTTTTTCTCTGATTTGGTTAAACAAGGTAAATAATTCTATTGTAATAATTATTATCATTTAATGTTATCAATCAATGTCCTATTATTTAAAAACATGTTAGAGGCCTGTAGTAAACCAGTTGGTGATTTTGGGTAGTTCTAGCTGATTTATTACTAAAATTATATTTGGTCATATTATAATTAGTATAATTATCACATAGTTTTGGAAAAATGAATAATATATATATATATAAGTTGGATTTTAATTATCGCTTCAATACAATTTTATTTGTATCAAAATGTTATTCAATGTTCAAAAATATATTATAAACTATTTTTCAAAATAATATGATTATTAAATAAAAAATTAAAATATATATCCACTAATAAGTGTATATAAATATAAAATAAACCATTTTTAAATGAATGTATATACATAGATCTAGATTACATTACAATCAACACATTTGCGATCATCACATATTTTTAGATTAATTTATATTGAAAAATAGTTATCTCTTTAGAATATTTAGGATTATATATATATATATATATATATCCTTTTTTTGGAATAAATGTTTTTCATCCACATTTTAGGTTGTTGTTTGATGGTAATATGTGTTGGTACATTATCTAGTTAAAATATGATTATAAATTTATTAATCAATCCATCATTATATTAAAATAACACAAAACATGTTGTATGGTTATAATAATTATCAATAATAAAACATTGTGTTAAATTGTACATGATCCTATATTTATAAAAATATTTTCATTAAAGAGTGTGATAAGGATTTTAAAGAGCTAAAATTTAATCCAAAAATACATTAGGCCCTTTTAAATGATTTATTTTAGTAGAAAGATGAAAACAAATTAGTTTTGCGACCCATCATAAATCATTTTGGAAAAATAATATGTGTCTTAATATTAATAAAATTTCACGAATACCTAACACATGAACCAAATACCAAATGTGAGTCATTAAATAATGTCATATCATATTGAGAAATTTGGCCCTATTATCTTCTGAAACAGATTAGTTTTTGTAAAATTGGGCCCATGTATAGTAGATGTGAAGAAACATAGACTTTTTTAATTAGAAAACAAAAAAATACAATGAGATTATGAAGAAAATGATCTGATAATCATTTATTAAGTCACGTGCGATTGAAATTTGTTTGGTTAAACTATTTTTTTGAGCTTTTTTTATATGAAATTTTTTTTCATCCATCAATGAAAACTAGTGATATATATATACTAAAATTTTTCCATTCTATTTTTTTTTAAAAATTCATTGAACAATGTATAATTTTTCCTTTTTTGCTATAGTAATGCAGAAAACCAAATGATTTAAAGAAATGAGTTGGTTTTGAACATCTCTTATGTCATCAAACCCATCTAATAAAATCCCAAATTCATTATATATTCTCTTTACCTTTTGTATAATCGATTAATTCTATTTAATTACATCTAAAATACTCCCATATTCATCATGTACACTCCATTATTCCAGTGTATCACCTCAAGGTATAGGGATGTCAGGGGGATAAGATGGATCAATAGAGGAGTGGTGATCGAATAAGAATATGGCATCAGAGTTACCATCATAAGAGTATTAGAAATTGATCATGATTGTTATGTAATTATAAATATAAAAAATAATTTATTAAATTAGTGTACTAATTATTGGAAATATTTAGTTAACATATTTAGATAATAACTGAAAAAAATGAACATGAATATATCATCTTTTTTGGAGGATGAATCAATTTAAAGTAGTTGTGCCATTTTACATGTATGGGGTTCTTATAGATGATATCAGATACCTTTATAGGCATATCATTGAGTATTTAGAATCTGATAAAAAATCCATTCCCGCCACATATCATGATTGGATGCACATTACCATTGCTTTGAGGAATTATATTTTTGATAAATAAATAAAAGGAATTCAAAATAAATACTGGTAGTTTATTTTTTTATATTCTTATCAAGAATAAGTCTAATGTATTTTTTATATCTAATATGTAGATGAATTCTTATTTTTATTTGAATGGTTTAGGTGTGAATCAATCGATATTTAAAGGTTTGGGGAAAATAAGATTGAATTAAATTATAATCTATGGTGCGATTTCAATGAATCCTCCTTGATTATCTATCATATGTATTAAAAGGTTCCTGAAGGGATACCATTGAATCAGTGGTAGTCATTTGTGGATATGCATCATTCAAATTCACATAATTTATTTGATATGTCTTAGTAAATTGATAATAATTTATTAAAAATATTGTAATTTTTATTAATATCAACCTTCTTTCTTTATAAAATATTCTCAAAAAAATAAGTATATAGAGGGAACATATTTTTCCACACATAACCAGTTTTAATATTTTTTTGAGGAGAAGATCATGTAAGGTAATCTCCTAGTTTTGATTAAATAAATTTTTTTTCAATTCATATATTTAAAATTTTATAGTTATTAATATTTTAAATTGATGATATAGGTTAAAGAAGTTGGTAATGATGTCGGTCGAACCGATTTTTGGTTTAATATGAAAAAAAACTTCAATGGGGATTAAATAAACGAACTCACTAAAAATATTGTGGTTGATAATCCAACTTACAATTCACTTTTGATGTGTGAGGTTATGAATAAAATGAATCATTAAAAATGTAATATCTTCATAAATAGGAACGTGTTGAATTTATATATTTCATTTCATCATTTGATATTGTCATGTCATGATTATTATATGATTTCACATAAAATAGAACATCTTCAAAAATATGAAAGAAATTAAATAATGGGATACCTCATCTTTATTAAGTGATTTTGATATTTATGTAAGATATATGTTTCACTTTCTTGGTACTTGTTGTTGATGTTTTCGTTTTATGTTCATCTTTATATTGAACATAGATAGTAAATAAAAGAAGAGTAATAATGAAATATTCAATTCATGTTCATTTTTAATTAGCCTTATTGATGAGTTACTTTAATAGTACTACTTACTCTAGTATTTTGAAATTTTTTGTTCATAATATGGGTTTCATGAAATTTATTATAATTTTATTTTTTTATTATTGGTTTTATATGTGGTTATTTTTTTCAATTTTCAGTAAAAATAGTAAAGTGTCAGGGGATAAAAATCAGTCATAGCCATAATGTGGCACCCATTTCAATATTAGTATCCATTTTTTGGTAAGGATAATGTTATTCATGTATGAGGGTTGAGTATTATACCCTCCCACTCATGAGTATTTTGGATTATCATATCTTTATTTATTTTGATGCTTATCCCACAGGTCTAGTGAATGTTAATAGTCTCAACTAGTTAGAATAAAAATAATAAACTTGTGATGCTTGAATATAAAATACAGGTTCAAGAGACATGATGGATATCTCTAGATGAATAATTTATGGCAATGGTAATTGCATATGTTGAATGATTTGGGGTTTATCAGAAGTGGTGAGTCTCATTCCCAACAATGATGTTTTATCAAATCCTTTGGATTTCTCTACATAGTTGGATGAAATAGAAACCATCAAATCCATGAGTTAGTATCATCACATATAATTTACAATTAATTAGATTCAAGATTAATAATTACACCTCATTGGAATTCATTATTCATAAATGATTTAGTTGATATCTCTTGTCATATAGTCATTATGTAAGAGGAACTAAGGGAAGATTCCCTCTAGCAGTGATGCATATGTGTTGTAAAAATATCTACCAATCACTATAAAATTCTCTACGTTATAGCATAGATGATTCCAATTCATACATTTATCATAATTAATGTTAATGGAATCCTTCTAGTTAAGAACAAATTACTTAGGTTCTCTCTATTCTTGAGATAATTCATAGAGAATATCTCTCTAAGGACTGAGAGGATTGTCTCTAGAATCTTTTGTCTAAAATATTGGCTATGCTTCTCTAGGGTTATAAAATGATATTACCAAATATTTATACGGTTGTGGTTATATAATAAATAATTTCACATGGTCCCTTATTATATTACTAATCCCTAGTGAGCCTAATGCATAAATAATAATCATATTATTATTATTTTTCAAACATCTTCTAAAATTCAGGGATAAAACAATAATATTTCCATGAATAAATAAATTAACATTTATTTAAATATTAATTAAAATATCATCTCACATAACCATTTATATTGGTTTCACATTCATACTTAATATTTATCGATCATTGAAAAATATTAATTTAATTAGATAATTAAATTTCACTGCATTATTTACATATAATTATGTATTATATTCATTATATCATTGAATAAATATTTATTAAATGTTCATAAAAACAATTAAATAAATATTTTATAGTGTTTGAACATACCAAATAAAAATAAATATTATATACTCACTTGATTAAATAAATAAACACTTTGTGGATAAATATTTATTTAATATTCAACTCACTTAATATTATCTTGAATAACTGGTGGCCGAATATATTAGATCAACCAAAAATTAATAATTATTAAATCATTTATGAGAATAATATTTATTCAACATGTTAATATCATATTTAATTTTACTAATGTTTGGATAGACATTGTCCATTACCCTCCAGGATCCTTTCCCAGTGGCATTAGTCTACACTACCTAATGTCTAAAGTTAACATCTAGAAACATTCCAAAGCTCCCATAGAGAGATAATTTCGTATCAAAACAACATAAAACCTCATAAAAATTCACATTGTTTAATATAATCCATTTTTTATGATTTCTTTAATCAAGAAGGTTTCATATTTTTGTCATCAACCTATATTCTTGATGTATCTTTCTTTGAATTTCTAGAAATGAGGATTCCCATAAAATACCATGGCCATTGATGTAATTAAGTAGTTCAATTCATTTAAAAGTGATTGAGATATCAACTTATATTATAGAATAAAAGGGATATATCATTTCATTCATTATTAATTATTGAAAAATCACTCATGACGCACCTAACGTATCCTACCAGGCAATGAGTATATGTCATCGTAATTTTCATCAATAAATAAAAGTAAAAAACTTATGATATTCATTAATAAAAATATTTATTCTAAAAACCATTAAACACATCCCTAATTTGGAATATACAATAACACATACAAATATAGATTTATTATTTGAAGGTTATGTTCTCATAATCTCATACACTGAAGATTACCATGGGCATACACTATGAGAATGTGTCTTGAAGTTATATGAGTCTCCACCCCAAATAGCCTATATAATATTTTCCATTTCAAATGATATTATCTTGGTTTAGAACATATATTTAAGAAAATGTTCGTGGAACTTCTTCGTTCTCATCATAGAGGTGAGTTTATATGACCTTTCTGTATGACATATACCCTTAGGTTATTTCCACATATATGTTCATTAGAAGAACAATCAACGAAGATAAGATAAAAAATTATATTCAACACTATGTATATTTCAGTAATAAAATATTAGTTAGTTCTAGGGAAGCAACTCTATCAGAGTCCCACTTACACTAAATACAACTGCTAACAACATAACTCTTTATTTTTACATTATAAATGGGATTATGATAATATATTTCTATAGATACCGAGCCCACCATGCTACCCATGGTTATTATGATTTATGAGATATCATATCTATGGTGATATGATTGATCGTATATCCTTTGTAATCTTTTATCCTTGACATATTAGATAATACCATAGTTCAAGTTTGTTAACTTATGATTTTTTTATTATTTTGGCATAATTCAAAAATCATGAACAAATCATTTTTAAAAATGATTCATATGATATATCCAAAGCCACAAAATACTCGTTTTACAATGATATACAAACTAATAGATATAATTTTATTTAAACTTTACATATTATTTTAACCTAGTTTTGATAATATATAAAACTGATCTAAATAAGTATTATTTTATATTACTTAATAACTAGTATTCTCATTTCTCCAATTACCAGGATCTCATCCAGTTTTTCATCCTCAGGAACTATTGAATAGTCCTAACTACCAACCAATACAGTTCATCGGGTCTCAGTTGATATTTTAATTCTATTCATTATGAATAAGCATGATCAAACCACTATACATGGAATCTCATGTGATATAGATTTTCCAAATACACTTAGTCATTCATATTATATACATCACAAGAGTAAAATTTTGCACTGTAAATAATTAAGGTTTGTTCATTCATATTGTATTTTTCAATACCATGTGAACTGAGTATTATGACTGGTAATAAGAAACCCCTCTACCTAAACTAGTTGACCATGTTCCCTATAATTTGGTATTATAATTGATCCATTTTTGGATAAATTCATTAGTCTTATATATCGATAAGACTAATCACATTTTTTCATATCTTGTCAAACATACATATCATGGAAAACTCTAGGAATCAAACTAAACTTTGATAAACCACTAATAAAATTTCATTTTAAATGTATATACATTAATCATTACACTTGTTTCGACCCATAAATAGATCCTTGAAACTTTCAGTACATATTCTATATCTTTGATATCACCTTCCATTCTATTCACACTATATGAACAATAATGTTACCACTATAAGAGGTGGCCCATGAAATCTGATTCCTAAAACAATGTTTATAATTCTATGATAAATAGAATTCAGATATATTTTAGCAAGATGATTGGAGTGAATATTTATGTTATATACTATTAATTAAACATTCAACCTTTTTTATAGTCAATCACTATTTATTAGTACTGAATTTTACCATCCATATATATTTTCATAGGAATTATCACCAACAGTATCATGTATAAATACATCCAAAATAAAATACCCATGAATTTTTGGTATATGGATTCAATTTTTGATTTCATAACAACTTTTAAATCAGATATAGTTACAACATAATTCTCTTTTTAGGATTTATTATTCTGATCAAATAATATATCACCCATCATGGTGAATATAAAACAAACACTATGGTTTTAACCATACTATAGAGTATTTTCCTCTGGAAAAATATATCATACAAACACTTGCACAGTTTAATATTCTTATAACAACTTGTGCATCTAGATAAAATATTATACTAAATTATTACTTTCTCCCATTAGCTCAAAAGATATGTACTCCACTCATAGAAATAAAATTGGTATGATTAATACCTTTTCTATCTCTGGGATGATAATAACCTTTATGTCTATATGATCATTGATTGATATGGTCCTTGTGATTTAATGATTTATATTTAAATCTTTCAATATAATTACAAATATATCCCATTAAAAACACCTTGGGAGGTGAGATAATGGATTTCCCCCATATCATAGCTTTATAAGACAATATTAGTCAATATAGTCAGCTTTTCATTAGTTGTTACAGAACTATTTGTAAAAAATATGTATAAATGAATCAAGAACGACAATAATATGTTTATAAGTATCCTCATATATCTTACCATATACATATATGTGATTAAGGCTATGTGATTTTAGAAAAATCTGTCACTCTGAATTAAAATATTGTTGAATACTTGGTTAAGATGTACTCTGATGTACCATTTTTGAGGATTATAAATCCTTTACCAAGTGGATTCATTACTTCATTGAGTATTCATAATATTTCTTAGGGAATATCACAATGTACATGAATTTACCTCTGGCTTCTCCTTGGAATCATTCATACTGTCTAGTAATACTAACTCCAGATGCTCTGTGGAATACCTTTATATATAATGGTTTCATAGTATAGAATATAATTATGGAATATACATATGAGTTTTATATCCAAATAATCTATAAATCAAAATGAATATATATATGAAAACTTATAGTTTTATTTGAATAATTATTATCTATAAACAATTGGGTTTGAGTCTTAAAATTGTATTCATCATTTATTGTTGATGTTGGATATTTTTTATTCATGTTTTAATGAATTATTAATTAAGTGTAGTTTACCATAATAAAAATAATTTAAAAATAAATAATGCCTCATTTTTTTTCAATAGAACACTAAGATAAATGTTTGTAAAAACTAAACACCAAGAATAATTAAATTAGAATGAGTACACCAAGAAAAAAAAATTAATGTGTTTCACATTTTCGATGTAGGAATCATTATTTCCCAACAAATATAAAAACACCTCACTCCTAAAGCCATTTTTTCTCTCTATAGACATAGGAATAACCTTTTCTCAGCCACTGGGATAACAGACCTCACATCTTGTTAATTTTTTTGGTTCTTATCATTGATTTCATAGGAATCTATCTTTCTCAACAACTAGGAGAAAACACGTCACTAATTTTGTTATTATAAAAAATAAAAATTTATTAAATATCCAATATGGTTGATAGAAACGCTACATAATATGATGAATATATTATTGAAGTAGATGCAGCTAATCTATTCTTAAATTTATTTTACTTACATTATAAATGACCAAACTATTTTCATGGGAAAAAAATAACCTAATATTCACAATGATACTTGTAAATAATTTTCTTAATTGAAATGTGTTGTAAAGGAACCATTAAATATAAAATATTCATGGTCTTTTCAACCTTTTATTTCATGTTTTTCACCGAAAGGGTTATATAACTGAGTTCCCCCAAACATTTATTTACCGAGTGCTGTTTTTAAAAAGAATATTCATGAGTTATTAATCTTATGAAATGAATAAGGATAACCTAGAAGGAAATGATGATTTTTATGTGATTAATATCCTTATGGAATCCATAATTCAATAATTGGTCAACATAATATACTATATTGAATACAAGATCAATAGCTAAGTATGCTCTTCTAGAATACCCTGGTATAATGTAGTTATAATATCATTGATCAAAATCCATTCTTTCCCATCCTCAAGGGATATGACATGAGATGTAATAGTATAGGGATCCATGACCTTATATAACATTATTAGTCCTCTATATAAAAAATATGAAGAATAGATAGTTGGTGAATCACCATGCATTTTCTATTAGCTTCCTTACCACCGTAACATGTTTTTTGAGGTAGGTAAATAGGTATAGGGAATTCTAGAATATAGTACAAATTTTCTAATCATAGTTCAGTTTATGAAACAACTACAAAACACTTGTAATTATGGGTCAGTGAGGTCATGATTTGTGTCTTGATGTATCACAATATTATGGTGATTTCACTTTCCATGATCTACATTAATTTAAATCATATTTTAATTTTTTTTATTTATTACCGATATATATGATGTAGTGAATTCTATTTATTTGTATATAACTATATTATCTATATCCAATATCCCTCATCTTTGATGTTGGATTATTCAATCACACAGATATTTTAGTGGAAAAGATACATAGGTCACTTCTCATAACCTAGACCGGGGTTTGGAAAGTAAGTTGAAGCTATTTAGGAGGGCATTACTTGAAAAATTAATTAAATCATAGCTATGTGATCTATTGATTGGACTCCCCAATCCTTAAATCCTAGATATGTATTTCCTCTACACTTGACTGCTAGTTACACTAAGTCTCATGGAGGAGATCAACCCGAAATAAAAACATGGTCAAGTAGACCCAAATATAAAGATAGAAATTCTTTGGTAATTTAATGCCCCCCAATTGAGGTTGGGAAATAACTTTAAACTATTTTTCAAATTTCTACCCATGTATTGGAATACTATACTACAATTATATTTTGATTGAGGTATTTTAATATTTATGTGTAAATTTCCAATTATATTTTTATTACACGGTATTTAAAATTAAATACATTTTATTTAAGAGATTAAACATGTATCGATAAAATTTACACATAATCCAATTTATTTAATTTCCATATTACATTCTTGTTAATTAATTTATTAAGTTCTAGTGATAATGAATCATAGATAACTAACCATGAAACTGACATAAATAAAATAATAAATGTTTCATAATCGTGAACTTATCTAATGATTAGTTTTTTATCGAGTGATAAATGAACCCTTGGACTAGGAAAAATCCCTTGAACAATAACATGGTTCGAGCTGCAACAACCAACATGTACTTTTATGTAACTCCTAGGTTGGTTTCACATTGGATTCAAACTCAAACTACCTCCACTTTTTTGAGAGCTTCATCCATTACATAACATTTTATTCACATACAAGCAAGGGGAACCAAGGAAATGGTTTTGGGGTTTTACAAAAAAGAGACCATGAGCACACCGACCCTCAAATAATAGAAGTGGAGATGACTCATAGTCCATCATTTCAAATAAATAAAATAATCACTAAAAAACTCATGAAAAAATAATTAAATTAAAATAAATCAAGAACATGCATTGGTTGATGTAAGATAAAGATCATCCATGCATGTAGTGAATAAATATTTCACAGTAGCTAACAATGACTTCAATTATTTATTTTATTAAAATAAAATTTCCATGAATTAATTCTATTGATTATAAAATAAAATAATTTATTTCTTCATTTTATTTTGTGAGAACTATCCTAGAAATTCCATTGTTTTAATTTAATAAAATCAAAATGAATTATATTATTTAAAATTAAATAAGTACATAGTGTGTACATAAAGAAAAAACATCATAAAACTAACTTCATTATATTTAAGATTGTATTAAATAATCATATGACATGTGTGTGCACACTATAAGTCATAGAGTGAAGTAGTATATAATTTTTTATGTCATAGTATCACATTATAAATATTACATTTATAAAATTTGGACATGTGTTTACCCACATGACATGTACCTCTTTAAATACATGTAATAAATACATTGAACATTATGGTGATTTGATTTTGTGAAATAAATTCGGCATTTAAATACCCTTAAACCTCTATTACATAGTAGCATGCCAAATATTTGAAATGAGGTTTGGTTTTGATGTTAAAATTAATTAATTATTCCCAAAATTTAATTTTGTTGATTATTGGGTGATTATAAAACAAGTACTAGAATGATTAATGACATTTATATGACATTATTTTTCTCTACGACACATGATCAGGTAAATGGTCATATACACCTTGCAGGAATTAATGAGTCACATGGCGTCTACACATGCTACACAGAGTGTAATCTCACAAATTATGGGTTGTTCAACATTATTTATTTATGATTCATGTGACAGATATGTTCCCCACACGTTTTCCATTAAAATTTTTGGTTGAGTTGTGTAGTACTACATGTTTTGTAACCAGGTTACACAATGTGTAGTCCATAAAGTCATGGTTATGTATGGCTAGTCAACATGCGGAGTATTAATTACTCCGTGAGATGATTTCTAGGTAGTAATCCATATATAATACGGCTCCCCTATATGTGGTGAACCTCGTTACATGAAATTTACATTTATCATGTTATTATATCATACATCTAGAAAACTTAGCACTTCCCGATGAAAAATCTAGTCACTCTTTATCTATCACTCATGAGTTATGGATCTTATGAAAGTGAGAGAATGTGAAATATCGAATATTGAATTAAAATAATAGATCAATAGAAATGAAATGATAACAAAAAAGAGTTATATATTTTTACAAACAACAAAAAATTATAATTTTTTATGTGATTACTCTCATACCACTTGAATGTTTCAGGGTGTTGTGGAAGCGGTCGGGCCCATGTCCAATAATGTTTTTTCATCAACTAATTTGGATTTATCCTTAGAACTAGATGAAATAGAAACCTTGGGATCCACAAGATGGCATCATCACATATAATTTATTGACAGACCAATTAATCTGTAACAAATAGTTTTTCAGTGAAGACTATATTTAGTTTATGAAGTCATCTATCATAAAAGATTTTGGAATGCATGTGCACATGGCGGTGGGAACTGACTAATTATGATGGAAACAAAGTTATGTCACAAATAGTTTATTATCACATGATTATTTGTGACAGGCTGATATGTCCATCACAAATACCCCCTTCTGAGATCGGATATTTTTTATGGATCCATCTTAAATACTAATCCCAATAATTTTTTTTTGTAATGGATCCATCATAAATACACATATATCTCAGTATTTCTGACGAATTCTATCACAAAAAACACTATTTGTGATGGATCAATCCCAAATAATTTGTTGGGAGGTTTATCTAAGACAAACTAATTTGTCCCAATTTTGTTTTCATTGAGTGGGAAATATTATTTTTGGCGGCAATCTTTTTTCACAGAGAAATAGTTCGTCACAAATAATCAATATGTCGCAAAAATTCAAGGCAATGACCGTTTATTTTTAGAAATTCGGTCACAAATAAATATATATACACAGCCCCCCCCCCCCCACACCCAAACAATTGTTCCACAATCATTTTTTTCTATTAAATAATCTATATTCTTAGATCTTACCTATATCTTAATAGATTCAAGACCAGATCTAAAAATCCATTGGTATAATACCAAATTCGAAGTATGTTTTTAATCTTTATTTTTAATTTCCGTTAATTTTTTCAATTTCATTATTTTTTATTTATATTGTTTGTTTGTTATTTTAATTTATTAAATTAGTATTTCAGTTAGTTTATATTATTACAGTATAATACAATTTGTTACAATTTATTAAAAATTTATTTAAATTAATATAAAATTAGTATGAACTAATAAAAAATATTATGAATTGGTATAAATTTGTAAAAATTGGTGTACATTTATATAAATTAATATAAATTAGTATAAATGGACAAAATTAAATAATATTAGATTAAATTGATGTAAATTATTAAGAATTATGATATATTATTATAAAATTATATAAATTGATATAATTTAGCATAATATTTTATATATTTTTAGAAATTAGATTAATTTCATTAAAACTTACTATAAATAAATATATATTATTATTAAATGATTTAATGTAGTATTACATAATATAAATTATAAAAAATATTTATAAATTATTAAAAATTAGTATATAGTAATTAAAATTGATATTTATTAGAATAAATTGATAATAAATTTAAACATTAAGAAATATATATTCATGTAAATTTTTATAAATTGATATTATTTATTATAAATTAATATAAAATATTATTTATTTATATAAATTTTTTACATGTTTAAAAAATAATATATATTATGAAAAATTATTATAAAATTACTTTAAATTGATATTGACTTGTATAAATTCATATAAATGTTTTAAATTTATTTTAAATTAATATAAAATTAATATAAATAAATAAAAAATATTGTAGAGTTATATTATTTTGTATAATGTTTTATAAATAATCCTATATTTTTATAAAATATTATAAATTTTTATGAAATATTAAAAATAAGTATAAATTAATAATAATTAATTAATAATACTATAAATTGATAAAAAATTAAAAGCAAGTTGACAAAAATTATTATATATTCATATAAATTAGTATAAATTGATTTAAATTATTATTTATTTATATAAATATATATAAATTGTTAAAAATTAATATAAATTCATATAAATTCATATAAATATTCATAAATTTTCAATAAATTGATAAATGTAGTATAACTTCATATGAATTTTTATAATTTATAGATTTTAGTTTAAATAAATATAAATTTTTATAATGTGGTATAATTTAGTAAAAATAATTAAAAATTATTTTAAATTAGTATAAATTATTAACAATTTTTATATATAACTATAAATTGACATGAATTGGAAAAATTAATAACAAAGTTTATATATTCATATAAATTTTTATAATTTAGTAAAATTAAGTATTATTAATTTTAATTTGATATAAATTATTAGCCATTCATTAAAATATTTATACATGTGTAAAAATTAATATACATAATTATAAAAAGTTATAAAATTCTTATAATTTGATAAAATTTAATATAATTTCATATAAATTTTGGAAAATTTGTTTAAATCCACACAAAATTATTATAAATAAATATAAACTATTATAAGGTGATATAATTTAGAATAAATTTGTATATATTTTTTAAAATTAGTATAAATTTATAAAAATTAATATATATTAGTATACATTGATAATTTTTTTAAAAAAATTTATATTATTGTATATTTTAGTAAAAATGATATAAATTTTTATAATTTAATGAAAATTAATTTAAATTACTATAAATAAGTATTAATTCTTTTCAAATTGACATAAAATAATTTTGATTTCTTTAATATTTTTAAACATACTAGGGGAAGCCCCCCATTTATTTATTAATCCAAGGAAACTCCCACACATTTTTTCTATGGAGAGGGATCCCATTACACGGCCTTTAAGAACCCAGGCTACATAGAACAATGTCCTAGGATTCAATAAACATCTTACATCCCAATAACCTAAGTCGTAGCCCACATGAAACTTATTCGTAATTAGTGGGCATGCGTCACCCACACAAACTATTGGTCCCTTTGCTTTGGTCGAACATTGTCATAACTGAAAATTCATTATTGTACATAGCCTTTTTTTCCATATATGACTTTGAAATAAATATATAAATAATTTCAATTCTAGGAACTGAGACGGTGCATGATTTCAATACACGGTGTGACCATAATTAATTTTATTAAAATATTAAATATATTTTATATCACATGTGTATGGTTTTTCAGAAATAATGGGATAACTCAAAGACAGAGCCTCAAATCAAAAATTTAATACCATGGTTGAATCTGGAATGCGAGGTTTACCCTAGGTGACCCTAATGTTGGCTGGCATGGGAAATTTTGATAAAGAGGTTGTTGGCCGGTGTGTCCAACGAATAAATAAATAAATTATTTCATTAAATCATTAAACACCTAAAACCTATTTTACTCTATATAAACATCATTATGGTAGATATCTAGTGTTAGATGAAAACTCCTAGGAGATTTAAGAGGATGATTCCATGTTCTTCATTGGAGATTTTAGATCAGACGATGACAAGCCTCTGGATCAAGGATAATTAATGTTTAGCGAACACAACCGACTATCCTCCATCACTGGTGAGAACATTATTCATCAATGATTTATCTAAATCTAGGTAGGACTCATAAATTAAGGTTTTCACCCCCATGAATAAACTATTTAATAATGTATTATCAATCGTCATATTGATCTATGAGTCATGATACCTTCTCATGGTCCCATGTCAAATTATATTGATTATTTAATTTCTTCAATCTTTATTGTGCTAGGATTTATCACCCTGAATATCCCCAAACTCATTCATTGGCCTAGAATTCTTAAGAAATTATTGTTTCAACCTTGTTATTGAGATTTTATTTCAACCATTATTTGTGTTATTCATCATCAGACCATAGTGTTATGATTTGACTATTGTCGAACGGAACCGAGCGCGATCAGACCCCCCATGTTCACCATAGTCTCCCATGTAATGAACATATGAATAACCTGATGATGGATTATAGAGTTTTGTGGGATTTGGTTGGTTTTAATAAGGATTTGTAGATCTGTTATGGAAGTATGAGGCACCATTGTCATTGGCGGTGCGTGCAACTTCAAACAATGAACCGTATATTATATTTTTTTCCACCAGAGGGATGAAAACAAAATTTTTTGGAGGTTCCCACAATTCTTCGGTGGTCAAATGGGGTAATTTGTGGAGGATGAGGTAGATTTTGATCATGAGTATGGGATTTGGTTTTTTATGAAAACCTGACTACACTCCGTGTAGTTTAAAGAACACATGGTGTGTTGCCCGCTTGCTACAGGAGCTAGGGTTTCTGGAAGATTTAACTATCACATGTTGTGTGGGACCCCTAAACACCATGGGAACTAGTGATGGTGATGTAGCATATAATTTGGGAGTACATGTACACTGGCACTT
The DNA here is from genome assembly GCA_963277665.1 of Viscum album. Classification (NCBI taxonomy): domain Eukaryota; kingdom Viridiplantae; phylum Streptophyta; class Magnoliopsida; order Santalales; family Viscaceae; genus Viscum; species Viscum album. Next base: position 317,254,523 of record OY728140.1, read on the forward strand.
CTATGCATGAGGCTAGTGTACACTGACACAACTAAGGCACACATACATGGCCAAGATACACAAACATGACCAGTAGCATGGGAATGACCTCAGGTAGCTGAGGCACACTTTGTATTCCCCTTACATGTTGTTTAGGGATATATGGGCAGTGATTTATTTACTTGTTGGGATTCGTCCAGGAAGTAGGGTGGGGCCACATGCTGTGCGTGTCCCCTTATACACTGTATACCATCCTTTTTTAAGAAACTTCTACGTCTCGTATATCCTTCTCTATGACTCATATTTTGCTCCATGATTATTCTATGATAAGTTTTCTTCCATATAGAATGTGGTGGTGTCTTTATTAGTGGATTTTTTATGTGATGATAGGGGTTCTGTGTGTGATTCTTCTTTTGGAGAACTCGATGATTCCATTTATTTCAAAGGATCATTAGAGTGGTGCCCCCTAACAATCTAGGTCGCAAGTCCTCTATCTACTAAGTGATACCCCCTATCAGATAGGGTTTCTGTCATCCTTATACTATGTGTAACGTCCATATCATATGGGGTGTGAGTCCTCCTTTAACTAAGTGGTACCCCCTATGGAATTAGGGCTGGGGACCTATATATAATGAGTGGTACCCCTATCAAATAGGGTGTGGGTCCTCCAAATGTTCAGTGGTATCCCCTAATGGACTAAAACATGGGTTTTTATCTACTAAGTGGTGACCCACCCCACCCACACCCCCATGGAAATAGTACATAGGTCCTTTACCTTGAGATTATAGACCCTTGAATGTGTGGTAAAGTGGAGATGTGTGGCTCCACATGGGTTCATCTTCTATAAAGATACACGAGATGTTGGGCATCATTGAGGGACCTCTTTGAATTTTTAGCACCCTATCCTAGGTTGGGATGTGATATGGGGATCCCCTTCTTCTCCCGTTATGCATATTTTTTTGAGTATATATATATATATATATATCTTCATCCATGTTGTTGGATGTTGTTACTCTATTTCTATGGGTTGATATGTATATTCATATCATTTCTCTTACCACTCCCTCTTTGTCTTCCAAGGAATCCTATTGGGTATGTATATACACACCCCTACATGGGATTTTCACAAATGTGTCATTTCTTATGCAGGACACAGATAGGTCAGCAGAGATTACTGGGGAGTATATGGATATTGCAGTTCATTGAAAAATGTACGGTGGTCAGGGATTAGAGATATGAGGTCTATCTCTCTCAACACATTAATTATCTAGTTTTTTCAGGTTGGGAAATCTTTCTATCTAGGGATGTATTTTTCCCGTTTCACTTTTCAAATTAATCTATCATACTCTTATAGTACCATGAGGTTTTACATTCATGGTTTATCCTCTAGATGTATCATATTTTATTATTATTTCTCTCTACTTATACATTGATATGGAAAGGTGTGTGTGTATAGATACATTAAGAAAATGGACTCCCTTCAATGGCATGCCTTTCAGTGCTTTTTTCCAGCCCTTGGCCTTTGGTGGTGGGGTTGGGGTGGTTGCGGCTCCAGCCCTTTTTTGTCGGGTTGTGATAGATTGGGATCAGAGTAGTTCATTACATGGGATGGTGTTTGGATTTTCCCGTTATGGGTATTTGGTTAGGGCTTTGGGATATATTGTCAATGTGTTTTGAGTGCGGATTTCAGGCTAAGGAAACCAGTTTTGGTGTGGGTGACTGATTTATCCATTCACTGGGACTCTAACTACCTTCTTATTGACTCAGCATACGGATACATTGGTTGTAGGGATTAATGGTATATTCATCATTTATGATTCATTCCTCTACATTCCTTCTTAATTCAGTTCCCAATATATATATATATATATATTACAATCTGATAGTGGTATGTCTTGATTAAATTTTATGGATGCCTCTATGGAGACAACCATCCAGGTTACCAATTCCAAATCACAATGAAAATCTGATGAACGATGATGCCTTAATTCAGGGGAAATCATGTGATATTCTTCATCCTAGTGGATTGTTAGTAGCACCCACACCTATCAGGTATCATATTATACTAGTAGAGTAGGATAAGGATGCGTGAAGTATTAACACACTTCATGAGTTCGAAGACCAAAGGACACATAGGTTCTATGGTGACCCATATCCCCAGGTAGTGTAGGATTGGTTATAGTCTAGGATATGAGTTTTCAGGATTATTCAAACACAGACTCATAATGTGGTTACACTGGTTGAAATTCCTTTCCATGGAGGTGTTGGGATCTGTTAGAGTCTAGTCACATAGATGAATGAAGAGTCGACACTCTCATGGACCAACATTCAATATCTATTTCAAGTGGAGTATTACACATCATACTTGAGCTTAGTTTAGATTCAGGATATTCTGGAGCATTAGAAAGGAGGGATAACTATTGAAAATTATACTTCATGGTTTACTAACCTTATGTGATACTCCCTAGACATGATTCGTGATTCCTTCTTCTAGTAATGGATGTTCGAGGAAGGTCTCTATATAGAAAACCATGTCAATGTAGTACCCTTGAACACTCCCAATTATGTAGGAGTGTTGGAGAAGGCATTGGTGATGAAGGGATTCCTATGAGAGGAATGCCATGTAGCTATTGCTGGAAGTGGGTGTATTGGGGCTATGTCTTCTCCAACAGCTAGCAGCTTCTAGTTGGTGAGGACTAAGTGCATGAGTCCTGCCCATGACTAGAATTTGGCACATGATCTGGAGGCACCAGGGCTGCACATAGAACCATAAAATCATAGAGATAGGTGGTGTTATGCATGTTTTCGTATTGATCACTTGAAATGTTATTTCTCTACTATACATGCTGAGGAGGGGTGGAAGATAGCAGATGGAATACCACAGAAGAGGTATCTCCATGATCATCGATATCCCATGTGAGGGAGGGTGACCGCTGGGGAGGTGGAGACGATATATCATGTTTGGCTCTAGGAGGAGGATTTGTGTCTAGTGGAAGATGTTATGAGCTCCTTCCACCACCATCACCACCAGGCGACCCACATCAAGCTTATGGAGTTAGCGTTCGGGGATGTGGGTAGCTTCATGCCATGGAGGCGTATAACATATAGGCACATGAAATGATCAAAGGTACAACATATTTTTATTAAACACTTAATTCAGTACTAGTAGACATAGGTAAGAGTCATTCCTTTATCTCATTACTCCTTGTGTGAGATCTAAAGCATTGATCTGAGATGTTGGGCTAGTATATTTTCCCTAAGGCTCCTATGGGGAATTCTTCTTCAATCTATTTTATCTTCCAACACTGTGAGTTATTACTTATTAGAGAGAGGATCTGATGGGACTTTTTTGTTCTCACAATGAGACCATATACCCCCATATTGGGTACATATTGGTTGTCCATGGTCCGATCCCAGATTGGATATCACTATATACGAGTCAAATTCCTTTTCACCGATTGGAGAAGATTCTCCTTGTTGGGTGAGAGATAAATCATGGTCGTACAAGTGGGTTTTTCAAGTAGGAGATAGAAATCCATCACCCATATGTTAATGTGTATAGCCGTCAGCGCAATAACTACTTCAAGTATCTAGATTCCTTCAGTTATAAATGCTTTTATGGAAATATTTCCCACGTATGTTATTAGACATCCTATAAGGTGGGAGATGGATTTTTACATGGACATAAAACCCATGAACTCTATGATAACTTCTGTGTCATATTGGATGGGCCCTATCGATCTCATGGAGTTGTGGGTGTAGTTAGGGGACCTTCAAAAGAAGGTTTTTATGAAACCCAGTGTTTCCCTAAAGGTATCTCGTGTTCTATTTGTGAAATATGCAGATGGGATCTTGTAATTTTTTGTAGATTTTTGTCACCTGAACCAGGTCATGATAAAGAACAAGTACTTCTTTCTAAGTATTGAAAACCTCTTTCACCAGTTTTGTGGTGAAATATGGTTCGCCATCATCGATCTTAGGTATAGCTATGAAAAGTTGAGGGTTTTTAAGGATGTTATTCTAAATATGGTATTCCATTGTTTCTACAGACACTATGAGTTCCTGGTGATTCTTTTTTGGGTGATGAATACCCCCACTATGTCAATGGATTTGATGAAGCAGGTCTTCTATCTTTACTTGGGACTATGTTTTGTCATCTTCATTGACCACATACTCATATACTCTGTGTTAAAGGAGAAGCATGCAGACCACCTAAAGATGGTCTTATATTTTCTTCAGAAGCACTAGATTTATGGTAAGCTCATAAAGTTCTAGTTTTGGATCCATGAGGTTCACTACTAGGAGAATTTTTTTTTCTGATCATGGATTAGCTATAGACCCAGTGAAGATTGATGTAGTGATTTCATGAGAGCCACCCAAGAGATTTTTGTAGGTGCGGAGTTTTCTTGACATGGATGGGTACTATCAGAGGTTTTTGAATGACTTAACTAGGATTTTATCCCATTTAACCACCATGATTTGTAAAGGGAATCCTTTTTTCCTTTATTGAGCAGTTTCATAGAGCCTTCATGGATTTGAGGTTAAGGATGACGAGTGCTCCGATTTCGAGACTATTGAAGGAGGGCGTGGAGTGTGTAGTGTATTTTTATTCCTTAAGAGATAGGTTAATCTACATGTTGATGAATGGGAAGGAAATTATCACATAAGGATTGAGGTAGTTGAGACCCCTCAAGAAGAACTACGTGGCTCATGGACTAAAGCTAGTAGAAGTAGTCTTTTCTCTGAGGATGTGGAGGCACCATCTTCTTGGAGAGAGAATTTTTGTTTACTCATACTCACAGTATTAGGTATGTCAACACACAAGGAGACCTAATTCCCAGGCAGATGCCCTATTTGGAGTCTCTGCATGACTATGAATTTGAGATAGTCTATACTCCATGGAAGGGAAACACAGTGACATATTCCCTTAGTTGTAAGTCCTGGTCACATTTTTTGATGGAGGTGTCGTGCCAGTTAGCGTCCTTATAGCTGACCATAATAGTGCATGAGGGTGAATCTTTTCTTCATTTAATGGTGTTGACTCCTAGAATTATCTAATTTGTGAGAGAGTACCTCTCAGGATACATAGACTGTGAGGTCTTACATAACCCAATATCCTCAGGAGGCTCACCAGATGGATTCTCTAATGGAGGGAGTGACATCATCTTATTCCTGGAATGGATGGTGGTCCCAGTCACGATGTAGGATGCGGTGATGATGGTGTTTCACACACCTCCTTTGGTTGTACATCTCTGTGTGGAGAATATGTAAAAATAACTTCATTGATAGCTTTTTTTGGGATGCCATGAGATTTATCATTATTTAGTTTATCTCTTGTTGTATCTCCTGTCAGTAGGTGATGGTCGAGAACCAGGTTATGGAAGGTTTGTTAAAACCTCTTGATATCCCATTCTGAAAATGGTATATCATATCCAAGGACTATATGATCGTTATTTCATAAAATATGAGAGGTCACAATGACATATGGGTAATAGTTGACCGAATTGTTAAGTCGGCATACTCCTTTTCTACCAAGAAGTAGAGTTTGGTGTAGAATTTCTAGAAATTATACATATAGAATAGTTTTAACCTTCATGGGGTGATCTCGATGATTTTATTTGGACGAGGTTCACAGTTTACATCACGGTTGTAGAGAGGCCTTCAGAAGACATTCGAGACCCACGTGAGAATCAGTAAAACCTTCCACCCCCATACAGTTGGGTCGACCAAGCATACTACCTAGGTGCTAGAGGATATGTTGAGGTCATACATGTTAGACATAGGTTGGATCTTGGAAGATCACTTTCCATTTGTAGAGTTTGTATACAACAGTACATATTACTTGACTATCATCATCGAACCTTTTAAGACCCTGTACACGAGACCCTATAGGTCACCATTGTGATAGACTGTGATTGGAAAGGAATCTCTTGTTAGGCTAGAGATGGTGAAAGAAATGATGGAGAAGGTCAAGGTCATCCATGAGTAGATTATGATATCTTAGAGAAGGAATATATCTTATACAAATCCATATTGTAGTCCCTTGGAGTTCGAAATGTGTGACCACATTTTCTTGAGAGTCTCTCCATGATGAGGATTGTGGAGATTCGACTGGTGAGGAAAGTTAACCCCGAGCTTCATCGATCTATTTGTGATATTACCAAGGGTTGGTGAGATTTCATATCACCAAGACTTAACCCCATAGTTTGTTCTGGTTCAAAAATTATTCCATGCACCACTACTACAACATACTTTTTATTTATTAAAAAGAAAGTACTAAACCAAAGCAGCCCAATAGGTAAAATCAAAACCAAAAACAAAAACAAAAAAAAACCAACAAGGGAAATCGCGGAGGTCTGAAAATGTAAAGACGAAGAGTGTTCCCGATAGTGATGTCCACTCTTCGTAGAGGGACGAATTCAAGGGAATTGGATACCAAAAGATGGGGGACGGGGGTCTCCCTAGAGGCCAAGAAGTCAGCAAGCCAATTACCCTCGTGCCAGGTGTGGAGAATCTCGATGTCATGGGAAAGAAGAACCATGCATTTTCAGAGGAGATAGGTGATCTTACAAGGAAGGGAGATTTCACCATTGGGGGATCTCCAAATGATCTTCGAGTCTTTCTCCATTGTGGCCAAGGGGATAACCCTTAATGATAAAAGTTCAAATCCGCTGAGGATGGCATTGGCCACTGCCACCAGAGGGTCACCAGCTCCATAGGAGGCATTTAAAGCAAGGAAAATGGAGCTAGATGTGTCTTGAAAATCACCTCCTCCCCTCATTCCCCCTATTCGCAAGCCCCGTACATGTTGATTTTGAGCCCACGAGAGGGAGGGTTCCATCTTACCCAAGAACCGGGCATCACAGGTGGTGGAGGACCTGGTGAGCATAAAATTTTAGAGTAGAGGCTGAGGGAGGGAGATGCCTCGTGACAATTGTGGAGTGAATCCAGATTGTCTATTAACAGCCTGGTCTGGAGGATCAAACTGTGGGGAGAAGGGTGAGACCCGTGGTTCCTTTCATCGTTGTGCGCCTTCCAGATGATCCAAAAGAAAGAAACAAGAATAACTGAGCGGTTGTCCTCCTCATGTTTGGTTGAGGCACCACTGTACTAGTCCTGGAAGAATTCCACAATAGAAGATATCATCCCCAAAATTGCATATGCTCTACCAAGGAATTCCACAACTAGCTAGCCTAGTCACTTTGAAGGAAAAGGTTGGATGAAGTCTCCACATTGGGAGTTGAACAACAAAGGCATCTTGAGGAAAGAGGATTACCTTTGGTCTTGATATCCATCTCTTTTGGGATAGAATTGGATAGGGCCCTCCATATTAGAAAATTGAACATGGTTGGAATGTAATTACACCAGAGAACAAAGCCCCAAGGGTCGCTAGCCAGGTTCTTAGGAAAGGCCTTCCTGTAGTCCCTTGTAGAGAATCTTCCTGAAGAAGAACCCTTGAAGACACACCAACCTGTGGACTCTTGCAGACATATGTAGTTGACCGAGCCTCCTTGGAGGGGATGAGGATGTCCTTGAGAGAGGAAGGATAGAGGGGGGCCTCCATAATCAAGATGTTAGAAGTTGGACAGCCTAGGAATCTGAGAAAGCCGTTGACCCAATTGCACCACCATAAATTGGAAGTTCCCTACCCGATGATCCATTGGGAGTGTTCCCGAAGGGAGGAGAAATGGGTGCGGAGGGAGCTCAAAAGGGGTTAAAATTTCTTACCATTCTCCTTGATCTTGAAGCCATACTTCCTTTAGAAGAAACGACTCCACAAGGTTTGTCCCTCACTAATTTCCTAGGCCAACATTAGTTGGAAAAAGAACATGGAGTCTCCTAGGCTCCTCGGGTTAATGCCACCATGCTCTAGAGGCTTTGCTAATTACGTCCAAGAGGCCCATCTGCATCAGCCTTCACCATGAGCGTCCCAAAGGAAGGATTTAAGGATGGAATCCATATAGTTTATTCAATGTTAGGGATTCTACTATACTAGGTAAAAATGCTATTAAAGACCAATTTTGTTAGCACTAAAAAATCATTGTTAAATGGGCTCTTTATGAGGCCCATTTTACAAGCACTGATAACGACCCACCCATTATCAGTGCTTCTAAAAAGAACTGATAGATGGGGTATTTTATCAATGCTTGTCAAAAAGCACTGATAAAGGGGGGTATCATTACTGATAAAAGACCCCCCTTTATGATCACTTTGTAACAAGCACTGATAAAAGTATACTTCATTAAAAAATTACATTTCATTAAAAATAATATATTAATCTATAAATATATTTATTTTGACATAAATATAATATATGTTTTTAAAAATATGTTTTAGATTAGGTAAATTAGAATTCACACAAAATATATAATATATTTTTTGGAAATAACTTATATAATAATTAAAAAATGTATTTTTAATTAATAATTTATTTATTATTAGCAATTAATAGTCATTTTTTATCACTTGGAAGATTAAAAAATCACAAAAATTAATAAAAGATCAAAAATAAATGGAAATTTTTACTTGAACTTCAAACTTTCATAATGTTTGATCTAAGTGTCAATTTGGGTTTTATGACATATCAAATCAATGTCTGTGATGATATCTACTCCAATAGTGACATAGGTAACCTCTATCAAATTTTGAGAGGCCAAAAGGCCCAAAAGGCCAACAAAACTGAGTTTTTAATTGGCATACCCTGATTTTTTAACATTTTATGCATTTTTAAGCTCATATATGGGGGTATTTCTGCTCTTTTTTTGGAGGGGAATAAATTTATTCCAAGTTATTACATTCATATCGATATTATGGTTTTGAAATTTTATCATTATTCACAATGTGATTCTATGTACAATCAAATATATAACAATAGATACATATTATTTAAATTTTCACACATAAAATGTTAATTTGATAAATAAATAATTAAGAAAATTACATATAAAATGTATTTATTAATATATAAGCATATATATATGTATATAAATAAATATATTCATAAAAAACATAACAATATATATATAAATATATAGATATATCAAAAAATGTTAAACAAAACAGTATAGGGGAGTCGAAAAGGCTTTGATGTATATGTAGGAGGTCTAGGGTTTGAAACTCACTGGAGGCTTGGGTGCATGCAGGACGGTGGGATTATCTAAATATGTGATAAATGGGTGGGTGGGTGGGAAACACTAATGAATGGGGGTGGGTAGGGTATTGGAAAAAATTTATATACCCTTTATCAGTGGGGACTTTATCAGTGATTTTTTAGTGCTCTTAAAAGACCCTTTTTAGCGCAATTAAAGAGGGTATTTAACAATTCTGTTTTTCTCTCTGATAAAACCCACAAGCCATTAACCACATCCAAATTATTAGGGCTTTTTTAGTGCGGATAAAGGTATGTTATTGAATAGTTAAAGGATATTTTTTAGTAGTGATGTGTCATTGCTGAGGAGATAGGTACAAGACCCTCTACACATTATAGATTAGGGCGAGATGGACATTGGGGATAGCACCACTTTTGTGGATCACATAGTTTCGATCAGGGATTGGTAAGAGAGGATCCTATATGGATCGAAAATTCCCTTGGTTCATGTGTTATGGAAGCATGGGAGCATGTAGGAGACCTCATGTCAGAAGGAGACCTAGATGTGGGCTTGGAATCCCAACCTTTTTGTTTAGTTTTTTCTTTTAGAGGATAAAAATCATAAAGTAGGGATTACTATAGAGAATAATTTTTCCTTTATAAGAGTTTGGAAAAATATCTAGAAATAGTTTTGGAGTCATGCACTGAAACATTGAAAAATTATGATCCCTAGTGTTCCCTAAATTGATTTTATAAAAATATTAAATATATTTCATATCAGAGACATAATATATTTTAGAAATAATGGGACAAATCATAAATGGATTATATGATAAAAAATTTTAGACTAATGTTAAATATCTAATGTGAGGAGTTCACTCGGAGAATTCTAATGTTTTTCATCATCGTTTGTTTCAATCAAGTGGTCGCGGGAAGGTGCGTTCAGTAAGTAAATAAATTCATTCATTCATTAAACACCTAAAACCTATTTTAATCTATTTAATCATAATTATGGATTATTTCCAGGGTTATCTACATAACCCTTGTTCTTTTGTGATGATAATTCCACATTCTTCATTGGTGATTTGAGATCAGACGATGATGATACTTTGGATCAAGGTGAATTTAGGCACAACGAATGCAAAAGACCTTCCTCCTTCATTTTCGAGAACATTCTTTATCAAAGATCAATATAAATCTAGTTATGACTCATAAATTGTTGTTTTCTAAATCTTTATTACACTATTTAACCTTGGATTATCAATATGATTATTGATCAATGATTCTTAAAACCTTCATAAGAGACCTTGTCAAATTAGATTGAATATTTAATTTATTTAATCTCTTTTGTGTGATAATTCATCACCCTAGATATCCGTAAACTAGTTCATTGGCCAATAATTATTGAAAACAGATTTTTTAAACTTTTTTCTTGTGCTTTTCTCCCAAACATTCTTCATGTTCTTCATCGTTGGACCATGGGGTCCTAATTCGACTATTTTTAAGAGGAAACGAGCACAATCAGACCCACAGATTCATGGTAGATTCAATTGGGAAAATTTAGTGATATGAGGATGGATTAGGGAGTGTTGAACAATTTCTGTGATTCTACTGTGGATTTGGAGATCTTATATGGCAATGGGAGGTTCCACGGGCATGGCCAGGAAGATGTCCAGTGTACACGAACACAATCAAGGTACACATACCTTTCCAGGGCGACAGGAAGAACCCCGAGTGGATAATGCATTCCATTTAAAGATACATGGGTAGTGATACAAGTACTGATAGGGGCATGGACATATAGAAAGGTGGGACATCAGGTCATTTGGCTCCCCTTACAGGTCATGAAACCTCCTTTTTTAAGTAACTTCCACCTCTCATATCTCCTTCATTTGGACTTTGATTTTGGATTTTGAGTAGACTATACTAAGTGTTGTTCCATGTATAACATGATTGTGTAATTTTTAGTGGTTTTTTATATTTTATTTTAGGTGTTCTTAGTGTGACGCTTCTTTAGGTGACACAAAATGGTGACAATAATCAAGAAGAAGCATTAGAGTGGTACCTCCTGGATGGACTAGAGTGCGGGTCCCCAATCTAATGAGTGGTACTCCCTATCACCTAGGGTGTGGTTCCTCCTTACACTAAGTGGTACCCCCTATCAGAATATGTGAGGTTCCTCCATACATTGAGTGGTAACCCCAATTGAATTAGGGAATGGGTCCTCTATCTATTAAGTGGTAACCCCAATCAGATAGTGTGCATGTCCTACTAACACTACGTGGTACCCCCCTGACGGACAAGGGTGTGGGTACTCTATCTACTGCATGGTACCCCCCTATATAGATTTAGGGATCAGGTTATATACCTTGATATTGTGTCCCTTCAACTATGTTGTATAGTGGTGAGGCGTGGCTCCACATGGATGCTTCTTCTGGACAGATTCACGAGATGTCGAGAATCACTGATGAGATTCTTGGAACAATTTGCACTCTATCATGGGTTGGGCTATGAGATGGTTTTACCCTTTCTAAATTTTTTGAGATTCCTCTATTGAGTATATATATACGTATGTATGTATTGATGTTTTTGAATGTTGTTACTCTGTTTCTATGGGTTGAGCTGTCTATTCCTATCACATCCCTTACATCTCCCCTTATGGATTTCAAGGCACCATATTGAGTATGTATATACTCACCCCTTCATGAGAATTTCCCACACATTTTGTGTCTTATATAGATTATAGATAAGTTGGATAAGATTACATAGGAGAACAGGGATACCACGGTGCATTAGACCACATATGGTGGTCGAATCATGGAAATCTGGACCTAAGCCCTCTCAGCAAAGTACTTTTCCAATTTTTTCAATTTGGAACATCTTTCTGGTTGACTATGTATTTCTCTATTTTGATTATTTAGATTAAATTTTCCTAGTATTTTACTCTCTTGATGTTTTACATAAATGGTTTATTTTCTACATGTTGAATCTTTTATTATTATTCCTATGCACTTATGCATGAAGATGGCCGAGTGTGTATATACAAGTACATTAGAAAAAGGCCTCCCATATTAGTTATACCATTCAACAATTGTCACAAACCCATTGCCTATGGATTCGAGCTTGGGGTAGTTGTGGATCAAGCCCCATTGGGTCGGGTCAATGACTATTACATCTAATCATTAGTCTACGACCACATCTCCCACACAATACAACCCTCAACCAAATCCAGACCTACCATAAAGGCAGGCACCCTAAAAATAGTTTTCATTCAAATCCATCCCAATCACCCTCAAAATTGTCAACATAAGTCATAGAATCAAGGACCTACAATTTTGACCAGTATCCGCTATTAGGGTTTCGTCCCCTATCACTACACTAGAGGTGGTCGTCCACTGCAAATGATCGCACTCCAAACACCTACACCACCATGGACGATAACTGCACAAGCAGCCGCTCTAACGATTAATGAGGTGGCACGCTTTCCACGATCACATCAAGTCCCCACCATTGTTTCCACTAGTCCACCTCCATACGTCGCCACAACATGATTTTTTTACCAACATTTATCCGGTTGTCCACCCCAGCAATCCCTACTCTGCCACATGCTGCCTCCATCACATCGATTCATATTGTAAATTGATATAACAAGAATAAATTAATATGTGTTAGTATAATTTAATACAAATTAATAAAATATATAAAAATCTGTATAAAATAATTTAATTTTTATAATTTAATATAAAGAAATAAAAAATAACCTATATTAGTAAAAATATAAAGAAATTAGTATTAAATTAATAAAAATTGATCAATATTCATGAAAACAAGAATAAGCTATTATAAATTAGTATAAATTAAAATATATTAGAATAAATAAGTATTAATTTCTTTAAAATAATTATAAATTAGTAAAATTTATTCTAAATTGATATAATTTAATATAAGTTGATATATTTTTTAGTAAATTATTATAAACTACTATAAATTACTAAAAAAGAGTATAAGATCGTATAAATTTGTAAAAAGTAATATAAATCAGTTCAATTTAGTACAATATAGTATACATTAATAAATATAGATATTCATTTGTATAAATTAATAAATGTTATTATACATTAGTATAAATAATTATAAAATAATATATATTACAATAAATTTGTATTAATTCCTTGAAAATTTGTACATATTATTACAATTTACTACAAAAAGATATATCTTAGCATAATTTACTATCAATTCCATCAAAATTATTATAAATTAATATAAATTAATAAATTTAGTTAAATTTACAATAAATTAATGAAAATTCGTATAAATTCGTATAATTTATTATAAATTTATATAATTTAGTATAAATTACTTTAATTTTTTTAACGTAATAATAATTAGTATAAATTCAAAATTCAATATTTTTTAATTTTTAATAATATTTAAAATAATATATTTTATTGAATAATTTATAAAAAATACTTAATCGATCATTTAATTAAAAAATATTCTATAATACATTTTATATATAATAAACTAATTATGCTTATTTTTTTAGGACCATCGAAGTGATAAATAGATAACATTTTTTAATATGAAATCACGATTATATAAATCAATATAGAAATTGAAATGGATATAGTATAAATATTTTCTACATAATGGGTTTAGAGGCATTTATATCATTCACATTGTCACATTCATGATTTGATTGAAAAGGAGAAATTATATTCTCATATAAGAAGTGTGATCTCAAAGACTTTAAAACATTTGATAAAGTTGGAGTTCATCTTTTACGTTCGAGTTTTAAGGAATAACTATTTTTTGGAATTAGTATGGTGAATGAAGTTCAGAAGGAAATATAATTTTCTTTCTACAACCATCTCAGTTTCAATTTTTAGTACATAATGTTGCTGGCCCATCTTTTCATGAAGTGAAAAATTAGAATGGTGACTACAATTTCGAAGTGGAACCATTTGGAATTTATTATTTGATGAAATATATTGATGAGAACATAGATCAAGGATAAAATATAAGAAAATTGTAATCTAATAAAAAAATTCTTGGCTATAAAATATAATTTGTAATGTCAAATTGTTATTTTGATCAAATATTTTCCTTGGTTAAATCATTGTTTCATAAGGGGAATACTTTTCCTATAAATTTATATGAATGCAAAAGGTTTGTTCATAATTTGGGTCTATGTAATCAAACAATTCTTGTTTATTTAAATGACTACATCTGATATTGTTGTGAATAAGAGTCATTAGGTAATTTTTCAACATGTGGATAGTCAAGGTATAAGGATCTATAATAAAGAAAATCCAAATTTTTTCTATTAAAAAAATTGTGTTTTTTTCCAATTACATATACCCTGTAAAATCTATTAATGCCTCGAAACAAAAAACATTGTTGAGAAGATATAAATACAATTTTATTATTAGTAAATGCCTAAATTATCCTTGAAATTCTTTTTCTTGGATATACTCTGATTGGGTCCATCTATATTTTTCTTCAGAACCTCGTAACACATGGATGGGTATTTCTAGTTATGGTTTCTATCCATTTGGTTCTTAAGAAATTCAATATTCTTGTTGTATTGTTTTTATAAAATCATACTAATAATAATGAAATAACTATATATATATTTGTCATTTCTAATTATAGGACATCCAAAGAATAATATAGATTCTTTTTTAAATCCATTGATTGATGAGTCAATTTTAATATGGAATGAATATGTAACTACATTCGATGTAGATATAGGTGAGGATTTTATACTCAAATATTTATTATTGTAGACAATCAGTGATATTCTGGAATATTGTATGTTATCAAGATGGAGTACACATGGTCAAAAATATTTTCTATACTTCCTGGATAATAGAAAAGGATTTATACTCTTTAATGGAAGAAAACCTTGTTTTTTCAACTATCATGAGTGATTTCTTCCTACAGATCATTAATTCTGGTGGAATGAATATAATTTTACAAAATATTGAATAGAAGGAGACAAACCTCCAATAGTATTATCAGGTATTCTGGTAAAATATATTTCCTCTTCATTACCACCTATTACTCTTAAAAAACTATAAAACAAAAATATATATATATTCTTTTCGGAGATATCACAACTCAATAAAGGGAAGTATCTTTTGGGATTTTTCATATTGGTTTGACTTGTTGATTTGTGAAATGTTAGATGTAATGTATATTGAGTAGAATTATATTTGAAAATATATTTTTTTATACTATGTTGGACACACCTAACGAGACCAAAGATAATGTGAAGGTAAAATTAGATCTTCGTCAAATTGGCAGGCATCCGAATATTGATTTGTTTGATAATGAAATATCAAAGAATTTAATGAATGCATTAGAATCATATAAACTTTGTAAAGAAATTCAATTATTATTTTATATTTAGATTAATGATTTGAGGTTACTTTATGGGAATGATTATAATTTTTCTTATTGTTTCATAAACGAACATATTATTGGTTTAAAAAGTGATGATTGTCATGTCTCCATGAAAACATTAATGCCTATTGTTCTAGAGGGATACTGAATTCTTCAATTTCGGATGTGGTAACAGAAATATCATGTTTATTTATATACATTTTTTTTATCATCAACATACTATTATTTAATTATTATGCTATAAAAATATGATATAATTTTATGTCAATTTGAGAAAATATTTCTATTCACCTTTTCTGTCTCAATAAAACATTTAATATTGCATTTTTCATATGAATATAAATGTGTCGGACCAATAATGTTTTGATTGGTGTACCCATTTGAAGGATTTATGTGAAAATTGAAGATGAATGTTTGTAACAAGGAATCATTTGGATGGTCATTTGTTGAAACATACATATAGTAGTAAATTTATATTTTTTCTCTTGTTATTTTCAATATGAATATCATTTAAAGAATTATCAAATTATCCATAATGAGGAAACAATTGATGATATCATAGACAACTGATTTTCATTATTTAATCAAACAATTCTTGGATTTAGTTATCACTATGAATGATGGCCTTCAAATGAAGAACTATGTAGATCTAAAACATATTTTCTTCTCAATTGTGATGAAATGGAATCATTTCGGTAGTGAGTACTAATTTTAGTTACATTCTACAAAAAAATTAAATTAATATTAATTATTTTTATATTATATGATATTCATATAAACATAATCACAAAAATTTCCCAAGATTATCTAAAGAAAGGAAACTATGTAATTTTTCATATTAGTTCCAATGGTTGGTATGTTAATTCATATATGATCAATCATATGAAATAAATGTACTATTTTATGTATTTATAATTATTTTTTAGTTTTTCTAGGTGTCATAACATGGTAATAAAATTAATATATTATTATATTCAATGAGTAATCCACCATCCACATTGGTCAAAACTTATAATTCTTATGTGTTTAATAGATTTTTATTTCATACTTGTTCATATAGTGCATCAAAAAAAAATATAAATAGTGGTTTTTTTAAAAGTATAACATCACATAAAAAGTGGACATGATTTTTATGGGATGTTGAATGAAATAATTCTGTTATGTTATTTAGGTTATAATTACATAAAAATGTTCACATTTCATTGGTTTTATACTAATAAAGAGTTTCATGTTCATCCACAACATGGATTCATTGATATTAAATATAAAAAGCATTATTTTAGTAAATGAACCATTTTTTCTAACATATGAAACACATCAAATTTATTATAAAAATTATTGTGATGATTCCTGAGATATAATTGACTAGTGGAGGGTAATTAAAATGAAATATCATAGGTTTATAAAAAATTAAAGTGGTGCCTTATATGTGATAAATATTGAAATTATAAAAGAAACATCATCGAATATATCTCTTAATCACAAAGACACAAATATCAATGATGAGCCCCCACAACTAAGGGCTGTTGGTTTTGGTAATTTCAATTATATAACCAATAACATTAATATTATAAGGGGTGATGAAATTGAAGCTCTTATATAAATTTATGATGTCGAAGATTAAGATTAAGAGAATAACATGGGAGAAAATTAAGATGAAGATAATGATGAAAATATAGAAGAAGATGAAGAATGATATATTATTCATTTTCAATAAATTTATATTAGTAATTTTCTTTGATATATATATTAATAATTCATTATAGGTAACATATGTTCTCTAATTTTTATTAAAAAAATGTTCTATAATTTTAAATTATTTATATTTTATATAGAGTTTTTTTATAAAAATAATTATATGTTTCAAATGGATTGGGATGATAATGATCATAATATCTATAGCCTAACTATGTTTATTATACCTTGTGACAATCTTCTTGATTCATCATCTTAGTGTGTTAACCCAACACTAGCTAATATGAGGAGTTTAGGACTTACATGATTGATGATTATGGATTCTTTTCTAGAGCAACATTCATGTCTAGACTTCGATCCTCATCATAGGAAGTGTGTTTATAAATTAATTTTATTTATTTTTAATTTAATATATTTTATTTATTAATTATCTGACAAATTATTCTTGTTTTTATAGTTTTCCACGTATAGTAATTACTCAGGATAATGCAATTTTGATGAACTATTTTTTTGGCTACATGGGTTTCATGGGATCTAGTTCTTATTGAGTTACAACATAGTATGTTTGAGAACTACTTTCTATATATAAATAATAATTATTTTTTTTATTTTAAATTTATATAATTTTTAGTTTACTATATTATTAATTATGTTTAGTTTTATAGTATTCTATTTATTATATCATGAGACCCACTATGTGGGAGGCATGAGAGGCTTGCATGCGTGATGGTTTCCATTAGTTTTTACATAGCCTTCGGTGGAGATCTATAGAGAGAGCATATGAAGTTCTATTTTCTGAGACTTTTAGGCATCATGAAACTTATTGAATAATAGTTTCAAATTGGGAGGCATTGTTCACATACATGATAGGAGAGACATTCTAGAGGAGATCTAATTTTTGTTGATATAATCGGGGGAGATAGTAAGTCACACATAGAGTTTGGAGTCAAAATTTTAGTGTGCATCAGAAAAATTATGTACCTAATATCATTTAATAATTATATATTTATATCTTTTTTAATACTAAATGAATATGATAAATTTATGTAGCCTACAATTGATCCAAAAATTACAGAGTTTAATTTATATAAGAATATGTGTTTTGAAAATAGTACTAAACATTTTATTAGTGACAGAAAATTGAATTATCATGGTTAGTATTTTTTTTCCAGTTTCTTAAATTAACACAATATAATTTTTCTAATACTATTTTTTTATTTATACTATTATAGTATGCATATAAGGCATAGGTTTCTCACATGTTTGAGAGTCAATCCAGGAGAAAGGGTGGGGATGAGGCCTTATACAAGTCATGTTATGATAAGGTGTCTTGGATGATGGAAACAATGAATGGTATTTAGAAATATTGAGTGATTAATATAGGTTCGTGACTGAACCTGACTATTTACTATAGCACTTGAGTGATGAATGTATGACATCGAGGCACCCTAAGATGGGAGGAGTGAACCAGGGTGTCATCTTCTTCTTGTAATGTAATGGATCTTATTCCCACATTGGAAGAAACTTGTTAAACCTCTACAATGGATATGATCAGAAAGAAAACATTCACATGAAATGAGACGACACACATCAATTCTACCTAGTTCACCACTAAGGGCTACAGGCAAGAATTATACACTGACTGTGTGTAGGTCGTTCCAAGATCCAATAATCTTCAGTAGTTTATAGAGTATATGATCTTTGACACATTCACTCTGCGCTTGGCACACTTCCTTTAAAATAATTCAAGGATCACACACTACGTCCATCAGAACACTTCCATTGACTCCCCCTAGCTAACTGCTTAGAGAGAAGTGAAACTCAGTTTATCAATATGAAGTTCATTTCAAGGTATTAGTGTTAAAAAAAATTCCCCTAACTGAGAATTTGACTCTGGTTGCACCATAGACCTGATTTGATTCAAATTGAAAGCACTGTTCCCTTAAAAAATGGTCAACACTGCCTTTCGGGAAGATCCTTCACAAATCTCACTCCTTCGCAAAGCTCCCTACCTACACAGAACAAACTGCATTTATGAAGGTCATAGATCCAATTTATAATACCCCCATCATCGCTATGTACTAACTACATAGAATCATTGTAAATATGCAAGACTAAGATTGTAATTTCATGATGCTCAAACTCACTTAGAGACATAGCTTCGTGGAGCTCCCAATGCTTCAGAAAATTAGATCTACTTAGGATTTTACTTAAAAACCTTTATCCAAGTGAAAAGGGGTAGCCTCATATTTATAGTCTCATCTATTTCCAAATCTCCCCCACCTCTAATGTGATTTATAGATCTTTCAAAAACACCTTCATGGTGATCCTCCCATCACAATGCTCCAATGAAATTCACTGTTCGAGATTCTCATCGTAGTCGTGGAGCCTTCTCTCAAAACATCACATAGTCACAATGTTCCTCTTCTCATACTATTTTAGAATCACCATTCCTATTCACGATGCTCCATATCTTCATGATCCTCAATGCAGTCAGGAAAAAATCCATTCCTTTACCATATTTTTGAAGAGTTGATTCCAGAATACAATCTTTCACGATGCAAAAATTTTTGTAATCATTGAGCACACCATCACAATTATTTAATACATTGAAAAACATAATTCATGAATATAATATTCATGAAACTATGGTTTTTTCAATACTTTTATATGGAATTCATGAAAAAACGCTTTTCACAATGCTCTACATTCTCCAAATTTCGGACCCCAAAAAATGGAAAACATTGGGAAATGACACCATCTTCAATACAGAATTCGGGTTGAACTGTATGACCCCATTCCTCATAATCTCAGAGATCATCCATGAGGAGATTGATAAAAAACCAAAACCATACTCCATTTACAACAAAGAACATCCTTGGTTCCAATAATGGAATCATATGGTTGGAAGGTATTAGTTTCATCATCATAATCATTTGTTATTGTAGAGTATGGGGTGAGGATTCAAGATCAGGATGAGGTTATATAGAGATTGACCAGAGAGAAGAAAGAG
This sequence comes from Viscum album, assembly GCA_963277665.1. NCBI lineage: Eukaryota > Viridiplantae > Streptophyta > Magnoliopsida > Santalales > Viscaceae > Viscum > Viscum album. The sequence goes on from OY728140.1 coordinate 317,274,709, forward strand.
AAGTGACGATAATAGGATTGGTAGAATGAGGATATGATGTAGTATTTACTTCAACATACTTGTGGTATTGGTATAGAGTTCTTTCCACCAGCTGTACGGATTACCCACCTCCTTAGTGAAATTATTATAGTATTTTTTCTATTTAATAATTCATGTTATATATTAGTTTTAATTTTATAATGAATGTTTCATTTTGTTATTTGTTATTATTTAGAATTTATTTTCAATCTTCAGTTATTATTGATGGAATACCAATTGATTCACAAATAACCATAGAGAATTAATTTTTGTGATGGAATGGATACCCTATCAAAAAAACAAATTGATAAAATATTTATTGAAATGGAAAAAATAAGGTGTCATAAATAGTATCATCATGGGGTTAATTGGGATGATCTATCACAAATAATTATATTTATGGTTCCCTTTTTATTAACGGACTATTTGTAATGGAAATATATTGAAAATAACCCATTGTAAAAATATGATTTTCTTGTACTCATAGAGTTGATCCACACATCTTCCATAAATATATGATAATCACCATATAATTCTATGGGTGGTAGGACAGATGATTCTATCCCTTACATTGACAATTGTTTCAATAGACTCCGTTGAGGTGTGAAGGATTTCCCTATTTCTCTCTAATCTCAATAGTGTAGTGGTGGAGAATTACTTATTATTCTTGAGAGTGTTCTAGGAGGAGTTCTCTCTAGGGATTTAGAGGATTATCTCTAGAAATCATTGTGTGAAATTTTTGCTAAGCTTTGTTATGGTAAGAAAATGATATAACTATGTATTTATAGACCTAGCGTAAGAGAGTAAAAAATTACACATTGGCCTCTATTATTCCGATAATCCTCAGTGAACCCCATGTCTGAATAATAAATTTATTGTTATTATTTACATGAAATTCACTAAAACTCAAAGAAAAATAAATATTATTACCTTGAATAAATAAATTCATATTAACTCAAATAAAATTTAATATACCATTTCCCACTATACCTTTATTCTCGGTACACCAGTCCTCCATAATATTTATCAGACTCCAAATAAAGATTATTTATGTAAATAAATAAATGCAGCTATATTATATGTTGATAAATAAAGTTTACATTCACTATATTAGTGAATAAATATTAATTAAATGTCCACATAACCAAATATATTAATATTTTTTACCTTGTGAATATACCATATAAAAATAAATATTATATATTTACATACTTAAATAAATAATTACCTAGAAAATAAATATTTATTCAATATTCAAATCAGATAATACTCTCTAAAATTACTAGTGACTATATATATTTGATCAACCAAAAATCATTAATTATTAAACCATGCACACGAATAATGTTTATTCAACATGAAAAAATCATATTAAATTTAATTGAGATTCTAGAAACACTTAGTGTGTGACCCTCTAGGCCATTTTATTGGTAGAATTAGATGACACCACTTAAAGTCTAAGGTTAACATTTAAAAACATTTAAAGGATCCCATATAGAAAGAAATTAATATTGCAGTGACATACAATAATATATGAATTTACACTATCCAATATTATTAATTTGTCATGATATCTCCAATCAAGCAATTCGCATACTGGTTTCATCAACCAATGTGTTTGGGGTACCTTTCTTTGAATTTCAGGAAATGAACTTTCTCATAGAACACCATGAGCATGGATTTAATTTCAGCTATATCATTTCCATTAAATGTTCTATTATATCATCATCAGTTAAATAATAGAAGGGAAATATCATTTATCATATTATTCCTTATTGAAATAAAACTCATTATGTACCAAATGTATCCTACCTCACCACAATAATATATCATCATAGTTTTCATCAATTCATCAAATATTGTTACTCATGATATGGAATAACAACAATATTAATGTATAAAGACCATTAAAATCATCTAAAGATAGGAAAATCTAATGAAACATATAAATGTAAATTATATACTGGTGGGTCATGTTCTTGTAATCTCATTCTTGAATGATTACTAATGGTGTACACTATGAGAAAGTGTCTCAATGTCTTATAAGTCTCCACCCCTGATATTTTATACCATTTTTCCCTTAAAATGAAATCATTAGGCTATAGAACATATATATATATATAAATACTTTCAAACCAAATCTAGGTTCTCCTTATATTGTGGGGAAGTTATATGAAATTTCACTGCAGTATATATCATTTGGAAATTATCATATTAATGTTATAAAAAATCAGCATTTTAAAATATATAAATTTATATTCAACACTCTGAATTTTCAAATAATAGAATAGTATTTGGTTTTAGGGAAGACCCTCTTATAGTGGATATATTATTTCAAGGAATCATTGGGTGAATTCCTCAAGAAATTGCATCCTTTATACAAGTGAACTGAATCTATTACATTTTTTTAATATGTTTATGTTATTATTTTATTGTTTAAAATTTATCTTGTACACAAAATAGGTAATTAAAACTAATTTATATTTAAAATTACATTTGACGTAGGCATCATAATCACCTATGGTTTTTAATCAACCAGAACATCAGGATTGTAGATCATCTAGGGGTAACTAGCTTGAATTAGAGAGGTAGAGTTTATGTTGGATCCCCCAAATGATGTGCTGTAAATTTTTCAACAAAACATATATATTTTTTCTTTACATCAGGTTACTAATATAATTAGATATTAAAAATAGTATATGCTATGATTTTTGTAGTTATTGAAACTTTTTTCTTTATTTGACCATTAAAAGTATTGAGTGGTGTATGTTATTGATATATGTATATTATAAATTACATGTATTGGTATATTAAGAGTCCACCAATTTCATGAAAAAAATTATACTATTTAGTGTCAGTTTAAATATTCATTAAAAAATTAATGATGGATAAAATTGTCGTTACCTATTTCTAAATAACCATTATGTTATTCATTTCACTAAAAAAAGTTCATTAATTAATTATAGAATGGTTTAATAAATTCTAATTTATGAAAAAAGATGGAATTAAACTAACTATCGTATTCATTATCACATCTGTATTAAAATCACCTCCAATTAGAGATTCGTATTGGTTCCCAAGATATGTACTAATTAATAGCCTACTTTGTAAACTATGATGGTTATAGAAATAGTTGTGAGACAATTTGTGGAAGTTTAAATCACCATGAAGTATAAAAATTGTTTCTAGAAGTCATTTTCTATGTATTGTGTATGGGAAAATGTAGGGGTGATTTATTTTTGGAAATTCACTATACTAAATAATATAAAATGATTTTTTATGGTATATTATTGGATAAGATATCATGATATTTGATTACCATATTTATTATCTAAACAATGTCATATTTTATTATTTGGTAATATCAATAGTGTTGTAGTATGTATTAATCGTGTGCTATGATTGATGATATAGTAGTTTAATGTTATGTTTTACAGATAATTCATAAAAATGACATTAATTAAACATTATGAAATATTCATGTAAGTAATATAATGTCTTGGTGAGAATATCTAAGGTTTATATATTGGGGGAGAGGTCATGAAATTGATATCTGATTCCTGATGTATAACATGTATTCTCCCCATTCCCAAGATCTCTTCTCATTATTTCATTGCACATGATGTTCAAAAATAAATTGGATATAAGGATAATTTTACCCATGTGTTGGTTGATTTTTTAAGTGTGAATACTCAAGGAAGAATGACGTCCTTTGGAGACATGTAACCGATCTTCATCAATTGTGTGACTAAAGATGGAAGACTCAGCCATCTTCGGTGAATGATGTGTTTTCCAATTTGTATAATGTATGGTTTCTTTTTGAAATCATTGTTGATCATGGTTTACATTGTTAATGACTTCCTCCACTTGAATAAGTTATATTCAATTTTAAGAAGCCCATCATAAATATCAAATGTAAAACATTCGATGAAATGATTAATTTTTCTAATATTTTACATAAAAATAAAATATAGATTCCAATGTGGGAGTGTTAAATAGATTAAAATTTAGTAGGGATAACCAAAGATTACTCAATGCAGTTTTAACGTGGAATATTGAATGGTTGTGGATTTTACATCTACCATCTATAACCACCATTCCCTATAAAATGGTAGTTACCCATGAATCTTATTCAAGAACAAAAAGAAAAATACAATGAATCTTTGGAGAGGGTTTCTATTATTATCAAAGTTATTCATTAGTATTTCTATTTTTATTCTAACTCTTTATCTCAACCCTTCTACAAAACTGGGGGAGAGATATGGTGATGTGATATTTAGTTATTTCTAAAAATATAAAATACAACTTTAGTTGAATTTATGATTTAGATGGAAACAGAGATAATTTAATATTGTTTCCTTATTAAACATAATCTACAATTAGGATGAAATAAAATATATATTATATTAATTATTTTTTACTATATACAAATATGAATAAATATGATATTAATTATATGTGAAATGGTTTTAGGAATTCATCTGGTAAAATTAAAAGTGTTAAATAGTTTTCAGATTTTTTATACCCATCCCAAAAATTTGTTTAAACCAAAATCCAAGTAAATAATTTTTTTTAAAAGATTTAAAAAACCTATTTTGTAGTTGATGTGGTTACAAAAGTCATATAATTTAAGTGGTTTTAGTTTATTGGGAGGGAGAGAATATTTAAAACTGATAATGGGAGAAATATTGACTTTGATGGAGTTGATACTCAAGATACACAAGAGTTAGTGCAGGAATACATTACATAAGTCTCCTTATAAGAAGATGTTCTTGAAATAAAAGTATTATATAGGGACACTAGAGAGGTTACAGAACCCGAAAGATATGGTTTTCTAGTCACCAATGAGTATGACTATTTATTGTTTCACAATAATGATACATTTTCTTACAAAGAGGTAGTAGAGATCTCATAAGTTGTATGACGGTAAGAAGCATTGAATTATAAGACGAAGATCATGTGTCAAAACCAAGTATAATTTCTAGAAGATATTATAGTTGAAGTAAATCTCATTTGGTGAAAATGTGTATTCATGAAAAAAATGAACATGGAAGGTAAAGTTAATACATATAAAGAAATATAGTTTATGAAGTGTTCAAACAACGTCAAGGAGTTGACTATGATAAGAACTTTTCTCATGTTTCCATGTTTAAATCCATCAAAACTTGACTATCTATATCATATTTCCATGACTATGAGATATATAATGTAGAGGCCCGAAGCATGATGTACATGGACATTACATTACTTTTGAGGAATACTTAGTACATAACAAAAACAGACACACAAGGATCGTAACAGTTTAGTGTCTTTGGAAAATCGGAATAAAATATTCTAATCGTGGTGAAAGATCTTCAACATCTCCCAATAAAGATCTTCCCCTTTTTTTCTTACCTAAAACCTTTCTTTATATCCTAGCGAAATGAAAACATAAAACGGGTGAGCTCAAATGCCCAGTAAAGGTAAACATAGAGAACATAAAACAATCCATAAATATTTGAATGCAAAAACATGAACATATAATCTAAACATCAAAATCTTGAGCAAAGACATTAATCTTGGAAGTACGTAAAGAATATATCATAAGGAAACATAAATCACGATAAAATAGCATGGGAATAAAACATGTAATTGTGGAAACCATTAACCACATGATATGATTTCCATAGTAGCCAATGCATTACTGCCAAGACCATCTTAGTGGACAAAGTCCCTTTCTGAATCGAATTCACTCCTCATTCTAGTCCTGTATTACTGAACCGGTTTAACTTTCCATTCCATCCATGTCTATCCCATGAGATATAAATCTTTACCCAATGCATTGGAGGGAGATATAGGTCTCACCCATCTCATAATGAAATCATTCTTACTTGTTCTACAAAATAAACATACATCATTCACAATAACCCAACGAATAAAATGGGTTTCATAAACATAATCCCATCATCACATAATCCATATAAATGAAATGGATATCACTTCATAATAATAAAAGTGAAACCATGTAAATCATAGAGACATTATACTTGAAGCATACACATAAGAAATAATGTCATCTTAGTTGAAAAATGGTTTTGATAAAACACTTGAACTGAATTCTTGAGGAAAATATCCTTTCATCTTCAAAATCATTTTCTTTTCACAAAATGTAATTCAATTTTAAAAGAAAATTATTTTGTTGAAAATATTAATGAAATCGGTTTGAGTAACCTTCATGAAAAAACGTCTTTACAAAACCATAAAAATATGTTCACGCTGTATAAGTTAAAAATAACATTCTCCACGTACTTTTATCGGAAAAGTCAAAAAGTCCCTTATATGGTAACCAAAGGAAAGATTCCATCCATACAATGTGGTAAAAAGTCAATAAAGGGTAAAAATGACTTTAAACATTCATGGAATAATAGTAAACATTTTATGAAACCATTTTTGGAAAACATGGTCATGGATGATAAACATAGCCCCAGTAAATACTTAGGTATAAGCAATCTCGGATAAAAAAATTGAGATTGAAAATTTATCCCTTACCTTAGGTCCAATATGCTTTGTATGTATCTTAACCTCCTGTATAATGATTTAAATAATGTCATTGAATTATAACAGAATCATATTCATTGTTATGATATCATATATGTTTCACTTATGACTTTATATTACCCGTTCTTTTGTAAATTCTATGTTAAAGTAGCGTTTTGGGTAAAATCATTTCATTTATCATATGTGTTTCGACTAGTCATTCTTGATATTAATAATTATATCCTGATTTACATAATTCCAGAATGTAAAACATGATTTATATATAATATATATTAATCATATACATATATATATTATAGATCGATAAAAATAATGAAATACACCGCTCATGGAGACGGTAGGCCGTACGTACGCATGAACGTTGTTTTCGTTTCCTTATTGAATTTAATGAAACTAAATATATGAAATAAATATATATATACATAAATCCAGTAGAATTCATATATTTCATTATTATTCATTATATAAATTTATTGATCATTCATGTATGGTTAACATGGAGAATAAATATCATCGCGTCGTGGAGACGATAGTCCGTACGTACGCAGGAGCGATGATATCGTTCCCATAATTATTGAATAGAATTGGAGTGGATCGTATAATATATCATAATCAGTATTATTTTATAATAACCATATATAGTTATTCATTACACCATTATACTCATCCATGTAAGGTGTTGGTGGAAAAACAGATTTCACCACGGCGTGGAGACGGTAATCCGTATGTACGCACGCGTTCTGATTTCGTTTTCCATAGGATGGATAGATGGTGAAATAGGGTTGTTTCATACTTATAATAACATATCAGTATATGAGTTACACTGAAGTTTTTACTTCATAATGAAACAACTAATGAAGAAGAAGTGGAAGAAGAAATAATGTTGAAAGAATCGGTAACAGACATTAACTCTTCTTTGAAGAACCTCTTTGATACCTTCCTCTTAGGGAACTAAAATTGGTCTTTGAAGAAGACCATAACCTCTAGGATGTTTCTATGGAAGTGGAGAATAGAATTTGGTAGGGGTTGGTGGAGCTTTAAGGCTCAAATTGGTGTGAGGAAGAGAGGGAGGAGGTTCCCTTTTATAAGGGAGGAGAGGGGCCCCATTGGAAATATAAGAAATATTAGTTTATATTAAATCTCAACCCCACATAAAAACTTCCAAAATGACTCATATCCGAATATTAGATAATATAGGGTTGTAATACCATAAAACAATAAAATTTAGACATGTTAGGAATTTATTTTAAACAATATCAACTTGATTTATCCTTATTTAATCAATTTTATTTTATTTGTGGTAATAACATTCTAAATTTTAAATTATAACAAATAATTACTTATTTGTTCTGAATTGTCCATAATTGGATACTTTATAACATTTTAGACCATATAAATATAAATATAAATTTTTTAAATATTTTTGTGATTTTTAAACAATTTTATAATATGTTATTTTTATAAAATAACAATAGTGTCAATTTTGACACTATTCATTTATTTGAATTTAAATAAATTATATACAGATGATATGTTCGAACTAAAAGCTTTAATATATTCATAAAAGATCATATGTTTCTAAAAGATTAGTGGATCACATTAAATAGTTCATATAATATTTATTTTATTATTTTTAAAACGATTTATTTGGTTTATCTCTTAATAAAATAATTACTACAACATTTTTGTATAATTATTTAATATAATTATTTTTTGCATAAAAATTAAAAATAAAATCCTACGATGAATATAAATATATTACCTTTCCCAATAATACTTTTACTCGAATTTATCATCTTAAAATCACAATAGTTAAATTGTAATATTTATTAAATTATGAAGGTGAAAACATTGGAATCATTTAAAATAAAATAATATAATTGTCATAATCACCTTAATAAGGATACAAATGGTCAAAACTTCTGCCAGTGGATGAATAGTGTTTATATATACACTAATAATAAGTTTTGTGCAGATTTTTGGGCTTTTTGATATGTATTAATATTTCAATAAAAACTATATTATTGATTTTTCTCTAAATAAATCATTTCTGCATCATCAATGAATAAGATAATAAGGTAATTAAATAACTCATAAAAATTACAAATAAATTACCATGACAAAGAAAAACATTTTAACATCAAAATGAGTATTTATAACCAAATTTATATTCTTTATAAACTTATATTAAAAATACCTTAATTATTAAAGTTGAGTGAGACATATTTCAATTTCCATTAAATAAAATAAACTAAATGTCTTAATCACCTCCAAGTGGGTTCTAATGGATTCCTATTCGACCCAAATATGTCTTTGGACAAATTATAATCATCCAATTGTGTTACGACAAGTATTAGGATAATTTTATAATATTATATTTACCCTTATTTACCCAATTTACCTTTTACTATGGTAATTAAAATTTACCGTTGTTACTATTCATAAAGCCCAAAAATAAAAAGTAGTCTATTAATATAATTTAGACCCACTGATTAAAAATATGGAATCCATTTTTACAAATTCAATACACAGAAGTTGCAGAAATTAAATTAAAATTAATCCCGTTGTCGAAAGAAAACGGGTTTTTGTTAAAAACATTGCAAAAGATTGAATTTATTTAACCTACGAATTCAATGTAAAATCCAGGATAATTACATAAATTATATTAAATGGTAAAAATATATTCTATTTATATTTTAAAACTATTCAATATTATTATTTAACCACATAAGTTATTACGATGAAAAAAGATTTTTTTAATTACAATATAGCGTGTTTTTACTATTCATTAAAATTTGAAAGTTATCAAAATAATATGAAAAATTTATCCAAGGTAAAATTTTATATCCTGATTCAAAATAATAATTTTATTTTGTAAAATTGAACTTATAAACATGTCAAAAACTATATTAAAAGTGGGTGTGCCATCAAAAGGCGGTAAAACTGCATTTTTTGAAAAATACTTATTTTACCCGAAAAATTTATTTTGTTGTTATATCATGTTCTAAAAAATGTGTAAGATGAATAATAATGTTATAAAATTAAAATTTTAGTTAATACTATTCATAACGTCTAGTTCATAAAAATATTATAATAATATACTGTTATTTAGTAAAACCCGGTATTGCGTACATCACACGCTATCGAGGAAGGTCGCGATTGCGTGTAATGCAAGCCAAGTTATGGTTGCATGTAGTGCAAGAATCCTTCATTGTTTCGTATAACAGAATCCAACCATATTTCATTTATACATTGAATATATATATATATATACACACTCAATGCTGCGTAGAATGACTATTATAAAACGAACTTGAAATTGTGTGTAACAGGATCTAAGAATAGCGTTGCGTATACTGCAATCTGATACGGTGTTGCGTATAGTACAAGCTAAACTTGGTGTGATGTATAATAGAAGACATCAATGAAATTAAAAGAATATTTTTCATAAAATCTCGGGGCGTTACATATAATATGGTTGAAAAATATATTTCCATAATGGGATCCTTTATGATGATATCTATATGATAAAACATAAAGGGTTTGTGAATTCAAGAAATACTGATAAGATATAAAAATTATAGATATTTATTTCTGGATTTAGGAAAGTATCTAGGTCACATAAATTTCACTTCAATGAAGCTACAAGAGACATTGGATTCATCAATAATGAATGTGATTCATGTGTTTACAATATTTTTAGTGGTATTGTAGTTGAATTACTAGTAGTATATGTTAATAACACATTCATTATTGAAAATTACATGCCAGAATTAAGCTCAACTGTTAAACAAGTGTTTCTCTATGAAGGAATTATGTGAATCAACATATACCCTTGGAATTAAGATCATTCATGATAGATAAAAAATGATTATTGTACTAATTAGAAGGTTATACATTGACCAAATACTAATGATATTTAGTTTGGAGCAATCTAATAGTGGATTGGTTCCAATGTCACATAGTATACATCTCTCCATGAAAATGTTTCATTAGACATAATATGAGGGAAAAAGAGATATAGAATGACTTGGATCTCATTTTCATATGAATTAATATATAGTATATATATCATTTCATGTACTAGGATTTTTGTTTACTATACTTTGAGCATTGTTGTTAAATATCAAGTTGATATAGAAGAAAAGTATGAGTTTTCTGTTAAGTCTATCCTTAAGTATATGTGGTATATAATAGATATCTTCTTAGTATATGGAGAAAACGAGCTACTAATCATAAAAGGATATAGTTATTCCATTTTTCAAACTAATCAAAATGATTTAAAGTCATAATCAGGACATGTCTTCATTCTCAATAGATCTATGAGATGGAAGAGTTCAAATAAGCCAGTTATAATAAAAAATGATCAGAAAAATCTTGAGATCCAACCATGCTAGTAGTTGTAGGATTCTGCTGTAATGATATAAGTTTCATGAAACTTATGTGGATCATCAATAAAGGGAAATTTCCCTTAATTTATCAAACTATGGCAAGAATGGGATAAAAGAAGATAATTTTTTCATAATTTTTTTTAAATATATAAAATAGATAGTAAGAAGGAACGATATGGATGAACCAGTATGATATTACTTCCTTAGATGAATATTAAATTAAACCTAACATATATTTTTGATGAGGACATTGTGGATTATTGTGATCAGCAGTTTATTCATGATTTAGTTATTTATTTATTTTTTGGACCTCAAGCCGAAGATATTTCAAAACAAGGGATTCTATACAATTTCTCTTTTGAAGGAAGAGTTATAACTTCTTTTTTCAGATCTATTCTTTTTATTAATGTAATATTTATTAAGCATCAACCCTATCTAATATTCCTAAGAAAATATTTGTAATTTTTTGGATTTTTGGATTTCATGTTAGTATATCGATCTCTTCACATGTTGTCTCCCTTTTCTATTATAAAAATGAATACTACTATCATTGAATGAGGGGTTCTTGGTACTTTTTATGTTTCTCTATGAAAGTATTGAAATTGTATTAATAGAATAACATTGATTAAGATCTTACCATTATTTCTATCTAGTTATGTTTTCATGGTTATTCACTTCGTCTCTTTAAACATGATTCTCAATTTTGATTTCAAGGTTAGTTGGGAAACCCCTCAAACTTGAATCTTATACTAAAAAGATATCAAGAGATATTTTTTGGTCTATGAAAATTCTGATCTCTCTCTACCACTTCCACCACACATATGGTTTTAAAATGGAGACTCTAGTTTTTTTCAAGAGGTTGTTTATTAGAACCTACCATCCTATTATTGTAACTTTTTTCAAATTGGTCACTCCTCAATGGGATGTGATAATAGCCCCACCCTGCATACCCCATCACATGAAAATATAAAATCTAGGTTTAGAAAGGAGTTCACAACGGGATGATACTGCTACCTACGCAACCTAAGAGGATATTGTTTATAAGGATTTCAATAAGGACCTAGATAGGAATTCTATGTACTATCCCTCTCTTATTACCTTCTCTAAATTTTTGGATCTTGTGTCTGATGACAGACCAATAAATCATGTAGAATGGGATCTTAAAAGGCCAATGTATCCTTCCCAATATAAAACCATATTTTTTAACCCATGCAGGAGGAGGACTAAAAGTTTCACTTTGATTATGGTTAATTTATTCATGATTAACTTGATAAATATCATCAGATTGATCAAGTTTTTTCAATTCGAGTGTTATGAATGAAAATAAACCAATGGTTGACTTAGATGGATTCATCACTCTATATCCTAAAAATATTGAAAAGTGACAAGATTACTCAAATATTGAGAGAGAAATTATCACTAGATTTCTTAGATCATAATTGAATTTTAAATATAATATCCCAACATGTCCTGAGATTTTTGGGGTCCCTATATATTCTTTAAATAAATAGGATTTTGAAGATATTTATATGCTTAATAATTACACCCATGTTTTGAGGGAATGTCTTAAGGATGATATCTATAGATGGGTCGAGAAACATGATCCCTAATTTCATCTTTCGGGATATCCCTCAGAAATGATTTCCCTTTAGGGTTCTTTTTTAACTTTTTTTATGTGGTTGGATGTTCTGGTCATTATGATCACTTTTATTTTCCATTTTGACCATGTTTTCATTTGTAATTGGTTTTGGTTGAACCTATTATGAGTTGGTTTTCATGTTTTTGGGAAGGATGTTTTTTATGTTTTGAAAATTATGAGCACATAATTGGTATGGTACAATTTTTCTTACCCATAGACTGGTTGATGGTGAAACTGGAAAGGTTATATTTTTTTTTGGGCATTTCACATTAGATTTAGTTATCCATAATGACAAATAGAAGAAACTAAAGAGTTTATAAGTGAATTATATATTTATTGTATGTTCATCCTTTATAAGAGTGTACAATTGACTATAGTATGGATGTTTATTTTCATATTTTACTCATTTTATTCGAAGTGACATAATCACACTGTGTTTTTTATCTTCTTCCAATAGACTTGTGTCACTATAAATCAAGAATTATTTGATGTTTATCATGGATATGATTATTCTAATTGGATTTTTCGTAACACTTATATTCTATGGTGGTAGAGATTATGTGGAATATGACCTTATATATTGTACTTATCTATATCTAAAGTGGTTTGTTTTGGTTGGAAAGTTCTAAAATACCTTCTAAAGAAATCACTCAATGTTTTTTTAATATATTCTCTTCCATTGCCTCTTGAGTTGGTGAAAACAATATTCCTTTTATGTAATCACTTCTACTCTCATTTTTATTAATAATATTTTTGAAGAATGATTTGACCTACTAATTCATACTCTGAGCCTTTGTGGTATATAAAAATAAAAAATATATTTCATAAAATATCAAGGTATAAAAAATTTAATAAATAGTAGAACATGTTTTAAGAATTATATCATTTATTAATTTTTGAGTATAACATATAAAAATTTCATAATCGATATAACTTCTGGTTGTAATGGAATGTGAAACAGTTCTCTCCCAAGGATGTAGGGAACATGTGTTGACCACGTATATCATTGAGTATTATCTTTTTCCCCCATGGTTGAATGATTTTGTGATTTGATAGATTTATTGAAATAAAAAAACAAGTTTTTCCCTTGGATGAATCCAACCTTCAATGTTGTGACGGTGGTTAGGAAACATCAAATATAGAAACTCAACATGTGTAGCATTAGAGTCTTGGGTGAAACCTACTGCAGAAGATTTGAGGCCTTATATTTTTCTCTATTTTCATTATTTGGTTTGTTTTGTGTTTGAATACATATATATGGGGTATGTTGTATGCATTTTATTCCATTACAAGTTGAATAAATAAAATTTGGCTTTCATTGAATATTTTTCCTATGATCACCACTAGTGATATGTATCATCATCTACATCCCTATTTGTTTATATAAAATCTACCTTCAAGGTATCAGAGAATTGAATGTGTTTATTTTACATGATTGAGGGTTCTGTTGGAACTGCTAAAAACTGTAGTAGTAGATGGAAAAGGAAAATGATGAATAATTAATTATATTCCAAATCATGGCATGATATTTCCATTACTTTTCATTCTTGTACATTTTTCATTTTTCAAATTGTCAAATTGGAGTTCCTTTATTATTCAACACATCCTCTCTCTCAATTTTGATGAAAGGAAATCCTTTTTTACGTCCCATAAATCACCCATTCCCATAAAATAAAAGTTTTCAAAATTTTCCTCCATTTCCCACTCTCTCAAATTTTCCAACGTTTCATTTACAACTTATGTTCTCCTCCTCCCATCACCAACCATCAATCAATTTCTCCAAAACAAAAGTTATAATTCCATTTTTGTATTGATCCTACTTTTCAACCTCTCTAAATTTCTAAATATAAATAGCATTCTGCAATTCTAAAAATATATTAGTATGCACAACCGGAGAAAACAAAAAACTGCATTTAGAATTTTCCCATCTAAAATAATTTTCAATATTTATAGAGAACGGTAATGCACAAGATTTGATCCAGAAGATGGTGAAAGAAAATTATGTCTACTTGTGAATCCAAATTCAAGTGCTCCTTGGATCCCAATATTCCATGGATGTTGTAGAGGATGTTTACACTAATCATGGATCCAAAGAATAAGAGGTTTCTCTTCTAGATATTGAAAAGGTAACTCCTTGGGATGAACAGAAGTGAAACGTCAAGGCCAAATCCATCAACTATCAAGATCATGATGATTCCATGTTATAAATAACCACTTCATCAAAATCATCAATGATTATAGGGAAAAATCTTCATAAATAATTTAATGGTGATAACAAAATGAAAAGGATACGACATCAATATCTACATGGTGAGTTTGAATCCCTATTTATGAATTCTTATGAAAATATTTCCACGTATCATACTCATGTAATAGTTCGATAAACCAATTATGGAGAAATGGATAAAATATTATCAATATTTGGGTATGTGAGAAAATTTTACTATCCATAGATACGGAATTGTATAACAATGTTGTTTACCAGGAAAAAACTAAATACCTAGAGGTGATTTCTATCAAATAATTCATGATATCTCTACAATCACATGAATTGAAGGTGAATCTTTGGAGTGATACGTGTATAGTGGAGCATGAATTCTAATCAAATTTTTAACTTAACAACTTTTAAAAGAATCAAGGGATGAAATTTAAAAGTGTTAAAGGTATAGGATTTTATGGATAAGAATCTGATCCAAGAAGAGGATGACAAGTTGGAAGAATCCCAAATTGAGGAGGTCTTGGATAATAAAATTTATAATCCATGTGAGAAAGGACAAGGAAGAAGGGCAGGATTCAAAAACCGAGAGCCAAAACACAAAATTAACTTTTATATCTATAATTTTCATAAATATTGAAATTATTTTAATGAATGTTGGAGCAATAAACCCATGTAGAATGTCATCACTGGGGGAAATATCAATAGAGTAGGAAATATGTTTTTAGAGTCCCGTATGTTTATGGAATAAATATTAACCCAAAATCAAGGTATGTGGTATCTTGACTTGGTAGCTAGAAACGACATGAAAATTCACAAGCACTTGTTTACGAACCTAGATGGGAGTGATGAAGGAGGAATGTAAAATGGTGATCTATCAATAATTTTTTTGAAGAAATATGTGATAATCTTGTCAAGAAATAAGAAATAAATAATTCTTTCATCTCTGATGTATACTATTTGCCCACCATGAAGACCAAAATCGTGATTCTCAAGAAATTGGTGGGAAAATAATTTCAAATTACCATACAAAATAAAAAAGATGTTAATTATTGATGAAAAAGGGAGGATGTTCACAAAAGTACCAATGGCGAAGAACCGTATGATTCCTTTTTTGACCCACCCCAATATACTGCAATTTTTGAAAATGGTACACGGTGATAAGGATTGGCTATAGAGTCTTATGTTATGAAATTAATCCTTTGAAATCCAAAGATTATTAGGAAGAAAAAAGATGGTGAATTTTCTTCATATCATATGAGAACCGAATCAAATGTTTGGATTTTTTTTCTAATCGAACAACATATAAACAACATTGTAACGAATGATTACTAGAAAGTTGTTGTGTCACTTGAGTTTGTCCACACTAATGTACGTGGTCCATTGAATGAAAAACCAAATGGAAAAAAGAGGTACTTCATAACATTTTTTTTATTATTATAGAAGTAAAACATGGATATACTTTCTCAAGATGAGGTCTGGAGTGTTTAACGTCATCAAAGAATTCAAGGCACTGGTTGAAAATCAAAGAAACTATTGTAAACCAACTTTAGGATCTTATCAAGTTTCAAATTACACCTCAGATATTTTTCAAGAGTATCTCAAGAAACATGTAATTCAAATCTAATTGATGTTGGGTTACACACCTCATCTCAATGGGGTAGCTAAAATGGAAAAATCGAACTATTCTCGACATGGAAAGAATCATGTGGAAGGAAAAAGGATTTCCCATGACTTTCTCAGATAAAGAAGCTGTGTTTTCATTATAGAGACCTAGTTTTATTCTTGTAAGACATTAAAATATTTCTATATATATTTTAGGAGCAAGGCCCTGAGACTACTTGCAATTCGGTGGCCCCATGAGCCCAAAATTAATTTCATAAAAATATTGAATATATTTTAAATTGGTCACTTGTTGTTTCATAAAGAAGATGTAAAATTTTTTAAATAGACTCTCTGAGCAGAAATATGATACCACATTCAAGTCCATAATGCGATGTTTACCCTCAAAATCACTAAAATTCGGTCAATGCTAAGCATTCAGATAAAATAATTATTAGCAGGTGAATTTTAAAATAAATTAATTAAATATTTGAATTATTTAATTTAAAATGACCTAAATAGAGTTTTTATAAATTATATGTTACAGAAACTACCCACGGTTAGCCACATAAACCCTGGGAGAATTGAGAGAAATTATTACTCTCTTCTATTTTAAAATTGAATCATACGACAAGGAGACTCTGGATCAAGGTAGATTGAGTAGTAGTGAATACAATGACCCCTCTAAATAATTAGTGAGTGAATTATTCAATGATGAAAAGTCCAATATCTTGAGAGGAATCTTAAATTAATTTTTTATTCCTTTATTGATTAAATTCAATGATAAAAACCATATTACTTCTTTGATCTTCATCGGAATTGATCCATTGCATGTGCCCATGTTTTGACTTGATTTTTTATTCAATTTCTCACCATAACAACCTAATTCTGTGTTTTTTAGCAAAGAACATTTGGACAATTATTCTTTCAACTATTTTTCTTATTAATTTATCATTATTCTTATTTGTGTTCATCATATTTTAACTATAGGGTTGCGATTTAACACTTCTAGGCGGGACCGAGCCTGATTAGAACCCCATTGTAACACCCGAGACTTTTATAAGATATATTTTGTTTTTATGTTATATAAATCATCAAATGAATATTTCACAACACACAACACTAGTTTGGCTTATTTTACACGCAATCACGACCTTCCTTGACAGCTTGCGTCGTACGCAATACCGAGTTTCACTAAACAACGATATGCTATTAAAATATTATTAAAAATAACCATTATGAATAGTAATAACCACTTTTTGAATTTTTTTAAATTTTATTTTTCAAAATGGACTTCGTTTCTGGATTCATAATATCGAAATTATCCTACGGTGAAATTTTGGTATTTTTCTGGAAACTTTCAATATTTGATGAATAGTGAAAACACTAGGTTACTATTTAAAAACCGACTTTTTATTTAAATAAATATTTCAATTATTTAAAATTATTTTAGGTCAAAATTGATACATAATACTTATATAAGTTCAATGTAATTCTTTGGCGTAAATTTATAATAATTTTAGATATATAAAAATTTTATTGAACTTTTCACTGTCATTTACCCACGTCCTAGGAGAATTTGCAAATTTACATAAAACATAATTTTAGCGCTTTTGTGAGTGGAATTTCAAAAATCCGAGAGACACGGTTGATGTCAGTAAGTAAAATGTGGTTCAATAAGGTGAAAATAATTTTTGGTGAAAAGTAACTTTTTACTTTTTTTACCATGGTTAAAAGTAAATAGGGTAATTAAGGGTAAAAAATAATAATATTATTACCATAACACAAGTCCTAATTCTATTGGATAATTGTAATTCGGCCAAAAACAACCTTAGGAATAAAATATGAACATTTAGGCCGACTTGGATTAGATTAGGACATTTATTATTAATTTATTTGAAGAAGGATTAAAATAGTTAAAATCAATGGTTTATAACTAAATAATTTTTAATATTGGGTGATAAATAAGATAAATTTGACTATAAATTTTCATTAGAAATATAAAATGATTTCCTACATAATGGTATTTTATTTGTAATTTTTAGACATAAAATAATTTAATTTATTTATGACACAATGATGATACAATAATTATCTTATTAATGAAATATTGAAATAATTGATGTTATAAATACCCAAATAAATGTAATATGATACTTTTTATGAATTCCAATAATTTTGGATGTTAATATTACATGTTAGTATTGATTTAATTAATTTTTTTCGAACTAATCATTCTTTTATGATTTTCACAAAAAATCAATTACCAAATAGTGTCAAAATTGACATAAAATAGTTTTTAAAACAAATATTATATTATTAATTGTTATTATATTCATAAAAATCTAAGGATCATCCACGATACTTATATCATGATAGGTGTATCATTAATGTACCACATGGGGGTTTCTTGGATGTATATGGTATGTTTATTAACTATATAATATAAAAATACAGAGTGACATGGTAAATGTCAATCTAATTAACTAAGAGTTAAAACTAAAAGATAAGGTTAATATAATGACCTAAAATTGTCTAAATTCTATTGGATTAGAGGATTACGACCCATCCCCACCTTAGCTTCAAAACATATCAATTTGGATCTATTAAAACCGAATTTGACTTTATAATAAAATAATATTTTTAGTTATTCCAAAGGTGCCCCTCTCCTCCCTTTTAAAAGGGCACCTCCTCCCTCTTTTCCTCACACCTCTTTGAGCCTTCAAGCTCGGCCAACCCCTGACAATTTCTTCTCTCCACTTCCCTAGAAACCTCCTAGAGGTCCTGGTCTTCTTCAAAGACCAATTTTAGTGCCCTAAGAGGAGGTCTCAAAGAGGCTCTTCAAAGAAGAGGTAATGTCCGTTACCGATTCTTTCAACTATATTTCTTCTTCCACTTCTTCTTCATTAGTTGTTTCTTTATTAATTAATAACATAATTATCACTCATATACTGATATGTTATTATAAGTATGAAACAACCCTATTTCCCTATCTATCCATCCTACGGAAAATGAAATCACCGCACGTGCGTACGTACGGAATACCGTCTCCACGCCGTGGTGTAATATATTTTCCATCACCACCTTACTTGGATGGGTATAATGGTGAAAATAAATAACTATATATGATTACTTTAATGTGGTATTGATTCTGAAAAAGTATACATACACTCCAATACAATTCCATGATCATGGGAATGATATCATCCCTCGTGTGTACGTACGGAATACTGACTCCATGATGTGATGTGATTCGTTCTACATTATCTTCATTGCATAATGATTATATAAATGAATTGAATTAAAAAATATGATATATTGTAAAATAATATCATTATTAAAATGAGGTATCTATAACCTAAAGAGAATAATAAAAATTTATTGGACAAAATACCCATAAGAACAAAAGGTAATAAACACCCCAATAACAAGTAATAATGAAATATTACTAATAAAAAGCTAAGAATATGACCATATATGATATCATAACAATACGTATGACTCTTTAATAAGTCAATAACATTATTTAAATTATTATACAGGAGGTTCGGACACTTACAAAGCAAATCAGACAAAAGGTAAGGGAAAATATCACAATCTCATTTTTATCCGAGATTGTTTATACTTTGGTATTTACTGGGGTGTATTTTATCATCCACATCCATGTTCCCTCAATATTTAATATTGTTTCTATCCACCTACAATTGTTTAAATCCAATTTTACCCTTTGGTGAGTTTTTTGTAAAATATATGAAAGGAATATTTTGTCATTTTTCATACGAGATAATTTTTGACTTTTCCGACAAAAGTACGAGAAGAATGTTTTTTTAACTTATACGGCATGATTGAATTTTTAAAACATTATTTCCAAGAATCTTCCTTTGCATGTTTTCAAGTTTATTTATAATCAACTTCTTTTAGTTTAGAATTGTATGACATGTTAAGAAAGGGAAAGTGTTTTTGAAGTAGAAAGGATATTTTCCTCAAGAATGGAGTTCAAGTGTTTTATCAAAATTATTTTCCATCTAAGATAATAAAGGGTTCTGTTTCTATCCCTATTATTACATTGATTTGATTATGATGTGATGGAATTATTTTTATGAATTCTTTTATCTTATATTAATTGTTTTATTATTTCATGATGTTTAAGAATCCCATTTTTATTTCATGGGTTATGCTATGATATATGGTTTATGATTTTGTGGAACACATTGGAATGGTATCATTATGAGGTGGGTGGGACGTATATCTCCCTCCAATTCATTGGGTAATGATTTTATATCTCATGAGATAGACATGGCTGGAACGACATGTTAAAATGGTTTAGTGAAACAGGACTGAAACGAGGAGTGAACTCGGTTTAGAAATGAACTTTATACACTAAGATAGTATTGTCTATGAGTCTTGACTAATAAGAAATGATTCTATATGATTATGTGTGTATGTCACAAAGTTTCATGTTTTATGTTATGATTATTGGGATTACATTTCACTAAATTGATTTATCCCATGTTATGAAATTATGATCTCTTTTGCAGGGTAAGATTTCCAAAATGTTATGTTCTTATGAATTTGATGTAATTGATATTTCTTTTGTTTACCCTTACTGAGCATTTGAGCTCACCATTTTTTATGTTTTCTTTCCCCAGGTCAGGAAGAATGGTATTAAGTAAGATATGCCAAAAAGGGACTATAGATGTGATGAAATAAATGGGAGACAGTGCAGATGCTTTATGAACCAGTTGTTTATGTTTCCCGGTTTCTAAAAACACTATACCTATACGGTCCATTCATGGTTTTGTTATATGATGTAATAAGTATGCTTCAATTTTGAAGTATTAACCATGTATGTAAATAATGGGTCGTTATAGTTGGTATCAGAGGAAGGATATATTCATCCTTTGGAAACTAGGATGTGAAAGCCTTATTAAGAATCCTAATGATAAGTCTAAACATAGATCACAATCTTAGTGTTTTAGAAATGGCCATGAATAACCTAGGATAAGACCTTAAGTGTGAAATTTTATTCTTTATTATGTGGTTTTCCTATTATAATTAGTGTTTCTCACACTATTCATCTTGGTTTTAGTCAATGGCTGGAACCGGAAGGAACCATGTCAATGCGGAATTCTACGGACAATGCAATGATTGTCCCCCTGAGCAACCAAATGTTATGGGAGCTAGAATGAAAAATCTTGTAGCCATGCTCACACAACTTTCTCAAGATATGAATCATGCATGACTTCCGAACGAGCAAAGGAAGGAGCAACATTCTGTCGAATCCTTCATGAGGCAGCGTCCACCTTCATTCAGTGGGTCTAATGTTCCATTAGTGGCTAAAAAATGGATCAGTACCACTGAAAAGATATTTTCAGTTCTTCAGTGTTCTGAACATGATAAGGTCATCTTAGCAGTGTATCGTTTGGAAGGTGATGCTGATCAATGGTGGAATCTTATTAAGAATACGAGGCAAATAGATGAAATTGAGTCCATGGAATGGGACGAGTTCAATAACTTATTTTTCAATAAGTATTTCCCTCGTATTCTTCGAACAAATATGGAGAATGATTTTCTTGAACTAAAGAAAAATGATGATGAATCCGTTTGTACCTACGAAGCAAATTTTACAAGACTTTTAAGGTATGCTTCTGGAATTATTATCCAACCATAGAGTAAGATTGATCGATTCTTTAGTGGCTTAAAACCAAGTCTTCGAAGGACGTTATCCATAAGGGACTTCAATAGCTATGAGGATATTGTTCGATATGCTCTCAAAGTTGAGATGGAGATTGGGGTAACCCATCAGTCATATGGGTTTGATAAGAATAGGAAAATGGAATTCAAAGGAAAATATAAAGAGAACACTGAAAAGAAGATGAGTTTCCCTTATGCACAAAGTGTGGAATGAAACATGGAGGGAGTTGTCTTAAAGGGACAAGTAAATGTTTCAATTGTGGAAAAGAAGGTCATCGGGCATTTGAATGCCGCAATGATGGGAAGAATATGTCAAGTGATGCGAACAATGAAAAGGATACATAGAGTGAACCTCCTACACTTCAATGTTACAAGTGAAAGGAAATGGGGCATTATGCCAATCAATTCCCTAATCCAAGGATTTTTTATGATGATCGACGTCAACAAACTCTTAAGTCTATAGAAAAAGGAAAGTCACATGCAATTTCTATCAGCTATGTGGAGTACGATAACGAAGTGGTGAAAGGTACAATTACCATCCACTCCAAAGTAGGAAATGTTTTATTTGATTCTGGATCCACCAACTCATTTATTTCTGAAAACTTTTCTAAGGGTATCACCACATTACCTCAACAATTAGATGTTGAGTAAGCTGTGACAAACCCTAATGGCACAACAGTCACATCAAAGGTTTATATTTCTTCTCCGATTGAAGTTTGTGGGAAAGTGATTCCTTCAAATCTTGTGATACTTCTTATAGTGGAATTTGATGTGATTCTTAGCATGGATTGGATTTATTTATATGGAGCTCATATCAATTTCCAAAGAAGGGAAGTCAAATTTCATATTCCAGATCAATCTATGATCGTTTATCGATGCAAGGATGAACATAACCTTCCAGTGGAAATTTCTTCCCTCTTATGGGTCTTGATTCCTCTAAATGAAGGTTATTTATCTCAAATGGTTGGTGAGAAACTCACGATTAAGAATATTCCCATTGTACGGGAGTTTGACGATGTCTTTCCAGAGGAATTGTCAGGTCTTCAACCAAATCGTGAAGTTGAGTTTTCAATAGAACTCGTAACAGGTGGTTTACCTATTTCAAAGACACCTTATAGAATGGCCCCAATTGAGTTGTAGGAATTGAAGAAGAAACTCCAAGAGAATCTTGATAAGGGATTCATACACCCTAGTGCGTAACCTTGGGGAGCACATGTTATTTTTGTTAAGAAGAAAGATGGATCAATGAGACTCTGCATTGATTATCGAGAACTTAACAAGATCACTATCAAGAACAAATATCCTCTCCCGCGCATTGATTACTTATTTGACCAACTACGCGGAGCTCAATACTTTCCAAGATTGATCTTTGTTCAGGGTATCATCAATTAAGGGTCAAAAGGGAGGATATACCAAAGACGTCTTTCTGTACAAGGTATGGACACGATGGATTTATAGTTATGCCATTTGGTCTTACTAATGCCCCTATTATCTTCATGGATCTGATGAATAGAGTCTTTAGAGACTATCTTGATCAGTTTTTGGTAGTCTTTGTAGACGATATTCTTGTATATTAAAAGAGCAAGGAAGAACATGAATATCACTTGAGAACTATATTGAAGACCCTGAGAAAGGAAAAGCTTTATGCCAAATTTACCAAGTGTAAATTTTGGCTTCAAAAAGTTTCATTTTTGGGTCACCTAATCTCAAATGAGGGGATATCTGTGGATCCAGCAAAAATAGAGGTTATGGAAAGATGGTCGAGACCAACAACAGTAACTGAGATCTGAAGTTTTCTTGGTTTGGCTGGATATTACTGACGTTTTGTGAATGATTTTCAAGGTTATCTAACCCACTAACCAAGTTTACTCGAAAAGGAGTTATGTTTGTTTGGACGGAGGAATGTGAAGAAAATTTCAAATATCTAAAACGAAGTTTAGCTAGTGCACCTGTACTCACAATTCCTTGTAGTAGAGAAAGGTTTTTGATCTATAGTGATGCATCCAAGAAGGGATTGGGGTGTGTTCTTATGCAAAATGATATGGTGATAGCTTATGCCTCACGACAATTGAAAATACATGAGAAAAATTATCCAACTCATGATTTGGAGTTAGCTACGGTAATCATTGCATTAAAGATTTGGAGGAATTACCTTTATGGTGAAAGGTGTGATATTTATACTGATCATAAAAGTTTAAAGTATATTTTCACACAAAAGGAGCTGAATATGCATCAAAGAAGATGGTTGGAGCTGATTAAGGATTATGACTGATCAATCCATTACCACCCTGGGAAAGCAAACAAGGTAGAAGATGCATTAAGTTGATAAGACCATGGAAGATTATCCATGACGAGGATCACAAAAGATCCAATATTTATGGATTTACAAAGGATGGATCATGAAATTTTAATGGAAGGGGAGAAATATTATCTTTCTCAAATGAATGTTCAACCATCTATACATGTGAAGATTCAAGAGGCACAGAAATAAGATGTCGAGTTACAAAAGAAGGTGAGAAATGTTCCTGAATTCAACCTTGATTGTGATGGGATAATAATGTTCAGGAATCGGGTTTGTGTTCCTCCCATCCTCGAATTAAAGAAGGATATGATGGATAAGGCTCATAGTTCTTCATTCTCTATTCACCCTGGAAGCACGAAGATGTATAGGGACCTGAAAGAGTACTTCTGGTGGGATGGCATGAAAAGAGATGTTGCTGAATATGTCTCTCGATGCTTGGTTTGTCAGCAAGTTAAAGCTGAGAGACAGAAGTCTAAGGGGATGTTACAATCATTACCCATACCTGAATGGAAATGGGAAAAATCACTATTGACTTTGTCACAAGACTTCCTAAAGAATCCAAAGGAAATAATGCTATCTGGGTCATAGTTGATCGTCTTACAAAGTCTGCACACTTCATTGCTATTAGAGAGGATTTCCCTTTGGATCAGCTTTCCAGGATATATGTAGAGGAATTGATAAGATTGCATGGAGTACCACTTTCTATTATATGTAATCGGGATCCATGTTTTACCTCAAAGTTCTTGAAAAGTCTTTAGCATACTCTGGATACAGAGTTGAGTTTCAGCACTGCTTATCATCCTCAGACAGACGGTCAGTCTAAGAGGACAATTCAAACTCTAAATATATGTTGAGAGCTTTCTCTATGGATTTCAAAGGTGGTTGGGATCAACACCTAGCTTTGGTGTAATTTTCTTATAATAATAGCTTTCACTCCAGTATTCAGATGGCTCCTTATGAAGCTCTCTATGGAAAGAAATGAAGGAGTCCAACTTCCTGGGATGAAGTTGGAGAAAGAAAGATATTAAGACCTGATCTTGTTGATGAGATGGCAGAAAAGGTCTGATCTATTCAACAACACATAAGAGAAGAGCAGAGTCGACAAAAAATTTATCCCGACAACTGAAGAAAAGACCTAGAGTTTTAATTGGGTGATAAAGTGTTCTTACGAATATCTCCTTGGAAGAGGGTCATGAGATTTGGAAAGAAGGGGAAGTTGAGCCCTAGATATATCGGTTCATTCGAAATACTGGATCGTGTTGGAAAGGTAGCTTACTGATTGGCGCTTCCACCGAATCCCTCTCAAGTTCACGATGTGTTCCATGTATCTCTCCTGAGAAAGTACATACCTGATCCTTCACATGTACTCAGCTCAGAAGTTGTACCACTGGAGCAAGACCTTTCTTATGAAGAACAACCGATAAAGATTCTCGATCATAGTGAAAAAGTCCTACAGAACATGACCACTAGCTTGGTAAAAGTTTTATTGAGGAACCACCAATTAGAAAAAGCTAAATGGGAGCTTGAGGATATGATGAGGGAGAGGTATCCTCATCTGTTTGTTACAAAGTGACGAATTTCGAAGGAAAAGTTCATTTTAAGGGGGGGGGGGTAGAATGTAACACCCGATACATTAATAAGAAATATTTTGTTTTTATGTTATATAAATCATCAATTGAATCTTTCACTACACACAACACTAGCTTGGCTTTCTTTACACGCAATCACGACCTTCCATGATAGCTACGTCGTACGCAATACTGAGTTTCACTAAACAACGATATGCTATTAAAATATTTTTAAAACTAGTCGTTATGAACTTTTCACCGTCTTTTACCCACCTCCTAGGAGAATTTGAAAATTTACATAAAATATAATTTTACCGCTTCTGTGAGTGGAATTTCAAAAATCCGAGAGACACGGTTGATGTCAGTAAGTAAAATGTGGTTCAATGAGATGAAAATAATTTTTGGTGAATAGTAACTTTTTACATTTTTTTACCATGGTTAAAAGTAAAAAGGGTAATTAAGGGTAAAAAATAATAAAATTATTACCCTAAAACATGTCATAATTCTATTGTATAAGTTTTATTCGGCCAAAAACAACCTTAGGAATAAAATATGACCATTTAGGCCCACTTGGATTAGATTAGGACATTTATTATCAATTTATTTAATGAAGGGTTAAAATAGTTAAAATCAATGTTTTATAACTAAATAATTTTTAATATAGGGTTATACATAAGATAAATTCGACTATAAATATTCACTAGAAAGATAAAAATATTTCCTACATAATGGAAGCTTATTTGTAATTTTTAGACTTAAATTATTTTAATTTATTTATGAAACAATGATGATGCAATAATTATCTTATTAATGAAATATTGACATAATTGATGTTATAAATATCCAAATAAATGTAATATGAGACTTTTTATAAATTCCAATAACTTTCTATGTTAATATGACATGTTAGTATTGATGTAATGAATTTTTTTCGAACTAATCATTCTTTTATGATTTTCACAAAAATCAATTACCCAATAGTGTCAAAATTGACATAAAATAGTTTTTAAAACAATTATTATATTATTAATTGTTACTATATTCCTAAAAATATAAAGTTCGGCCAAGATACTTATATCATGATAGGTGTATCATTAATGTACCACTTGGGGGTCTCTTGGATGTATATGGTAAGTTTATTAACTATATAATATAAAAATACAAAGTGACATGGTAAATGTCAATCTAATTAACTAAGAGTTAAAACTAAAAGATAAGGTTAATATAATGACCTAAACTTGTCTAAATTCTATTGGATGAGAGGATTTCGACCCATCCCCACCTTAGCTTCGAAACATATCAATTTGGATCTATTAAAAACCGAATTTGACTTTATGATAAAATAATATATTTAGTTATTCCAAAGGTGCACGTCTCCTCCCTTATAAAAGGGAACCTCCTCCCTCTTTTCCTTACACCACTTTGAGCCTTCAAGCTTGGACAACCCCTTCCAATTTCTCCTCTCCACTTCCCTAGAAACCTCCAATTGGTCCTGGTTTTCTTCAAACACCAATTGTAGTTCCCTAAGAGGAGGTCTCAAAGAGGCGCTTCAAAGAAGAGGTAATGTCCGTTACCGATTCTTTCAACTTTATTTCTTCTTCCACTTATTCTTAATTAGTTTTTTCATTATGAATTATTAACATCAGTATCAATCATATACTGATATGTTATTATATGTATGAAACAACCCTATTTCACCATCTATCCATCCTACGAAAAACGAAATCACCGAGCCTGCGTACGTACGGAATATCGTCTCCACACCTTGGTGTAATCTATTTTCCATCACCGCCTTACTTGGATGGGTATAATGGTGCAAATAAATAACTATATATGATTATTGTAAAGTATTATTGTTTCTCAAATAGTATACATACACTCCAATACTATTCCACGATCATGGGAACGATATCATCGCTCGTGCGTACGTACGAAATACCGTCTCCACGATGTGATGTGATTCGTTCTACATGATCATTATTGCATAATTATTATATAAATGAATTGAATGAATAAATATGATATATAGTACACTAATATCATTCTGGAAATGAGGTATCTATAACCTAAAGAGAATAATAAGAATGTATTCGACAAAACACGCATAAGAACAAAAGGTAACAAACACCCGAATAACAAGTAATAATGAAATATTACTAATAAGAAGCTAAGAATATGACCATATATGATATCATAACAATAAGTATGATTCTGTAATAATTCAATAACATTATTTAAATCATTATAGTGGAGGTTCAGACACTTACGAAGAAAAGCAGACCTAAGGTAAGGGAAAATATCACAATCTCATTTTTATCTGAGATTTTTTATACTTTGGTATTTACTGGGGTGTATTTTATCATCCACATCCATGTTCCCTCAATATTTAATATTGTTTCCATCCTCCTACAATTGTTTAAATCTAATTTTACCCATTGGTGAGTTTTTAGTAAAATATATGAAAGGAATCTTTTGTCGTTTTTCGTACAAGGTATTTTTTGACTTTTCCGACAAAGGTACGAGAAGAATGTTTTTTTAACTTATACAACATGAATGGATTTTTAAAAAATTATTTCTAAGAAGATTCCTTTACATGTTTTCAAGTTTATTTTTAATCAACTTCTTTTAGTTTAGAATTGTATGACATGTTAAGAATGGAAAAGTGTTGTTGAAGTAGAAAGGATATTTTCCTCAAGAATGGAGATCAAGTGTTTTATAAAAATTATTTTCCATATAAGATAATAAAGGGTTCTGTTTCTATCCCTATTATTAAATTTATTTGATTATGTTGTGATGTAATTATTTTTATGGATTCCTTTATCTTATATTAATTGTTTTATGATTTCATGATGTTTAAGAATCCCATTTTTATTACATGGGTTATGCTATGATGTATGGTTTATGATTTTGGGTCACACATAAGAATGTTATCATAATGAGATGGGTGGGACCTATATCTCCCTACAATGAATTGGGTAATGATTTTATATCTCATGAGATAGACATGGCTGGAATGGAAGGTTAAACTGGTTCAGTGAAACAAGACTGAAACAAGGAGTGAACTTGGTTCAGAAATGGACTTTTTCCACTAAGATAGTATTGGCTATGAGTCTTGACTAATAAGAAATGATTATCTATGATTATGTGTGTATTCCAAAAAGTTTCATGTTTTAAGTTATAATTATTGGGATTACATTTCACTACCTTGATTTATCCCATGTTATTAAATTATGATCTCTTTTGCAGGGTATGATTTCCAAAATGTTATGTTCTTATAAATTTGATGTAATTGATATTTCTTTTGTTTACCCTTACTGAGCATTTGAGCTCACCCTTTTGTATTTTTCTTTCCCCAGTCCAGGAAGAAGGGTATTAAGTAAGATATTCCAAAAAGAGACTATAGATATGATGAAATTAATGGGAGACAGTGTAGATTCTTTATGAACCAGTTGTTTATGTTTCCAAGTTTCTAAAGACACTATACCTATATGGTCCTTTCATGGTTTTGTTATATGTTGTAATAAGTATGCTTCAATTTTGAAGTATTAACCACATATGTAAAGTATGGGTCGTTATACCCATATTCGTGATAGATTTTCATGAGATGAATAGAATGGAAAATCAATGATGGATTTTGGATTATTGCATATTTTGAGTGATAATTTGATGATTATAATACAAAATAGAGGAGCCGGAATGAAATGGGTTACTTGTGCGGTGTGTGCGTAAATCAATGACCCATTAGGGAATTTGATTTCCAACCACTAGATGGACATAAACGAAGAACGATGTCAAGATCCACTGATTTCTAATGGCTGTAGGTGATATTCATGGGGAAGGATCCTCATCAGGGATTCCCAAATGCATATATAAGATTTTATGAAATAGAGACTACACACTATGTAGTCTGAAGAACACACAACATGTAGGTCCTTGGATGCAGTGGCTAGGGTTTTGTGAGATTATATACATCACATTACATGGTTAACCCCAACATGTCATGTTACCTTGCGTTGGTGCCCTGAAATATACTCTGGGAGTACACAGCCACAGGCGTAGCCAGAAATACATCGTGTGCTGAAGTGCACAGACACATGCAAGATTCGTGGATATATGCAAGGAGCACGGGTAGGACCCCGAGTTTCTTAGACATGGCATGTATACCCTCTACACATCGTGTAGCCCAAATGGGTAGTGACATATTTATCGGTAGGGACACATCTTGGCAATGGAGATGGACTAAACATTTTGTGGGTCCCCTTACACATTGTGTACCCCTTCTTTCCTCTGGAGGAAACATCAATCAATTTTATCTCTTTTGTTTGGACTAATATTTTGGTTCGTGAGTGGCATATCATGATTTTTTTTCACATAGAATGTTATGGTGGCCTCTGTAGTGTATTTTGAGGTACTATATGATATGTTTTATGATATATTCTTCATTACGTGACACTTGAAAATGAAAGTGGTGAGTAAGAATCACTAGGGGCTTTATAGTGGAAGCCTCCAGCTGGGTTGGGAATGGGTCCTCTAGATACTTATGGAGTGGCACCATCCTATGGGGAAGGGCATGGGTCATCTACATATCTTCTGAGTGGAACCCTCCTATTAGGATAGGGAATGGTTCCTCGATTACATGAGTGGAACCCTTCTATTCAGAATGTCATGGGTCCTCGATCTACTATCGTAGTGGTACCCTCCTATAGTGATAGGGCATGGGTCCTTGAATACTAGAGTAACACCCCTCAGTAGGGATGGGCAATGATCATATACCAACTATTAGAGTGGCATATTCCAGCTGTTCTAGGTGTGAGTCCTCTAATAACAAATAGAGTGGTACCCTCATGATGGGTTACCCATGTGTCCCCAACTGATTACTTGGGTTTCACTATCCTACTAGGTTGGGTATGTGTCCTCTACCGATTACTTGAGTGGCACCCTCCTATAGAGTCAAGGCATGGGTCCTCAACCATTTGAGTGTAAGCCATTTTTTGTACTAGGGTATGGGTCATCTACCAATAGATTGCGGCCCCTTTATTGTGTGGCATAGTGGAGAGGTGTGGATTTACAAGGTATGCTTTCTGCTGGGAAAATGTGTGAGATGGTGATCATCGATAATGTACTTATGGAACTGATGGAACTCATTTCTTACGATGGATTTTGATATAGAGATCCCCTTCTCTATCATTTTGGTTTGTTTGGTTTGAGTATATATATATATCTATATCCATATTGTTTGATTTTTACTCTATTACTTTGGGTTGAGCTGTCTGTTTATCAATTCCAATAATGTCTCTTACTACTTCCCCTTAATCTTTTGTGGTGTCCTACTGGGTATGTGTATACTCATATGTGAATTTTCTTTGTACGTACATGTTGTGTCATATGAAGATTACATATATGATGGTAGTGACTACAAATGATCTTAGGGATTCCTGTTGCATTAGACCAAATAAAGTGGACAGATCTTAGAGATCAGGAGCTAGGGTCTTTGAGCATTTTTCTTATTAGTTTTGTTAGGTTGGGAAATGTTTCTCGTTGGGCTTGTTGTTTTTCACATTACATTCAGTATGCATAGCCATACCCTTATTCACCCTATTGATTTTCACATGCATGGTTATATTCAAGATATAGCATCTTTTAATTATTTTAACTTATGTATTTAAATGTATGTGCATAAAGGGATAGTAGGTAATGGTTTAATATTCCGAATATGACTTTTAAAACATTTTATCACCCCCTGACCTATGCAGGTGGGCTTTGGGTAGTTGCGGCACGAGCCCAAGTTGGATTGTTTTGTGACATGAGGTGTATATACTCAATTAATTCCCAACAAACAATCTCGAAGAAATGAATTTGCATAAAGAATCATGTACATATAAGAAAAGTGTAACCGATCATATAATTTTTGGTTCCATTGACTATGATTGGATCCCGACGGAAAAACAAACAAATGTTAATGAAAAATGAGTGAAGTCCTTCTATATGGGATATGGAGATCGAGTAATGGGATATAACTTGTATAATACAATCTTTAAGAAGATTATATTCAGTGAAGATGCTATCTTTGATGAAAATGAGTCATGAAAATGGAATCAAAATCATTTATGATAGATAAAATATACTTCTTGGACTATGTCAACGTATAACAATTGACCAGATACTAATGATATTTAGTACGGAACAATATGATAAGGGATTGGATACAGTGTAACATAGTATACATCAATCCATGAAAATGTTTCCTTAGACATAATAAGAGGGACAAAGAGATATATAATGAGTAGGATCTCATATGTATCTTAGATAATATCTATAATGTGTGTAATGTTATGTCCGAGGATTGATGTTGCCTATGCTTTGTGCATGGAAGGTAGATATCAAGCTGATAGAAGAGAACAACATTGGTCTATTGTTAAAAACATCCTTATGTATCCAAGAAACATTATGGATATTTTCCTATTATATGGAGTAGATGTGGAATTCAACATCAAATGATATATTGAAATGAGTTTCCAAATAGATCAGAACGATTTGAGTTCATAATCAGGATACTTTTTTAGTCATAATGGAGGAGCTGTGATTTGGAAGAGTTCCAAAAATCTAGTTATAATCAATAGTGATTGCAAAAGTAATTAGATTCATCTGTCCTAGTAGCTAGAGGATTAAAAATGAATATAATACCTTTAAGCGGTTTGCAATTAATACAAACATTATAGATTTTAATGTATACAAGAAGATGTGTAATGAAAATTGTACTAAAAATTTATTGGTGAAAGACAGTGACTTATCATGGTTAGTATTTTTTCCATTTTATTAAATTAACATAATATAATTTTTTAAATATTTGTTTATATATACAGTTACATGAGGCATATAAGGCATATGTTTTTCACAAGTATGAGAGTTAATATGAGAGATAGGATGGTATGCGAAATTATACGAGTCACATTATGATGAGATGGCTTGGATGCGGGCAATAATGACGGGTCTTTAGAAATATTGGATGATCAGTACAATTTCACGACCAACCCCCACTAGTTACTATGGAACTAAAGTGATGGAATCATATAGATGGAAGGGATTAGTGTCATCATCATCATAATTTTTTTGTTTTTGAGTATGGGGTGAGACTTAAAGATCAAGATGAGGTTATACAGAGATTGAGTAGAGAGTATAAATAGTAGTGATGATAGCATGAGTGGTATCATAAATAGATGACATATCATTTACTATGACTTACATGTGGTTTACGTATCACGTTCCCATGGGTGCAGGAATCATTTCTGAACCATGAAAATACTTGGCTATTCTCTTTTGATGTTCTTCCCTGGTTGAATGATTGGGTCAGTTGTGAGATTTAGTGTGCTTCTTAGTATGACATACCCATCCCCCAAATTTGGTTGAACCTAAACCCAAATAAATAAAATAATTTAAAAAAAATTGTTCTTTAGGTGATGTAGTTCCAGCAGTCATATAATTGAAGACAAAATTTGACTCTCCTGACCAATTCATGGGTTTGGCAGGATAGTGCATATAGGCCTCCCATCGTCTCATGAAAACATCCCCCATAGCCTACAAATATGAAAACAGCTATGAATCGACCCAACAACTTCACTCATTCAACTCCCTCACTGCTTCATTGAATCACTATCTCCTCCCCATAAACCCTTTTCCATGGACTTATTCACTGCTCCCCCTTCTTCATCAACACTAAATGGTGCACTGAGGTATAAAAACGCACCACCAGGGACTGCTAATCCATCCAGAAACTCCCTTACCACCCCAAACTCCAAAGGAAAGGCATGTGAGGGAGGTAGAGCAGCTTAAGGGGTTGGTGAGTTCCATGATCTTGGGAGGTTCCATGATTCCCCTAGAAATTTTTGATCTGATCGACACAACCCAGTGGCTGGGACTCAATTATTAGTTCGAGTTAGAGATAAAGGAGGCCTTGTTCTGGATTCACAAGGATAGAAATAAGTCATGGAAGGTTTGAAACCTACATTCCACAACCCTTCACTTATGGACCCTTTTCCAAAACCACATATTTGTTCCCCATGGTATATTGTATGTTACCCCAATTAAAAAAAATTAATGGATGGTGAGGGTGTTCTATCCAAAAAAAAAACAATTATAAACATGGAACCAACAAATAAATTCAAGAGTCAACACACTCCAAAATGTAGAGCTGAAGAAGAAAGAAAAATAAGAAGGAGAAACAAACATAAAACAAAAGAGATGTATAAAAGTAAAGAACACAACGAATTTTTATGGTTCGGACCAGTTTGGTCCAACTCCATGGAAATAGAACAACTACAATCTTTTATTATTATGAAAAAAATAATCATACAATAGAGAATGTAAGTAAGAGAGAAACACACACTAATCACATAAAAAATCGAGGCAAATATACCTTGTCACTCTAGTTTCCATCAATGAACCCTGGACCAGATATGGTACTGTATTCCCTCAAGTTGGATGAACTCACACAGGAAACCCCAACCTTTATTGAGAAGAAGGAAGAATATACATTACGAATTTAAAAAATAATAATGCATCTTTATAAACGTAGTCCTAAAACAAGAACCTAAGAAGATGTATCTAGAGAATGGAGATTCTAAGACTCGTACTTCTTAAAGGCATCATAGTCAAACAAGACTCGCGAGAGGAAATATGTCCACTGAAGCGGATCACAAGAACAAGGGGTCATGTAGAACCATATACAAGGAGAACCAGAGCTCCTCTATCTCTCAATGTATATCTCTAAATGGTAAATTATGAATAAGAAGAACAACACACCAAAAAAGTAATAGTCGTCACGCATAATAACATTGAAGAAGAGGAGTGGAGAAGGGCTGACAAGTGCTACAGGTGAGGGAAAACACATTTATAGTGGATGGAGAGAGGATAGATTATAAATAAAGGTTGGTACAATCGATAGTAGAAATCATGGGACACATGGAAGTAGGGAAATAAGATTTTGGAAAAGGAATTTGGTCACCATGAAATCAACAAAAAAATAATCCAAAAACAAGATACATTGAATTAATCATGATAAATTGCTAGTAGAACGCATCCCACATGGATCGCTAAGAGGGAACAAAAGGAAAAGCTGGGCTAATAGATAAAACTTTCGAGTGAGAAGCCCGGAAAATTAGGCCAAATAAACATAAAAGATACCAACACCCCCAAAGAACCAAATAGGGCCAACCTAGAGAGAAAGACAAACTAAACAAATTTCATAATAATAGAAGAATTAATTTTTTCAAGGTAATTTTTTTATCTGATTTTAAGTTGAAAATAAATCTAACACTTTGAATCTCACAATAATCAAGGAGAATATTCCCCCATGATCCATGAAGTGACTGATGCGGAATGCCTCAGATTTATCATTTCACTGGTCGAATACAAGGTTCGAGGCAAGGTGGTTCCTCAGTGAGTATGAAAAACATGATTCCAGATCCCTACCTTGATAAGTCTTTCAAATCGAAACATTTAAATAGTTAATGAATTCACAAAAATGAGAATATAAACATAGAAAATTATGATGTAATCCTCATTAAATTTTCAGTTTTCCCATTCTACTCTTCTTTGGAATGAGTTTT
The DNA here is from genome assembly GCA_963277665.1 of Viscum album. Classification (NCBI taxonomy): domain Eukaryota; kingdom Viridiplantae; phylum Streptophyta; class Magnoliopsida; order Santalales; family Viscaceae; genus Viscum; species Viscum album. The sequence goes on from OY728140.1 coordinate 317,310,280, forward strand.
TAGTAGGTGATATTCTTCATGAATATTTTTATGTACAGGTGGTGGGTGGAACTGAGTTTGGAAAAACATTATTTTCTTAGAATAACCCTAATACAAAACATCATGTGGGGTTGTGTCAGGTCAGTTGATCCATAGTATAGAAAAGTTATAGAGGAAATGACTAAACAAGGATGATTTATAACAATTATTAATTTCATCAATGATTTTAATGGTACAAAAAATGAATAAGAGATCATCATAGATTCTATTGATAGGTAAAATATATAAATAATCACTTCACCCTTAATTTATTATGTTTCAACAATAGTGTTAATAATGTATTTTTTTCTTGGTTTTTATTATCAATCAAATGATGTAGGTGGAACATCAATGCTGTTCAAAAATTACACAAAAACATTAGTTTGGTTCTTCTTACAGCATTCAACACCACCAAAAAAATTGGATACAACCTCCTCAATGATCTAGGCATTAATGGAATTCCACACATTAAAAAATAGTTGGTGTCTCACTGTCATATGTCCTAGAAAATTTCATGGAAAATAAAAAAACACTTTTTGATTAACTATGATTTTTCTTAGACATCGATAACATGATTAATTATAGTTTATATTTCTTTTTTTATTGAAGGGTAAATTTTGAAAGATGTACCTAAAAAATACAACTGTCTTCAAAATAAATACAATCAAACATTGGAAAAATACATGTTGAATGGGCTAGTTTCCATAACATTCATCATCTTCATCGTCACTACTTATTTACAAACAATAATATTTAAAAATTCAACCAATGTGGAAGTTGATATTGAAAATAGTGTCCTGCCTATCTTCTGTCATTCCATCCTTCTCAATCAGATATATAATTATCTTAGGACCTCTTTGTTATGTTCATTTCATTATTTTATAGAACTAAAATTTTTACTTTTTTCAAAAATCATTCTTATCGACTAATTTCATTCCCAATGTTCATGATTAACCAAGAAGGGATTGGAATAACGGATAATTTGAATTTTATCTAGTGCTATATGAGTGAGATAGAGGAATCATAAGTGGTTCCTTGAGAGCACATCATATGGTTGATCTGTGAAACATGAATGAGATTAAAAAAGTTCATGTTTGAGAAAACCATATTTTCTGACCCTTTTGTGAGATATAATTCTAAATGAGTATGAGGGTCACAATTTTTAATCTAAGGGGACGATGGGTATGGAATCATCGATACATGGAAAGAGGATCTCTTTACCCACTTCCTAATCCATCCCATCTCACATTAATAGAGTTTAATTTTTATTGAATGAATGAAACCATAATATTTCATTTTCCAATGATTATGATTATATTTTACATTGTTTTCACTCACCACATAATTCTATTATACATAAACACAATCTAATTACACTATTTTTTTTTTAAATTCTGATATGATCATGAGAAAATGGTAAAAGAGTTTAGACATCATATGTCATGTGTATGTTCTCAGTGCAATAGAAGTGTGTGATGAGTATAGCCCAAATTTAATTTTTCAAATGATCGATGATCAATCCTGGATTAACAAAACTATGAATGCCTTGATTAATGGTCTTGAATCAAAAAAAATAGACATGGGATTGAACAATGGAAATTGGCACATGATCATCTCATATTATTTATAATTAATACAATCAATTAAAGAATTACCTTGCATTAATTATTTATTTATTGATGGATCTTACAATAGATCTACATTGTGTGGGTGTTGAGTTGTTTTAATAAATAGAATATTCCCATTAGCAGTGATCCACATGTGTTCCAAAAAACTCATAACATTGTTGTAGGAATCTCTAGGTGCAAGAAAGGAAGATTCTATCACTTATACCATTTTCTTTTTTTCACCTCGATAATCACTTCCAAATCATTCTCCATGATCTCTCTAGACACTAGAGTGGGAGGTAATGGATGATCTCTCTCAATTCTTGGGAGTTTCCATAGAGAGGGAGATCTCTAGGGCTTCAGAGGATTCGGTCTTTTTATCATTGTGCACAACAGAAAATGAATTGTCTCTCTATGAAAAAAATATAATTAGGTTGAAATACCACTACTGTTTAGAAATAAATATTTTCAAAAGTTCCATTTAATGTTTATTTAATTCCTTATAGACCCCCATGTCTAACATAATATTTATATTATTACTTACTCGATATGTGCTTAACTTTTGAATTAAATTAAACATTATTTAATAAAAACAATATTCCATATATATTATTTCTCACCAACCATAAAAACTCAACCCTTAATTCCTCGATAATATTTATCGAGGCATGAATAATGACTATTTATTTAATAAATAAATATCACTGTACTATTCTCTAATAAATAAATAAATAATATATTCCTTAAATATAAAATAAACATTTATTAAAATTTTTACTCACATTATATTCTCTTGAATAACTGGGGATGAAATATATGCTATCAGGGAAGCTTGAATAATTATTAAACCAAATGCTAGAATAATATTTATTGAACTTGTTAAATAATAAATAATAATATTTTATTTAACTAAAATTTCGGATACACTTAGCATGTGACCCTATATGAATTTTTTCAGTGGCATTAGATAAAGCAGACTAAAGTCCAAGGTCAGTATCTAGAAACACACCATGGTACCCATAGAGAACTAATTTATTTATGTAATAAAATAATACCTCATACGGATTCTTACTGGGTAATATAATCCCTTTAAAATAATATCTCTAATCAACTAGGTTGCATGTTAGTGTCATCAACCTATGTATTCGATGTCCTTATCTTTGAATCCCTGTAAATTAAACTTTCCTATAGAACACCATGGTCATTGATTTATTTAGGCTCTATCATTTTCATCAAAGGGCCTAATTTATCAACATACATTAAAGAACAGAAGGCAAAAATCCATTCTCGGTTTATTCATTAATGCAATATTACTCATGACACACCAAATGCATCCAGCTCACAACAAACATATGTCATCTTGATTTTTATCAATACATCAAATTATGAAAATTATAATTATCATCAATAATAATATTAAAGTCTACGGATCATTACACATATCTAGTAATAGGAAAATCCAATGACACATTTAAATGTCGATTTTTTACCTGTAGATCTCATTCGTGTAATATCATACATTGGATATTACCAAGGGTTTACACTATAATATGGTACCTCAATGTCCTATGAGTCTCCACCGCTAATATCATGTATCACCTGTGTCCCTTTAATGATATCATCTCTCTAGATAACCTATATTTAATAATAGTGTCATAGCACTTCTCGTTTATCATCATAGCGGGGAACATCTATGACCTTTTGACATGAAAACCACACTTAGTATATTATCACATACTATGATGCACAAAAAAAAATCTAGATATGATAAAGAGTTTATTAATATTCAAAACTATGAATACATGTTATCATAAATTACACATACTCCCACTTGCACTACATTTAACTGCTAAAACCCTTCAGTCTGCTATCTCTCATTTTATACTCATGCTTCCACTAAGATAGACCTTTAGTAAAGGGGTCCTACAGGTTATATTTGGTGGGTACTTTTATTACTGTGACATCAAGCCTCTGATTAAAATCCCTTAATATATAATACTTCCAGATCATATTATTTTTCTATTGGCGTGAACCTGGATCTTTTTTAAGGGACACAAATATAGTATTATTACAATAAAATGATATAGGGTCTTTACTACTTGGTAAAAAATAAAACATATAGAAAAATATTCATATCCAAATAGATTTATTGGATACATCAGAAGACACTATATATTCAGAACCTCCTATAGAATCAGTGAAACTGGATGTTTTATACTCTTCCAGCTCATAGTTTATCTCTTGAGGCATAAAACACATCCTGACTATGTCTTCAGATCATTCTAGTCTATCTGAAAATTGGCATTAGTATAACCCTTGATGACCATCTCCTCATCTCCTCTATACACCAGGACCATATCCTTAGTTCTTCTTAGATACATAAGTATATCCTTAACATCATACTAATATTTTTTCTCCAACATCATCTTGATATATTACTAACATTATCAATTTGTAAGAAACAACAAGTCTAGTATATAACATGACATACTTGATTGGCCCAATCGTTGTAGCATATGGGATCTTACTCATTCTCTCTTTATGTTACTGTGTCTGAGAACACAATTTCTTAGAAATATGTAAACCATTTGGCAATAGAACAAATCCCCAATTGGATTGTTCCATACTAAATATCTTTAGTATCTGGTCAATATATGTACTTTGACTTTGTCCAAGAAACCTCTCAGATCTATCATGAATGATCATGATCCTTAAAATATAGGTTTCTTCACCTAAGTCTTCATGGATAAAAATTTGTTAAAACATTCCTTAACATACTATAATACTGGTATGTCATGTCCAATAATTAATATGTCATAAATATATACTACTAGGATAAAAACTATATTTCCATTAACCAACTTTTAAAAAAATGTCTCACATTCATTCTTAATGAAACCAAAATCATTTTTAGCTTTATTAAATCAAATTTTCCATGACCTGGATGCTTGCTTCAAACTATAAATTGATCTTTTCAACTTGAAAATATTTTTGGCATCACCTGGAGTAATAAAATAGTCTCGTTGTGTAATATAGACATCTTCATGAATTTTTCCATTAAATAATGTAGTTTTTGAATCCATCTGCCAAATCTAATGGTCATCGTCAGCAACTATAGAAAGTATAATTATGATGTACTTAAACATGAAAACTAGTGAATACATTTCATTTTAATCAATTCATTAACATTTTTAAATCCTTTATCCACTAGACTTGATTTATAGGTATTTTAATTACCTTACATATCCAATTTTCTCTCAAATACCAAATTTCACTATACAAAATTTACATCAACTGGAGCATCGGCCAGAACCCAATCATTGTTATGATACATGGAGTCCATTTCAGAATTCATGGCTTCTTTCCATAATGAATAATTTTATCTCTCTACTTCCTCTCTATAGTTGAGATTTTCTTTATTTTCAACCAATAACAAGTCACCATATTTGGTGACTAAAAAACCATATCTCTCTTGTTCTCTTACATCTCTTCTGCTCATAAATAGTACATGTGTTTCAATAAATACTTCTTCCATGATGACTTGTGGAACTATTTCCTATACCAACTCTTGTATTTCTTGAGAATCAACTTCATCGAAGTCAATCTTGATACTACTATCATTTTTTAGTATCTACTCCCTCTCAAGAAAGATGGATTTTCTAACAATAATCACATTCTTATTTGAGGGGTTTTACAGGTAGTATCCATTTTTTTCCATGGGTTACTCAATAAATATACACATTATTCCATGGGGTGCTAGTTTGTTTCCTGAGAAGGCTATAACAAACACCTCACAAACTCATACACCTGTATATAAAAAAACAGGTTTATTTCTACTCTATAACTCAATGATAATTCCATTTTCCACTTTAGTTAGTACTCAGTATAATGTGTATTCCTCGATTTGTAATGAATATCTTCAAAATGATAATGGAAGATCTGGATGACTCCTTATAGACCATACCATTTATAACAAGGTTTGATTCCTCATTTCACTCACACCATTCCACTGTAGTGTGTAAGTTGGAGTGACTTGATATAGAATCCTAATATCTCATATAAATTCAATAAATTCTTGGTTAAGATATTCACCACCTTGATCTGATCGATGATTCTTTATCTTTAATCTGAGTTGATTCTCTACTTTATTATTGAAATCCTTAAATTTCTCAAAGGATTTTGACTTATACATCATCAATTAGACATATCCATATCTAGTCAAGTTATGAGTAGAAGTTATAATGTAAGAATAACCACATCTAGCTTCTTCCGAAAGTGGTCCACACACATCAGTGCACACTAATTATAGAATATGTGTGACCCTTTCACCCTATCCACAAATTAAAATTTTGCGTATTTTTATTATAAACAATCTTGAAATATTTCAACTGGTTTTAGTTCTTATGTACCTAAATAACCATATTGACAGTGATTTTTCAAATTCTTCTTGTTTACATGGCTAAGATGATGATTCTATAGATTGATGTTATATGATTCATGTGAACGTGATTCATTTTCTATTTCAAAATAAGATTGAACACAGGATGCGATATAATTAGATTTTTTTTGTATGGAAACATTCACAAAATCACATTTCCTCTTATATAATTCATAGTTATCCTTAGATATAATAAAAAATAATAATATGAATTTTATTATTAATCACTAGATATTTAGAACATTTTAAGAATATATAAATAAATATCATTTATATCATTTCTAAATGGACCATTAATCTCATTTCTCTAATCATCATTCGAATTTACCCTACCTTGAATAATGACTATTTCATTAGTAAATAAATATTACAACATTATTCATCGATAATATAACAAATATTAGGCTGAAAAAACCAAGAAAATAAATATTTTATTTTTACTATTATGTAACTCAGTTATTCTTTTGAAAACCATATTATTAAATATTAGTGATCAAAGAGAAATAAAAAATTATTAAACCAGAAATAAGAAATAATATTTATTCTATCTTGTAAAATGCAATAAAAAAATTAACTAAAATTTTGGATACACTTAGTCTGTTACCCTCTATGGTGCTTTCTCAGTGGCAATAGGCAGAAATTCCAAAAGTCCAAAGTTGGCATCTAGAAACATGCTAAGAAATCCATATAGAATGATGTTAGTGTCTCAATGACATGAAACCTACTACAAACACTCACTATGTAATATAATCCCTTTATTGTGATATATCTATTCAAGCAGGTTGAATGATGGTGTCATCCACCAATGTCCTCTATTTCCCTTTATTTTGAATTTATAGAAATGAATGTTTCCATAGAACACCATGACCATGGATTTATCTAGATATTTCAATTCCAATCAAAGTCGTAATTTTCTGACTTAGATGTCACAAAACTAGTGCTATGATCCAGTGGGTTACTAGACATCTAGCATACCTCCTCGTATGACAGAGGCTTCCGAATAGTAGTGAGGGCCTTAGGTGTGATAGTTGGGAGACTATGATCTAATATCAGAGTAAATAGAAAGCAGAAAAAAATAAGTATCACACACCACAAAAAGTAAACAGGGTTTTGATGTAGTAAACAAACTGAAATAGAAAAGGCTTTAATTACAAATGAAAAATAGCTATCAAATTCCGAATAGCTATGTAATATAATACAACACTAGTCACCAACTCGGTTGACCATATAGATACAAAAGTACAAAATAAATGTAAAGTAAAAGTAGAGGGCTCTACTACTAACTCTTATCTGACCCAAGTACCTGATCTCCATACCCTGTCGAACTACACCATCCCTATTAGAATAACCACACAAGAAGCTCTACTAAAACAAGAAACTTCGGGCCTCCACCCTATCCACCATGAAATATATGAAAAACCAGAAAATAATACTTAATGTCTACACATACACCAATTTTCACATCTACGGGTGAGAAAGAATCTCAATATAAATGTACTACTATGAGTGTATAAAAAAGTAAACTTCCCAACTGAGTTATGGCATAACTAAAAAGGGTAAGTAAAACCAAACTTGAAATCACAATCAAACCTCGTGTCTGTAATCCCAGAAAACTAGGTATTGGCCACCAGGGATGTCCATATCTATAGGCGTATGTATGTATAGTCCCATACCTATACATACAAACATATATATGACATTAATCTGTATGTGAATCAACTATCATAAAAACCAACATCAATCAATACTTGGGACTGTAATCCCATTCAATATATATCTGCTTCATCCCATTTCTAGATTGTATGATCATGTCAACATTTCATATATATATATATGTGTGTGTGTGTGTGTGTCGGGGTGGATCGGGACATTCATCCTCCATCCAATTCCATGGGAGCTCTAATGTTCTACCCCTAACACAGGTCCAAGATCCCTCACTGTCTATTGAACATCAATAAGTAGATATATGTTGTGGTGTATTGGGATATACTGTCACCATCTAATTATAGGGGAGATCTCACGGTCTACCCCTAAACCCGGTCCAAGAGACCCCACTATCTCTTGACCGTTAAGCAGTAAATATCTCTTGGGGGTGGATTAGGACATACCACTACCATCCAATTCCAGGAGATCTCTCATGGTCTACCCCAATCCCATGTATAAGATCCCACACTGTCTCTTGACCTTCAAGTAGTAAGCATCTCTTGTGGTGGATCGAGACGTACCACCACCATCCAATTCCAGGGGAGCTCTCACGGTCTACCGTTAACCTAGGTCCCAAAGCCCTCACTGTCTCTTGACCTCCAAGTAGTAGACATCTGTTGGGGTGGATCGAGTTGTACATCAACCATCCAATTCTAGGGGATCTCTCATGGTTTTTCCCTAAGTTAGGCCCAAGATCCCTCACTACCTATTGACCATAAATTATATTTATATATTGAAAACATAAATGGTGTGTGGTTGTAATTCCTCCCACCCATAAACATAATTATAGTTTTCATGGGGTAAAACATCCTCCCAACCATATTCAAACATATAGATGGCATGGGGTAAAAGTTACTCCCACCCATAGTCAAACATATAGAAGGCTTGGGGTAAAACAACCACTCACCCTGAATCAATACAGAACCCAGGAAGTACGTCTGGTTATCTCAAAATAGGAAAATAAATATGCCTCGCGTTAGGATCAACAGCCACCATAGTGGAAGCATGTCATCTAAGCATCACTGTATCACTAATAAAAAAGTGAGACATAAACATAGAGTGAGTTTGGCCTGATTACCCAACCATAAACTACATCCATAGTTCCATGGGCCTTCCATTTTTTCATGGTTTCTAAGGTGACACTTGAACACCATATCTACCCAAACCCGATGTACATCTCAAGGTCGTTCAAGTAATGGGGAACCCATTAGGTCCCTCATGTCATGTACTAAAGTTTCATCCTACTTGGTATCCTCGATGGTAAACACAAGAACATGAATCCTACTTGGGATCCTTAGCTAAGAAAGTTAAGGGAGGAATACTACATGGGATCCTCAAACTATAAACAATAGAGGCATTCTACATAGCATAATAAAAATGATACATAAGCACAAGTATCCTAGAAGCGACTTCCTACATCTTTATATAAGTACAAAAATCCATCAGGGGATCCTTTTTAAATAGATAGAAGATAGAGGCATCCTACATGGGATCAACTAGGATGAAAAATAAGTAGAGGGATCCTATAGGGGATCCTCAATAAAAACTGGTCCCACAGCCTCATATGCTAGAAGGGAACATCTGTTAAGGGAGATGTCAGAAAACAATAGGTCCCAAGAGATATCCCATGGCTAATATTATAAAAGGCCTCACTCTTAGAAGACAAGTGATTCAACAACTAGATGAAAAACCTCCCTGTTTAGATAAAATCCCCAAAACACCCAATAGGAGTCCTTATATGGATCCATGGGTTTCACCATCATGATCTATATGTAAACATATAAAAAATGGACTAATCTAGGGTCCAATTATTAATATGGGGAAAGAAGACATAAAAACCCCACAAAGGGTTACAAGTAGGGAGTACACGATGTGTCCCCATGGGTACACGACTTGTACCCCCGCATCCCAACCATGGCGTGTACCTCTACTAGAATGGGCTTGTAAAAGCCCCAGGTACACGATGTGTGAAACAGTTACATGGATTGTACCCAAATGGGGTACATTCTCATGTCCCTCAACATTCCTAGTTATATACCTGGCTAGGTTGTGTACTTCTACATTGTGTGCCACCCACACGGGGTCTGGTTGTGTACTCTACACAGCCATGTACCCCTAGACAGGTTCACCTGGTCGGGTACTCAGCTACACAACCAAGTACCAATACACAATGTGTATACCGCATACATGACATTTAATTCATAAAAAAACAATATTCCCCAAATAAGAAGAACACACGCCATGTTCTCTATGAACCACATGTTATATAACTTGGTTTCCCCAAACGAAAAACCCTCGGTCACCTGAATCCTCAATTTTCATCCCAAAAACCATCGATCTAGCCACTACAGGACTCATTAAAAAATAATATGGCTTTAAATTTTTAAAATGAAAAATATATATTGATCTATGTTTAAAACATAAAAGGACCTACCTTTGGTTGTGAACCGCTAAAACCTTTCTCGATTTAACACTCCACTATAATTTCATGACAAACTGGTGCATTGAGGGCTTCATGACGGTACCTCCCTCCCTTACACTCTCTCTATCTCTCTCCTGATACCTTACCTATCAGTTGAATGGTTTATGTGAATACCCTCTTAATCATATGTTAGATGAAAATGAGTAATGGAGAAGAATGAATAGATAATGGGAAAAAAGAAAGAAAAGAAAGAAAATGGAAAGAAAATAGCAAGGGGCATGGGTCGGCCTAGCACCGAACTCGAGTTCATGCCTCGCCTAAGAAAAACTCCCTATAATACACTCAATGGCATATACAGAATCATAATCTGATTCTCTGGTCCAATTTTATGCCCAAATAAACCTACACGAATAATTTAATATTTAACTTTAAGTAAATATTATTTATTAATTATTCTGCTAAAATTTAAACAGCTCAGATTTCTTCCAAACTCATATCCTAGAGTAAAAACGCAATTATTGGACCAATGGAGTCATTAGAAAAATTATCCAAAATCATATTTTAGGTGTAAAATACCATTTTATAACTCATAATCATCTGACAACAAAAATTCAAATTTCTGCTCAAAATTGCAGTCCAGAAAAACACAGGTCCTTACTAATTCTTACCATAATCCTTCTCATCCCTCAGAAGCCTTGTGAAAAGTCCAACAACCATGCTCTCAACCCAAGAATCTGAACAATCAAACTATCTTGACTATCCAATGACAAGCCTCATAGTGTTTCCAACCCTCTCCTACACGAAAGACATTTAACTATGACCGATCTGGTACTCTCCACCATAGGAACACCCATATCATTGCTTGAAACCAAACTATCACCCCAAAAAAACTTGGAAAATGACAAAGTTCAATAGAAAATGATGGAAACAACCCTAAAATGGTCAATGGTTCCCTCCCCACCATATGAATTACCTTACACTAATCCTCGAGATCAACCTCAACAGGTTTCCTCTTCTTAACTATGAATGGATTTTATGATCAAAAGGAGCTCAGAATAGGGGAAACTCTCTCTCAACATACTCTAAATGAAGTCTAGATAGATCATGATCATCTCTAACAATGATTACACTAAGATTCCACTAAAACGTGTGTACATATCACTCTAATCCACACTCGCATCCTACCAAAACCTAATAAAGATTCAGTCACGACCCAACCGTCTCATGGTAATCCATCGTTTCACTATATCAGATCTACCATGGATGGACATTCCAACACCAGCACTAGGATATAAGACCATGAAAAGGCATTAAAATTAGTCCTCGACTCTCACACGACCACTCACCAATTTAGATTCAAATTACACAATGTGAAACGAATGTGCACATTTATCTCCTGAATCATACTCAAGCGAGTCTTCCACTACAAGGATAAGCTTATTTTCCTAAATGGGACGTCAGTTTCAAAAGATAAAATATCTCTTGGAACTTATCTTCAAAATCAGGCTCCTGCCCCATGCCATGATTCATCCCATGACCACCAGTCACATGGCGTCATTCCATTCATGATCATCTACCCACTCTCTAACTACATTATCAACTACTGAAAAACACTGACCGATCAGGCTAGGAACCCAAACAGTCCTTCCCATCAAATCCATTCTTGAAACAAAAGCTCACAAGTGCTTATGAAATGTGAAATGAATCAAAATGCCTATAACACAGAACTCAAGAACTTATCATGCCTCGATCACAAAATGAGCGTAGAACAAAGCTCACTTCCAAAAAAGGCATCACAAAACATATTAAAACCTCTCACAGAAGTTTCCATTGAACAAAAAAGAGGTCATCCTACAAGGTTATGAGTCTAAACTAAGGGCCTCAAGGTCTCCCACCTAGACCTACATAAAAAGTCTCACAACTAGGTCACAAGGTCTATCCACTTAGCTAAAATGATCAAAACTTCCTAAAATTAGTTGAATATCACAATAACTTATTAAGTTGAATGCTAAAAACACAACCAAAAAGGGATTTATCTACTCCAAGAATCCTCAAAAGGAATGTATCACTTTAGTTCTTGATACCAACATAGAGGAGAAACTAAACTGACACTCACCGGACATCCTTATATGGAAATACCCCCTATAGCTCTATCTTTAAAGAAAATTACTAGTACCTATCAACATTATACTCCAAGACATGAATATATAATCATGACCTAATAAACAACAATCTACAATAGGTACAACAAAAATGGAATCAGGTGCCGTATCAACCTACTCGGTCACAACACCTTCCATACACAAGGACTGAGTCATCCACCTCTAAAAAATTCCTTAACATAGATCCATATAATCTTACATCTGAAGGAAAAGTATGTGCAAGAAGGCACAATAAAATATTACTTGGTTTTTAGTAAAATTACACACTATAAAACCTATATGATGTAAATCTTATGTTCCAAATATGATGAATGAGATGCCTCTTGCCTTTGCTGGCCAAGATTCAAAATCCATCACAGTCCTCCTTCCAATGGAAAAGAGATATAAATACATAGAAAAAACATAAAATCCACACAACATATTTGTCACTCAAGTGGAAAATCATATACAATTGTAACATTTCAAATGAAAACATCAGTCCCATGCCCTGGAAACTGGGGCTTCCTACCGGAACAACTATTGTCGACACACCAGTATAATATCCATCACAAGTTCCAACACACTCCTAATACTCCTATATACCATATTTTAAATAGTAAAGACCAGGAAAATAATAGCTTTGATGCCACTTTGTAACATCCTGACCTAGATTCCACTAAGTTGGTGCTCCGAGCTGGTGGGTTACTATGCCTCAAGCGCACCACCCCATATGTTAGAAGCTTCCGACTTGTAGTGAGGGACTAGAGTGTGATAGTGGGTAGGTTATTCCCTCATATTAGATTAAAATTACAACATAAATTACTAAGTATTATACATAGAAGAAATTAAAAAAACTACAGAATTAGTAAACAAACTGAAATAGAAAATGCTGTAATAAAAAATTAAAAACACTTATAAAATCCTAAACAATTATGAAACACAATACAACACTAGTAACACCATAGGTCGACCTTACAGATACAAAAGTAAAAAAGAAACTAAAAGTAAAAGTAAAGGTCTCTACTAATAACTCTGATCTAGCCCACATACCTAGTCTCCAAACACAGTCAAACTCCACTAGACCGATCAAAAGGACCACATGAGCATCTCTCCTCAAATAAGAAACTCTAAGGCTCCTCTCTATCCACCATGCAACATGTGATCAACTAGAAAAACATACCTATGTTCTACACATACAACAAGGATCTCATGAAAGGGTGAGAAAGTATCTTAGTTGGACACCCCAACAAGAAACCTTTAAATTTAATACTACAAGTGTATGAAAATGTAAACTCTTGAGCCTAGTTGAGGCATTACTAAAAAGGGTAAGTAAAACCAAATGTGAAACCACATTTGAACCTTGGGTCATTAATCCAATAAATTAGGAAAGTTCCACCATGGATTTCCATATTTATACGTGTATTTATGTATAGTATAATACCTATACATATAGACATATATATGAAATTCATTCATAAGTGAAACAAATATCATAAAATTCAACAGTACTCAATCCTTCATTCTGTAATCGCATTAGACATATACCTGCTTTAGGACATGGATGGAATAACTCATCAATTCAAATTTTAATATATATATTTATAGATGTATGGATTTAAATATGGTGGGGTGGATCGTGTTTTTCCACCTCCATTCAGTTCCAAGGGAGCTCTCATGGTCTACCCATAACCTAGGCCCAAGAGTCATCCCTATCTCTTGACCTTCAATCAGTTTATATCTATTGGGATGTATCAGGACGCATCACCACCATCCAATTCTCAGGGAGCTATCATTGTCGATGCCTAACCAAAGTTGAAGATCCCTTTCTATCTCTTTTCCTTAAAGTAGTAAACATTTGTTTGGGTGGATTGGAAAGTACCACCACTATGAAATTTTAGTGGAGTTCTCGTGGTCTACCCCAAACCGAAGTCTAAGATCCCTCACTATCTCTCGACTTTCAAGTAGTAAACATATATTGGGCTCGATCATGATGTAAATCCTCTATCCAATTTGATATCTTCTCTCAATGTCTACCTCTGACCACGATATAAGATCCCTCTCTTTCTCTTCAAATTCAAGTAGTAAACATATGATGGGGTGGATCGAGATGTACCACTAAAATCAAATTCTAGGGGAGCTCTCACTATCTACCCCAAACTCAAGTGCAAGATCGATCATTGTCTCATGAAATTTAGGTATATTTATATATTGAAAACTTAAATGGAATGGGATAATAATTCCTTCCACACATAAATATACATATAGATGGAATGGGGAAAAATTTCCTCCCCCCTAAAATCAAACATATAGCTTGCTTGGGGTAAAACATTCTCCCAACCATAGTCAAACATGTAGTTGGCATTGGGCCAAACTACCTCCCAACCATAATCAATATGAATCCCAGGAAGAAAGTCCTGGCATCTCAAAAGAAAGAAAGAAATATTCCTTTCATCAAGCTCATCATTCAACAACCAGGAAGCACCTCGGGTAAACATCACTGAATTAGAAATAAACAATTGAGACATATAAAAGAGTGAGGGTGGCCTAATCACCTAACCCAACACAATATCCATAGCCCCATGGGATTTCTAATTCAACACAGGTTCTATGATGACACTCGAACTCCATTTCTAACAAAACCAGATGTATAACTCAGGGTCGGTCAAGTAACGGGGCTCCCACTAGGCCCCACATCTCATGTACTAAAGAGGAATCCTATATGAGTTCCTCAAAGTTAAACATAAGTGAATGAATCCTACTTGTGATCCTTAGATGAAAAAGATCAAGGAGTAATCCTATATGGGATCCTCAAACTGTAAGCAACAAAGGCATCCTACATGGGATCCTCAGAAAAATACACAAGCATGGGGATCCTATAAGGGACTCCATAGATCCACATAAAAATCTCATCCCTCAGATGATCCTTTTTAACCAGATAGAAGATATAGGCATCCTACATGAGATCCTCTAGGTAAAAACATAAGAAGAGGAATCATATATGGGATCCTCAATAACAACTGGTCTCACGGCCTCATAGGACAGAAGAGAAAACTCTTTAAGGGATAATTCCTCAAGTAATAGGTCATGAGAGATAACCCATGGCCAATATAAGAAAAATTTCACTCTCAGAAGATAGTTTGTTCAACAACTATAGGAAGAACCTCCCCATTTAGATAAAATACCTAAAACGCCCATTAAGTTTCCTCATATCGCTCCACAGGTCTCACCATCACGGTCTATGTCGAAAACTATAAATAATGGACTACTATCTGGTCAAATTCATACTCTAGGGAAAGAAAACATGAAAAACCCTCAATGGGTTACAAGGGGAAGTACACGGTGTGTCCCCATGTGTACATAGTGTGTACCTCTATAGCCCCAGGAGGGCATGTACCTCTGCTGGCCAGGGCATGTAAAATCCCCAGGTACACACCGTGTGAAATGGGTACATGGTGTGTACCCAACACAGGGTACAATGCTCGTGTCCCTCAATCAGTTTGGCTGTATAATTGGCTAGGAAGTGTACTTATATATAGAGTGCCACCCACATGGTGTCTGGTCGTGTACCCTCCGCAACCATGTACCCCTGCACTGGTTCACATGGCCGAGTACTCACCTACATGAACGAGTACCAATACACATCGTGTATACCCTATACAATTTGTGGACTCCGTAAAACATCATCTTCCCTAAATGGGAAGAACACACCTCATGCTCCCCTAAACCACACACAATGTGACCTCATTTTCCAAAATGGAAAACCCTCATATCGCCCGAATCCTCCATTTTCATCCACAGAACAAATGATACGACCACTACGGGTCTCATACAAACATAATAGGGATTTAAATTTAGAAAGGAGAAATCTACGGGGACCTATTATGAATAAATAAATGGTCCAACATTTTGGAGGAAACTGTCGAAACATGTATCGATTTAACACTCCACTAATGTCACATGATGAACCGGTGCGTTGAGGGCATCACGATGATACCTCCACCCCTTTCTCTCTCTCTATCCCTATTATTTTCTCTTCTCTCTCGGTCGAACAGTGTAATAGGATCACTTAATGGTTGTATACAAGAATAAAAGTATGAAATTAGAAGAAAGAAAATAAAATGAAAAAAATAAACAGAAGAAAGAAAATGATATGAAAAGAAAACAGGGCACGGGCCGACCCGAGTGCCCAACTTGAGTTTATGCCTCACCAAGGAAAAACTCTACATTCTGGACTCAACGAAAGATTCAAAATATCAATATGATTCACCATTCAAAATTTATGGCCAAATAAAAATACATGAAAAATTTAAAATTTAAAATTTATTAGATATTAATTATTAATTATTCCGCTAAAATTCGAACGGCTTGGATTTCTACCAAAATCTTGTCTTAGTGTAAAAACCCATTCTAGGACAAATAGAGTGGTCAAAAAAATTATCTATGAAAATATTCAAGTGGGAAAAGGAAATTTTATCCCCCACAAGCATCTAACAACAAAAATTCAAATTTATGCTCAAAATGGGTGTTTGAAAAAACACAGGTCCTTACAAAAGTGCCTAAGATATCAATACATTTCAATGGAAAAAAGTGAGAAATCCATTCTCATATTATCTATTAATGCAATATCACTCATGGAACACCCAATGAATAATACTTCTTCACAGGAATATGTCATCACAATTTTCATCAATACATCAAATTAAACGACTTCTGATATTCATTAATGATAATATTAAATTCTAATAATCAATACACATATCCATATATAGGGACATCCAATGACACGTATTAATGTGGATTACCTACTTGAAGGTCTATTCTCATATCCTCTTTTCGTGGATATTACCCAGGTAGAACACCATGATAAGGTGTCTCAATGTCTTATGATACTCTTACCACTAATAGACTGTATCATATGTATATAGTTAGAAAATATCATCCATACATAGAATGTGAGTTTAAGGAATATTTTTATAGTATCTAAAGTATTTCAATATATTGGGGAACTACTATTTACTTTCAATTTGGTTTCTATCCTTAGGACATTATTATATATTATGTCATGCAAAGGAATAATAATGATTTGATTAGAAATTTCCTTCACAATGAAAACATTTAGTCATCAAGTACTCAGAAATTTGTTCTACGGAACAAACTCCAATAGAACCCCACTCTCACTAGATACAACTATTAAAAAACCTCATTCCACTATACCTCACATGATACTCATTCCTCTACTAAGATAGAGACTTTTTCAAAGTTTATACCATGTTTTCCTCCATGGATAATATGATTACTAAATCTTTACCTCATTGAGAAAAAAAACCATAAGATATGAAACCTGATAAGTATATTCTTTGTATTATAAAGTGACATTGTCTCTTTATAAAGTTCCATAACTGTGGTGTTATCATCTTAAACTATGTTGGAGTCTTTACTTCTAAGCGCCATATCAACCACTTGGATAAATGTTCAAATCTAAAATGCTTCCTTTTCTATATTGGAATCCATAATATACTTATAATCCACTACAAACACTACCACAAAATAGGGCAAGGGAAGCGCTTCCCTTTATTAGTGCTAAACAGAAAGCGTTGATAAAGGGGTATGCCTTTATCAGTTCTATCTAAAAGCACTGATAAAGGTAGCCCTTTATCAGCGCTAAAAAAGCGCTGATAAATCGATGTTTTATCAGTTCTTTTCTTTTAGTGCTCAAAAAATATACATTTATCAACGCTTTTAACGAGTGCAGATAAAAGATCTGTCAGTTTTTATTTAATAACCCTAATAGGCCATCCTCGCTTTCACGCGGTCAGGATCTCGTGGAAGCTGAACCAGGCCCCTCGCCATGCGACCTCATCCTCCTCCTCATCCTCCTCGTCCCCCTCCTTCCTCCTCCTTCCTCATCCTCTTCATCCTCATCCTCCTCCTTCTCCGCCGCCGCCACCGCCTCCACCCCCGCTCCTGCTACCGCGACAGCCACTGCCTCGGCCGCCTCCACCCTCGCTGCCATGACCGCCGTTGCCACCGACGCCTCCGCCTCTGCCGCTGCCGCCTCCTCCAACCTCGCTGCCATGACCGGCGCCGCCTCGTCCTCCTCCTCCTCGTGCTCTCAAGGTGGTATGTGAGTTCCATGGATGGTATTCCCTTGGTATATTATTTATATATTGTATTTGTGAGGACCAAATAGTGAATATTGATGTGAGATATGAATGATACCATATCTTGAGCCTAATTCCAGTAAATATTTCCATAATAGATAGTGTGGTCTTAATTTGATTATGATTATGTCTAGGGGTGTGATTCATAATTAGTGATGAGTGCTGAGGATGATGCATGTTGGTCAAATTGTTTTATAAATTGTTTATCTTCATCCATGCCTTGTAATTGCACCCATGAATTTGAAGGTGAGTATGCGTACACGATAGTTTACCTTCTTAGAGAAGATTTCTGGAAGATTATAAGAGACATTAAGAAATGAAGATCATTAGAGTGTTGGAGAAAATGTGTTTGCTACAAACAATGTGGAAATCGGCTTGTGCAACGCGGCCTAAGTTACAACTTACATGTATTGTACATTATTTTTTTCTGGAGGGTTTCAGTGTAAATGCATTTTAAAATGATCATTGCTATTCATTGTCTTTTAGGTTTTTTTGACAGCCGAGGGGAAAGGGTGAGGTCTGCTGACATTGGAGGATAAGTTGATGGGTGAATTTATGGAAATTTACATCCTATATTTTTTGTAACATTTACATAGTATCTAACATCTAACCAAATGGCCTCTTTTCCCTTCCTGCTCCCCGAACCCCGATGGTGATCGGGGTTTTGGGATCTTGAAGGGAAAAGATTCCATTTCTCCAACATATTAACACACAAAATCACCCTTTGACATATCATCCAATGTCTGTAGACCCCACCCTTTCCCCTCAGCTGTCAAAAGAACCTAAAAAAATGAATAACAATGATCATTCCAAAATGCATTTACACCGAAAGCCTCCAGAAAAAAAATAAAGTACAATACCTGCAAGTTGTAACTTGGGATGCATTGCACAAGCTGATTTCCACATTATTTGTAGAAACCACATTTTCTACAACACTCTAATGATCTTCATTGCTTCATGTCTCTTATACTCTTCTAGAAACTCTTCTCTAAGAAGGTCAACTATCGTGTACGCATACTCACCTTCAAATTCAGGGGTGTAAGTACAAGGCACAGATGAAGATAAACAATTTCCAAAACAAGTTGGCCAATGTAAGTATTTAATGGTACCTTTATGCTTTCTAGCATGTTTTTTTCTAATTTATTTATTTGTATATGTGACAAACATACTAGGTGATATGTTTTGTATTATGGGTTTATTAGGAGTCTGAATGATTTCCTATTTCAACATTTCATTTTAAATAGCATGTTATAATTATATATTTACTATACCCTAATGGCTCAAATAGTCAAGAATATTGTAGATGTTGTTAGAATGTTGTAGGATTCTTTTTCCCCAATGGTAGTACATGTTTAGGATATTTTCCATGATGAGGTATAAAATTTACTTCATAATAAAGAGATAAACTTTATAATCTAGTTAGTTTTGGGAGAAAATTCAGTTTCTATTACAATTTCTAAAATAACACCAAAAGAGCATCAGTTGTTTGAATTACAATTTGATGATATAGAATTTAATGTTTTCATATGGCATAGTACTTTACCATGGGGTTTTATAATTCTCTAAAATGGATGGTTGATTGGTATTTATTCTTTTTTTGAACTATTAGAGATTGAACCTGATGAGATTCATGAATATGTAGCCTCATCAACGCATTGATAGTCACATTGATCATCTATGGGGTTACATGATCTTCCCCAAGATAGATTTGACATTAGGATACCATGAGATGATTTGGTCATCGATGGACCTACCATGGACTGCTTTTAGGAGTAGTTATGGCCTGTATGATTTTTTAGCGATGATTTTTGGTTTAACTAATGCATTGGTTGGATTAAGGGACATGATGAATAGGATATTTCATCCTTTTCTGGATCAGTTTTAGTAGTTTTTTTCTATTAAATATTAGTGTACTCCCAACCCATAGTTGATCTTGACCAACATCTTATCATCACCTTGAGTACATTGAGATAACATCATATTTATTAATGTTTTCTCCTGTTACTCGTTGGTTTCCTCTTGTTCACATGTCATGTTTTTTCTAAGGCATCATTCAGTATTTGTAAGACTAACTTGGAATAAATTTGATATATGTTAGATTAAATCAGGTATCTTATACATACCCGATGTTCACCCTACTGGACACACCATGTATATGGATTTCACATGTGTTTAAAGGCATTTGTACCATGATTTGTTTTTATAAAACCCAAACAATGCTACCTGATTAATTAAAAAATAATATTAGGAATGTTCTCGAGATCGAACCCATAAAGATGACGAATATGCATAAAGAATGGATGAATGCCAATCGGTTGACAAAAGTGTATGAATATTGCGTGAAAGAGTTTATCAAGTTTGCATAAGATCATGCATGTGACCCTTCTCAAATCCTTTGTCCGTGTTTACGCTATTGTTATTCAAGACAAATTATTCCAGAGGAGTTGGAAGAACACCTGATCTTTCACGGAATAGATCGAAGTTATACATGTTGGAATAAACATGGGGAAAACCCAAATGTAGGTAGTGACTCAGAGAACACGACATTTTTGCGATCATCTGATATGATTAGAAGCTTGAACAGTGACGATGATTGTACGGAGGGTGTGATTACAGATCTGAACTATGATGAAGATTTTATTGAGGAAATGACAAGGACAGTTGAAGATGAACTTCTTGATTGCCCAAACTTTTTTGAGAAGGTAAAGAGTTGTGCAAAAATGTCATTGTATGCTGGTTGCACTAAATATACAGCATTGACATCCATATTGAAGCTGTATAATTTGAATGCAAGAAACAGGTGGAGTGACGCCGGTTTTATGGAACTACTTGCTCTCTTGAATGACATGCTCCCAGAAGATAATGAACTCCCAAGATGAACATATGATTCCAAACGAATGCTACGATCGATGGGTATGATCTCTAAAAGAATATATGCTTTCCCGAATGACTATATATTGTTTCTCAAGGACCATAAATCACTTATAGAATGACCAAAGTGTAGAGCATCCCGATACAATAAATATGATTCTAGTCCTACGAAATTTGTATTGTACTTTTCAATCATTCCTAGGTTTAGATGCCTATATGGAAGTGAGGAGACTGCATGACAATTGACAGGGCATGCAGATACAAGAATTAAAGATGGGAAACTACGTCACCATGCAGACTCTCCTCAGTGGAAGAGAATTGATCATAGGTATCCTGAATTTGGGAACGAGCCAAGAAACCTTTTTCTGGCGTTATCTATAGATGGGGTGAATCCTTTGGGTTTTGAAAGCAGTAGTAACAGTACATGGCCAGTTATGTTGGTAAATTATAATTTACCACCGTGGTTATGCATGAAACGAAAATAAATCATGTTATCTATGCTTATATCTGGATCAAAACAACTGGGTAATGATATTGATGTTTATTTGGTCCCAATGACCGAGGATTTTAAAATATTGTGTGATTCAGGTGTTACAATGTATGATGCTTACAAAAATGAACAATTCACTTTGAAATCCATATTGTACGGGACGATAAATGACTTTCCTGCTTATGGAAATTTGTCATGATATAGAATTAAAGGAACTCAAGAGTGTTCGGTTTGCGAACAAGGTACACAGTCAATTAGGTTAAAACATTCATCAAAAACTGTGTTTCTAGGACATCGCATATTTCTACCCCGACGATATAAGTACCGATCATGGACGACATCATTCGACGGAAGTTCAGAGGAATGTACAACACCATCTCCACTAACAGATAATCAATTGTTTGAGAAATTGAATGATTTGGAAACTAATTTTGGTAAACCGTTTTCAAAAAACCTTATGAAAACTGGTTTGAAAAATAGATCATTTTTTTTTGAATTACCATACTGGAATTGTCGGTATGTCAGACATTTTCTTGATGTTATGCATGTTGAAAAAAATGTATGTGATAGTGTCATCAGCATATTGATAAATGCACCCGGCAAAACAAAGGATGGAATTAAGGCTTGATTGGACGTGGTTGATATGGGAATACGAGAAGAGTTGGCACTAGTGAAGGGTGAAAAATGAACATTTCTTCCTCCTGCTGCTTACACTCTTTCCAGGAACGAGAGATATCAGTTCTGAAACTTCTTGAATGACGTAAATGTTCCAGAGGGGTATTCGTCAAATATCAAGAACATCGTGTCAATGGGAGATTTAAAATTAAAGGGTCTGAAATCACATGACTTCCATGTTTTGATGCAAGATCTAATTCCTATAGCTTTATGTTGCATTTTGCCCCTGAATGTCTGCCATACATTAATGAAGCTCTGTTTCTTCTTCAAAGCTATATGATGCAAAGTTATAGACCCATCGAAATTGCCAACTATGGAAAGAAAAATTGCCGTCATATTATGTGAATTGGAAATGTTCTTCCCACATAAATTTTTCGATATGATGGTTCATTTGATGGTTCATTTGGTGAGATAGATTCGACTATGTGGTCCTGTACATTATATATGGATGTACCCTATTGAACGGTATATGAATATTTTGAAAGGTTATGTAAAAAACCAAAGTCGGCCAGAGGGTTGTATTGTGGAGTAATATATTGTTGAGGAAGCTGTTGAATTTTTTACCAAATACCAATCTGGTGTGGAAATTGTTGGCCTACTAAAATCTCATCACACTGAGTGGCTTGATGGTGAAGGAATTTCTAGAAGAGTGGATGTCGCAATCAGTATTACAGATCGGGAGCAGGCCCACCTTTATGTTTTGCATAAAAGTTTCGATGTTGACCCATATGTTCTAACCCAAAAATAAATTCTTAGGCGTTTGAACCCATATAGGGCTGAAAATGGATATCTGATACACATAATCGACAGTTTATAGGATGGTTTCGAGACCGCATTTTTAAGCTGTTAGATGAAAATCCAAACTCAATTTCAGAACGACTTCGATGGATGGCTGGAGGAGCAAGTGTGTACGTATTATCTTACAATGCTTATGCAGTTAACAGTTATACATTCTATACTAATGAAGATGATGAAGATAGTACCATGAAAAATACTGGGGTTACACTTGTGGCTAAGGTGATACATGTTTTCGGTGCTAAGGAAAAAAATCCAATTTATGCAAATAGGTCATACTTTGGCATCATCAAAAGAATATGGGAGTTGTATTATACGAAATTCAAAGTGCCGATTTTTTCAATAAAAATGGGTTGATAACGGGAGTGCTTTTAAAATAGATGAATTAGGATTCGTGAATGTTGATTTCAGTAAGGAAGGGGAGAAAGACAAACCATTTATAATGGTATCACAGGCAGTATAATTTTTTTATGTTCCAGACCCCGCAAACTGAAATTGGTCAATTGTTCTGTAATTGAACAAAACATCTGAAGTGTCAGATGAATGTTCAACGAAGGTTGACCGTTTTATAGGGACTTCACAATCATTTCACAGTGGTCCAAATGTAGATGGCGTTTTGTATGTCAGAGGAGACCACAATGAAGGAATTTACATAGTCGATAGAGGATTCAAATCACTTTAGCCTTTAAAGAAAAAATAGAGAGTACAATAATCAGGTTATTTGTTTATTGTAACATACATTGTATTATGTTATGTTATTATCTGTTCGCTTCCATTTTTATGTAATATAAATTAATTATTAAACCACTTTTTCAGATAATGACTTTTACACCTACTGATGCACCTAATCCCGAGGCACAAAAGTTCTCTCAACCAACAGCTGGTGGTCCCACTACAAAGAAACAATAGGGTTTTCAACCAAATGCTGGTGGTCCCAGTGCAAAGCAACAACAGGTTTCTCAACCTGTTGTTGTTGGTCCCAGTGCTGAGGTACAACAGGTTTTTCAACCTGTTGCTGCTGGTCCCATTGCCGATGCTAGCACTCCGGGGGAAGATATTGATGCTACATCTGAGGAAATGGTAGAAAATGAAACCCTGAAAGCGCAAAAAAACAATAGTGTCCTAGTTTGACAGTGTTGGCCAAAATCCGTAAGGAAAAAGCAAAAGGCATCAAATTTGATGTGGGATGGAATAAGCGAGGCCAACATATTAACCCCAACAGAGCCATGTTTAGTAGCTACATTGGAATCTTCACTCGGCAACGCGTGCCGATTGATGTACAGTCATGGCACCATGTTGTCACCGGGATGAATACACTAATGTGGGAATAGATTACAGTAACATTTTGATATCATTTTTTTAATTTTTTAAAATAAAATAAAATACCAAAACATTGACTTACTCTTCATCATCCATTGCAGAGTGCATTTATAGTAGATGTCTGACACAAGGAATATGTATTAAGAGTTTCAGGAAGGATTCCTAGAGGTTTCCGCACAATTTTAACGAAATATCATCTTAATGATACAGAAGGGAAAATAAAGCCGCACCCACCTCCTCTTTACGCACACTTGATATCCCAAGGAATGTGGGATGCGTTTATCAACCGTCGTGGGGAGCATACTTTTCAGGTACATTGTGTGGGGTAATACGTTGTTTGATGTTTACATGTATTCATCACTCTGATTGACAGTTTATTGTTTATGAAACAACTACTGAGTGCTGAAAATAAAAAACGCGCAACAGAACCAGCGTACCCTTACTGTAAAGCAAGGATGGGGTACACTGAACATGAGAAAAATTGGTACGTCTTATAAATATACCGTACTACTAGTATGTGACATAAAACAACACCATAACCATGTTTCTCTATTTATATACAGATTAATGAATCGAAATAGAAATCCATATCCATCCCACGCCATGTGCTATGGAAGGAGGATCGTGTAAATAAATAGGGGACACTGATAGATGAAAACACACAAAAAATGTGGGAAGCATGTGTATGTATGACATAATATAAATTTGAGTTTCTTTAAATCGCTATTACATTACAATAACAACTTATTTTTCTATATTTTCTATCTGAAATAGTCACAAGAATCAACAACAACCGCACCAGATGCAGAAATACTTTCAGAAGCCTTGAAGCAGCCAGAAAAGTATGGCCACGTCAGAGGTGCGGGTTTTGGGGTGACACCCCAAACAAATTTTCAAAAACAAAAACATGCAGGGGATAAAAATAAAAAAATGGAAAATATGCAAGAGAAATTATCTATTTTTCATGAACAATTACAATACCAGAGAGAGATGACAGAAAAATTTATGGGGGAGATGAAAAGAGAAGAAACAACTCAACAACAACCCGTGCGTGACGATCTCCCCCCCCCCACCATCTTTGAGGTGATCCATTCCCCTAAAAAACCTGACTTAGATGAGTTAATCAATGTTTTAATAATTGTTTCTGTGAAATGTGACACCTTGTAGCGAGGGATTCAGTGTTCCATATGCAAAACGACATGTTACACAACAGTCAACTTCGAAAAGATCATCTTAGAGTTTCAATTAACGTAGCTAATGAGCCGAGTGTTGAGGTACCTTTTCCAAATGACGACGATGACATTCATATGGTTGAACAAGCTGTTGGAACATTCATCTCATGGCCGACAGTTCTTGTAAATAAACATGTCGACAAAAATGTATTCATTTCTAATTTATGTTTCAAGCTGGACCTTGAACATTTAATGAAGAAAGGTCTGAACCGATGACTGTTATTACAGAATGAAAAAGACTATGGGGTGAAATGAAATATCATCTCAAAACTATCTCAAGGATCAACCAACTGATTGAAACGGTCTACTAAGAGTACATTCACCCCACCCATTCTATATCCACAGTTAATATCATTGTAATCTCATGTGGATACATAGTTGAAAGACGGCAGTACTCACATAGTTGATTTCGAAAAAGATATGTATGGAAAGGATATATCAGATTTCATTAGTGATGAAAATGTAAATGAACTCCTCAAGTACGAATGGCTAGGAGCCTCAGTTGTAAATGTATACATGAGGTAAGTTTTCATGATTGGATTTGTACAAAACCTGATATACTCTGATAATTTTGACTAAATATATTTTATATTTTTCACAGACGTATATATAAAAAACAATTGAAGGGATTTCCCCATGAAATTTTTTTTGGACTCGTTAGTCCTCACAACACATCTTCAAAAGACGAAATAGATTTTGCTAAAGAGGCTGCAAAAATGTCATCCCTGCTCAAATCATTTGAAAACAAAATTACAGATGACAGACTCTTTTTAATACCAACGATGCAGGGGTAAAACTCTACAATTTAATCATATCAACTATATTTTCATTTCTTTCTTTACTTATTCCTTTTTTTATTTTTTAGGAGCATTGGATGCTGATTGCAGTCAATTTGGATACTCCAAAGATTTATTTTCTAGATTCAACGCATGGATATCCAACAAACCGACCACACATGATGGATTTTATTAATTTCTAATACACTAGATCAAAAATTTTAAAACTAAACATCTAGTTATATAATTTATGTTATCTTTTAATGAGGATTCTATTATGATAGGGCGGTGCATCAATATCGTCTAATGCATGTAATGAATCCAAGGAATACGGATGAGCATGCCTACAAGATCTACAACTGGAAAAGTATTCGGGTATATATAATAACATTTCACTATCCAAACACATATCAAAACAAATTACTTATTGTTGTCGATGTTTCTATAGTGTCCAAAACAAACAAACGGAAAGGACTGTGGTTATTATGTTTGTAAATTTATTAAAGAGATCATATTTCATCAACAAACTAGCATCCCTAATGAGGTATTTTCAAAAATAATTACTAGTTAATTTAAAATATTTATAAATCCTTTGTGTATTTATATTTTTTCAGTACTACTATGACTGTCGCAAAAGCTCATATTTAGAAGATGATATACATGTGTTTAGAAATGAATGGGCAACATACCTGATGGAAGATTGGACAAAAATATGATGAAGGTGAATTCCTACCACTTATGTTATCTATATATGATCATTGATTATCCTCCAACCTTATTTGGTGAATGTAGAATGCTCAAATGTATTGAAATATTAATTTATTACTCAATGTTTTCTATCCCTGGATTCATATTATTGATCTTTGAACAAATAAATATTGAAGAAAGGCATGATGCTGTGCAGTGTGTATGGGGTGAACGATGAAACCGCCAAGGATCAACAAAATCCATTTTCTGTATCCCGTTTGTTTGAACTTGTATTCGAGCACATGTGTTGTTATTTGACTTGAAAAATTATTTCTAGATAGATGCATGAGATAATCAATATCGTTGAGGGATTTTTTGGAACCAAAATATGTGTCCTAGGATAATTCAAGTAAGGGGAAGGCTATTTGAGATGAAATCCATGCTCAAACTACCAGTACATCATCAAAAGAATCAACCATGTGATGCACCATTATATAGAATCTGGTCCTCGTGATGTTTTAAGGTGTTTAAGGAAGGTATGGGGAGTCTGATAAGCCCCATGGCCTCCATAAAAAATGTTTATAGACAGATCCACATGTTTTTTGTTCCTCGTGCCTCTTTACAAGGATCACGCCATTCCCATGGTCCATCTTAGCACGTATAACCCATTCATCCAATTGCTACTCTTGGAAGAACCTGAGAATCTAAAAATGCATAAGCCCCACAAAACCCATACTCGACCAACCAAGAGTATTCCTAGTGTGAAGGGAAGTTGACCATGGGTAATACCCACAACATACCTCTTTTAAATATATGGGTTTAAATCCTTGTATTCTAAAGAGGGTACGTAGGAAGCCTCCATGAGGTTAAATCCCAACCAATGGTAAAACATGGTGACCCCCTCATTGGGGTACACCTTCGCTTATTTTCCCTCTTGTATTTCCCTTAGTGGCGTCCAAATAAGTCTTCAAAATGAGAAACCTTACCTTTATGGGATGCACCACACTTGGGTCAGACCTCACTGGGCGTTTTGATCCATTTATCAGGTAAACATTCCAGGTTCTCCCGCCTAGAGATGTACCTACCTAATCCACCTTTATAACTATTTTTATCCACCCAGGTCATACATATCTGTAAGACATTAAATCATGACACTCTACCTTGTGGGATGTTAAACTCGTGGAATACCACAAGTTAAACATGTGTTTCTATTAATATATTCAATATTAATGTTTAATCAGTCCTTATTAAGGTATTGTGGAGGTGTGGTTTTATGTTTTCCCACATATTTCGGAAGATTACACGCTTTATGTAGGTGATTCCGTGATTTTACATTATATGATGATTTTATTATGCTTTATATGCTTGTTAAGTGTACGATATGAAATGTTTTTGTGGTTAAAAATGTGTTATAAAAGGAAATTGGGGTGTGTATAGACTTGAACGTTATTTTTAAAATGACTGCAGTTGTATTTCTTGTGGATTTTCATGCTTAAGTCCTTTAAATGTGTTTGAAGAAATGATAAAGTTGTGTGATGGGTGTTTTCAAATGGATTTAATGTGTTTGTGAATTTTAAAGAGGGTTTTATTATGAGATGTAGAGAGTCTATATATGTGTATTTACATTGAATGAAAGTACATGAGAATGTGTTGATATATATGATGTGTATAATGTAAATTAAGCACAATTTCCATACAATGTATTTTCTTTATGATGTGTAGGGGACAAGGTGAGAGGGCATGGGTGGTTTTCTGGGGGAGGGGGAAGGGGTCAAAGTGGTAGGGGGAAGGGGTAGGGGGTGTGCTAGGTTCTTTTGAAATATGTAGGGGGTGGTAAGGGGGTGTGAAATGGGAAGGGGGGAAGTGCAGTGGGAAGGGGTGTGCTGGGGAAGGGGGCAGGGTGTGTTCAGGGGGTAGGGAGTGTAAAGGGGTAGGTGGTGTGCTCGGGGGTGGGTAGTGTGTAGGGGGTGTGATGGGGAAGGGGGCAGTGGTGATAATTTTTTATGGAATGGGGGGACATATAGCCAAGGTATTAAACAGTGGGTGTGTTGGTTAGGGGTTGTTTTCTGGGGGAGGGGGAAGGGGGAAAAGTGGTAGGGGGAAGGAGTAGGGGGTGTGCTGGGTTCCTTTGAAATATGTAGGGGGTGGGAAGGGGGTGTGAAATGGGCAGGGGGGCAGTGCAGTGGGTAGGGGTGTGCTGGGGAAGGGGCCAGGGGGTGTTCATGGGGCATGGAGTGTGCAGGGGTAGGGGGTGTGCTCGGGGGTGGGCAGTGTGTAGGGGGTGTGCTGGGGAAGGGGGAAGGGGTGCATCTTTTTTATATAATGGGGGGACTTATAGAAATGGTATTAAACAATGCCTATAGGTATATATCCAAGGTTTAATGTTGTTGCAAAAGGCCCATCATTTGTATCCAATAGAGGCGGATAATAGGGTTGAAGATATTCCACTACTCTTTTAATGTAATTGATAATATTTGATTTATCTCAAAAGTAAGGGAGATATCCCATGGGGGAAGGGAGGTGGATGAGAGTGCGTGTAAAGGATTTTGTTGAGTGGAATGAGGGATATATGAGGGTAACCCGCATTAATGGTTGATAGTGAAAATTTGTTAATTCCACTCATTAATTAGGTGAATTATTAGGCCTAAGGGTAAAATAAATCATTTTCCAACAATGTGTGAATCAATATACACACACTTCTAATCTATATAGTTTCATTGAGTGGCTTACAATCCATTATTCAACCATATAGAGATACTTCCCCAAAAACTCATACCTTACACAAGTTCATCACATTATTTGACAAACCATTAACCGTCAATGTGAGACCATCATAACCTTAGAACCAAACTTTCGGTTTATCTATTTCCCCTCAAATCATTAAATATCCCATGTTCTACTAAACATTGGTCCATTTGATTATTATATATGATTATCCCTAACCATGCACCAATTTCATTAATTGGTTATTTTATGTTTTTTACCTCACTAGTATAATTCCATTTAGCAACCCCTTTCTTTATTTCATTTTTGTATATCTAACATAATATTTGTTTTATTATGTATGTGAAATATTTTTCCACAGTTCGAATTCTTTGTTCGGAAACTGCCGCCATGGATGACAATTTTTTAGAGCGGATGGATGCAAAAAGGATGGAACATCATTGTTTTTAACTGTTTGTTAGATATATGTAATTGTAACCAAATTCAACATTGTTTGAAATGTATATAGAAGTGTGTTGTTTTTTATTCATGATTTCACGTAAATGTATGTATCATTTTTGTTCTTTTGTGCATTTTGTGTGGGTGTTGTGTGTTCTATGTGCAGGTTTTGTTTGGACTTTGTGCAGGTGTTGTAATGAGTGCGGGTGACGGGCAGGTTCTCTGCAGGTTCTGGTTTTGGATAGGATCTTTGGCTTTTATCAGCACTAGTTAAGCACTGATAAATGGATAATATATCAGCGCTATTTTAAGCGCTGATAAAGGTAGTTTTTATCAGCACTCAAAATAGCACTGATATATTATACATTTATCAGCGCTGAAAATAGCGCTGATAAATACTTTCTTTATCAGCGCTTGCTTAGCACTGATAAAAGTCCCCCTTTATCATCGCCAATATTAACAGTGTTTTTTTAGCGCTGTTAAAGGCCATTTTTAGCAATATTATAAGCCATATTTGTAGTAGTGAAAGTCATTGAAAACTATATTAATAGAACTCTTCGAACTCACAACTCTTCCATTAAGACTAAATACATATCCTAAATGTGGCTTTATATCATTTTGATCTAACTGTAATTTAGCTTCTATATAACCCATAATTACTAAATCATCATCTCCTCCAAACACCAGGAAGATATCCTTAGTTGACCTCAGATACATAAGGACAACCTTAACTTCTATCCATCATTGTTCCTTAGGATCAACTTGAGATATTCCTACCATGATCAAAGAATTTCCAACATCAAACCTCATACATAATATGGAATACATGATAGATCCTATCACATTAGTTTATGTGATCTTATTCATTCTATTTCTTTATTTATGTGTCTGAGGACACATTTTCTTGGAAATATGTATACCATGAAAAACTAGAACTAATCCCCTCTTGGTTTTTTTCATACAGAACCTCTTCAGTATATGGTTAATTTGTGTACCTTGACTTAGTCCTAGCATCATATTTGATATGTCACACATAATCTTGATCCTTTGGATGTAGTATTCTTTACCTTAGTCCATCATGGAGAATCACTTGCTCTACCATTCCTTAACATCTTGTAGGGCTAGTATCTTGTTTCTAATTAGTAACAATTCATCAATATATCCTATTTTAAAAACACCCACACTACCACTAATATTCTTATAAAAACATGTATCACATTTATTCTTAATTAAACCAAATTTTTTATGGCTTCATCAAAACAAATGTTCCATGACTTTGAAAATAGATTTAATCCATAAATGTATCTTTGGAACTTGCATACCTTTTTAACATTTCCTGGA
This sequence comes from Viscum album, assembly GCA_963277665.1. Lineage (NCBI taxonomy): Eukaryota > Viridiplantae > Streptophyta > Magnoliopsida > Santalales > Viscaceae > Viscum > Viscum album. Next base: position 317,342,120 of record OY728140.1, read on the forward strand.
TTCATAAAACCTTTCAGTTGTATCATATAAACATCTTCTTGATGGTTATAGTTAAGGAATGAAATTTTTTCATCAATATGAGCTATCTCATAGTCAAGGAAAGATACCATGGAATGTAGAATTATGACGGATTTAAGAATGGTATCTAGAGAAAAGGATTAAAAATAGTATATTACCAAATGTTTTATAAACCATTTAGCCATTATTCCTTCTATATATTTACTAACCATACCTTCTAATCCCATATATATCTTGAATTCCATTTTACAACAAATGATGTTTCATCAGCTGATGGATTGATAAAAACCTAAACATGGTTGTGGTATATGGAATCCATCACAGAATTTATCGCTTATTTCCATCTTGTAGTTTTTGAGCTCTCTTCTTCCTCTTGGTAGGATAGAGGCTCATTACTATCAAGAAATAATGATTCTCCTTGTTCTATGTCTTTAAAACTATATCTTTCCTTTTCTATACCATCATGGGTGCGCCTATGTCGTACTCTTGTTTCGGGAACATCATATTCCATGGGGACCTATAAAATTTATTCATCTACCAACTCTTGTGTATCTTGAGCATCAACATCATCAAAGTCAATATTTATTAATTGATCCTTATTTACGATGTGTTCCCTTTTAAGGAATTCATATTTCCTAGAAACTGTGACCTTTTTTATGATTGATTATATATGTAATATCCCCTTGTTTACATGGGGTAATATATAAAGTTACACCCTATGCCCTGGGGTGTCAGTTTGTTTCTGGATCTAGCATTAATAAACACCACACACACCCCATTAATGAATATGTGATAAGATGAGTTTCTTTACACACCATAACTGAAGGGGTATTTGGTTTTCATCTTTAGTTGGAACTCACTTAAGAATGTATGATTTCATGGGAAATGGTTATACCTAAAAGTGTAATTAAAGGTTTGTGTGAATCATCATATACTATTCCAAGTTAATCAAGATTCAATTCCACCTTTCACTAACACCATTACAATGTGGTGTATAAGGTGAAGTGAGTTGAGGTAGAATCTCATACTCCCATAGATTGCCGATAAACTATTGGTTAAGATATTCACTGCCTTGATTCAATCTAAATTTATTTATATTCTTTCCAAGATGATTCTCAAATTAATTCTAGAACTCCTTGAAATTATCAAAGGATTCATTCTTATAACATATTAGTTAGATTTAATCATACGTACTCAGGTCATCAGTAAAAGTAATAAAGTATGAGAATCTCCTGCTAGACTCTTCTTGAAAATGTCCACACACATCAGTGTGTACTTATTTTAGAAGCTTTGTGGCCCTTTCAACTTGACAACCAAATATTTTTTTGGTAAACTTTTCTTATAAAAAAGAATTACATATTTCATTTTGTATAAGATCAAAAGAGTCTAGGTAACCCTAGTGATAGAGCATCGTCGAGTGCTTCCTGTTTTCATGACCAAGATGGTGATTCTACAACTGGGTGTGAAATGAGTCACGTTAATTTGATTATTTATCAATTTCCAATATTTGGTTTTCATAATTTAATACATCAAGTTCCGTCTTCAAATTTTTATACCATAACATATGTTATCTTTATTAAAGTAGATACTATTACTTCCAAAACTAAAAATAGATACATGATTTTCTATTCAAGAAAAAAACATGTTGTTCTTAGTAACACTTGGAACATAATAACAATTTTATAAAAAAATTAGTTATGTAGGAAATTTGAGGTGGTAGTCTCCAGATGGATAGAGAAGCCAAACTTGACCCATTGGCAGTTTGTAGATCCAAATATCCTCTGGAAACATTTTGAAACCTACTTGGTATCTTTATTTGGATACAAATGTGAGCACCACATGAAATATCTAATAATCAACTTGTTGATATATAAACATTACACTAAATAATGAAATCGTGTAACATCCTCATTTTTCTTTTTCAATGTTCAGTTCCTTTTCTAGTGATCATTCTTACTACATGCAAACAAAACTATGTAACAATCATTTTCATGTTGCTAGAACTATTTTTTTCTTGAAAGGATGATTCACTGGAGCCTTATAATTAGAGTGAGTCTTCAGAACCTTTTAATTAATATTTCTTTTCTTATTCAGCATAAGTATTTTTGGGTTTTAATGCCCCATGTATTTATCAACTAGTATAATAAGATTAAGAGGTTCTAAAAGAGTCTTCCCAATACTACTCACATTATAATTCACAATAAAACTGGAGAAGGTTTTATGTATGAACGATAGAATAAGATCTGTGAAAAAATAATATGGGATATTAAACCCCATGATGTATAAGAGTTCTATATAGACAATCATATTGACTACATAAGGCCTGAGTGGTTGAAAATCTCCAAGATTTCACATGAAAAATGCATCAGAGATCCCATTTTTATGATGTATTTCCATCTATTGATAATGATCAAGCATGTGGGAAATGATTCTATATGAATCAATATCCTCATATTTATTTATAATATCACTGGATATTGAGGATATAATGAAACATTGGAAATCCATTATGTTATCCACGTGTTTTAGGTGGAGAGATACTTCTTCCTCACTAGCCATTTTTAAGAGACTCAGGATATAGGGTTTCTAACATGTATAATTTCAATTCGTGGTGTATTAAAACATCTAAGCAGCTATACCATTCTTCAGAATTCACATCGATCAGAAGGGTATCCTTATCTAGTATGGATTGTAATGATATTTTCAATGTTTTTGGTTTTCCATTAAAAAAATTAGAGTAAATTATTATTATTTTATTTATTACTAAATCATATTAATAAATTTAAATTTCATTCAATGTTACTAATCTCCCTCTATTTTGTTGAAGCCAACTACCATTGATAATTTGTTTTATAATATCATATTTCATGTATATTATAGTTTCAAGGACCCATATTCCATTCTCATATCACATAATTAGACATGAAAATTTAATTAAAAGGTTTTTGGTAGGTGTAACAAGACACTATAGTAATGCATAGTTCCTTGATATTTTGAGTGGTCTTCCCAATCCTGAAATATTTGATAAATATTTCAATAACCCTTGCCTCTCAATTGCACCAAGTCTTTATTGGTATTTTAACCCTTCATATGAATCATGTTAAGTTAACCCAACACATCAATATAAACGTTCCCCAATAATTGAAACTTGTGTTGGCCAAGCACCATGAACAATGGATTTGAATTCTAACATAATTAATAGAAGGTTATATTGATTCAATATTTTATTTGAAGTATTTTTATCCTTATTCATAAAACATACATTTATCTTATCTCATGCCTTGTTAGTATTAAGTGGACTTTACTTAAGTGATTTACCATATCTTATAAATTTATGCATAATATGATTTTATCTTATTCTATATTGCTAGATTTATAATTAATTTATTAAGGGATCATGTAGAATTTACAAACATAACTATTAAATAATAAAACTAATAGAAATGAAATATAAGTGGCATGATCTTGAGATTCTCTTATGGGTAGTTTATCTAGCAGATGATAAATTAACCCTCGGCCCTATGGGAAAACACCTTGAAATATAGCCTTGTTCATGTTGTAGTATTCCACATCGATTCCCATGAATCACATAGATTGGTTATTCCTCAACACCAGGACTCAGACCACCTCCTCTTATCTGGGATATCCATCCTTACATAAATGTGTACTTACACATAGGTGAGGGGATTGAAAGTATTGGATAAAGTCAGTTTACATAAAAGAAACTATGGGAATGTAGACCCTTTCATAACAAGGATGAGGGTATGATCCGTAGGTGATGATCCTGATTGCATTTTCAATTTCTCCATGTGTATAGAAAATTAATAATTTATATTCAATTGAACTATACAAACTACAACGGTGTAGTATAGCATAAGTGTGGGGACGAACCAACAATGATTGGGGAATGCAGTGATGGTAACTCTTTACTAAAGGTCAGGTTTTTACAAGTTTAGTTTGATTTAATTAAACTAGTGATGAAAATTGATTAAATGAATTAAAATAGAAAGGAATAAGAGAGGGAAATTAATTTCTAGGGGTGGTTTTGCTAAATAAATTTATCCTTTCTTGTAAAATAATAATATTAGACAGCTGCAAAATCAAACAATTTTTCTAATTGGATAAATGTCCATTCCCATTCAAACAATGATATAATCCAAATTCTTCATGGTCAAATGAATTAAAATACTATAATTCATTAAGTTTAGATCTCCGAAGGACTAAGAGTAATTTAATTCAATGGTCATGAATAAATTATCATAATCATGTTGGGGTTTGTTTATTATTGAAAAAATATGGTCAATGATTAAATGATGAACATAATAGAAATGAAAGAACAACATGATACTATCACATAAAAACATCATTATGAGAAAAGATAAATAGAACTATGATTTTAAGCACCCCCTTTGTCCAATTCTGGTCTCCCATGTGGGTTTTAGCCAACCATCATCGGGTGTTGGATAATGATGATTAAACCTTAATCCATAATAGAGAGATTAAGAAAAGAATAATGGGAAAAAAATAAATAAATGAGAAATATTGTAATTAAACTAAAAAGTATTCAATATTCGATGGAATAAGAAAAAATAAAATAAAAGAAAAATAGAATGAAAAACAAATCTATAGCTTGATGAAACCCTATGGTAGCCTCCCGAAGTTTGCACCTCAAACATGGAATGGAATCCCTTTCAACTATCTGGAAACCATATATATTGGCTAGGGAGTAATCAATTGGGTTCTTTGGGGTCAAAAATGGAGTTTAATGGCCGGTCAGGTCAAAAGAAATCACAAAATACTATCAGAAGATACAATGGAAATCATCGTCTCCTACTATCCGACTTTGTACACACCGTGTAAATTTTTTACCAGATGTGTAATCCTGAGGCTTATTTTCTTCTTATCATGACAAGTAAATAGTTTAAATCGTGAAACTTCATTGCGGGAAATGTTTGACTTCATTAGTTTTTTTTCCTCCATAAGTGCTCCATGATAATCATCAAAATTCGGTGGCATGCCGCGAGTGAAGCGAAGTGGCGCGAAGTTCCTTTATGTCCCTAATTTCCCACGTTTCCTTGGGAATTTCTCCAAATGTAAATCCGTAAATAAGAATATAGAAAACATTAATATCAGGTATAAATATTATATTAAATCAATTATAATTCAATGAAAACACATATAAAAACCCATCAAATATATATATATAATAGGTATATCAGTAGGATATCATTTTAATTTAATAATTACAAATTTATAGGTAACTAATCACATAAAAATGTCTAGTATAATCTCATGATCATCAACATATCATGAAACAAAGGTGCATTTTCAATTTCTCTATCATTACTTCAATTCCATCTTTCATTAAGATAAAACTCTATGAATTAATCCAATTAATTGAATTAATATTATCTGGGTATCATTAAGATTCTATCATTCATTATTTTAAACAAATTCAATAAATAAATTTTATTTAAAATTTGGTGTCAACGACATGTACAAATCCAAACTACCCAGAATGATCTTTATGCATGTGAATTACCTTATCATCCAACATACATTACATGATTGGTAATTTGATAGTGTGTACTATCAAACAAATGACACCTATAACACATGTGAATTACACTCCATGTGAATCTCTTGATGTCTTCAGAGTGCACTATAAACCAAGACAATAGAAAACATGTAGTTTTAGAATTTAGCATGGAAATTAATTTAATATATAATTAATAACCCTATGAAATGGCATGTACTGTCAAATATATTTCACATCGAACACATGACAATAATTTTAAATATATAATTATTTCTTCTTTATGTGATAAATTATGCACACTATTTTCAGAAGATTACACAATGTATACAGGATTACAATGTCTGTACTGTCTTCTTCCTATTTCCATGACACATGACCTGGTTTTGGGCATGTTTCTTGCCATGATCATAAACTAGGTACATATTTTTTTATCCTTTTAACATGATGTGTGGCCACGAACTTATATATTTTTTCAATCTTTATGATGTGTAGAAATTACTTGACATTCTTGGACCCCCTGTGTTCTCCATTATAAAGACATGAAGACTAGATGTCGTGTACGCATGTTACACAACATGTGGTTCTTCAAACCGCATGCCAACCTATCTAGATATACACATTAACCCACATTTAATGAATCAGTAGTCCGGTTTTATCAGATAGATCAAATATCTATGAGTAATACACCTATGATACATTTGTATATGACTAGTGGATAAGAATACATTTTTCCAACTCTTGTGTTATCCCGAAAAAACCTTTGGCATTTGAAAATGATATTTTTGGTTGTCTCTTATATTTAACTTAACCTGTTTATCAGTTATGAGAGATAGAATGAATAAAGGGAAGATAAAATGATGATCATATATTTATAATGAATTGAACTAAAGTAAATTAAGTTATAAACACATTGCATTTAGTCGAAAATTATTAAATAATTATAAATTAACCATGTGACTTCTCTGATACAACTTGTAGGTTCTGGGAATAGTAAAAGCACCTGTATGGAATGGAAAACGTAGATTTTTAGTCATAAATTGAAAATAATAATTATGTTTCATGAATAATAACATCATGATCAATGGAATTGGTATATCACTTTACTTGAATAAACAATGGAACTAGAAGAGGAAGATATTCACATGTTATTTATAATTTATTTACAAATAGAACAAGAATTACCTAAACATGTAATTCAATATTCTTTGATGATATGGTTGACATGATCTCATCATAACTTCATTTCACTATAGGATACAAGTGTAGAATCCCTTTAGTAGTGATCAACACCTGCACCACGATCTCTGAATTTTTTCTTAGAACCATCAGGTGATATCACGGTCGATCCCAATCGATTGCATAGTTCATCGTTGATCATATTAGCATTCTCTTTGAATAATTATTAGTTTTAAAACAAAAACTTATGGTAATAGGAGGAGAAGAGATCACTCTATATCTCTAGATCTCTCTCTAGGGTTTGAGTGAGATCCTTGATCTATTTTTTGTGCACAATAAGAGTGAATATGAAAAGTGATTAAATTGGATATTTGATATGGAAGGTTTATGGTGGGAAAAATTAACACAAAACCCTTTACTATTATATAAATCTTATTTGAACACATTTCCAATAATAATAATAATATTATTATTATTATTAATCCCTTATCATGTGAAACACTTTAAGAATATTTAAATGAATATCATTTACATCATTTAGAACATAATGATTAAACTCAGCCTCCAAATCCTCTAGAATTTATTGAACCTTGAATAATGAGTATTTATTTAATAAATAAATATCAATAAATTATTCATTGACAAATATAATAGATATTATATTTTCCAAACCTTGAAACTTAATATTCATTATTATTATTATCATTTAATCAGTTATTATTTTTAATAACTTGTTATTAAATCTTGATGATCAACCATATAGCGACCCTGCCTTTTCCTACATTACTATGACATTATTTAAAAGATGAACAACATAATAGTATTACACATAGAGGATAAAATGGTTTATTGTCTTGGGAAAACTAGGATCAAACATCATAATTACAACATTAGGCATAATCATTTATTTAATTTCTTCTTCTCTAGCATCATATTGGAACTTTTCCTCTCCTTAGTACATGTAGCCACCTGAGGATATATATCAAAAGGGGTGTGCTAAAATCCCAGTAAGAGGATAGATAAGAATAATATACCATGGGGTGAGCATAATCATAACATAATAAAAAGATCAAGAACATTATAGGAAGCATAAATAAAACACTTTAAATGATGCAATGCATAAAAATGAAACATCATGTCATTGTGGTGAACTTCAACACATACTTGTGAACAAATATAGAATCTCGTTAACACGTCATTTCACATTTACTCATGAGATTCATAACTTTACCCAATGCATTGGAGCGCTGTATAATTCCGAGCGCACCCGTCACATTTAAACATTCATATTGCGCTATATAATTCCGGGCGCACCCGTAACATCATAACATTATCATTTGTCATGCATGCCAAAATGAACATATAACATAAATGAACATAACAATCCCATGAAAAGGAATGGGCTTCATCTCATAAGAACACATTCATACACATTTGGTTCCAAAAAGAATGAGGGAATAACATACACAGTACAAAAACCGTCTACTTTGAGTGAGAAGTAAAAGGTGTGTTCTTGAATGAAGAGTTCTTTTGGAAAACATTTTATTTTAAATTAACACTAGTGGTAAACATGTATATCCCAAATAAGTAATGATAATGATGTAAAAATGATTTTTTAGGAGTAATCCTGTCAAAAATGAGGTGAAAGAGGGAGAACCCGAAGGATGAAATTGGGTTCGAGAATTTCCCCTTACCTAGTATCCGAACGCTTAATTCTATATAATTTCCTGTACAACCACATTAAATATATTAATTTTAAATTACAGAACCTTGTGTACATGAATAAGGTTCATTATGATTTCATTATTTTATTTTATGGGCCTTTGGGTGAGTTATAGTGTTAAAAAACATTGTTCGGGAATGATTGTTTTCATGGTTTTCTTGGGTGGTTCACTTGTATTCTTAAATTGAAGTTAGGGTAGAACATGTGTAAACATATAGAAATGATATTACATGTTATGAATGATATTAAATGAGTTTTAATGATCATATAATTAATTAAATTAGATACATGTGGATGAATCATTAGATAAGAATTAAATTATGATCATTTGGGTTAATTTGAGCGTTTTTTCGATCACAATGAACTTGTTTTATTTTAACACTTAGTAATATGTACATAAGTTAGTTACAGAACATTAAATATGACATAATACATATAAAATATTCTGGTTCAACCATAAAAACTGTTTCATGACCAGATCTGAATGTAGAAATGGAAGAAGAAAACATGTTGTTCTTAAAGGTGATAAATTAACACCCCACGAACAACATTCTCTTCAAAAAAATAAAAGGGAGAGGTAAAGGGGGTTGGATGATATAATATCCCATGAGAATCATAAAATTATAGTAAATGTATAATAATGGATTTAAAATTCTATTTGGACGGAGATAGGTGGGGAGATATCAAGAAAGGAACTTGAAATTGAAAGGAATTTAAAGGAAAGAGGAAGGGAAATTACCTCTTGAATCCTCCTCTTGGGATCCACCTTATGGAAGCCAGTCTTGGTCTTTTTATGAGACGATCAGATTCTAGACGTGGGATAGGGGATATGTCAGATGTTTGGGTAGAGTTTTGAGATGTATTGAATCTTGAGAGGTGTGAGGGAATGAGGGTGTGAAGGGTGGCATTTATAGTGGAGGGGAGAGGGGTTTCCCTAATATAAAATTCATTAGTTTATTAATATCCACTAATACAAGTATTAGTGAGTCTTGAATGACCAAAAATTTAATTTTGTCATGTGATACCTAACCATGTGGGCTAACATCAGCAGAACATCACACATGACTCAATAATTAGCTTACTTAGCTTATTTTTCTAAATTACGGTATTTCACTATTCATAAAAAATTCTAGTATTTCAGAAAAGTCCCAAAAATTTACCCCAACCATTTTTCGACATGTAGAATCCAAAAATGAAGTCCATTTTTCAAAAATAAATTTTCAAATATTATTAATTTAATATTTAATTAAAATCAAAATTTACTTAAAAAACAGTTTTTAAAAAATAAAACTGATTTTATATTACTTTCAAAAATTATGTAGTGTCTTATAAAATTATCTAAAAAATATAATAAATTGATTAAAAAATTTTTGAATACATTTTATGGAAATAAATTTTAATTTTAAATAAATTAATTACTTATAATTAATTACTTATAACTTACAAAATACCAAAATCTTTACTAAGTTCAAATTGTCAATTTCTAAGATGTCTAAATTTTATTTAATTATTCATGGGTAAGGTTACTCTTATGTTGGATGATTTACTATTCATAAGAGTCATAATACAATTCATAAGGGTGTGTTACTATTCCTAAGGGTACGTTGCAATTCACCAAAAATTATTTTTGTTTCATTAGACTCCAAAAATCATCTTGATCACAACCGTGTATGTCGGATTTTCGAAATTCATAACACAGAAGTGAAAAACATATGTTTAAAGGTAAATTATCACTTATTAGTTCATTATTTTATGTATTCATGTGATTTTATGACATATTTATAAGAAGGAAAATTCCATTGAAAAACTTTGGGTCCTTACATTCTTCCCCCCTTAAGAAATTTCGCCCCCGAAAATTCACTTTACACAAACAGGTGAGGGTATTTCTCCTTCATCGCCTCTTATGGTTCCCAAGTTGCTTCCTCAAACTTATGGTCCCTCCACAACACTTTGACAAGATGGTTTGTCTTGTTGCGTATAACCTTATCTCTTCGATCCAGAATCTTTACCGGCTGCTCCTCATAGGCAAGGTCATCTTCTAGCTGGACCACCTATGAGTTTAGTACATGTGAGGGGTCTGGTGTGTACTTCCTCAGTAGTGATACATGAAACACATCATGAACTTCAGCTATATTCGGTGGAAGTTCAAGCCGATAGGCCACGACTCATATGCGGTCAAGGATTTCAAAGGGGCCAATGTACCTTGGGCTTAGCTTCCCATTCCTTCCAAATCACATGACTCTCTTCCATGGTGATATTTGAAGGAAGATTTTATCCCCAACGTCGAAATCCAACTCCCTTCGACGATTGTCAGCATAACTCTTTTGCCAACTCTGAGCAGCTTTGATGTGTTTCGGGATGACTTCAACCTTCTCTATTATCTCCTGCACAAGATCGGGTTAAAGTAGCTTTCATTCTCAAACTTCATCCCAACAGGATGGAGTTCTACATCGCTTTCCACAAAGAGATTCATATGGAACCATCTAAATACTCGAGTGGAAGCTATTGTTGAATGAGAACTCGACCAATGGGAGATGCTGATCCCATCCACCTTTAAATTCTAGAGAGCAGGCTCTTAGCTTCTCTTCAAGATTTTGAATAGTCCTTTCAGATTGTCCATCAGTTCCGGGGTGATAGGTTGTGCTAAAATTCAATTTAGTACTCAAATCATGTTGAGGGCTCCTTCAGAATTTAGATGTGAACCGTGGATCACGGTAAGAGACAATTGACATTGGAACACCATGCAGTCTCACCACTTCCTTCACATATATCATTACAATTTTTTCTAGTGAGAGATCTTCCCGAATACCGATAAAATGGGCAGTCTGGGTGAGTCGATCAACCATAACCCATATCACATTATTTCCCTTAAACGTCTTCAGGAGACCCATGACAAAGACCATAGTAACATTTTCCCATTTCCACATGGGTATAGGCAATTGTTGCATCATACCTTTGGACTTTTTTCGCTCAGCTTTAACTTGCTGACATACCTAGCACCATGATATATATTCCGCAATCTCCATCTTCATGTTATCCCACTAGAATTGTTAGAGATCACGGTACATCTTGGTACTCCCAGGATAGATAGAGAATGTTGAGCTTTGTGCATTTTCCAATAGCTCCTTCTTTATCCCGGGTGATGAAGGCACACAATGTTGAATTCCAAACCGAATCACACCATCATCATCGATATGGAACTCTTGCAGCATCCCTTCCTTTACTGCATTCACCCTTTTTTATATCTCCATATAATTCATTTGTGCCTCCTTAATCTTTTCCTAGATGGATGGTTATGCAATCAATTGGGCAAGGTAGGATGTATCTCCTGCCCTTATGATTTCCAAATCCATCCATTGCATATCCATGAAGATAGGGTCTTTCTCAATCCATATCATGGATAGAGTAGCAGGTTCTTTTTTGCTTAGAGCATCAGCTACCCTGTTCGCCTTTCCAGGATGATAGTGAATAGAGAAATCATAATCCTTGATTATCTCTAACCATCTCCTTTGATGCATGTCGAGCTCCTTTTGTGTGAATATGTACATTAGGCTCTTGTGGTCAGTGTATATGTCACACTTCTCCCCATAAAGGTAGTACTGCCATATTTTCATGGCAAAAATCACGGCTGCCAGCTCTAGATCATGCGTCGTGTAGTTCTTCTCATGGATCTTCAACTATCTTGAAGCATAGGCTATCACATTTTCATTTTTCATGAGTACACAACCCAAGCCTTTCTTTGAAGCATCACTGTTTATCACAAAAATTTCTCCACTTTTCGGTAGTGTGAGTACAGGTGCAGTTATTAGCCTTATATTTAGCTACATGATGCTTCCCTCCCATTCTTCCGTCCAGACATACTTTACCCCTTTCCTTGTTAACTAAGTTAGCGGGCTCGACAATCATGAGAAGTTTCTCACAAAACGTCTATAGTACCCAGCTAATCCAAGAAGACTACGGATTTCTGTATCACTAGATGGCCTAGGACATTCCTCAATCACCTTTGACTTTGAAGGATACACATAAATTCCGTCACTTGTAATCACATGTCCCAAGAACGTGACTTGCATCATCCAAAAGTCACACTTACTGAACATGGTGTACAACTTATCCTTTCTCAATGTCACCAACACAAGTCTTAGATGTTTTTCATGTACCTCCTTTCTCTCAGAGTAGATGAGAATATCATCAATAAAAACTACCATAAATTTGTTGAGGTAATGTCTAAATATTATATTCATCAAATCCATGATGATTGAAGGGGCATTAGTTTTTCCGAAGTGCATCACCAAAAACTCATAATGACCATACCTTGTTCAGAAGGCAGCCTTTTTAATATCTTCATTCTTCACCTTTACCTGATGATATCTAGAATGAAGATCCACCTTTGAGAAGTATCGAGCTCCTATTAACTGATCGAACAAATCATCATTCCTTGGAAGGGGATACCTGTTCTTTATTTTGATCTTGTTGTGTTCCCAATAATCCATACACAGCCGCATTGTTCCATCCTTCTTCTTCACAAAGAGCACTGGTGCACCCCAAGGTGATGCACTTGGGCATATGAACCCTTTTTCCAGATTCTTTTGCAGCTGCTTCTTTAACTCCTCCAGTTCGATTGGGGCCATCCAATAGGGACAGTTTGAGATTGGAGTAGCTCCGGGTATGATTTCAATTGAGAACTATACCTCACGATTCGGGGGAATTCCGGGTAACTCTTCGAGAAATACATCACTGTATTCCCTCACGATGGAAATTTCTTCAAGGTTAGAACCTTTCTTCGACTCAACTATTTGGGCGAGGTATGCTTATTCATAGGGAATCAAAACCGACACCATTGAATAATGCTTCAAAGGATATTCATGATCTTCCTTGCATTTGTAGAGGAGCATGGGATGGTTCGGAATATGAAATGATATTTCCTTTTCCCAACAGTTGATATGTTCTCTATATAAGGAGAGCCAATCCATTCTCATTAGAGCATCTAATTCCACCAAGGGAAGTATTACGAGATTTGTTGGAAGAATATTCCCACATACGCCAACAGGAGAAGAGTCAAACACTTGGGTTGAAATGATTGCACCACTTGTGGTTTTTATAGGGATCTCTACTTCACGATTTTGGGAAATCAATTCTATAGTTCAAGCAAACTTGCAAGATATAAAGGAATGCGTAGAACCAGAATCAAATAAGACTTTTTCCATTCTTGAGTGAATAGGAAGTGTACCTTGTACGACTTCATTATCATTCTCTACCTCCGCAATAGTGATGGCATAAGCCTTCCCTTATTCATTTGGCTTTGGTGGTTGTTGACGCTGATTAGCCTCAAGAGCTCGAGTTTTGGTGCACTGGCTTGCATAGTGCCCAAGCTCCCTAGAGTTGTAGCATTAAACCATGGGTGGTTCCCTCCTTTCATCCGCCACATTCTACTTCCCTTTCATGTCTTTTTCGATACTCTTGAGCATGGTGTCCTTATTTCCCACACTTGAAGTATTTCCCTGTCCATTTGAAGCAGTTCCCATGGTACAACTTCCCACATTTTTTTGGAATGTGGGTCATTGAGTTTTCTTCCCACCTTTGTCATTCGATCCACCGGCTTGAAACTCCATCTTTCGTTTCTTATCACCATAGCCATGGGACCATTCTCAAAACTCCATCTCCACTTTGAGAGCACATCGAACAACTTCTTCAGAACTCCCAAATTCTCGAATTTCAAGAGCCTTTCAAAGGTGTGGTTTTAATCCACTAAATAATCTATCAATTTTGTTATCATTGTTGATAAAAAAACCCGAAGCGTACCTTGCAAGCCTTGTGGAATTCGCTTCATAGGTTGTGACAGCTTCTCCTTCTTTTTTCTTGAGATCTATGAATTCCCTCTCCATCTTTGTGCAAAGAGTCCTTGGGAAATACTTGTTAAGAAACATTGTCTTAATGTCTTCCCATTCCATCTCTTCAATTTCCTCCCTTGGATTCGTGTTCTTTATAAAAGAACATCATTGATCGAATTCTCCATCTAGACGATAAATAGCTAGGGTCTCCTTCTCTATCTCAGAACACTGAAGAATAGAAAAGACCTTCTCCAGGGAGTTGATCCACTGTTCCGCAACTAGTGGATCAGAAGATCCACTAAACGTCGGTGGTTTTTGCCGCAAAAAACATTTGATAGCCAGTTTTTCCCTCTTTGGTGAAGGAGGATGTTCTCCATTATTATGGTTATTGTTCATAACCTGAGATAATTGGGTAAGCATCGGCATGATGTTATGAACTCCACCTCCCCAATCATTGGGGATGTCATTCGGGCAATTGTTGCATTGACCCTCGCACGAGTTGCTGGCCTAGTTTCTCCTGGTTCCCACCATTTTCTAAAATAGAAGTGGTTATAAAAAAACATAAATCAACAAGTCATGAAGATATTATTTATTTAAACAATATATACCAAAAACATAACACATGGGATCCCTGTGTAAATATTCTAATGTGTATATTTGTACTTAGTCTCATGCTAGAGGGTTTCTCTAGTGTTCACAAATCCTAATTCCCAAATTAACTAAACCTTACCTATGATACCAGCTATAGTGACCCTGCCTTTTCTTACATTACTATTACAATATTTAAAAGATGAAAAAAAATTTATTATTATACATAGAGGATCCAATGGTTTAGGGTCTTGGTCAAATTAGGATCAAACATCACAATTACAACATTAAGCATAATCATTTATTTAATTTCGTCTTCTGTAGCTTCATATTGGCACTTTTTTTCTCTTTAGTACATGTAGCCACCTGAGGATATACATCAAAATGGGTGATCTAAAAGCTTATAAAGAGGATAGATAAGAAAAATATACCATGGGGTGAGCATTATCATAATAGAGGAAAAAGATCATGAACATGAGAGGAAGCATAAATAAAAGACTTGAAATGTGGGAATGCATAAAAATGAAACGTCATGTTATTGTGGTTAACTACCACACATAATTGGGAAAAAATCTAGAATCTAGTTCACACATCATTTCACATTTACTCATGAGATTCATCACTTTACCTAATGCATTGGAGCACTGTATAATTCCGGGCGCACCCGTCACATTTAAACATTCATATTGCGCTATATAATCCTGGGCGCACCCGTCACATCATAACATTATAATTTATCATGAATGCCACAATGAGCATATAATTTAAATGAACATAAAAAACCCATGAAAATGAATGGTTTTCATCTCATAATAACACATTCATAAACATTAGGTTCCCAAAATAATGAGGGAATAGCATACATGGTACAAAAACCGTCCACTTTGAGTGAGAAGTAAAAGGTGTGTTCTTGAAAGAATAGTTCTTTTGGAAAAAAATTTATTTTACATTAACACCAGTGGTGAACATGTAAATCCCATATAAGTAAAGATAATGATGGAAATTTTTTTTGAGGATTAATCATATAAAAAATGAGGTGAAAGAGGGACAACCCGAAGGATGAAATTGGGTTCGAGATTTTCAACTTACATTGTATCCGAACGATTACTTCACTTTAATCTACTATATAACCACATTAAATATATTAATTATTAATTACAGAACCTGGTGTACCTGAATAAGGTTTATTATTGTTTCATTATGTTATTTTATCAGCCATTGGATGAGTTATAGTGTTTAAAAACATTGTTCGTGAATGTTTGTTTTCATGGTTTTCTTGAGTGGTTCACTTGTATTATTAAATTGAAGTTAGGGTAGAACATGGGTAAACATCCAGAAATGATATTACATGTTATGAATGATATTAAATGAGTTATAATGATCAAATAATTAAATAAATTAGATCAATGTTGATGAACCATTATATAAGAATTAAATTATGATCATTTGGGTTAATTTGAGAGGTTTTTGGATCACAATGAACTTGTTTTATTTTAACACTTAGAAATATGGACAAAAGTTTGTTAAAAAACATTAAATATGAAATAATAAATATAAAATATTCATTTTAAACCATAAAAATGGTTTCATGAATAGATCTGAAGGTAGAAATGGAAGAAGAAAACATGTTGTTCTTGAAGGTGATAAATTAACACCTCACAAACAACGTTCTCTTTAATAAAATAAAAAGAAGAGTGAAAGGGTTTTGGATGATATAATATCCTTTTAGCATCATAAAATTTCATTAAAAGTATAATACTAGAGTTACAATACCATTTGGATACAAATGGGTGGGGAGATATCAAGAAAGGAACTTGAAATTGAAAAGAATTTAAAGGAAAGAGGAAGGGAAATTACCTCTTGAATCCTCCTCTTGGGATCCACCTTAAGGAAGCTAATATTAGTCTTTTTATGAGACCAAATTCTCTTGGACGTGAGATAAGGGCTAGGTAAGATTTTTGGTCAGAGTTTAGAGAAGGATTGAAGCTTGAGATGTGTGAGGAAATGAGGGTGCGAAGGGTGTTATTTATAGTGGAGGGGAGACGTGTTTCCTTAATATAAAATTCATTAGTTTATTAATTTCACCTATGAAAAGGAATAGTGAGTCTTCAATTTCCAAGAATAGTAATTGTATCATGTGATCCCGAAACAAGTGGGTTTACATCAGCAGAACATCACACATGACTCAATAATTAGCTTATTTAGCTTATTTTTCTAAATTACGGTATGCCACTATTCATAAAAAATTCATGTATTTCAGAAAAACCCAAAATATTTACCCCATCCATTTTTCGAAATGTAGAATGCTAAAATGAATTCCATATTTCAAAAATAATTTTTTATATATGATTAAATAAATATTTAATTAAAATCATAATTTACTTCAAAAAAATTTTTAAAAAATTAAAACTGATTTTATAGTGCTTTAAAAAATTACGTAGCGTCTTCTAAAATTATCTAAAATCTATGATAAATTGATTCAATAATTTATGAATACATTTTAGGGAAATACATTTTCTTTTAAATTAATTAATTACTTATAATTAATTATTTATAACTTACAAAATATCAAAATGTTTACTAAGGTCAAATTGTCAATTTCTAAGATGTCTAAATTTTATTAAATTATTCATTTGTAAGGTTGCTCTTATGTTGGATTATTTACTATTCATAAGGGTCATTATACTATTCATAAGGGTAGGATACTATTCCAAAGGGTATGTTACTATTCACCAAAAAATATTTTTGTTTTATTAGACTCCAAAAATCATCTTGAACACAACCGTGTATGTTAGATTTTCATAATTCATAACACAGAAGTGACAAACTTATGTTTAAAGGTCAATTAGAACATAGTAGATCATTATGTTGTGTATTCTTGTGATTTTATGACATATTTATAAGAAGGGAAATTCCATTGAAAAACTTTGGGACGTTACAAACCAAGATCGAAAAATTATAAAAAAAATAAGTAATAAAATTTATTATATCTTGTAAAATTCCAAAATAAATTTAGCTGAGATTGCAGATATACTTAGTGTGGGACACATTAGGCCTCTTTCTCATTAGAAATAGGTGGAGATGCCTAAATTCCATGGTTAGTGTGTAACAACATGACAAGAAAACCATGGAAAATTAAGTTAATGTTGCAATAACATAAAACTTCTAAATAACACTTACTATGAAATATAATCCCTTGATCATTATAACTATAATATACTAGGTTCCACACCAGTATCATCAACCAATGTGTTTGATGTCTCTTTCTTTGATATTCTAGAAATAAATAGATACACAGAACACCATGTACAAGGAATTATCATGGCAGATTCATTCCCACCAAATGGCATGAGATATCACCTACTGCGAAGGGAAATAAGGGATAAATCCTTCCTCGCATTATCCATTAATTCAATGTCACTCGTGATGCGTGCAACATGTCCTAATTCACCACAAGAATATGTAGTCATTGTTTTCCTCATTACATAAAATTATGTGAATTTTGATATTCATTAATGATAAAATTAAAGTCTATATCAATACACTCATCCATATATAGGAATGTCTTGTGACATATATAAATGTTGATTTCTTAATAGCAGGTCCATTATCATAACCTCCCTTGATGGAGATTATCAAGGGATAACACCATCAAAATGTGTCATAATGTCTTTTGAGCCTTCTACCCTTAATATCCAGTTTCTTTTGTGTCCCATCATAAAATACCATCCGATCATAGAACATGAGTTTATGGAATATTTCAATAGCATCTTGAGAATATCATAATAATTTGGAGCTTCTATGTACTTTTGATGTGGCATGTATCCTTATAACATTATCATATACTATGTCTTGTAGAGGAAAAATCATAGTGTGAAAATAAATTTTATTAAAAATGAAAACATGTAATCATCAAGTACTCATATGTTGGTTCTAGGAAACAAACTCCAACACTTCTGGAATCAACAATTGTTTCCCCCAAAATTAATTCAACTCTTTAGGGTTCTAATAATGTTATATTAAGAGGGAGTATGAATTGCTTCCTAATTGTTTTCATGGATTTAATAAAGAATGTTTTATAATCAACATGTCTCCACATAGAATCTAGGGTCCTTCTTAAATGATAAAATCATTTTCCTTCAAAATCCCACTTAGTTTAAACTCTATTAATTTATAATTCATCATTTTTGTGAAGTGATTACAGCTTTATATTTTATGATTTTCTAACATTCACTTAAATCCATTTTTGTTTTTAGAGAATGATCATGAAAATTTATTTTATGATAAATTTTTCTAGAATATTATTCATATTGTTGGATACAATTTAATTCATTAAAAATAATTTTATAATTCCTAGAATAAATTAACATGCTTTGTGGATTCCTATAGCTTTTAAACTCTATTTCAGGAGGAGTTCCCACTATTTTATATAACCAGTTTATAAAATAATTTTAAACAAATTTGAAGATGAAATTATTTAAAAAGGGAATAAAAATATAAAATAAATGGGTTCTTTAATATTTTTATTAAAATTTGTTTCATTTGATATTTATTTTTAGAGTGCATGAATTTAGGGGGAGAAAATCTGCCTAAATCATGATAAAATAATCTCATTATATTAAATATTTAACATGAAACTTCGATTTTCATACATCTTGAGCATGCGACTTATTAATTCTTCAGAGCATGTCATGAAATTTCATATTTATCTTTGTTTTCTAAGAATGTTCAGTAGTATTTACTATGGATTAGTGTTTAATATAGGGGGATATAAATCTAAAAGCAAGTTGTTTTGATTTTTTTAAAAGTTAAAATTGTTTTGTTTATTTCAGTTTAAAAAAATTTCATTTTATTTATATAAAGGGGAAGTTTTTTTGTTATATTAAAAAGTGGATAATTTTTCATGAATTTTTAATTACCAGAAATAGATATTGTAGAGTGTCTCCATAACTCTTTATGTTTTATTAATTATAGAATTTTTATTTTATTCCCTATAATAAGATATTTGAAAAGTGTTTGAAGATTTCACTACTTGTAGAGGAAAAATGATGTTGAACTGATGTTAATTTTGTATATTGTTTATAAAAGGATTAATTTTTCTTCAATTATTTTAATTTTCATGTTCACTTTTGTTATGTTTCTTATGAACTGATTTTGGAGAAAAATCGACTTCATTATGTGTTATGGAATTACTTATAAACTAATGTGATTTCCTAACTATTTGTAGTGTTGGAAGATCCTAACAAACATTGTAAATCATCCTTATAAAGCTACTAATTAATCCTTTTTGTTTCGTAAATCACCCCTATGATTTCTGAAGGCTATGTAATGTACCTTATAAAAATTAGGTTGTACCTGAGGAAAATGAAATTTTACCAAAAGTATTGTACCCTATAAAGAAAACATGAACTATATGAATGTATACATTATAATTTTTTATACCCTATAAATATTGAATTTCCACTATGTATTGTAAACTATGATGAATGAACCCAAATAAGGATTTATCATATAAAGTATTGAACCCTATGAAGGATGTACCCTACAAAGGATGTACCATATGGTAAGAATGTACCCTAGGAAGATGTAACCTATAAAAATTATATACATTATGAAGATTGAACCATGTGATGAAATGAACCCTACAAAGAACTTATACTCTATGAAGTTGAACCATATGGATATTCAGATTAACACAATGTTTTCTATCTTACAAACTTTGATTTCTTTGAATTATTTTAATCTATTTATATTTATTTAATTATAGTATAAATATAAATATATTTGTTGTGTATTTTTTAAGTAAGTATTTATTTATAGTGATGAAGGATCTATTTTTAAGGAGATTAATTGAGATTTTCATGCACATTAAATAGAGAAAACACATAAACCATTACCTAGGTAATCAGCACCAAACAACTCTAAATTAGTTCATTGAATTCACATGAACGACTGGTGCTTTGGAAATGAGGTACTTTATACGATAGAATATTTGAAGTTATCATGATTAAGATAAATATTTTTTGAAGATGAAATGAACGAATAAACTCTATAAATACAGTTTGATAGATCTTGTGCAAACTGTCATGATATGCATGAGTTATACAACATTTAAAACGGAGGTCACCACTACATATTTGGGTTTACTCCGCATGAAAATTTATCAGAGCTAAAAATTTTGATGATAAAGGGGGTACCCATATCATTTCTAAAAAAAGATACTGATAAAAGGTACTTTTATCACTACTATGTAAATTGTTGATAAAAGTAACCCTTTATTAGTGTTTTTTAGTACTGATAAATGGTACTTTTATCAGCACTAAAATGATTTTTTAGTGCTCATAAATGGTATATTTTATAATATATATATATATTATTAACAATTATATATTAATATAAATATATTTATATTGATATAAATATAATTTATTTTAGAAAATATAATTTATATAATACTAAATATGTCATCACACTTAGTATATAAGATATTTAGTTAAAAATGGTTTGTAAACTAACTCATAATTAATATTAATTAACAATTTTTTAATTATTATCAAGTAATAGTCATTTAATAACAAGCAGATGATATAAAAATTCAATAAATTAATAAATGAACTAAAGTAAGTTGAAAAACATGACTTACACTTCAAATGTTCATTACATCTAATCTTGGTGTCCTTTTGAGCTCATCCATAAATCAAATTTATGTTCGTGAAATGATCTACGACATGGTGATTATGGGAGCCTTGTTTAGCAATTATTCTTGGTCAAAAAGGTTCTAGAAGTCCTCTAAATATATTTTTTTTATCAAGGAACCTTGACTTTTGACCATTTGATGGAATTTCATCCTGGGGGGGTACTTGTTTTATTTTTTCGGTGGGGGGTCAATTTATTTTGAGGTCCTATAGTCATATAGATATTATGGGGTGAAAATTATTTCATTTTTCATGTTGTAGTGTTATTTTTAACTAAATATATACATATATATACATATTTGAATATATTTACACCTAAAAGTTTAATTTTATAAGTCAATATGTAAAAATATTTACATATAAAATATATTTATAAATTTATAAACGATATATAAATATAAAATAATATCCATTTTATTGAAAATAATAATTTATTAATATTTATATACCCATACATTGTATATATATAATGTTCAAATATAATTAAATATACTTTTTGTGGTTGTATTAACAAACAAACAAACACACACACACACATATATATGTTCTAATATATGTATATAAGTATTAATATATAATATATGTAAATAAATATAGATATGTTTACTTATATTTATAGACTATAACATGTGTGTGGGTTTGTGTATATAAATACAAACAAAAACAAATTATAAATATATTAAAAAATAATTATATAAATATATGAATAATTATATGGATAAAAAATGTAACTAAATGTATATAAATAAATAGATATATAAAAAATGTTGAAAAAAAAACATAGAGAAGTGGTAAATAAATATGTGTGTTACGGTGGAGGTCCTAGGTTTGAATCCAAGTGAAAGCGCACATGAGTGTGGCTAGGAGCGGCGGTCTAGCATTGATAAATGGAACGAAGTCCATATGAGTGCTGATAAAATGAGGGGTCCCTCTCTACAAATCTCTCTCCAATTAACAAGAATAATAATAAATTTTTATTTTTTTACTTTTATCACATATTCTTTCAGAACTAATAAAAGTGGATTTCCTTTTTTATCAAAACTAATAAAGGGAATTTCATATACAGATAGAAGTTGGTTTTGTAGTACTAAGTGCGATGTTACATGACGATCCTACTTGTACATTATTATGATCCTTTTTTCTATGATATTTTTTGCTATGTTTCATTTTTGAAACATTATACTACTTATAAATGATGATTCAGGCCACCTTGTCAGCTTGAATTTCACTATATAAATTCTAGTTTTGGGGTATTGTATTCTTCTCAAAAACAAGGTAAAATTCGTGTTGTTCTTCCATGTTGAAAAATACGGGGTTTTTTGGGTTGTGACCTAAGCTTTGTAAAATTCAGTTCTAACGAGTTATGAATCCTCTTCAAAAGTTAGGTCACATTACAGTGTGTTTAATATTCTCTTGATGAGAGTGTGATGAGTATAAATATAACCACTTGGATCCAAACAACTATAAAAATATTTTCACACTTTTTTATTTTTTGATGAATAATAATATTAATTGTGATATAATTTTAATATTTTATTAATTTGCCAATGCATTCTATTCTTGAGTATTTAGTGATATCATTATCCAAGACAAACCTATAGATCATAATAAAAGATGAATATCTAAGGTGGAGTTTTAAATAGAGTCAATGTTGGTGGGAATCATCACCGGTTACACCATATCATTGATGGTGGATTTTTTGTCCACCATCTATATCTTTCATTCCCTATAAAATGTTGGTCACCCCACCATCCTCTTCATACACAAAAAATAAAAGTATAGGAGAAATATAAATATGAATTGTGAGTTTTCCAATGTGATGTGAACTGTAATTTTCATTTTAGAAACAACTCGATTAGAATTTTTTAATGATAGAGTAACAATGAAATTTAAAGATTATTTAATATAAAAGTTGAGTTACAATTATGTTGAATAAAAATTAATATGATATAAATTATTTTTTGTTATATAAAAGTTTCAATAAATGTGATATTAATTATTTTTGAAATGGTTTCACGCAGTTTGGTGGAGCATGCCTTGGATTCACCGTTGCACAAATAGGGTGTCGGGTTCGAGGCATAGTGGTTCATCGGGGAGTATAAGAAACATGAGAACCTGAAGGATGTTTTTAATGGGTTTATAAATTTTATTTTTTTGAAGCGATAGGGCATGGGGTTTTAAAAAAATGGGTCCCGAGAAGTGTGAACTCAGTTCGCACTTCCCATTTCGATAGAGAAGCATGAACGTGGTTCACCCTCCCACCCAAAGAGGTGTGATCTTCATTCAACCTTATATATATATATATATCTGTGTGTGTGTGTGTGTTTGTATGTTATTATTAATTTATCTATCTAATGAATAATATAATATTTATTATTAATATTAATTTCAATTAATAATACTTATAAATATTAGTTATTAATTTGTTGTTGATATAAAATTTTACAAATTTCATAATAAATAATAAATTTATCAATAATGAATTCCATTATTTATTATTAATTACTATTATATTATTATGTTATTTATTATTTAACACTATAAAAACTAATATTTATTATATTTTAATTATAAATATTTGGTAAAATGTTTTTGATATAATTATTGGAAATATATTAATATGTAATTTTTTTATTAATTATCAATTTTATAATTTATTATTAATTATCATATATTATTATGTTTTTACTACAATTAATAGCATTATAGCTAATATTTATTGTATAATAATGTAAAAAAAACAATTTATATGTAGAAAAATATTTAATAGTCACTAATTATAATTTTATTTAAATATTATAATTATAAGTATTTGTAAAAAAATTTGTTATAATAATTAGAAAATTTTTAATACGTAAATTATTTATTGATTATCAATGGTATTATTTATTGTTAATTAATAAAATATTAATATTGTATTAATATAACTATTAGCATTATAGGTAATATTTATTGTGTAATAATGTAAATAAAATATTTTTTTTAGAAAAATAATTACTAATTAAAAATTATTTTATTCATAATATATTATGCTGCATTATTAATTAATTACATATATAAGAATTATACTAATATTTATTATTAATATTAATAATATTTATGGAATTGAAAATAGAAATATTACTAATATTTAATAATTAATTTAATATGGTTATTTATTATATTAATACTTAGTATTATAATCCATATCATGTATAATAAATAATCTTCATAAATTAATTATTAAATATTAATAATATTATTATTTTCAATTCGATGAATATAATTAATATTTAATAATAAATTTATGAATATTATATATTATAGATAATATGGATAATAATACTAAGAAGTATTAATGTTTATTATTTGTTCGAATTTATTTGTATGAATTTACAATTATATCGATTAATTGATGTATGAAACATTTTGTAATATATTACTATGGTTATAAATAATGTATAAATAATGATTTCAAAAACGTATATCATGTATCAATTTAATCTAAATATGTGGCATGGATGCTCCTTTATGCCAGAGATGGTGTACATGAAATGTGTCCATGTCATGTCTATCTATGTCTCAGTTCTCGCGTATACTGCTCTTGTAAATCATCATCGGCACCCACCTCGATATCATACTATGTGGTAAGCATTGGATTTATAGTCTCACTACCTACACACTATGCTATTTCTTAGGATTGTGGTTGGTGGCTGGAACTCTCACAAACATATGAACAAGATGGATGTTATGCTAAGGATATCTACAAATCAGAGGCTAATAAAGAATACAACATAGACTAGTCAGCATCTATCTCTATAACAAAATATTATGTGCTAAGAGACCTTATCTATATCTATGCCTCTGGCTATGGATATGGATTATAAGCAATCGGAGCTGGAGGATAATCTGGTTGATCATGATGATCACCCTCCTCATGTGTCATAGCTACATCCATAACAAATTCCTCACCCCAAACACATATATATATGGTATAGCAGCCTCAATATCTCTCGGATGATCAAATAAAATCCCATGATAAATATCATCCACTAGAGGAAGCAACACTGTCACAGCTCTATGAAAATATTTCTAGTTAAATGTGCATCCCTCTACCAGATCATATATGTGAAGGAGATGGGTGATATAAGCGTCATGTGAAAAAACATTATGTTGTTAAGTAATGTTAATAAAAAACTATTAAACAATGGAAGAAAAAATTATTACCAATTCAAGATATCATTATCTGTATCACATATGAAATCTCACTGGGGACATAAAATACCAGGGCAAAAAATGTAGTTGATAGAATAAATGCACATATACTGTGTCGAGCCCTCATAATCAGAACAAATGACTTTTTTTGACAGTTCAGTATATCCTGCATGATATATAGCATCCCACCTTTTTATAACATAACTTTTCATTAAATTTTAAAAAACTGAGGATCTTTAAGGTTTTGTGTCTTGGAAACCAGGAACTTAAAACATGAAAACATAAAAATTTATTCTTAAACACTTGAAAGGATTCTCCTTATGTTCATCCTAGGTTCATTACTGCATCTCATAACGTGGGGACACACATCAAAAGAATGGGTGAGCAGAAGGCCCAGTAAGGGAAACAATGGGAAACATTTAACATGTGAACTTGAGATACATCAACAATGTCATGAAAAAGAACATTAAGGCACGAGAAAGAAATCATGAGGCATATCATAATATAAATAACATATTTCATAACTTGAAGATTTGGATACAACATTTAACATTGATAATCATTTCTGTTTCACCAAGGCCCATCCCCAAGGTGTCATTAAAAATTGACAAGGTTATTTACCAAGGCGTCGTTAAAAATGGTCATCTCTAGAGATTAAGTCATTACCCAATGCATTGAAGTGCTATCAGGTCGCACCCTTAATTTGTCTTTATTATCATGTGACCCACATAAATCATCATCAATCATTTCATAAACCACCCATAAAGATAAAAATAAACGGGTTTCATTTCATAATCATAACGTTTTTAAAACTACTTTAAAGACATGATCTTTATGTCACTTTAAACCCACAGAAAGGGAAAGTGGGTCTCATGTATGTAAATCCCATTATTTCAAATAGATAATTTTGGTATATATGTGAATACCCATTTAGAAGAATGATCTTTGTGTATTAACTTAATAAAAATATGAATTTGAGAATAAGAGAGAGACATTTTGATACGGAAATTCTGCAGCATAACGACTCTGTTACGAGGTTTTAGAAAACATTTAAAAGATAGTGGACATGGTTCACCCACTAATAAATGATCAATAGAACAGTAGGGGGATAGAATATAATGGATTTAAGAACATGGTAGTGAAATTTAAACGATATACCATATGAAATGAAGACCATGAAAGGAAGACAAAAATAATATTTCTCTTATGAAAATTTGGAAGCCTAACGGCGTCACTTAAACTTTTAAAAAAGAATTGATGAGGTAAAATAGGGTCTCTCATAATATTAACATAAAAGATCAATATGATAGATATATATATATCATAGCCCAACATAATAAAAAGGATCTTTAAAGACTTTACATGAATGTAGAACATTGAAAATGAGAAAGGTGGAGGAATCCCTTAAAATTTCGGCAGCCTAACAGCGTCATTTAATCTTTATTAAAATTAATTGATGAGAGAAAGAGGGGGTCTCTCATTATATGAAAATGAAAAGGGAATTAAGAATAATATAACAGAGCATTTTCCAACATAAGATCATGGATCATATAGAAAATGACATAAAAGAGATTACTTGAAAAGAAAGAGACATGTATGATCCCATACTTTAAAACACAACTCTTAAAACTAAACGGTTGGGACCTTGAGGGATTGGGGGAACCTTGGTAGGACTCCTTGGGAGTTAAGGAGAACAGAACTTCGTTGATGATGATTTGTAATGGCATGGATGAGAGAATGTCTTGGTATTTATAGGAGAAGTGAGGGGACAAGGCATTAATGGCCACGGGACACCTCATTGGTGGTATTGAAAAAACAAGGGGTATTTCCTCATGGTTTTTCCACTTGGGACACCTCATAAATTCTGTTACTATTCACAAGTCGACCATACCTTATAATATCTCATGGAATCATCAGGATGCAGTCATGATGTCATTAAACATACCGAAACCCTAAAACTACATTTTTACTATTCACTGAAAATTCATCTTTCTCAAAAAAATCCCAAAATTTTACCTTAACCAAATATCGATGCTCTGATTATAAATATGATCACCATTTTATAAAGATAATTTTCTAAATATTTTTAATTTAATTTTAATTAAAAAACACTATTCTCCCAAAAAAACTAATACTTGACTAATAATTTATGAAATCGTTATTTACCCATTTTATTGAATCACATTACTTAATAAAGGTGTCTACATTATATTAAAACTTTATTTAAGTGAGATTACTAATCCATTTGGTCACATTACTAATTCTAAGCGTAAAATAACTATTCACAATTTACTATTCATCAAATAATTAAGTTGATTTTTTAGACTCCAAATTTTGTACTAAACATAATTGTAGAAGACCATTGTTTTTAAAATCATTACACATTTTTAATTTTTTAAGGTTAACATAAACATTTTTAAAATATCCTTTCTCTAAAATTCATCAACAATATGCATACTATATTTATCCGGACTTTGAAAATTCATAAAATTCAACATAAGAAGTAATCAAAATTTTTATTTAAAACAAAGGATTACACAAGGCAGTTATGGTCTCCTTACATAGCCCCTTATAACCCCAGCATAGGACCTAAGTGTAAGGTGTTCTAAGGTGAGAGAATCTGAGGACGGCTCAGCCAACATTGCACGAGTAGTAATTTCTATCAGTTTGAACTTCTCACGAAGGCGATTCCATTATAGCTTCACACGATGAAGTTCGTCTTGGGTTTGGTCCAGAGCAAAGCCCAGTGGTGCTACCTCCTTCCCAAGATCCATTAGATGGGCTTCGATTAGCCTGAGAATACTGGATAAGGCCATTGAATCTTCTTTCTATATTAATTAACCATGATCACATGTATTTAGAGACAATAATCGAAACGTTTAGTTTCTAGCGGTCATATTGACCAATGATCATATAACAGTCAAAACCCAACGGTCCCATTTTAATTATACTCATGTTATCAAATGAAACAGTTTTTTTGAGTATAAAAATAAAATAACACACAAAATCAGGAAACAAGATTTATTCAAAATTTCAGGTCGTTACAATGTTACCCCCTTAAGAAATTGCGTGCTCGCAATTTTTAAAATTGGGTGTTTAAATTTCATTGAATGTACCACAATGGAAAAGGTGTCAGTAAAACTATTACATTAATAGAAAGAAAGAGAAGTACAAAGGTCACCCGAGTTAACCCATACTAGGATTCCATGTAGGAAAATATAGATATGGAAGAGAAAACAAATGGTCATGTTTTGATGGAGATTGATAGAAATCATGATTAGGAGAAAGATAACTACCATAAAATCACGACGTTATGATAGGTTAAACGGTATTTGATTTCTTAGTAGGAAACTTTAACAGACAACATTTTTATTTTATGTTCCTTTTTTTAATTTTTAGTAATTAATTTACTACATTGAATAAAAACACAAGGAAATATACTTACCTTCAAGTAGAGTTTCATCCTTTAATATGTTTCTACCAAGACTAATCTTTTCTCCAAACAAAGAGCATTCAAAAACACTTAGTCACATCAAAAAAACAAGAACCATCTTCTAGAGAATCACATATTCCAAAAAAAATTATCTATCTATTTCTTCTATTTTTAACATTATCCCAAAGACAGAAAGGGTAAGATAAAACAACTCTTCAACAGAAAGAATCCCATGGGAAGGGAAACTACTTTTAATCTTCAAAATTCCATGGTACTTCCCAAAGTTCATCATAGATCATTCCATAAATAAAACTGTCCTTAAAATTCCTCAAAATAATCCAAAATACGATAAAAACCCAAATATATGAAGTATTTGATATCATAGTCTTCCAAGATAAGATTTATCGTTCATCTCCAAATAGCATCGACCACTCTTGAGGTCTCATAACAAAAGAAAACAACCTAATCCCATTTTCCACAATATAGGTTAATCATTTCCATAAGTAACCTACATTACCATAAGTTCAACCTAAATTCATCGATTATTCGAAATATAAGTCAACCATTACTTCCCAAAGGAAAATACCATAGTAATTTATTTACCGTGATCATATAGGGTTCCCAAATTAGTGAACGTCTTCCAAAATAATAATCATCATTAAATCCCCTAATCAATTTTTTTACGAAGAACTACTTCACAACATCAACATGTGACACATAACAATAGATGTTTTCCTTAATGATATAAAATCATCTTAGGTAGTGAATCGATGATCATAGAAAATATATGAAATATTCTCATAGAGTACAGACTAAAATACAACATGACATAGACAATTATTGCGAAGCAGTTACATGTACTTCACTCATCATGATCCATCTCAGCATAGGAATTGCATTGTTCCCTTTTCCTTGAAGATTGTTGATTCTCATCATGCTTCTCATCCCTTACAAGAGAGCATTGCCTTGGATAATGTCCGGCTTCTCCACATTTACGACATTGAAAAGTATAAGGTACATTAGATTGAACCTTATCTCCCTTCATCACATTATCCATTTTTTAATGAAATTGCCTACCTTTGCCCTATAACCCCACACTTAAAACATCTCTCGGTTCCTTTGTGACATTCTCCTTGGTGCCTCTTCCCATAATTTTTTCAAAAAAGAAATTTGGTCTTCTTTCCCTTATAAACATTATCAGATGAACATCCTTAAGACTTTGTCTTCTTGTTCTTTGATGAATTTGGGCATTCAACTAGGTATCAATTATTAATTGTGATTTTTGATAGCTGGTTTGGCATAATCACAATATTTTCAACCTGATCTGTCGTCATCTCTATCACATTAATAGGGAAATCGTCACATTTCCTATCACATTGGTTGTTGGGACATGCTCTTCCATTTCCCACCATTAACTAAGAAAAGAACGTATAATTAGGGGGCTTAAATACTTAGCCAATAATCATGAAATGGAAACATTAAGAATAGAAGGATAAACTTGTAGATGAAAAGTATATCCTAACTTGTGATCCCCTAGGTTCCAATCTAGGTTATCTATGATCATATTCTCTTATGTGAATATTTATTTTATTTTATTTTCGTTCCTTTAAAAATGGTTCATACTAAGCTTATGAATTTACCAAAGCATATCCCCCGGGAGTGTCGTAACCAAGAGTGCAGCAAGACCCGCTGTCATGTACGAGTTACCGTTTGAGTCTTGCTCAAAGCGTTATTTTCGTGTTTTACCCCTATGTACATCTGTTCCAGAGCCACCTCTACCTGCTTGTATCCAGACAAGGATGTATTTTCTTGGAAACCCCTTACTCAATACTCACCAAAATACCAGGAAGATTTCCTATATTTAAAATTTTCTATATTGTTCTTCCTAGTGTTTTCATATCCTAATTTTCACAAATAACCAAACCATCCTTTGATACCAACTATAGCATCCCACATTTTTTTAACATAACTTTTCATTACATTTTACAAAACCGAGGATCTTTAAGGTTTAGTGTCTCGGAAACCAGGAACATAAAACATGAAAACATAAAACATTATTATTAAACACTTGAAAGGCTTCTCATTATGTTCGTCCTAGTTTCATTACTACATCTCATAACCTGGGGACATTCATCAAAAGAAAGGGTGAGAAGAAGGCCCAGTAAGGGAGACAAGGGGAAACGTTTAACTTGTGAACTTGAGATACATCAACAATGTCATGAAAAAGAACGTTAAGGCATGAGAAAGAAATCATGAGGCAGGTAATAATAAAAATAATGTATTTCATAACTTGAATATGTGGCTAAAACATTTAACATTGACAATGATTTCCGTTTCACCAAGGTCCATCCCCAAGGTGTCTTTAAAAATTACCAAGGTTATTCACCAAGGCGTCGTTAAAAATGATCATCTCTAGAGATTAAGTCTTTACCCAATGCATTGGAGCGCTATCAGGGTGCACACTTAATTTGTCTTTATTATCATGTGATCCACATATATCCTCATAAATAATTTCATAAAAAACCCATATAGCATAAAAGAAATGGGTTTAATTTCATAATCATAATGTTTTAGAAACTGCTTTAAATACATGATCTTTATGTCACTTTAAACACACGAAAATGGAAAGCGGGTCTCATGTATGTCAATACAAGAATTTAAAATAGAAAATTTTGGTATATATGTGAATAAAACTTTAGAATAAAGAGCTTTGAGTATTCACTTAATAAAATAAATGAATTTGATAATAAGAGAGAGACCTTTTGAGACGGAAATTCTGCAGCATAACGTCTATGTTACGAGGTTTTAGAAAACATTGAAAAGAGAGGGGACATGAGTCACCCACTCATAAATGATAAGTAAAACAGTAGGGGGACATAATATAAAAGATTTAAGAAGATGTTAGTGAAATTTTAACGATATACCAAATGAAATAAAGAACATGAAAGGAAGACAAAAATAATATTTCTCTTATGAAAATTCGGCAGCCTAACGGCGTCACTTAAACATTAAAAAAAAGAATTGACGAGATCAAATAGGGTCTCTAATCATATGAAAATAAAAAATAAGTATGATAGATATATACATCATACCCCAACATAATAAAAAGGAACTTGAATGACTTGACATGAAATTAGAACTTTGAAAATCAGAAAGGTGAACGAACCCCTTAAAAATTCGGTAACCTAACGGCATCATTTAAACATTCATAAAATGAATTAATGAGGGAAAGAAGGGGTATCTCATCAAATGAACATGAAATGGTCAGTAAGAGTAATATAAAAGATCATCCTCCAACATAAGATCATGGAGAATAAAAGAAATGACATAAAAGAGATTACTTGAAATGAAAGAGAGAGGTAGGATCCCTTACCTTAGAACGTAACTCTTAAAAGTCAATGGTTGGGACCTTGAGGGCTTGGGGGCACCTTGGGTGAGGAGACCATAACTTCGTTGAGGATGATTTTGGAATGGCAAGGATGAGATAATGGCTTGGTATTTATGGGGGAAGTGAGGGGACAAGGCATTAATGGCCAAGGGACACCTCATTGGTGGTATTGGAAAAACAAGTGGTATTTCCTCATGTTATTGGCCACTTGGGACACCACATACCTTATCTAACTATTAACAAGTCGACCATACCTTAAAATATCTCATGGCATCATCATGATGCAGTAATGATGTCATTAAACATAACGAAACCTTAAAACTGCAATTTTACTATTCATTGATAATTCTTCTTTCTCAGAAAAATCCCAAAATTTCACCTTAACCAAATATCGATGATTAGATTACAAATATGAACTCCATTTTATAAAAATAATTTTCTAAATATTTTTAATTTAATTTTTAAATAAATACACTATTCACCGAAAATTCATTTTTTTCAGTAAAATCCCCAAAAATTACCATAACATAATATCGATGCTCTGAGTTCAAAAATAAAGTCCATTTTATAAAAATAATTTTCTAAATATTTTTAAATTTATTTTCAATTAAAAAACACTATTCACCTCAAAAAACTAATATTTGACTAATAATTTATCAAACCATTATTTCACCATTTTATTGAATCACATTACATAATCAAGGAGCCTAGATTATATTAATAATTTCTTTAAGTGAAATTAAGAATCCATTTGGTCACATTACTAATCCTAAGCATAAAAACACTATTCGTAATTTACTATTCATCCAAAATTAAGTTGATCTTATTAGACTCTAAATTTCGTACTGAACATAACTGTAGAATATCATTTTTTGAAAATAACTACACATTTTTAATTATTTATGGTTTACATAAACATTTTTAAAATATCCATTCTCTAAAATTCATAAAAAATATGCATACTCTATTTATCATGACTTAGAAAATTCATAAACGTAATCATAAGAAGAAATAAAAATTTTTATTTAAAACAAATGATTACACAAGGCAGTTACGGTCTTCTTACATAGCCCCTTATAACCCCAGCATAAGACCTAAGTGTAAGGTGTGCTAAGGTGAGAGAATCTGAGGGCGGCTCAGCCAACATTGCATAAGTAGTAATTTCTATCAGTTTGAACATCTCGCGAAGGTGATTCCGTTCTAGCTTCACACGATGAAGTTCGGCTTGGGTTTGGTCCAGTGAAAATCCCAGTGGTGCTACCTCCTTCCCAAGTTCCATTAGATGGGATTCCATTGGCCCGATACTACTAGATGAGGCCATTGAATCTTCTTTCTATATTAATTAACCAAGATCACTTGTATTTAGAGACAATAATCGAAACGTATAGTGTCCAGCGGTCATATTGACCAATGGTCATATAACAATCAAAATCCAATGGTCTCATTTTAATTATACTCATGTTATCAAATGAAACAGTTTTTTTGAGTATAAAAACAAAATAACACACAAAAATCGGAAAGAATATTTATTCAAAATTTTGTGTCATTACATGATATCTCCTCCTGTCAAAGTTTGGCTTCCCTGGAATATTCAGGGAATTAAGTGAAGGTAACCAACTTGGTGGTACATTAATGGGTTGATAGAATCAAAACTGCCTCATAACCCTATCACTATGATTCCACTCAACAATATTAAAATGAATCAGAGGAACAATGCATGATCTGACAACAAGAATCACCGTTCAATATGGTGGGAGACTCTGGATGATTGCCTTAGTATATTGAATCCATTAAATTTGAAAAAATTAATAATAAATTAATAAGTGAAAACATTTATAGTATAAACTAATTATTTGACTATATAATTAATAAACACATACGTCATCTGGGTGAAGACTATCTAGCAGATGTTTGTAAGTGTGAACATCATGTTTGGGTGTATCTAAATATTGATGTTCCTGACTCCACCTGTACATAAAATTTTTATAGTTGTATTTCATAATAGAACATTAAAAATTTAATTTTGATATTATAAGGAAGGAATAACATACCATCATCCATGCGGATACTCTACTACAATATAAATAGACAATAGTGCACATGCATGTGAAGCTAAGTGAGGGATGTGCTCTCGTATCCACATCTGTATAAGAATAACACATCTTGTGATCTGAATATTATCGATACACCATATGCTAAATAACACCATATATCTATATATGAGACATGAGGACCCCCAGGTATATATCCATTCCATTTCTAGGTTTTCCAATAATGGTATGTATATAAAATTTACAAATGTAGTAGAATGATCAAAAAATATCATGCCACCAATTAGACACAAAATATATTCACGTGAAAAACCCAGCATAATGATCTCGTCAGCATCATTAGCTAGATGAGGGAATTACTCATATATCCAAGGCATTGGTAATCTAATACCAACAACGAAACTTATTTCGTCATGGACCTCAATGCCCAATCATCAATGAACCATCTCAAACCAATCTACACTCACGTAGCCTATCATAGTCACACCATCTATGGGGAGGCCCAACATAATGGATGCATCCTAGAGGGTAATATTCATATCCTCCTATGTAAAATGTATTGTAAGATTTTCTAGATTCCATATCTCAATAAGCGCAGCAATGAACTGATGGTCAGAAAATTTGAAGTCGTACATCGCTACACCGTAAAACCCATCATGTTGAAGATGAGGGAAGATAGAGGTAGGTGGTGCAAAATGATGGAAATGATGAGATCTACATACACACAAAGAAAGAACTGTACACCCCTCTAAAAAACCCATGGAACATACCTATCCTTCATTGTGAGAAATGGAGGACCCTCTATTTGTAAATTTTATATCATCATTACTTTTTATAGTTAATTAAATAAAATTAGTAAACTATTTTTTTAACTGCAACAATAAATATTACATAGAAATATTGCATGTATAATTCAGCATTATGATAAAAAAAGAGGAAAAAAAATATATGTGTCTGGTGAATTTGGATTTGTATATAATTTTCTTGTCTTTATGTTATTCAATCATGTTTAATTTATTTCTAAATATTTATATGTAAATCATTCAAAATTAAAATCCCACATAAAACATGTGGTTTCATGATATATTCAATCGAACGTAAGAATTAAAGTATATATGTGAAGACAATTCATTTAGAGTTTGAACCTATTTTTATTCATTTTCATTGTCTATTTAATTCTTATAATAGTTAAATTATCACTAAATTCTTTCTGATTGATTCCAGAAATGAAACAAACTAAATTAGCTATAATTTAGAAATGGAGAAAGTCAGAAATAAAATTATTTTTTAACGAAATGTCTACATAAAAAAATATATATACAAATTCATGATAAAATACATATAATTGTTCATGGATGATGGAAGGTGGAGATGTATCCTTCCACTTGGGGAAACATCTTACGAGTATGCCCTTATGAATGAAAAATGTTGCATCGTTGTCCCCTTCCCCATTACTGAGGCCAGTCTATCTCATTTCTGATTCAAGTAAACTTTGGTCCCCCTGGGGGTGTGACATGGTAATAACATTCCAATAATTTAAAAATGATTGAAATGAAAAGAAAACATAAATAAAAAACCAATAATTCAAAACCTGGAAATATTACAGATGATGACGCATGCATATCATGGGGTGTGGCCAAAATCAATTACAATTTTTCCGAGTGTGGAAAAGTAGCTGAAGAAGGTCTTCTCACTTGAGGAACCTTATCAGTTTGTTTCATTTTACCTAATTCACCAAAACTACATATTTTTGTGGTTTATTAAATAAAATAAAATAGAGATATTTTTTTGGGTTTTGAATATTTAAATCAAATGACATGTAAAAATAGAATTAAAATAATCCTAGAATTTTTATACAGAATGAGGTATGGAAGAAAGGACTTTGGATTGGTTTCAATTTTGGATTAAATCATTATTATCTTTTATATGATTAATTTTAGTTCAATAATCCAAACATGAAATAACATGATTAAACTGCAATTATTCACTTATAAATTGTGAAAATCAATGAATTCCTAAACAATATCAATTCCACCTTCTCTTTTAATCAAGGTTGATGACACATCTTGGTCTAATATGTGTCATCTTCCAAGACACAACTCAATCAATTTTGTTTCATCCATTGATTAGTTCAACTCCGTCATGTGAAGAAATAACCAATAGAGAAAAGGAAATTTAATGAGAAAAAATAATAGAATTGATTGAGTTTCATGTCATGGGTGGGAAGTCACCACATCGGGGACATTCGCCTCACCCATGCTTGCAACATAAAACTATTACAAACTTGAAATAAAAATTAAAGAAAATTCAAGAACACCATAACATTTCCCATAGAAAGCCTCAGGATCATCCTATCATTTTCGATAGTAAGAGATTACTTGGTAGAAAATGATAGAAGAAGAGATAAAATAAAATAAAAATATTGAATAAATTTAAAAAGAATGTTATGAGAAATAAAATAATATATTAAAAATAATAGTGTTAAGAGAATAAAAGAATAAAATAAAATAGAATTGGGATAAGAGATAGAGAGATAAAAATAAGGATAAAGAAAAGAAATAAAATATATAATTTATAAAGAAAGATAAAATCAATATTATTATTATTATTCAGAAAATAAATGTATTTTTAGAAGAAGGAGAGATAGAAGAAAATTAAATTTTAAAATAGAATGTTAAATTAATTATAATTATAAAAATAATAATAATTTAATATTATATTTATCAGTATAATTAATATTAATATTAATAAAAATAATATTAATTATTAAAATAATAAAAAAATAAACAATATCGATGGATGGATAAATAATTTAATAAAAATGCATGAATTATTTTTATTAAAACTAAACTAAAATTAAAATTAAAATATAAAATAAAATCTACAACTTAAAAAAAGAGGAAAAAAATTAAGAAGAATAAATGGGGAGGAAGAAGATGTTGTAGTGTGGCACCTTGGTGGAGATCTCCTCCTCGGTGGTCAGCTGATGGTGTGTTATGATTTTCAAAGGAGGTGGTTTCCTCTTTTTAAGGCTAGAATGTTCTTCCGAAAGATTTTACATGATAGCCCCACTAAATGGGAAAATTGGGTAATGGTGTCTTCATAAAAGTTGTTAATAAATGTATTTTTCATTTCTCCTCCAATGTTCGGCTTCTTTCTCCATGTGTTTAGATATTTATGCCCATTTTACTCTATGATTTTATTCTGCCCAGGCAGACTCTTCATATTCCACATTTTCAGTTTCACATGTATTAATGGGCGTGAAAATGGTTGATTCCAGAATATACCCCTTCATTAATGTTTTTTATAAATTTCTTTCTCATTTTGGCTCCAAATTTTAGCTTATCTGGTCAGTCCATTTAGAATCCATGGTCCGAACATCAAAAATCTCCAGATCTGTGCACAGTTTCCAACTAAAAACATGTGAGCTGGTTTTGGGATTTCAAATGGTGGATTTAGCTTTGGGTCTAGAATAATTAAATGAATCGTAGGATGGATATAATCATAAATAATGTAATACCATAAATTGGATTGATAATTTATAAGTTATGATAAATAAACAAAGTAATTAAAATATGTCAAAATTACAGAATTTTGCAGTTTTCATATTTTATCCCATTTTAATTATATAATTAAAATTACCATTTATTTTTATATAAAATTAAAATCGAAGGGTTTTTTCATTTAAATTAATTAATAAATCAATATAATTTAAAAACAATTACCTTTACTTTGGTTTTGTCAAATACCCCCACTCTTAAACCTTGTTTTTCCCCAAGCACAAAATCTCCACAATGAGTTAAAGAGGGAAATGATGTTATCAATATTCAAATTTTAATGAGATAAAAACAAATAATTATCAATGTTAAATCAAGTTATCGAATTTCAAATAAAATATCAATTTAATTTCTCATTTTTCAATTAAACAATAAATTCAAGCATTTTTCTTTTCCCCTTAGAATGATAATGGAACTTTTCCTTTCATTCATTGAATATTCTCTATTAATTATTATTAAACATTCCATTTCATTATTTACATCACTTTTTAATCTTTTATCTCATCTCTCATGATATGATTCAATTATAGTGATGTTCATATCATGAAAACATTATCATTATCCATAGGCATTTAAAGGAACTAATTTCTCTTATTTGTAAACAAAAAGGGAACATAAAATCATGAGGTCTTGCAATAAAGGTTCAAATGACTCTAGGGCTTAAGGATGTTAGGATTTTATTCTTTAAAAATTAAGGCTCCATGAAGAGGTTTATATCTTAAATTTCAATTTATGATATCAAAAATGAAATATCAAGGAATTCTCCCCTCAAAGTAGTATCTCCCACTTCCCCCTAAAACATGTAAAGAAATGATCATGAATAATGAAAGAATAATTAATGATGTGAACCTTCAGGAAATCTTCTATACTTTTATAATTTTATTCCTTTTTCAATGTATTTTTTTCATTTTTTTTCAAAAAATTATTCTTAGATAAAACATCACATCCACCACCTAACCACTTATGATAAAAATCATCAGTCTATAAATGGTAATTTTTTATTCTTCTATGTCAGAATCCATTCCCTTTTTTCAGATTTTTTTTTTCAAGAAGGAAAAATAATTTAGTACATTGAATGAATAAACCCCCTTTATTTATTCCCACAATATCACCCCACACATCTTCCTTACAATTTAAATCATCACATCCACCAAGAATCTCTTCACCCACACACTTTAACTTTCAAATTTCATGAAAATACCAAGAGTAGGGTAAGAATGGATAAAAATGTCTTGAAAACATTGCTCATCCCAATAAAAGTTATTCATGGTCTCTATGGGATAAACAAGGACTGATGTAAAGGTGGTATTTTAAGTTTATGTGTATTTTAAAAAGATTCCTCAATCATTATAAATTTGTTTTTGTCTAGTCAAATATTTTACAAGTTCAAATACAAGTTCTAGTAGGTGGCATGTCCCAAGATCACACAATAAATATGCTTATGAATAAATATTAATTACTTGGTCAAAAAATACTCCTAAGAATGAGAATATGGCATTGGATAATTAATCAGTTCTTGATTAATAATTAAAAATCAATTTACATGAATTTTAGAAATTCAAATCTTGAAAAAATTATGATTGGGAAATTTTATTTACATGAATCAATTAATTATTTAAAATCATAATTCCTTATTTTAATAACTATGAAAAAATTTTATAATTTATTTATCCATTTTACTCATTTAATCTTATTAACATTGATATATAAAAGATAGAATCACCAGATTCTTAAAACTCATGTCTCCTAGATAAGTCAAGTAAAACATGAATTCAATTGTGGACATGAAATTTTCACTTTAATGCTCAAAACAAGATCTACTAAAATATATAGAGAGTTTATAATATAAAACAATAAAAGTGAACTCCCATTATTCGGAAGATTAATACTTATCCCTCACTGTTAATGACCGCCTTCTTCTATTATATTCCTATAATAGAAAATTACACAATTAAACATTAGGATCATGTCATTAAAGCTTAAAAAGATCTGTGGGAGTGGGTTGCATGATGAACTACTTCATGAGAAATGAAATTGAAATCTAAATTCCAAGAATGAAAATGAAAGGGATAATTCTTTTTTATGATCCCCCAAATAGGCCGTGAATTTTTACTACCACCAGAGGGTAGTTCCAGTTGTTATTCAAAATTAGATGGTGGATGAAGCTTCTTTGATTTGAACCACCACATGTATCTTTTCCTAGCATTATAATTATTCTTCTGGGTGAGGAATGATCCATGGGTAGAGTACATCAAATTCCCCCCGACACAATGAGGTATATATTTCATGACAGGGGTAGGGTTCATTTTAAATCATCCTCCTTCTTTGTTTCTACATGTGGAACCTCGTACTTCCCTACTAGTGTTGGATTACTATGTGCTACATGTATTGAATGATCAAGGGGAGAATATGACGATTACTCTACTTTAATAATATTTTTATTTTTATATTTAATAAGTAATTTCTCCCTTTAAAAATGAGAATCCTCTTTTCTTCATTCCTCAGGCTCAACTACATGGATCTGTCGATGGGGCTCCTTGAATGTATGTTCCTTGAAATTAAGGAGCTCTATGTGTTCCTCTACATGTAGAAGTATTTGTTCTTTATCCTAATCTAATGCATAATAATTGCTGTCAAAATATTAAAATTCAAAACAATAGGAAGTGATTCATAATTGAGTTTCAATAAAAAATGAAGGGAGGGAGTATGAGAAAAGATCAACTTCCTATCTTTGTTTAGATTCAATCAATTCATTAGTATTAAGTTACTCTTGATGTAGATTCTTAGTTAATGGGGGAAGGTAGCCCAGATACTCCATCTTCACTTCAAATTCCATCAGTTATGTGGTGTCTTTATTCACTAATGCTAGATATTCTTCTTTTTAAGGGGTGAAGATATCAAGCAGTTCCACACATTCATTATAGAAGTCATCCAATTCTAGATTATCTCCCACAAGTAGATC
The DNA here is from genome assembly GCA_963277665.1 of Viscum album. Classification (NCBI taxonomy): domain Eukaryota; kingdom Viridiplantae; phylum Streptophyta; class Magnoliopsida; order Santalales; family Viscaceae; genus Viscum; species Viscum album. The sequence goes on from OY728140.1 coordinate 317,383,272, forward strand.
AGTAGTCATCTTTCTCATTTTCCTCCTCAAGTAATAAAAGTGTCTCATCTTCTGGTTAAATCTTAGACTCAGGTTCTTCTAATGATTCTTGAAAGTATGCAGTTATCCAATCCACTTGTCCTTGGAGATTTTGCAACTTTTCAACAAGCCTTTGAATATCATAGTTGAGTTTGTGTTTTGGAACTTGGTCCTAGAAAAATTCTCAAGTGAATTGTTCAAAATTATTGGGAGGAAAGGATGAGCACTCATTTTGTGTCCTTTCCACTTCTTGATATAATTTTGGGACGTAATCCAAGAATTTGGTGAGCCCTCTAGCCAATATTTCAATCAATGAGTTCTCGAGGGTCTCCTTGAGATCCTGGATGAGGTTTTTGAATTCATCCTCTTTTTAAATTTGGATTCGAGTCCCCCTTATTTTTTTATCACATAATAAAATACCATCTTCTATAGATGAGTGTCCTTCAACTACTGGATCTTTCACCTGAGATTAATTGTTCCATGAATTGAAGTAATTATCATTTGAAAACATCATGGATATATATTTTTTAGTTTTTATTTTTATAAAAGTAGTTAAATCTATCTAAAATGTGAAAATAGAAATAGTAAATAAATAACTAATTGGATCCCTGACAAAAAATCTAGTTTTTACACACACCTGTCGTGGGGTGTGGTAAAAAATAATTATAATTTTTCTTAGTGCTGTACAGTAGAAGACTAGGGTATTATAATTTTAGAAACCTTATCATTTTATTACACTTGCTTTATTTAATTCACATACACTACATCATTTTATTGTTTAATAAAATAAATAAAATAATGATAAATATTTTTAGTGTTTTGAATATTTAAAACAAATTACATGAAAAAAGGAAAATTAAACTATCATTAAGTTTCTAGAAAAAATGAGTTGTGGAAGAAATGACATGGTCTTGGGTTTAGTTTTGCATTCAATCATTATTATATTTTATATGATTGATTTTAGTTTGATAATCCAAACATGAAATATCAGTTTTGATCTACTATTATTCATTTATAAATTGTGAAAATAAATTAATTTCTAAGAAATATCAATTCCACCGCCTAGTTAAATCATGGTTGATGAAAAATCTTGGCCTAATATGTTTTACATTCCATGACCCAACTCAATAGATATCATTTTATCCATTAATTAGTTCAACTCCATCATGTGAAAAAAAATCAACAATACAAAGATGGAAAAGTAATAAGAAAATGAATAGAAAAGATTGAGTTGCATGTCATTGCTGTGAAGTCACCACATCGAGGAAATTAGCCTCACCCATGCACGCTACTCAAATATATTACAAAAATAAAATTAACTTTAAAGAAAATTCAAGAACACCTTACCCCCAGCCAAGGCTCAGGGTCAGCCTCTGATTTCTGAAAGTAAGAGATCACTTGGTTGAATATAAAAGAAGAAGAGATAAAACAAAATAATAAGATAGAATTACTTTTAAAAAAATTTAATGATTAATAAAATAATTAATTAAAAAATAGAGGTGATAGAATAAAAAATAAAATATAATTTAATTATGATGAGAGGGAATGAAAAATAAAATAAAATAAAGAAAAATAAAATAAATAAAATATAGAATTTATAAAGAAAGTTAATATAATAATAATAATAATAATTATTATTATTATTATTATTATTATTATTATTATAACAAAGAAATTAATTGTATTTAGAGAAGAATGAGAGACAGAAGAAAAAAAAATTAAATAAGAATGTTATATTGATAATAATAATTAGAATAATAATAATTTCATAATAATTATAACACTATTATTATTATTAATATTAATATTAGTACTACAAATAGTAATAATTAAAATAATAAAATTTAAAAAATATGGATGGATGGATAAACAATTTAATAAAATTGCATGATTTATTTTTATTAAAACACAATTAAAATTACAATTACAATTTAAAATATAATAAAAAACAAAAACAAAAAAAAACCAAAAAGAACAAAAATTAAGATGAATAAATTTGGGAGGAAGAAGATGGTGCAGCATAGCTCCTTGGTTGAGATCTCCTCCTTAGTGGTCTATTGATGGTATGGGATGATTTTGAAAGGAGGTTCTTGCATCCTTTTATAGGATATAATTTTATTTCAAAATTATCTGCATTTTAGTCCCATTAAAAGGGCGAATTGGGAAATGGTGACCTCATAAAAGTTATTCAACAGTGTCCTGCACATTTCCCCTCATAAGTTCAGTTTCATCTATAAGGGGTAGAGAGAGTTATGTCTGTTTCACTCTGAGAATATATTTTGTCCAGATAGACACTTCATATTCCACATCTTTGGTTTCTCATGCATTAATGGCCTTGAAAATGGTCAATTATCATGTGGACACCTTCATGTATGTTTTTAATAATTTTATATGCGTGTCTCCTCAAAAGTTTTTCTTATTTGGTCAGTACATTGTAGATTTATGGTCCCAAAATCAAAATTCACCCGATCTGTGCACAATTTTCAAGGCCCAACTTCTGATCTTGTTTTTGGCATGAAAATGGTGGATTTGTCTTTAGGTCCATAAGAATGAAATAAATCACATGATGTATAAAATCAAAAAAAAAATCACACCAATTACAATTATAATTTAAAATTTATGATCAAAATTCAAGACATTAAAATACTTAAATATTCCAAAATTTAGAAATTTTCATATTTTAGCATATTTTCATCTATATTTAAAATTACCCATTATTTTAATAAAACATTGAAATCCATGGGTTTTATCATTTAAGATCATGAATAAATAATCAGAATTTGAATAAAGAATTATATTTAATTTTGTTATGTTATACGATTGTCGGATGATCAGAAAGCAAGTAATACACTACAAGAAAATCACCACATAGCATCGGTTTTTTAATATGGTTGTGGTTTAAACCACAACCATATGCTTTTATGATAATTTCATAAAACCACTACAAAATCCGGATTCAGCATCTAACACATGGTGGTTTCTTTAATTTAGAGGAGGTTTCTAGAAAGTGAGGGAGTAAACACATTTAGTGGTAGTCTTGGTGGTTTTAGAGGTGGTTTTATGCGGACAAAAATTTAATGTATTTAGTGGTGGTTTTAACCGCCGTTAAAAAATTTCCTTTTTTCACATTAAATATGACACTAAAACCACAATAACTTTTGCTCAATAATAACCCTCATTTATTTTGTGGTGGATTTAACTGCCACTGACAAGAAAATCCCATCCCATAGCGGCTGTTTAGACAACCACTAAATATGGTAAATTTCAAAAGTGGTAGTTAAAACCACTTCTAAATATAGAATTACAAATAAAAAAATTCTACAGATTCTACAGCCGCAATACCAGTACCCTGAAAAAAACCACGTGCAGAGAACATATAACAGAATAATATAACCATATAACAATGTTCAGTAGTCAACAATATAACAATGTTTCACAAAAAAACCATGTACAAAGAACATATAATAGAATAATCTAAACCATGGCATCCCAACCATCTAACAATGTTTCATAGATCTAAATCTAAGACTTTAAACTATATAGAACCAACTTCTGAGTTTTAAGACTTAAAATTACATAGCACAAACTTATAATCTATAATAATTTAAACTACCTAGCCTAACATTGACCATATTGGACCAGTATATACCAAGCAAGATATTCTATCCCTTTCCTGATAGTACATTCTATACTAATGATGATCATCTACAACACTAATTTTCAAAACAACATATGGCTAGATTCTTTGTTTCATGGGATACAAAGAGAATCCAAAATCTTATATCTTAGTCCCATCCCAAACAATGACAATCCTCGGTGCCTTCCCCTTGATAATGGGGTTGAATCTCTCTTATATATATACTCACTCAATGTGCTCAAGAACATAGTGGTGTATCTCCCAAAGAGTTGAAATCTACCAAAAAAGCATCTAATTTTCACCACCAAACAGTAGGTCTCCCTCAATTTGGATCCCCATCATCCTCTATGTATTACTCTCCCCTATAGTAATGGCACATGTCCAAGATAGGAACACCTACCATATAGGGAATAGAACTCAAAGGATCTCTTGTGAGAAGTGATCATTCCCATGTTTCAAATCTTTTCAATAGCCAACCCAACATTTGTGGGGCCCATCCTTGAATGACATGGCTGTGGGGATTGTGTCTCCGACATAAATAAAATAAACAACATAATAGTAAGTCCAAAATACTAATATACACATCCTAACATAAATCAAATGAAACTATTAAATATCATCATCATCATTATGAAACATCGCTTACTTCATAATTCACCAATTATAGACTCAATAACTTACTAAATAATGAAGCCATTTCAAATTCCAATGCCTTTATCAAACATGGGAAATCATGAAAATGGTAGGTCATTAAAATGTTTGGTGACTACTCTGTGCCACACAAGATACATGATACAAGATAATGAACAAACCCTATATTTCCATATTTTCCAACCGATCAACAAGACCACTAATCATTGTTTGATAATGAACATTGCTTGTCACCCTCTCCACCTCCATCTCTTCTTCCTGCTACTGGCACATGTATGACAATTATATTGAAAATTAAATAATGTTTTATATTTATATTTAAACGTAAAACCAATAAATGTTTTGAAACTAAATTATTTTGATGTTGTGTGATTTACCTGATCACCAACCATCATTAATTCAATATCACCATATACATATCCAGGTCTCTTCTAATATAAGTCAACCAATGATTTCTACAAAATAGATTTCTAAGACCCATGTTGCTCAATTGTGTTTTTCATAGAAACATAATCTCATTGAGCATCTCGAAAACAACCAGGCGTATATGCTACTTCAATCACCAAAGGACTTCTAAAGACCTCATATGGTAAGGGTCCTAAACCCATCCCACACACTAGACCAGGATTCACCTTCCCAAGAACCTTACCAACTAGGTCATCCAGGGAGACTGAGTAGGACTTCACGGGATTGGAATCCCATGTTTCTTTAATTTTTAACTATAAATCAAATATAAATCATATTAGAAGAAATATATATTATCATAGTGACAACTGATAATAATTTATTATAATAAAAAATGAATTCATACCCAAACTTCTTTGGCAAGCTCATTAATAAAAGTCACATCATATTTTTTATGAACATCCAACCACACTTCTGTTCAGGATGATTAGTACCCTAAACTCTATGACAACATTAAAAAAGGATAAATAAACAATTTAATATATTAAATTTATCATATTTTCTTATAAATATTCAAACTAATGAAAATATTAACAAATCTAACCGGCTTCTAGAAAAACCCATTGACCCTACAGTGTGAGGGATGATTTGCTTAGCCTGGAGTGATGCATTATTCCTTGAAAGATACTAAAATAAATAAAATCTAATTTAATAGTAATATATGAAATTTCATATCCTTTTCATATTCATTTATAAATGTAAAATTAGATTAATATAATAATATATATTTAAATACCTTGTGCTTATCATCATGACATCTATCAATAAAAACATCCCATTGCTCTCTAGGTACCCCAAAAGGTATCTTTTCGTACATCTGTTGGGTTCTCAATGAAGTATCATTGACATCACCTAATAATCTCTATTTATAGTCTTTCTATTTCTTGCCTTGATTTATAAATGTTCACATTCGATCTAGGACATCAACAACTATAATGTGGAAAAACATCTGTACAGAGAAATTCATTTTGAAAATATTAGAATTTAATAAAAAATAGACAATCAATTAAACCATAATGTATTAAAATTACCTTTTTTTTAATCAAAATCTTTATTTTTTTCGAGATGAAGGTATATTCCTCCAATTATCATACATAATCGGATGGGAAACCGGATCTGTAGCTAGCTAACCTAGAATCTATCCATGTAATCAGGTGGCATCATCTATAGGGACCCCACAAGAATAAAACAAAAAAACTATATTTACTCTGGTCAGATTCCATACATCTGAACTTTTCATATTTTTCTCCAAAGGTGCATTGTATCCATCTTTTATGAACAAAAAGGTAATATACAAAAGTGAAACAAATTTATTCATATTAAAATATGTACCTATATCATCAACCCTTCAATATCCTCGCAAAGAACATGGAGTGTCAGCTAACTCCCTCACTACCGTGGGTACTGAATGGGATGGTGTCAACTGAGTTGCTGATGGGATGCTCACGGAGGGTGTAAGAGATAGCGTAGGGGGAAAAGAAGACAGTGTCCCATATGTTTTATGGAGGAAGACCGATTCATCAACATCTGTTGATGTGGTTAATGGAATATTATAACACTTCTTCCATGGCATTCCTGTCATTTAATAAAATAAATTTAAATTCAACACATATATTTCAAAATAATTATGCAGAAAAGAAATAGAAATGAGAAAATATGCACAGTACTAACAAAAAAATATACATAACAATGAGAAACAATGAAGAATTTTAAATAAGGTATTCTAATACCTTCTTACTACAACCATTTGTATATAATTCTCTTGAGGATACTATCCAAATATTTGTTGTATTTGTAATATATCCACAAATGAAATAAAATGTTTTCTATGACTATAATAAAACATTAAATAAGGTTGTGTTCAACATGTTGATATATAGTTGAAAAATACTAAAACAAGACATGACCCCCATGGTAAATGGTGAAATTGTTGATTGGTGGAGTATCATATAAAAATGGTCAAATCGAAATAGACTATGCCTATGGTGTGAGGATCATTGAAGGCCGAACAGTTAGCTGGGCTATATAGTGTATACATAGTGGTGTGAGGGTTACATGATTGGGTGGGGGATTTGAGATTTTATTGATTTCTATTCCACCAAGGGAAGTGATATTTATAATTTCATAAAGGACATAAAAGTTTTCCTGGATTGTGGAATGAGTAATTTTGGAAATGGTATGAATCATAGTAAGTTACATGAAGGGATTATAAGGGGTTATCATTGAGATATATACCAATTAGTGTAGCACCATAGTAATTATATAGGATAAGATATGGAAATAGACTTAGAATCTTTAAACTCCTTGAGAAAGAAGATTGGGTATTCCATAATATATCAAGAACACCTCTATGAATTCTAGAGGTCGCTGATATGTTGAGTGGTTCTGATAATCAATGTGGGGTGTCTATTCCCTCTAATAACACTTTAATGAATAATAACCACTAATATAATCATATTTAACACATATAAATTCAATAATAAATTGTGGAATCCTTGTGGAAACCTAAACATCACAACATCATAGACATGTTATGATAAAATATACGTATACTTGTCAATATTTTCTATATTAGGGAATTATCTCTAGTTTAAGTATCATATAAAATATATGAAAAAATAATGAAAAATAAATGGTTACACAACCACAATCCTTGGCCTCATTATTGATTTTTCTATACATAAGAAAAAATTTACTCAAGTTCATTCACCTATACCCATGAATTAGTTCAAGATGCATGGATTACATAAGATATGCAAGTGAACCTAAATATACATATAGGGTGTGAGCCCAAAAATCATTAAGACAAGAAAAATGTCAGGCATAATAAAAACTAGTATATAAATTTTCATGAAAGGACTGAAAGAAAAATAAGTTGTTTTATATCATGAAAACATCATTTTTCCCGTTAGGTACTCATGGTGCATATATAATGGTCCACATATACTAGATTCTTATAGTGTCATTATGGGGATGTGATCCCATAATCTAAACACAACCTGAGTGTAAATGATCTATCACCGCTCATGTCATTAGTTGACGAGAATGATTTATATCCACTTCATAACATATGGGTGAACAATGTATCACACACATAATTGTTAATGAGTATGATATATTACAATATTATATCTAATGTAAATTATACATAACCACACATCACCAAGTTATGATGGGGCACTACCAAATCATCATAATTAATAAGGCATATCAGGTTGAACTATGTATCACCACATAGAAGAAGGGTGGATGAGTTATCTCTCAGGGAGAGATATATCTCTACACAAAAATATGGAAAATATTGTATAGATGAGTGAAAAATATATCCCCATAAATAGAATGAAAATGATGTATCAACAAGTTAATGGAATATCAGCATAAACAATAAGTATAATGACGTATCTCATATTGAATGATATATTACCTTGAAAAAATATTGCGAATGCTGTATAACTAGGTGAATTGTATATAAAAATCCAATAATTCACGAGGGTGTGATCTACCACCACATTAATTTCTAAGGAAAAAAATCACAAAATAGAACCATACATAGACAATTTACCACTATATGAAAACCATGGTAAATTTTATATTTTCTGTGAACAAGGAATCATAACTCAAAAATCTAATGAGTGTTAATTTTTTTAGTGAATGGTGTATCACCTTTCAAGAATATCTGCAGTGAATGATATATAACCAAGAATTAAAACTCACTATGAACGCAATCATGTTAACATAGATTGATGTAGATTATATACATTGAACCACAAGAAAGGTGAACAATCCATCCCTAAAGCAAAGAAAATTGAGTGACTTCCTAATCACTATAAACCCAAGAAAATTAATATAGCTGGAATATAGGGTGAATGAGTTATCACACCAAGTATCGATCTCAATTACATGATTTCTCACAATGCTACACACTCCCATGACATTCCATTCCTATAGCACATAAACAATTCCCAAATATCCATGGTTCAATTTAGTCTCTCATTTAATTACCCACCACAGAAGAGACATTCTATAATGACACTTTTTAAACAAATGTCTTATCATGGAATATTTCTCAAAAACATCCCAAACAACAAATTTTTTTACATAGATTATGAACACATAAAAATCATTATAATGGATTGAAACAATGGCAATGGAAAAAAAATTCCTTATAATTCCAATTATTATTTATTTCACCACTTCCCTAAATTCTGTGATCATTGATCGAAACAATATCAACACAAAAAATTATTTCCCTACCACTGAATATGTATCCCATCTCATCAGTCATGTGGAAAGATAAACTAATTTTATTATATCACGAGACCTTCGCAAAAAGAAACAAAAATTCTAAAACATAAGTCTCTTACAAAAAATTCTATAGAAATCAAATAGTCTCACCCCTATTACCTAGCACATTATAACTTCTCAAATCCAGAAAACAAATTTTAGACCTCGACCAGCTAATCTATAACCACATGGAACTTCCCCTCAAATAATTTAATTATTTATAAAGAAACTAATTATATGTAAGAATAAAAAAATTACAATCATGGATGGTTCCACATGGAATGAAATCCATCCCTTTTTGGATAAATTTATATAAATAAGTGATATTAATTACAACCAACTTACTATATCAAACATTATCCTAAATAAACTTCCATTTTCATAAATCTTCAACCACATAAATCATCGATATGAAATGTGAATTCGAAAAAAATGATTATATATCCAGACTATGAAGATATTGTATATTAACAAAAAAATATTTAAATAACATGAAACACCCTATCTGGACAATCTCTAACACTAGTCATCACATGTATAATGGATGTTGATCACATTCTTAGCCACAATGCTAAATATTTTGTGGAAATCACTACCACAATCCCCACTAAACTAAAAATAAATGAAAACCCAACCCCCCCCCATGAATCTTGGACCCAAAATTGATATAGAAGAAAAATTGGATGAAAATAGATACTTGAGGATGTGTCTCTATGGCTAGGGAATATTATAGAAGCACTCCTAGGGATTTTTGTCTATAGGAATCAGAGGTGAGGGTCGGCGAGGCGACGTCTGGAAAGGCGAGGCATGACGAGGGCCGGGGAGAGGCGATAATGGTCGGCGACAGACAATGATGGGCGGTGATTGGTGGCGACGAGGATAGGGATATGGGGAGTCGGCGGGGTGGCGGTCGGAGTGCTGGGGAGGGGGGAGGTGTTGGGTTTGTGAAAAAAATACCTATTTAGCGATGGTTTATAAAAAACCACCGCAAAATTATTTAAAAAAAATAAGTAGTAGTTTAGTAAACCGTCGCTAAATGATCAATTTGGTGTAAGGATAGAATGAATGTCACTAACATGCATTCAAGGTGGACTATAATAGTTGACTAGAGTGATCATGTGGTATTCTCGGTCAACATAGGGATTCCATGATATATTAATAAAAATTATGCAACAACATGTACACAAGGATATATTGATGCCTGGAAATTACCGAAATCGTAGTCCCTATTATCCCACATGACCACTTGCACTTCACCACTTAATATATAATATATCTAGTGAAAATAGATTATAAATTAATTTGAAAACATTATTAATTCATAATTTTCTAATTATTATTATGTAATGGTAATTTAATTATTCTTGATGACATAAAAATTAAATGAAATAATGAACATTTTATGATAAGTTGAAAACATGATTTGAACGTCAAATGGTCATAACTTTGGATCCGAGTGTTCGTTTGGGCTCTACCACATATTGAGTTGAAGGCCACTCAAACTCGGTTTTTAGTTGGGATATCGCAATTTTCTAACATTCGATGGAATTTAAGCCTTTTTAAGGTGGTCTTTTTTTATGAGGACTTAATTTATTTCCAATAATTATTCTCATATTAATATTATTGTTTTGAAATTTTATCATTTTTCACAATGTAGATTTATTTATAATTAAAAATATGTATATTTTCTTATATTTATTAATAATAAATTAGTTGTATAAATAAATTAATCGAAATATTTACGTAGAAATGTATTTTTAAATATATAAACAAAATATTTATTATTTATTTTATTTAATGTAAAAAATAATTTGTTTTATTTACCTTATACAAATGCAAAAATATGTATATACATACCCATAAATGCGTGTGTTAATAAACAAATATATATGTATATGTATATTTTATTATATGTAATTAAATATATATTAAAAATGTGTTTAAAAAAATATCATAACATTTTTTACAAAATAAAAACATATATATAATGTTTCTATATACATATATGTGTGTTTTAATAAACGAATATATTTTTTCCCTTATAAAAGAAAATTCCCCTATGTGGCCTTTTCAAACCCTCCACACATGAAAACCCCCTCCCCTATGAAGAGGTCACTACCCAGAGGTAGAGCCCCAGCTGGGGAAGGAGTTGCTAGCCAAGATGGCAGAGTGTCTCAAAAGTGTAACGGCCCGATCTGCGATGCTTTGTCAGAGCGATCCATCAACCAGTGGGTCGCGCCTCATTTGGCCAACCCATTAGAAATCGGGAAACTCGACAAGGTTGGTTGATCCCAAGGGAGAGGCTTGTCCCAAAAGCAAACTCCCTAGATACGAACCCTGAACCTCCCACATAATGGTGTGTTTATACCCCTCACTTTCACCACCGCGCCAACAATGATGTGGAAAAATGTGTGTAAGGGTAACATGCCTAGGCCCATTGGGGGCTCCGCTAAGACAGTGTGCACAACACATTCCTCATCTAAGAAATGACTTTAAATCTCCCTCTGAATAATATGCACAGTGTCCGAGTTTGGTGGGACTCGAGCCTGAGCCAGTTCCCCTAAACAGCGAGATGGACCAACCGGTTATAGGGTCTTCAAAATTCTGCAAGGAGGAAATCCAATTACCCCAAGACCTGGAGAAGGACTGAACCGGTCTACGCGCTGGCTCCCAGCAACAGCACGTGGTCGGTCCGACAGACCTCCCTCTTGAAATTCTGTGGACCATCGTCGTTCGTGAAGCAGAGGTGGAGCACCTCCGCGGGCGCGAATCAGGAAGACCACCGGGCGCCAAACCAATCCACCACCGTGAAGCACCCTCTCCGCACGCGTGCCATCGTTCACAACATGGAGGCGGAGTGGTGCACGGCCGCGGAGCAATTCCCAAGATATCGGTTGCAAAAATTCTTGGTTGACCAAGTCATCTGCGTGTGTGGGGGTTCCCTCATGGGCTTCCGAAAAACGTGTCTTGAGCCCATCAATATTACCTCCTCACGAATCTATAAATATTCACTGAAGGGAACCACGTAAAAAGAGGAAGGATGGGTGAAAACCCATGAGGAGATGCTGGAGAAATCGCTCCCAGCGGTCCGCGGCCATTCACGGATGAACTCTTCCGCGAAGGGGAGAAACCAGTCTGCGAACCACATGCGGCCAGCTCCTCCGCGGCCAGCCCATCGCGGCCATTTCTTTCACTGATAGTCCCTCCGCGGACACCCCCCTCTGTGGACCAGTTTCGTTCGCGAAATGGAGGCGGAACCCCTCTGTGGGTGCGGAGTAGGACGGGCAGTAGCCCCTTTGCAGGCACCCTTCGTGGACGACCATCTCATCCACGGACAATATCCTTCGCGGACGACCTCCTTCGTGGACAGCCTCCTCCGCAGAAATCATCCTTCACAGAGAGCCTCCTTCGCGAACAGCTTCCTTCGCAGACAGCCTCCTCCGCGGAAATCACCAATCGTGGACATCTCCTTCATCGACAGCTCCTCCATGGACACCCTTGGAAGACATTTAAACCGCGAACCATATACATCACCCCTCGCAGCCAGTCCCTCGCGGATAGCTCCTCTATGGCCAGTCCCTCTCGGCCGGCACCTCGCGGCCAGCTCCTTTGCAGCCCGCCCCATGTGGAAAACCCCATGTACTCATCAGTCCATACGTTGGGGGCTGCGCCCCCGCACCCACGCTCTTCCTCAGTGTCGGGCTACGGTCTCGGACCTCCGGGACGGTCCCTTCACTACCGCCACTGACCCCCATGAAAAATGTAGACTCGCACCACGAAATTTTCAGGTCGGGATGTCGGGATTTTCCATTGCACCCTTGTGCCGCCCCAACATCCTTCCTATTAATTCCATGGGTCGAGTTACTCATCATGAGACTCCAATAATCCCATTACCTAGTTCATTCTACTAGGATTATCCATAAAGGGCCGCCCTTGCATAAGTCCCCCACCAACCATTGCTAGGTCTCTCCTAACTAGTCGTCCTAACCACATGACGTTAAACTGTATGGTCCTTTTCCTAACCACATGACGTTCAACTCTATAGAAATAGTCCTATCTACATGACTCTAAACTGTAGCATACCCTGTCTTCCAAACATTGGATAAATCTTACTCCAAACAAGAGATGCCTTATTCTCCAAGTATAAGATGCCTAATGTCGTGATCATAGTGGCATAACCTCAAGAGCTTTGGAATCTATTCAAACAATCCATCACTCCACCCCACACTTTGTGTGTCCTTCATTCGGATCCTCATCCACTTTCATGTCTAAAGGGACCCCCTAATGGCCTTGCCTCATGCCGCATCGTCTCACCTACCGTTCTGGCCCAACGCCCCGGAAGACTTTGGAAAACAATTCGATATAGGTCCTGTGTTTCGAATATGTTCAGCAGTCGACCCTTGTTTTTTTGTCCCCATTTTAGGCTAACATGATATGGATGATGTGTTTCGAACATGGTCAAAATTTATCCTCCATCTCCATGCCACCCTCATTATGTTCTGAATGTCGGGTATGTAATTGACACTTTTCATCTCCCTTTGTTTGGACTGATTCCAATGCCCTTGGCATTATCCCGCTTGTGCACTTGCGCATAGGCATTGGCCTCCATTATATTTCCCAACCCACCAATGAGTTGGAATGACCTGATGACCAGACATGAAGAAGACATCACGGGCGTCCATCTTGGAGTAAGCCCCGACCTTCTCAGCCTCCTTAGAGTGTAAGCCCCAGTCCATCATTCCGGGAATCCATCTCGGAGTAATCCATGTCCTTCGGGGCATCCTCAGAGTGTAATCCCCAATTCATCACCCTGGTCCGCCCTCATGCGTAAGCCCCACTCCGCTTCTCACGGACACACCTTTTGCGACGTGATCCTCTGGTCCCGGCTGCCTCTTGTTTCTCACACCGAGCATGACTCACGTGGCCATAGAGTATGCATCGTCCATGACATCCTCCCATAGGCCTCCTTATAGTATAAACCCCAATCTTAATCATGGTCCTCCTTAGAGTGTAAGCCCTAATCCCATTCCTAACTATGTGGACTTTGATCCACTATCTCGTGGTACGTAGGAAGCCTCCCTGAGGTTCAAGACCATCATCCATAAGGATCCCTAGTCCGTTTCACGTCGGGATTATACCCCCTCTATAAATCCGAACTACATGGACTTTGATTTCCTATCTCAGGGTACATAGGAAGCGTCCCTGAGGTTCAAGCCCGTCATCTATCCTTCGTCCCACATGACATTAATCTGTAAATCCGAACTATGTGGAATTTGATCCCCTATCTTGGGTGCGTAGGAATCCTCCCTGAGTTTCAACCCCATCATCTATCCTTCGTCCCACATGACTTTAAACTGTAAATCCGAACTAAGTGGACTTTGATCCCAGCCTCCCAGAAAAGGTACGTAGGAAGCCTCCATGAGGTTCAAGCCCAACAACCGGTTGATTCGATCATTTCCGCATCGGCTCCCGGCGCCACTCCTAGTGCCGCCTCATGTGAGTTCCAGCCCTCCGGGGTCATTAATACAATGAGGGATGGTAATCCTCGTGAATAAATGATTTCGAACCCCTACTTCCAGCTGACCATTTCCCACCAAGGTTGAATCCGTGGATACTATGTTGGGGTATAATCCAATGATTCACGAACATATGAATACGTCTTAAATCTATAAGAGAGTCCCAGAATAGGAAATAATATCCCACCAAAAGGGTGTGATGAGCCCGACTTCCCATCCTCTCGACCAATGTGAGTTCTTAAGAGTCACTGGTCAAACCACCTGGTGAACGCCTGCCTTTGGAAAGCAGGTCCATCAATCATTGGATACGGAGCCGTTGGGCGTTTTTCCTCCAAAACCAAATAAAGAGGAACGAAACACCAGTGAACCACTCGAACTCTTCCATGGGGGAAAAATTTTGTAAGGGTAACATGAATGGGCCCATTGGGGGCTCTACCAAGACAACATACAAAGCATGTTCCCCAGCTAAGCATTGGATTTGAATCTCCCTGCGCATAATATGCACATTTTCTGAGTTTTGCGGGACTTGAGCCTGAGCAAGTTCTCCAGACAAGGAGGTGGCCCAACCGGTGTATGTAAATAAATATAATATATAATATTTTTAAATAAACATAAGAATATATATATCACACACATATACAAAAACATTAATTTTATAAATGTACTCAAGAATAATTACATAAATATATGAAGAAAAATAAATATTTAAATATATATATATATATATATAAAAATAGAAATATCATTAAACAGAGAACAAAACAACATAGTGTAGTGTTAAAGGCCTTTAATCTTCAAGAAATGGTTAGAGGGTTTGAATACATGTGTGGTGTTAAAGCATGGGTTTTAAAATTTCTTCTGTAGACAACACTTCATAAGCCATGTTAAAGGCTCTTTAGTATCACGATTAAAACCTAGTTTTGTAGTGGTGTTTGGTCATCTCATTAATCAGGAAAACCCTATAGATTATAACAAAATATTGATATGGAAGGGAAAGTTTTAAGGAGAGTTAAAGTTGGTGTGGATCACAACCAGTTACTCAAAAAATAGATAGTGGATTTGATATTTACCATCCATATCCATCATCTCTAAAAAATAATGGTTACCCCTTCATCCCATTCACTGACTAAAAATCAATGGATGATAGAAATAAAATGAATCATTGTGTGTTTTCCAAGTGATGTGAAATGTAAATCTTAGTTTAAAAAAACTCCACTTTAATTTTGGAATGATTGAGGAATAAAGAAATTTTAAGATTATTTTAATATAAAAGTTGAGTTACAATTAGGCTGAAAGAAATTAAATACGATATTAGTTTCTTTTATTACATACATGTATGAATAAATGTGATACTAATTATTTGTGAAATGGTTTCACGCATTCTCGATGGACCTCATGAAATGCATTTGGTGTTGAATTCGAGTTCCATCGAATACTTTTCTATCAAATATTCTATCAAATTAGTATATGATTTTTATTGTATTTCTCTCCCTCTGAATGCGGTTGTCAATAGAAACGTCAAGCGATTTAGGGATTTTTGATACCCATACTCGTAATCTATATAAACATAAAAGTATTAATTAAAAAGAAACCATTAAAAACTCAGTTTTTCAGGTGGGGAGGTTCCAACGGTGATATAATTGAAGCGGCTGCCATCCCTTGCCACCCTGGTTAAAACCACCTGCTTTGGGTTTTTTTAAGTATGTTTTTTTAAAAAATAATTTTTTCAAATAGCTAGGTTATTTTTTAAAAAAAAGAATATGTCCCAAGGCGGCATCGTAGATGCCGCATTTACACTTAAAATAGAAAAATATTATATTTAATATTTTTGTTTTGTTTGTATATATATATATATATATAAACAAAATAAAACAACAAAAGAAAATAAATTCTTTAGCAGAATTTATCCGCTATTTAAAATCCATCAGTACTACCATTACAGTAGTCTGGATTCTGACAGAAGCTCTCACCCAGAGCACCTTTTTATAAGAGGGCTAACCCTATAAATCATTCTTCATTTCCGATGTGGGATTCTGGTTCTCCCTTTCCTGTGCAGAACATTCTGCATTTCCGATGTGGGATACTTTTTCAAGTACGTGAATTTGAAAGAATAAAAAAATAAAAAATAAGACCAATATAAATGAAACATAAAACATGGATTAAAAATAAAAAGAGCAGTAGAAAACAAAA
Source organism: Viscum album (assembly GCA_963277665.1). Taxonomy (NCBI): domain Eukaryota; kingdom Viridiplantae; phylum Streptophyta; class Magnoliopsida; order Santalales; family Viscaceae; genus Viscum; species Viscum album. The sequence goes on from OY728140.1 coordinate 317,400,033, forward strand.
ATAATTTCGTAAAAAATGATGATAAAAAATAATTTATAAGCTTTCAAAACCACCTACATGAAACTTAATAATGCTTCAAGTACGTGACCTTGAAAGCTTATAAAATATAAACTACAAGACCAATATTAATGAAACATAATACATGAAATAAACATATAACAAATAGTTGAAAATAAAAATAATTTCAAAACAATGTTGGTGGTAAATAATTTATAAGTTTTCAAAGACACCTACATGAAACTTAAAAATGTTCAAGCACGTGACACTGAAATCCTTTAAAAATTTGAACTATAAGACCGATATAAATGAAACATAAAAACATGGATTAATCATATAAAAAATAGTTGAAAATAAAAATAATTTTGGAAAAAATGTCCATGAAAAATAATTTATGAGCTTTCAAAACCACCTCCTTGAAACATGAAAATGATTCAAGTATGTGGATTTTAAATAATATAAAATCTAACCTATAAGACCGATATAATTTAAAGTTAAAACATAGATTAAACATATAAAAATTATTTAATTTTTAAATTAATATTATTAATAATTTATTATATAATAATTAATTTGTTAATTAGAAATTATTAATAATTAATTATATAATAATTAACCAATTAGTTAGTACTATAATTATTCAGTATATAATAGTTAATTAGTTAATTTTTAATATAATTATAAATTATTTTTATTCATTATAATTAATAATTAGTAATTCTTCAAAATTATTATATAATAATTAGTTAGTTAATTGGTAATATAATTATTAATTATATAATAGTTAATTAGTTAATTAGTAATATAATTATAAATTAAAATTATTCATTATTATTATTAATTATTATTATTTATTATAATTACTAATATTAATTATTTACTATAATTACTAGTTATAATTATTCAATATAATCACTAATTATAATTATTGACTATTAATTATTAATTATTAATTAATAATTAGTTAATTAATAATATAATTATTAATTATATAACTATTAATTGTATAATAATTAGATAGTTATTTGTAATTATTAATTATTAACTATATAATTAATAATTAGTAAATTATTATTATAATTTGTAAATTTGTAATATAATTATTAATTATTTAATAATTAATTAGTTACTTAGTAATATAATTATAGATTATATAATAATTAATTAGTTATTTAGTAATATAATGATTAACTATATAATTTGTAATTAGTTAATTAGTATTTATTAATCATTAATTATATAATAACTAATTTGTTAATTAGTTATATAATTATTAATTATATAATAGTTAATCAGTTCATTTTTTGAGAAAGATAGAGTCGAGGCCCTTTTTATAATTAGATAATTTGTAGTATAATTATAAATTATAATTATTCATTATAATTATTAATTAGCTTTTATTAAAAATTAATATATAATATTTAATTAGTTAATTAGTAATATAATGATTAAATATATAACAATCAATTAGTTAATTTTATGAGAATTATAGAGTCGAGGACATTTTTATAATTACTTAATTGGTAATATAATTATAAATTATAATTATTCATTATAATTATTAATTAATATTTATTAAATATTAATATATAATAATTATTTATTTATTTTGTAATATAATTATTAATTATATAATAGTTTTTTAATTAATTAGTTATATAATTATTCATTATAATTATTAATCAGTAATTATAAAAAATTATTATATAATAATTAAGTAGTTAATTAGTAATATAATTATTCATTATAACTATTCATTATAATTATTTGTTATAACTATTAATTATTAATTATTAATTATTAATTATTTAATTCATAATATAATTATCAATTATATAAATATTAAATGGATAATAATTAGTTATTTAATTAGTAATTATTAATAATTAATTATATAATAATTATTTATTTAATTAGTAATATAATTAGTGATTTACTAATATAAGTATTAATTATTTAATAATTAATTAGTTACCTAGTAATACAATTATTTATTATATGATAATTAATTAGTTAATTAGAAATATAATCATTTTTTATATAATTTAAAGTTAGTTAATTAGTAATTATTAATCATTAATTATATAATAATTAATTTGTCAATTTGTAATATAATTAATAAATATATAATATTTAATTAGTTAATTTTTTGATATAGATAGAGTTGAGGACGTTTTTATAATTATTTAATTAGTAATATAATTATAAATTATTCATTATTCATTATGATTATTAATTGGTATTCATTAAATATTATTATATAGTAATTTATTAGTTAATTGGTAATATAATTATTAATTATATAATAATTAATTAGTTAATTAGTAAAATAATTCTAAATTATAATTTTTCATTATAATTATTAAATTGTAATTATTAAAAGTCATTATATTACTAATTAACTGGTTAATTATCATATAATTAATTATTAATAGTTTCTAATTAACTAATTATTTATTACATAATTATTTATTAATAATATTAAATTCATAATTAAATAATTTATTATATGTTTAATTCATTTTTATCTTTAATTTATATCGGGCTTGTAGTTTAGATTTTATAGTATTTAATGCCACATACTTGAATCATTTTTAAGTTTCATGTAGGTGGTTTTGAAAGATTATAAATTATTTTTCAGGAACATTTTTTACGAAATTATTTCTATTTTCAACTAGTTTTTATATGTTTAATCCATGTTTTATGTTTCATTTATATCAGTCTTATAGTTTATATTTTATATGCTTTCAAAGTCACGTGTTTGAAACATTTTTATGTTTCATGTTGTTGACTTTGAAAACTTATAAATTATTTATCATCAACATTTTTTATGAAATTATTTTTATTTTCAACTATTTGTTATATGTTTAATTCATGTATTAAGTTTCATTTACATTGGTCTTGTAGTTTTATATTTTACAAGCTTTTAAAATCACGTACTTAGAACATTTTTAAGTTTCAAGTAGGTGGTTTTGAAAGCTTATAAATTATTTTTTATCGTCATTTTTTACGAAATTATTTTTTTTTCAACTAATTTTTATATTTTTAATCAATGTTTTAAGTTTCATTTATATTGGGCTTATAGTTTATATTTAATAATATTTCAAAGTCATGTACTTGAAGCAGAATCACACATCAGAAATGGAGAGTGCTATGCACAGGAAAGGGAGAACCATAATCCCAAATCGGAAATGCAGAATTATTTATAGGGTAAGCTCTCTTATAAAAGTGAGATCTGGGTGAGAGCTTATGTCAGAATTCAGACTGCTGTAATGGCAGTACTGCTGGATTTTAAATAGCGGATAAATTCTGCTGAATTTTTTTTTTTGATTATATATATATATAAGACAAAACAAAATAGTTTTAAAAATAATTTTTTTTAAAAATAATTCTATTTTCCTGTTTTTTTGGAAAGGCAGCATCGTAGATTCCACGTTTGTGGCAAATTTTAAAAAAAAAATTATCCTAGCCTGTTTAAAAAATTATTTTTTTTAAAACGTACTTAAAAAATTGATACCCGCTCTATTGTGGCCCTCCATATAATATTAAATATGTTGATGTCAGACCTGTAGGACTTTGAATCCCTAGTAGACACGCGTGATTGAAAGTGTAGTTTGCATGTGATTTAAAAATTTCAGAAAATGTATTAATAATATACTTACATTTTGAATAGAGATTCCACTGATTTTTTTAACGATTTAATGGAAATAATTTACGTACATGATCATGGCTTATGAATCTGAATATGAAGAATACCATCAAGATCATGGTATAAGGAAGGTCGTAGTATATAGGTTATTGTGGTTCAGGTAAATGGAGTGTTTCCCATGCAAATTTCTCATGGTTATTCGCATCATTCAAATATGCATATTAACCAACTAAATATAAATGGTTAATATAAGAGTTATTTAAAACTATTAAATTAGTAGTTACATGGGATGACAGTTTTGGAAACATAAAAAGAAAAAAAAGATTCACTTGTCATTGAGGAGGAAGGGGGAATTTCTATTTTGCAGTAAAGAAGTTAACAAGAGTACGTAGAATCCATTGAAGTATTTTTCAATGAATAACAAGAGGAGTTCTTTGTTTTCAAATGAAGAAGGGGATTAATGAATCCTTCAGGAAATGAAGAAAAGGAATTCCTTGATCTCTTATAGAAAGAAGGTGATTCTTAAGGTGATACTCATAATAGACTTTTGATTGAGAAAAAAGACCTCAAAGGAACCCATATTACAACTAATGCATATGTAACAACAATAAGATATTCTACTTATCATATGGTAAAAATATGTTTTCCTTGTGAAGAAGTGAGTGTAAAAGGGAAATTGTGAGGGAAGTGAACATTGGATGGTAGTGAACCAACCCAAAACTTTGTAAGGGATGTTAACTGAGGAATGAGTTACCCTTCCAACCCTCAAGTAGATAGTGTATAGTGTTTTTAGTTCATCAACACAATTTCGATCAAATGCTCCTTTTACCATCTCATATTGGTTAAAAAGGTAAAAATACTTGTGTCCATATCAATTCGTATTTTATATTCTTCATAAAAAAATTTAGAAAGAGAGATCACTAAGAGGTCAATATCAGTAGGTTAGTGGGAGTGAAAATAAAATGTGATGAAATTGGAATAAGTTCACATTCTCTAATTCATCCCTACCAATCTCTAGGTTTACCTCACTTAAGTCCATTGAGGGACTAACATCATTGATACTCACTTGAAATCCCCATAAATCATGAAGATATTTCCATGCTAAATAATACAATCCAAAATCCTTAAGGAATGAAAAGGCCAAACAAGAGAGGAGATAGGAGGTAGCACACCAATAATCCACATGGAAAAACATTTTTTAAATACCTTGATCGAAGGGAGATAAAACTGGAACAAAGGAGGAGCCAAGAGAGGATCTCTCCTTTCCCCACACTTTTATGGTGGCCATGAATCGAAAGGGTTCGAAAACATAACCCCTGGTGAAAATACAAAAGGGCCTCTTGAAAAGGAGGTTTCTCAAAATGGTTAATGGTATAAATAGGGGGTTCATTCCATGAATCCCCTTCTAGGAAAAGGATTTCCCTTATGCCATGATAATTTTATGATGTGAACTATAGGTTCACACTATTAATATTCTTATGTAGTAGACCCTCTCATGGTTTCCCCATTCATGACTCGAATAACACCCTATGCAAGTCATTCATGGCATCAATGGCTCATATATTGTCTTGAATGACTTGTAGATGCACTTTTTAATAGATTGGTCACTTCTATGATGCCTATCTGAACACTTAAGACACTTACTAAACCTCAAACCATGTCTAAAAACATGTTTTTGGTGTATACAAACACTCAGAATCCCAATCCATGTCTCGGTTTAGAAAACGAACCCCTCTCCAAATCAACAATCTAAATTCCATAAAAATTTAACAAATCAAATAGAGTGGGTTTCTACAAACGTTTTTTGATAGGTTATATATATATATATATTAAATTTTTTAAAAATTTAAAAGTAAATTTTAGAACTATAAACCATGAAAGGTAGTAAAAGATTATGTAATCTCTCTGCATTAAAGTTATTACATGTCATGTAATTCACATGTTTCCATGTATCATTTATTAATAGTTAACACGATGTAATAATGTGACATGTAAATTATGCTAGATATTATTTGAGTGTATTTTACCTGATAGGGATCATGTGTGGTTGTTCAGACTGTTACATTCCATTTTTCCTCCACGTACACACCATATAAATAATTATTTTTAAATAACATAAATTTGTTTAATTTATTTATAATTTCAATAGATGGGAGTCCCATGAATATTTGGATGGAAATTGAGATAAATTAATAAATTATTTAATGAAGAAAATAAATTAATTGGATCATGTTTATCTTATTTAAGAATTATTTAAATGAATGCTAGTATTTTAAATGTGTATTTGTTGCATGTGTATAAGATTGTGAACTTAACCAACCTATGTAGGTGTGTCGTTTCATTTAATTTAATTAGTGCATGAATTTTTCAAATTCTTATTATGAAATTAAAAATATGTCTTGTGTGTCATCGCTCCCTCCTAATTATGTAAGGCCTTTCATGCCCACATTTTATTTTCTATAAAATCTCATTCTCATTCCCCTCACCATAATGAAATGTAAATTCATTATAATTATGGATCTCTTAGGCGCATAAAGTCAGGTCAAGGTAGAATCAAGGTGAAACCAAGCCAGGTGATGCATGGGATAGAGGTGGATTGCTAAAACTCAAGTCAAGGCCATATCATAGTATTTGTCCCATTTGATTATTTGTTTTTTATTGTCTACTTAAAAAATTGATATAAAAATCTTATAATCATGTCACATGTTTATTAATTCTTATTCTTGGTTATTTATTTTATTTTAGGGATTCTTTTTCACCAAAACATAAATAAAGGAATTAAATAACAAGCATGCTAATAAAGAATAAATAATAAAATGATTTTTTAGAATATTTTATCAAAACATGGTTAATAAATTAAGTTAAATACACTCAATATTAACAGGATATGTAAAAGGGTAAAATAAGAAATTTATTCATACATAAAATCCCTCTATAAAATATTAATTCTGAATAATAATTTCATCATCTAAATTATGATACTCCTATAGTTAATTTATTAGTTCCAAACTTCATCAAGGTAACTTTCAATTATCAAGAAGCTTTAACAATGATAGGGGTTTACTTAACCAAAATCAAACTAGATTATATTACCTTATTATGTTTAATAAAATATTGGAGGCATGTGTTGAGGAAATATGAGTAACGATTTTTGGATTGGGGAGTCAACTCAATGGATCAAGGAGTTTCATGTTATCAGTTGTAGGGCCAACCACATAAATACTTTATTATAATTTCAATGTCCTCCATCTAGATTATAATAATGTAAATATGGACCCTTTTCCACTAGATTTTCCATGCAACAAGACATTCGGAAACAAATGGTGAGGTATATTGAGACTTGATAAAATAATGGGCGACTGATAAAAATATTAAATTAAATTTCCTCACATAATTTAATAATAATGTAATGTATTAATAATCTTCATAAATATTTTAGTAAAGAAAAAAATATAATGTTTAACAACCATGATAACAATGTGATCATTCCGGGACTTTGGGAATGTCCTTACAAGCATAAATTTTTCTACAGTTGTTATTGATTTTTATAAACTACATTATTATCGAAAAGTTTCATATGTGTCAAAATCCCCGATTTATGATCCTCCTGCTAAGGAGGTGAGTGAATAATAGATATATATCTATGAGAAATAGTTGTATGATGGGATAGATGTTTAGTGTTTGATGATATAATCCATGTCTAGTAAAATTCAATTGTCTCATGAGGTTATGGATGTAAACATTATGCTCATCCATATACGTGATCATTATTTGGAGACAAAAAAATAGGAGGAGTATGATATTTATAATGTAATAATTAAAAAAATACTTAGTGAGGGATCAAAAGTTGGTCCTCATGTAATGAACATGACTAGATACATTGAATGACTTGAAATTATTAAGTTTAGGATACCCAAATAATTTCCCATATATCTCATACTTGTATCATTATCTGGAAGATTCTCAAGATTTGGTATTAATTTTTTTGTAAAAAACCTTGTGATGTCTCTCCAAAATATCCTCTCTCTAATTTTCCAACATGACAAGGATATGTAGTTTTAAAAACCTTCTATTATTATTTTAACCAAGAGGAAGGGGAATGAAAAAATCCCAAATAATTATACTAAGTCTAAGGAATCTTCAAAATGTTCGTTGGGGAGTAAGAACGTCAAGTGGAAAGAAAAATATCAACATTATAGTTTCTTTTCCTGTGGTAAGAATGTTTATTGGAAGATAAACAACAATAAAATGATGTAGATGATTTTACTTCAACAATATTCAGCAATGTAATTATTTGGTATTTCTTATTGAGTATTATGTACAATGTGTGTTACGTCTATGTATTGAAACAGTGGAACCAAGTAAGTATAGTGATATTACTAGAAGTTAGATGCGTTTTCTACAATTTTAATAAGGTTGATTCCTAGATTAGTATAGAATAGTTCACGAATTCATGATTTTCCAATGTATTCAAGTTAAACTGTTGATTAGTAATATTAACAAAATATTTATATCAATATCCATTTAGACATAATGAGAATTTATTTCATTGTGGGATATATTTTATTATGGAATTTTCATAATCAAATAATATTTATGTAATTCTTTAATTTTATATATTTTAAACCATGAATCAATTATGAATATAAATATAAGAAACATAATACCTCTTTGTTGAAATAATTTTTTTTTCAATTAAAACTGATAGAAGATAACATGTTTATAACTATAATGGTGTTTTAATATCGTTAGAGTCAAGAAACTTAGTATACTAACTTATTTACTATATGTTTTATGATAAAGAAACATTTAGAAATAAAGTTACACCACAAATCTACTAGATATAGATATAGGAAAACACATGAAATATTCTTGAGGCACAAATAATATGCATGTTCATATACATCATGAGATTCCATTATGATATTATGGGAATGCTCAGTGAATAAGTGAATAGACTCAGAAAATAATACAGGATCCCACGGGCTATCTTATCTAATTTTATCCTAACCAATTATTCCTAGATCATTAATATATGGAGTAAAGGTAATCCCAAACTCACATTATCTTATACATCAAATTTTAATGGTAGTAAAAGGGTATAAATGATATATCTTATATTTATTTAAAATATTCATAAGTTTATTCTAAGATATGATTTGTAAAAAATGAACCTAATGAATAATAGCATGTAAACTACATTTACTATGTAATCATATTAAATTATATATGATTAATAATATATTAAGTAATATGATAAATTTTGGATGATGGTCATTTGTTGAAAGTTGACTTTAGTTATAAATGAACATCAAAGAAACATTAAGGGTTTCTCTATTAATTCTCCTATATCCACTAAATATATTTCCTTATTAGTCTAGAATGACAATCTTTCTATAATAAGGAATGACATTTGTTTTGAGATTATAAAGATATGCTAAAATTCAATGATGTCTTGGCTTAATATGCACTTGAGTTGGAATAGAAACATCAAATTAACTAAGATTATTATTATGAGTTATTCCAATAGATAAATACTATTTGGGAGGTCAAAATCAAAAGGATATTTTGTATCCACCAACACTGGTGATATATTATTCAATGTGAATAATGAATCCTAAAAATAGTATCCTTATAAGATTAAGTAGTATATTTGAATTCAGTAATGGAATCAATGTACTAAAATTCAGGTTACTATATTTTTGATGTTTCTAAACATGATACTACTAGTGATTATTCAAGATAGACTATATTTTGATGGTATAAGTTGGTATCTATAAATAATGATTTATTATTAAATGATTTTTTAAACTTGGACTATGATACAAACATTAATTCAATCATCATTCAAGAATTCATTCAAATATAAATTTTGATAAAAATATTTTATGGTCATTTTATTTGGTGGTTGGATGTCAAGTCTAATATCATTAATTGTGACCCTAGTAATCATGTCTATATGACATAACAAAAAGGGTAGGTGACATAAATAAATTCCAATAAGATATGAAAATTTAATGTTTTTATATATGGGTAAAAGTAATCGTTGTGATCATTGAATAATATTTTGGAATGAAGGATTACCATTTTATTTAACGGGTTAGTGTGAGAACTATTATTTTCTAGGATAGATAGGTTAATAAAAAACTAAAATATATAGTCATCCTTACTAGTTTTATAAGACAAAACAAATTCTTCTCAATGAATGAATTAAAATTTCATGCTAGGTATATCAAACAAGGTCTACAAATATGAATTTATGGTTTTGTATAATCTTATCATAGTAAACATATTTAAATTAAATGATGGAACAATTTAACACCAAACCATAATCCATGTCACATAGTAGAAAATATCTCCATGATAGTGTGCACGAGCATAGTAGAAGATTATGAGTAAAATTCAACAAGCTTAAGTCCTAAAAATTTAATTCAGATGTAGTTTTATGATCTAATGTTTAATATTAATTATATATATTTTATAGCGTGAAAATATAAAACAAAAACCAGTGGAAATACATAGACTTTTATTTAAAACTATCTAACATTACTTGTTAAAGTAAATTTGGATAAATTCCTAGTAAGAGAAGAAATGGGAATACTAGTGTTTATGATGATATAAATCTATTTTTCCTTTAGATAATATATTATATTGGATCATAGTATAGATAAGGTATTATGTAATACAAACTAATTATAGCCTCTTGTTACCATTATATGATAACTATGTACAATATGGATTCTTATACAGCATAATAAGTAGATTAGAAGTCATTTTTTAAAATTTAGGTTATAAAAAACAGTAAGAGTATTATCATTATTATGATAAAATTTGACTATGGTGTTATCTAATATGTTAGATTTATAATAAGGGAACAATAAGTAGATACATTGGGATATTTCTACTTGAGGGATTTTATCAAGGTATTGATTTAATAATAAGAAGATTTTACACACAAACTTGTGGTTATACCAACCCTAGACACATAAATGTGATAGGACCAGTAACCGTATCTATACACAGTAGAATAATGTTTTACAAGTGAGAACTAATGAGTCAATTAGATATGGAAGCTGATATAAGAGGGATAATGTTTGAGTTGGTCCCATAAAACCAAATTATTTTTACATATGATTATCTTTATTTCAATATACTTGAATTTTAATAAATTCATTATAATATCTTAATTATTATTCTGTATAACATTGTTATGATAATTTCAAATAATATGTGTCGCATTGAAAATGGTAATAATAGTTCCTCTATGTGAGGAGAACTATGACATGCAATGATGATGTTGTTAAAATCTTTGTTATATAGTCAATTGAAATCATCTAATAGGATATTGAGGAAGCACACTGTCAGGTGTGGTAACTCATAAGTGGATGAGACTTCACCTCATGAAGTTCACACAAGGTAATTCTATGATCATATTTTATGTGGAAATGTTGTCCATTAGGGATTCTACATGTTATATATTTCATTGTATATTCCTATCAGTGAGAATGTGTAATGATCTGTAGACTTTATGATTATTATTATTTCATATAATGAGTCATGTATTTAGATATATTTTTGAAAAACATGCTTCCATATTTTCATGAAGAAGATGGGTATGTTGGCTGCATCATGAGTGATGTGTTATTAATTCATAACCTGAGTAGGGATTTGTCCCTTATATATTTATGGATTTTTATATCATGACCCTTAGTCTGAAATTGAAATTTATTTTTAAACTACATAACCATGGTGTATCTAAGGGTTTATATCTAGAAGTCAAAGAAAAGAAAATCATGAATATCAGATAACGATGTGAGTATGCAACCTGCTTGATGAGATATAAAAAAAAGTATATTATATTAAATTGTTAACAATCATATATAGTTATCATAATTGAGATACTATCTTCCTTATCTTGGGTGACTTTATGTGTTTCTAGACACTAATATTTGACTTAAAGAGAACCTGTCCAATGCCACTATGAAATAAGTCTATAGGAACAAAAACATAATTTTTATATAGTTCTCAAATAAATTTTATCAAAATTTAATTATTGGAATAAATATTATTCTCATGAAAATGGAATGATAACAATTTTGGATTTATTGATCGAAAATATCCAGTTGCAATTTTTATGTGTGCTTTCAATTTTTAATAAATAAATATTTATACTTAGAAAACCGTTGGATATATATATATATATATTGACATCACACATTATTCATTAAAAATGAAAAAAATATGAGTTGGTCATGACCAAATAGATTATTTCACTACATCAAGAACCTTTAATTTCAAGGGAAATACAAGTGAAGAGACGGGGTAAATCGTCTAAGCCTATGCAGTATGGGAAATAAAAATCAAATTTAAATAAGTTTTTGGATAGGATTGAAGACCCATAGAATGATGTGGTGAAAAAAGATTTAAATTAATATGACTATGGGATATAAGATAGTGTCGATGAGCAAGATGATTGTTAATCCTCTCATAAATTAGAAATACAAAAGGATATCGACCATCAACTATGGAAAGAAAATAAAGTGATATCTTTGTGGACCTAAAAAGGGAAACAAAAACATGATTATGAGTCTATGATGAGATTCAAATATGGAGTGGACTCTCACACTATTTTTATTGATATTTTTGAATGTAATGATGTTACGGTGGATCGGGTGGTAGCCCTTTTGAATGAGGTTGGGGCTAGTAAGAATATCTTTCGAGGCCAACTATATTCTACTAATCAGACTATGAAGTTGGGTAATTTAGGGAAATAAAATAGGATATTCCAAGACATGGAATGTTTGGAGTTTTTAAAAATGTATCTAGACCACAATTTCATGATAAAAGGAATTTTGAAATCAAAGAAAAATCTATGGTTGAGCAGCCCACTACTTTAAATACTGACAATAGAAATGTTAATCCATATCTTAAGACTGTTACTCCTAACTACAATGTAGATAATACCCAAGCTCAGTCCATATCTAATCAACCAGATAACTTGAACTTGGAAGAGTCTTAAGATGATAATGATAAAAATATATGAAAATCTATCCATTTGAGGCATGGTATTTATCCGAGAGGCTAGAATTTGAGACGTTAAAGTTATTATAACATTGTTTTCAGTAGATCTAAATTTGACACAATTAGAAATATAAATTTGGATGTTTATGTTCTTCTTGGTTATGAATTGTGGGTTGGGTCACCACTAGTGCCTCCTTTATTTATGTAGCTACTTGTTCCCAAAGATGGGGTTTACGGACCTTTACTTCCATATTTAAGATTATTTTAAAAATATAGTATTGTAACTTCATTAGTGAAGTTTGGGGAAGTTTGTTTGCACTAGATTTTGATATTTATTTATTATAAATGTTGTGTCTTGATATACCTACTAGTGATATTTTATTCCCTATGTCTTTCTTATTTTCGGAATTTTTGAGATGGTTTTGAATGGTTTCAAGGTGGATTTAGGTAGGTTCTTTGTTATTCTTCTTGGGATCTAGGAGAAATTTTCAGGCTCTATTCCATTATAAGGTTCATGGTTTAAAGGTCCATCCTTATGAAGCATGATGGTGGTCTTCTTCTATGGTGAAACTAATTCTTGGATGGTGTACATCTAAATATTGCATAGTTTGATGTCTTCATGATGACGATGTTGATACATTTTCACTTTTTCATATGTTTGGGTTTTTTGATCTGTAAAATGAGGGAAGTGTTGTTGTGTTTAACCCTATACATTCTCGATGTACCTCTTTTTCTTATTAATAAAATGTGGCTAGGGTCCTTAGAATCTAGAATCTACCTATTTCAATTTGATTAATTAAAAGAATTAATATTTTATATAACATATCATTAATAAATATATAAATAGTAATATCATGTAAAAATTCTTTTTAAAATGTATAATTAAATATAAAACTATAAAATAAAAATTAAGAATTTTAATATTTATATTTATTTATATTGACATTTGATAATAAAGGGATATATTATTATTATTATTTAATTATATATATTCACATATTGTATAGATTGTATATATAAGATATAATTAATTATTAACAATGTTTAAAAATATCAATTATAACTCAAAAATATTATGACTTATATAAATGAAAAAATATTTATTTGTGTGTGTGTGTGATATATATAAGTGAACCAATAAAAACCTATGTGTATCCTGATATACACATACACATAAACACACACATACACATGGATTATAAAGATATAGAAACACATCGACATGCATACAAACACACATACACATACACGTACACATACACATACACACACACATACACATACACATACACATACACATAAAGATACAAATACACATACACATAAACATAAACATACACATACACATACACATACACATACACATACACATACACATACACATACACAGACACATACACAGACACATACACATACACATACACATACACATACACATACACATACACATACACATACACATACACATACACATACACATACACACACACACACACACACACCCATCTATAAACATACACATGCATACACATACACAAGCATAAACATACACATGCATACACATACACATGCATACACATACACATAAAAAAACACATATTCACACACACACACACACATGGACATACACATACAAACACATACCTATATACATACATTCACACACACATACATACACACACATATATACAGAAATACATACATACTCATACACACACATACACATGAACATAAACACAAGAATATAAGATAATATTAATTAAAATATAATAAAAATAATAATTATTTATATAAATGACATATATATAATATAATTTCATTAATATTTAAGAATACATATAAAAATCTTCTAAAAGATTAAAAGTAATATTAAACATTATGTTACATATATTGATTGCAACAAACAATATAAATATTTCATAAATAAATAGTGATATTTTTTACTGCTGCTATGTAAAACACTGTCAAAAGCTAATTTTTTCAGACTTATGTTTAGTGCTGATAAAAGTAGAGTTTTATAAGAACCAATAGGAATCAATAAAAGAACATACAATTATTTTCTAGGATTCTATAGTAGTGTGAAACTAAATAATCACCACCCCATATGAAAACACAACTTTAAAAGAAAACAGTCAATGTCTTCAAATTATACCAATAAATTACCCCACATAAATGATCCCAATATATCATATGTATTACATTTCAAACTCACATGATCAATTTCAGTGGTGAGTGGATCTCAGCTAAACAATGAACATCCCCAATCGAGTTGGAGGATCAAAAACATGGAAATGGAGAGCGAATAAGAACACACAATAAGGGGAAATAGAGCAGTAGGATTAAACATGGATGTATATGAAAAAACATAGTGAACAAACACAGTTGAGTACACATCAGGGTAGACTCATAAAAATTCAATCACATTTGATTATAAGTGGAAAATATACCCATTTAAATGGATGATTAGCTAGTGAACTGGATTTGAAGGCAAACCCAAGTAAGGTAAAATGAAAAAGAGATGAGAAAATCCCAAAAAAATAAGCGTCTAGTTAATTATATAGCCCAATGAAATGTAAAAATATCATCTCAAAAATAAGTACAACATAAATGAAAATTTAAACCTTTTTTGTATGTCATTTAAATATTTTCCTAAAAATACATTTATTTTTTAATTTCCTTGTAATAAGTTTCATAGGGATTCACTTTTCCAACAAAGCACCAACACAAATTCATAAATGTGGCATAAACTATGTGGTCCTGAAGAGATATTTTTTCTTGATCATATAAGTATATATAAAAATAAATGTGTAATTTTATTATGTTTAAGTATAGGGGGATTACATGGTGGCTGAATACAAAGTAAAATACACTCATAAATATCTGAAAATAAAATCTTATGGTTTTATGACTTCAATAAAAAAAGAAACTCTCTAGGATTGAGATATGTTCCATAAGGACCGAGTGAGAGAGAGACATAGAGATTCTGTTTCCATATCATTATGATTCCATATTGTAAGATCCCATCTTTTTCCAATGGTGAATTAAGATTAAGTGGAAGGTTTTGGCTGCCGAAAAAATATATGTTGTACACCCAATTAACAACATGAAATCTTTTGGGTAGACCCTATGAATTTAATTATCATCTTGAATTAATTCCCAACATTGAAAATTTACACCCCCTATAATTGTTTTTCACCACATGTTGACATGTAACAAATGTTGTTTTTTCCACATCTCGACAAGTTGTGAAAGAATATTACACCCCCTGTAACTATCTTTCATGATGTGTTGAAATGTCACGAAAGTAAATTACATGCCAGGTAATTTGTAATTATTGTTTTTCTAAAATTATTGTGACGGAATTTGTTTGTAAAATCATTAAATTAATCATGAATTTTACACGACGTGAATTGATAATCCACGCCATGTAATTATAATTACCAACATATTAAAATGAAGCCTCCAGTGTCACGTAACCCTCCAAACACCCCTCTTCTCCACTAAAAAGCATCTGCGAACCTCCCTCCCTACTAAAGATCCACTGTGAACGTCTATATTTGAAAAGAACTCCTCCGCACACCTCCTCCTTGAATAGAAGCTCCTCCTCGCACCACTATCTTGGATTGAATACACTTCACTCACCTTCTAGGTACGAGTGTTCTTCCCATTTATATCTATATATCTCTTGTTTTACTCTTCTTGGATAAAATAATTTGGTTTATCAATTTTTGGATCTAGATTTAGATTTTCTGATTATAGATCGAGGCTCATTGGATCTAGAATAATATTTGTTGAATATAGACCAAGGCTTGTTGGATCAAGATCTAGATTTGTGGAATCTAGATCTGGGATTTTTGGATCTAGATCTAAATTTGTTGAATCAAGATCTAGGATTGTTGGATTTAGATTGAGATTTAAGAGATATTTTTTCATTTAAATATCGATTTAGGATTCAGATCTAGGTCGCATTCATCATCACATTCTCAGTTGATTTTCTTCAAATTTTTATTTTCTGTTTGTGAACATTCATCAGCATTCTTGTGATAGGTGTTCTAAAATTTAAATCCCATGGTCATGTTTTATAATTATGTATATGAATGTTTTATAATTTATAGATCTATTTAGAAATTGGATTTCCAAATAGAATTAATTAATTTGGTTAATTAATTATATAAGGACTAGTTGGAGATAAATCTAACAAAATGAGGGGTGTGAATTAGTGTTGGGACTTTTTAATCTAATTGTAACTCTTTTATCCTTGTACCACTTAGACCTATAAGGATCATCATTCTCTGGTTCTCTTTTCCCTATCACATTCGAGTATATGATAGTAGTAAGTATAGAACACGATATTTTCAAAATTTTCTACTACTCAACTAGAGTAGCTAAATCCTTGGCATAGTCGGAAATAATCATTACCACACAACAACTAAGAAACAATATTTTTTGTGGTTACAGTGATTAGGACATACCCTTATAATCATGATGCAACTTGAAAACAATCCAATAGTGCATGTTTCGCAGATCATGGTAGGATCATTATACTACCTCCCAAGATGGTCTTCTCCTTTTTGATAAGGGTTTGAAACACTAAGAAAGTCCTCCACATATTGAATACAATCTGATGACATAGTTCTTCTTTGTTCTTCAACATCCTTCATCTTCACTTTATTACATGCACAGTATAATGAATGAAACTCCACTTATCTCTTCTCAGAAGAAAACCTAATATTTACACAATCTTCTACTTCTATTTGTAACAATAATATGAGTGTATTTGACTGATGAACTGATTTCTCCCAAACCCAAATTATAATCAGACAATATCAATTTGGTCACCAGATATTCTTCTCTTCTTTTCTCTTTCCTCCTCAGTGCAAGACCAACTGCACTGAGATCTCTTCTTCTTCTTCTTTCAAGAATCACAAACATCATTTGTGATTATCAAGACAATGAAGATCTGCTCAACAAGCATCATCCAAATTAATATGCCCTAAATAATAAATGATATTTATTCCATCACACTCTATTGTTCTGGGACACACAATAATATGGAATAGTGAAGTAGTGTCTTGATATCCCTTTCTTATTCCTTGGTGAAAATATTAGTTTAGATGCACATCAAATTCTTTTTCACACAAAAAACTGTGTGTGTTTGTTCTTCTCTTTCTGTTTTATATCATCCATGTACACACAAGGTTTTACATGATGTTTCTCCTTCATGGACTATCATATATGCTACACAAATTTACTTACACTGCATGGCATGAGTGCTTCATGGACAACCTTTCCTTCTACAAAATACCTCTACTTCGCAAACAATCTATGCACTACGTACTATTAATGCTCCGCGTACTATCAATGCTCCACTTACTATCAATTCTACGCATACTGTCAATGCTCCACAAACCACCCTTGATTTGTGGATGCTCGTTTCTTCGAAATTTGCATTTCCATCCATGGCTAATGTTTTCTTCCACAGATTTCCTTCTCTTGCATGGATTGTCCCTTATTTTGTGGCCTATCTTCTCTTCTACATACTGTTTCCTCTTCCACATGTTGTCTTCTCTTCTGTGGACAGATTCATCTTCTTCGGACTATCTTCTCTTCCCTAGATTTTCCCTACTTCGGTGGACTTTCTTCTCTTCCACGGACTGTCCTTGCTTCCTCAAATTGTCTCCTCTTCTAAGAGAAACTTCTTTTTTCAAGGTATATCCGTCCACGAAAAAACTTCTTCATCGCACAATTATTCTCGCAAAATTTTTCTCCTTCGATGAATTCTCCCTCATGAACTCTTTCGAACTTCCCAAAATTCATTCAGAAGTGAAAATGTTCTCTAATAAAATTCTATCTCCCTTAATTATGGGATTATGGTCCTTTATATTAGAAAATAAATATCAAAATGCTGCTATTCCAATTTACCCAAATTTTCAATGTGGTATAGCCTTCACCGCGTACAGTGCTCCTCCCATGTACTATGATCCTCTTAGTGGACCATTTTCCCTATGAGGTTTGTATATCGCCTTTCATCCTTCACAATAGCCAATTCCATCCACCAATGGATCACTGTCACTCTTCCACAAATGATGCGACATCAGCAAACGATTGGAGTTCCACATATCACAAGACTCTCACGGATCGTGAGCCTCCTAAGAACCATTTTTCCTATGCCACGTACATACCACACTTCGCTATATGCATATAGCTGCTATACAGAATCATTCCTTTTCCAATTTTCTATTACCGCTCTCCATACCTCCTAGGCAGTCTACAAACTTTCATTTATGGTCCGTGAACTGTCCCACGAGAACTCCTTTTTGTGGTCATCTTCTTTTATCAAAAACATTATCAATTGTGATTTTTAACCATTGAATGATCAACTTTAGCATCATCAGATTTACCATGGAAAATAGTGTAGCATCCCTATCTTCCAGCAACATCTTTCTTTCCAATCAAACCTGAAAAAGATTGGAATCACCTTTACTTCCCATTTCTTTCATAAGGCTTTCATCCTAGGTTATTCACATAACCCATGATATTTGTGAAATTTAAATCAACAAATAATAATCAAATTATACTAGGAGAATTATTCAACGATGAAATCCAAGATAATAAAATGAATCCATAACAATTCTCAAGGCATCACCTTGAAACTCAAAGTCTTCAAACCTTTAACATGTTTCTTGGAATATCGAAACTTGAGGACATTATCCAATATCAATTAACATTGTAACTACATCATCATATTGACCACAATGATATCTTCTCATCTCATGAATACCACCAACAAAAATTGAAAATCAATTGAAAACAAATACAGTCTATACACAAAGTGTGTTATTTAAATTAATTATGTAATTTTTGAAATTGTGAGATTTAAGGATTGATGAATGAGATAATTAATTGGATAATTAATTATGAGATTTTGGTATTTGTGAATTTGAGAATTAATTATGTTAATTGATTATGGAGTTATTGATATTGTTGAACTTGATTAATTAATTATAAAATTAATTAATGGGAATGGATAGGATTATGAAATTGTGATTGGGAATAATTAATTGTTGAATAAATTATGGAAAGGTGAAGATTGTTGAAATTAAATAATTAATTGATGAATTAATTTTTGATATATTGAATTAATTGAAAAGGGATAATTAATTGTAGAATTAATTATGTTATATTCAGTTATTTCTTTGAGGTAATTAATTGTAGAATAAATTATTTGATATTGAATTGTGATTTTAGATAATTATTTATAGAATTAATTATGTGATATTGAGTTGTAATTTGAGATAATTAATTGTTGAATTAATTGTGGAATAATAATTTCTTGAATTGAGATAATTAATAGTATACTAATTATGAGATATTAACATCATGTATTGAGATAATTATTGGTATATTAATTATGAGATATGAAAACTGTGGGTGTGATTATTTAATTGTTTAATTAAATAATGGGATTATTGAAGGGATTGAATGTGATTAATTAATGAGTATTATTGTTTTAATAAATTTGACTGTGTTATATTAATTAGTTGTAATATTATTTAATGGAGATTGTTGTGTTAAATAAATTGAATGAATTGTATTAATTAATTGGTGAATTAATTAATGAGGATTGATAGGACGGTTCAATCGAATGAATTGGATAAATTAATTAGTGAATAGTTAATGCAGATTACTAGGATATTTAATTGATATAATTGGATAATTAATTGTTGGATTAATTATGAGATATTGAGAATTGAGAATTTATATAATTAATTACGGAATTAATTATTAAGTATTGAGATTTTGAATAAGATAACTAATTATGGAATTAATTATGAAATTTTATGTTTGTGGATATTGATTAATTAATTGATGAGTTAATTAATGGGATTGATGTCCTTAATTAATTTTCTAATTAATTAAGGGTATTTATGTGACTAACCAATTGTAGAATTAGTAATGGAATTGGAGGATAATTAATTGATGAGTTAATTATCAAATTTATTAATTATAAATTGTGTATAGTTAATTTGTGAATTAATTATAATATATTGATTTGTGAAGTGATTAAAAAAGATTTTAATTGATTAGTGGAATTTTTATGAATAATAAATTATTTAATTAATTAACAAATTGAAGTTACCAATTAATTGATGAATTAATTGAAGGTATTGTTAGAATTAATTAATTTTGGAAATTAATTCATAAAATCAATGTAATTAATTAATCATTGGGTTAATTAAATGAAATGGGTTGTGATTAAATAAATTTTAAATTAATTAATGAAAATTGAGGTAGTTAATTAATTGTTTAATTAATTAACAGAGAAGGAATGAACAATTAATTGTTGAATTAATTGAAGGGATGATAAGATTAATTAAGTTTGAATTATTTGATTGCATATTTGGTGTAATGGTAAGTGGTTGTGATAATGTTGGAATGGATTAGCACATTGGATAACTGAGGTGCGAGGATGATATTAAAGGGAGAAGACCGAGAGAGATTCCAATATTGTTTACAAAAGGATCGTGTGAGCCTTATAAGAAGAAGACCGAGAGATCTTCTAATATTTTTTACATAAGGACTGGGTGAGCCTTATGGGAAGAAGACCAAGAGAGATTCTAATATTGATTACATAAGGACCATGTGATCATTAAGGGAATAAGACTGTGTGAGCTTCAAATTATTTTTCGAAGGACTGTATGGGACATCGAGGGGAAAATATCACTAGAGCTTTACCATTTCTCCTATAAAGCATTTACAGTTCTTTTTGTATTACTCAATAAAGACCCTTGAGGTTAGTGACTATAGTGCATGTTAGTCATGTCAGATTAATTTACAAGTTTTACATGATTGATGAAATGTAATTTTTGATGATGAATGGTAACATGGGTATTTAGCTTTATGATATCCCTTGGGGATAGTTCAGACTATAGAATGAGATGAAGAATGGATTGAGGTTCGAGTTTCCTCAAGAAATAGAGAGGTTATAAGGTTAAATAAAGGATTATTGAATAAATGTAAATTGTTTAATTTATTACTTGTATTTTATTCTTTATACAACTGCATACACTATTGTTGACTAGATTTGTTTTAAATATCATTGGTGGTGGTTATTGAGTTGTAACCACACCCTACCTAGGATTCCTGAACAGTTCCTGAATATAATTTATTATTGCAAGAGAGGTTAAGGGAAATGGTCCTATCTTAGATGGATGAGTTGGGATGGATCATGGTTGAGGGAACCAGATGTGGTTTGGGACCCACTTTGGAGTTTTCAGTGTCTTGCATTTGGGTTTTCATTTGACACTTAGAACATACATAACATGACATTTCTACAGTTCAGTTTTGATTCTACATTTCCATTTTTGGCCATCTTGTGAAATTGGTTTTGTCTATGGTTATATGTATTATTCAACAATTGTTTATTTATTTCCAATGGTGTATAACTCTAATTAATTAAAAAAGAGGGTATAGTCTCCCCATGATCAATATTATATCCTCACTACTAATCGGCAGCTTCTGGCATATGAGGAGGCACGCCTGATGTAATGTGGTGCTTCGGCTCAGGGCACCAGTGTGTGGAAACCCGGTCGAGATGTTAAACATTCCAATCCTCCCCTTGGTAGAAAAAGTGTAACCCTTGAATCATGATGGAATTAAAGAATTCAAAATGCTCAAAAAATATATTTTTCTTCAATATACAGGTATTTAATCTCTTAAACATATCACGTATCAACCCTATGATCGGCTCTCGATAAACCTCTTCGGATGCCCCCATCTCACTCATTTTACATTATATAGACATCCAATTATCCCCCTCAAGATCTTTTCCTGGTTAATCCTGAAAATCATGAATGAAATTAAATGATAAAAATGATTTTTGATACAATTAATAAAAAAATACGAAAAATATTATTTAAAATGAACATAATGATGGGGTCCTAGATCATTTTATAGAGATTGAGAATGCTAGACTAGTGGAGGAGTGGTCGTACACTATTGAAATGACCAGATTCCTCGAAGGGTAAATTTTTTATGTATTAGTTTGTCAATAATAATTGATGAGGTCGATGAAAAATTTTATGGAATCCAACCTAGTCTCCATGTATTCATAATGTATTGGATTGTATTTGTTATAAATATACCACTCTTCTTTTGTGTGTCTTTAATAATGTTCCACATAGAACAAAAATAAAAATATAAACTATAATTAATCACATTCTTACTATGTCTAAGAAATCATAATTAATAACAAAGGATATTGTTATCTTTCAAGAAATTGACAGGGATATATGGAAGGGAGAGACTAACAACTTTTTCATTATGAGGTATGTCATTGAATCTGAAATCACTCAGGTGGTCATACATGATTTGGTGGGATTTGTATAATTCAATTGAAACAACCAAACTATTGTTTTTGGGTAATTTTTCAATAGCATTGATTTCCCACCTTTATCATTTGATTGATAATAAAAACAAAGATAAAATCCATTTTTAACACTATTTTTGGAAATATAATAATTATTAGACTGAAATTATTATTTATATATTTTACTTGTTAGTAATATCTATGATTATCTCTATTATTATAGTGTATGATAAAATCATAGATATCATCGATCATGGTTTCAAAACATCTTTTTTTAGTCAATGACTATTTGAATTAGCTATATTGTGTCTCAAAATAAATGGCACAACCCCATATAAAGATTTTTATAATTGTTATTTTAATAAAATTATATTTTTACAAATCGAGTTCCACCCACCACCTATGTAAAAGGGTACATGAAAATTATCAACAATTACAAATTCAAACCGGATGATAATAGTGAAAGAAAATTGAATATATATATATATATTCTTTTGATTTAATGATTGATTCATTATCAAGATACACATACATTACTAATTTTTTGAGATCTTTTTTGTGAATGTATTGAACGATGTTAAAATATAGATTCACAAGCTTGTTCATTGTGGAGTTTCAGTTCTAATGTTTTTCATACTCATTGATGAGCCACCTTTACATGAGCTTAATTGTGGGCCAATTTAATTCGTAATCTAAGGAATGCTCCACCAGTCTCTTCACAGAGCATGGAAGCATCTTATCCTTCAAGCTATTGAGGCACCCAGCGGCAGAGCCCTTTACATCATCCACATTGCACTCACCTTCCCACTCTAGGAAAGACAACTCATATAGGATCAACAATCACTAATATAGATTAAGGCATTATCATTACTAGAAATATCCTTCCCCAAAAATAAAAAATAGAAAATGTTTTGATAACCTTTAAACACAATGACTTATCAGTGCTAAAAATAGAACCAATAAAATATCCATTTATTAGTGCTAAAAAAGCATTGTTAAATTCGGAACATTATCAATGATTTTATTATCATTGATAAAAGGACATATTATTAGTGGTATTTTTATCACCAATGAAGATCATTTTAATCAGCACTATTTTTAGCACTCATAAAGGATCCTTGATCTACCCCAGAAACAGTGTGGAAAATACCCAGTCGAAACAGTGTATTGTTGAAATTTGCAACACACTATAATAAAAACATTTAATTTCAATTTAATTAAATCCATATTACAATAAAACAAAAAAAACATTGTATATTTCGTCCAAAAATTTCAATCATTGATATGCATAATGACATTAGTACGCAAATTTTATTACAAACGTGAAGAAATTCAAACACATTATTCTATTGTCTTTAGATCCCCATCAAAAAGAACATTATAATGTTAATAGTTATTGAAAAAACCTTATTGAATGAAATGGTGAACCTAAACAAAAAAACAATTCATAGAATAGTAATACTATAATTAAATAAAGTTAGTATAAATATGATATAACGAGTAAATAAAATGTCACATTGAAACTAAAAACACACACTTTGAGTCATACCAGGTAAACCATTTGTCCAATTTACATGTGGTTGATTCCTATATGTCACAAATAAATTATGTATTTTTAACTTTATGTATTCAGATAATATGAGTGTATTTTCTTGGATTTAAGTATTCTATATATGTTTTGAACAACATTTCAGTTTTCAACTGAAAATGTTCACTTTTAGTTATACCGGACACACCATGTGTCAAATTAATGCGTGGAAAATTAATATTTTCAAAAATGAGATATGAATTTTTTCTCTAAAATATCAAGAAAATAGGACCATGCTTTCTACTTTTTTAGTGAGTGACACATGATTCAAACTAAAATGTCATTTTTAAACCGAAAACATGCACTCTAAGTCATACCAGGAACATCGTGTGTTATATTAACATGTGGTTGAATCCTATATCTCGGAAATAGTGCATGGATAACTATACATAAATATATATAAAATTCAAGTTTGTTTTTCTATTTATTGTGGGTGACACATATTTTTAACTAAATGAAAATTTTTAAACTCAAAAAACACAATTTGAGTCATATCAGGAAAAACATGTGTTAGATTGACATGCAGTTGATTATACATGTCCAAAATGAACAATGGATCATTTTTCTATAGTGTCAATACCATCCAAGCGTGTTTTCCTAAAACACCACTTTTAAACTAGAAAACACACATTGAGTCATACAGAGAACATTATTTATCATATTGATGTGTGGTTAATCACTACATGTCAAAAATAATTTATGGATTATTTTCATAAAGTATGAAGAAAATTTGAGCATGTTTGTTTAATTTTCAGTGAGTGATGTGTGTTTTGACCTAAAATGTTACTTTTTAATAAAAACATGTGCTTTCAATCATATGGGCCACAACATGGGTTGGATTTTTATGTTTCTAACTCATACTGAAAAAATAATTTATGGATCATTTTCTTATTGTATCATGAAATTTCAACAATTTTTTCTCTGTTTTGTTTATGTGACAAATGTTTTTAACTAAAATGTCACTTTTAAATAAAAACACATGCTTTCATTTATACTGGTCACACCATGAGTCAAATTGACATAAAGTTAATAACTACACATCATGAATAAGTTATGGTTTATTTTTATAAAATATCAACATAATATTATTATGTTTTCTTAGTTATCAATGAGTGGTCATAATTTTTACAGAATTGATACTTTTGAACAAAAAACATGCACATTCAATCCTATAGGGAAGATCATATGTGAAATTGACATGCACCTAATTCATACATGTCAAAAATGTCAGACAAATTATTTTTTGAAATTATAAAGACAATATTGATGAAATTTTATGGTTTTGAGTATGTGATTCTAATTTTGAACAAAATGGTTCATTTTAAATATAAAACATTCATGTGGAGTTATACTGGGAAAAACAATTTCATATTAAAATGTGGTCAATTCCTACTTGTGAATGATGACTTACATATCATTTTATTAAAATATATATACCATACAAGTATTTTTTCTCTATTTTTAGTGAGTGACACATGTTTTTATCTAAATTGAATTTTTTAAATGATAACACACACTTCAATCCATAATGGGTAAATGGTCTGCGAAATTAATGTTCGGTTGATTTCTAGACATCAAAAATGATTTTTGGATCATGTTACTTAAATATCATGATAATACGAGTGTGTTCACACTATTTTCAGTGATTAATATGAAGTTTTAACTAAAATGTAGTTTTTTAACTTAAAACATGAACATCAAGTCATCCCAAGAATGTTATTTTTCAGGTTAATGTGTAGTTAATTCTTACATGTCACAAATGACATATGGATTTTTTTCATAAAGTACTAACACCATAAAAGTTTGTTTTCTTGGTTTTTAGTAAGTAACAAATTTTTTTATCTAAAGTGCCACTTTTAAAATAAAAACACATACTTTGAGTCATACTGACCACATCATGTGCCAGGTTGATTTTTCAATAATTTCTACATGTCACACATGATTTATTTATCATCATAATAATGTATCAAGATAGGTCAAGTGTGTAACTGAGATTTCAGTGAGTGAAACATGTTTTGAAGTAAAATTTCACTATTAAATAAAAACATGCACTTTCAATAATATCAATAAAATTATGTGTATAATTGATGCGTGGATGATTGTTACATATAAAAAATTGTTTATGTATTTTTTTCCAAAATAATCAAGACAATATGAGAAATTTTTATATACTTTGACTATGTGACACATTTTTTAACTATAATTTTATTTTTAAATAAAAACATGCTCTTCCAATCATATAGGCAACACTATTTTTCAGACTGATGTGAAAGTGATTCTTAACCATTAAAACGAGTTATAGATTATTTTTATGAATATAATGACAATTTGAGTGTATTTTATATTTTTAGTGAGTGAAAAATGTTTTGAACAAAATGTTTCATTTAAAATGAAAACATGCATTTTTAGGCATACTAGGTTGACCATGTGTCAAATTGATATGAGGAAGATTCTTACATGTTAAAAATTAATTATTTATTAGTTTCCTAATGAATAAAGACAACCTGGGTATGTTTTATTAGTTTTGAGTATGTGACACATGTTTTTAACTAAATAATAAATTTTAAACAAAAAATACATATTTTGAGTAATTCTGAGAACACAATGCGTCAAATTAATATTTTTTTTAATTCATAAATTCCACAAATTACTTATATAAAATTTTGCGAAAATATAAAGAAAATATGATTTTGTATTCACTATCTTCACTACGTGACCCACGTTTTAACTAAAATGTCATTTTTATACAAAACACATGAACTTTGGCATTTATAGGGAACACCATGTGCTAGATTAATGTGTAGTTGATACATAAATTTGGAGACTAATTTATGGTTAATTTTCATTGTATATAAAGACAATAAAAGTGTTTCTTATATATTTTTAGTGGGTGAAACATGTTCTTAATTAAAATTTCTATTTTAAATTTAAATCACACACTTTGAGTCATATGAGGCACACCATGTGTCAGATTTACATAAAGTGGATTATTATGTGTCCTAAAAAATGTATGGATCCTTTTCTAAATGTATCGTGACCATGATACCATGTTTTCTAGTCATTCACTAAGAGACACATGTTTTGAACTAAAATTTCACTTTTAAAATGAAGACACATACTTGAAGTCATATAAGGAATACCATGCGTTGGAATGACTTTAGGTTGAATCTTATATGTCACAAATGATTTAAATATTATTTTCATAAATTTTCAATGAAATAGAAGTTTTTTCCAGATTTTCATTGAGAGTAATTTATTTTAAAACTAAAATGTCACTTTAAAAAACACTTTCAGTGATATTGGGCACACCGTGTGTGAGATTGATGTGCGACGAGTTTATACACCTCTCAAATGACATATAGATCATTTTTAAAATACTTATTTATAAAAGGAGTGTGGTTATATTATTTTTTAGTGAGTGGTGTTTTTTATTTAAAATGTCACTTTTAAATGAAAACATGCACTTTGAGTCATACCAAGTGCGCTATGCACTGGATTGACATGAGGCTAATTCCTCTACATCACCATTGAATTATGGGGAATTTTTATAAAGTATTAAGATAATACAAGAATGTTTTCTTGGGTTTTAGTGAGTGGAATATGTTTTTAAATAAATTTTTTTTAGGATAAAAAACATTGATTCACTTATAAGCTAAAAACACACTCAACTAAACATAAAAATCAAAATAACAGAAAAATAGATCTATGAAGAGATTAAATATTACCTTTGTGAATCATCCTTATCAAAGCCTTTGACATGAATTTATTTTTCTCCAAACATTTTAGGTTCTTCATATAGCATAAAATGGTTGATGAAAAATAAATTCTTGATGAAGTCACCATTTCATGATCTCTATGAAAAGTAACTAAAAAGTCGTTGGTAAAAATGATAAGAAAATTATCTGAAAAAATAGATAAAGTAATAAGAAAATTAACTAAATAATAGTATGAAATCATCTCTTCATGATTCTTGTAAACATTCCAACACCATATACTATTCCCACTAATTTATAACAAATATATTTCCTCTATTGAATATGCAGTCTGCCGACAGTCTTGGTAGTACTAGAAAAAAAAATAAACAAATGATTAATAAATATTTTAAATATAATTGTAATTATCATCAGAAATTCATCTTTTGGAATGAAAGTTTGTTTATGGAATATGATATTTTTCATAAATTTTCAAACATAATAACCACAATCATTGTTATTATTTTTTTTGAAAACTGTAGAAAAATTGAGAAAAATAAGTAATTTGTATTGGTATATATTTTGGAAATAATATATTATTATATATACCCTAATACTTCTCTAGTTATAGATATTGATGGGATTATTTTTCTCATGGATCGTCCCCATACCATGATATGAACAATATTTATACAGCATTGTATCAAAACAAAATTATCATTAAAACGTAATATAAAACATATAAATTGAAATTTATTTGTAAAATTTTTAAATTAGTTTACTAATAATTTGTTAGGATTATTTTATTGTGGTCTAGATGTTTGTAAAATTTTCATTGAATATAAAAATAAATACTTGGATTATTCAAATTAAATGCAATTAGCAACCAATTTTTAAGGGATTTGTTTTTCTACATGATATATATCCAATTATTTTTAGTCTAAATCTCATGTTTTATCCACATAATAGTTCTTAAAGGATTATGGTTTCAAGAGTGTATGTATATTTTTTTGGATAATAGAGCTATAGTTTTTAGAGAAATGGTTTGCAGAACATAGATGAACATAGTTAGCAATAACCATATGGATCAATCATGCGGGTTAAAATATAGGTTCATAGTTATTTTAACCATGTTATAGAAGGTGCATGGATATTAAAACATGAAATTCATTATAAAGGTAATTTTCATGGTTGGTCTATCCATCCACCTAAACTATGTTGGGGTGGAGGCCTAGGAGAATGAATACGCAGGGTGTGTTCACAACTTTTCTAACCATGCCCCAAGATGTGTGAGGAGGGTTTCACCATGGTAAGTATGTGCACAAATTTGGAACATGGTTTTTCTAACCATGCATCCAAACCATGTTTCCTCTTTAAAATGTTGTAAAATCAAAAAAAATCCCCTTTCCATTAAAAATAAAAACTCCTACTTTTACAAAGCAGTGGCCATGTGTGGAGAGGTATCTCCCTCTACCACCTAACATTTGGGTGATCTAATTCATTTTCAAGAATTATCCATCATGTTAGAACCCCTTTGGTATGTTCTTCAACCATCTAGCTTCCTTTCTCATTTTGTATTTTTGTCTTCGATGTGGTCTCTATGTGAGTGAAAATTCATTGTTTTCAGGGAATTTTCCCAGATTATCAATTTCTATTATTCAATCCTAAATTTTAAATTGATATCTATGATAAGTCATCTACAGATATAAGTCATTAATTCTATCTATTTTCCCTAAAAGTGTTGATATCTATATTATGTGTCATTATGTAGTGTGATAGTTTTTCCATGCGTTGACTCATAATTGTATAACCAATTAAATGAATCATTAAACTCTTGAACTAATTACATTGTGAAAACTAATTAAACAATTGTAAATTTTTCACCTCAATACAAACCACCCCTTTGGGTATGTTGACTCATATGCCTTGAATAAAATGTATTAAATTAAAACTAAACCACCTTTTGAGGTGTCATAAACTTGTCCCTCATAAATGTTATATTAAATTAAATTAAATTAAATTAAATTAAATTAAATAAAATTAAATGTTAGGATACCATACATAGACCCTATAACTTGGATATGAGATTGAACAACCTTAAGGTGTATTCTACTTATCCCGTATAAGTTAAATGGATAACATATGTTAAGTGGGTTGTTAAATCATATGGATAAAGTATATAGTTGAGGACCATTCATTATGATATTCAAAGGGAGATACCAGGGTTCCTATACGTAATGTAATTGATAGACTCACAATGTAAATGGAATCATGTGATATTCCTTGGTGATACATGGGTTTTGATATGGAATGAATCAGACATGTTCATAGGATAGGTTTAATTTAAATTTTTTATGAAAGGAATTATACTATGTCATGGGTGATACTTGAATTTCTGTTGGGAATACCTCAGATGGTATCACTGGGAAAATGTTATTATGTCTTTCCTTTGGATATACTAGGTTTCTGATTCAGAATGTATGGTATGGGCTCATAGGACAAATGGAATTTTAATATGAATTGGGATACATGGATTCCCTGAATGGAATACCTTGTAAGGGACCAAGAGGAGGATTTATTAATTGATGTGATTGTTAAGTCAAAGAGAATACTTGGATTAACTCATAATCTTAGAATAATGGATGCCTTGGTTTATTATATCTTTCAAGTATTAAAAAACCTATGAATTTTTGAAAACCTATATGAAAACTATCATATATGGATGCCTTAGTGTGATACCTTAGGATCAAACTATATAATAAAAAATCAAACATAAAATGATGAGAGACATTCTGGTGTAGGATGAAGTAGGTAGTATCAGATGGGTATCACATGAGGAACCTCGGATGACATGGTTTATTTATTGAAAACTTTATTTATTATACCTATGCACAAATCATTTTATACTGATGGACTGAATAGTTCTAAACAATGTTTGTGGTGTCCTGCTTAGTTTAAATCATGCCCTATTTGGGATATTGATTTGTAATTGAGTAGACTTAATTGATGAAAGTAGAGACAAGGGATAGTTCCCAACTATGGACAATTGATTTATGGTACTAGGATGATGTATAGGAGTAAAGGATTGATCTTTGGATCACAATTCTGTTGAATATAACTTTTAGTCTTTTATTTATTTGTATATCATTTAATGTGTATAAAATATACTCTATTCCCTTATACACCATTTTTCTATAGAATCATGACATCATCATGTTATGTATAGGACATTGCTTATGGGTTTTGGTTATTCGTTCTTTCATGGATGTTTATTTCCACTTCTTAAGATATTCTGCAACCTTGTATGACTTCAACTATTGTCTTATTTATATATCACTATTGTGTCTCACTGTAATAAATATTGAATAGTATCTCTACTGTACCATCACAGAGACTCACTTGTAGTCAAAAGCCTCAGGCATATGGGGATGTATTCTTAGGGGCCCATGGAAAACAAGGTTCAATTACGTAATAGTGAACCGGGGTTGGGTTGTCAAAAAGAGGATATATCAACATTTAGTAATGATCTAACTGCTGGGAGTAGTTAACCCATATACATGGAAAAATACAAGTTCCCTGGGATGGGACATACTATTTTTGAATTCTTTTTCTACTATTTTACTACCTCATCGTTGGGAAACAAACATGATTTATAACTTTTTTATGATTATGGATTTCACCCTTATCCCAATACAGAAAGAATTAATTCTTCCTGCATCATAATAGGAACATGGGGATTTAAATTTCATGCATATGTCATGCTATGTTTACTTTATCATGTACATTTTCTATAACATTTCATATGTTCTTTAATTGATAAACTAGTAATTAAAATAATATTTTTTTCTTGAAAATGGTATTTAATTTGTTAATTGAATCATCTAAATCAACCTAAAAGAGTTTTTACCACATAGCTTGATGGTGACATCTTAACTAACCAATTATGATATGTTTGAGCTATGTAACTGTTATTTCACAAGTCAAAATATTAGTTGACTATGACTAAATGGACTTCAATTTTAATTAATCGGGATGTGTATTTATAAGATTGGAAATGGAGATCTTTATAATTGGATCATAATTTGTAACTTTTTATATCCTGATACCATATATAAACTTCTAGTTTCAATTACAATAAGTACCAATTGTAACTCATAAATCGTAGTACTTTATAACTTAGGAATGGTAAATCACATAACTGAACAATGATATGTGTATATGTATCAACTTACCAAATTCATTTACTGAGGTTAAATGAAATATTTTTCATTGAATAGGGATTCCAATTACAACTTAAAGAACTTTTTCCTCTATAATTTCAAATAACACCCCTTATAAAGATACCTATACCATGACATATAAATCCTTACCCTGGAAAAATATCAGTAGTGGTTAGTTGAGAGTGTTTCATGTGACCCTTCATGATCTTTTATGTCATATAGACACGAATTTAAGAGCAGGTTGTTGGTTTTTGAATCTTATGTAAGAAGTATTTTTACTTGTCGTATTCATTTATCTTTGATCATTTATGTTATCAAATCATACTCTGAGGATTCCATTTAGAATTATAGAAATATTCCTCCATGACAGATTCAGGTCAACACCAGGAAGGTGGTTATGGACAAGATACAGAGGTGGGGGACACACACCACAAGTATTACATCTTGAAGTTCCATCTATGGAACCTTATTCTTATGAAAAATTTGGAATTAATAATCATATTCATGAGATTTTATTAAAAATATTATAGTCTATATAGGGAGTCGTGCAACCATCCCCTTCTAGGGAAGAGTTGACTAGTGAGTTCTAGAAGCATCACCCTTATACTTTTTTAGGGGAAGCCAGCCCCTAGGCTGCTAAGTCATGGTTAGAAGCCATTCTATCTATCTCTTAGAATCTTGAGACACCTATAAAATGGATATTGAATATCACTACATTCATACTTTATAGAATCTCAAAGAGATGGTAGATGTTATAAAAAAGGAATATCAATATTGGGTTATAGTCCAAAGGGATTTCCAAAATACCTATTAAGATTAATTCTATCATGAGATACTGATAATTTTCTGAGTTAGGGAGTTTATACACCTACATTAGAAAAATATATATATTATGGACTAGTATTCTTGTTTCACTGAGCTATAAAACTTCAAATTGATTTTTATGGGTGACAAGTTATCTAAATCTAGGTGATTGGATGATGGAATTGGGTATGAAATTCAAACATAGGTGAACATATTTTGGTTGAACACTTTATCTAATATAGTTAACCAATCCCTCATCACCAAGAGAAATATAAGGAATGTTGAATGTGTGGGTCATAGTGGTTCAGCATATAAACTAGGCAGTACTTCAACCAGTGGTAGGAAGCATTTCCTAGAGGCTTCTTGTCACGGTGGTGGAAATTAGAGTATGGGAATCAATAGTAGTGTGTTACTCCACCAGTGTGGGAGGGTAAGTCACATAAAGACCCAATGTGTTAGAGTCCCCATAGATTGCATAGATTTCATACTAAATGGATATCATTAGCTATTTTGTAGGTCTTTTCCTCATGTTTCCAACGATAGAGTATTTTTTACCAACTCCAGGTTATAGAATGGGATCTATAGCTCCATGTTATGAAGAATGATGGACTACCATTATCTGAACAAGATAAAGAGGTGTTCATGGTCAAGGAATATAGACTCTTAATATCTACTACCAACTTAATGGACCTACTTAGGGTATTTATGTTTTAGCATAGGGCTATGGATCAAACCTGATTAATGGAATACAACCTACTGTTGAGGATTAGAGTGTTAGGCCTTATACAATTGATGCAACAATTTTGGTTTCCTAAAATTTAGTTTCTACCATATTTGACCTAGGTGGTTTGTATTCATTCATATATATGGAAATTATAGAGAGTCTTGTCCTCAACATCAAGTATTTAGGTGGAGTGATGACTTACCATACTCTATTGGGAAATTGATTGGAGTGTGTACACCAATGTAGGGAATTCTGCCTTGATATAGGTTATTATCTTTTTATACATAAAACCTTTGTCCTTGAGATTCAGACTATGATAATATTCTTATGATGGAATCTTTTGTTCCCTACCATGATCTTATTAACTGTTATCATCGGTGGATGACTTTGTTGTCTCCTATATGTGATGCCTATTGTTCATAAAGGAGAATGGGATGTCCACACCAGTTGAGCTAGACCAGAGTATCATGGGTAGGGTGGAGTGTCAGCCTAGATTTACAATCATTTATTATATGAATAGGGAATCCTAAAGGCATATTTACCTTATTTGGTGTATTATAATAGGGACATCCTTTCTGATGATTTTTCATCGATCCCTCCTAAGAGAGAGGTGGATTTTACTATCGAGATGATTCTAGGAGTAGAACTGGTATTAATTCCTCCATATAAGATAGAACCTACTGAGCTTTAAGAACTCAAGAGATATATGTATGACTAGGAAGATAAAGGTTTTATATAACCTATTACATAAACTTGGGGTTCTTCTATCCTTTTCTCTAAGTAGGATAGTACCCTTAGGTGTTGTGTGGATTACTAATAGTTGTGTCAGCTTATCATTAAGAAGTGGTCCCACTTCATTGTATAGATGAAATATTTGATCAAATCTGATGGGAAATAGTCTTTTAAAATATTTATTTGAGGTTGGGTTATCATCAGGTAAGAGTGAGGCCCTTAGATATACCTTGTATAGCTTTCTGAAATAGGTATAGCCTTTATGAGTATTTGGAAATATCGTTGGATCTTATGAACATGCTGAAAGTCTTTATAGCCTTGATGACTTGGGGTTTCACATGTACATAGAATCATTTATGGTAGTTTCCATGTATGATATCTTATTGTATTATCAAAATTGACATAACCATAAAAAAGACCTTAACATCATATTGAACACACTGAGAGATAACCATTTATAGTCTAATATCAAAAAATGACACTTCTAAATTGATTTTTTTTCTTTTTGTGTCACATAATATCAAAATATTGGGTATTTAAGGACCTAGAGAATGTGAGAGTCACGGTGTATTAAGAGAAGTGTAAGAACATCTTGGATAAACATAGTTTCTTTGGGAAAGTTGGTTATTATAGCCGCTTCATTCAATATTTATAACGACTTTAATACCTATTATCAGATTTACAAAAATTGGTGATAAATTATACTGGTTTTAATATAATTAAAAGAGACATTTCTAGTTGAAATGAATAGTTACTTTAGTGAAAATCTTATTCTACTTGATCTTGGCATAGGATATATGGTTTACTTTGATATATTATGCATTAGGCTGGGAGCCATTTTGATGTATGGTTAATGAGTCCTTGTTTATAGGTCTCATTAGTTAAGGCCTCATGTGTGGAATTTATAAATGAGATATCGTGATTTGGAATTGATTCTTCATGTTATATGTTGTTGGAGACATTATTTGTTGGTATAATGGTTTTTTGTAATCACATACCATAAAATGATTCAAATAAATATTCACCTAAATTATTTGAATATTATACAATGAATATGGGTTGAATATACTCATTACCATGATTTATATCTTTATTATTCAACATGGAAGGGAAATGTTGTTGGTAATTCTCTAATCCATAAGACTGAGAGACAAACATTTCATGAGGCTAGTAGTGAGGTGTAGTTAATGGCCCTATTTTCTGAGATGTCTTTTATGGTTCAAGAGTACCACAAAAAGCTTATATTAGTGTCCTCATTGGTGAATTTTTCAATTCTGTATCATGTAATGTTTAGATATATTTCTTATCCTGAAGTCTTGTTCCTGAGGTAAAGTGTTTCCAGTTATGACCCACCACCTAGTTTGGTCAATGATGGGGGTGAGATCATTCATATTCATTGGCATGTCTAGGTACTTACATACATGATAGAGGGGTTTATGTGATATTATTAGGAATATAAATGGGCTGTACACCTTGTAATTACCTTGATTTATAGTGACTGAAACTGCCAGTATTGGTGGCCTGGTATGAAGAGGCATGTAGCAGGGTTCGTTACTCTGTGTTCAACCGGTCAGAAGGTGAAAGAAGAACACCATCGGGCTACCAGTCCTTCATATATATTACCTATTCTAGAGTTTAAATGTGATAACCCTAAAGTATATTTCATTATAGGGTCACTATGGTCACCCATATTAAGTGATAATGTATGGATAATCATATATTGGCTAGTGAAGGATGGAAATTTCATTCCTATTTGAGAGACCTACTTAAAGTAACATCTTGCTAGACTCTATGTTCAAGAGGTTATACACCTTCATGGTGTTATACATAAAATTGTATCAAATAGAGATCCAAAATTCATGTCATATTATGAATAGGGATTACAGAAGGCTCTAGGTTCATAGGTACATTGGATTATATCCTATCACCCATAGACTAACGGTTAGTACGAATGAATGATAAGGGTATTAAGGGAATGCTCCGAGCATGTGTACTTGACCTCAAAGGTTATTTTGGGAAATAATTACCAATTATAGACCTCAATTAAAATGACATTTTTCATGCGACTATATAGATAACTTTATATGAGGCCTTATATAGTATGCTAGTCTGATCACATCTTTACTAGATAGAGGTAGGGGAGGTAGTGTTTTTTGGACCTTATCTCATTAAGGAGACATTGGATAAGGTGTAATTGATGAGGAACCGTATGGATTCAAAAAAAATCTTGGTAGAACTCATAGGCTAATTTTCAATTCCGACCTATAGAGTTTGAGTTGGGAGATCATGAATTTTACCGTGTTTACCTATGTTGTGTCATCATCAAATTTGGATGCAGGGTAAGCTATCACCATCATTTTTCAGACCTTTTGATATTTTGGTGAGGTTCAGACCAATGGATTATTGAATTTAAATCCATCCTAGATATAAGATTATACATGATGAATTCCACATTTCTTAATTACATCATTATCATTGAGACTCGTCCCATTCTTTTCAATCTAATGAGGTTGATTTGATTCTTGATTCTTCTTTTGAGGAGTATCGTGTTCATATTTTTGATCACAACATTAATTCTATTGGAGGTAGGAATGCTACCCTAATATGGATTAAATGGAAGAATTACCATGTACATGATGACACCTGGGAGTGAGAGTCTGCTATACATGATCAGTGGCTATAGTTATTCATAGATACAGATCAACAACCCTTAATGAAACTCATGGATTAGTTTTTTATGGAGGGTATGTTGTATGCTATTGGGTTTTCTATAAGGTATGGATCTAGTTTTTTTCTATATAAATCTTCATTTTTGTCTTTCTAATTGTGAATAATGGATTAAGGATGGTTTCTAGATCATATTTGGCTTGTTCGGATCCTAGAGATCTAGATTTTGGAGGATTAATATGAGGCACATGGTTAGCTCATGATTAGTAGTAAATGTGAGACCCGACTGTGTAACCCAAATTGAATGTGAAAGATTTGTTTAGCTATATGAGGGGATTTTCATTTCTATGAAAAACCAACAATTTATAATATAGGGATGTTTCATAGTTTGCACATGGTTTTTTAACTGTTCACCTAAACTGTGTGAGTGGTGGAGGCCTTGGATAGTGAGTACGCATGGACTATGCTCAGATTGTCTACACATACACCTACCCATACAAGGGGGGTATCACCTCAGGTGGTAGGTGTGTATGGTTGGCACATTTTTTGTATAATTATATAGCTAAACCTTGTTACCTATTTAAAATGTAAAAATTTATATCTTCTCATTTTATCCATTAAACTCTAACCTCCTTATCCTTTATATTTTACACAATAGTATCTAGGAATGGAGATCAGTCCCCCTCTGTTACCTATGATTTCTGATATCGTAATCATATGATCATGGATTCAAGCGTAGTTCATCACATGTGACCCCCCTTAATAAGTTCTGCAGTCCCCTTTTTTTCCTTTCTTGGTTTTTCATTTCATCTACGACACGGTCTACATTTGAGATAATATTCCCTATTTTCAAGGTGTTTTTTTAGATTGCTGATTTCTCCACTTATATCATGAATATTAAGATGGTATTGGATAAGGAGTTATCTATCAGCATAAGCTAGGTGGTCTAGGTCTTTTACCCAAAAAATATATTTCATTACTATGTTTGGTTGTGTCAAGTGTTGGTCCTTCTATACATCACCTCAAAATTGATAGATTAATTAAATCTATTATTAAATCCTTAAACTAGCTAGACATTGAAACATAATCACAACATTGGAGGTTTTCGAGCACATTAAAAATCCCCATTTTGGGTGTGTTGATTCATATTATATCAACACAATGTTTTGAAGTGAAATTAAACAATCGTTTATGGTTCTCTAGTCATTTCCCATATAAATGTGATGGAAACATGAAATTAAATTAAATTAATGTTTAGGATACCTTAATTATCCATTATACCTTTTCCAAGATATTTAACTCCCTTGAGGTGGGTTTTACTTATCTCTTATAAGACAAATGGATAATATAAGTTAAGTGGGTTGCTAAATGGTATGCATAAATTATATTGTCAATGACCATTAAATATGTTATGTCTAGTTAGATACATGGGTTCCTATATTGAATGACTTGGATGGGATCAAAGGGAAAATATAATTATGTGATATTCCTTGGGTGATACTAGTGTTCCAATACAAAATGCCTTGGAAAGGATCACAATAAATTTTTAATTTAAATTAATTATGAATAGAATTATACTATTCCATGGGTGATACTTGGATTCATGCATGGAATAACTCAAATAGACTCATAGAGAAAATGGAATTATATTATTCCTTTGGAGATACTAGGGTTCTGATTTGGAATGCCTTGGATGGGCTCATAGTATAATTGGAATTATAATATTCCTTTAGCGGTACATGGATTCCCAAGATGGAATTCCAGGGATAGGCTTAGGAAAACGATCTACTCATTGACATGTTTTCCAAGTCAAAGAACATAAATGGGTTTGGTCATGATCTTAGAATCATCAATGACTTGTTTATTTTTTCTTTCATGTAATAAAAGCCCTAGGACTTGATGATCCCCTATATGATTACTATCATATATGGACGCCTTGGTGTGATACCTCGGGTCCCGACCATATAAATATAAATGAAAATTTAAATTTATCAAAGAAATTCTAGTTTATGTCAAAGTAGTTAGTGTCATATGGGTATCATATGAGAAATTAGATCCGAAATGGATTATTTAATTACCAATTTATTTAATACACTTTCACACTACTCATTTTATATTCATTGACTGAACATTGCTATACATAGTTGGTGGTGGCCTACTGAGTTTTACTCACACCCTGTTCAGGATACCGACTGTTACACATGTAGGCTTCATTGACATGGGTAAGGACAATGAAAATTTCATAGCTATGGATTATTGATTTATGATACTAGGATGGATTACATGAGAAGTGGACTTATCTTTAGCTTGAAATGCTATTGGAGATAACTTTTAGTCATTTTGTTTATTTTGTATAGAAAGTATTGTGTATTCCTTCTACTAGGTTCACTTATACCACTTTTTATAGCATCATTACATCATCATGTTATGTATATGACTCAACTTATGGATTTTTTTAATTTATTCTCAAACGGATTTTAGTTTTCACTTCTTTTGATATTTTTTTGACTTGTACTAATTCCACTACTATTTTATTTATATATCATTGTTGTGTTCCACTATGATAAATAGTGTATATTATCCCTACTATACCAACATAGACCCTTGCTGATAGTTATCATCCTCTAGAATATAAGGAGGTGCACTTGGGGCAATGTGTCCAGATAGATTTAGTTACATAATTGTGAACCAGGTTTGTGATGTCACAAAATGTTTTCTAAAAACATAAGGGAATAAGAAATGAATGAAATGAAAATATATTTTTTATTATTATATTATAGAGTATTAAAAATTAATTGTGGATATTAAGAAGATTATATCACCTATAAGTTTCTTTTCAAACGTTGCGGTCAGTTTCTCAATTATTTTTGAAAGTTACTTTTGTTCAAATGAACCTTTTTGTGTAGAAGTGATGTTAGGACCAATAATTCAAAAAAATTATTCATAAGGTTTTTTATTAACATAATACTGATATATGATCCTATAAAAAATATGAATAGTATTTAACTATTATTAACATAATAGATAATTTATTGGATAAACAAATTATCAAAATTCACCTCATGTATACATTTACAACTAAGACTCCCATTCATTTATGCTTAAGGATATCAACTACATTCTCAAGACCACTATAAAATTTCATTTAATTTACCTATATTGATTCTTCAAAATCAATGAAGATCATATTAATATATTTAAAAATTCTATTTTCACGAACTTTTCATATTATTTATTATGTTAGTAGAACTAGTGGGGTAAAGGTACTATTTGAAGGTATTTTTGATTGATTTGTTGATCCTTTAAATTGATTTTATTCGACTATATGTTTCCTATTCCTTTTATTTATCAATAATAAAATTCTTCATTTGATTACTTTTGTCATTATATGATATATTTTTTCCATAAAAAAAACTAGAAAATATATCGTATGTTGTCGACATGTATTCTTACAAGATTAACTGATCATTCTACAAAAGTTTCAATAGCAAGGTTAACTGTGTGAACATCTAGATCATCAATGTAACATGTATCATAGGACTCGACTTATGATATATTGAATCCCTACTCTCACACAATCTTATGGAAATTTATTGTTATTTAAAATATCTCATTATATAGTGTACACTATACCCATCTCAAAAATGCAATGGTCCGGTGCTACTAGAAATAAATCACAAATAATTTCACCAAATAGAATATTAGTATAAAAAAGGTATTAGTATATTATTTATTCATATTTCAAATAAATAGTTATGTAAAAAAAAATACCACTCATAATGAAGTCCATTGAAGGGAATGGATAACCTCAAATATGGTGGTGGATCATCATGTAGAGGTTGTTGTTTCTTTGTTTCATCTCTTTTATTCTTTCCCGTAACATTATACAAAAACTCAGTTTTCCAATTAGTTTTTTTCTTTTATAACATTTATTCATGAATATATCTCATACATTTTCTAATATGTATCCCCTATGCATATCATTTTTCAATGAATGTTTAGGGAAACACTCCAAACCCCACACCCCTGACATGAAAATATTATTTTGTCCACTTCAAGGACACTAAAATTAGTTATTCATAGGGTAAAACTGATGATGATTCTTGTGTATAAATATGAAAACATATAAAAATATATTTTTTCATTATTATTAAATATAGATTGAATATAGAGAACATTTTTTTATGGAAAACTTACACATGATTCCCATAATATTTCTGTGTTTTTATCTAGAATTCTGTTTTAATTTGAAGAAGCCTCCTACCGTAGCCCAAAATTCAGGATGGAAATCGAAGTAGATTTTTATTCATAAATTTATCTATAAACAAATGAACATAATTATATAGTTGTTTCATGACATATAAAAGTATTACTATAAATGTAAAATATATAACTTTTTTTCAAGTGAAGCATACCCCATCCTTATTGTATGGTATACATATGTTGGTTTTAATGGACGATCATTATATTCAATACTCGGTTATTATTTCATAATTGAAAAATTATTAATCTAAGTTATTAATAAATATATTCCCTGGTAATGTATTACCAATCACAATGTACCTAAAATGATTCCTCCCCAAAATGGCCAAAAAATGCATTTCATGCCTCCAAGTTTATCATGTGTGTAAATATCTATGGTGGGTATAGATTTACTATTCATTTAGAATCCCTAAGATCCGGATTCATAATAATTTTATGAAATGATATATGAATATTTCCAGTATCCTTTAAAAGAAATTTCATTGGACAATCATCGAGTATAAATGCCCTTCAAATTGGAAAAATAAAGAATAAATCAATATTTCATTATTTTATTTTTTAGTAAATAAGATAAAATATATAACTATGTTACCATAATATCATCTCAAATCAGTGCCTACGTCGTAAGAAAAACATTATGTCTTGTATAAACATTAATCAACACATGAATTTGAGTGGTGAACCTAATGTAAGTAATTAAAATGGACATGATGCGGTCAACATATCGGTCATTTTCATTCCATCCTACCTTGAATTTTATATATTTTCTTATCGCATTAATAATGTTTGTTGATATTGTGGTGATACAAAACTCCTTTTTTCTCAGACATATCTTGTTTTGCTTCTACCAGTTTTTCAATTTCAACATTTTCAATATATTGTTCCTCAATATTGGTAGCATTAGTGTGTATAAAAAGCTATTGTTACTTAATATTGGAAAGATTAACATGTGGAGAAACTTGTTATTCTTCATTAATAGAATCATCATCATGGGGAGAATCTACTATGTATAGAATCAATTGAAAATTTAATTTAGATTACATAAATGATGTTGTGAACATATAATATTGTGAGTTTAAACAATGATTGTAAAAAATATATTAACCTGGTTATTTAAAAACCATTTTTTCATTAGTGGAGGAAGGGATTTGAACCCTCTATTTAGTTTCCAAATCCCATCCTTATATTCTAATCTAACCTACAAGACCCCATCTATGTTGGGAAAACCATGAAATTACTTTTATGTCCCAATAAAAGGTTCAACCTTAGTTGAATTGACACATGACCATGAAGTTGTTTTGATCAATTAAAAAATAATTTCCCACATTCTATTTGTAGGATATAAAAAATAAAATACATATACA
Source organism: Viscum album (assembly GCA_963277665.1). NCBI lineage: Eukaryota > Viridiplantae > Streptophyta > Magnoliopsida > Santalales > Viscaceae > Viscum > Viscum album. The sequence goes on from OY728140.1 coordinate 317,443,123, forward strand.
TCCTATGATTCCATTATTAATGACCCATCCTTATACACTTCCTTTCTGAAATACAATTTGACGAATCCCAATTCATTGATTTTAATTTCACTCTTGTTATGATTGCACATGAATAGAAAAATTTGTACATGGAATATTATATAATACAACTCCAATATTTTTTTAATGACTGAAAAATATGACATATTAACATAAATTATATTCCTGTCATTTTCACTATGTTCATGCATAACTTATACAACATGAGTTATTCCACTATTTTCTATGCTACCACATTCATCATGTTCCATTGTATAGAATGTATTATCATAAATCACAAAACCATTATAAGACAATACTTGAATACTTGATCCCCAGAATATCCATCAATGTCTTTCTAAAATTGAATTTGGAATTTCATCTGACTCCTTAAAAATATGGTCTGCAGACAATCCTAAAAACTATCAATTTTTTTCATTGAGATCCATCGTTCATCCCTTGATGGATTCAAATACCAGGGAATTAATTTTTTGGTATCAACATATAGAAAATACACTAATCTATTATATAAAACCTAAAGGTGAACCCGCTCCTACTCTATAATGTTAATTGTGATAAAATATTCATTGAAAATTCATTTTCCCACAAGTCACCCATTGTGACGTGATTTTGGTGGACCAATTCTCTCCACATTAGATAGGTAGTCAATATAGAATTCAATGACTTCATCAGAAATATATCACTTTGAAATAAATGTTTTTGGATAAATTTTATTTTTAACCTACCATTTCAAAATCATCATATACCATTCATTGGGTAATACCCATCTATAATGTACCAGACCACATAACTAGAACTCTCTAACCAAGTAAACACTCACATCATCTATTACATCAAAGAATAATGAAATAAATAAAATAATCAATTCACATAATAGGACAATAATTTCCTTTTCCATAGTTGTAAACTTTGTTGGGTGTAGAACATTACATCATATAGCTCTGATAATTAAAAAAATATTGGTTAATGTATGATGGAAATTTTTAGCCAAAATGAAAAATAAATATATAATAATAAAATCTTCCATAAAAATTAGAAATTCGTATGATTTCATCCCTTTTAATTTTAAATTAGTCATTAACATGATATTATTGAGATGATGAAAACCCATATGGAGACCTTACATCATTCAATATGTTTAAAAACTAATATCACTCTTTCTTTGAATGTGTGTAAGTATATAGAGGAAAAAATTTCCACCTTTCACCCATCATTAAAACCAAATCTCCCCTTATTCTCATTCCAATCATGTCAAAATAATCCTTAATTCCATAATTTTTTCATGATGAATTTAGTAACATTCCAATGAAATTATAACATTTTTTTCTTCAAGCATTATTTCAAGAAAATTTGAAACATATAATTAATTATAGTATTGAAATTAAAAAAAACTGGTATCTATTTCCCATTGGTTTTCATTATCTTTTTTGGAAGAATATTTAACCAAACCAGTGACCATATACTTTTCTTTCACAAACAGTTGATCACATGTTAGTGGAGATGGTGTTAAACATTCGTCTATATTCTAATAGAATGATTTCATCCATGATCAGTATTTATTTTATCGAGTTATAAATTTGATATGTCCTAGAAACAAAGTCTTTGAGGAATGTTTCAACAAAATTGAGTGTCTTCCTTGTTGACATGTGGGACACCCTATAAAATCCTTAATTATATATCTTGAAAATTTTCCCTAAGTTGGAAATTCATTTATTGTCTTGTAAATCATGGCTATAATTTCTAAATATTCATTTCTGTAAGAATTTAACCATATAAAACTTCAACCCAACATTAATTTTATATATTGGATCAATAGATCCAAATAAATGTCAATATACTTACCCAGTTGTTTTGGTCATCATAGATGGAGAGAAGTCAAAATGTATTTTCACTTTATTCATAACCATAGAGGAAAGTTATAATTTAGCAACATAATCATCTATGTAATGTAAGGACTAATTTGTACAACAAATGAATTCTATCCTTTAATAGATATCCCAAGTTAATGGTTTCCTAGAATGGTTCTAAATTCTGGATACCTATGAACTATTTTTATCTAGAGAGGCGAGTCTATTGGGTGATGACGTTTCACTTCTTGATTTATATCTACATGCAGATATGTTCAGGATATATTGAACATCCTAATCTACCCTCTTGGAAGTTTAGGATATGTTCTATCACCAAGGAGTCTTGTGATTCATCATCAGAGGAGGATCATGTGTCGTCTCAAAATGCCATGATATGGAGGAGGGGATGACATCCAAATGTTAGAGGGAGACATCATAAAATATAGAAAATAGATGGGGCTCCAAGAAGTGATATATGTTCATGATGTGGACATATGTGCCATGGTTTTCCTACTATCTCCTTTATTTGTTTTACTTTTTTATTAATAACTTTGGAGTAATGGGGTGGGTTCCTAATTCTATGACTGATCCGTTCTGATTATTAAATTATAATAAATGTAGGAATATTATGATAAATGAATAAATAATATTAATTATGTAAACTATGACAAAAATTAATAAATAAATAAAATTATATAAATTATATGATATAAATATAATATAAATGAATAAATAATAAAATAAAAATGAAGAAATACTAAACATATCATTAAAATAAAAAAATAAATTATTAACTGAAAATGAATAGAAATTAAATGTATAAAATAAAATAAAAATATTAAGATAAAAATAAATAAATAATAGTTATTTAAAATATAAAAATATTAATAAATATAAAATACTAATAAATAAAAATTTGAAAATAAATAGAAAAAATGTAAACTCTATAGAAATATTAAATGTATAAATATTGATATTAGATATATTATAAAAATATTAAAAGTGAATAAGTGTTAAAATGAATAGAAACGAGTTGTGGTCAATGCCCCATTGATAAAAAGACAAAATGTGAATAATGAAGATGATGAAGTCAGAAAAAGCATTCTATACGTCATTCAAAATTCAATCAAGTCACGAACCTTCCCTCAAAAAAATAATGTTTCACTTCTTGTATTTTCCTATAGCAATCCAAATTTCGAAGATATTGGCCTCTTCTATTTGGATGTTGACCTCTCCAAAACACCTTTGGTGTATCACAAGGTTCCTAATAATCATATGATTATGTATTAGAGATGTCTCCTAGGTTGGGTTGGGAACTATATTTCTATCATAATTCCATTATATCCAACACTGGGTTGATCACAGATTTGTTTTAATATTTGTGGAAATGAATTTTAGGATTGTATTGAATTATTCAAAGACAAAGAGTGAAGGTTCCATATTTATGTCAAAATGATGAACTTGTGAGTTACACTAATCAGTGATATCATCACTGGGGCCCTTAGGCAACCTCTCCCCTAGTGGGGTTTAAATGATGGACTATTTTATCCTTTCCTTGTCACATCCATAAGTTGAATATTTTACAAAACATTCATAAGTGACTATAATTAAATTATATAAATAAGGGGGTAATACCTCCTCTTATTCATAGGATCACCATATTCTTCCTGAATCTTCAATGCATTTGATCCTCCTGCAGTGCTCAAAATAGAGGAAACTACCCCAATCAACGCTGCTATATCTCCCTACTCCAATACAATGCACAAGAGAACCTTCTACTCTCTATGATATCACATAGAGATTGTCTCAACAAAAGGATATGACTTTTGAGTAATTATAATAGTCTCATTAGATAACGATGACTTGTATTTTTTAAGTAGTTCCAATTTGAAACTCTCCTAATCCACAATCTTCTTGGTTTTCACCAAAACAAATTTAGGGTGTCGTACATGTAAATGAGAATCCCCATAGGTTTCTAACCAAGTAGTAAATTCCACAATTTTGTGTTCTGCAACATAATATTATAGACAACCATTAGTAGGTTTCATGGAAGATACCATATTGGATGAAGATCATAAGCTATCCTCTAGAGAGGGCAGTAGCAACCCTTCAACCATTACGACTGATCTTCTAGAAAGATCCACCTTACTAGAGGAAGGGAACAACTAATAAGATATAGTATATCCTACACCGTAATAGCTTCAAATAGAGAGGTATGTTCCAAACCATCCAGAGATTTATGGATTTGAATTTGAGTGAGAATTAACTCTTAATATTTTATTCCCTTTACAATCACTGAAATTATGAAATTTCATCTCCTAAATCAGATTCAGATCAACTTAATTTGGAATAGTAACATTCCCTATCAGAGTCATCATGATCCATGAAATCCCATATGTCAATTCCCCCGACAATATCATCCTTGAAGGAAATTGCATCATCTTCTATGTCATCGCTTATCACTACGACTGTAGAATATACATGTCAAGGTTCTCCAAGATCATGTCACATATCCAGAATAGATGATCACCTCCAATGTAGGGGTCCTACTAATTCTAGTCTAGGAGAATGCATTCCATCCTATCCTTATAACGCCTCAATTTTCTATACAGTGGGTCCTTCAACCTGAGAAGATGGACCCTCTATACTAGTACCAGCCGTAGGACCCCATCATGCCAAATTAGATGTACCAACAACCTTCCTATATTGACAAACATTATTTGTCCTCCAAGACATGTGACATGTATATGATACATGATCCTTAGGAGAATATAGAGATATTTTTACCTTCCTTTACCATTGATTTCTCAGACGCCCAATGCATTTACATCCCAAACAAAAACGTGGAAGCCTCTTAGTGTAATTCGTATTGGAATAGAAGATAAAAATTACTTATCAATAAACAGCATAGAAAGATCCACTTCAACTAAAATACAATTATAATTCCCATACCAAGAATATTTTATACATTTATCCATTTTTATGAGCACACAAATAGAGGATTCATTGTCAATGAGGATACGAGGATTCCATAAAATCCTATTACAACAAAAAATATTAATCCATGTTTGCCTATGAGAATTCCCTATAGAAAAGGGGTTAAACTAATGATCACATTCCTAAAAACATAATGTTACAGGATTCAAATCAATATAACCATTTCACTAGGCATTCAATTTTCCCTCATTAAAATCTAAAAGAATATGATAACAATGACTTCCGATTAGAATGTGAAGATACTAGATGTAGCGGAAGTTTGGTGGTTATATGGGGCCAATCATTTATTTTTCCATGATCAATGACTAATTAGGGAACAATATGATGATGAAATATAGTATCCGTAGATTGAATCAAAGAAACATACAAAGAAAGAAAAAGGTGTTGGAACCTTGAGAGCAGATCTTTCACATAATGTTTATAAATAATTTAATTAATTTTGAAAATAAAAGAATACTTGGGTCTTTGGTAATTTCTTCATTGATGGTCAATTATCATTTGGAATGACCCTTCTAGATTGAAGTCATTGAGCTCTCGACGATCCAATATAGAATCCCTCAAGCAGTGATCCACACGTGTTCCAATGGTCTCCGATCAACGTCACTAGTTCTCCGGGTGCTAGAACGGTGAAGCGAATGTCTTGCATCGATCTTTCATGATCTCTCGTTCTTTGGTTTTAAAGAAATTCTCTCATTCTTAGGAGGGAGATAGGAGAAGAGTCGAGAGAGAATTTTTTTCTCAACAATTCGCCAGCGTCATCAGTTTCCTGTGTGTTGTAGCATTTGAAAAAATAGACATACCTATCTATTAATAGAAATGGGTTTCGATTACAATAATTTATTGTATAAAAATGAATAAATGAAATTATAACCTATTAGATAAAACCCATGTCACATAATAATAATAACAACATCATTATTTGTGGTGCGTCAACTTGTGAAAAACGGAACCATAAAATAAATCCTGAGCCACATAATGATAACAATATTACTATTATTTTTGTGTCACCTTGTAAATATGATTTGATTCCTTGTAAATAATTAATTTATCACCAGACATGGTCTTGGTCATTTCATACTCCACATCCATTTATTGAACACATGAATAATATTTTTATTCTCTTAAATAATTATTTTTATTCACAATATAGTAAATATGTATTTATTAAATGTTCAATAAAATAAAAAATATATATTTTACTGAAAATCCAGTGACTAAATATTTATTTAAATTATGTGGTCTTTTTATCTTGAATAAAATTATTCCTCAGTGTTGAGAATAATATTTATTCCACTAATTAAATTCAAATGTAATTTAATCGTGACCACCAAAAACACATAGTGTGTGTCCCTCTAGGATTCCTTCTCATTGGCATTAGGTGGGATTTCCTAAAGTCCAAGATTATTGTCTAACAATTAGTCAAGGAACAAAAGAGAAATAACATTATGTATCAATGATGACAACCACATATGAAAACTCACTATGTAATATAATCCCTTTCTCTCAATATCTCATCAAGAAGGCTTCATGATAGTGTCATCAACCTATATGGTTGATACGTCATTCTTTGACTACCTGAAATAAACTCGTCATTACACCAAAGTCATGTAATTTTGTGTGACAGTTCTATTTCAATCAAAGGGCCAAGATATCAACTTCAATAAATGGAAGGTAAGAATCCTTCCTCAACTTATCCACTAATAACATGTCATTCGTGATGTACCGAATGTACCCTACTTCCCGCCGACATATGGTGTGGTGGTTTTTATAAGTAAATAAAAGTGCATGTGTCATGACACATATTAATGATAACCATAAAGTCTAAGGACCACTACACATGCTCGTAGATAGGAATAGTCGATAACACCAAAACTTGTGGAATTCCTATTGGTGAGTCTGTTCTCATAATCTCTTATATTGGAGATTACCCCGCGTGAAATTCATGAGAGGAAGTATCATTTGATTACGATTACTTTCACCTGATGGTCTGTACACTATGTGTCCCGTCATAGTATGTCATCCAACCATAGAACTATATTTAAGAATATTGTTATAATATTTCAAAGTTCTCATCATAGAGGGGAACTTCTATGACATTATCAATGCAACCAATACTCTAAGACATTATTACACTATAGTCATGTAGAACAATGAACAATATGTAATAATATGTATAATATTTAAATACATTAAATATTCTTGTAATCAAAGTAAAAAAAGTTGGTTCTTAGAAACCAATTCTAATGAACCCCCACATTGACTAGATCCAACTACCTATGAATTCAAGTCCACTAGACCTCACATGATGATCATGTTTATACAGAGTTAAGGCTTTAGTACAGGGTTCCACCATGTTATCTTCTGTGTAAATATGGATCAGTACAACTTCACCTATTTGAGAAAAGTACCTCAAGAGGTGATACTTACGATATATGTTCTTTGTCGACTGATGTGACCTTGGCTCTTTGGCGAGATCCACCGCTGTAGTATTTTCACAATAGAGTGTGATGAGATATTTATTTCTAGGTACTGCATCCATCTCTCGGACTAAACTATACATCAAAACTAATTTTTAGTTGCCTCAGAAGCTACAATATACTCGAACTCTGCTATAAAATCTGTGACCACACTCTTCTTTGTGATCTTCCAGCTCACAACACCTCCATTCAAAGTGAATATGTATCTTGTTTGTGACTTCATGTCATCTTATGTATCTAGAAACTAGAATCTTCATATCCTATGATGACTAGTTCCAAATCTCATCCATAAACCAATAACATAAACTTAGTATGCCTCAAATACTTATGGATAGTCTTAACTGCTAACCAATGACAGTCACCTGGATCAGTTCGATATCTTCCTACCACACTCAATGCGTAGGAAACATCTAGACTATTACATAACATGAAATATATGAATGAAACAATCTCTGATGAGTATGGAGGCCTTTTAATTCTCTCTATTTTCGCTTATGTTTGATGGAACATTTTCTTGGAAATATGAATTTCATGTGATGTTGGAAACAATCCCCTATTTGATTGTTCCATAGTGAATCCCTTCAGTATCTTCTGAATGTTTTTTACTTTGACTTAGGTCCAGAAATATCTTAGATATATCATGATGGATCCTGATCCTAAGAACATATTCTACCTCACCCAATACATTCATGCTGAATAATTGATTCAACTATGTCATAATAGACTGTAAGACTTGTATCTCATTTTTAATAAGTAATATATCATCAACATATTCTACTAATAAAATATCTACATTCCCAATTAACTATTTGTAGACAAAAGGCTCGCAATTGATCTTTATAAAACCGAATTTCATTATGGATTCATCAAAATGAATGTTCCCTAACATGGATACTTGCTTTAATCCATAAATGTATTTTTTTCAACTTGCATGTTTAATTTGAATCCATTGGAGTCACAAAGCCTTAACTTTGTTTCATGTAGAAATCTTCCTGAAGGTTCCCATTAAGGAACGCTATTTTGACATCCATTATACAAATCTCATAGTCATGGTAAGAAGAAATGGATAATATAATTCTGATGGATTTTAGCATTCAAACTGGGGAAAATGTTTCATCATAGTCAATACCTTGACACTGTTTAAACCCATTTGAAAGTAGTCATTCCTTATATGTACTTACATGTCCTTCCATTTATAGTTTCTTCTTTAATTACCATTTTCATCCAAAATTATCTACATCAATTGGAGGATCTACCAAAATCCAAACATGGTTTTGGTACATAGAATCCATTTTAGAATTCACGGATTCTTCCCACTTAGAAACATTAGTTCTTCAAACTGATTCCTTATATGTTAGAGGATCATTATTATCAACTAATAATGACACATCATCCTTGGTAACTAGAAAAAAATACGGTTCTGGTTTTCTAACCTCTCTTGTACACCTACACATTTTTTGTGTCTTTGGAAAGGATTCCTTTTCCATGAGGCATTGTGGAATCTTCTCCTGTTCCAACTCTTGTAAACCTTAAGCCTTGAATTATTTGATGACTATCTCTCTCCCACTATCTCTTTTGGAGATGTTCTCCCTCTCAAGGAATATGGTATGTCTTGCCACTATACCTTTATTGTATAAGGGGTTGTATAGGTAATATCCCATTGTTTCCTTGAGGTATCCTATAAAGGTACACTTTGGTCCTCAGGGTTAATGTTTGTTTCCTAAAGGGGACTTAACAATCACTTCCCTTCCCTACACATGTAAATTCGATAACATGGATTTCTTTCCACTCCAAAACTTGTATGGAATACCATTTATCGATTTACTTGATACATGGTTTAGTTTGTGTGTCGCTATTTTAAATACATATCTCCAAAAGGATAATGGAAGACTTTCATGACTTATCAATAATATCACCATGTCCAACAAGGTGCAGTTCCTCATTTTTCGTACACCATTCCACTAGGACAGGTAAGGAGGAGTGAGTTGGGATAGGATCCCAAAATCTTGTAAGTAATCAATGAAGTATTGATAAATGTATTCTTCACCTCGGTCTGAGTGGAGTTTCTTAATCTTCTTATCAATCTGATTATCAACTTCATTTTTGTATTCTATGAAATTATCAAAATAACCCAACTAATACCTCATTAAATAAATATATCCATATCTACTAAAATAATCATTAAAATTTATTGAGTATGGTTACCCACCCCTTGATTTAACTGCAAATGGTCCACACACATTGGTATGAACCAATTCAAGAATCTCTTTGACCCATTCACCTTTCTCACTAAAACTGGAATTGGAAATTTGGCATTGTAAACATGTATGACATACACCAAGGGGTTTTAGTTTGAAAGAATCTAAATATATATCTTGATGCAACTTTGACAAGCATGTCACATTAACATGACCAAGATAATGATTCCAAATTTGGGTGTGGTATGATTCATGTGAAGTAACATCATTATTAAATTCCATTACATTGTTTGTGTAATCTAACACATAAATATCATTATATAAATGTGACTTACCCAATTTTATTTATATTTATTAAATAAGAAACATTAATTTACAAATATGAAAATAAATATATCTTTGTCTAGTCTGGATATAGAAATAATGTTTTTGGTTACAGAAGGCACATAATAACAACCTTTAATAACTAATATCATCCCAATTTTCAATGTGAGGTGGTAGTCCCTAATAGTTATGACAACAAGTCTAGCTCCATTGGATGCTCATAGATCTACGTTCCCTCGATTAATTTTAATTAATCTACTTGGTTCATATATTTAGATACATATGTGAGCACCTCAAGATACATCTAATACCCATTTTGAAGAAATATATAAATCATACTCAATAACAAACGCACCTGAAGCTTCCCATTTATTCGGTAACTGGGTGTAGATTTTCTTCTAATGGACCTTTTTCACACATGTGCAACAAACAACTTCTTGTTACCTTCCCTCCCCATGGTCTTCCTTTTCATGGAAGGGTGTGAAGAAGCTTTGGGATTAACTCTATTCTCCTTATATTTTATCTTATTCACTGTAAGGATTGAAGGATTTTCATGCTTCATGTCTTTGTCCACCTGGTGAAGGAGGAAAAGAATATTAGGCATAGACAACTCAATGTTGTTCATATTGAAATTCAAAACAAAACTAGAGATTCTCTGAAACAGTGATCCAAGAATGATATCAATAACTAGTTTTTTGGGGTGTTAAACCCTAGAACCTCCAGGAGCTCAATGTACCCAATGAGAATCACTACATGAGGCCCAACTGGGGAACCCTCTCCTAGATTACTCAAAAAGAGTGACTTGGAGATCTCAAATCATTCCTGTCAAGATCTATCATGGTAAAGATCATGGAGGTTCTCAAGCATGTTGTATGCATCCATGTTTTTGTGAGACTTCATGAGTTCAATATACATGGAAGAAAGAATCAAACATTGAATTTCGAATACATTGTTCTTATGTTTCTTGTAGATCATGAACTCTTCATCACTCACCTATTGTGTAGGCAGATCAGGTAATGAGGAATCCATCACGTAGGATTTCCATTCATGGAGTTGAATAAACCGAAGGTGCCTAAACCATTCCTGGAAGTTACTGTTAGTGGGGATGTTGTCTTAGACTTGTGTTGATTGTAGGGATAGTGTGGTTGAAAAGATTGTCATTTTTTATACAATTAAAAAAACTATTAGTACTTTCTTTCTCACATTTTATGAAATAATAGTAAATTAATTTTATTAAGTCTCCCACTATTTTATCAAGTCCCAATAGCCCTCAACATTGAACTCGAAATTTCTATTTGCACGGAAATTCTAGTGGAAATGATCTATATTCCACTTCACATACCCTCAATAAGGTTTGGTCAATCGATTTGAAGGTATTTAGGTAGGAAGGTCTTTTCCAATTATGGGCTTGCAGCTACTTGATCCGTTGAGTGGATTCCCCAATCCTGAAATCATGACTTGGATCTCCACAACACTTGACTTTAATTTTACACCAAGACTAGAAAAAGAAACTCCTTTTGATGGAAAATGGATAAGTCACCCGAAACTTTTCATAAGATCTTTCTGCATAAAATTATGTGTCCCAAAAAGTGTTGGTGAAACACATAGTATTATTGAGTCATTACCTTAATCAATTAACAGAAGTCTTAGTCTGACTTAATATTTTATTGATTGATTTTAATCTCTTATGTAGAAATTTCCTTAATATATTTTTCTCAAGCTTGTTAATAGTATGTGGAACTTACATAAGTGATTAACCATGTCTTGATAATATTTACATATAATCCTAGTTTATTTTAGTTCCATTTTGCATTCCTGTTAGTTCATTAATTATGTGATCAGGAAAACAAAACCATAATTAAAAACTATGCAAATGAAAGCAATAAAATAATGAAATGTAATGATCATGAGATTTCCTAATGGTTATTTTATCTAGCGGTTGATAAACTAACCCTATACTAGGGGAGAAATACCTTTAACTAAGGTTCGTGTATAAATCTGTCCACCGGTCCACATTGGTATCTCATTGGATTAGTTTCACCTCAGATCCTAACTTAGACTACCTCCACAAGCTTGGGAGATCCTTCCATTACATATACTTTTTAACTCACATGTAGGTGATGGGTAAAAGGGGGTTTACATAAAATAAACCATGAGTATGCATGCCCTACATATTAATGAGGATAGATTCCTCACAGGACAACATTTTAATTTAATAAATAAATTAAAGTAAACCAATCACATACAATGGTCTGGTATAGCACATGATGACCCAAATACATGCAAAAAATACACATTTAATAAATTTAGCATTCAATTATTTACTCAATCATATTAAGATAAATCATGCTTGAATTGATTAATTATTATCTTTAATTAATCAGTCCTTTTATCTTAAAACTTTTTTAAATTTCCTTGAGATTCTCTTTCATTACCTTGGAGGTTACATAATGAACACCCATTTGAATCTACGCAACATGTATTATATTCATATAATTTTTAATCTTGTGGAATATGAAATACATTATTTAATTCCTACTATAAAAACGTGTACCTTATAGATGATTACCTGAATTACATGATTATTTATGCCATGTGTTACGATTCAATTCACTGAGTAACAACTAGAAATATGATTTATACATGATATGTAATTCTGAACATTACACAAAAATTAAGGTTTTAAATATGTGAAATTTGGTAAAGTACACTGTGTGTAGTTCTGACTACATAGTGTGTACTACCTTCACCGTCTTATCCGAAATACATGCCTAGAGACTCAGAGTGTGAGGTGTACCTCAAAAATCTCGTTGTACACGGCATGTCTAGTGGGCCACACATCATGTTGTCTCTGGGGTACAGGGTCAGGGGTCTGTGGAGCCATGTGTGGGATACATGATTTTGCCCTAATCTAAAAGGAACAACAAACCGTGTACAGTGGGCCACACTGTGTGTAATCATGATAACCATGCACCAGTCTATCAGACCACACGCGGTGTAAGAGTTAACTACACCGCGTGTGATAAATACAAATGGCTTATGTAATATCTTAATTACTCATAATGCACTAAAAACAACTACATGGTGTGTAATCCAGATTACATGGTGTGTATGGTAGATTACATGGTGTCTAGATCCAAATATATGGCATGTACTTCTCTGTTACCTAGGACGAATCGTCGGTGCCTCCTGATGGGATCCTCAGTTTAATTTTAATCCCAAAATTATTCGTTTCTATTATATGCAAGAGAAACGATAAAGGGATAAGTTATTCTGAAATATAGATTACAAGAATGAATAAAACTTGAATTGAAAAATTAAATTATTAACGTGTAAATCATCAATGATAATTAAATAATTATAAAAGATGTTATGAACGCTCTGATATCACTTAAAGTAACTAGACACAGTGGAAGAATGGCGGTTGGATGGGGCCCAACTTTTATTTTTCTTTTTTCTAATTGATGATTAATTTAGGATCAATACGATGATGAACACTAGTATCCATGGATTCAATCAAAGAAATAGAAAAAGAAATAAAAAGGATTTAGAAACTTGATGGAAGATATTTCACATCATTTTTATAATTACTTAAATTAACTTTATAAAGTAAAGAATACATGGGACTTTGGTACTTTCCTCGTTGATGGTTGACAATTATCTAGAATGAACCTTTCGGATTTCCTTAAATGTGATTTATAGGATCCAAATTTGAATCCTTCTAGCGGTGATTCACACATGCACCAATGGTCTCTGATCAATGCCACTCATTCCCCAGGAGTTAGTACGAATAATCTAATATCTTTCATCAATCATTCTTGTTCGCTCGTTCTTCAGTATTGAAAAAATTCTCTCGTTCTTGAGAGGGAGACAAGAGAGGAGCTGAGAGAGAATTCATTTTTCTCAACAATTCTCCAGCGTCCCTAGTTCCCACTGTGTAGTAGCTTTTGGAACAATAGATGTTCCTATCTATTAATCAACATGGGTTTTAGTTCCAATATTTAATTGCATAAAAGCGATTAAATGGAATTATATCCTATTAGATGAAACCAATTCCACGTAATAATAATAGCAACATCATTATTTGTGGTGCTCCAACATTTTCAAAATAGAACCTTAAAATAAATCTCGATCCACATAATGATAAGTGTATTTTTAATATTTTTCACTACCTTGATAAATATTATTTATCTTCTAGTAAATAATTAATTTCTCACATGACACGGTCTTGTTTCGTTCGAACTCCTCTTCCATTTATTGAACACCTGAATAATATTTCTTTCTCTTAAATAAATATTTTTTACAACATTGTAAATAAGTATTTATCACTAAAAATAGTCTAAGGACCATTACACATGCTCATAGAGAGTAATATCCGATGACACCAAAACATATAGAATTCCTACTAGAGGGTCTGTTCTCATAATCTACCCTATGGGAGATTAGCATGTGTGAACTTCATGAGAGGAAGTTTCATCTGCTTACGAGTACTCACACCTCACGGTCTGTATAAAATGTGTCACATAATAGTAATCCAAGAGAAGAAATATATTTAATAATATTATCAAAGCACTTCAAGGTTCTGATCATAGTGGGGAAATTCTATGAACTTTCAATGTGACAAACACTCCATGACAGTATTACACTATAGACACGTAGTATAATGAAAAATATTTAGTAAGATGTTAAATATTTAGATACATTAAATATTCTTGTAATCAAAGTACAAACTGTTGGTTCTAGGACACCAACTCAAACAGATTTCAACGCAAATCTAAAAAACTCCAAACCACTGATAATTTCATAACGAGGCCATCCACTGTCCAATGTTTTTCACTGGCGTCCAACAAATTTCTCACTATAGTAGAATGCTTTCGCAATTTAAAACACTCAAATATGGATTCTTGACTTACAATAATGAATGTGACATTACCTTTTCGAATAATTCTTTATGTATCCAGGCTCATTAGAAATGTGATGTTAAGATGATCCAGGTGATCATCTAATAGATCTAACTCATTATCCTTAGTTTACATCAAGGTTTCATCCTTTGCATCCACCAAAGTACCTCTGGCTAGAATATAAAGCCTGATTTTAAATGGAAGATCCATATTAGTAGAACCATATTTTTTGTTGGCTTCTCCATTGAGAGCACAAATCAGGATCCCCATCCTCCATCAAAATCTGTGTAGGGTGATGCTCGACTCCTAGCTAGACCAAGCCCAGAGCGCACCACAAATTCCCCAACAAGACAACATATATGATTCTCCTTGTTCATAATATGAACAACACCCTAGTTTGGTGGGACTCGAGCGTATGATAGTTCCCCCATGCAGGGAATTGGTACAAACCACATGTACCACTCGACAAAAGCATGAGTGTCTAAAAATGAATAGATAACAAAAAAATGAAAGAATATTAAAAACAAATGTGATTTAATAATTGAAAATGAATAAATTTTAAAAATATTTAAATAAAGAATCAATAATTTTATTTTTACAAATGAATTTAATTTAAAACATGAAAAAAATATTAAAATAAAAATAAAAAATATAAAAAAATAAATTTAAAAACAAGAGATTTGTTATAAAGTACAGATTTTAAATGAATATATAATAATCATATAATTAGTCAAATGAAAATATTTTACTATAAAAAATTAATAGATATTAATTATATAAATCACATACATATTAAAAGTATTAAATTTAAATATTTATAAATTTATAAATAACAATAAAAATGAATACATAAAAAATAAAAAATATATAAATATTAATGAAGAATAAATCTAAAAAATGAATACACACAAACATACATATAGAAAAACACATGCACACACATAAATACACATAAATACACATACACACATATACAAAAACATGTATACATACACATTCATACACATGCATACATATACATGCATGCGCATACACACACATATACACATACACATACATACAATTACATACACGTACATACACATGCATACACATAAATAGACATAATACATGCACATCACATACTAAAGGAAAAAACACACACACACACGCATATATATATATATATCCACAGACACATGTACACTTCCACATAAACATACATACATACACACACATAAACATACATGCACTTGCATATATTCACATACACATAAACAAGCACATACACAACAAGAACATTTACATACATACACATACACAAACCCATACACGCGTACATATACACATACAAAACATGCCTACACATGCACATACATGCAGGAACATACATAAAAACACATACATCCACAAACAAACACATGCATACGTATACATTATTATATATGTATATATTTTAAAGTATTTAATATGAATAAAAATATAGAAATTCATATATTAACTATATTTAAATAAATATAAATTCATTTACATATTTATATAATTGTTTAAATAAAATGATAATATATTATATTTATATATATTTTTTATTATTAATATTATATTGATAATAATTTTTTATTATGATATTGTTATATATATGATATTTATATATTATATTTACATATATATACTTAGTATTATATAAATAATATATAAAAATACCTAAATATGTATATAAATTAAATTATTCATGGTTCCCATTATTAGTTCTTTTTAACGCGTTTAAAGGGGAGCCTTTTGTTCATGATAACAAAAACCACTAATAAATAGAACCATGATGAGTGTTAAAAAGGCACTGATAAAGGGACACCCTTTATCAAAAAAAATCACACTAACAAAGGTTCTATTTATCAACAATTTTTCTAGAAATGATAAAATGATCCACTTTATCAGTGGTTTCTTAGCATTCATAAGGTTCAGCGCTTCGTATAACAGAATCTCTTATAATTAATAACATTATTTAAATATTAGTAATTTCATTTAAAATGTATTTTAATTATAAAATGTTTCAATAGTTTCTACAACATATTTTTAAATATCTAAATGTATAAATTATATAAAGCTTGATGGAAGGGCTATCCCCTTGGGGTTCTATGGTTTGCCATTCTAGCATGTGTGCGATGTGTTTGTGTGTTTGATGTAATTGTACCCACAAGCACCTAATATATATATATATATATATATGATATTAATAATCATACATTTTATTTAAATATATTCAATAATATGTAAAATATCAATTAATTATTGAAATTATAAATATTTAAGTCTAACTATATTTCAATTTAGAATGGATTATTTTAAACTTATTACTAATTAAATATTGTTATTAAATTTATTGTCACTAATGATTAAAATAAGAAGACATTAATTTTAAAATATATATATGTATATATAATTTAATAATATATTAATTTTTAATCAATTTTTATGAAAAATATAAATCCATAAATTTGTTTCCAAATAAATAATTAATTATAAAAATTAAAAATTAAAAATTAAAAATTAAAAATTTGAATATTTTTGTGTAAATAGATACATAATTGCTAGTATATTTATGTTTTTGTGTGTATATATATTTATAAATAAAATATTTATAATTTCTAAATTTTTTGGAACCAATAATTATTAATTATATTTTACTATCGTTAAGTATTTTTAAAATTAAATTTATTATATATATAAACAAGTAAATACTTTCTTATAAATAATTATTTGATTAATTGTATGATTACATATAATAATTATTATTATTTTATTCAACAAAAATATTTCCAATAGTTACTATTTATGTATATGTATATGTTTATAATTATATATATATATAATAATTATTTTTAAAATTTATCATTAATTATATAAATGTATCATTATATTAAAAATATTTATATTTACATAAATAGATTTCAAATATATATTTCAAATTAGTTTAATATAATTATTAATTAAATATATTATCAATTTCATTAAAAATAAAAATAATATTTATTATTATTTATATTTAATTTCTTTTATGTTATTTTATTTTATTTTATTTATTATACGTGTAATAAAAATTAAAGTGGTAGTTATATGAATGTTTTTTAATATTTTAAAATAAATTACATAATATATATTTAAATATATATGTCATATTTAAGTTACACTTTCTATAAAAAAATATTAATTACATTTGAATATGTCCTAGGGATGAATCCAAGAGACCCATAAAGATCTCCCAGGGGAGAGGTCGTGAACCAGTTACACACCCACAATAAAAAACACAAGGAGAATCCTGCTAAAGTTGATCTTCTTAGAAATGAAGTGAAAATATCAAATAGAATCTATTGATGAAGAAAAGAGAAAAAATAAAGGAACAATTTCAAAAGAAAATTATGAAAGATAAATATCATAGTAGAATTTTCATGGTTCAGAACACTTTGGTCCTACTCCACAAAATAACACCACCATAACCCTTTTATTGAGAGAAGAACCAATGGACGTTTACAAAAAAAATTGAATAATAAAAAACAAATAAAAAGGCTAAACCAGATATTAAAAACAATACCCATATGTATAAGAAAAACAACTAGAAGGCCATGGAAAATGAATTCACTAAGAAAAGAAAAGAAGAAGGTTGAAAATATATTACCTGGGTTTGACCTCACCTACCAAATATCTATAAGATTAGTGTTTTCCTCTTTATAACATAGAATCCTCAATCTCTACACCATCATTGTACTCCAGAGTCATCCATGAATGGTGTTGAAAACAGATCCATGAATAGGCACATCCACATCTATGTTGTCTCTTTTTCCCTTCATTTCTTTTAGTTTTCCCTCTCACAGATTCAATCTATCTAACTCTCCACAGATGTAGGTACTCGATTGATTAAAACCAAATGAAAAAATCCCTCAAAAAATATTCAACCACCAAAAGAGACATGTTTAGTTTAGGAGCATGTCAAACAAGTCATTGAAACAAAACCTGAGTTGTAAACACTATGAAATGATCTTCATAAGATACCCATCATAAAGATAACATTGGTCATTGCATAAAGTCCAATCTACCATTCAGTAAGGGAAATATAAACCAATGTGTAAGGGTCTCTCAACTGTTAAGTAAGGGTAGATCAATTCTACGTAATGGTAGCGCCACCTGTTGCATAAGGGTAGACTGGAATGATGTAAGGGTAGCGACACCAACTTCATAAGGGTAGTTCACCCCAAAACATATCGATGTAAGGTTAAACTCTACCCTTGTATGGATGGTCCACCCCATAAATAAGTTACATAAGGGTAACACAACCCCATGTAAAGGTAACCTGATCTATTCCATTCCCACAAAAAAGTCAATCTGAGGTTGTGTAAAGGTATCTCACACAATATAGTGGCTCTGTAAGGTTATTTCAAAAACAAATTAATGTTAAACAAAAGAAACTCAAATTCACTTAAGGGTAACACACTACTTACATAATGGTAAACAACCACATGTAAGATTAAATCATACCGCGTGTAAGGGTCATGGACACCTCAGGAAAGGGTAAAATAAAATAAGCTAGAATGTTTCCAAACCAGTTCTAAAAACACATAAACAAATAATGGATTAACATGAAAAAATATGATTAAAATTACCTGAAAAAACATCTAAAAAACAAATAAAAATATTTTAATTTGTAAAATCAATCATGTCAATATTAATAAAATGTCCACCTTATAAAATAAAATTTAAAATACACAGGGACAATGTTCTTGAAGGCCTACACTATCCTAATGTGTCGACCTACTCAAATAGTATTAATTAATGGGGAAACCCTAAGAACTATCACAATCACCCCAATATGACCATCACTTTGCATGTACCACAGTGGAAAATTACTTCGCATATAAACATAGTTATTACTATAAACTAATAATAAATTATATGGAAAAAAACAATATATGAAAATACCCTAAAATAACACATAAATTCACATTCCTAATCTTCCATCATCACATACCTGCAATAAGATGGATGTATGCCAAAAGAGGTCATGGTTGGCTCTCTCGTACCTACAGGACACAAAAAGAAAGAGATGAGTAACCAATTACTCAAAAAGATGGGATCACAGAAAAAAATAAATATAGTGTATAAAAAACATCAAATGTGAAATATTTCTAATAACAATCACTAAAGGAAGAATAAACACAGAGAAAGAAAACACCTCAAGATGACAGGTGAAATGTCTCCCCCTAATCCCAAACATCTCAGACAACCATCCATACCCCCAACCTCTCTACCAATCAGGTCCCCTGCAAATCACATACAAATCTATTCTAAGGAATATAGAATAAATAAATCATAATGAAACACCTAATATATACTAAGGGATTCTAAACAGACATATAGAAACTCAAAACTATCATAACTGAGTTATACCACATTGTTCTGGGCCATTTAATCCCTAGACATATCTTCAGGGATGTATCTCTTAATGTGGTTAGCCATTCTACAATGATAGCACATAAACATCCTAAATTGACTTCTATTTTTCATTTCAATTTTTTATGTTTTGGTTGTCCCTTCACACTAAGAATATTAGGCTTATAATTGAGACCACAACCCTCCATCTTAAAACCATGGTTTTAAAGATCCCAAGACATGATAAATGACTCCACATCCTCAAATGTGTTGGAATACCTACCATACATTATTGATTCTTTAAGCACATTGAATGATTATTACATGGAATATATCAAAAAATAGGCATGTTCCTTGTCTATTCATTCATCATACATATTGTCTATGTCTAAAATCATTATATAAAAGAACTCAAAATATTTCATCACCTAAGTACCTAGTAACATTTTAAAATTATAACGATTTGGTTTCTTTTTTATTCAATATAAAATATACATAGTCATGTAAATGTGTTTTAACTTCAACCAGATTGCACTGGAAGAAGTCTCATGGACCACTTCTTGAAAAAAATTATCACCTCGATTCAACAATAATAGGGAATAGTCATTTTTCTAAAGTTGGGTCAACATCCTTAAAATAAATCAGTCTCCCATATAGTATAGAAAATAGTGGGTTTTCTCTTAGATCCAACCAAATAATCAACGATTCCACCATGGACAAGAAAAGAATGCATTTATCTCTGCACAAATTTAAATTATTCTATCCATCAAACATCTCAATCTCAGGATTATTTGAAGAAATATATAAACCCAATAACCATCTCTGATACCAATTTCTTATGGGGAGGAATCCAAGACACCCACAACGATCTCCTAGAAGAGAGCTAGCTATCCACCAACAATATAAAATAGAACAAAAAAAATAACCAAATATGTACTCATCTAAAATAATAGAAACACAAAAGAAATATTGATCATGGTAGAAGAAAAAATAAGAAACAAATTTAAAAGAAAATAAAGAAATATAAATAACATAGGATGATTTATGCATTTTGAACAACTTGGGCCCCACTCTACAATAAGTACACCACCCGATCAATTTTATTATGAAAATAAAGAATGATGGCTTTAAACATAAATTAAAATAATGAAAAATAAAATAAGATCAAACTAATACTAGAGGTAGATCACGAAACCCATTCATATAGGAAAAAATAACCAAAAGACCAAACAAAAAAAATCCATAAGAAAAGAAATCAACCAGGATGAAATACCTTACCGGTTTTTAACATCACCTATCTAAGCCCTAAAATATCAATTTCATCCTCCTCAAAACTCAACATCCTTGATCTAAACACTAAAATTGTACACATGTTGTTAGTTGTTAATAGTGTCACTGATAGAGCCATGAATAGGCTCACCCACATATTGAACATCTCCCTATCCCTTGTTTTCTCTTTATTTTACTACTCTGAGCTTCAATATCTCAATCTTTCCATGAAATCACTGACTCAAGAACATAAAAATGAAGAAACAAATCCCTTATACCAACATTCAATAACTCAAAGGAATGTTTTTGGTTGAGGAGTGTGCTGAATAAGCCCTTGGAGGGTAGCATCATCCACTATGTAAGGGTAGATTCCTAAAAACATTTATCTTTGTAAGGGTAACCCCAACTCATTTAATGGTAAGCCACTCCAATAATAGGTTACATAAGGGTAACATACCCTCACATAAATGTAACCTGATCCATTCCACTTCCACATAAAGGTAAACCCGATCTCATGTAAAGGTAGATCAATCAGAACTGTGGCTACATATGGTTATATGAACTCCAGTGTAAAGATCATCCCTATAAACTCAAAGACACTTAAGGGTAACATATCACTTATGTAAGGGTAAATAATCTCACGTAAGGGTAAAATATCCATAAAATATGGGAAAAGGAATACTTACATAATTGTAAAATAAAAAAAGACAAAATTCTACCAACCCAATTATGAGAAAAATTAAACTTAAAAAAAGTATAAATTAACATGAAATGAAGAGATTAAAATCATATGCATCAATAAATAAAAAAACAAATACAAACATTTTAATTTGTGACATCAATCTTTCCAAATTTAACTGAATAATATATATATATATATATATAGTTTTTTTAATAATGAATGTTGCTAAATATATATTTTTATGAATTCATTTAATTGAATAAATTATCTATTAAATTAACATAGTTAACTATGCATCTATACTAATATATAATGTGTGTGTGAAGGAAATGTAAGTGTGTCGGTGAAATCAACACACACATATATAAATTCAACAATATAATATATATATATATAATATTAATTTTATTACAATTTATTTATAATGAAATATTAGATATATTAGATTAATATTAATTATTATTTATAGATATGATGTATATATAATATAATAAAATATTAATAATAATGAAAAATTCTTAAGAAAATTTATGAAATTTTAAATTTTAAGTAATTCCTATTAAAAATGAAGACACATATCTGGTATTTTAATAAATATTTATAAATAATTTATTTATAAATAGAGAAATATTATATTAATTCCAAATAAAACACAGATAAAAGTAAAATTCTATCAACCATTTTTTTAGCACCGATAAAAGTAGACTTTTATAAGAGAGTATAAGAATCATAGATAAAAATAAACGCTTATATTTTAGGTATTGTACAATTAAAAAAACCACCCCATATAAAAACACAACATTCAAAGAAAAGATTCAATGGATTCAAATTATTTTAATAAATTCCCTCTTGTAAATTATTCCTATAAATTAGATGTGATTCATTTCAAACACACTTGATCAGTTTTAATGGTGGAGGGATCTTGGATGAAAATGAACATCCTTGATCAAGTAGGAGGATAAAAAACTATGAAATTGGTAACCCATGTAGAACACAATAAAAGGGTAAATAAAGTTGTAGGTAAAATTGTGGATGCAAAGTAAAAAAAATTAAGCAAACACAGTTTATAACACATGAGGGTAGACTCATTATTTCAATCACCAATGATAATAAGTAGAAAATAAATCTATTTTAATGAATGATTATCTTGTTAATGGGCCATGAAATTAAACCCAAGGATGTTAACATTTAAATATATGACCAAGGACCAAACAAAAGTCAATAGTCACGTTAAATTTGAGGCCTAATGAAATGTAGAAACCTCATCTCAAAATTTAGATCATAATAAATACAATTTATAATCATATTTTCATGTCATTAATATAATTTCATTAAAAGAATTCTAATTTTTAATTTTCAGGGAAAAATATAATAGGGATTCACTTTTACAACAAAGAACCAACACACATTCTAAATGTATTATAAACCAAGTGATTATGAAGAGAGAATTTTTCAGGATCATATCAAAATTTATAAAATTAAAATTGTGGTTATATTGTGTTTAAGTATAAGAAGATTATGTTATGAGTGAATACAAGGTAAAATTCACTCATAAGAATACTATAATGGAATATTATGACTTTATTCCTTCACTTAAAATTTTAGTTCTCTTGGAGTGAGAAAGGTTGGATGAGGATGGGGAGAAAGAGGAATCCATTCTCCATGCCTTGGGGACACCATTCCCATCCTCCCCTTGGTATAAAAAGTGTGACCCATGAACGGTGTTGGAATTAAAGAACATAAAATCCTCATAAAATGTGTTATTTTGGAATATTAATGTATTTAATCTCTTCCATATCTCATGGATCATGAAATTTATATGATCTCAAGCAACCTCTTATGATGCACATGTCTCAATCACGTAACATTTCATAGACTTCCCATTATCCTCTATTACAATATGTGTCTAGTTAATCATGAATATAGTTAATGAAATTAAAATATAATAATTATTTTCATCAAATGTCAAAACAAAAAATTATTTTCTTAAAATGAAGATACAGATGAAGTTCCAAGATCATTCTAGAAGAGACTGGGAATGCTAGAGTAGTAGAAGAGAGGTGGGAAACTATTAACATGATCACCTACCGCACATGATAAATTTTCTTATGCTTCAATTTGTATATAAGAAATTTTGAGGGTGATTATGAATGTTATTGAAACCATACCATTCTCCAATTATTCGTCCAATTTTGGATTGTATTTTTTATAATGACAATTGGGTTCTTTAATGTATGCCTTTCATAACATACACAGCTAAAAACAGATGAAAAAAACCATATTAATATTAGTGTTGAATAAATTTTAATTATAGGAGTGAATTAGTTATTTATAAAATTTGGATGTCAAAAATAATATCAATTATCTCTTGTTCCTTCGATGTCTTATAAAAATTATAGATATCATCAATCATGGCTATGAAACACCCCTATTTGGATGATTCCTCTCTAAATTTTCAATATTGTGGCTCAAATTACATGGAAAAACCCCAGTCACCAACTGTGTAAAAAATAAACATGATTAAAAAATAAAACCAAAGGAGAATAGAGTGATGATATTAAAAAGAGATATTAATGATTTAATAAGGGTGTCCTCCATACATTGAAATGTTTTCAAGATATCTTGAGGGAATGTTTTTCACCAAGTTAAAGTCTAGATTTGTAATCCTTAGCAAGGTGGGGTTCTAAATATCATTTTTCCCTAATGAACCACTTTTCCTCAAACCTAGAAACAGACCAATGCAATAGTGAGTTGGAGTCATGACCCAGTAGTTGTAAATTAATATCATTTAATTTAGGATCATTAAAATTTGTATTTATCACATATCTAGATAAGAAAAATTTTAGTATAAAACAAGACATACCCAATCCATTCAATCTCATTGATTTTATTCTAATTAAATGATTTTTTTGGGTTTCCCATAGTATCTTCCTATGTGATTTTGATAGAGCATATCATAAATGAATTGAAATTTAGTTGGAAATGACAAAGCCCTTTAAATAGTGACAAAACTGTTATACATGGGGGGTTTTAATTAACTACCAATGTCTATTAATTTGGTAGATATATCACTCAATATCCCATTATAATTTTATTAAACATAATATCCATGATTTATTCCAACATTCTCCCACTTAACTCATGTGATATTACTATATGATGTTTAATAAATTCAATCTATTATTATCCACTTTTATATCCACTCAATAATTTATACAACATTCTTCATAGTCATGTATAATGTTCACATGAGCAATGGATTTTGTACATCCTCTATTAATATAGTCCCATACATGTACATCAACATTCAAATTTTCCTTATCATAATTGAAGTGGGATATATATATATATAATTGGTCTAATGATAATATCATTATATAAGGATATACATGTTATCATTATTCAATTCAATCATGTATACTTGTTTAAAAAATTAGTCAATCTGATAAAAAAAATTATAATTCCAAGTGTCAACTATAAGAATAATACATATCATCACGTATAATGAAAACTACCAAGTAACAATACACATACTTTCTACATGTACAATAAATATCTTGGGTGGAAACCATTTTGTCAAAGGGTCTTCAATCATATGATTTGTGATAATATGTTCAATTGATACAATATATTTTTAAACGTCATCCCTAATAGAAAATTACTTTAATTTCCAGTGTTTAGAACCTTTAAAATTTCAATCATTATTTTTAATGAATGCAGTATTGTCAAAATAATTTTTTAAGTTCTTGGCGATAGTGTCAACAATTAAATGTCCTTAAATAAGGTTCCACATCCAAATTCCCTAAATTTTACCCTTAAATCATGCTACAAATTCATCATCCCTTATCAAAGTATCTGTAATCGGTTGTTTTTCATTTTTCCCTGATATTTCTCCATCAGCTAGAAGATACACATAACAAAAAGTGTAATTTCATATATTAACACAACTGGGAAAGTATGAATAAATGTATCCAATCACCTAAAGATGATTTTCTCCTTTATAAGTAATCATGTGATCCTTTTTCCCTTTCAAATATCACAAAATGTTCTTTGCATCTCTCCAATGATCCAATCCATGATCAATTTGTAATTTTCCCATCAAACCAAATACAAATATAATATCAAACCTTGTACATGTTTGAGCATACATCAAGCTTCCAACAATAGATTCCTAAAGAAGTCCCTCCATTTTTTTTGATTCCAATTCATTATTGAGACATTCATTGATATTAAACTTATCTACTTCAGTAAATGGAACTTGTGAAACTAATTATTTTTCCATAGGAAACCACTCTAAAACATTATTGATATGTGAATTTTTTGATAATCCCAATAAACATTGATTTCTATTATAGAATATTTTCAATCCAATCACATACTTGGATTATCCCATGTATTCAATTTAAAAATTATTAGCGTGGAATTTCTTGATCTATCATAGTAGACCAAGATCATTTTCATCAATAAATGTGTCATCAACATAATGAATTAAGAATATAAATTTACACCAACTGATCTTCAAGTATATACATAGATTAATTATGTTTTCCTCATATCCAAAAGATGTTATTGTATTATTAAACTTATTATACCAATATCTGGAATATTTTTTATGTCCATATATTGACTTCATTAATTTATATAGCATCTGTTCCTTTCCATCAATTGAAAAACCCATTCGTTGATCTATGTATACATATTCCTATAAGTTTCCATCTGGAAAGGCTGTTTTAACAACCATTTTATGTAACTCTAAATCATACTAATATACCAATTGGATAATAATTCTGAAAGAATCTTTCTTAGAAAATGGTGAGAAGGATTCATTATAGACTGTATTGTCATTTTCAGTGAATCCTTTATCAATAAGTCTATCCATGTAACATTCAACGTTGCCATGAGAGTCAAATTTAGTTTTGAATATGGATTTACATCCAAATATCTTGCATCTTTAAGAAAATTACATAAGGTCTCATACTTTATTTCATTGAATAGAATTAAACTCATATTTTGTGACATATATCCATTTATTAGAACTATCACACAATATGGATTTATATTATGAAACTTGATCATTATCACTTCTAAGATCACTTTATATTTCATATAGATATACCACATAGTCATTAAAAATTGATAACCTTCTTTCCATTTGGGGTTTTTAACACTATTTTTTATGGTTCTTCAACCATTTCTTCGTTTTGAATTTCAGAAACATTATATTATTGTTCTATATGATTATTTTTTGATGAAATAATTTTAGGAACAAGAACATGTGATATTGGATTACAAGAAATAGTAACTCGAATTATAACTTCTTTAGTTTCCACATTTTGTGAAACTTCACTCCCATTGGATTCACTATTCTCAATAAATATTTCATTTCCGGTTTAAAAAATTCTCATACTATGGTTAGGATAATGAAATCTATAACCCTTTGATTTATTTGGATAATCGATGAAATATACACTGATTTTTCTGGTATCAAGTTTTCTTTTTCGTGTATTATAATCTTTTATATCTTTCTAGAAACACCATACATGAAGGTGTCTCAAAATAGGTTTTCTACCATCCCAAATTTCAAATTGAGCTTATGGAATTGCTTTACTTGGAACCATATTCAATAAATACATGGAAGTCTTTAAATAATACATCAACAATGATAAGGGTAAAGAATAATTACTAAACATACTCCTTTCTATATCCATTAATGTTCTATTATTCCTTTCTTCTATACCATTTTTTATGGTGTACCTAGCATAGTGTATTGTGCACATATTCCATTATATTCTAGAAACTATGAAAATGGACTAGGGTTTTTTCCTCTTTTATCAAATCTTCTATAATATTCCCACCCCTATCAAACATTATGACCTTAACCTTTCTATCTAACTATCCCTCAACATTATTTACATACATTTTCAAGTAATGTATTGGTTGATATTTCTCATGAAATAAATAAACATATTTATAAAATGGAAAATCATCAATAACGGTGAAAAATTATTTTTATTTACTGAAAGTATTGATATCAAAAGGCCCACATATATCAGTATGCATGATCTCAAGGAGTTCATCACATCCTGTGGAACCTTTATTTGTGTGTTTTGTTTTTTTTATTTAACATAATCCACACAAATGTTTAATTTGGTAAATTCAAAATTGGGAAGGATTTTAATCTTAATCGATATCTTTAATATTTATTTGGAAATATGATCTTAATGTGTATGCCACATCTAATAAAACATTTCATTTACTAAACAATGTTTAGTACCAAATTATTATTCAAGATCATAAGTGTTTCATTATACATATTTTCAAGATTCAGTTTATTGAAATAAAAAAAAACCAAATCAAATCATGCATGTCTTCTTAAAATAACAAAAATATTCCTTTCCAGAATTTAAAGAGTATCCAGTAGCATCATTTTTTGATGAAGAAACCAAATTCCTTAATATACTAGGTTCATGAAAGGTTTTACATAAATCCAAACTATATAGACTATTATGGATCAAATGGAAATTCGTGACTACTTATAATGGATCCTTCACTCTATTCCCCATGAAGATGAACTTTTTAGTTGGGATTATGATTTGGGGTCAAATGCATCCCTTTCTTCTTAAACTGATCCATTATTTTCAGAAAATCCTTTTTAAAATAACCAAATTTTACATAAAAATTCAATTTATCATTATTTTAGTTCTAATAAATCTTGTTGAAGGATTCATTAGCATTCCATTCCCCTTTCCCATTCCATGTTTCCTTAAACTATACAACTTTCCACCTTGACAATTCAAATATTGGATATAGTGAATTTCTTGAATATTTGAAAATGTTTCCTCCAAAACTAACACATATGAAATTCATTTACATATAATTTATCTTTAAGGGTTTTCTAGTTCATTTGGAATGACCCATACATAGATGGTATTGGGTTTAAAAAAAATAGTACACGTAAAATTTTATCCACATCCATTCTGAAAGACTAAAGTCTTGATATGATATTTTTCGTTTCAATGACATGAACATACATAGTATAAGAACTATCAAACTTCATGGTGGAAAATGTACTAATTAATGTCTTCAAAAGATATTTTTTACCAATTTGAGATTGGTCGCCCATAGATTTTATAAATTCATCAGTACTTTCTGTATTAGGGATATCAGACTTGATGCTATTTGTTATGCTCATTCACATTAACCTCATACTTAACTTGTTGAATCTTTCCCATGTCACATAACATATTTTATCATCATCACTACTTCCATATATAATAGTAAAATGTTTCCCTACTCAAAGATATAAATAAATATCTAATATACCAAGGTGAAATTGTATTTTCTCACTCCAATAGGAGAAATTAATTCATTAATGATTGGAATAGTTGATGCATGTGAGTGGAATGATGATGGAAAGCCAACATCAACAAATAAATGCTTAAAATTAATGATTTTAATAATAATAATAATAATAATACATTTATTGATAAAAATTATTAAACATAAAATGTGTATTAGTGTTCTTCATTAGGTGATACACAAATACAAAATTGTTTATGATAATTATTAAATTATCATTACGTTGTAATAATAAACACATCAATTAGATTTATTTATTATCTTTGGATATATAAATAGATTTCACAAATCATATATATATTTCCAATATTTATATTCAATAATTATAAGAATATGAAAATTACCTTTGGGAAATTATTAAATATCATACAATAAAAAATTTTAATTACTCATAAAATATAAAAATAGTATCAAATTAATGAGTAAGTAATATATTTTATTTTTATATAATTTTCGGAACAAAAATAACATAATTAATTGTCACTTTGGTGATTAAAACATTTAATATTCCAAAGTATATCATAACATCATAATAATTAATATTAAAGTTCATATCTATAATGTAATTTAATGTTATTTATTTATGAACTAAATTGAATAACTGCATCTTAATAGTATAGAATTTAAGTAAATAAATTTAATCATTATAATACATATAATTAATTTTAAATGTGTAATGATTATCATAAAAATTAAATAACAAAATACTCATTTATTTAATTTATGTATATGTAAAATCAAAAAAAATTATTTATTTCATATCTAAATAATATTAAACATTATAGATCATATTAATAATAATGTTTATTTCAAAAAATAATAATTCCCATGTTTGATAAAATTGATAACATGTTAAGAAACCAAGAATTAGGCCAATTTAAAAAGAAATAATTATAATAATAATAAATATATCATACCAAATTCTAAAATCATTAAGAGAGGCATCATATTAGGATTTCAAAATAAGTTGCACTGTGTATTTGGGAATATAAAAAAATGCACAGCGTCTTAAAATTTTAAAAAAAATCCTAGATTATAAAGCAAGAAATAAAATACAGTATGTGAAACATTAAAAAATAATTTAGTTACAAACATAATTAATATTTCTAAATCTAAATTAAACGTAGCACATAATACATTCCAATATGGATGAACAATGATTTCATAACCTCCCTATGATACCACATGTAAATTAAATTTTTTTATTTAGGATATTTAAAATATATAATTATTACATATCTAGATAAATAAAATTTAAAAAAAAATCACGGATCCATTGAATCTCCATTATTTTCTAATGGTTAAAGGATTTTATCCACTTCAGATTCCCTCTTCTGATTTAGATTAGATGGCCCATACCAGAAATCGATTGATTCTTAATTGGAAGGGACATGTCCCTCTAAATAGGGATTAAACTGTTATTCATGGATGGTTTTTAATTAATTTTCAATGTCCATCAATTTTATAGAAATATTTATAAATGCCTCATTATAATATTATTAAACACAATATCTAAGAGTTATTCCAACCTGAGTCTCTTCATGAAGCATGGGGGAATCTCTTGATGTTGTTGAGATGCCTTGTGGTGGATGATTTTTCCTAGTCTAGAATGCACTCACATTCCCCACCTATATAAGATGCCACATATAGGCTCAACACTCCCATAATTTTCTTCACTGGCTCAGCCTAAACCTAGCATTCTAGTCCTGGAAACTTCTAACACATTTTTCTAGGGAAATAATTCATCAACATGATCATGGTGTATGATAAATTTTTTTTAATGGGGTCACATAACATGTACCCTAGGGAATGAATATGAGGTTCTAGAGAAGGAACCTGAAGCGAAGGGATGTGGAATGATTTAAGGAGGAACACTGTGCATTGTTTCCATCCTTGTAGAGGTGAAATATGTCCTATTTTATCTCCGACTCAAACTGATTCTTGAGTTCATGTTGTTGTGTCATGTTTCTGATATCAAGCATAACCATTAGCTTCATGGAGCCTCCCATGTGTTGGATTAGAGACTGACACATCAGATGAATTATTCACAAAAGTTAGAAAACCCAATCAACTTTTAAACCATAAATACTTTCAAAACATGGCACTATCATCATCTATTATCATGAGACATCTTTGATATTTTCGACCACCACCTTTAACATGCCAGCATTGGAATAATCACCATATTCTCTTATCTCATCTTTTTTCTTTACACGAGTTACCATAAATGAGGAAACCAATTCCTAGTTCTCTATTTTTATGGATAAATCTTGGACATCCAATTGCATATGCCTTATCTCAATGAATCAAACCAATACACAGGTTTCTCCCTCTTTCTTCTCACCACAGATCTTGAAACCAACTCCTCCCTACTCACTAGCTACCCATAAATAATTTTTTCTCTCTAAAAATGGATAAATCATGGAAGAACTCCTCTCTCGGAACACTAGATAGGAACATGATCCTTCCTGTTATGATTCACTGATCATGAGGTGAGTTGGATAGAGGAATAAAATGGGAAGAAAAATGGTATTTATTTCTACTTGAGAAAAGGATAAAAAAACATCCTCCCCACAACTCTATCTCTATATAGATTGATATTTCAAGTCTCCAACATGATAATAGGAATCTCAAGGATCATGTTTATGAAAAATATTATACTCCCCAATACCTCCTTTTATAGCCATGGTGGGTGGTGTTATGTTTTACACAAGCCCCCCCAAACCCCCACCAATATCTACTAAACTTTGACACTACCCATGGATTCCAAAGGAATGGTTACTATACATCTAGAATATGAAACTGCTAGGTTGGAAGATAAAGGTAGGTGAGGTTGGTGAACCACCATTGAAAATGGTGGTGGGAAGCTAGGTTTCTCCATAAATTCTCCCCCACTAACTGTAATCCACTAGATCATCTACAAAGGTCTAACATCTCCATAACTACCACCTTTCTGAACTTATCATCCAAGTTCTCCTTTATCTAGACCATCACAATTCATAGAAGCTATTGATCTAACACCTAGAATATCCAATGATAGAGTGCAACGCCCCAACCCCAGTTACCTAGAGTAGGTGCATTATTATATAACATTGTCATGATCATAATAAAGATCAAATATCGAAAAACCGATTGGTTTAGTATCCTTGGAAACACTAGATATATTCATAGAGTTTTACATTACATCATAAAGTGAAAAACTACTACAACAACATATTGTGTCCATATTCCACACTATTATCCCCTCATAATATCCTTGTAGGTCATTCATAGTTTACTTCTTCACATCCTGGAAAAAATAAAACATAGAAAAGGGGTGAGCTCAAATGCCCAGTAAGGATAACAATATAGGAGAAACATCCATAAATAAGAATAAACATTTAAGGCAGTGTATAACAAAAAAAGACTTTTAAACTTGAACTTCAACAATGTATGGAAAAAATAAAATGAAATAATTCCATTTACTTATTCACATGGATATTCTAATAATCGAATAATCACATGCAATATAAATAACCACTTTCATAATGATGGAATGCATAATACCGGACTATCATAACCGCATAGCCATGGCATCGTGCCAAGACTACAAATAAGATTTTACCAAGGACTTGTGCCAAGACACTAGTTTGTCTAATGAGACCTAACGATGCATTGAGGAGCTATAGAGGGCTCCACCCGTCACATATTAAGTCCAATTCATTCCCATATGAAAAGGTTTAAAAATAACATAAACATTCGTATTGAAACTAGCATACGAAATGTCAATAATTTCACCATAAACCATGAATGGTATAAAAATTGCACATACACAGTCATACCTAACACAAAACATTCAATAAAATATAAGATTTTTGTATCATAGTAAATCAACTTCAAATAAGCGTAAAATCCATCAAAGGATGTTGACATAGATGAAATCAAAACTCTTTTTAGAGAAATATATCTTTCTATTTTGAAATCATTTAAGAGTCATATATTTATAAAAATAAAACATTTTCATTGAAAATATTCTTATAAGCTTGTAAGGGAAGCCTCAACGATTTTATAACGGTGGAAAATAGCTTCACCCGCCGTATAAGTTAAAAAATCATTCTTACCTTAATTCTATCGGAAAAGTTAAAAAGAACCTTGTTTGGAAAACGACGGAAATATTCCTTTATAAAACTCTTATAAAAAGTCAAACAAGGGTATAAATGACTTTATCCAATATTCTTTAAAATAGTAAAAATGGTTTGAAATACATTTTTAGGAAACATGGATGTGGATGATAAAGAGATCCCAGTAGATTATTACGTTTAAACAACCTCGGATAATGAAAAGAATGCGAAATAAACCCTTACCTTGTACTTTTCCTTGGTTGGGGGTAGGTTAAACTCCTGTATAATTGTGAAATAATTGTTATTACATTATACAAGAATCATATACATTAATATGATATCATATATGTTCTTTTAACATTGATTTGTTAATAATATCTTAGTATTATCGTTGTTTCGGGTGTTAACTTACTCGTTTTCTTTTATATGTTTGTTACATAAGACATGTTTGTAATGGATAGGTTTTATCTTATTCATATCCAGAATTATATAAAGTCCTTAAAAATTATTTTTAAATCAACAAATGATAATTATACTTGAATGGATATGATGGAGAATGAATCTCATCGCGTTCATGGAGACAGTAGTCCGTACGTACGTACGAGCGACAATATCATTTTTTTTATATTAAAATAATATATATTTGGATGGTATATCATATATACAGAATTATTAACATGTTATATTTATTATTTAAATTAATTATAAATCATTATTATACCCATCCAAATAGTAATTTATTGAAAAACAATTACACCACGGCGTGGAGACGGTAAGCCGTACGTACGCACGTATGGTGACATGTTATGAAAAGGATGAATAGAATACTGAATATGGTTGTATCATATTTATAATAACATCACAGTATATATAAGATACAGTAGTTATTATTTTAGAATGGTAATAACAAAGGAAGAAGAAGTGGAAGAAGAAAGGAACTTGGAAAAGGGTGGTGCAATCATTACCTCTTCTTCGGGTTCTTCCTTTTGATTTGATCAAAAGGGCTCTTAGGTTGGATTTATGACTAAATGAAGGCCTCTAGGATAAAGTGAGGGAAGTTGAGAGAGTATTTGGGCAGAGTTTGGCCGAGCCAAAAGGCTTTGAAGGAGTGATTTAATGAGAAGGGGGAGTTCCCTATTATAAGAGGGGTGAGGGGCACCTTTGGAAAACCTAGAAATATTATTTTATAATAAATTAATATTCGGTTTCTAATGCCTAAAAAGTGGATTATTTAAATTTTAAGGTGGGGATAGGTCGAAAACCACTCAACAAATAGAATTTAGTCAGGTTTGGGTCATTATAATAACCATATATTTAAGTATTAACTCTTAGTTAATTAGTTTCACTTTTAGAATGTCTCTTTGTATTTTTATATTATATGGTTAATAAACATAATATATACATCCAAGAGACCCCCAAGTGGTCCATTAATGATACACATATCATGATATAAGTCTCTTGGCCGAACCATAGATTTTTATGAATTTAATATCATTTAATAATATAATATTTGTTTTAAAAACTCATTTATGTCAATTTTGACACTATTCAATAATTGATTTTTGTAAAAATTATAACAGATTGATTACTTCGAAAAAAGTTAATTAAATCATTCCTAACATGTCATATTAACCTATAAAATTAGTGTAATTCATAAATGGTCTCAAATTATATTTATTTGGGTATCTACAATATCAATCCTTTTAATTTTTCACTATTATGGTAATTACTACATCACCATTGTGTCATTAATTAATTAAATTATTTATGTATAAAAATTATAAATAAAATACCATTATGTAGTAAATGTTGTTATAGTTCTAATTAATATTTATAGTTGAAACTCCATCATATATAACTCTATGTAAAAATTGTTTTTCTAAAAGATATATGCTTGTGTCATTTTTGTATTCATTTTAACTTAATTAAAATAAAGTGTCCCTATCACTTACAAGTGGCACCATGGGTTCCCCAAATCAACCCAAATATTCCCATGGTCGGACATGTATCAACCAATAAGGTTAGGACACGTTTTAGGGTAATTTGGTATTATTATAATATTTGTTTTAACCCTTATTTACCGGATTTACCCTTTAACCATGGTAAATAAAATATTTACCGAATTAATTATTCAAAATGTCTAAAAATAAAAGTTACCTATTTACACAATTTGAACATCCTGATTCCAAATATCGAATCCATTTTTCCAAATTCAAAACACAGAAGTGGAAGAAATTAATTTAAAATTAATTCCTGCTATTAAAACAAAAAGCCTGTTTTTAAGATATAATAACTATCAAAAGATTGATACTTGTTTATGTTCGGTTTAATTGTGAAATTATGTCCAATGACCATCAATGTATTTAAATGATAAAAATATATTCTAAATATACTTGAAAACCACTAAAATTCATAATTTATCACTATTAATTATTTTGATTAAAAAAATGTTTTTAATTAAAATTTAGTAATTTTCAGTATTCATCAAAATATTAATGTTATCCGAAAAGTACCAAAATTTCACCTTAGGCTAAATTAGATACTCCGAATCAAAAAATGAAGTCCATTTTGAGAGATAAAATTTATAAAATTTCAAAATGTAGGTATTAATATTCATAATGGTTAGTTTGATCGGTTGTGGTGTGTGTTAGAACTCGATGTTGCGTACAACACAAGCTATTGCATTATTCAAAGAGAAATGTACCGTAGATGATTGGGGTGTTACATTCTCCACTCCTTCAAATAATTTTGTCCTATAAATTTCTAGAATACTACCACATGAAAAGACTCGGGTGGTTCTTCATCATAAGTTCCTCGGGTTCCCATGTTGCCTCTTCCAACTTATGGTTTCTCCACAAAACATTTACCAGACGCGTCCTCCGGTTTCTCAGTACTTGTTCTCTCGTATCAATAATCTTAACGGGTTCTTCGCAATAAGACATATCAGGTTACAGTTCTAATTCCTCATAGGTGAGTAAATTCATTGGGTCAGGCATGTATTTCCTCAATAGAGATATGTGGAACACATCGTGAACTTTGGAGAGACTTGGCGGCATTGCCAATTGGTAAGCTACATCCCCAGTTTGTTCTAGAATTTCGAAAGGTCCGATGTACCTGGGACTCAATTTACCTTTCTTACCAAAACGTATGACTCCCTTCCACGGAGAGACCTTCAGGAAAACATGATCACTGACAAGAAATTCCAAATCCTTCCTTCGATTATCAGCATAGCTCTTCTGCCTACTTTGAGCTGCTTTGATGTGATATTAGATTACCTTCACCTTTTCCATCATTTCCTCCACCTGTTCTGGGCCTACATGTTTTCTTTCACCAACTTCATCCCAACAGGTTGGTGTACGACATCTCTTTCTGTATAATGCTTCATATGGTGCCATCTAAATACTCGAATGGAAGCTATTGTTATAGGAAAATTCTACCAGAGGTAAATATTGATCCCACATACCCTGAAAGTCAAGTGAGTAGGATCTCAACATGTCTTCTAAGGGTTGAATAGTTCGTTCTAATTGTCCATCTGTTTGAGGGTGGTAGGCAGTGCTCAAAAGATGTTCAGTATCCATGGCTTTCTGAAGACTTTTCCAGAATCATGAAGTAAAATGAGGATCACGATCAGAAAAAATCGATAGGGGTACCCCATAAAGTCTCACAACTTCATCAATATATAGTCCTGGTAGACGTTCCAGTGGTAGATCTTCCCTTATAGAAATAAAATGTGCTGACTTGGTAAGAAGATCAACAATGACCCATATTGCATCATTCCTTCTATGAGTCTTTGGTAGCCCCATGACAAAGTCCTTCGTAATGTTATCCCATTTCCACTCTAGTATGGGAAGAGGTTGCATGACTCCTCCAGGCTGTTGCCTTCCAGTTTTCACTTGTTGAAAAACCATACATCTTGACACAAAATCAGCAATCTCTATCTCCATGTTGTCCCACCAAAAATGTTCCTTCAAATATCTATAAATTTTGGTGCCCCCAGGGTGTATAATGAAATTGGAACTATGAGCATCATCCAACAATTCCCTTTTTAGATCAAGTATATTAGGAACACAAAGTCTCTTCCCGAATTTCAAAATTCCATCTTCATACACGAAGTCTCTCAATCTCCCATCATTCACAGCTTTAATCTTCTTTCGAAATTATTCATCATTGGTCTGAGAACTCTTAATCTTTTCTAGTAAAGATGGTTTGGAAACCATTAGAAAAAGCAATAATGTTTCACCTTCCCGGGTTATTCCCATGTCCATCTTCACTAGATCTATGAAAATTGGATCCCTTTCAATTCTTATATTGTTCAAAACTCCATGGTCTTTTCTACTCATAGAATCTACCACCTTGTTTGCCTTCCGCGGTTGGTATTTTATCGTGCAATCATAATACATGAGTAATTCAAGCCATATCCTTTGCCTCACGTGGGGTTCTTTTGGTGAGAAAATATACTTCAAACTCTTGTGATCAGTATAAATCTCACATTTTTCACCATAGAGGTAGTGCATCCATATCTTCAAAGAAAAGATCACAGCTGCTAACTCGAGATCATGAGTATGATAGTTTTGCTCATGAATTTTCAACTGTCGTGATTCATAGGCAATAACCCTATCATTCTGCATAAGGACACAACCAAGTCCATTATTCGATGCATCACTATAAATAACGAACCCATCATTCCCCGATGGTAGAGTCAATATAGGAGCATTGAATAATCTTCTCTTCACTTCTTCGAATCATTCTTCACACTCTTTTGTCCAAAAAAATTTAACCCCTTTACGTGTGAGCTTCGTTAATGGGTTAGCCAATCAGCAAAATTCTGGACAAAACTTCGATAATAACCTTCTAAACCAATAAAATTGTGTACCTCAGTTATACTCGTAGGTGCTGACCATTCATGGATTGCCTTAGTCATATAAGGATCAACAGAGATTCCATCTTTAGAGACACTATGGCCATGAAAAGAAATCTCATGAAGCCAGAATTCACAATGATAAACTTCCCATATAATTCATATCTTCTTAGAGTCTTCAGGATGATGCGCAAGTGGTTTTCATGATTTTCGTAGCTTTTGGAGTATACCAAGATATCATCAATAAATACCACCACAAATTCATCGAGATATTCCTTGAAAACTCTATTCATCAAATCCATGAATATAGTGGGTGCATTAGTCAATCCAAAAGGCAGTACAATAAACTCGTAATGCCCATACTTGGTTCGAAATGTTGTCTTCAGAATATCTTCCTTCTTTACACACAAATGATGGTATCCAGATAGAAGGTCAATCTTTGAAAAGTATTGATCTCCATGCAGTTGGTCAAATAAATCATCAATGTGAGGTAGGGGATACTTGTTCTTTATTGTTATAACATTGATCTCCCTATAGTCGATACATAACCTCATAGATCCATCTTTCTTTTTAACAAAAAGAACAGGGGCTCCACATGGAGGAACACTAGGGTGAATAAATCCCTTATTACTCAATTCCTCTAGTTGTTTATTTAGTTCAAATAATTCTACAGTGGCCATTCTATAAGGGGTCTTCGATATAGGCCTTGATCTAGGAATTAAATCAATAGAAAACTCACCCTCTCGTTCTGGAGGATGTCCTGGTAAATCTTCCGGAAATACATCTACATATTCTTTCACAACAGGTACATCCTATATTTGAACATTCCTTTCCTCACCCACAGTCATTTAATTCTCTTCCTCCCCAATAATTGAATTTAGTTGAGCTACTGGGGGTGGATCTGGATAAGAATTAGGTGGTGACGATTCTACACTAAAGATAAGGTGTTCCTTATCATCATCATAAAAAATCATAACCTCCATCTTCTTACAATAAATATTCGCATCATAGTCTGAATGAAAATCCATACTGAGGATTATATCAAACTAAATCATAGGTATGACAATGAGATCAGCAGATAAAGAACATTTATGTGCTCTAATGGGGACTGATTCACAAAAAATTGTTGCAATGATACTTCCCTTAGGAGTTTTAACTGACAACTCCCATGTTAAATCAAATTGGAAATATATAATTTTCATAGAAAACTAGGAAGATATGAAATAATGCGATGATCCAGAATCAAGTAATTCATTTGCTAAACTTGAGGAATCCATTAAATTACCTACCACCACGTCTTTTGGAGCTTCTACCTCAGTAGTAGTGATAGAAAAATCTTGGCCTTGATCCCTTGGAATTTTCTGAGGTAAGTTCCCATGACTATTAGGACATTCATTTGCATAATTTCCCATCTCCCTGCAATTGTAGCACTAAACATTGGTAGCTTCCTTCTTCCCTTTGTAATCACAGGCTTGGTGGAATTTTTCACCACATTTGTAACAGACGCCCATTCCCCTCAAGAAAGTACCGGGGTGTTTCTTCCCACATTTACCACAGGAGGGATATTCAACCTTTCACTTATTCCCCTTATTTCCATTCACAGATTGATTAGAAGATCTCTTCTTCTCTTTCTTTGCTTTAAAGTCATAAGACTTAGAGAATTCCTTTTCTGTCTTGCTAACATATGAGACAATGTCTTCGTACGACGAGAAGGATTGTGAGACTAATGCTTGATGGAGAAATGGTTTTAACCCATCAAATAAATGATCAATCATACTTCTTGGGTTACATATATAATCTCTATCATACCTTGCTAACCTTTTAATGTTAGCCTCATACTTTGCGACATTCTCATCCTCCTTTTGTCTCAGACTCAGAAATTGCCTTCCATATCTGCTCGATGGTCACAAGGAAAGTATTTTTCTAAAAACAGATATTTGAACTCCCTCCATTCCATATTTGATACTTCATCATCTTCCTTCGTGTTTTGAATCAATGACCACCATTGATCTGCATCTCCAGTGAGGCGGTAAACTTCCATGATACTTTTTCCCTTTCACTACTCCCTAATGCCTGAAATATTTTCTCTAAGAAATTTATCCATTGCTCAGCTTCAAATGGATTTGTACTACCATTGAACATTGGTGGTTGTTGCCTCATGAGTCGAT
This sequence comes from Viscum album, assembly GCA_963277665.1. NCBI lineage: Eukaryota > Viridiplantae > Streptophyta > Magnoliopsida > Santalales > Viscaceae > Viscum > Viscum album. The sequence continues at coordinate 317,483,742 of OY728140.1, forward strand.
CTAACATTGATCCTCCACGCTGTGGATCTGGGTGCTCCATACTGGTAAGGTTATTATTCATAACCTTAGTGAGTTGTCCCAGTATCGTGATTAGCTGATCGGCACCAGTTGCATCACCAGCTCCACTATAATTATCTTGAGCAGGAGGGAAATACCTACATGGAGTGCGTGCATTGATACGGTTTCCATTTCTTCCACTAGGCACCATTTCTAAACAACGGAATAAACTAGATCAGTTTATGAATCAAAATACATAATTCCATACTAATAAAACACTTAACATAAATTGAACTATTTGTGGATATAATCCATAAAATTAAAAATGTTTTATTTGAGGAAGTATATACTCATAAACCATTCATAATGATTTGTAAATAAAATGAGAGTTATCCTAAGCATATCCCCTAGGAGTGTTGTAACCAAGATTGAAGCAACGCCCGTTGTCGTGCACCATTTCCCATTCGAGCCTAGCTCAAAGCGGTGTTTTCGGGTTTTACCCCTAGGTACATCTGTGCTAGAGCCGCCTCTACCTGCTCGTATCCAGACAGGGATTTATTTCTAGGAAAACTAACAAAATCTCTACAATACCAAAATTCTAGGAAGTTATTCTATACTAATCCTCAAAGTCCATCTTAGGTCTATGTGCTCTAATTAGAGTTTATCTAAATATAGCTTCCAAGGTTTGTAATAAACTTCCTATGATACCACCTGTAACGCCCCGACCCCAGTTACCTAGAGTCGGTGCATTATTAAATAACATTGTCATGATCACAAGAAAGATCAAATCTCGAAAGACCTATTGGTTTAGTAGCCTTGGAAACACTAGATATATTCATAATGTTTTATGAATCATTTATGAGTTAGTGACCCATTTCCCATCTCTTTTCAATGTTTTCTAAAACCTCGTAACATAGCCGTTATGCTGCAGAATTTCCGTCTCAAAATGTGTCTCTCTCTTATTCTCAAATTTATTTATTTTATTAAGTAAATACTCAAATCTATTTCTTCTAAAGGGGTATCCACATATATACCAAAATTTTCTATTTTAAATTCTGGGATTTACATACATGAGACCCGCTTTCCCTTTCCGTGGGATTAAAGTGACATAAATATCATGTCTTTAAAGCATTTTTTAAAATGTTATGATTATGAAATGAAACCCATTTCTTTTATGCTATATGGGTTTTTTATGAAATTATTGATGATGAAATATGTGGCTCACATGATAATAAATAAAAATTTAAGGGTGAGCCCTAATAGTGCTCCAATGCATTGGGTAATGACTTAATCTCTAGAGATGACCATTTTTAACGACGCCTTGGTGAATAACCTTGGTAATTTTTAATGACACCTTGGGGATGGAACTTGGTGAATGGAAATGATTTTCAATGTTAAATGTTGCAGCCACATCTTCATGTTATGAAATAAGTTACTTTTATTATGATATGCCTCATGATTTCTTTCTTGTGCCTTAAAGTTCTTTTTCATGACATTGTTGATGTATCTCAAGTTCACATGTTAAATGTTGCCCATTGTTTCCCTTACTGAGCCTTCTGCTCACCCATTCTTTTGATGTGTGTCCCCAGGTTATGAGATGTAGTAATTAACCTAGGATTAACAAAATTAGAATCCTTTCAACTGTTTAAGAAGAATGTTTTATGTTTTCATGTTTTATGTTCCTGGTTTCCAAGACACTAAACCTTAATGATCCTCGGTTTTCTAAAATGTAATGAAAAGTTGTGTTATAAAAAGGAGGGATTCCATAGGATCTCTGGACATATCTTCATCTATATATCCATCAAATAGACTTGAATATCACTTGTATAAAAAAATAGATTCTAAGTATCTTTAAGATTTTATAGAACCCATTTGACTGCATCCAAGTAATGATTCTTCTGATTGGAGTGAAATCAGCTAAAAATCACCACTTTATGGAAAATTTTTAAAGACCCGTAAATTTCAAGGGAAATGTTTTCTTAATTTTTTTTGGGAATTTACGAGTACGCATTTTCTGATGGCACCTGATTCTGAATCCCGGTGTGCCTGGAATCAATTTCCAAAGTTTAGCTCAGGTAAGCTCAGTGAACGAATGAGCGGGTTTTCTTAACTTTTGAACCGGTTCTCGGAATTGAAATTCGAGGGCACCGATGGAATCGCAGCACCGATAATTTCTTAGGAACACATTTTTTGGAGTTGTGTTTTCTCGGGTGAGGTTACTAAATAAATAGGTTAACTGAGGAGTAAAATAAAAATTTGTTCAACAATTTTTATTCTATTCAATGTAGTTATAACCTATGCATGGAAGTTGATGTGGGACCCAATAAAACCAAAATCATATTGGTTGGATAATAGTGAGGTGGGTCCCACATGACCCCCACCCCTTCAAATCCCTTAAAACCACCCTTGTGCTTTTATTTGTGTAGCACACCCGCACCCCATTTTAAATGACAAGTCAACTCTCGCATTTATTTGGACTGATAAAGGCTCTTCAATTAGTTTAATTAATTGAATGAGATATTTTTGAATTTCAAATTAATGTTGACATGTGTGTGTGTGAATAAAATAAGAAAAGGTCTTATTTTATTGTTGGCGGATTTTTTGTGTGGGACAAAGAAGAGAACTCTTGCGCTCTGAAGAACATCTTCTTCCTCGCTGAATAACACAAAGAATAATGAAGAACATCGGCCTCCGATGAAGGACGAAGAAGAATGATGATTCCTCGGAGATCGACGATACAACGCCGATGATGCCTATGGAGCCTCGTTCCGCGACGCCGTCTTCTGCAACGTCCTTTTCTCGCAATGATCCTTATTTGATTACTTCATCGAGGTAGGGGATTAGTTTTTGAATAATAATAATCCCCTGATTATTTCCCTTCTAAATAAAAGAGTGGGAATCAACATAATATTATGTGGATTTGCGAAAGAATATGTTTGCGGGTTGGAAAATTTTGATAGCGGGAAAAACGTAAGGGGATTTTGTTTAATACTCTTCGGGTGACATAATCTCACATGCTAAATAGTTTAATGGTATGAAGTTAGTATAATTTACATTTGAATAAATTATACCCTCGTCGATACTAAAATAATGTGTTTTATTGATTTCCATTTGAGAACAAACACGGCCTGCCAACCCTCCACAGTTTGTTTATTGATGTGCGGATCAACGGGGGATGACGGATCGGGCCGCATAGGCGATTTCAAGACTCTGTAGTGAAGTTAAAGTCCCGTAAGGACTCCAGGAATAGACAACGGGTGAAACGGACCATCGGTGCGTGTCTGGTGGTCTGCAGAAAGCGGTAGCGGCGCGCCACCCCAACGTGACGGCGGTGCGCCGCTAGAGAAGACCGTTGTGGCTGAGCCGTGATGGACCAGAACCGCTTTGTTGTTCCAGATTTTGGGGGAGCGACATGGCATTAATGCCGCGCAGGTTCGCTGGATGAGCCGGTGTGTGTGGGGGGGGGGGGACAGTGCCACCCCCCTTCCGCGTCCGCTCGGCCATCACCAAGCCGCCCAGGCTGGACCAGCCACATCGGACTGGGCCGCCCAGGCCACGCCGGCTGGGACAGGCCGCGCCCTAATGGGCCAGACCCAGGTCGGGTCGACCCGGTTCGGGCCGACCTAGGGGGTCTTGGGTCGGGTCGGTCCGGGCCCAAAACCCCCTAAAACTAGACAAGTTCATTTAAATACATGTAACATGGGCGACTGACCTCCGATCGACGCACCGTCAGTTGCGATGCGATCCTTGGATCGAGACGGCCGTTTCATTATACTACAGTCAAGGTTTTAGAGAACTCTGTGTATGGCCAGGTTGCTTCGAATACGAAACCAACCGGGCCCTCGGAGCGGAAACGCTCATAACTTGAGTTCCGGACGTCCGATTGACGTGCCGTCGAATTTGTTGGTTTCCTCTTAGTGAGACGGCCCTTTTGGCTTACTCCGATCAAGGTTTGGACGCAGTTGGAGTATGGTCGGGTTGGTTTTGACTTAAAAACCAACCGGTCCCCTGGAACGAAAAAGCCAATATCTCTCAGACCGGGCGTCTGATTGACGCGCCGTCAGTCACATTGAGTTTCTTTTGACGATACAGAACTTTTGGATACATCAACTCCAGACTTCGTGTCAGTTTATGTATCTGGACCTTGGCTCATGGAGCAGACCCTCCTCGAATCGAGGTTGTTGTGTGGGGGAACCCTAGTGCTGGCTGCGACTGTGACGACGATGACGACTGCACCAAAATCCTCTATGGGTTCAACAGCGACGACTATAGCACTCAGCGATCCTGTGTGGGTCAGTACTTGCCGATCCTGTGTGGGTCAGATCCTGTGTGGGTATGCGCTCAGTGATTCTGTGTTTGTCAGTGCATACTGATCCTGTGTGGGTCAGATCCTGTGTGGATCATTGCAGGGGTTAGTACCTATCGATCCTGTGTGGGTCATCGCAGGGGTTAGTACCTATCAATCCTGTGTGGGTCTGACGGCTTAGATGAATCAGTGGCTACGTCTGATCATCTCTATCGTCTTACGAAGAAGTATACCTATATGAGATGAGTCTTGACTTTCAATCATTATCTTCGATAAGATTGACTTGATATCCTGTGTGGATTACATTGTGCTTTCCTATGTGGATTGCGTTGTGAATTCCTATGTGGAATGGGTTATGTTATCCTGTGTAGACTGGGTTATACTTGGGCTCGGATGTTGGAGATGAACTGGAATTGATGACTTAGGTATATGTATGGGCATATACCTTGGTAGAGTTGGTTGTTAATTCATGATTTTATCTTTCCTTTGTGGATTATACTTTGTGGATTTTGGGAGACCATCGGGAGTCTCGGGGTCCCTACTGAGTAGCGTATACTCACCCCTACACAGGCTATGCCCGCACTACGTTGTGTTGGATGCAGACGACGGACATCACTGATCGTGGTTGAGGCTTGTGGAGCAATTTGGTACATCGAGGTGGACCACTGGGCGGAACGCACACGGAGCAGTTGGTTGGACCTGAGGAGATGAGGAGGCTATATGTACCCACCCTTCAGGTGGGGATTCCAGTGGGTGGCTCCACGTTGCTGCTTTACTTTCAGTTGTTGTACTATCATTTCAGTTGTACTTTACTTTTCGTCGGGTTTGTATTCTGGCGCATTTACTTTCCAGCACATACAGTTGTACCCAGTTTACTTAGTGTTTACTTTAGCTTTCTTACTTGGTGGTGTTTGTTTACTTTATAAATGCAATGCCTTCCCATTTTTTCAGTATTTATGCCTTTGTGCTAGTCGCCAGCCCCTGGCCTATGGGAGGCGGGTTTGGGGTAGTCACGACACAGGTCCCGAGGACGGGTCGTGACAAATTTTTATCAGAGTAGTTAAGTTATACCGCAGAACTCAGGACTCTGAACTTTCTAATTCATGAATAAATAATGTAAAGGTATTGAGTGTGGTTATCAGTCTAGGGAGTCAAGTGTTGGTACGACGGCCGACGTATCCGCACACCAGGACCCTGACTTCTGATTTCCAACTCAGTGCACAAAAACATTGATTGCATGTGTGTTTCAAAAGTTTTCTTTGTGATTACATTGAGTCATCTCACCAGGTATACTATATTGACCATGGCGTAGCTGTTTTTTTTTTCAGGATGGCGCCACGACGGCAGCTAGCTAGGGTTCCGAGCATTGTGTGAGATGAGAGCCCACCGAGTGACGAGGCCTCGGGGCAGAGCCCTTTTTCAGTGGAGGAACCGGCAGTACCTCTACCCACCGAGCCACTGATGCCACCATCCCCATCCACTGAGAGTGCACGTCGCCTCAGTGCACTGCACAAGTTTCAACGTTAGAGACCACCCAGGTTCCGCAGGTAGACAGACCCTCAGGCAGCCGAGGATTGGCTGGAGGCAGTTGTATGAGTTTTCAGGTTAGTGGGGACACCAGTTGATCTCATGGTGATCCTTACAGCGAGCCTCCTGCACGCGACAGCAGGCATATGGTGGAGCTTGATGCTCCAGGTGCATGATGAGGCATCTCTCCTCTGGACGGACTTTGAGAGCCTCTTCCGCTCGGAGTTTGTCCCAGCCACCCTCTGTGCGGTGCGCATTCAGGAGCTACTATAGCTGCGGCAAGGCTGCATAGCGGTAGCCCAGTACTCGGAGAGATTTACCGATCTCTCGCACTATTCAATAGAAATGGTGTGGGACCCATTCTTCTGAGCCCTGTCCTTCGAGCAGGGAGTGAGGCATGAGATCAGGGCATCACTGATCTCCCTCATCATTCCGACACAGAAAGGAGTACAAGAGCGAGACCTTCTCATTGAGATCTTTCTTGCTGAGCATACACCAGCAGCGAGACCTACCGTAGGGCGGCACGTAGCAGAGTCATCTGCAGATGGCAGTCGATGGACGTCACAAGGGTCCAGGAGGACAAGACCATCAAGCGGACGACCTCAGGACACATGCTCAGAGGTGCGGGGCACACAGCGCAGATCCAGTCATACGAGGGGTAGACAGTGCTACGCATGCGGAAGGTAGGGCCACATGGCTCGTGACTGCCCGACCCGCTGTGCAGAGGAGCAGCAGACGGTTGAGGGACCACCCAAGTAGAGGTAGAGGGTCGACCGTGGCGGTCCGCAGGGAGCAGGCGGACGAGGCGGGGGAGCTGACCGAGCAGCAGGTGGTGGGAGACGCTTTGAGGCTCTACCACCACCACCACTAGGAGGTCCACCCCAACCACAGGGAGCTGGCGGGCAGAGGCTGGCTCAGCTTCAGGCTGCAGAGGCCTACGACCACGGCGCACCAGAGATGATTCGAGGTACTATATGTGTCTACTCCACCCTTGATGAAGTTCTTATAGGCACAAGAGAGAGTCATTCGTTCATTGCCACTGCCCTTGTTCGGATCTCGGAGATTCTGACGGAGTCGTTGGCTCAATCCTTATGACTAGAGACTCCTACGGGAGTAGACTCGACGATTACGCACTAGTACCAGTAGTGTGAGATTAATCTAGGAGGTGAGAGCTTCAGATGGGATCTTCTTGTAGTGGCGTTGAGGCCTTACGACGTCATCTTGGGAATGGATTGGTTATCTACAGTACATTCTCAGATCAATTGTATTAGGTGCAAGGTGTGATGTGTTCACACCGATGGGAGCAGGTTCACCTTCACTGGTGAGAAGGGAGCCTTTGCAGCGCAGTATGGACTCACGCAGAGGAGAAGACAGCCGATCACTCACCAGTTGGATAGCCTCATCCTAGGAGTAGTTGACATGCAAAGTATGAGCTTTCCTATAGTGGTGGATCAGTATGTGGATGTTTTTCCTGACGACGTTCCAGGACTACTTCTTCGCAGAGAGGTAGACTTTTATATTGACATGTACCCCAGGATAGCCCTGATATCCACTCCTGCATATCGGATGGCTCCTGCTGAGCTTCGAGAGCTATGAGTATAGCTGGAGGACTTGCAGGGCAAGGGATTCATCTGACCCAATGTTTCACCCTGGGCTTCCCCAATTTTGTTCGCCAAGAAGGAGGATTGGAGCTTGCGACTGTGTGTCGATTTTCATCGCCTGAACCAGGTTACCGTGAGGAACAAGTATCTACTATCGAGGATTGACGACCTCTTCAATCAGCTCAAGGGAGCACGGTAGTTCTCGAAGATAGACCTCAGGTGAGGCTATCATCAGCTCAGAGTTTGGGACGAGGACGTGCAGAAGACGGCCTTCGGTTGTCAGTATGGCCACTATGAGTTCTTGGTTATGCCCTTCGGCGTAACCAACACTCCATCAGTGTTAATGAGTCTCATGAATAGGATTTTTCTGCCTTACCTCGATCGATTGGTCGTGGTCTTCATCGACGACATATTGATTTACTCGACCACTGAGGAGGAGCACGCCTACCACTTGCGTGTTGTACTGGACACACTTCGAGAGAACCAACTTTATGGTAATCTCTTGAAGTGTCAGTTATGGTTACGTGAGGTCCACTTCTTGGGACACGTCATCTTTGAGGTGGGAGTTGCGGTGGATCCTTTGAAGATTGAGGCAATGCAAGCTTGGGAGCCACCCAGGAGCGTGACAGAGGTGTGGAGATTCTTGGGGCTAGCTGGGTCATACCGGAGATTTGTGCCAGACTTCTCCAGAGTTGCGGAACCACTTTCAACTTTGACGAAGATGGGGAAACCCTTCGTGTGGTCCGATAGATGTCAACAGAGCTTCCAGGAGCTAAGACAGAGATTGACCAGCGCAACTATCTTGAGGCTACCAGAGGAGGGAGTGGGGTACGTAGTCTACTGCGATGCATCAGGGACCGAACTCGGATGTGTCCTGATGTAGGAGCGAGCATTGATCACATATGGATCACGTCAGTTGAGGCAGTATGAGCATAACTACGCTACCCATGAACTGGAGTTAGCAGTAGTGGTCTTCGCTCTGAAGATGTGGCGACACTATCTGATGGGCGAGCGCTTTAAAGTCTAGTCTGACCAACAGAGTCTCAGGTACATCATCTTGTAGAAGGACCTGAACTTGAGATAGCGGTGATGGCCCGAGTTCCTCCAGGACTATGACTTTGAGATAGTCTATACTCCTATAAAGGGGAACGTAGTAGTCGATGCTCTCAGCAGGAGGACGGGCATTCAGCTACTTGGATAGGCGACAGAGCAACTAGTCGCTTTGCAGATATCCTTCGTGGATAGAGATGGATCAGCCTTTCCTTAGTCACTCATAGTCACTCCTCCACTATTGTAGTGGGTCAGAGAGGCAGAGCATGGGGACGCTGACTGTGAGACGCAGCATGCACAGATATCCTCAGGACTGGCACCTGATGGTTTTTCTATGGGAGGAGAGAACGTCATCCTTTTTAGAGGACGTACCATGGTACCACCTTCTTTACAAGAAGAGGTGCTGAGGGAGTTTCACACTTCCCCTTTAGAGGTACATTCAGGAGTGGTGAAGAAGTACCAGGATCTTAGACAATAGCACTGGTGGCCATGTATAAAGAAGGTTGTAGCAGAGTTCGTTTCTTGATGCCTCACCTGCCAGCAGGTGACGACGGAGCACCAGGTACCAGCAGGCTTGGTACAACCCTTGGAGGTCCCGAAGTCGAAGTGGGATGGGATATCTATGGATTTCATGACTGGAATTCCACGCACTTCCAGAGGTCACAACTCCATTTGGGTGATTGTAAACCGACTCACCAATTCGGCCCACTTCTTAGCCATCAGAGAGAAGGGATCAGTAGAGAGCTTGGGATGTCTCTACGTTCAGGAGATTATACAGCTTCATTGTGTGCCATCAACTATCTTCTTTGATCGAGATGCTTGATTTATTTCAGGGCTATGGAAGGGGTTGCAGGAGGCATTCGGGACGCAGCTACGTCTGAGCACCGCCTTTCACCCTCAAGCGGATGGTCAGACGGAGAAAACCATTCAGACTCTCGAGGACATTTTCCGTGCATGTGTCCTTGACCATGGTCGTAGCTGGGAGTATCACCTACACTTGGTGGAGTTCGCGTACAACAACAACTACCACTCAACCATCGGGGTGGCACCATACGAGGCATTGTACGACCGACCTTGCAGATCACCTTTGTGCTGGACAAACCCTGGGGAGTCAGCACTTGTGGGAGCATACATGGTCCAGGCCATGACAGAGAAGGTCCAGGTCATTCAATAGCGGATGAGGACTGCTCAGATCCGACAGATGTCTTATGCTGACAGGAGGTGGAGACCACTAGAGTTCGAGGATGGCGACCACATTTTTTTGCGGGTCTCACCTCGACGTGGATTACGGAGATTTGGCCGGGGCGACAAGTTATCTTCTCACTTCATTGGACCATTCCAGGTTCTCAGCAGTATATACCAGGTGGCTTACCGCTAGGTTCTACCACTTCAGTTGCACCGGGTGCACGACGTTTTCCATGTATCTCAGCTGAGAAGATACGTGCATGGCCCAACACATATCATCGACCATTGGGAGTTGGACATTGATGACGGGGCGACCTTTGCGGAGGTCCCAGTGGAGATAGAGGATCGACAAGAGCAGGTCCTACATGGGTGGTCGATTCCTTTAGTGCGCATCAGATGGCAGCACAGAAACCTCCAGGAGAGAACTTGGGAGCGAGAGGCTCCGATGCGTGCTCAGTACCCTCATTTGTTCCCCTAGTTTGTGTTGTATCTTTTTGAGGACGTAAAGCCCTGAGGTGGGAGTAATGTAAACACCCGTAAATTTCAAGGAAATTTTTTTCTTAATTTTCTTTGGGATTTAATGAATACACAGTTTCTGATGGCACCTAATTTCGAGGCCCGGTCTGCCCGGAATCAATTTCTGATGTTTAACTCAGGTACGTTCAGTGAATAAACGAGCGGGTTTTCCTAACTATTGAACCGGTGCTCGAAATCGAAATACGAGGGCACCAATGGAATCGTAGTGCTGGTAATTTCTTAGTAACACCTTTTCTAGAGTTACGTTTGGTCGGGTGAGGTTATTAAATAAATAGGGTAACTCAGGAGTAAAATAAAAATTTGTGCAAAACTTTTTATTCTATTCTAAGCAGTTAAAACCTATGCATGGAAGTTGAGGTGGGACCCACTAAAACCTAACTCAAATTGGTAGTATAATAGTGATGTGGGGCCCACATGGTCCCCACCCCTTCAAATCCCTTAAAAATGCCCTCGTTCTTTTATTGGTGTAACACACCCGCACCCCTTTTTAAATGACAAGTCAACTCTCACATTTATTTAGATTGTTAAAGGCTCTTAAATTAAATTAATTAATTGAATGAGATCTTTTTGAATTTCAAATTAATGTTGACATGTGTCTGTGTGAATAAAATAACACAAGGTCTTATTTTATTGTTGGCAGATTTGTTTTGTGGAACAAAGAAGAGAACTCTTGTGCTTTGAAGAACATCTTCTTCCTCATTGAATAACGCAAAGAACGATGAAGAACACCAGCCTGTGATTAAGGACGATAAAGAATGATGATTCCTCTAAGATCGATGATGCGACGCCATGTACCGCGATGCCAATGACGCTTACAGAGCCCCATTCCGCGATGCCGTCTCCCGCGACGTCCTTTTCCCGCAACGATCGTCGTTCGATGAATTCATCGAGGTGGGGGATTAGTTTGTGAATAATAATAAGACCATGTTTATTTTCCTTCTAAATCAAAGAGCGTAGATCAAAATAATATTACGTTGATTCGCAAAAGAATATGTTTGCGGGTTGGGAAATTTTGATTGCAGGAAAAACGTAAGGGGATTTTGTTTAATACTATCCTAGTGATTTAATCTCACATGCAATAGTGTTTAATGGTATGAAGTTAGTATAATTTACACTTGAATAAATTATACCCCCGTTGATACAAAAAGAATGTGTTTTAGTGATTTCCATTTGAGAACACCTAACGCGGAGGGAGTGGGCCGAACAAACATGGCCCGACAACCCTCAACATTTTGTTTATTGATGTGCGGATCGATAGGGGATGACAGATTTGGCTGCAGAGGCGATTTGAAGACACCGAAGTGAAGTTCGGGTCCCGTAAGGACTCCAGGCACAGACGACGGGTGAAACGGACCACCGGTGCACATCCAGTGGTCTGCGGAAAGTGGCAGCGGCGCGCTGCCGGAGAAGACCGCCGCGGCTAAGCTGCGGCGGACCGGAACGGCTTTTCCGTTCCCAATTTTGGGGTACCGGAATGACATTAAAGTCGCGCCGGTTCGCTGGACGACCCGGGGGGGACAGCGCCGCCCCCCTTCAGCGTCCGCTCAGCCCGCGTCGAGCCGCCCCGCTCAGCCAGTGCCGAGCCGCCCAGGCCGGACCAGACCGCGCCCACCGGGCCAGGCCACGCCCTATTGGGCCGGACCCGGACCCAGTTCGGGTCAACCCGGTTCGGGCCGACCCAGGGGGTCTTGGGCCGGGTCGGTCCGAGCCCAAAACCCCCTAAAACCGGACAGGTTCGTTTAACTGCCCGTAACATGGGCTACATACCACCGATCGATGCACCTTCAGTTGCGATGCGATCCTTGGATCGATTCGGTCGTTTCAGTATACTACACTCATGGTTTCAGAGAACATTGGGTATGGACGGGTTGGTTCGAACACGAAACCAATCGGGCCCTTGGAGCGGAAACCCTCATAACTTGAGTTCCGGACGTCCGATTGACGTGTCGTCGAATTTTTTGGTTTCCTCTTAGTGAGACATACCTTTTGACTTACTCCATTCGAGGTTTGGATGCAGTTGGAGTACAGTCGGGTTGGTTTTGAATTAAAAACCAACCGGGCCCCTGGGACAAAAATGCTAATAACTCTTAGACCGGGCGTCCGATTAACGCGCTGTCAGTCACGTTGAGTTCCTTTTGATTATACGGAACTTTTGGATACATCAACATTGGACATCGTGTCAGTTGAAGTATCTTCCCCTTGGCTCGTGGAGCGAATCCTCCCTGAATCGAGCTTGCTGTGTGCGGGAACCCTAGAGCTGGCTGCGACTACGACGACGATGATGACTGTACTGAAATCCTCCATGGGTTCGATAGCGACGACTACAACACTCAGCGATCATGTGTGGGTCAGTGCTTTCTGATGCGATGTGGGTCAGATCCTGTGTGGGTCAGCGCTCATCGATCATGTGTCGTTCAGCGCATACCGATCCTGTGTGGGTCAGATCCTTTGTGGGTCATTGCGGGGGTTAGTACCTATCGATCCTGTGTGGGTCATCGTGGGGGTTAGTACCTATCAATCCTGTGTGGATCCGACATATTAGATTAATCAGTTGCTACATCTGATCATCACTATCGTCTTACGAAGAAGTATACATGTGTGAGCTGAGTTTTGACTTTCAAGCATTTTCTTCGATAAGATTGACTTGATATCCTGTGCGGATTATGTTGTGCTTTCCTGTGTGGATTGGGTTGTGAATTCCTATGTGTAATGGGTTATGTTATCTTATGTGGACTGGGTTGTACTTGGGTTCGGATGTTGGAGCTGAACTGGAATTGATTACTTAGGTATATGAATGGGCATATACCTAAGTAGAGTTCGTTGTTACTTCGCGATTCTATCATTCCTTTGTGGATTATCTTTTGTGGATTTTGGGATACCTTCAGGGGTCTCGGGGTCCCTACTGAGTAGCGTATACTCACCCCTGCACGGGCTATGCCCGCACTACGTTGTGTTGGATGCAGACGACGGATAACGCTGTTCGTGGTTGAGGCTTGTGGAGCAAGTCAGTACCTGGAGGTGGACCACTGGGCGGAATGCACACAGAGCGGATGGTTGGACCCGAGGAGCTGAGGAGGCTATTTGTACCCACCCTTCAGGTGGGGATTCCAGTGGGCGGCTCGGCGTTGCTGCTTTACTTTCAGTTTTTGTACTTTCTTTCCAGTTGTACTTTACTTTCCATCGAGTTTTTATTCTGGCCCATTTACTTTCCAGCACTTACAGTTGTACCCAGTTTACTTAATGTTTACTTCATCTTGCTTACTCTGTGGTTTCTGTTTACTTTATAAAGGCAATGTCTTCCCCTTTTTTCGGGATTTATGCCTTGGTGCTAGTTTCCAGCCCCTGGACTATGGGAGGCGAGCTTGGGGTAGTAACGACATAGGTCCCAAGGACTGGTTGTGACAATATGATTGGTGTTGTACTCAACATAATGTACATAAATCTTCCAACTGCTAGTTGTATGCTACCATCTCCATCACGTTGAATTCTTCCATGGATGAAAAACTTGAACTCTTTCTCAACATGAAAAGGACGAGAATAGGAATATTAAATGGTTTTTCTTTTTCTATGTTGAAACATTTCATAAATGTTAAACATAGATATCCTAAGATATCTATAAAACCACCAATTTCTATAATTAATGATCTAAATCCCCAAAATATATTGAGATACTCCCAAATATTTCATATAAAATTAATTGGATAACTCTTTCTTCAACTGGATGAAATTTGTTGCATCCTTCCCAACGATCAATATTTCATCAACATAAAGAAGAAGAGAACAAAAATTACAATCCTAAAATCTATAGATGTTAACACACTTGTCCTCATGTGTCTTTTTGTATCCATGATTCACCATGAATGAGTCAAAATTCTTGTACCAATATTTGGGATCTTCTTTCGGTCCATATAAACTCTTATTCAATTTGCAGATGAGGTTTTCATGTCTAGAATCCAGAAAACATTCAGACTGATTCCTATAGATATCCTTACAGAGGTCACCATGAACAAAATATTTCTTCACACCCATCTATTAAATCTCTATGTTCAAGATATCTACTAATCTGAAAATGAGTCTGATTGAATCCATCTTCACCATAGGTGAAAAAATATCATCAAAGTCAACTCCATTCATTAAAAGTAATCCCTTGACTACTAAGTGAGATTTTTACATGAAATCCTTTTTATTGTCATCCTTCTTCATCATAAACACCCATTTGTTCGTTAATTACTTCTTTCCTATGGGTTATCCCACTAAATTTCATGTCCTTTTATTCATAAAAGTCTTCATCTAATCCTCTATTTTATGCAGCCACTTGAGTTTTTTAGGATGAGTGATTGCTTCTAGGTATCCTTTAGGATCCCCATTATCAATAAACAATAGGTATTCCCACTAGTTTTTTTTATGAAATACTTCCTCATAAATATCTTTGAATTTTTGAAATTTTATGTTCATGTGGAACAATATAACCTAGCTCCTCTGATGGTTCTTCAACTTCTTGTGGAGTGGATTAAGTGTCCACCAACTCAATATCCTCCTCCACTACCTCCTGGTCTTCTACCAATGAGTGTTCTTACACCTCCTCATCTTCATTGATGGGTGGTACTGGTATAGGTGTTGGATAATGAATTGAGTGTTCAAAAATTTCCCTTTGAGACATTGTAGGATTTTGAATATCCTTACCCATCTGGTTCTCATAGAATATGGTATTTATGCTTCTGATCACCTTCTTCTTCATTAGGTATCAAAGATTGTTTCTGAACTCCTCTTCTCCATATACGATGAATATTTGTTGAGTGGATCTCAGATATAACTTCTTCTTTAGCTCCTTTGACACATTTTAATATTCCAAACATCTAGATACTCATAAATGGGATTAAGATGGATGTTTACTAGACAACATCATTCATGGAATCTCAATATTGTGTGGGGTGGATGGTGATTTATTGATGAGGTAGCATTAAACATGGAATAATTCTCCCTAGAATGTATTAGGTAGCTTATCTAACATCATCATTCTTAGGAACTTATCCATGATGGTTTTGTCCATGATTTACACAACTTCATTGTGATGTGGGGTGTCTGGTACCATCCACTAATGTTGGATTACCTGACTCCTAAAATAGGCATCGAATTCCCTAGATGTGTACTCTTTTTCTTTGTCTGAATTAAGACACTTTAGCTTCCTTTCAATTTCATGATCCTCCATGGAATGGAACATCATGATGTAGTACCGTAGTCATCCTTTAATCTTTAATAATAACACCCACAAACTTCTAAGTTCATCATTAATAAATGATTGGAATATTTTGTGACCTTCCAGTGAATCCACCTCTATGGGTATGCATAAATCAGAGTAAACTAGATCCAATAACTCTATTCTTTTTTATGAAGAATTATTGAATGAGATTCAATGTTTCTTTCCATTATAGAATTATTTTCATGTATCAAGAGATTCATCCTTGTTAATACTGAATTACTACTTCAGGGTAGATAAAATGTTTTCAGTCATGTGGTTGAGTCTACTATGCCAAATATTGGATGATGTATATCCTTCCACTATGTTGAGTCATTCTGAAAATTTTTTCACATTACTTTTTCACAATTTACCACATATCTTTCCTCAAGTGAAGACGATGTATCCTTTCATCAACTTCCATGATCCATTACTAAATTTGTTGTTATTTCTTTTTTAGTCTAATTTTATTCCTAATAAATGTTTGATTTGATAGTTTGGAATATGTTGAACATGCTTTAGGGTGATTGTTCATCCACCGTTCATCTTTAATTGGATATCACCAATGCCAAAAATCTCTATCGAACTAGTATTTCACATTTTGACTTCACCAAAGTCACTATGTTGATAAATTAAGAAATATTGTAACACCCCGACACCTCTAGACTAGAGCCGGTGGATTACTTGTTACATTGGCATGGTTAGAAGGAATTAAAAATGAATGGAATGATTGGTTTATTAGTCATGAAGAAACTAGATACAAAGATGTAACTCAAATTAAATTGGATGTTGTTACAAAATACAATACATAACAAAAACTAAAAACCGCAACCACAGAAACTCAATAAATGATCCCCTCTTCATAACATTTTGATGGTAAACAAATTAAAGGGGTGAGATCAAATAATTAATAAGGGTTACAAAGAGAATAAGCATGAATCAATAATAACTGAAACATAACCAAATATGGCATGTTGAATAAATGAAAAACACACGCCATTAATAAACTGATTAAAAAGCCTGCATCAATAGATTTTTTATAGTGTAAACCTCATGGATAGTAATAACTAAAAATTAATAAAGATAATTATTATTAATTGGACATAATGTATCTAGAACATGATACCATAATACTATTAGAACGGTTTAGTTCTATGGGTAGAAACCCGTCAGATTTTTAGAAACAAACTCGAAGGGTTTGTTGCAAACTGATTTGTCTCATTAGACCTGTCGATGCATGGAGGGGATATAGTGGGCTCCACCCTCCCCTGAAATTAAAAATCATTATTTTTACATAGATTTAATGAAAGTATAATATGCCTTCTCAATATCCATATAGAGTAGAGAATACAGATTCATCAATATTTCAGGAGTTAAAATAACTTTCCAAATTAACACCGTATGTAAAAGGTTATACGATATAAGACAATACTCATATCCATGAATCCAGAATATGCATATATAATATATTTACAATTTAAAATGAATATTTACCTCAAATGGGAAGTATATACACCAGATAAAAAATATTAGGTGCACAATACCAAGAAGGTCTCAATAAAATGGAAATCGAGACAAAGTCCCTTACTATATTGTAATCAATTGAATCGTACAACCAAAATCCAATAATCACGTGCATCATGATTCCTATAATAATAAACTTTGGTTTTTTTGGGGACATATTTAATTGTGACTCCTTCATAATGGTTGGTAAATAATGTTTAATGATCCTAAATTTATCCTCTAGGGGTGTCAAACTAGGTGCACAGTACGGCCAATTTTCATGTACTATGTTATGCTTCAGAGAGTCCAGACACACTATTTTCATTTTTTACCGCTAGGTATTTATGTTCCAGAACAAAGTCCACATGCAGTATCCATATAATATATATTATTCAAAAAACCATGAGAAAAGAAAAAATAAGGGTGAGATAGAATTATTAGTAAGGGTATGTAAAATGGAATCAATAATAAATCAAGGAGCATAATCATCATGGAAAGGTAAATAACTAAGAACACATGCTATATAAATATCTAGATATGTAATAATCAATATGTCATGGTAGATAACTGAAACAAATAACATTTAATCAATAAACATATAATTAAATGAATCCATATATATTTTAAAGAAAAAATCTCATGAATAAATAATAAATAAGTCTGAATTATAGAAATTCATAATTATTGGATTCCATGTTTCCAAGGTATAGGTTACTTTTACCATCAAGACCTTTCACAAGATGATTTAGCATATCAGGTAGAAACCCTTCTAATTTGGCCAACTAATTTGTCTAATGAGACTAATGATGAATCGAGGGGCTATATTTAACTAGGACCCACCCATGTATTACAATTACAAATATTTCCACCTATATTGAATAATTTAAATAATTCTGGAACAATGTGCCTTATCAAATATCTATATTGATGAAAAGGTATGGATTTATCAATAATTCCCCAATTAATGGAATAAAAATAAAAGTGAACATTGTATATAAAAATAGTATATAGTTTATCCAATAATAATATCCATTTAATGAGAATATGTACATTTAAGATAAAATGATCATAATGAACAGATTGTTTCAAGATAAAGTTAAAAATCACAAAAGTAAATGATATTGCAAAGGTAAGTTTTACCACTTTGTAATTTTAAAGTCAAAACCCCTTAGATGAGGTCAATCAAAGTAAATCATTAAAAAACATGAAGATAAAATCATTCATTACATAATAAATCAAAATGGTTAGTACATATAACTCACAAAATAATTAAGTGGTTAATATGGTATTTATCATATAGATGTAAAAATGTGAGATAAAATCTCCTACCTTATACTTTCTTTTTGTTGTGTGGTATTTAACATCCTATATAGTGGTTTAAAACATGATAAAAAATTACAATAGAACCATAATAATATTTATCATATCATATATTATCTTCTTATAATATATTGTTACCCTTTTGTTAGAAACATTTCATTATTTTCACTCTTTTGTGTGTTAATTGCCTAGTTTCTCGAGTGTGTTTTTACCTGTTATTTGTTATTCCTATTACACAGATAATGATTTTATAATATCAAAAATTTAAAAACAATGTAAAAATAGTATATATTCAGTATATATTTATATTTTTATATTTTTAATAATCCAAAAAAAAATTATATAGGAAATGAAATGCACAATTCATGGAGATGGTAGGTCATACGTACGCATGAACTCTACTTTCATTTCATTGTCGTATTAAAAGAATGAGAAGTAAATGACATATATATATATATATATGTACATTATAATTCCAGTATCATATATTTGTCATATATGTCACATATTTTTATTAAAACCATCCTTTATATGTTCCAGGTATAGTATGAACGAATCACATCGCTTTGAGGAGGCGATAGTCCACACATCCACAAACGATGTTATCATATTATCACAAAATAGAAAGAATGAAGGTTTGTATTATATAAAAATTAAATAATTATTAAGACAACATAAATATAATATATATATATAATATAAAATTAGTGTTTACATTATAATTCCCAATACGAGAGATGGTAAACGAAGAACGAACAATCATCGTTTGGAGAGGCAGCAGTCTGCTGTACGCACTAATAGTAAGTTAATTACCCATTAGATGTGAATTTGTGTAAGTTAAGTTTGAATATTTAAAATTTAAAAATATAAATATAATTAGAATATAGTTATTATTATATAATTATGTAATAATAATATTTTATTGGTGGAGAGGGAAATAAAATGAAAATGATCGTTGAAGAATGTTACCTCGTTTCGTGGTAACTCCTTTTGGTTTATACCAAAAGGCTTTTTTGGTTGGACTGATTCCCATGGTGAGGAGTCTATATTTAGGGTATTGATGTTGGGATCTTATTTTAGTATAGGTTTGGAGTGAAAAATAGCTTGATAGTTGTCAATAAGTGGGAGTGGTGAGTAATTGTTTATAGTGGAGGAGGAGTCGAATTCATTTAAACATTGGAAAAGGGAATTCCACCCATATTTATCCCTTGTCTGGTGGCTCCAATAATGTACTAAATTATATAAATGTAATTTTAGGGTCTCAATCTGTACATACAAGGGCTTTTTGTCAAGTTTCTATGTCATTGTTTCTTTTAAGATTATGGGTTAGTCCTTTGTTAAACTAATGTTTCTCTTAATCACTATAATTAATTTTAATCACTTTCACTAAATTTTTGGTCAAAAATATAGTTGAAATTATTAGAAATTATAAATTTTTATGATTAGAAATATTTAATCCATTTTTCCAAATTCTAATATTTTAATTTGATGAAATTAATTTAAATATAATCACATAGATGGGACGAAAAAGTGGGTTATTAAAGTAAAAATGCTAAATTTTTTAAAATGTTATATATTAAATTATAATGTGAAATTAGTTCCAATAACATAAATTTGAGTGATTAATTTATAATTTATTTATATAAATTTTTAAACTAACAAAAAATGTAATTTAAACTTATAAATAAATAATAAGAAAACATTGTTTTTAATTAAGATTCAGTATTTTTCATTATTCATAAAAAATTTAAACTTCATTGAAAAATACCAAAAATTAACCTTTAGTTAATATTTATGTTATTATTTCAAAATTAATGTTTATTTTTTCATATTAGATTTATAAAAATTTGAAACTTCAGTTTTAAAGTAGGTTCTCCATTAAAAGTCTTGAAAACTCATTTTATAAAAATATCAGTTTTTGTTTGTAACATTTTGTTTGTTCTTATCTTGTACCTATCAAATAAAATTAAAAATGTAAAATTATATTATTGGATATATATCATATAAATTTACCATTTAAATTATCTAGAAGGGTTATAGTTTAATTGAATGTGAAAAACGTGACTAAATTGTGTTTTGTTTAAATCGGGTGTTGCATGCATCAAAAACCAACATAGTATTGTGTGTTTTTCAAGATATAGATAAAATTTAATTTACTATAAATGAAAAATATGGAAGTGTATTGGCGTTATATAAATAGTCATATACCCCCATCCTCCAATCAATGTGTTAGCCCAACATTTTCATGGAAAAACTAAGCAATCCACCTCCCTTTAATTATTTTTCTTTCAAATTTTAAAATAATCTCAACACCATGATCATGGACATCACCTACATCTTCAGCACCTCTATATCTCTCACATTACTTTATTACAATACACACCAAAATCACAAGTTAATTATAATGACACAAACATATATATATATATATATATATATGGGGATAAAGAAAAGAGTTTGTGGTGAGGGAGTAATACTAGAGAGTTGTGGTGGGAGGAAAGTTGTGGTGGAGATACTCAATCTTCATCATGGTAATTTCTCATATGAAGGGAGAAATTGATATATCAAGATCCATTCAATCTTCTTTCGGGTTCTAGTATTATAACCTAACATTTTAAAAAGTTTATTCGTATTTTATTTGTTTCAATTCATTCCATCAAGTATGACGATGTATCCTTTTATGTGTGTGTAGCATAAGCCTATCCAGCAAGTATGATTGATGTCCATGTATGTCAGATCTCTCCAATTTCACATGATACAGTTAGATCCGACCCTATGATAGCTTCCCTTGTCCGTTTAGGTTTTTTTCCTTGTAATCTATCTATTTACCATTCATTAGTAATAAAGTTTTGTATTGAAGTTCCCTCTATGTTTGTTGGTCCATAATGGACAGAACCATGTTATATATATATATTATATATTATTTACTTTTCTTATACCACATTAATCTTGAGTATGTATTACCCTTTTGCATAATTTTTAATCGCATTTCCTATACAAAATCATGAAACTAATTTTTCGATTAGTGGATCTTGGATGTTACATAGAGACTACCGCATCAACGTAGCTCATAAAAATTGGTATTATAACCAACCATTCTAGAATAATGTGATCGATGAAATTTTATATATAAAAATGCGTTGGGGATAATGATTTTATCCTATGGATGATAAGGATGAATGCACTGGTAAACCAAAATGATTTTCTTGATGCCTTGTGTGGCCCTAAAAATAATGTGGTCACCTTTCCCACTAATGGATAGTCTGGTACCATCGAATTTTATGTCCCTAGTCATGTACTTAGAAAGGATCTTAGATTATTGACCATGTATTTAGGTGATAAGGTCATTTATAAGGTATCATATGAATCCACTACATCCCAAATTTTGTCAAATCATGAAACTTTATATATGAAAAAGACATTAGTACATGAGCTATATAAAAATATATGATTTTATAACTTTCATATGAATCCTGAAACTGTAGTTAGGACTCTTATCAATGATTTTAATGAAAATAATAATTAATATGTCTAATATAAAAGTTATTTCATATGATAAGGATTTGACTATCAAACTATTGTTAAAATTAGATAAATCTAATAATTCATTTAAATACTCACTGATGTTTGTTAATGATTCTTTAATCTTAGAAGAATTTATGTCTTCCTTGTTTTCTAAATAAATTCATAAGAATATTCCCAATTGTATTAAGATAGAATACGAGGGTATTAATTACAAAGGTATTCATGAAGAGAGAGGGAAAATGATAGGTAAGTTCAAGATTAGAAGCTGATTAGGGCATATGGGTAAAAAATTAAATGTTTTCACAGAACGTAACCAGGTAACATTATATGATTAGGAAATGTTAATTTAAAGGGGTTTAATTAACTAAGAAAATTAATAATAATAAATATTGTATCGCTAGATAGACTTCCCTTTTGTGAAGACTATGTTCTTGGTAAGTCCAAACATGATAGTTTTAAAAGGTTTATATATGAAGCTAAAATCCCCATATAATATTTACAATATGATATGTGGGTTCCCTCTAGAAACTACTTACCAAAAAGGTAGGCACTAGAATGTGACCTTTAGAGATGAGTATTCATGGAAAGTATGTAATACATACTCAAGAAAAAATATGAAATCATTGAAGGCTATAGATTTGGAAGTCTAGTGTTGAAAGTGAATCTTGAAATAAACTTAAATCTTTATGAAAAAAATTTTATAGAGTATTTTTTCGATGAATTTATACACTATTTTAGTTTTTGAGGTATTATTAGAAATAGAACTATTGTATATAACCTAAAATAGAATGGACTTGTAGAGAGAATGAATTAGATGTTTTTAGAATGAGTAGG
Organism: Viscum album; assembly: GCA_963277665.1. NCBI lineage: Eukaryota > Viridiplantae > Streptophyta > Magnoliopsida > Santalales > Viscaceae > Viscum > Viscum album. The sequence continues at coordinate 317,506,363 of OY728140.1, forward strand.
AAACATTCTATCATATTCTAATCTTCTTCAGTCCTATTGGATATGTTTATCCAATAAATATATGTACCTCTTGTGAAATGGATTTCAAAACCCCAAAATTGATTTTGACATTTTCACCCTGGAGTTTACAACATCAATTTTTTTTGTAATACTAACTATGCTCATATCAGGGATGATAAACTCAAACCTAGTGCTGTTAAATGTATCATTATGGATTACCTAAATGGTGTTAAAGGGTTTTATATTTGGGTATATAAGACTAGTTTTCAGAAATATATCATCAGCCATGATGTTATTTCCCATGGGGCCTTTTCTTCTAAATTGAAGGCCTATGATCCAATCCAGTTTGTACCATAAAAACTTATCAGTGTTGTGGTTATATTAGATCCTAAATTGAAAAATGAACTCAATTCTTGATCCAATAATACACCATAACTAACCCACATTGAACCAAAACATGTTAGTGAGTCTGAATATGAGTCTGATACTGGGAGATATGGTTACTTGAGAGACTGCTTGTTGACTCAATATAGGGATCAAAGAACCATTATGCCTCCAACCTACTTTACCGAGTATAATTTCAATTACTAATACATTAATAAAAAATTTAACCTAGGAAGTGAAGAACACACAAGTTTTAAACAAGCTATTAAGTATGATGAATCTATGTAATTGATTCCTCTCATGATGGATTAAATGGACTACCTTCTTAAAAACCAAATCTGGATAATTGATAAAAAATATCATAAGGATAAAATTATTTGTTGAAAATGGGTTTTCAATAAGAAATAAGATAAAAATGATGAAAAAAATACAAATATTGAATTGCTGCATAGGGATTCCTCCAAAATGAAGGAATTGACTATAGTGATATTTTTTAACTGTTTTCAAGATTTACTCAATTGTATTTTTGTTAACCTTTTCTAAAATAATGACCATAAAACTAAATTTTTGGAGATAAAACTTCTTTTTTACCTGATAATTTGGATGAACAGATTTATACGATGCCACCTGATGTATTTTAATGAGATTTTAAAATCAACCATGTGTTTACTTTAAGAAAATAAATGTATTGACTTTGATAATCATTTAGACAGTGACATGAGGATTATAATTATTTTATTCTTAAAAATTATTTTACTGGGATTAAATATGAATCTTGTGTTTATTTTAAATTTTCAAGCTTGAATTTGATTATATGTTCTTATATGTTAATGATATTCTTATAATTTACAAATAAATCAGGTTGATAAATCAAATGAAAAAACAATTACATAATTATATTGAAATGAAGGATTTGGGAAAATAAAATAAAATTCTTGGTATAGAAATCATGAGGTGATAGATATTATAGTGTATTATACTTGTCCCAATATTCTTATATTCATAAATTGATACAACATTATTTAGTAGATAATTTGAAACCTATTAGTCTACCTTGAGGGAAGCACTTCAGGTTTTCTTTTTCACTATCTGTGATTCTAATATTGATTTTATGAGTAAAATTCCATATGAAATCATAGTAGGTAGCCTCATGTATGACATGATATTCTCTCATATATATAGTGTTTTATTTTTTCACCTTGATCAGCTTCATGGGAGTTCATTGAAATCCCCATTCACATGAATTAAATTGGTTACTTAGGTATGCATCCATGTATTCATATTTGTGTGTTTTGTTTTGAAAAAAATGATTCTTATAGTCAAGATGTTGTTCAATTCAATGATTCTGAAAATTATAAAAATATAGACACTAAAAATGTATAATTGGTTATGTATTCTTTGAAAAAATTATTTTTTTGATTTCTTCAGTTAATGTTACTAATTAAGGTGTAGTTATTGAATTTTTATGTATTTATTTTTTTTGTTTGAAATCAATTTAATTCAAATGTATTCTTGTAATTTTTTTTCATATTTTTCAATTTTGTATTCACAAGTTTGCTTTTACCTATAGTTAGATCCAAAGTAATGGAGACCCATTTCATAAGGGTAACTAATATATTGAACAAGGGTACACCGAGCTGGAATGTGGGTACTCCTATTGCTAAAGGTATCTTGCTCCTTGAATAAGTGTATCTAGTCTATTGCATACGAGTACTTCTGGTCACGTAAGGGGAACCTCCTAACTCACATAAGGGTACTCTTAACTCGTGTAAGGGTAATACCTAGCCCGCTTAAGGGTAATACGTGGTGGCATAAGGGTACTTCCTGGTTCGCATTAATGTAAACCTACTCACAGAAGGGTATATGTACACATGTAAGGGTCTTCATATTCTCATATAAGGGTATCCCACCCTAACTTAAGGGTACTACCTTTCTTGTATAAGGGTAAGCCTACTGGATTATGGGTACTAATGGGTTGCACAAAGGTAATGTTCGACCATCTAAGTGTAATCCAATCAATTTTAATAATCGAACCATCTCATTATTTTGGCTTATACACATGGTCTAAATCATCCTTTTTCCATTTAATCTCCATCACCTCACTTGCCATCATGATTGCACTATGGGGCTTGTCATCCGTATTCATTTCGTGTGTATTTAGGGAACATTCTAATTCCCCTGAAGATAAATATCAAGACCAGTTCTTGGTTGAGATCCCATCTAGGGTTTCTAAATTCCACTTAAGTAGATCATTTTGATCATCACCAACTTGTTCTAGGGTTTAGATAGATAGCAGTAGAGATACTCACCCTTCTTCATGGGACATTCTCATGTGAAGCAATACATTGACATCTCAGGTTCCATTTGATCTTATTTAAGGTTCTGGTACTAGAACATGGTAATCTAATAATTCTAATCTAATTTTATTTTTTTTAGATCTTACTTACATGTATGATGTTGTATCCTTCGATTCATGTACATAGAATGAGTCCATCTAGGAGTTCGGATTTCTATCACCACATATCAGATTTCACTATTGTCATCAAATCAAGTTAAATGTGATCCTTTGATATATTCTCATGTCCTTTCTACTATCATGTCCCGTAATCTAGTTGCTTTCATTTATTTAGTAAGAATTTTTTTAGGAGGTGTTATTTCCATGCATGTAGGTCCACATTGAACAGAGGAACATTGATCATTAAATTTTTTTCACCACAATTATCTTGAATCTGTATTTACCCTTCTGTTTAATTGTTAATAGAATTGCCTATACAAATTTCTGAACTCACTAACAAGATTAGTGGATCTTGGCTATTTCACATTGAATACTAAATCAACGTATCTTCAAAAACCTTTGTGAGAATAAAGAATAAGAAGAGAACTTGGTCATTCAGAGAATCAACATCGCTCATCAAGAACCAGATGTCATTTTCATGATCTCTCCCTCCTTTATAGAAGACTTTATGATTCCCCCCAATATATCATAACACTTACTCAGATATTTCATAACATACAAGTGGAATTAGATTTGTCACATGTTTAATTTATAATTATTCATTATTCGTTTATTTTTTACATGAATTTTTTATTTCTTTTACTTTGGATAGATTCCTTTTAATATCTGAACATCATTGTATCTTCCTTTCTTTTCTCTTACTAGCATAACTAGAAAAATAGTTACGGTTTAAATGAATAAACATCCAAAAAACCCATCTATAGGTGCTAAAGGTTCTTCCCAGTCAAAACCAGAGTACCCAATGTGAACTGACTAAATACCCATTGGGTATAAGTGTTTATATCCTACGTCTCACTATATATAGTTTGACACAATTAAATCATATCTAATATCTAATAAAATAGGATCAATTTCTAGATCTATATTGGCTATCACTCAGTTTAAATAACTACACATCATGTGACCACTGTACATGATGTGTAATCTTTGTTTTCTCCTAGCCAAGAACATCGGGTGTCCCAGCATGCTTTGTATATGATTCAAAACATGGGGACTAACATTTCATGAACTCAATGTCCATATATAATGTAATATGGAAAACATGCCACGTACCTCAAACTCATCCATGCTAGGAAACACACCCAGTCCCTTGGCATGTTCTATAGACATGGGAAGAAGATAGTAAATGCCATGTCACAAAATATATGACATATAGTCTACTATAGACAGTGTATCCAATATAACACAGAGAGAAGAATTAAATATATAATAAGAGGAATTTACATGTATTCCATGTGTTATTTATTTGATAGTAAATTTCATGTCATGCTATTGATAGTCATATATTGAATCAATTTTCATATTATTAATTTTGGATGAACACACAAAGTTCCCCATATGTACACTTGTGTACTTCATTAATTTAAATGAAATTAATTTACTTAATCTGTTTAAAACTATGGATAATGATAATTTATGGATTCTTGGATGGAATTAAAATAAATTGAGTAAATTGGATAAATTTGTCTCCTACCAACATAATGAATGAATGAATCAAAGTAATTGATAACTAGATTCCAAATGTATTCTCATTGTATGTGGTGTGGATGATCATGAAATTAGACCATCCTTATTTTTCTAATTGGGTTTTTAATGTTTAATATAATCAAATTAAAATTGATGGCCCAAGTGTCATCCCCTATTCTTTATTATGTACGGTCTTTCATTCTCATGGTTGAATTTATATAAAACCCTATTATCCAATCCATTGGATCCCCTCACTTGAATGTGATTAAAATATTATGTAATGATGGATCATTGAGGGTAGAAGGGTTAGTTCTAGTCTGGGATCCAAGGAAAAAGTAGTTGTGGTGAAACATTGGAACCAAGGATGAAAGATGAAACAAGAACCAAGCTACAGTTCCTGGTGTTTTCCCCTCGGGCCGAGAGTAATTTTATTATCTTCCAGATAAACTAACCTTTACATCATATCATGATCATTCCATATATATTTTATTTCCATCATCTTTATGGTGAATTATTTATGTTTTTGGATTATTTTTTATCACCTAATAAATTAATTAACAAGAATGAAATATGGAATAAAATATTATTGGGTTATGCATAAATTTGATCACATATGGTTAATCAATTAATTAAAATCCATTTAATATAATCAAGGTATGTGATAAAATAAAATGGGATTTAGTGCATAATATTGAAAATCCCTCAACCAAGATATTATGTTGGTGTAAATTTCCACTACTTATGTTAGAATCAACCTCATAGTTCAAAGTGCTTAACTAATCAATGTTGGGATGCTTTCAATTATCATGGAACTTTTAGTTTGATGTTTTGATTTGACTTAACATGGTTCAAATCATGGATTGAATTCCCAAATAATACATCCTATAACTGAGAGGAAAGGGTTGAGGAAATATTTATTTAGGATTTTAGGATTGGGGATTCCACTCAATGATTCAAGAAACCATGAGTTAATGTGGTTGGAATGTTTCACCTATCTGAAACCATCAAAATAATTATTTCAAACAACTATTGGTTCTAAAATGGGGAATATAGATCATTTACACTATAATATATAAGAAAAAATATAATCTAAAACTAATGGTGGAGGCTATTAGGCCTCAAAACAAATAGTGTGAGTTTAATGAAATTTAATTTTATCACTCTATTTTGGTAATTTAATAATGTAGTAATTGTATTCTATTAATTTTTAGAAGTGGTAATTAAAATAAATTTGACAAGATCAAACTTAAAAATACTATATAAAGGTAACCTTCTCATCATCATGAATTTACAAGAATTATATAGGCAATTATGCATTATATTATGCTATGTATGGATATTATATGTGATGGAAACCCCACTTCATGAGTCCCTTGCTAAGGGGGCTTGTGAGGAAAAAGTATATCTCTATCTATAGCATGCAAAAGATGTAATGGATATCTAATGTTTCATTTTATCCTCCATGTACATGATATTATAAAAAATACAAGTATATGGATTCATATAGAATCATTTCTATTCTTTAGGTTCTATATCAATAGATGGTGGTATAATATAGATATGAGAAATCCAATGCATTTTTCATATGAAATTTTTGATTGTAGACACCAACTACACCACACGTAGTCTATATAATTGGTGATATTGAGAAATTAGACCTCTTGGGGTTTAAGATCCCCACTGAGTTATGCAAATATCTTAATCTATCATCATAACCCAAAAACTTCTCCCTTTTCTTTGTGATTTATAGTATGAAGAATAGAGTGAAGACACTTTCAAAACATTTTACTCTTATTTTCAAGTTGATAAAGACCTTGGGAGGAAAAAACACATGGTCCTTATGGAAAATAAGAAGAGTAGGTACAAGGAAAAGGGATCAAAGAATAATTCCAAGTCTAAGCATCAAGATAACTGTCCATCCAAGAAAAAGAATATCTTGATGGAATGAAAGGAATAGAATGTGGTATTATTTTCATATGGAAAACAGAGCCATTGGAAGAGTAATTACACGCAACCAAAGAATCATGGTAAAGATTATAGTGTGTTTGTTATCAAATGTAATCAATCTACATATACAAGTTTGGTATTATATACTACATGTTCGGATCATATTTCTACAAATAACGGAACCAAGCAGACATCAAAATATTTCTAGAGGAGAGGTTGATAGAAGGGTTTCTAATGGATCAAGGATGGGTACTCTAGCCATTGGAGACTACCATTTCACAATACTAATATAATTGATTTTGGTATCAATGAATTGTTATTAATTGCCTAGTGTTATCATGAACATAGTTTATATTTATATTTTAAACATGGATGGATTGATTTTCAACATTGTAAATAAGATTTTATACTTTTATAAAGATTTCATATATGATGGAATGACATTGTTAAGTAATAGAATTTATATATGAAATTATAGAAGCTAAATATTTTCAATTTATAATGGAACAAATACACATGACTCATTTAACACCTAGTTGTGGAATCCACATCTTGGTCATCTAAACAAGAAGCTTTTGAAAAAGATCTATCAATATGGTTACTAAGAGTCCTTTGAGTTTAAATAACATGAAATATGTCACCAATGAATATAAGGTAAGATGATCATGCCACCATTAGTTGGTAGAGTTTAAAGGGAAAAATAACTTCTAGAATTGGTAATCACTGATGTGTAGAGACCTCATGTAGAATATATTGGTTGATTCACATACTTTATTTATTTTATCAATAACTTGAGTTGTTATGGCTACATCTACATTATAAGGTATAAGTCTGGATAATTTAATAAGTTCAAGGGGTTCAAGAATAAGGTTGAGAATTATCATAGTAAGAAGATAGAGAAACATTGATTGGATCGAGGTTGTAAGTATCTTAACCAATAATTTATCAATTTTATATTGGAGTTTGGGATTTTCTCATAACTCAGTTATCTTTATACACCATAATGGAATAGTGTTATTGAAAGGATAAAATATACCTTACTGTACATGGTATGGTTGATGATGATTCATGAAAGCCTTCCATTTTCCTACTGGTAATATACATTACAGACAACATCATACATACTAAATTGAGTACCAACTAAAGTAGAAAATGATTTTCTCTACAAGATATGTAGTGAAAAGAAACCGATTTTTTCACATGTTCATTCATGGGGATGTCAGGAATTTTTCAATGATAGATAAAGAAACAAACTAGCACCATAATTCCTGAAGTATATCTTTATTGGGTATCTTAGGTAATAAGTAGAGACTATCATTATAACCCTTCAGAAAAGAAAGTTTTTGTTAGAAGACAGACAATATTTCTAGATATAGAGCACATATTCAAGGAGGATAGTGATTATCATGATAAATAAAGTTGTTATAGGAATATATTTCATAGATACCAATAAAATAAGTTGTTCCTAAAACACAAGTATTGTTTAGGAGTGCTAGAGAGGTTGGAGAACTAGAGTGTATGTATTTTTAGTCACTAATGATAGTGGCTAATTATTAGTATACAATGATGATCCTCTATCCGAAAATGAGGTTCTAGAGAGCTCAGAAACTACAAAATGGAAATAATACAAGAATTCTGGGATATATTCCATTTATGAAAACAAAGTGTGGGTTTTTAACAATCTTCTAGTTGATGTAAAACTTATTAGGATTAAATGGGTATCCAAGAAAAATATGGAAAAAAATGTAATGTAAATACCAATAAAGAATATTTAGTGGATGGAGGGTTTATACAATATCATGTAATTGAATATCATGAAACATTTTCTTTGGATTCCATCTTTAAACCAATAATAATTTTTCATTCCATATTATCTTACCATGACTATGTGATTTGGAAAATGGATGTTTAAACTACTTTACTTGATGTGAACCTTTAGGAGGATGTGTATATGACATAACCATAAGGGTTTCTGACTACAAACATTACCAAAAATGTATGCATGTTATATAGATCCATTTATGGGTTAAATAATAAATCTAGTTCATGGAATATTTAGTTCGATAAATCCATGAAATAATTTGGTTTCAATAAGAATGAATGAGATAAACATGTTTATAAGAGGTTTAGTGGGAGAAGAATTTTTTTTAGCGTATTATATGTTGATGACATTTTGCAAATTAGAATTGATATACTATCTTTATATAGTGTTAAGGAATGGTTGACATAGTGTTTCACTGTGAAGGAATTAGCTGAAGAAACCGACCTTCTAGGGATCATGATCGTGAAATATAGATTGAAGAGGCTTCTTGGACATAGTCAAGCTACACATATTTTCAAGATACTGAAGAGGTTCAGTACAAATACATCCCAGAAGGGATTGCTTATAATGTCACATAGTATATATCATTCAAAAAAATGTGACCTCAAACATAAGATGAAAGATATAGATGAGTTTAATCACATACCCTTCTATAATAGGATATATAATGTATGTCATTTTCTGTATGAGGTTTGATGTCACCCTTACCTTGTGCATGGTAGGTTGATATTAAGAAGAACCAGGTGAACAACATTAAACTGTAGTTAAGGCTATCATTAAGTATCTCAGTCAAATTAAGTGTACGTTCCTAGTTTATGGAGGAGATGAAGTGCTAGTCATCAGGTGTTATACTAGTGCTAGCTTTTAGATAGATCGGAATGATCCAAAGTCATGTTCGGGATATGTATTTTATATCAATGGAGAATTTGTGACCTAGAAGAGTTCAAAGATTCCAGTTTTCATCGATTGTAAAATATCATCTAAGTATATTTTGATAACACTAAAACACTATATCTTTCCATAGAGATAAGGTAAAATCAATGGAAAATCCAATAATTTAGAAATTTCAACTCTTAAGGTATTTTTCTCAATAAGGTGATGTTTTGGTGAGAATAGTATCCATGGAGTAAAATGTGGAAGACTCCTCAAAGGAATATATATCTCAGAATAGGCATGAGTATTATATGAGGGAAAGTGGGATGAAAGTTATTGTAAGTTGGCTCTGGTGCATGTGGGAGTCTATTGTAGTTGGTCCCCTAGAACCAACTTCCTTATTACTTGATTATATGTTTTTATTATTAATGAAGCAACTTATCACATCATGATTGTTCCTTTATATAAAATTTTCATGTGATAATGTCCTAAAAATATATGTCAAAATGAAAGGCCATGGAAGTTTGTAGCACCCCAATATTTCGTAGTATGTTATCTCTTCAAAATAATTTGATAACTTGCACAACACGCAACACCGAGTTTGAGCACACCACAACTTACCAAACTAGCCGTTACGAATAGTAATACCCAATTTTTGAAATATTATAAATTTTATTTTTCAAAATAGACTTCATTTTTCGATTCAGAATATCGAAATTATCCTACGGTAAATTTTTGGTATTTTTTTGAGAACTTCCAATTTTTTGTGAATAGTGAAAAATACTAAATATAAATTAAAAACAACTTTTCTAATCAAAATAATTTATATTAATAAATTATACTAATGAGTGGTTTTAAAGTATAATTATATTATATTGTTACTATTTAATCCAATTGTTTTCATTGGATGTAATTTCACATTTAAACTGGACATAGACAAATGTCAATCATTTGATAGTTAATATTTTAATAAAAACATGTTTTTTGTTTTGACATTGGGAATTAATTTGAAATTAATTTCTGCCACTTCTAGGTTTTGAATTTAAAAAAATGGATTCCATATTTGGAATCAGGATGTCTAAATTGTGTAAATAGGTATCTTTTATGTTTAGACATTATGAATAATTACTTCGGTAAATAAAATATTTACCGTGGATAAAGGGTAAATTAGGTAAATAAGGGTAACAAAATAATATTATAATAATATTAAATTACCCCAACACGTGTCCTAACCCTATTGGTTGATTACTTGCAGACCATGGGAATCCATGGATCGATTTTGTGACCCCATGGAGCCACTTGTAAGAGAAAATGACACTTTATATTAAATAAGTTAAAATGAATACAAAAATGACATACGCATATATCTTTTAGTAAAACAATTTTTACATAGGGTTATATATGTTATCTCTTTGACTAAAAATATTCATTAAAAAATAAAAATATTTCCTACATATTGGTATTTTATTTATAATTTTTAGAAATTGAATAATTAAATTTATTTATGACACAATAATGATGCAATATTTTCATTATTAATGAAATAATAAAATAAATGGTATTATAAATGTTAAAATAAATATAATTTGAATGTTTTGATTCCTTAAAAAAATTTATAGGATAATATGACATGTTACGATTGATTTAATGAATTTATTTCTAAGTAATAATGCTTTTATGAATTTAACAAAAATCAATTATTACATATTTTCAAAATTGACATAAAAGAGTTTTTTAAAACAAATATTATATTATAAATTGATATAATGGTCATCAAAATCTTAGGATCGGACAAGAGACTTATATAATGATATTTGAATCATTAATAACCCTCTTGGGGTTCTCTTGTAATTTTATAGTAAGTTTATTAACCATATAATACAAAAATACAAGGAGACATGGTAAATGTGAAACTAATTAACGAAGAGTTAAATCTAAGAAATAAGGTTAATATTGTGACCAAAACCTATCTAAAACCTATTGGTTGAGAGGATTTTTACCCATCCCTACCTTATACTCGAATAATATCAAATTGGAGCCATTATAAATCGAATATGAATTTATTATAAATTAATATTTCTAGATTTTCCTAAGGTTACCCTCACCCCTCTTATAATAGGGCACTCCCCCTTCTCGTTAATTCACAACTTCAAAGCCATTTGGCTCAGCCAACCCCTACCCAAATACACTCTAAAATATCCCCCCTAAAACCTTGAGTCCTTATTTTGATCATAAAGCCAACCTAAAGAGCCCTTTTGATCAAATCAAAAGGAAGAACCCGAAGAAGAGGTAATGATTTCACCACCCTCTTTCAAGTTATTTTCTTCTACCACTTCTTATATATTTGTTATTTCAATTATAAAATAATAAATTAAGTATATTCTATATACTGTGATGTTATTATAAATATGGTACAACCATATTCATTATTCTATCCATCATTTTAATGACATGTCACCATACATGCGTACGTACGGCTTGCCGTCTCCACGTCGTGGTGTAATTGTTATTCAATACATTATTATATGGATGCGTATAATAATGAGTATAAATTATGTAATCAATAAATATAACATGATAATTATTCTGTATATATGATATACCATCCAATTATATACGATTTTAATATCAAAAGAATGATATTTTCGCTCGTGCGTACGTACAGAATACCGTCTCCATGAACACGATGAGATTCATTCCCCATCGTATCCATTAAAGAATAATTCACACTTGATGATTAAAAATAATTCTTAAAGACTTGATATCATTATATATATGAATAAGATACAACCTATCCATAACAAACATGACTTACATAACATAGAATATAAAGGAAAACAAATCAGTTAACACCAAAAACAACAATAATACTAACATATTATTAACAATGTGTTGTTGAAAGATCATATATTATATCATATTAATGTATATGATTCTTGTATAATTTAATTAAAATTATTTCACCATTATATAGGAGGTTAACCTACCATCGAATAAGGAAAATCACAAGGTAATGGTTAATTTAACAATCTTTTTATTATCTGAGGTTATTTTTACGTACGTATCTACTAGGACATATTTATTATCCATGTACATGTTTCATAAAATAGTTTTAAAAGGGATTATTTATATGGGGATTTTTACTGAAACATAATTTTAAATGTTTTAAAGATTTATTATTCTAAACCATTCTCATTAATTTCCATGTCTTCAAAATTATTTTTAAGGATTTATTTATATGAACTCTAATGTTTTAAAATTAAAATTCCTTTCAAAAGTTTCAAAGTGGTATGGGACACTTTGATTCAAAAATGTCTTTAAATGTATTCCTTTCTAAATTGTGTGACTTTTAAATGTTTTCATGAAAAAGGGATATTTCTTTCAAAGAGTTTTACAAATCATTTTCATCTATGTCAAACTCCTTTATTGGATTTTAAAGTTGTTTGAAGTTGATTTATTATGATACAAATATTCCATATTGTATTTAAGGTTTTGTGATATGTTTTACTGTGTATTTGTTATTTTTATACCATTCATGGTTTATGGGTAAGTTATTGAAATTTCATGTGCCAGTTTTCATACGAATTATTATGTTATTTTTATACCTTTTCATATGAGGAATGCATTGGACTTAGTAAGTGACGGGTGAAGCCCGCTATAGCCTCTCGATGCATCGGTAGGTCTCATGAGACAAACTAGTGTCTTGGCACAAGGCCTTGACAAAATCTTATTTTTAGTCTTGTCACAAGGACTTGACTAGGTTGTTATGATAGTATGGCATTATGTATTCCCTTATTATGAAAGGGGTTATGGATATTTCATGGGATTATTCGATTAGAAGAATATCCATGTGAATAAGTAAATGGAATTATTTTATTTTATCTTTGTCATATTATACAGAAGTTCAAATTTAAAAGGCTTTTGTTTTAGTTATACATTGACATAACTGTTTATTTTTATTTATGAATGTTTCCTCTATATTGTTATCCTTACTGATCATCTAAGCTCACCCCTTTCTATGTTTTATTTTTCCCAGGAAGTGACGAAGTATATTATGACTGACCAACAGGGATAGTCTAAGGGATAAGTGTGTTCAAAGGGGACAAGATGTTTTTGTTGTTTTAATTCCATGATGTAATGTAAACATTATGAATATATCTACTGTTTCCAAGGATACTAAACTAATCGATCTTTCAAGACATGATTTTTTGTGATCATGAAAATTATACATAATAATTAACCAACTCTGGGTAACTGGGATCGGGGCGTTACAAAGTTCCCTACTATGATGGGAACCATGATGTGTCACGACAATATTCTTGAATATTACTATATTGTAGGATAATATTGTGTAAAAATAAATAGATGATATTTTATTTCAATGTTATGAGTCTCATAAGACATTTAGAAACCTTCAGATGGTGTTCACTAATAGTAATATCTAATATAGGAGGTTTTGATAATAGACATGCCAATAGGAAATCCACATTTTCAGGTTTCATTGGACGTTCCTATTTGAAAATGTATTCTTAATACTTGGACATTATGATTATCATTAATTGATAACATGACTTGAGTAGCTTTTTGAATTAATGAAAAATAGTATGACATATGTTCCTGGTGAGGTAGGGAACATTGGTTTCATCATGATTGATATTGAATTAATGGATAAGGTGAGAAAAGATTTATCTCTTCCACTCCTTGATGGAAGTTGATATCATAGTCCCTTTTATGGGAATGAAAATTACTAGATAAATCCATGTCCTTTGTGGGAGAGTTGACTTATAGAAATTATAATAATGTTACATCGAGTATATAAGTTGATGGAACCAAAATATAACTCTCTTATTTTAGATATCCTGATAAAGGGATTATATTACATGGTAACTGCTTTTAATAGGTTATATTTCATTACAACAACAACTGAATTATCCATGGATTCTTTGGAATGTTTCTATACACTAACCTTGAAACAAAGGTGGTTATTCCTAATGCCACTAAAAAAGTGGCCTAGAGGGTCACACACTATGTGTATCTACAGTCTCAATTAAATTAAATTGATGACATTAACAAGTTAGAATAAATCATATTCATTAAATATTAGAATATCAATAAGATTTAATAAAAATTTATCAAAATAATGATTTAGTTAAAAAATATTAATAAATATTTGTTTGTAGGGATGCATGTGGTTTTCCTTTTGCAGTTTATTGGCATTAGGTCCATATCATCAACAACATTTCATCATACCTCTATTTGATTGGTTGTCTTTTATGCTTCTAGGATTCCACTATTTTCTCCAAGGTGGAGTAGCGTGGTTTTCTTCTTGGTCCTTTGGGATGTGAGTTCAAGTGACTATATCAAGGAAATCATTGGAGATGAAGGGTTTGATGTCTTGTTGATAAATTTTTGGATTTGTTTTTTCATTTATTCTCAATGGAAGATTTTTTTTGAAATCTGAAATAGGAAGGATATAAGGAAATTATTGGAATTTGGTTTTATTCTGAATTTTCATGATATAATCATCCATCACTCTATATGGATCAGTTCTAGATGAGGTTACAGAGCAAGAAGCTTCCATCTATGCATAAACATTCATATTTGGATGAACGAGAGGGTATGACTTTTCCATCGGGACCAAGCTCATACAACCCGGCACGGGATAGCTTGTTGAGTGGTTATGTGAGGTGGAGGCTTAACATAACATTGTAGTTTCTTGGGAGGGTTGCAGTTCCATATAATCTTGATCTCGGTAATTTCTTGAATTGGGTAACCCACATTTTCCTTAAAAGTTATTTTTAAATAAAATTTTAAATTTTAGTCAAATATATTTTCGCAAAGTTTGATGAATATATTTTTATTATATTTATAAATGAATAATGTAGTGATATTTATTTATTAATTAAATAATCATTTTTCATGGATTGGTAAATATCGATGAGGGAAAGTGAACTGAGCTTAATGATTCGATTGGAAATGGTATAAGTGATATTTATTTATATTTTTTATATTTTAAGTATGATAATTGATTAATACTATTATTATTTTTATTAGACGTGGGTACAAATAAGAATTATAATGTTGAAAAGGGTTTTCTGTGTTATTTTACAATCCTAAATATACCATAATAAATATCAAATTATATAAGTTTTTATAATCCCTCTTGTTATGATCAATGGATATAAAGAGACTATATAAATTCCTAGAGTTGGATTTAGAGAACTAAAATTTACTCTCTATTCCTATTTTCACAATACATCATGAGAACATTAATAGTTCTTCATCATTTAATAAGAATTATGTTGTGATCAACCAAAAACAATTCAATCAATCGAGATTGTCTATTCTAGCACACGTTGATTCGATGAAAACGTTCAGATATTATGGTGCACATGTGGATCACCTCTAAATGGATTATGTACTTGGATCCTATAACACAACAATGGAACTATGAGATATAGTCAATCATATCATCAATGATGGGAGGTAATTACAAGTAAATGTAATACCATATCTTCTTATAAATTAATTATAAATTACATGTGAAGATCCTCCTATTCTGGTTATGATCTTTTTCTCTAACCATGTAATCATGGGTTTTCATTAGACATGACATTTATTCATGTGAAGTAAATATTATTCATTAATTAAGACTAAAAAGACGATTTTTTCATACTACCAAGGAACTTTCACTATGCTCAGAGCCTACAATATGCTTTTGGAGAGGTGGGAGATGTTGGGTGTGTCATGAGTGATATTTCATTAATGAATAATGAAAGAAATGATTTTTTCTTCTATTATTTAATGGAAGTTGAAATATTAGGCTCCATAAAGTAAATGAAACTCCATAGTTAGATCAATGACCATATTTTCTATGAGAATGCTTATTTCAAGAATGTTAATGATAGAGAAATCAAGTACAGAGGTTGATGACACTAGTATCTGACCTAATTGATTAATGATATCATGAAAAAGGTATTATATTACCCCATGTTCATTCATATAAGATTTTAATTCATTATGAAATTAATTTATTTCTCTATAAGATCATTGACATGTTACTATATACTAACCTTGGACATTCTATGATGTAATCTAGTGGCACAGAGGAATCATCTTAGAGGGAAACACACCAAGTGTATCTAGAACCTTAGTTAAATTCATTATTAGTTTCTCATGTTGAATAAATTTTATTCTTGTTCATGGTTTAATAATTATTCATGTTTTCTTGATAAAATATATTTTTTCTTCAGTTATTCGAGGGAATATTATGTGAGTTTATTATTAAATAAATATTTATTCTATACGTTCTTATTTATTTAAGTATATGAATATATATTATTTAATTGTCTCGAGTATTTCACAGGGTAATAAATATTTATTTTTCTAGATATATAAACATTTAATAAATATTTGTTCACTAATACATTGAATATAATATATATTTTTCAGCAAATAATGCAGTGATATTTATTTATTTAAATAAATAGACATTATTTTGAGTTTGAAAAATATTATGTAGAACCAGAGAAACGAGATTAATGGCCTAGTGAGAAATAATATATTAAATATTATTTGATTAAACATGAATTTATTTATTGAATGATATAATATCTATTTGTATGTGATTTTTTAGTTCAGGTTATGCAAATTACAATAATAATATTATTATTCGGACATGGGGTTCTCTGGGAATTAGGAGAATAATAAAGGTCCAGGTGGTATTGTTTATTCTCTAACACTAGTTCTATAAATATCCAGTTATATCATTTTCTAATCCCAGATAATCCTAGACACAATTGTGCACAATGGTTTATAAAGATAATCCTCTCAAGTCCTTGAGTTTTATTCACCTATAACAATATCAAGAATAAAGATTAATCATTAACCATTACCCTATCGAGTTTAGAGATAACTCGAGTAATTCATTCTCACCTCGAAGGATTATATTACAATAAGCCATAATCGACACAAGTGTTATATTTATTTATTCTATCACTAAGATATTTTTATAGTGATGATCAATGATTTAATGAACACATGTGGATGGCCACTATCACTGCAAAGAAATTTATTTTTTAAAATGGGTTATTTTTTATGGATTTCAATCATAGAAAACTATTTTCTATAGAATTTATCATAAATAGTCAATTGAATAGAAGAGATGGTTTCGATTCAACACACCTGACTAATGATTCAAGAATATCATCACTTGGTAGAACATCCTCAGTTAAGATATGAATCATGCCATCACATTCATCTCGATCCATCTGAAACATATAATTATTTTGACAAAAAAATATCTATTTTATAAAAAATATAAATCTTTTAAATATTATAGAACCTTTTTTGAATGTCAAATAAGTGAAAATAATATTACATTCAAGGAATTATTAGTAAAAATATAAAATATGAAAAAATAATATATATCTATTGAAAATAATTTATACATCATCTTCAACTTTTTTTATCTTCTTCTTAATATTCATGTTGGGATTCATTAGTATTAATGTCTTCATATTCCTCTTCTATAAGAATGTTTTTATATGATATTCAGTTTCATCTTACCTTATAATACCGATTCCATTGGTTATATCATCAACATTATCAACAACATCATCCCTAAAAGGGGGGGGGGTCTAATAATTGATATTTTTATATCTTTTATTAAGAGATATATTTGGTGGTGTTTCTTGAAAAATTTCAATACTTTTCACTTCTGCATCACCAGTTTTATTTTCCATAAACTGATGAGAGTTCATTTTTATTACTCTTCCCCAGTCATTTAATTCTATTAAAGTATTATGGTAATTTTCATAATAAACTTTATATTCTTGATAAGTCAAAAAAATGGTTCATCTACTAAAGTAAGACTTTTACATTTAATATCAACAATTTCATTTAATTGTTGAATATCAAACCCTCGATCAGTATCAAACCAATGGAATTTATATATTGTCATGTAATTTTTACCCAGATAAAACAACACAGTTATTTCATCAATCATCAAATAAAATTCAACTTCATTTTTTTTTATGATGTCCTTTTAAATGAACACAAATTATCATTGATTCTTTTGATTCACCATTTATATATATATATATATATATTTATATTAAATTGAAATATGTTAACTACATAAGAATTATAATATTGGGCCAATGTGGGTGGTGGATTACTCAATGCGTATAATTGACTATAAATATTATTTCTATATTGTGATACATTGAAAAACAAAAAAAAATTAAAAATATATTAAATAAAAAATTGATTTCATATGATTTATTGTAAACAATTTAACACTCCATACTTGAAACCAATAGGAAAAATTTCATTGCTGACATTATATAAGAATAGTTGGATTAATTTGAGTGATTTTCTATAGGATCATATAATCTACATAATAATTAGTATATGTTTACATTTAACAAATATTTTAAAAAAAATCATGTAAAATTAGTACTTACTACAAAAATAATTTCATTTATTTACTATTGAGAAGAATATATATATGAACTCATTGTTGTTCTTTATTTAAAAACCATCATGAATGATTCCCATTAAAACCAATATCATGTTGATTAAATATTGAAAATCATTATTATGTGAAATCAACAACTTTTTCCTCATTGTATCTCATTCAATTATGTCGGTAAGGATAATCATATTGAAAATAAATACAGAAGAAATTGAAAGTTTCTCATATAAGTAAAATATAGCAATTGACCCTTCAATTTATGCCTTGTTATGAACCTTCTTATTCAATTATTACATTAATATATTTAATGGGTACATCCATCATAATTTTACTTACCATAAAAATTTATTTTCATATGGAAAAATAAAATACTAAATGTTTTATTATGTCGGACAAAGTCAATGAGAATATTTTTTCCAATTTACATAAAATTAAATCAATATCATTTTACAGCGTACTTAGTGAATCATATTATGTTGTTTCTATATTAATTTCTCATAATAAAAATGATATTTTAGTTAATACATTTCAATTTATGAATTCATCATCCCTATGAGACTAATATGCTATATGCTTTCCATGATGATGTGATAGTCAAGACTTTTTAACCCAATAATATTACCATATTTGAACTTGTAATGTGTGTCAAAAATGGTAAAAATATGTTATCAAAGTAATTCTTCACAATATGAATTATATTTAACATTTTAAAAATCAATAAATTAGAAAAATATGGAAACTTCCAGAAAAAGACATCGCTTTACCCAATTATGATCTCTCCCAGAATGACATTTTTTGTTTTATAATTGATCCAAAAGAAATATGAGGTAATGAAGAAGATATATATTTCAACTGAACACCTGAGAGAACTATTGGAGGTTCATTTCCTTCAATCCATACTTTTTTTAAAATTATTTCTATTCCATCAGAATGGATGATTTATAATAAGAAATATTTAATGACACTTGAAAAAAAATCATGTTTTCATTCATTGATGAGAAAAATTATTTTATGTCAGAAATAAAGTATGGAAGAGATTTTACACCATGTGTACTACATCTTAATAGCATACCATGCACTGATATATCATTTATTTCCCACATTAATGTATCTTTGACTAAAAAATTATGACTTGTAACTACATCATATATAGTTACATCATCCTTCCATAATAAAATTAACCCATCATTCAACGACGTCAAATAAATATCAATATTATTTTTTGGATGTCATGGAAATTTAAATTCCAAATATATATGAGTGTGTATGAGTGTGTGTGTGGTTCATTCATCAACATACATGTAGTTATGTTGTAAAGAGTTATAAAAATATGCCAATGAGAATATAAAGTGTCATTAGTTCGAAATGTAAAGAAACCATTAGTAGAAATACCCAATTATAAGTTGTGGGTTTCTGATGAAAAAGACATATGCACCTAATCAATGGTTATCCAAAAATCACCACTATAAGGATAATTTAGGATTTTACTGACAAAACATTGGATCTATTCCATTTCATCAATGAACTTTTGTTACCTGAGATTAATTGAGGTTGCAGTCTAGATGAATCGGAAAATACCTCAATTGTTTAACATGAATAAATAAGGAAACTCCTTGATTATACCTCTTTATATCTCAATTATAATCATGTTTAATAATTAGATAATGACTCATATTCACCATAATATATGATATAGACATATAAACATGTGTGGATCCTTGGATTACTTAGACCAAATTATGAACCAAACATTTGATTTCAAAGAAATTTGGAGGAAAAGTATTCCCTTCAGAAAAAAAATTATTTATCTAAAGAAAATATTAGAACAAAAGAAATATTTTATATTCCAAAATCGTATTTTATTACCATAATTTTTTACTACCTTTAAATTCTCCTATCTTATATCCGAGATATAAGGCATCCTAAGTAGATTTCCTTAAATCATAAATTACAATAGATTCTAATTTTGGATTAAAATCAATATTCAAAGTATCCATTTCTTGAAAATATGTTCCAGATGAATCATGTACTAAATTTTGAAATTTAGATGGTTCTGGAACAAAAAAATAGTATATTCTTCTAAATTTCATTCACCATAGTCATCCTAAAATACATAAACATTTATAAAACTCAAGCATAAAATATGAACTCCATCATTATCGAACATTTCATACGTTCTAAAATCAAACTTCTTAGATGGTATCTTTATTGTTAATTTTAAAAAAATTCTGAATGCAATGTTGAAAATGATATATACACTTCTACCTCATTGATGTTGATAGAATTTATACCGGATTTGTTTAGATTTTTATGATGATTTATCCAATCCTGATCTCATAGTAAAAAATATTGCCTATTTCCAAGTTCATAGTTTCTAAAAAATAATGGTAATAATTTTATTATATATAAAATGTATTAAAAAACGTTTTTTCATTAAATGACAAGTTAATTATTTTTTATAATACATTTAATAAAATAGTGCATTTCAAATATTATTATAAATTTAGAAATTTTAAAATAAGAATTTATATAGATTTTTATTCAGTTATAATAATTTTTAGTAAATTATACTAAATTATATCAATGTAAAGTAAATTATACTAATTGATACTAATTTCTAGTAACTTATACTCATTTATAATTTTTTTATAATTTATACTTGTATATGGAGAATTAGTACTAAATTATATCTATTATAGCAAAGTAAACAAATTTATACTAATTTGTGATGAATTAATAATAATTTATAGAAATATATATCATTTTACAATAATTTATAATAATTTATAGTAAGTTTTTGTTAAATTATTATAATTTCTATTTACTTTTATTAATTTATGGTAATAATTTAAAAAAATTGTTATGAACAATTTTTCTATTTTTTTTAATTTATACTAATTTTTTATAATTGATTGTCATTTATACTTATTTTTTAGGAATTAAAACTAATTTATATTAATATATATTAATTTATAATAATTTATAATAATGTATGACAAAATTTATCAATTTATTCTAATATATATCATTTTGTATTTTTATTACTAATTTTGGTAATTTTATACTAACATATAATAATTTTCAGAATGTTATATTAAATTACAAAAAATTATATTTTTTATATCAAAATTTTAAAATTTATGTTAAATGAAACCAATATTTGTTAATTTATATTGAAATATAGAAGCTTCTATTAATTTTTACTAATTATATCAATATATATAAATCAATATTATTTTATACTAATTTATGAGGAATGAATACTAATTTATAGTAATTTATATTAATTTATAATAAATAATACTAATATTATATATTTATATAAATTTATAATTATTTATATTAATTTATACTAATTTATAGGAATATATTGTTGGATTTTGTGTCCTAGGACCAACTGTTTGTACTCAGATTGCACGAATATTCGATGGATTGAATATTAATAAAACTGCTTATTAAATATTGTTTGTTGTTCTGCAAGGCTCTAATGTAATAATTTCCTATAGTAAACATCGTATTGATAAGGTCATTGTAGTTCTTTGATATGATGAGAACCTTTTTATTCATGATGATATTCTCAAATAATGTTTTCTGGTTGGATAACATGCAATGATGGGACCCAGAGTATATAAACTATTAGGTGCGAGTACACATAAGAATACACTACTACAAAACCAGCCTTTAACAGCAATATAAATGGCCTTTTTCATTGCTATAAAAGTGCTGATAACATGAGTGATGTTAAAAGCCCTGGTCTTTTATCAGTACTGAAAAATCACTGATAAAACACCATTTATCAGCTCTTATAGAAGGGCTGATAAAGAGAGTATTATATGAGATTTTATGACCACAGATAAAATAGACTTTTATCAGTGATTTTAAAAGCACTTATAAAGGACCATTCAATAGTGTGTTAAAATAGATCATTGCATCACCACTATAATGTGCTATAACAGCACATCATATCAGAAAAAGACACACCAGATATCAACACAAATAATTCCAAATACAAGATTTAAATGAAATGAAATTCACAACCCAAACACAAGAAAAAACAATATATTATAGACATTTCAAACATTGGTTTATACAATTACATAAATTCAAATTTTTACATACATTCAAAAACATCAATGTCCCTTTATCTTTTAATCCTAACTTCACTCATGTTATTGCTCAAAAAAACCACCCCTACTCGAGAAAAATAATGCACCAGTAAAAAAAATTCTTTCGTTTTGAATAATATAACGAAATAAATTAATATAAAGTGTTATTTTTACTAAAATTGATGTTAATTTTAAATAAAAAAGATGAACATGAAGTCATATCAGTCACACCGTGTATCATATTGAGGTGCAACTGATTCCAAAATGTTTCAAATGACTTGTGGATCATTGTTAAAAAACCATGATATAATTAATGATATTGATATCTCAGATCCATTGATCAATGGAGCCAAAACAAGGATTTATTCTTCATCACTCACGAAGTTTATAAAAAAACTAAATATTATATGTGCACTTCAGTATTTTTGGATAACTACCGCTTAGTACAACATCTAACTTGAACATCCTGTCCGGTGTCCCCTTTACTCTCTCATCCCACACACTCTCGCCACCAGATGATGGTGAGTGTGTGTGGGATGAGATCACCACAGTGACGTCGGGCATGATGTTCAAGTGAGATGATCTTATAAGAAGTAGTTAACCAACAATAGTGAAGTGCACAGAGAATCCTTAGTTTTGTTATTGTCTTGGTGAGTGTTGCAAAACCAATGCTTGTTTTGGGTCCATTGATCAATAGGGCCAAATAGACATCAAACATTATGAAATCTTTAACTCCATCTTCATATTCATTTGTCAAATGATTAACGTGCATCCATTTTCAGTTCATATCTATCATATTGGGTTCATAAAAGATAAAGTATATACAAAATATAAATAAAAACACAAAAGATATTAATTATAAAAAGTAAAAGTTGTTGACAATTCTAATAAGGGTAACTCAACATTTGATTATTACAAAGAATTTCAGAATGTTGAGGAAAATGGTTAATTGAATTTATGAAAATAATAACTCCACATGAAATATTTTTTAAATCCCCTAAACAAATGAAAATATAATATAGGCAATTAAAAAGTAATAAGAAACTCAAATATGATAAACACAAACAATAATATATCATTCAATCAATAAGAAGATATAGAAATGTATTAGACAAGTGATGTATAAACCAAATGAATAATTACATTTCAAATTAATGGTATATAAATATTTTAAAACCATCTAAAAACACTTGGGGTGTCATATCACCACACCGAACCATCCAATTTAAATTCAAGGTTCACCAACTGGTTGAAAAATTATAATTTTCTAATGGATTACACGAATAAGAATTACATCAAACAAACAGATTTTTTTCATTCTTTAATATGAGAATAATGTTTTTAAATTCACAAATGTTATGAATGAATTGAGACAATAACTAATATCTTGGTATTGAAGTTTAGATGAATTATTAAGGAATTGTTAATTTTAAAAAATGATCAATTGATGATAAACATTACATAAAAAATAATTTTATTGGTAGATTTAATGATTTTATCATTGTGGATGACATAATATTTAGAGGTCTACGAGATGAACGATGATAATAATTTTCTACATTAACAATTACCAATGTTTAAATTTTGATGATTAATAAGTTGACATTCTTCTTAGTTTATAGGCGGTTCATGGAATTCATGGGATATTTATTTCCAAATACATGTATGTGAGGGAATTTTTTCTAGATTTAAAAAGGAAGATTGAAACCCCTTATTTACACCCATTGAAAATTGAATAAGATTTTCAAATGTTGTGGATTTAATTTCAATCGATATCGTTGATTGTTGGAGATTCGTTATATGCCACCTTTTTTTATAGTATAATGGGTTAACATACAATTTATCTACATGTCATATAACTTGGTATCAAGTTAATTCCAAGAAAATCCACTTGTTATTAGTAAAATAAATACTCAAAAGGGGGGAAAATTCTTGAAAATCTAAATTTTTGAGCAAGAAATTATAATGCCTTATAGTGGTATATAGGTCTCAAAAGGAATATGTGTAACTAGAAGGGGTAATATCAAAAAATATTTTTTTCAGTTATTAAGAGAGGGGGTATCATGATGATGAAATATTATAATATAGTTGGAAAATAGTATATAACATCAAGGTATAATATTTCATATATTATTATTAGAAATATTTATAAATAATTTTGGATTAATCTAAAGAGGGAGAAAAATAAAATAGAATTTTTTAAAAGTGTGGATACATAAGAAGATGGATTACTGAGAAATGGTACAACAAATTTAAGAATAGATACTGTTTCCAAATAAAACTCAAAACAACCATATATCAAACACCTGAGATACCCATGATAGTGTCCAAGGGACATTCTCACTACCCCTTAGGCAGGAAACAGGCACCAGGGCATGAAAAAAACACAGTGGGAATGATTTGGCCCAAAAAAATTAAAACTAGTAGAATGAAAATTTAAAAAAAACTACCATGATACGTTCATACATATTGGATACCCACAGAAACCCATTTAAGTAGAAAAAATAATATATAAATCATTATAATATAAAATAAATGAACTAACCTACCTTCAACTCCCTCATACACGAAATCCCTAGTTTCAATTTCTAAAATTTGACATTTATGGAATACCATCGATAAAATATAGAATGAAAAATAAGCATGACAGCTTTGGGAAACCAATTTTGGAAATGTAACAAAAATAAAACAACCAACTAAACTCTATGTGACTCCATGTGTCACCATCAAGTCCAGAATCAATAAACTCACAATGAACGACCAAAATTGGAATCAAAACTCAAAAATGACAAAATCAGAAGGCCTGCCTCACTAGTATACAATCATCGAAACACAAATATTGACATCGTCCAAGAAGAAATCAAAACAAATACCAAAAACACACAAAGTCAATCAGAAGGCTAACCAATATAGGTTTAGGAAAATATGAAACCCTGTTTGGAAACCCATTCTTCAATCGATCACCGGATGTCAGAAGATATGTTCGAGAGGCAGTTGGGTGGTGTGATTCGAGCTTCAATTAACAAAGAAGGAGCACAATTAGTGGTTGGATTACTTGGAATGCTTCTGATATAATGAAGGGTTCACAAATGGTTGGTGGTTTTTAATTAGATCGGGAATATTTTATCAGTGCTTAGAAATCAGCCATGATAAAGAGTTCTTTTTAGTGAATATTATGTAAGTACTAATAAAAGCACTCTTTATCAGTGATATTTTAGATCTGATAAATGTAGGTCTTTATTAGTGCTGAAAAATCACTAAAAAAAATATTTATCAGTTCTAAAATTATATCACTGATAAATGTCAATTTTATCAGAGATTTTTTAGAGCTAATAAATCCTCATCTTTATCAGTTTGCAAAAAGCGCTAATAATGATGATTTTATCAGCACTTATTACTTAAGTGAATTATTCAATACATATGTAATTATTATAAAATCATAATTTCTATACCTCATCTGAAAAGATATCTTCAGAATTTATTCCTTATTCACTCACAATTGGTGATACGCATAACAAAGATTAATCTTTAAAAAATATTTTCCTTTGTGATTTTGATCAAACAAGCCATTAATTCATAGTAGAGGATACTTAAAATTTATTTAAATTACATTGATTTCCCTGTAATCAATGCACAACTATGTGGATCTATATTTAATGAAGAGAACATGGCCTCCCCCTGGTGAAACACTAGGGTGAATAAATCCATAATTTCTCAAATCATGTTGTTGTTTCTTCAAATCAATTAAATCCATACTAGTCATTCTATAGTAATTCTACGATATTGTCCTTGCACCAAATATTAAATCAATGGAAAATTCAACATCATGATCAAATTTATTTCCAGGCAATTCCTTAAGAAATACATCAATGTATTCCTACACAATAGATACATTCTCAATTTTAAGACTACCTTCTTCATCACTTGATTTTGTTTTCTATTCTTCCCTAAAAATTTCATTCAATAACGATACTCGGGGTGGATCTATATAAGAATCAAGTGAAGAAGATTATTCTCTAAAGATAAGGGATTCTATATCTTCCTCAAAAATTGAAATTTCCTCCCTCTTGTAATAAAATTTTGTATCATTTTTTTAAAGAAAATCCATACTAAGGATACTATCAAAGTAAATCATATGTATGATAGAAAGGCTAGAAAGTAAAGTTTGTTTATTTTTCATAATTTCCACTACCCAACATATTTATTTTTCCAATGAGACTCCACTTATGAGTTTTGAATGACAACTCTCTTATTAAATAAAAATGGAAATGTCTATTTTTCATAGAATACTGGGTAGATATAATAGAGTGTGATAACCCAGAATAAAAAAAGGCATTGGCTAAATTTGATGATAAGATTAATGTACCTACCACACATCCTTTGGTACTTCTACCTCTATTGTAGTGATCACATAATCTTGTTCATATCCCCTTGGACGCTTCTATGGTAGATTCTCCTAAGACTTAGGGAATTCTCTTTCATAGTGCCCCATATTATTACATTTGCAACACTGAATATAAGTGTTTTCTTTTTTTGTCCTTATATTATTGAACATGATTACCCCTTTCTCCACCTTTATAACAAAATCCAATTCCATTTAAGCATTTCCCTGGATGATTATTTCCGCAGTTATCACATGATGTGATTTTTTTTCATCTTCATCTTCTAGTATGATGCATTCCCACTATTTTAGTGATCATTATACCTTTTTGTTTCCATGGTTTACCTTTTACATGTATGACTTTGATAATTCATTTTCTATTTTTATGGGACATAAAATAAGATATTTGTATGATGAAAAAGTCTAGGAAACTAGTGCGCTTCAGAGATTTGTCTTAATACAATAAAAATAGTGATCAATCGTGAACTCTGTGTTACATATATAATTCATAGCATACCTGGATAAGCTTGTAATGTTATCATCATAATTTGAAACACTTTATTATTCATTTTCCTTTAATCCATGTAAATTCCTCTTAATCAGAACTTTTTGATCATGGGGGAAGTATTTAGTGAAGCATGTATCATTAAAAGTTCAACATTTCATGAGTTCTATTTATTCTTCTTCCCTAGTATTC
Organism: Viscum album; assembly: GCA_963277665.1. Classification (NCBI taxonomy): domain Eukaryota; kingdom Viridiplantae; phylum Streptophyta; class Magnoliopsida; order Santalales; family Viscaceae; genus Viscum; species Viscum album. The sequence continues at coordinate 317,534,033 of OY728140.1, forward strand.
CTGATCAAGGACCACCATTGATCAATATCATATTTGATAAAATACACCGCAAGTGTAACCTTTTCAATTTTACTATATCCTACGGAAACACATATCTTCTCCATAGATTTAATCCATTTCTCAAAAACAATTGAATTAGTAGTCCCACTAAACGATGATGGGTTTGGTCTAATAAATTTATCCCCCTTTGGATATTGTTATTGTGGAACATGTTCCTCCATTCCAAAAATCCTATTTGTCATAACATGATTTAGCTATCACAGTATAGCCATAATTTTCTCTATTCCAATACAACGTGTATCAGTTTCCTCAGTAGGTCAATCTCTACATTTTCCAGGAGTATTGATACCATTCATCTTTCCAGAAAGAATTTCTAGTCAATGTAATATACAAGATTAGAGTTAAATAATAATTTATAATTCCAAATAAGTTAAAGCAATAAAAAATAATTAAAAATTTATGCATCGTAAATCATAGAATCGTAAACTTTGGTTTAATTTGGGCCATATTTAATTTTGAATTCTTCATAATGGTTTATAAAGAAAATGAGAATTATACTAAAAATATCTACTAGTGTGTTCAAACTAGGTGTGCAGTAAGGCCCATTTTCACGTACTAGGATACGCTCGAGTTAGGCCTGGAAGACATTTTTAATTTTTTTAACCATAGGTACATCTGTTCTAGAACCAAGTCCAGTTGTCGTATCCAAACAAGGATGTATTTCTCCTAAAACCACATGATCTCTATATAATTGGAACATTAAGATTTTCTTATATACATATCCTCAAATTATACCTTAGTGTTATGTTACCTATTCTATGTATTCTACATATATTATTCAAGGTTTCTTCGAAACTTCCTTTGATACCAACTATAATACCCTGACCCCATTAGTACGGAGCATGTGCATTATTTTATTAAATATAAATCATTACAAGGAATAAAATCATGAAGGTCCAGTCAGTTTAGTAGTATTAGAAAACTAAATTACATACATGATACCCATATTACATATGGAAATAGGGAGAAACATGATACATAATAAAATGAAATGAACTGCATCCTTAAAATATAATTGAATTATTTATTATTCATAACCTGAAGAAAGGAAGAAAATAATGGTGAGATAAAATTCTCATTAAGTGTAAGTAAAATGGAATCAATAATAAATATAGGAGTATAATCATCATGGAAAGGTAAATAACTAATTACACATGCCATATAAATATCTAATAAGGATTATCAATATGTCATGGTAGATAACTGAAACACATTCCATAAAATCAATAAACATATAATAAAATGAATCCATAGATATGTCAAATAAAAAATATCATGAATAAAAAATAACTATGTACGAATGATGGAAATTATTAATTATTGGACACCATGTTTCCTAGGAACATGTTACATTTATCGTCAATACCTTTCATAAGACGGTTTATCACATCAGGTAGAAACCCACCAAATTTGGCCAACTAATTTGCCTAATTAGACTACTGATGCATCAAGTAGAAATATATAATTGGTCCCCACCTATGTCATACCATTCAAAATACTTCCACATATATATAATAATATATTTAATTTATGATCAATGTGCCTTATCAAATATCTATATTGAATAAAATATATGGATTTATCAATTATTCCTCAGTTAATGGAATAATTATCAAAGTGAACAACATATTTAAAAATGGTCTATTTTTATCCAATAATAATATACATTTCATGAAAATGTGTAAATTTAAGATAAAATTATCACAATTAAGTTATTGTATCAATATAAAGTTAACAATCACAGAAGAAAATGATATTGCAAAGATAACTTTTACCACATGGTAATTTTAAATTCAAACCCCCTTGGATGAGTTAAATCAAAGTAAATATTTAAAAACCATGAATATAAAACGATTCGTGATGTAATGAATAAAAATTGGTTGTATATACACCACATAAAATAAGTAAGTGGTGAATATGGAATTTATCACACAGATGAAAAACGTGATATGGGAATACCTTACCTTATAATTCCTTTTGTTGTGTGGTATTTATCCTCTATTATGATTATTTAATCATGTTAAAAACTTATAATAGAACTATAATCATATTTATTATATCATATATGATATTTTTGTAATATAATATTACCAATGTTTTAGTAATCATTCATTATTTCATCTATTTTGGGTGTTAATTGCCTAGTTTCTCGAGTATGATTTGACCTATTATTTATTGTTCCTATTACTTAGATCATGATTTAGTAATCTCAAAAATGTAAACCATGATGTAAATATCATATATATTCAGTATATATATATATATTTATTTATATTTCTAATAATCAAAAAATATATTATGGGAAATGAAATGCACCATTAATGGGGATGATAAGTCATATGTACGCATGAACACTACTTTCATTATTTTTCATATTAAAAAGATAAGAAGTAAATTATATATATATATATATATTCTAATTAAAGTATAATATATATGTAATATATGTCACATATTTTTATTAAATACATCTTTTATATGTTCTTTGTATAGTATGAACAAATCACATCGCTTTGAGGAGGCGGTAGCCCACACTTCCATAAAACGATGTCATCATATTTACAAAAAATGGAAAGCTTGAAATTATTTATTATATAAATAGGAAAGATGTATTATGGAAACAAAAATATCAAAAATATCATATAAAAATAGTGTTTCCATTATATTTCCCACCATGAGAGGTGGTAAACGAAGAATGAACAATCGTTGTTTCGCAAGACGGTAATCCGCCATACACACTAACGAGAAGTTCATTACCCATTAAATGTAATTATGTGTAAGTAATGTTCAAATTATTATGATTACAATATATATATATAATGAGGATAATGTTTTTATTATATGAGTATGGAATAATAAAAGTTTAGTGGAGGATAAGGAAATAAAATGAAAATGATCGTTGAAGAATGTTACCTCATTTCTGTGCAACTTCTTTTGGTTTATACCAAAAGTCTTCCTTGGTTGGAATTATTATAAAGTAGAGGATTCTAGGTTTTTTTTATTGATGTTGGGAGACTATTTTAATATAGGTTTGGAGATAAAACTATATTTATAGGTGAAAATAAGTTTTTGGGGTGAGTTCTTTTTTATAGTGGAGGAGGAGTGTAATTCTATAAAAATTTGGAAATGGGAATTCCTCCCATAATTTTCCCATGTCAAGTGGATCCAATAACACAAACTTTTTTATCTATGTGAGTATAGGGTCTCAATATCAAAATCCAATGCCATTAATACATGTTTTTATGTCATTTTGGCACTTAATTTTAAAGGTTAGTCCTTTGTTAAGAAAATATTTTTCATAATCACTTAAATTAATTTTAGTCACATTCTCTAATATTTTTGTTCAAAATCATTGTTGAAATTATTAGACAATAAAAATTTTTATGATTCAAAATAATGAATCCATTTTTTCAAATTCCAATCGTTTAAGTGGTAGAAATTAATTTAAATAGAGTCCTGCAAATGAGACGAAAAAGTGGGATTAAATGTAAAAATGGTCAAATGTTTGAAATGTTAATATATAAAATTTCAATAAGAAATTGGTTAAGATAAAATTAATTTTATTAATTGATTTATAATTTATCTAAATAAAATTTAAAACCAATAAAAAATTTAATTTACCCTTCTATATAAATTAGAAGAAAATGTATTTTTTATTAAAAATTCTGTATTTTTTCACTATTCATAAAAAATTTAAACCATACAGAAAAATAAAAAAAATCACTATAAGATAATTATTATGTTATTATTTTAAAATTAATGTTTATTTTTTCGTACTAAATTTATAAAAATTTGAAAATTGATATTTAAAGTAGGTTCTCCATGAAAAGGCATTTAAACTCTTTTAAAAGAAACATGGGGTTTTTGTGAGTGTAATTGGGTTTGTTCTTATCTTATTTCTGTCTAATATATTGAAAAATGTCAAAATATATGATTGGATATATAGAATATAAATTTAATATATAAATTCTCTAGAAGTTTTATAATTTAATTGGCAGTGAAAACATGACTAAATAGTGTTTTGTTTAAATCAGGTGTTATGTGCATCGAAAACGAACTTAGTATGACATGTTTTAAGAGATATAGTTCAAATTAAATTTACTATAAAAGAAAAATATGGTAAATTAATTGGGTTCTTCAAATATACATGTACCCCCTTATTCCTATCAATGATCTAGCCCATCATTTTCATGGAAAAATTGTACACTCCAACTGCCTTTAACTGTTCTTCTTCAAAATTTTAAATTAATCTCAACACCATGATCATGGAACTCACCAACCCCTTCAGAAACTCTATATACCACTCATTACTTTCCTCCTATATACACCAAAATAACAAGTTAATTATAATAACACAAACAAATAGAAATATATAGATATGGTGAAAGATGAACACTACTACAAATTTGGTCTATACCGATGCCCCTATACCAACGGTTTGTGAAAACAGTTAGTATAGACCTATTAAGAGATTGGTTGTCCAAATATTTCAGAAAACCATTCAGATAGAGCCAACCTATCACAATGGTTTCAGTGAATCATTGGGATAGTGTTCTTTCTATAAAGATATCCCAATTGGTTTTAAAAACCGTAAGGAAAGTTTACCCCAAATATGCAGCAGCCTCCACTTTCCCCCTCCGCCTGCGTGTTGCCCTAAACCAGAGATCCCCTATTCCCCATCCAGTGGACCTTCTTCCCACTGATCGATCTGTCTTGATTCAATATTTTTTTTGTTCTACAACATTTAATCTATTTGTTCTAACTTAGTTTTAATGTTCAACATGTATTTATTTTTAATTTTGTGTTTCGATTTTCTCTAAACCACATCTCCCGTATTCTTCCCAGCGCGTGAACCATTCTTCGAAATAAGGTATCCATATTCAAGTCATTTTTTTTTTCTTACACAACATATCGGTAACCTCTAACTACTTTATATGTTATACGTCTGTTTATTTTTCCTTTTTTATTTGTATTTATTTTAAGACAGAGATATATTTTGTTTTATGTTTTGACCAAGATGCCATTATAAAATTTATGTTTGGTAAGACCAATTTTGAAATGATAGAAATTTTATTTGAAATGAAAAGAAAATATAGGAGCTAAAAATCTAGTGGAATACCACTTTTTTAGGATTCACCACACAATTGAGGTGCAAATTCTACACAAGGTACTATTTAATGAAATAATTCCATAATATTGAAAGTATTTGTTTGAAGGAGATGTACTATGGTATGATGATATGTTAAATTTTTTGGTAACCTCACATGTTTTCTAACATCAAATCAAAAAATAATTTTTTTATACTAAATATTGTATCATAGTTTTTTTTGCAAGATCCATGTATATAGAAGTTTTATAATGATCAAATGATTAACATACATTTCCCTAAAATTGAGTTATAATTGGTGGTATAATTTTATCATAATTTTTATTATGGAGGTTACTTTGAACGTAATTAAACATCTAATAATGGCTTTAAATATAGAATATACTATCCCAAACTTTTTAAGGATGCTTTTGAGTTTTACAAGAAATATGAGCAGTGATTATTCACTAGAAATATATCTAAGATATAATAAATACTTCAATGACCAATGATTTTTTGTGAAATATTTTATGTATAAGGTATAGAGTTTATAAAACCATTTTAGATGTCATTTGGATATTCAAACATATTGTTATTTGTTGACTACGTTTCAAAATGCGTGGAATCCAAGGCCAAAAAAATTGATGATTCCACTATTGTTTGTACATTAGAGTAATACTATATTTTTTGATTTAGAATCCTGTAGGAATTAATGAGTGATTGATGACTCACTTTTTCTGAAGTTGGGTTTATACAAAAGATTGCAAAAACACAACTGGAATGAGTCCATACTAATTTATCAAATAGTATAGTTATCATATGCTTGTAGGGATAGAACATAAACTTTATTAGGAAGCTAAAGAGATGAACATGGATATAGAAAAAGCTGGATGTGAAATAATACTATATTCAACAACATACCAAAATAAAGAGAGAATACTTTGGAAATTCTATAATTTACATGGGGGGATAGGAGTAGCACATTACTTGCTGATTCAATAAAGTGGCTTCCAACCCAGATAAAATATATTTCTCAACAACTCAAGACTGGAATTAATGTCTAATGAACTTCATTCCATAGGGGAAGTCCCATTGACCATCACTAATGGGTATCTATTTAGTGTTGTTTTGATAGTTAATAAAGGATAACTGTAAGAATTTGTAATCAATGGATATTGGCAAAAGAAGTATCTCAACAATATGATACTATTACTAGCGGAAAATATCACACTACTCAAACCCTCCAACTAATGAACTATTAGGCTATACCAAACCAGGTGAATATAATTGAAATGATATTATTTGACCCATGAAAACCTGAGTACACCCAAAAAACACTAAATTTCATCCAACTAAACTAAAATAAGTAGAATTGAACTATAGTCAATGTAACTAAACGAAATTTTATACTAATAATAAAAAATTCACTTAGTGAACAATTCTCATTAACTTAATAACACCTATCTATATAGTATTCTGTTGTCATTCATATTACGATTCTCATATAGATTCGTGTGTCAGTTATGGTTTTATATAAACTGAACAATTATCATTTACATAAATATATTTTCGATTAAACTTCAATCTTATTGAATTGCCTTCATGAAATGACTTATTACAATTTTGATTTACAGAATTTATAGAAGTTTGATGTATGAAACTGATCGGATCTCAAGTGATTTTCAAAACAATTTGGATAGATATTTATATTTCTCATTTGAAAATGATTCAGATAGTGGTCACATACACTTCCCCTGTTATAATTGTGTTGCAAGACGTTGGTTGATCTGTGAAAAGGTTACATACCATATAACCAAATATGGTTTTAAAAAAACTACTATGTGTGGTATTATAATGGGGAGAAAATGTAATCTCAAATTTATGTTGATCCGAATGAGAAGACTAGATTTGGGAATTTTTTATATGACTAGTTTCAATTTATTCTTAATCAAGAGAGGGAAAGGATACTGACAAAAGAAGACATTGATACGAGCACACATGATTCATCTAATGAAAATGATGTTGTTGAATGGGTGAAAAAATTTAATGATGCTTCCACGATGCTAGTATATCAGCACTGTAGTAAAATGAAAAAGTTGTAATTTCTAATCAGCTTACATTATGGGAAAACCATGTACGGGATTTCTAATACTACCATCAATTACATTTTTACCTTCTTGACGGACATACTTCCATATGATGCAGATGTTCCCTCAAACCACTAAATGTCATGGAAGTTAGTCGAAGAACATGAATTTTCAAAAAACAAATTTCATGATTGCACAAAATATTTCATCTTATTCTTGGAGGAAACTATTGAAATAAATGATTCTATAAAATGTGGAACATCACAATGGAATCCAGAAGCGGATGGAACACCATCTCGTATGACACAGAATGTAATGAGGCAGTTTCCATTGAACCCCAGAATACATAATGTTTTCATATCTGATGATATATCATTGAAATTGAGATGGAAAAATATTGAGATAACGAATGATAATGAATAGTTGGTTCACCCTATAGGTGGATTTTCATCGAAAATATTTGATGCTCGATATCCTGATTTTACAGCTGATGTGCGTAATGTGAGGATGGGTCTTTCGTATGATGGTTTTAATCCATTGGGGAATATTCTGACTTCATAAATCACATGGCTAGTTTTCATAAACATTTATAAACATCCCCCATGGCTGTGTATGAAAAAACATTTCAATTTCATGAGTATACTCATATCTGGCCCTTCTGATCCCAAAAATGATATAGATGTATACATTCAACCTTTAGTAAATGAGTTTAAACTTATTTGGTATGTTGTGGTATGAAAATATGATTGATGTTAGAAATAGATATTTCATATGCATGTTGCGCTTATATGGACAATCCATGATTTTTCTACTTTTTCAATGATTTCTTGATGGAGCATGAAAAGAAAACTACTATGTCCAATTTGTATGAAGAATAATAAATCCGAAAGACTAAAATATTGATGTATTTTTAGTTTTGTGGGATATAGACTATTCTTGCAAATGGACCGTCCATGTAGAGATAATCGTCAATTATTAGACAATACCATGGAGACCGATGATCCACCTCAACGTAAGTCTGGAACTGAAGTGCTTAATGGATTGAAATATTTTAGTTTCTTATTAGGGAAGGGTCAAATGAAATCTAGAAATAGGAAAAATGTTTCTAATGATATGTATTACAATCGGAGGAAAATGAGTATCATCTTTAAGTTGCCTTATTGGTCCACCAATTTTTTTGTAATTTCTTAGATGTAAGGCACATTGAAAAGAATATCAATGAAATGTTTCTTTATATTCTTATAAATGTCAAGGTAAATACAAATGAAGATTTATGATCTTGGCATGACATGGTGGATTAAGGGATCAGACAAAAATTGAATCCTGTGTGTATCAGTGAAAATAAATGGAAATTTCTATGTTCTTCTTATGTGATGACACCTATAGAAAGATATCAATTTTAGGTAGTAATAGAGACTATTAAAGTTCCTTATGTCTATTCAAGCAATATATAGAAATAGGTCAATAGAAGAGAGTTAAGGAAGAAATATTTGAATACTCAGGATTGTCTAGTCCTTCTACATGAGTTGATTCCAATAACAATCTATCATCTTTTTCCAGTAATGTAAGGGTGTCAATTATTCAGTTGTCCCATTTTTTAGAGATATTTGTTATAAGAAATTTCCCAAATATTACATAAAAATTTGTTTTCAGTGACACCATTAATGTTTTTTTGAGTTAGAGAAAATATTTCCTCCATCATTTTTCCCATGCATGTTGCATTTGATTGCGCACATTATAACCAAAATACTTCATGGAGGACCTGTTTTATTCATTGTATGTATCCAACTGAAGGAAATATGTACACATTAAAATCATATGTATGGAACAGGAATCATTCTGAAGGTTCTATCATGAATGATTACTTGACTCAGGAATGTATGGATTTCATCTCAATGTATTTGTCTGATCTTACTATGGGAATGAGCATACAAATGATTAATAAAGAAGAATTGTATGAGAGTATTTAACCTAAATTCCATTACATCCTCAAACATGTGTAATTCATGGATCATATACATTGAAAAAATTAAGTAATAAAGAGTGGGAGATGGAACATCTCACAGTGTTGATCCACTGTGATTTGTTTAATGATTACATCTAGTATGTAAATTGAACATGTATATATTATGTTATCTCTTATAATTGTACATATATGTTATAACTATTTCAATTTTTAAATACAGGGAACATAAAAAATGATAAACAGAAATCATCGTTATTTTTCTTTGAGAATGAGAGAGAATTTTCATATAAAAGAGTTTTCTACTTGGCTGAAATTTAAGGTAGAAATATTAATGTAATAAATAAATAAAACAAATATTTAATTATGTTTAATATTTATTTATATTTCAGGTATTGATTTTGCCTACTGACACATTCTTTGAGGAAATAACTGCTTTGGGTGTTGGTCCAAATACCTTGGTGGGGAATGTAAATCAATTTTGATCAATGGGTATAGATTTATTATCATTGAATGTGAAAGGAACATGAGAACAAAACATGATGATGTTATGCTAACAGCCACAATAGATTGTTAGGCCAATGCATCAGATAATTGACCTCGTTTTGGAAATATATCTTATTATGGAGTCATTGAAATAATAGTAATATTGGATTTTTACTCTCATGGTCTAGTCATAATGATGAAATTCCAGTGGTTGGATTCGATGACGAGGCAGTGAACATTTATTGATGATTGTGGATTTCTAGTTTTTGAAATGTCTCATACACTTGATATCAATAAACCATATGTATTGGAATTAATGGTGAAATTGGTTTTTTATGTCAAAGATCGTCTTCGATATGGATTTGGTGTCATTGTGGATGTAATACTAATATATTTTTTGTGATGGAGATGATTAAATTGGCACCATCCTTGGTCCCATTGGCCCTGATCCATTTAATACTTATGATGACTCCAATACATCAATTGTTAGAGTTGATTGTGAACATGAAGTTGTGGTGGGAAATGTATAGAATAATTCTTCTATGTTCTCAGTTTTATTGGTTTAGCTCAACTTGAGTTGATGAGGTTTGTGCTATAAAAATTGCTTTACTATTGATTAAAAATATTTTGTATCCAACTAGACCTTCATGTGAATTTTCAATATTTACTAATTGTGGCTTTCTTTGAGTTTTATTTTATAATATTTAATTGAATTATATTCATACCTACAAAATCAAACAGAACTAAAACAGTTAAATTGTAACAAATGACTAAATGTATTCAATCAGACATATAAACTAATTCATATTAAAATCAAAACCAATGAAAAAATGACCTAACCCAAAAATAGCTAAATTACCTAACTGAAAATATTAATTAATGACCAAAGACAAATAATCCGTGTGTCAAATTTTTTATGGTTATATAGTATTCATCCTTTTATAATTATTTCCATATTTTTTTCAAATAAATGAAATGAAACCATATGATGAGAAGCGAATAAAAAAGATAATAGATAACAATCGCCAAATGGATGAGATGGGTATTCCCCCATTGGTGCATGTTGATAGTATTTTATTTCAAATATATATATATATATATATATACAAATAACAGAAAATGTCATGTGATTAATTTTTTTTAAAACATTTATATAGGATCCACCACTTAGGCACCAGTTATTCGACGAGTAGCCTAAGAGTGGTCCCAGTACTCCGGCTTGTGGTTCAAGGGGGTAGGGGTACGAGAGGTCGGCACTCCAATTGGAATACCTATTTAGACCCTTCACCTCCCATGTTTGCACCACCCATTACATCTGAGCCTCCTCACCCATTTATATTGTATCCCATGATGATTCTCACTCCTCATCCATATTATGAAGTTGGTCAGCTAGACATGCCATCTTCTTTACCATATACATCTTTTTCTTAAAGCATCTACTTTCCTTCTTCAAATCCTAATTTGACATAGTCTTTGCTTATGGAGAATACACTAGGACCCACTTCACTGGTATAGAGAGATGTTCCTTTAGTGTAAATGGATCCATAGGCACCCATTGAGCAGACTACCGCTATATCTTATAGAACCCTAATAATTTTATTTACCATATATGTTTTTCATTATAACATTTATTAATATAATATTTTTTTTTCTTTCATTACAGATACATCTAATGATAGTCCAGATAAGGTATTGGACCTCTTCATGTACTATTTGTAGTGCCACCGAGTTCAAAAAGGATAAGGAATGGGTAGAACATTCTGAAAAAAGTGCCACACAGGTGGGTGAGCAGTTTATTAGAGAAAACAATAAATATATGAAACTTATAAAAGTTTTATGTCCATCACTTCCGCCAGAGGAAATAACATCTTTTGATGAATATATGTTCTGGATTCATTCAATATATAGTGCACTAGGAGATAGCTCTGGTGGTGGTTAAGACGAATTCGTTCTTGATGATGACGATGGTGAGGAAGAGGATGAAGAAGATGATGATGTCGAGGCCGAGGGAGAGGCAAAGGATGAGGATGAGGCCGAAGGAGAGGCAGAGGCAGAGGAAGAGGATGAGGGCGAGAATTAGGCTAAGTATGAGGTCGATGATGAGGATGGGGGTACGGATGAGGATGAGGATAAGGCTGATAATGAAGGTGTTGATAGTGATAGTGATGGTTTTGAGGGAAAATTGATCTGTTATCTTTTTTACTAATATTAATAACATTTTATGTTTGCTAATTTTATATGGTTGAATATATGTGTGATTAATTATGTCACATTATGGTTGTATCCTAATTTTTTATCTATAATTTGATTCTATAAATTTACTTTTTTCATGGTATCAAAGCTATTTTATAACCCTACCCATCCTTATCCATGACACCCACCCCAAAACACCACCCTCCCTGCCAAAACCACTCATGTCCATGGACCCACTTAGTATCACCGTCCATTTTATCTCCTTACCACCCTCTCATAGTTCCAAGACATCTTTTCAAGGAAATGCTGGTGTGCACTATTCCACTACTCATGGAATTGGCTATTTAAGTGGCCATAGTTTCATTTTGAATTATGTATTGTATATTTTATTGTTTTCAATGTAATTGCAGATGGATGTCATTTTGTTTTCAATTGGAGATCATTTTTATATTTTATTTTTTGTTGAATTTAATCATATTATATATTTTATATAGTATTAGTGTCATTTTTAGTTTTTTATTGTCTTAGTTCGTGTATTTTGGTTTTTAATTGTAGGTAATTGTATTGGAGAGGCATCTTTTCACTATTGTCTGAAATTGGAGAAAATTATCCCAATAGTTTAGAAACCATAGGTATAGATATGAAAATAATATTTTACAAACAATTTAATTAGAACCATTGGTTAAACTCTATAACAATAGTTTCAAAACCATTGGTATAGAGTTAAAAATTAACATATACCAACGGTATTAAGCCATTGGTAAAGATATATTCCAATGGTTTTTAGGAACTGTTGGAATATGGTAAAAATAGTGTTATATACCAATGGTTAGTGAATAATTGTTGGTATGGAGCTATCCCCACACCTCAATAGCTAACGGTTTGGAAAACCATTGGTATAGGGTATACCAACGGTTTACCAGCTTTCCCCAATAATTTGAAACCATTGGTATAGCCTATGTTTTTTGTAGTGAAGAGATTTAGTGGTGTGGGAGTAATAATTAAGCGTTGTGGTGGGAGGAAAGTTTTGGTGGATATACTCAACCTTCATCATGGGGTATAATCATGTGAAGGGAGAAATTTATATCTCAAGTTACGTTCGATATTGTATAAAGTTCTGGTATTATAACCACGAATTATAAAATGTTTATTCCACTTTTATTTGTTTAAATTCTTTCCATCATATATGATGATGTATCCTTATATGTGTGTAGTATAAGTCTATCCCGTAAGTAAGATTGATGGTCAAGTATTTTAGATTTCACCAATTTCACCCGATATAGTTAGATCCGGCCCTCAGATAGTTTCCCTCGCCTTTTCAGGATTTTTATATTATAATCCACCTATTTCTCATTCTTTAGTAATAATGTTTTCTATTGGTGTTATCACTATAAATGTTGGTCTACAGTGGACTGAAGCATGTTATATCTCTATTATTTACTTTTGATACACAACATTTTTCTTGAATCTATATTTCCCATTGCAATTAATTATTAATCACATTTCATATACAAAATCATGAACCCAATCTCTCGATTAGTGGATCTTGGCTATTATATAGAGACTACCACCTCAACATAGTTCCTAAAAATCGGTGTCATAGCCACCCAATCAAGAATAATCAGATTAACGAAATTTTCTATTAAAAAATTTGATGGGGATAATGATTTTAACGTATGTAAGATAAAGATGAATTCAATGGTAATCCAAAATGATTTCATTGATTCCTTATGAGGTCCTAAAAAAAAAGTGGTCACATTGTCAACCGATGGATAGTCTTCTACCATCGAAGTTTATGTCCCTAATGATGTACTTATAAAGGATCCCAGTTTAGTGATTGTGTCTTTAAGAGATAAATTTCATCATGAGATTTCTTATGAATCCACTACTTCCCAAATCTAGTCTAATCATGAAACAATATATATGAAAAAGACATTAGTACGCTGGATACATAAAGAGATTTGATTTTATAACTTTCATATGAGTCCTAGAACTTTAGTTAGGACTCATATCAAATATTTTAATAAAATAATTCATAAAATTTATAATATAAAATTAATTTTTTAGGATAATAATTTGACTGTAAAAATGTTAATAAAATTAGATGAATCTAATAATTTAATTAAAGACTCAATGATGTATGTTCAGGATTCTTTAAACATAGAAGATGTTAATTATTTCTTGTAATATAATGAAATTCTTAAGAATAATCCCTATTATATTAAGCTAAAATATGAGGGGATTAATGTTAGAGGTAGTCTTGAGGAGAGAGTTAAAAGGTGAGGTAAAGGCTAGACTAGAAGATTATTAGTGACTATGGGTAAAAAATAAATTATTTTCATAGTAAATAACAAGGCCGCATTAGACGATGAGTAAATGCTAGTTCAAAATGGTTTAATTAACTAAGAAAACAAGTAATATTAAATGTTGAATCCTAGGATAGTATTTTATTTTGTGAATATTGTGTTCGTGAGAAGTCCAAACGTGACAGTTTTAAAAGGTCTATATATAGAGTTAAAACCTCCTTAGAATATATATATTATGATTTGTAGGACCCCACAAGAAATTGCTTCCCATAGAGGTAGGAAATAGTATGATACCTTTACATAAACCTATTCATGGAAGGTATGTATTTACATAATCAAGAAAAAATATGAAACATTTGAAGCCTTTAATGTTTTGAAGTATAGTGTTGAAAGTGAATCTAGAAATAAACTCAAACCCATTAGGACAGAAAATGGTCTATAGTATTTTTTCAATAAATTTATACATTGTTTTAGTTTTTGAGGTATTCATAGACATAGAACTATTTTGGATACCACAAAATAGAATGTCTTTATAGAGAGGATGAATTAGAAGGATTTAGAAATATTGGGAAACATTCCCTCATATTATCATCTTTTTATGTCCTCTTAGATATTTTTGTCTAATCAATAGATGCCCCTCTTGTTCCATGTATTTAAAAACCCTTGAATAGATATGGAATATTCACCCTTGAGTTTATGACATTTATAATTTTTTGTTATACTGACTATTCTCACATCAGGGCTAATAAACTCAAACCGAGGTCTTTAAAATATATCATTATGGGTCACCTACATGGTGTTAAAGGGTATAATATTTGGGCATATAAGACTGGTTTTTAGATATATATATATATATATATTATCATCCAAGATGTTATTTTACCTGGGAATTCTACTTCTAAATTAAAGGAATCTGATCCTATCAAGTTTGTACCAGCTAAACTTATAGGGGTTGAGGTTATATTAGTGCCTAAATTTGAACATGAACTCAGGGATCCCTGTACTAATCCACCCCAATAGAATCACAATGAACCAACACCTATTAGTGAGTTTGAATCTATGTCTGATGGTGAGAGATATAGTGACATGAGAGACTATCATTTGATTCAAGATAGGGCTCAAAGAACTATTAGGCCTCTACCCTGGTTTACCAAGGCGAATTTCAATAACTATTAATTTAATATAATCTTTATCCTAGGTAGTGTAGAACCCCAACGTTTTAAACAAGATTTTATGTATGATTAATCTAACCAGTGGCTTGTTTCCATAAAGGATAAAATGGACTTCCTTATTAAAAACAAAATATGGATAATTAATAATAAACATAATAAGGAAAAAAATTGGATAATTAAAATGGATTTTCAATAAGAAATAAGAAAATAGTGATGAAAAAAATTTAAAGATTCACCTGTTACATAGGGATACCACCAACATGAATGAATTCACTATAGGTATATATTTTTTCACATGTTGTCAAGATTTCCACAATTATATTATTGTTAAATTTTTATGCAAAAAATGACCATCGTACTAAATTGTTGGATGATAAAACTGCATTCTTACATGATAAGTTGGATGAACAGATTTATATGAAATGGCCTGATGAATTTTCAAAAGATTCTAAAATAAATCATGTGTTTCATTTAAGAAAATCCATGTATGTACTTAGGTAATCATTTAGACAATTGCATAAGAAGTTTTATTCTAGTATGCTTAAAAATGATTTTATTGGGATTAAATATGATTCTTGTGTTTATTTTTAATTTTTAATGTGTTATTTTTTTATATATGGGGATGATATACTTATAATTTTCAAAGAAATCTGGTTGATAAATCAAATGAAAAAAAACAATTACATAATTCTTTTGAAATGAGATATTTATAAAAATAAAATAATTTTTTTTGTATTTAAATCATGGGGGATTAAAATTATAGGGTATCGAACATCTCCAAATATTCTTATATTTGTAAGTTTCTATAAAGTTATTTGATAGATAATTTGAAACCTATTAGTTTACCTTGAGGGAGGAACTTCATGTTATCATTTTTCCTAATCATAATTATAATAATGATTTTATGAGTAAAATTCTTAATAAAAACATATTATGTAGCCTCATGTATGACATGATATTCTCTCTTCCATATATAGCCATTTTATTTTGTACCTTGATTAGTTTTATGGGAAATCCTTGAAAGCCCCATTCACATGAATTAAATTGGATACCCAGGTATGCATCCATGTATTCATATTTGTGTGTGTTATTGAAAAAATTGATTCTTACTGTCTATATGTTGTTGGATTTTTTGATTTCGAAAATGCTTCAAATTTAAAAACAAAAAATATAAAACTAGGTTATGTATTCTTAGGAAAATTGATTTTTTATTTCTCTAGTTAATGTTTTGTATTTAGGTGTAGTTATTGAATTTTCATGTATGCATTTTTTTTGTTTTCAATCAATTACATTCATATTTATTCTTGCAAATATAATTTCATATTTTTCAATTTATAATGCACCTGTTTTCTTTACCATGTAGTTAGATCCTATATAATGATGTCCTATTGCATAAGGGTGACTAATCTATTGAATAAGGGTACACCTGGTTGGAATATGGGTACTTATATTTCCAAAAGGTTTGTTTCCCCTTATATAAGTGTATATTGACTATTGCATATGGGTAATCATATTGACGTATTGGTAACCTCATTACCTGCATAAGGGTACTCTTGACTCATGGAAGGGTAATACTTAGCCTGCATAAGGAAAATACTTTGTGTCATAAGGGTACTTCATGTTTCACATAAAGGAAAACATACTCACATAATGGTATACCTACACATGCAAGGGTATTTATCTTCTCATATAAGGGTATCCTTCTCTGACTTAAGGGTAGTACCTTTCTTGTATAAGGGTAAGCCTACACAAGTGTAATAATGTGTTTGTGTAAATTTAATGTTCAGTCATGTATGTGTAATCCAATCTCTTTTAATAGCCAAACCATATATTTATTTTGGATCATCCACATGGTCTACATTTTTATTTTTTTTCTAAATCACCATCACCTCGTATACCATCATGATTTCACCATGGGTTTCATTATCTGTATTCATTCAATGTGTTTTGAGGGAGGTTGCTAATTCCTCTAATGATAAATACCAAGACTAGTTCTTGGTCGAGATCCCATCCAAGGTTCTTAAATTCCACAAAATTGGATCATCTTCATCATAACCAAATTATTCTTGGGTTTTGGTAGAGAGATGTAGATATATTCTTCCTTCTCCATGAGGCATTATCATGTGAAGGAATACTTGGAGTTCTCAGGTTCATTTGGGCTTCTTCTTGGTTCTAGTATTATAACATGGTATTGTAGGAATTCTGATCTAATTTTCATTGTTTGAGATTTTACTTCTATGTATGATGTTGTACCTTTCAATTCATGCACATAGCATGAGTCTATCTAGGAAGTTGGATTTCTAGCACCTCATATCAGATTTTACTAATGTAATATGGTCTAGTTAAATATGATCCTTGGATAGATACTAATGTCCATTCTACTATCATGTCCAATAATCTACTCTATTTTCTTTTCTTTGGTAAATAATGTTTTTAGGTGATGTTATTTCCTTGCACTTAGGTCCATAGTGAAATGAACCACATTATATCATTATGATCATTACCTTTCTTACAAAACATTTAACTTGAATATATATTTACCATTAGTTTTAATTGTTAATAAAATTGCCTATAAAAAATATGAACTTTCTAACAAAATTAGTGGATTTTTTCTATTTCACATTGACTACTACATCAACATACCTCTTAAAACTAGTGTGAAAATAAAGATTAATAAGAGGGCTTGGTCATGGGGAGAATCAACATCGCTCATCAAGAATCACATGTCATTTTCATGACCTCTACCTCATTTCTATAAAACTTATGGTTTCCAAAAATACTTCATAAAACATACTCAAATATTTCATAAGATACAAGTGGTATCATATTTGACACATTTTTAATATAAAATTATTTATTATTCATTGATTTGTTTACATGAATTTTTTATTTCTTTTACTTTGGATTGAGTCCTTTTAATATTTAAACATCATTATATCTTCCCTTATTTTCTCCCTCTAACATAACTAGATATAACATTATGATTAAAATGAAGAAACATCCAAAAACACCATCTATAGGTGATAAAGGTTCTTCCCAGATGAAACCGGAGTATATAGTGTTTACTAACAAAATACACATTGTGTATAATTATTTATCTCATATATATCACTATATCTATTTCAATCCAATGAAATCATTCCTAAGATCTCATAATATCATATCAGTGTATAGATATTGATAGGCTATCTGTAAGAACACTATTTTTGGCTACAAAGAACTTTGGAATATTCTTGATGTTATTCCAGAGCAGCACCTTTAGACCGCGTGCAATTCCGAGCCCCGGAGAGGCCGGAATTAAATTTTAAGTGCATTCACACTGGAACCGCCAAATAAATAGGATAACTCATGAACGGTGATCCAAATTAGATATTCGAGTGTATGGATGGGTCTGGAATGGGGTGTTGACCCTAGGAAAAACATCAAACCTATCGGCGCAGGATTTTTGGACCCCTCGCTCGCTTTTGGAACGTTAAACGGATAAATTAATTAATTTATTTATTCGTTTAATGGTGAAACGCTATTATCTCTTAAACAGTGGCTCGGATTGGCAAACTAAGGGCACCGTTGAGTTCGGAGAGTGCCGTGTAACCTAGGAAGGGTATATGTTTTGTGGGCGTGGGCCGTTTGTGAAAAATGGCCCCATGGGCGTTTTCGTAATTTAGTGACTCCAGACGTTAAATTTTATAACATCCAAACGGAAGCTTAGAATCAAATTCTGAGACCTTTTTTGTGCTCAGGAGGTGGTTTTTACCCTATGGGAGGCTTAACCTCGACCCCGTCGGGCGTTTTGGATGCAGGTCTTTTCGGGGGTTTTAAATTAATTAAATTGTTAATTAATTTATTTGAACTCTCCCCTCCTCCATTCATCCCCATTGAACCCCCTATCAAAACCGTCTCCCCTCTCCTCCTCCATCTCCAGAGAGGCGGTCCGGCGAGGCGACTTCGGTGAGGTGCGGTGATTCCGGCGGATCGACGCGAAGCTCCGAGCGAAGCCCAGTAAGGTAGGAGGTTTCGTTTTCAGTTTTGAATTTCCCCACATATTTTGATCTCAAATTGTTGTGTCGAATTTCTGCCCGATTGTTGATTTGAGCCCATGATCGCGTAGTGTGTTATCTGGGGTTTCCGACGCTTATTACGGATTTTAATTCCTATCTCCGAGCCTTCCATAGTGGTTCAGCGAAGATACATGGGTTTTGGTGGTTTTCTGGCCGGACCGGCGGTTTCCGGTGGTTTTGGGGCGTTCCAGCGAGGTATCGCGACGGTCCGGCGAACCAGCGTGGTGGTGCGGCATCCCGACGGTGGTCCAGGTCTTCAGCGCGGTGGCCGGGCGGAGCGGCTCCTACAGGCAGCTGGCGCGCGGCGGCGGCAGGCGGTGAGGCCGGGGGTCCCAGGCGGGGGCGTCGGTGTAGGGCAAAGGGGAGGGGGCCGACAGGTGAGCGGCCCCGTGCGGCGCGACTGCGACCCGCATAATGTGGGTTACTGCGGGAAAGAATAGGGACCAACCATAATGGTTGGTCGGTGGTGGCAGGATGCAGCCAGCTGGCCGCGGCGGAGCGAACCGAACCCGCGGCCGGGCCGCGGGCCAGTCCGGCCTAGGGGGGTTTCCCCCTATGGAATTTCTGTCGCCCGTAGCTTTCGCTACGAGCGTCTGTTTTGCATGCTGTCAACGACAGCATGGACCGCGCGTTGAGGAGAACACTTTGACATGGTTTCAGGAATTTTTAACTCCCGAAACGAGGGGCCTTGGTGGTGCGACACGTACGTCGAGGGGATTGACGTCATTGCGGGAATCTTGTTTTGAGCGGCACAGACACATCAGACGTCTACTTTGAGTGCTGTCATTTGAGTTGGGACCCCGAAATCGGGGAGACGTTTTCCAGGGTGGTTTCGGGCATTGAAGTCGGAGTTGGGTCGTTGGCCCCACTGTTGTCTTTCGAGCTGCGTGCAGCGTTTCACGCCTTTCTCACCGGGCGTCCGGTCGCAGCGTGCGAGCAGGCGATTCTGGATGTTTTTTTGAGGGGATTGAAATGGCGCAATCCGCACGCTTTAATTTTGCACGATAGTGCGGGGCCCACGAGGGCCGTTTGGGCGTCGATGGTGGTTTTCCATTTTTATCACCGGGCAAACGTTTTGGACAAGTGATTATTCCATCTTGTGTGCTTTTTCGAGAGGATCACAGCGGTGTGATCCGTTCGTTGTGTTTCGGGACTGGGTTTCGGGTCCAATGTAGCACCGCTCCTGTGCGGTGCGCCGAAATGCATCTTTTTCTCCGGATTTCTGTTGCGCTCAAGTGAGCAGTCTTTTTTACGTGTTTTCACGAGGGGATCACAATGGTGCGATACGCCCGACTTTTTTCGGGGCCGAGGATCTAGATCACGGGACGCCATTCGGGCGTGAGGTAGTGTTGGTGAATTTTCCGTCGGATATCCATTGGAGGCGAGTAAGTAGTCGATCTCGCGTGTTTTTCCGCAAGGATTACAACGGTGCGATCCATTTGATTGTGTGAAGCCTCTTGTGTGATAAAATTAAATGTGAAAGGCTCTCTGATGGTGGTTCTTCTCGTCGTGTTTGCAGAGAACCCTTGGCGTGTGATCGCGTGCACTCCCGTGTGTGTGAAGAGATTTGGTTGGTTGTACCTCAGCTGATAAGTGGCAGGTTTGAGTTGTTACGTCACGCCTTCACGTTGACGTTGGGTGCCGTGTGCATGATATCCTATGGGCTGGAACGTGGTATAATCTGGGAGTATATGAGAAATCTTGGAGGTACATGTGGTTGTTTGTACCTGAGGACGTTTGTGCACTCAGTTGGGGTTGACTTGGGGCCACACGTCGTGTGGGCCCCATGTGCATGCCATGTTCTTCTTTATATACTTTTGACCTCTGTGCTCGTTTGTTTGACCAGTAGGGTAGATTTTCCCCTAGCCTGGTGCTCTTTTCTCTGACCATGAGGGTTGAGTGGTATCCCCCTAGTCTTGTTCTCGATGGTTTGGCCAGCAGAGATGGTTTGGTTCCTCTGCTTTCTCAGTTGTGAGGGGTTTCAGTACCGTTCCCCTTTCACCAGACTGCGGCACTTTTTGTGACTATGGATTTTTGTGTAGTGTGGGTGTTTTCCCCACTTTATGGGATGAGTTGTCTCAGTCCGCTTCGACAGTGACTCAGCAGATTGGAGCGTGATCGCCTTGGGAGGCCTGGAGAGTTTCTCCCGTTCTTTCGTGACCCCTGGTAGAGTTCTTGTGGATTCAGTGTGACCAACACTTTACGCGGGCACCAATCCTCTACCCATGAGGTTTTTTCATGAGGGCTGAGGTTCTTCCAGTAGGGCTGAGGTTGTTTCAGAAGGGCTGAGGTTGTTCCAGCAGGGCTAAGGTTGTTCAAGCAGGGCTGAGGTTGTTTACATCATGGCTGATGTTGTTTCCAGTAGGGCTGAGGTTTTTTTGAGCAGGGCTCTCCAGTGGGTTACCATGTAGCAGGGATGGCCAGTACAGCGGTGTTCACCGAGCAGTACCATCCAGTAGGGATTGTCAGTGCAGTTCCGAGCATACCTCCAATGGGGCTGGCCAGTGGTCCCCGATGTCGGGCTTACCTCCAGCTGGGCTGGGCAGTGGTCCATGATGTAGGGCTTACCACCAGCTAGGCTGGGCAGTGGTCCCCGATGACGGTCTTAACCCCAGCTGGGCTGGGCAGTGGTACTCGATGTCAGGTTACCTCCAGCTAGGCTGGGTAGTGGTCATGTCGCCGACTTTAGCCGGGTCTCCCTCAATTGGATTACCCTGTTACAGGACTGGGCTGTGTGGCACCCATCGACTTTCCAGGTCTCCTTGTAGTGGGAACCCGTCGACTTCCAGGGACCATCTAGTGGGGATGGGAAGGGGGTCTCCTGTCGACTTTGATAAGACCTCTCAACTGTGGGGCAATGAAAAGTTGTGGTTGACATTCCCCCAGAACTCTCAAGTACGAGGAGGGCTTTCCCCCAACGAGACGCGTCTTTGTGATGCGACCTAAAACCATTCGGGTGAGTCAGTGCCGCCCAAAGAAAATAGTGTCGAGGTGAAGTGATTGTGACCTTGACTTGTAATTCGGGGCAGACGTGCTGGATGCTGGGCATCGATGGTGTTACTTCTGGGACTGTTGGCGACTCATTTTCTTGGGCTGAGCTACGGGGCGGAGATCCACTTACGACGTTGTTCGGGCTTCTTGATTGAGCATAAGGATATGTATATAACTTTTTTCCGGTACCCACTTCTTGGGTTTGGTTACTCTCCTTCCAGGGGAGGCGAAGACGTGCAGGGTTTGCCACGTGCTTTCTGTGTCTAGTTTCTCATGGTTGGACCAGTATTCTCTCCTGCTATAGGTAGCGAAGTCTCGACGGGAAGTTCATCTTCTCACCATTTCCAACTCCTTGTGTCTGGACGAGTTTACCTTATTTCCTCTTGTTGGGTTGAGCTGGACTCTTTAAGATACTCCTTACTGCACTCTCGATTGTACTCCTTTACTTTTCCCTGTTCGATCTACTGCTCACCCTTCGATACCTCCTTTATTTCTCCCTCGAGCCTTCGGGGTATCCTACTGAGTATTTTTATACTCACCCCTGTTTGGGCTTTTCCCGCACTTGGTGTGCTCTTTCTGGCGACGGACAGGTTGATCGTGACTTCAGTGGAGCTTAGGAGTTCAAGAGCTTGGACCGCGTGCAGTGGTCATGGTTAGGTCCCAGGTGGGGGACCCCTTCCGTCTATTTTTCTTTTGTTTACCTATTGTCGGGTTGTGGCACTTTTTGGGTTGGGTGCGTGATTTTCTCCTTTTCTTTTCAGATTACTTTCAGCTTGTACTTTGTACTTTTTAGAGGTCGATGCACATTTGTGGTTTTTATAAAGCAGTTGCTCTTTTACTATGCATGTATTTTCTTTTACTCTACACTTTTTAATTGAGAGTGTTGTGTGTGTGTGTACATGTTCTTAGGGAATGGCCTCCCCGAGTTGTTGTGTCTTCGGCGCTGGTCTCCAGCCCCTGGCCTATGGAGGCGGGCTTGGGGTAGTTGCGGCTTCAGCCCGGGTAGGGTCGGGTCGTGAAAAAATGGCATCAGAGGTGGTTTGTTCCGTGGGATGCTGTTCAGACGACCCTAAAAGAGGAATTTGTTGGGATTTAGGGAAACAGTGTTAACATGTCTCGAGAGTGGCTCTCAGGCCAGAGAGTCCAATGATGGTGTTGCGGCCAACGTATCCATTCACCAGGACCCTGATAACCCACTTGTCGACTCGGCATGCTGAGACAATTGTTGTAGGGAAAAAATATTGGTTTGTGCATCACATAGGATTGAGTCTTTGACTGTCCTTCTTGAGACAGCTCCCCATCGTTGTTGTTATTGGTATATACATATATGCTCATTTGATCGCGAAACTCCTTGATAATATTCAGGTTGTCTCCAGGAAGACATCTAGCCAGGTTACCAGCTTTGGTTCGTGACAATGACCCTGTAAGCTATGAGGCGACAGTCGAAAACCCATCATGTGAGCCCCTTTCTCCGGGTGGGACGGTAGCAGCACCCCCACCTGTTGAGCAGCAGACAGCTTTAGCAGAGCAGATGGGGCTTGAGCGCAGGTTTAGCGCACTCCGTGAGTTCCAGTGGCAGAGACCGCTGGGGTTCAGTGGTGAGCCAGACCCTCATGCAGCAGAGGCTTGGCACGAGGTAGTGGTTAGCCTTTTCTGGCTTGTGCAGACGGCGACAGATCAAAGAGTGGCTTTGGCATCCAGCCTTTTTTGTGGATCATATTGGCGTTGGTGGAGTCTGGTGAATCGGTTTCTTGACGAGTCGTCTCTTTCGTGGGGCAACGTTCAGTTGTTGTTTTATGAGGAGTTTTTCCCCTCCTTCTTGCACTCCGTTCGGATTCAGGAGCTCCTGCAGTTTCCGCAGGGAGGGATGGCGGTGGCCGAGTATGCGGCTAGTTTTGCAGACCGTGCACGCTCTTACCCGGACTTGGTCCATAATGACAACATCCGAGCACGGAAGTTTGAGCAGGGTCTCCACCGATAGATTCATGCTTTCATAGTACCCTTAGTCACTTCCATATATGTCGGGGTTCTAGAGCAGGCACTGGTGACAGAGAGCTTCCTATCACATTCTGGAGTTGGTGGTGGCAGTAGGCACGTTGGAGCCGAGGCATCTGCTGCAACTAGCGGGAGCCGGCAAGCAAGACACCAAAGTGGAACCGGAGGGCACCAGTGCAGCCCAGAGAGATTCAGTGCTATGCTTGTGATGGGTGAGGCCACATGGCACGAGACTGCCCGACCAAAGTTACTGAGAGCTTGGGGCAGGCAGCCAGCACACCACCACGATAGAGGCAGTGCCGTGATCGGAGTAGTACTCAGGGAGGTGGTGCTAGCAGAGGAGCGTGAGGAGCTGGAGGAGGGAGACGACATTACGAGGTCTTCCCATCACAATCTGGTGGTCCACATCAGGCTCCGGGAGATGATAGATGGGACCACGGAGAGACGCGAGCCTTGGGTGTCTACGACCCTGTAGAGCATGAGGTGTTAAGAGGTACCCTCTATGGCTCTTCTACCTTTTTGCAGTAGAATTGTTAGACTCTGTGTGTGGAATGCTTTCCTCCCTGCTCCTTGTTTGAGGTGTTACCAGGGTGACTCAGGGCGTCGGGTGTAACCCTTTGTTGGTATGGTTAAAGGCATGAGCCCTTTTTCTCTAGTCGATGGTGTCGACTCCTTCACTTTCTAAGCATGTAAGAGATTATGGGTTGCGAGACATCGACTGTGGAACCTTGAATGACCAGATATCCTTGGGTGTTTCACCATATGGATATTCTGAATGAGGGAATCACCGGGACTTGTTCCAGGTGTGGGCGGTGATTCCAGTCACAGCATGCGACACAGAGGTTCGACCGGGGAGGTGGGCTACCCCCGAGGGCCTTCGGGCCATTTGAGATCGTGCAATGGGATGGCGAGGTACCCTACCACCATGCCCTAACCCCAAAGTCTAGAGTGGGTGTACAATGTCGGCAAGGGCCGACCTGGTGTGAACAGATCAATCATTTGATCTGTGTGCGGTGACGCAGAGCTGTGTGTGGGTTCCTCTGGGTATGGGAAATCCAGGTGTAGGCTTAGTACCCTGTGTTTCTCCCTAGTTTTTCTTTTCGGGAAAGAAAATCTTGAAGGATGGAATTATGTAAGAACCCAGTTTTTGGCTACAAAGGACTTTGGAATATTCTTTATGTTATTCCAGAGCAGCGCCTTTAGACGGCGTGCGATTCCGAGCCCTGGAGTGGCCGGAATTAAATTTTCAGTGCGTTCACTCTGGAACCACCAAATAAATAGGATAACTCCTGAACGGTGATTCAGATCAAAGATCCATGTGTACGGATGGGTCTAGAATGGGGTGTTTACCCTAGGAACAACATAAAACTTGTCGGTGCGGGATGTTTGGACACCTCGCTCGCTTTCAGAACGTTAAATAGATAAATTAATTTATTTATTTATTCGTTTAATGGTGAAATGATAGTATCTCTTAAACGGTGGCTCGAGTTGAAAAAACGAGGTAACTATTGAGCTAGGAGCGTGTCATTTACCCTATAAAGGGAATAAGTTTCGCGGGCGCGGGCCGTTTGAGAAAAATTGCCCCAGGGGAATTTTCGTAATTTATCGGCTTCATACGTTAAATTTTATAACCTCCAAATGGAAGCTCAGAATAAAATTCTGAGACCGCCGTTGTTCTTAGGAGGTGGTGTTTACCCTAGGGGAGGCTTAACCTTGACCCCGTCGGGCGTTTCGGATGAAGGTCTTTTCGGGGGTTTTAAATTAATTAAAATGTTATTTAATTTATTTAAACTCCCCCTCCTCCCTTCATCCCCATTGAACCCCCTGACGACACCCTCTCCCCTCTCCTCCTCCATCTCCGGTGAGGCGGTCCGGAGAGGCGACTTCGGAGAGGTGCGGTGATGCCGGTGGATCGACGCGAAGCTCCGGGCGAAGCCCAGTAAGGTAGGAGGTTTCGTTTTGAGTTTTGAATTTCCCCGCATACTTTGATCTCTAATTGTTGTGTCGAATTTCTGCCCGATTCAAAATTTGAGACCATGATCAAATAGTGTGTTATCTGGGGTTTCAGACTCTTGTTGCGCATTTGAATTCTGATCTCTGAGGCGTCCGTAGCGGTCCGGCGAAGATACGCGGGTTTTGGGGGTTTTCTGGCCAGTCCGGCGGTTTTCGGTGGTTTTGGGGCGTTCCGGCGAGGTATCACGGCGGTCCGGCGAACCAGCACGGCGGTGCGGCATCCTGGGGGGTGGCCCGGGTCTTTAGCACGGTGGCCGGGCAGAGCGGCTCCGCCAGGCAGCCGACGCGCTGTGGCGGCAGGCGGTGAGGTCGGGGGTCCTAGGCGGCGGCATCGGTGTAGGACAAAGGGGAGGTGGGCCGCGAGGCGCGCGACCCCGTGCGGCGCGACCGCGACCCGCGTAATGCGGGGCACTGCGAGAAAGAACATGGATCGGGTATAAGGGCTGGTCGGTGGCGACAGGCCGTGACGGAGTGAACCGGTCCCGCGGCCGGGCCGTGAGCCGGCTGGGGGCGGACCGACCGGACAGGGCCGGTCCGGCCTCAGGGTGGTTTCCCCCTTTGGAATTTCTGTCGCCCGTAGAATTCGTTATGGGGGTCTGTTTTGCTTACCGTCAGTGGCAGCGCAGACCTCGCGTTGAGGGGAACGCTTTGAGATCGTTTCGAGATTTTTTAATTCCTGTAACGACGGGCCTCGGTGGCGCAACACGTACGTCGAGGGGATTGACTCCATTTCCGGGAATCTTTTTTTGAGCGGCGCAGACGCATCCGACGTCCACTTTGAGTGCTGTTAGTTGCGTTGGGACCCTGGTGTTGGGGTGAAGTTTTCCAGGGTGGTTTTGGGCGTTGAAGCCGGAGTTGAGGCATGGGCCCCACTGCCGTCTTTCGAGTTGTGTGCAGCGTTTCATGCCTTTCTCACTGGGCGTCCGTTCGGGGCATGCAAGCAGTCGATTCTGGATGTTTTTCCGAGTGGATTGCAACGGAAAAATCCCCCCGCTATAATTCTGCACGATGGTGCGGGGCCCACGAGGGCCATTTGGGCGTCGACGGTGATTTTCCATCTTTATCACTGGGCGACCGTTTTGGATAAAGGATTAGTCCATCTTGTGTGATTTTTCGAGAGGATCAAAACGATACGATCCGTTCATTGTGTTTCAGGACCAGGATGCGGGTCCCATGTAGCACCGCTCGTGTGCGTTGCACCAAAATGCATCTTTTTTTTTGAATATCCGTTGCGATCAAGTGAGCAGTCTTTTTGACGTGTTTTCCCGAGGGGATCGCAATGGTGTGATGCGCCCGACTGTTTTCAGGGCCGAGGCTTGGGATCACAAGATGTCGTTCAGGCGTGAGGCGGTGTCGGTGACCTTTCCGTCGGATATCCGTTGGAGGCAAGTAAGTCGTCGATCTCGTGTGTTTTTTCGCAAGGATTACAACGATGCGATCCATTTGGTTGTGTGGAGCCTCTTGCGCGATATTGTTAAATGTGAAAGGTGCTCTGATGGCGGTTCTTCTCACCGTGCTTGCAGAGAACCCTTAGCGTGTGATCGTGTGCACTCCAATGTGAGTGAAGATAGGTGGTTGGCTGTGCCTCCGCCGATGAGTGGCATGTTGGAGTTGTTACGTCACGCCTTCGAGTTGACATTGGGTGCCGTGTTCACGATTGCTTATGGGCTGGAACGTGGTATACTCTGGGAGTATATGGGAACTCTAGGAGGTACATGTGGTGGTTTGTACCTGAGGACGTTTGTGCACTCATTTGGGGTTGACATGGGGCCACACGTCGTGTGGGACCCATGTGCGTGGCATGTTCTACTTTACGTACTTTTGATCTCTGTACTCATTTTTTTGACTAGCAAGGTGGAGTTTCCCTTGTCCTGGTGATCTTTTGTCTGACCAGCAGGGTTGAGTGGTCTCCCCTTGGTCTTGTTCTCGATGGTTTGGCCGACAGAGATGGTTTGGTTCCTCTGCTTTCCCATCCGTGAGGGGTTACAATACCATGCCCCTTTCACCGGACTGCGACACTGTTTGCAACTACGAGTGTACATGCAGTGTGGGTGTTTTCCCCACTTTTTGGGATGTGTTGTCTCAGTCCGCTTCGACAGTGACTCAGCGGATTGGAGCGTGATCGCCTGGAGAGGCCTGGGGAGTTTCTCCCATTCTTTTGTGACACCTGGTAGAGTTCTTGTGGAATCGGTGTGACCAAAACTTTACGCGGGCACCGATCCTCTACCCAGGAGGTTGTTTCAGCAGGGCTGAGGTTGTTCCAGTAGGGCTGAGGTTGTTGCAGCAGGGCTGAGGTTGTTGCAGTAGGGCTGAGGTTGTTCCAGCAGGGCTGAGGTTGTTCCAACAGGTCTGAGGTTGTTTCCAGCAGGGCTGAGGTTGTTTCAAGTAGGGATGAGGTTGTTTCAAGTAGGGCTCGCAAGTGGGTTACCATCCAACAGGGATGTCCAGTACAACGGTGTTCACCGAGTAGTACCATCCAGTAGGGATGGCCAAAGCAGTTCCGGGCTTACCTCCAGCTGGGCTGGGATGTGGTCCCGGATGCTGGGATTACCTCCAGCTGGGCTGGGCAGTGGTCCCCAATGCCGGGATTACCTCTAGCTAGGCTAGGCAGTGGTCCCCGATAGAGGGATTACCTCCAGATGGGCTGGGCAGTGGTCCCCGATGCCAGGTTACCTCCAGCTGGGATGGGCAGTGGTCCCGTCGCCGACATTATCAGGGTCGCCCTCCAGTGGATATCCCTGTTACAGGACTAGGCAGTGTGGCACCCATCGACTTTTCGGGTCTCCCAGTAGTGGGAACCCGTCAACTTCCAGGAACCCTCCAGCGGGGCTGGGCAGGTGGTCGCCTATTGACTTTGAGCAGACCTCTCGACAACGGGGAAGTGACGAGTTGTGGTTGATGTTCCCCAAGAACTCTCAAGTACGAGGAGCACTTTCCCCCACCGAGACCTGTCCTTGTGACGTGACCGAAAACCGTGCGGGCGAGTTAGTGCCACCAAAAGCGGAGAGTGTCGAGGTGCGGTGATTGAGCCCTTGACTTGTAGTTCGGGGAAGACATGTGGGATGCTGGGCATCAATGCTGTTACTTCTTGGACTGTTGGTGACTCATTTTCTTGGGCTGAGCTACAGGACGGAGATCCCCTTACGACGTTTTTCATGCTTCTTGATTGAGAATAAGGATATGTATATACCTTGTTTTTGGTACCCAGTTCTTGGGTTTGGTTGCTCTCCTTCCAGGGAAGGCGAAGACGTGCGGGGTATGCCACGTGCTTTCCGTGTCTTGTTTCTCATGGTTGGACGAGTCTACTCTCCTGCTATAGGTAGCGAAGTCTTGAAGGGAAGTTCATCTTCTCACTGTTTTCAACTCCTAGTGTCTGGACGAGTTTATATTCTTTCCTCTTGTTGGGTTGAGCTGGACTCTTTGCGGTACTCCTTACTGCACTCTCGATTATACTCCTTTACTTTTCCCTGATCGCTCTACTGCTCACCCTTTAGTACCTCCTTTGTTGCCCCCTCGAGCCTTTGTGGTATACTACTGACTATTTTTATACTCACACCTGCTTGGGCTTTGCCCGTACTTGGTCTGCCCTTGCAGGCGACAGATAGGTGGGTCGCGACTTCATTGGAGCTTAAGAGTTCAGGAGCATGGACCGCGTGTGGTGGACGTGGTTAGGTCCCAGGTGGGGGACCCCTTCCGGCTGTTTCTCTTTTGTTTACCTGTTGCCGGGTTGTGGCACTTTTTGGGTCGGGCATGTGTTTTGCCCCTTTTCTTTTCAGATTACTTTCATCTTGTACTTTGTACTTTTTAGAGGTCAATGAACATTTGTGGGTTTTATACAGTAGTTGCTATTTTACTCTTCTTGTCTTTTCGTTTACTTTTTCACTTTTTCATTGAGAGTGTTGCGTGTGTGTGTACAGGTGCTTAGGAAAAGACCTCCCCGAGTTGTTGTGCCTTCGGCGCTGGTCGCCAGCCCCTAGTCTATGGAGGCGGGCTTGGGGTAGTTTCGGCTTGAGCCCGGGTAGGGTCGGGTCGTGACAAAGTGGTATCAGAGGTGGTTCATTCCTTGGGATGCTGTTCGGAAGTCCCTAAATGAGTAATTGGTTGGGATTTAGGGAAACAGTTGTAACGTGTCTCGAGAGCGGCTCTCAGGCCAGGGAGTCTAGTGATGGTGCCGCGGCCGACGTATCCATTCACCAAGACTCTAATAACCCGCTTTTCAACTCAGCATGCTGAGACACTTGTTGCAGTGGAAAAAGATTGGTTTGTGCATCACGTTATATTGGGTCTTTTATTGTCTTTCTTGGGTCATCTCCCCATCATTGTTGTTATTGGTATATACATATATGCTCATTTGATCGCATCACTCCTTGATAATATTCAGGATGTCTCCGTGATGACATCCAGCCAGGATACCAGCTTTGGTTCGTGACGACGACCCTGTGAGCTACGAGGCCACATTCCAGAACCCATCATGCGAGCCCCTTACTCTGGGTGGGCCGGTAGCAGCACCCCCACCTGTTGAGCAGCAGACAGCTTTAGAAGAGTAGACGGGGCTTGAGAGCATGTTGAGCACGCTCCGTGAGTTCCAGCGGCAGAGACCGCTGAGGTTCAGTGGTGAGCCAGGCCCTCGGGCAGCATAGGCTTGGCTCGAGGCAATGGTTACCCTTTTCAGGCTTGTGCAGACGACGGAAGATCAGAGAGTGGATTTGGCAGCCATCCTTTTTTGTGGATCAGCTTGGCGTTGGTGGAGTCTGGTGACTCGGTTTCTTGACGAGTCGTCTCTTTCCGGGGGTGACTTTTAGTTTTTGTTTCGTGAGGAGTTTTTCCCCTCTTTCTTGCACTCCGTTCAGATTCAGGAGCTCCTAGAGTTTCAGTAGGGATGGATGGCGGTGACCGAGTACGCAGCTAGTTTTGCAGACTGTGCACGCTTTTACCTGGACTTGGTCCATAATGAAAACATCCGAGTGTGGAAGTTTGAGGTGGGTCTCCGCCGAGAGATTCGTGATGTCATAGTACCCTTGGGCACTTCCACATATGCCAGGGTTCTAGAGCAGGCACTGGTGACAGAGAGCTTCCTGTCACATTCTGGAGTTGGTGGTGGCAGCAGGCACGTTGGAGCCGAGGTGTCTACCGTAGCTAGCGGGAGCCGGCAAGCAGGACACCACAGTGGCACCGGAGGGTACCAGTGCAGCCCAGGGAGATTCGGTGCTATGCTTGTGATGGGAGAGGCCACTTGGCACGAGACTGACCAACCCGAGTTGTTGAGAGCTTCGGGCAGGCAGCCGGCGCACCACCACGACAGAGGCAGCGCCGTGATCGGAGTAGTACCCAGGGAGGTGGTGCTAGCAGAGGAGTGAGATGAGCTAGAGGTGGGATATGATGTTACGAGGTCTTCCCATCACCATCTGGTGGTCCGTGTCAGGATCTGGGAGCTGACATATGGGACCACGGACAGCCGCGAGCCTTGGGTGTCTACGACCCTGCAGAGCATGAGGTGTTAAGAGGTACGCTCTGTGGCCCTTCTACCTTTTTTCTGTACAATTGTTAGACTCTTCATGTGGAATGCTTTCCTCCCTGCTCCTTGTTTGATGTGTTACCAGGGTGATGTAGGGTGTCGGATGTAACCCTTTTTTGGTAAGGTAAAAGGTGTGATCCCTTTTTCTCTAGTCGATGGTGTCGACTCCTTCGCTTTCCGAGCATATAAGAGATTCTGGGTTGCGAGACATCGACTGTGGAACCTTGCATGACCATATATACTTGGGTGTTTCACAATATAAATATTCTGAAGGAGGGAATCATCGGGCCTTGTTCCAGGTGTGGCCGGTGAATCCAATCGTGGCATGCGACGCAGAGGTTCGACCGAGGAGGTGAGCTACCCCCGAGGGCCTTCGGGCCGTTTGAGACTGTGCAAAGGGATGGAGGGGTACCCTATCACCTTTACCTAACCCCAAAGTCTGGAGTGGGTACACAACATAGGCAAGGGCCGACCTGGAATGAACAGATCAATCCTTTGGTCTGTGTGCGTTGACGCAGAGCTGTGCGTGGGTTCTTCTAGGTATGGGAAATTCAGGTGTGGGCTTAGTACCCTGTGTTGCTGCCTAGTTTTTCTTTTCGGGGATGAAAAGATTGAAGGATGGAATGATGTAAGAACCCTGATTTTTGTTACAAAAGATCTTTGGAATATTCTTTATGTTATTCCAAAGCAGCTCCTTCAGAAGACGTGCGATTCCGAACCCCGGAGGGGCCAGAATTATATTTTCAGTGCGTTCTCACTGGAACCACCAAATAAAGAGGATAACTCTTGAACGGTGATCCGGATCACAGATCTGAGTGTACGGACGGGTCCGGAATGGGGTTTTTACCCTAGGAACAACATACAACATGTTGGCGCGGGCTGTTTGGACCCCGCGCTCGCTTTCAGAACGTTAAACGGATAAATTAATTAATTTATTTATTCGTTTAATGGTGAACTGCTAGTATCTCTCAAACAGTGGCTTGGATTGGAAAAACAAGGGAACTGTTGAGTTTGGATCATACCTTTTCCCTAGAAATGGTATAAGTTTTTTAGGGCGCGGGCCGTTTGTGAAAAATGGCCCCAGGGGCGTTTTCATAATTTAGCGGCTTCGGACGTTAAATTTTATAACATACAAACGGAAACTCGGAATCAAATTCCGAGACCTCCATTGTGCTCGAGAGGTGGTTTTTACCCTAGGGGAGGACTAACCTCGATCCCATCGGGTGTTTCGAATGCAGGTCTTTTCGGGGGTTTTAAATTAATTAAATTGTTAATTAATTTATTTAAACTCTCCCCTCCTCCCTTCCTCCCCATTGAACCCCCTAGCGAAACCCTCTCCCCTCTCCCCCTCCATCTCCGGATAGGTTATCCAATGAGACGACTTCGGTGAGGTGTGGTGATGTCGGCGGATCGACGCGAAGCTCCGGGCGAAGCCCAGCAAGGTAGGAGGTTTCATTTTGAGTTTTTAATTTCCCCTCATACTTTGATCTCTAATTATTGTGTCGAATTTATTCCTGATTGTCGATTTGAACCCATGATCGCGTAGAGTGTTATCTGGGGTTTTCGATGCTTGTTACAGATTTGAATTCTGATATCTGAGGCGTCCGCAGCGGTCCGATAAAGATACGTGGGTTTTGGGGGTTTTCTGGCCGGACCGATGGTTTCCGGTGGTTTTGGGGCGTTCCGGCGAGGTATCACGGCGGTCCGGCGAACCAATGCGGTGGTGCGGCATCCCGGCGGTGGTCCGAGTCTTCAGCGTGGTGGCCGGGTGGAGCGGCTCCGGTAGGCAGCCGGTGCGCGGCGGTGGCAGGCGGTGAGACCGGGGGTCCCAGGAGGCGGCGCCGATGTAGGGCAAAGGGGAAGGGGGTAGCGAGGCGCTCGACTATGTGCGGCGCGACCGCGACCCGCGTAATGCGGGTCCTTGCGGGAAATAACAGGGACTAGCCATAATAGCCAGTCGACGGTGGCAGGCCGCGGCCAGCTGGCCGCAGCGGAGTGAACCGGACACGCGGCCGGGCCGCGGGCCGGCTGGGGGCCGACCGGCAGGACCGGGCGGGTCCGGCCTAGGGTGGGTTTCCCCCTTTGGAATTTCCGTCGCCCGTAGCATCCGCTACGGGCGTCTGTTTTGTGTGCCGTCGGCGACAGCGCGGACCTCGCGTTGATGGAAATGCTTTGAGATTGTTTCGGGAATTTTTAATTCCCGAAACGAGGGGACTCGGTGGCACGACACGTATGTCGAGGGGATTGACGTCATTCCAGGAATCTTGTTTTGAGCGGCGCGTACGCATCCGATTTCCTCTTTGAGTGCCGTCAGTTGCGTTGGGACCCTGGCACCGGGGTGAATTTCTCCAGGGTTGTTTCAGGCGTTTGTGCCGGAGTTGAGGCATGGGCCCCACGACCGTCTTTCGAGCTGCGTGCAGCGTTTCACGCCTTTCTCACCGGGCGTCCGTTCAGGGTGTGCGAGTAGTCAATTCTGGATGTTTTTACGAGGGGATTGCAATGGTGCAATCCCCCTGCTTTAATTCTGCATGATTCTGTGGGGTCCACAAGGGCCGTTTGGGCGTCGACGGTGATTTTCAATCTTTATCACTAGGTGAACGTTTTGGACAAGTGATTAGTCTATCTTGTGTGCGTTTTCGAGAGGATCGCAACGGTGCGATCCGTTCGCTGTGTTTCGAGACCGGGATGCGGGTCCCATGTTTCACCGCTCGTGTGCGGTGCGCCGAAATGCATCTTTTTCTCCGGATATCTATTGCGCTCAAGTGAGCCGTATTTTGACGTGGTTTCCCGAGGGGATCACAACGGTGCGATGCGCCCGACTGTTTTCGGTGCCGAGGCTCGGGATCACGAGACGCCTTTTGGGCGTGAGGCGGTGTTGGTGACTTTTCCATCGGATATCCGTTGGAGGCGAGTAATTAGTTGATCTCATGTGGTTTTCCATGAGGATTACAATGGTGCGACCCGTTTGGTTGTGCGGAGTCTCTTGCGCAATATTGTTAAATGTGAGAGGCGCTCTGATGGCGATTCTTCTCACTGTGTTTGCAGAGAACCCTTGGTGTTTCATCGCATGAACTCCCGTGTGAGTGAAGAGAGGTGGTTGGTTGTGCCTCAACCGATGAGTGGCATGTTGGAGTTGTTACGTCACACCTTCGCGTTGACATTGGGTGTCATGTGCACGATAGCCTATGGGATGGAACGTGGTATACTGTGGGAGTATATAGGAACGCTTGGAGGTACATGTGGTTGTTTGTACCTGAGGGCATTTGTGCGCTCAGTTGGGGTTGACTTGCGGACACATGTCGTGTGGGCCCCATGTGCGTGCCATGTTCTGCTTTACGTACTTTTGACCTCTGCGCTCGTTTGTTTGACCAGCAGGGTGGAGTTTCCCCTGGCCTGGTGCTCTTTTGGCTGACCAGCAGGGTTGAGTGGTCTCCCCCTAGTCTTATTCTCGATGGTTTGGCCGGTAGAGATGGTTTGGTTCCTCTGCTTTCTCAGTTGTGAGGGGTTTCAGTACTATGCCCCTTTCACTAGATTGCGGCACCATTTTCCAATATGGGTGTTCGTGCAATGTGGGTGTTTTACCCACTTTCTATAATGAGTTGTCTCAGTCCGCTTCGACAGTGACTCAACAGATTGGAGAATGATTTCCTTGAGAGGCCTGGGGAGTTTCTCCCATTCTTTCGTGACCCCTGGTAGAGTTCTTGTGGATTCGGTGTGACCAACACTTTATGCGGGCACCGATCCTCTACCCAGGAGGTTGTTTCAGCAGGGCGAAGGTTGTTCCAGCAGGTCTGAGGTTGTTTCAGGAGGGCTTAAGTTGTTCCAGCAGGTCTGAGGATGTTCCAGCCAGGCTGAGGTTGTTTCCAGTAGGGCTGAGGTTGTTTCCAACTGGGCTGAGGTTGTTTCGAGAAGGGCTCGTTAGTGGGTTACCATCCAGCAGGGATGGCCAGTAAAGCGGTGTTCACCAAGCAGTACCATCCAACAGGGATGGCCAGAGCATTTCCGGGCTTACCTCTAGCTGGGCTGGGCTGTGGTCCCTGATGTGGGGCTTTCCTCTAGCTGGGCTGGGCAGTGGTCTCTGATGTCGGGCTTACCTCCAACTGGGCTGGGCAGTGGTCCCCAATGCTGGGCTTACCTCCATCTGGGCTAGGCAGTGGTCCCTGATGCCAGGTTACCTCTAGCCAGGCTAGGCAGTGGTCCCATCGCCGACATTAGCCGGGTCTCCCACCAGTGGATTACCATGTAATGGGACTGGGCAATGTGGCATCCGTCGACTTTCCAGGTCTCCCTATAGTGGGAACCCATCAACTTCCAGGGGCCCTCTAGCGGGGCTGGGCAGGGGATCGCCTGTCGATTTTGAGAAGACCTTTCGACTGCAGGGTAGTGACTAGTTGTGGTTGACGTTCCCCCAGAAATCTCATGTACGAGGAGCGCTTTCCCCCACCGAGACACGTCCGTGTGATGTGACCTAAAACCGTGTGGGCGAGTCAGTTCCGCCCAAAGAGGATAGTGTCAAGGCGCGGTGATTGAGCCCTTGACATGTAGTTTGGGGTAGACGTGCGGGATGCTAGGCATCGATGGTGTTACTTCTGGGACTGTTGGTGACAAATTTTCTTGGTCTGAGCTACGGGACGGAGATCCCCTTACGATGTTGTTCGGGCTTCTTGATTGACCATACAGATATGTATATACCTTGTTTCTGGTACACACTTCTTGGGTTTGGTTACTTCATTCCAGGGGAGGTGAAGACATGCGGGGTATTCCATGTTCTTTCCGTGTCTAGCTTCTCATGGTTGGACGAGTCTACTCTCCTACTATAGGTAGAGAAGTCTCGACGGGATGTTCAACTTCTCACCATTTCAACTCCTTGTGTCTGGACGAGTTTACCTTATTTTCTCTTGTTGGGTTGATCTAGACTCTTTACGGTACTCCTTACTGTAATCTCTATTGTACTCCTATACTTTTCCCTCTTCGCTCTACTGCTCACCCTTCGGTAGCTCCTTTGTTTCACCCTCGAGCCTTCGGGGTATCCGACTAAGTATTTTTATACTCACCCCTACTTGGGCTTTGCCCACACTTGGTGTGCCCTTGCAGGCAACGGATAGCTTGGTCGTGACTTCAGTGGAGCTTCGGATTTCAGGCGTTTGGACCGCGTGCGGTGGTCGTGGTTAAGTCCTAGGTGGGGGACCCCTTCCGGCTGTTTTTCATTTGTTTACCTGTTGCTGGGTTGTGGCATTTTTTGGTATGGGCGCATGTTTTTTCCATTTTCTTTTCAGATTACTTTCAGCTCGTACTTTGTACTGTTTAGAGGTCGATGCACATTTGGGGTTTTTATATAGCAGTTTCTCTTCTACTCTTCTTGTCTTTTCTTTTACTCTGCACATTTTCATTGAGAGTGATGCGTGTGTCTGTACAGGGGCTTAGGAAAAGGCCTCCCTGAGTTGTTGTAAATTCGGCGCTAGTCGCCAGCTCCTGGCATATGGAGGCGGGCTTGGGGTAGTTGCGGCATGAGCCCGGGTAGGGTCGGGTCGTGACACTATCATGTGGTTTGAATAACTACAAGTCATGTTACCATTGTACATGATGTGTAGTCCTTGTTTTCTCACGACCAAGAACACGAGGTGTCCCAGCATGCTTTGTATCAGATGCATACAGTGGGGACTAACATTTCTTGCAACTTAGAGGGCACATATAATGTAATATGGAAAACATTTCTCACACATCAAAATCATCCATAGTAAGAAACACACCCAGCCCCTTGGCATGTTCCATAGACATGTGTAGAAGATAGTAAACACCATGTAACCGAGTACATGTAAGACATTCTACTATAGATAGTTTATCCCATCTGAAATAGAGAGAAGAATTAAGTATATAATTAGACATATTTACTTGTGTTCCATGTGTCATTTATTTGACAGTAAATATCAAGTCATGGTATTAATAGTAATATATTGAATCAATTTCCTTATTAAAAATTTTGGATGAACACACACAGTTTCCCCTAAGTACACTTGTGTACTTCTTTAATATAAATGAAATTAATTTATTTAATCAGTTTAAAACTATGGAGTATGATAAATTATGGATTCTTGGATTGAATTAAAATAAATAGAATTAATTGGATAATTTTTTGTCCCATAAAATTAAATAATGAATTAATCAAATTAATTGATAACTATATTCCCAATTTATGCCTATTTTATTGTTGTGGGGATGAAAATGAAATTAGACTAGACCTATTTTTGTGATTGGTTTTTTTAAATTTAATATGATCAAATTAAAATTGATGGCCTGAATGTCATCCCCTCTTCCTTATTAAGTAAGGTCTTTCATTTTCACAGTTTCTTTTATATAAACCCATGTTATCCAATCCATTGGATCCCCTCACTTGTGTGTGATTAAAATCTTATGTAAGGTTAGAGCTCTAAGGGAAGGATCCAAGGAAAAACCAATAGTAGTTATACATAGAAACCAAGGTAGAATGTTTTAACATTAACCAAGCCACGGTTCTAGGTGTTTTCCCCTAGGGTTGAGAGTAATTTCATCATATTTTAGATAAACTGGCCATTATAGAATCTCATGATCATGCCATATATATTTTTTTTCCATCAGCTACATGGTGAATTGTTTATGTTTTTGGATGATGTTTGGTCACGTAATAATTGATAAACAATCATGAAATATGGAGTAAAATATAATTGGGTTATGCATAAATTTTATCATATATGGTTAGTCACTTCAGTAAAATATTTTTAATATAAACAAGGATTTTAATAATATAAGTGGGATTTGACTCATAATATTGAAAAAAACTCAAATAAAATATTATGTTGGTGTAACATTCCACTACTTGAGTTAGAATCAGTCTCATAGTTCAAAGTTCTTAAACAAAAATGTTTAGACGCTTTCAATTATCATGGAACTTTTAGTTTTAAGTTTTTAGTTGATTGAACATTGTTCACATCATGGGTTGAATTCCCAAATAGGACTATCTATAACTGATAGGTAGGGGCTGAAGAAATATTTATTTACAGTTTTCGGATTAGGGAGTCCACTCAATAGATCAAGAAACTATGATTTAATGCGGTTGGAAAGTTGCACCTATCTAAAACCCTCTAAATAACTTTTCAAGGCCATATCATGGTTATGACACTGGGAATATGGATCATTTCCACTATATTATATAAGAGAAAATATATTCCAAAACTAATGGTGAGTGATATTATGTTTCAAAAAAACAGTTGGAATTTAATTGTATTATTCTATTTTGGTACTTTAATAATGTATTAATCATCTTCTATTTATTTTTAGAAGTGGAAATTCAATTAAATTCAACAGTGTCACTCTGAATCATACTACATAAAGGAAACCTTTTCATCATCATGAATTTCTAGGAATTATATAGGCAATTATGCATTATACTATGCTATGAATGGAAATTATACCAGCAGGAAACTCCACTTCCTAAATCCCTTACTAAGGAGGATAGTGAGGAAGAAGCATATCTCTATATATAGCATGTAGAAGATGTAATGGATGTAAAATGTTTCATGTTATCCTCCATGTCCAAGAGATTCCAAAAAATATAAATATACGGATCCATATAACATAATTTCTAGCCTTTAGGATCACTATAAATAGAAGGTGGTATTATATATATTTGATATCTCTAATGCATTTTTCATGTAAAATCTTGGATATTCGGGACCAACTAGGCCCCATGTAGTGAAGATGATTGTCTATATTGAGAACCTATACATCTTGGGGTTTAATATCACTGATGAGTTGTGCACATGTCTTATTCTATCCTCACTACTTAAAAACTTCTCCATTTTCATTATGGAGTATAATATGAACAATAAAGAGAAGAAACATTCAAATCTTCTTACTGTAAATTTAATGTTGGTGAAGACACGAGGAGATAAAAACCCATGGTCCTTATAAAAAATAATAAGGGGAGGAACAAGGAAAAGGGATCAAAGAATAATTACAAGTCTAAGGATCTAGATAACTGTATTTCCAAGAAAAAGAATATCCACTTGAAATGAAAGGAATGGGATGTGGTATATTTTTCATGTGGAAAAAAGGATAATTGGAAGTGTAATTACACCCAACCAAAGAATAAAATGAAATATTGTAGTTTGTTTGTTATCACATGTAATCATTCTACATCTATAAGTTGGTTATTATATACTACCTGTGGTGCTCACATTTGTATAAAAATATTGGAACTAAGTAGACATCAAATGATATCTAAAGGTGATGTGGATTTATAGATCGTTAATGGATCATGGTTGGCTACTATATCCATTGGATACTACCATCACACAGTAAAAATATAATTGATTATGGTATCCAAGAATTTTTATGCTGTTCCTAGTGTTATAATGAACAAAAATTATGTTTATTTTTTAAACATGGATGGATTGATTTTCATCATTCGAAATATGAGTTTCTACTTTTATAAAGATTTAATATAATATGGTATGACATAGTAAAGTAATTGCCTTTATATATTAAATTATGGAAAATTAATATTTTCAATTGATAATGAAATAAATACACATGACTCATTTAATATGTAGTTGTGGAATCCCCATCTTTTTCATGTAAACAAGAAGCGTTTGACAAAGATCTATGAATATGGTTACATAGAGTCATTTTAGGTTAAAAAACATGAAATAAATCACACTTGATTTTATGGCAACATGACCAAACCACCATTAGGTGTTCATGTTTATAGGGCCACATAACTTATAGAATTTGAACACACTGATGTGTATAGACCTTATGTAGAATCCAATGGTGGATTCTCATACTTTATTACTTTTAAAATTGACTTGAGTTGGTATGGATACATCTACATGATGAGGTATAAGTATGAATCATTTAAGAAGTTCAAGGGGTTCAAGAATGAGGGTTAGAGTTATCATGGTAAAAATATAAAGAAACATTGATTGGATTTTGTAAGTATCTTAACCAATAATTTATCAATTTTATATTGGAGTTTCAGATTTTATCTCACCTCAGTCCACTTTATACACCACAGTGGAATGGTGTTAGTGAATGGAGGATATATACCTCACTGGACATGGTATGTTTGATGATGATTCATTCAAGCCTTCCATTATCCTATTGTCACTCCAGGCATTGCCAAAAATGAATGAAAGTTATAGGGATCCATTTATGGATTAAATAAATAATCTATGTCATGAAATATTTGGTTTGATAAATCCAGGAAATAATCTGGTTTCATCAATAAATAATGAGATCCATGTGTTCATAAGAAGTTTAGTGGGTGTACAATTGTTTTTAGAGTAGTATATGTTGATGAAATATTATAAATTAGAAATGATATATCAGATTTATAAGGTGTTAAGGATTGGTTGACGAAGTGTTTCACTGCAAAGGATGTAGGTGAAGCAGCCTACATTATAGGGATCAAGATCAAGACTTATGGATTGAAGAGGCCTCTTAGAGTTAGTCAAGCTACAAATATTTCCTAGATAATGAAGAGGTTTAGTACAAACCCATCCAAGAATGGATTTGTTCTAATTTCACATGGTATACATCTTTCAGTGAAAATGTTTCCTCAAACAAAATATGAAAGAGATAGAGATGATAAAAATCACATACCCTTCTATAATATGATATATCATGTTTGTCATGTTATGTATGAAGAATGATTTCAACCATGCTTTGATCATGGTAGGTAGATGTTAAGGAGAACCAGGTGAAAAACATTAGAATGTAGTTAAGGCTGTCATTAAGTATCTGAGTCAAATTAGTTTTATATTCAATTGAATGGAGGATATGAGGTTCTAGTCATCTGAGATTATACACATACTATCTTTTAGGTAGGTTAGAATGATCTGAAGTCATGTTTGGGATATGTATATTATCTTAATGATGAATTTGTGACCTAGAAGAGTTCAAATAAACTAGTTATCACCTATTCTAGAATAGACTCCATGTATATTGTGATAACACTACAACACTATATCTTTCTAAAGTGACAAGGTCACATCAAAGAAAAATCACATAATTTATACATTTCATCTCTTAAATATTGTTTTTCAATGGGGTGAAGTTTATGGTGAGAATAGTATCCATGGAAGAAAATGTGGAAGACTCCTCAAAGAAATCTATAACTCAAAACATGCATTAGTTTCATTTGAGAGAAAGTGGGATGGATGTTATTGTCAGTTGGCTCTGGTTCAAGTGGGAGACTTTTGGAGTTGGTTACCATGAACTGACTTCTTTAGTACTTTATTATATGTTTTTATTATTAATGAAGTAAGTTATCACATCATGATTGTTCCTATATATTTAATTTTTATGTTATAATTTCCTAAGAGTATATTTCATATTGAAAGGTCATGGAAGCTCCCTACTATCATGAGTACCTAGAGGTGTCATAACAATATTGTTGAATATTATTATATGGTAGGATGATATTGTCTACAAAGAAATACATGATATAGGATATCAATTTTATGAGTCTTATAAGACATTTTGAAACCTTATTATGGTGTTTTTCA
Organism: Viscum album; assembly: GCA_963277665.1. Taxonomy (NCBI): domain Eukaryota; kingdom Viridiplantae; phylum Streptophyta; class Magnoliopsida; order Santalales; family Viscaceae; genus Viscum; species Viscum album. The sequence continues at coordinate 317,576,502 of OY728140.1, forward strand.
TTGGTAATATCTAATATAAGAGAAGTTTTGAGAATATACCTAGCAATAGGAAATCCACATTTTCATGTTTCATTGGATGTTCCTATTTTAAAATGTTTGTATTGATCCTTGGACTTTAATATTATCATTAATGGATATCATGAATCATGTAAATTTATGTATTAATTAAAAAAAGGATGACATATATCCATGGTGAGGTAGGATATAATGGTTTAATCATGATTGATATTGAATTAAAGGATATGGTTAGAAAATACTTATCCCTTATACCCCCTTATAGAAGTTGATATCTTAGGCCCTTTTATTGGAATGTAAAATTCTAGATAAATCCATGGCCCTAGTGGCGAGTTAATTTCTGGACATTAAAATAATGATACATAAATCATATAGGTTAATCACAATAGAATGAAACACGTTTAGTTTTAGATATCATGATAAATGTATTATATTACATGGTAATCATTTTCAAGAGGTTATATGTCATTGCATCAATAACTTATTTCTATATAGATTATTGGGAATGTTTCTAGACACTATCCTTGGACCTTGGAAAATTATTCATAATTCCACTAAGAATGCGAACTAGAGTGTCACAAACTACGTATATCTACAATATTAGTTAAATTAAAGTACTGAATTTAGTATTTTAGAATAAATCATATTTATTCAAGATCGATTGACCACTAAGATTAATCAAAAGTTATTCGAAAGAATATTTCAGTTAGACAATAATAGTAAATATTTCTTGTAAGGTTTGATGAATATAATGTTTATTATATTTATCAATGGATAATTTAATGATTCTTATTTATTAAATAAATAATCATTTTTCAATGATTGGTAAATATCACCGAGGGAAAGTCGGTCGGGCTTAATAGTCTCATTGGAAATGGTATAAATGATCTTTATTTATATTTTTAATATTTTACACATGTCAAGTGATTAATAATAATATTATTATTTTTATTGGACATGGGGATAACTAATAAATATAAATTTGAAAAGTGTTCTGTGTATTATTTTATAATCCTAAACATACCATAATAAATATCTAATTATATAAGTTTTCATTCTTTTTATGAAAAATGGATAAAGAGAGACTCTCTTAATCTATAGGGAAATATCTAGAGATCTAAAATGCACTCTTTATTCCTCTTTTCTTAATCCAACAAGATAACATCAAGAGTTATTCCTCCTTCAATAAGAATTAATTTTTAATCAAACACAAACAACACATGCAATTGAGATTTTCCATTCTAGAACCTAGGGATTCGATGACGATGTTCATAGATTGTGGGGCACAGGTGGATCACTTATAAATGGATTATATACTTGGATCCAATAAAAAATGGTACAATGAGATCTAGTCCAGCAGATCATCAACGAAAATAGGGAATTACAAGTTAAGGTAATTCTATATCTTTTTATAAATTAATTATAAATTACATGTGAAGATCCTCCTATTCATGTTATGATGTTTTTATCTTTCCATGTAATCAAGGGTTTCTATTAGACATGAAATTTTTTCATGTGAAGTAATGATTATTCATAAATTAAGACAAAAAATTCAAGTAGTTCATACTAAAAAGATGCTTCCACTATGCCCAAAGCCAATAATAAGATTTTGGAGAGATGGGAGATGTTGGGTGTGTCACGAGTTATGTTGCATTAATGAATAATGAAAGAAACTATTTTTTATTCTATTATTAAATGGAAGATGAAACCTTAGGATCTTTATTGGACATGAAATGGCTTAGTTAAATCCATGACCATTGTTTTTTATCTGAAAGTTTATTTCAAGAAAGTTAATAAAAGAGACTAAAAAGAACACAGGTTTATGACACCAGTATGTGACCTACTTGATTAGAGATATCATGAAAAAAGGATTATATTACACCATGTTAATTCAGAAAATATTTTGTTCCATTATGAAATTAACGTCAATCTCTATAAGAGCCTTTTCATGTTACTATATACTAACCTTGTACTTTAGCTGATGTAATCTAATTCCACTAAGTAAGAGGCCTAGAGGGAAACACATCAACTCTATCTAGAACATCACTTAAATTCATTATTATTTTGTGATATTGAATAAATTTCGATCTTTTTCATGGTTTAATAATTATTCATGTTTTGTTGATCGAATATATTTTGTCACCAGTTATTAGAGGGAATATTATGTGAGTTGAATATTAAATAAATATTGATTTTCCACATAATTATTTATTTAAGTATGTGAATATATAAAAATTTTATTTTCCTCATATTTCAAAAGGTAAGAAATATTTATTTTTCTAGTTGCATGAAAATTTAATAAATATTAATTCCCTAATATAGTTAATAAAATATTTTTTTATCACTAAATAATGTAGTTACATTTCTTTATTTAAATAAATAAACATTATTTGGAGTCTGATAAATTTTACATAGGATCGGAGAACCGAGATTAATGGCCTGGTGAGAAATGATATATTAAATATTAGTTGAGTAAATATTAATTTATTTTTTCAAATAAATAATATTTATTTTTTAGGTTATTTTTAGTTCATGTTATGTAAAGAATATTAATAAGATTATTATTTTTCATAGGGTTCTCCGGGGATTAAGAGAATAAAAAAGGTCCATATGTTAATGGTTATTCTGTAACCCTCGGTCTATACATACCTAGTTATATCATTTACTATCCTAATAGAATCCTAGACACAATTGTGCATAATGATTTATATAGATAATCCTCCCAATCCCTAAGGAGTTATTCACCTAAAACACTATCAAAAATGAAGAGTAATCCTCCACCATTACCCAATCGAGTTTAGAGAGAACTAGTGTAATTCCTTTTCACCACGAAGGATTCTACTACAATCAACAATGATAAAAAAAAGTGTTATAATCATATAATCTATCCGTAAGAGATTTCCATAGTGATAATCATTTATTTGTGGAATACGTATGGATGACTACTATCACTATATGGAAATTTCATTTTTAAAATGTTTTATTTGTGATGGATTGCCATCACCGAAAATTATTTGAATATAAATTCATCATAAATAGTCAATTGTAAAAAAGTGATGGTATAGGCTCAACACACCTAGATAATGAATCAGGAGGCTCATCACTAGGTAGAACATCTTAAGTCAATCTATGAATCATGTCATCGTAGTAATCTCAATCCATCTGAAACATATAATTATTTTTATAAAAAAATTCCCCAATTAGTAAAAAAATATAAATATTTTAAATAATATAGAACCTTTTTAAAATCAACTTGGTGAAAATAATATTACATTCAAGGATTTATTATTTTAGATATAAAATATAAAAAATAATAAATATTTATTGAAAAAAAAGTATAAATCCTTTTTCTTCTTTTTGTTTTTATCTGTCTTCATCTCCATCTTTAGATTCATTAGTATAAATGCCTTCATATTTCACTTTTATATCAATTATTTCCATAAAATCTTCAATTTCAATATACCTTATAATAACAATTCTATTGGTTATATCATCAATATTATCAACACCACTTTCCCATAAATAGAGGTCTAATAAATGTTATTTTTATAACTTTTATTAAGATATATATATTCAAAGATGTTTGATGAAAAATTTCAAAAAAATCACTTCTACAACACCTCTTTTATTTTCCATAAACTGATGAGAGTTACTTTTTATTACACCCCACCTATCATTTAAATCTCTTAAAGTATAATTGTAGTCTTAATAATAAAATTTATGTTCTTGATAAGTCAAAAAAATGGTTCATCTACTTCAATAAGACTTTTACATTTAATATAAATTATTTTTTTTCATGGATGAATATCAAAACCTCGTTCAGTATTAAACAAATGGCATTTATACATTATTAGGTAATTATTCCCCAGATAAAATAACCCTATTATTTTATCCATCATACCATAAAATTCAACTTCACTTTTTTGGGGAAGATATCCTTTGAAACTAATTCCAATTATCATTGATTCTTTTGATTCACCATTTTTATAGGTATGAAATTGAAATCTGTTAACTACATAAGAATTATCATATTTGACCAATTTGGATGGTGGATTACTCAATGTATATAAGTTACTATCAAAATTATTTTCATGTTGTGATAACTATATTAACAAAAAATTATTAAAAATATATTAAATAAAAAAATTATTTCATTTGATTGATCGTAAATAATATAACTCACTGTACTTGAAACTAATATGAAAAATTATGATGTCGGCAATCTATAAGAACAGTTGGATTAATTTGAGTGATTTTTTTATATGATAATATAATCTATAGAAAAATTAATATATTTTTACTTTTAAAAAATATTTTAAAAAAATTGTGTAAAATTAGAACTTACTGCAAAAATCGTTTCATTTATTCACTGTTTAGAAGAACATATATATGAACTCTCTATTGTTCTTTATTTTAAATGCATCATTCATGATTCCCATTAAAACTAATCTTGTGATGATTTAATATTGAAAATCATTATTATGTGGCATCATCAAAATTTACGACATTTTATCTCATTAAATTATTTTTGTAAGGATATTCATATTCAAAATAATTAGAGAAGAAAATCGGAATTTCCATCTCTAAGTAAACTTTAGCAATTAACCCTTCAACTTATGCCTTGTTATGAACCTTCTTCATCGATTATTTAATAAATATAGTGAATAGGTACATCCATCATAATTTTAGTAACCATCCAAATTTAGCTTCATATGGAAAATACAATATTAAATGTTCTATTGATTTAGACAAAGTCAATGGAAATATTTTTTCTAATTTACATAAAATTATATCAATTACTTTTTACAGCGTACTCAGTGAATCATATTATGTTGTTTCTACATAAAATTCTATGAATAAAAATGATATTTTAGTCAATAAATTTCAATTTAAGAATTATGTAGTCCTATAAGACCAATAGGAATTATGGTTTTCATGATGATGTGATAGTCATGACTTTTTAAGCCGTTAATATTCCCATTTCTAACAAAACGTGAAAAAATAGAATAATATAAATCCAGTATCCAAAAATAGTTAATAAAATGATAAAAAAAATATAGAATATATTTATAATGTTTATAGGATTCTTATAGCTCTAGTAATTCCACTGATCATTCATTATCAAACAACTCAAGTTTAGGACACCTATAAATTTTAGCAAGATCTAACCATGCCTTCACAGTATCATTGAAATTTTCTCATGTGTCTAGAATGGTATTAAATATGTTATCAAAACAAATCATCACAATATGAATTACATATAACATTTGAAAATTTTATAAATCATAAAAATAAGGAAACTCCCAAAAAATACTTCACATTATCCAATTATGATCTCTCCCAAAACCACCTTTTTTGTTTTATAACTGGTCCAAATGTAATATGAGGTAATGAAGAGAAAATATATTTCACATGAATACCCAAGGGAACAATTAGAGTTTTGTCTCATTCAATTGTAACATTTGTAAAATTATATCTATTTCATCAAAATTGATGATTTATAAGAAGAAATCTCTGATGACACTTCAAAAAAATATGGTTATCTTTCATTGATGAGAATAAATTATTTGTTGTCGTACATGCAGTATGGACAAGATTGTTTAAAACTTGTACTCCATCCTAATAACATACCATACTCAAAAAATTAATTTATTTCCCTCATTAATGTAGCTTTGATTATAAAATTATTACTTTTCACTACATCGTATGTAGTTACATCATCATTCCACTATAAAATTAACTCATCAATCAATGGCTTCAAATAAAAATCAATATTATTTTTTTTGGATCTCATGGAATTTTCAATGGAAAATATATAAATATATAAATATATGGTTATTTCATCAACATCCAATGAGGTATGTTGTATGAAGTTATAAAAATATCCCAAATAGAATATGAATTGTCATAAGTTCCAAATGGATAGAAACCATTATTAGAAATACCCAAGAATAAGTCTTGGGGTTCCGATGAAAAAGATGTATGAACCTAATCAATGGTTATCCAAGAATCCCCACCATAAGGACGATCTATCGTTTTCTGACAAAAACATTGGATCTATGACAAATCATTAATGATATTGTGTTGTGAGAGATTAATTGGGGTTGCAGTCTAGATATAATCAAAAAATACCCCAATTGTTTAACATGAATAAATATGAAGTTTCCTTGTTGAGCATATTTATACATCGATTATCCTAAAGTTTAACAATTAGCTAATGAATCATATTCAACACAATATGATTTTGAGTCAATTAAACATGAAAGGATCTTTTTATTACTAAGACCGAATTATGAACCAAAATTTTTCATTCATATAAATTTTTAAGAAAATTATTCCCATTAGAAAAAAATGATTTAACTGAAGAAAATATTAGAAAAAACCAAATATTTGATATTCCAAAATCATATTTTATTACTATAATTTTATACAAGCTTCAAATTCACTAATCATATATCTTGGAAATAAGGCCTCCTCAACGGATTTTCATATATCATAAATTATAGAAGGTCATAATTTGGGATTATAATCATCATTCTAACTATCCATTTCTTGATATCATGGGCCATAATCATCATGTACTAAATTTGGAAATTGAGACGGTTCTAGAAACAAAAAATTAGTATTTTCTTTTAAATTTCAATCACCATGTTCATTCCAAAATAAAAAAATCATTCTAAAAACCAAAACATAAAATATGAACTCCAACATTATCAAAAATTTCATATATTCTAAAATCAAACCTGTTAGATGGGCACTTAATTATTCTTTTTAATACAAATTCTGAATGTGACACTGAAAATGATACAAATGCTTCAACCCCCTTGATGTTTATAGGATTTATACAAGATATTTTTAGATTCCTATGATTAATTATTCAATACTAATATCAATGTAAAAAATATTTTCAATTTCATATTTATAGGTTTCAAAAAAATAACAATAACAATTTTACAATATATAAAATGCATTAAGAAACATTTTTTCATTAAATTATTAGTTATTTATTTTTTATAATATATTTAATAAAATATTTCATTTCAAATATTATTAAAAATTTATAAATTTTAAAATATTTATTTATACAAATTTTTATTAAGTTATATTAATATATAAAAATTTATACTAAATTATATCAATGTAAAGTAAATTATAAAAATTGATGATAATTTTTATTATCATATACTCATTGATAGTATTTTATAATAATTTATATTAATTTATACTAATATATGTGGAATTAACACTAATTTATACTAACTTATATGTATTTATAGTAAACTAAACTATTTTATACTAATTTTTGAGGAATTAATACTAATTTATAGAAATATGTATTATTTTACTTTAATTTAAACTAATGTATAATAAGTTATATTAATTAATGATAATTTATATAGATTTTTATTAATTTATGGTAATAATTTCTACAAATTATTATAAAAAAATGTACTAATTTTTTATAATTTATACTAATTTTTTCTAATTGATTGTGATTTATACTAATTTTTGAGTAATTAATACTATTATATAGTAATATATTAATTTATAATGAATTATACTAATGTATGACAACTTTTATTAATTTATACCAATGTATATCAGTTTTTATTTTTTAATACTAATTTTTGTAAATATATAATAATATATAATAATGTTTATAACATTATATTAAATTATAATAAGTTATATTTTTTATATCAATTTTTCAAAATTTATGTTAAATGATGCCAATATTTATTAATTTATATTAAAATATAGGAACATGTATTAATTTATAGTAGTTATATGAATTTATAGAAATTAATATTATTGTATACTAATTTATAAAGAATGAATACTAATTTATAGTAAATTATATTAATTTATAATAAATTATATAGATTTATAAATATTTATATAAATTTAAAATAAATTATCTTAAATTATAAAAATTTATAGGAATATATTGTTCGATTTTTTGTCGTAGGACCAACTATTTGTAATCTGATTACATGAATATTCAATGCATTGAATATTAGTAAATTTGTTTATTATATATTGTCTACTGTTCTACATTACTCTAATGTAATAATGTCCTAGTGCATACATCATGGTGATAAAGTCATAGTAGTTCCCTATTATGATGAGAACCTTGATGTACCATGATGTTATTCACAAATAATGTTCTACGGTTGGATGAAAAGCTATGATGGGACACATAGTACATAGAATGTCAGGTGCAAGTACTCATAAGAAGAAGAGCCTTATTATCATGAAGTTCACACTTGGTAAACTCCAAGATGAGATATTTTGATAACAGACCCTCCATTAGGAATTCCACATGTTTTAGTGTCATCAGATATTCTTATCTACGGGCATGTGTGATTTTCCTTAGACTTTAATATTATTATTAATGGATGCCTCAAATTTCTTACTTAGATGTATTTCATAGACCATGACGATAACAATTCATGGAGAAGTTGGATATGTTTGGTGTGTCACGAGAGACAGGTCATTAATAATTATGTTAAGTATGTATTTGTATCTTCTATCTTTATAAAAGCCAATATTTGAGCCCTTTGATTGGAATCGAGCAGTCTCATTAAATTCAATTTCTATGGTTTAATGAAATTTTTATTTCAGATAGTCAAAGAATGAAGTATCAAGCATATAGGTTAGTGAAACAGATAATAAACCTTCTTGATGAGATATTTTGACAAACGAATTATATTGCAAAGTGACTGTTCATATTCGGTTATTGATGTTTCAACATGAATATCTTTCTCTTGGGTGACATAAACCATTTCTAGAAAGTAATCTTCAACTTTAGGCAAACCTTCCTAATTCTGATAAGAAAGAATCTTATAGGGTCACACACAAAGTGTTTCTATTGATCTCGATTAAATTCTATTGGAGTTTATTTAATGGAATAAATATTGATCGCATAAATTAAATAAATATTTATTTACTATCTTGTGAATAAAATATTTATTTATTTAATTGATTATTTTAAAAAATATTTTTGCACTCTATTGTGAATAAATTATTTATTTATGAATAAAATAATTATTTGGTTTCTAAATAAATGATATAAAATTTTTAACAGACTAAGACCGAGTCTCTTAAAAAATATTAATTAGCAGGACCATTATATAATATTTATTATTGCGCAAGTTGGCACGCACCATAAAATAATAATTATATAATTATTATTATGATGCATTACATTTATTGATGGTAATAAATGTTATTTAATGTCTAGTATGCAATTAAATAATATGTTAACTTAAATCCAAACTCTATAAATAAGAGGCTATGTTTGTTGTGTAGAGAATCCAAAAATTGATAATAGAGAATAATTTTACAAAACGAATTCCATCTCAAATCCTCCTACTCTCTCCATATCAATAATGAGAAATGCAAGAGATATATCTTAATGATCAAAGAATGAGTGATCAATAATTAACACCGCAAGTCATTCGACGCATCGTGCTAGCACCCAGATATTGAATGATGTTGTTTGGAGATGATAGGAGCATGTGTAGATCACCACTAGAGGGATTCTATCCTTGGATCTGTATAGCATGTAATATTTGTTGTCCCAAAACCAACTGGTTTTACTTTTATTACATGGATATTTAATTTATTATTACATAATGATCGCTGTTCTTCAGGACTATGATGTAACAGTGTCCTAGAGTATTTGTTGCATTGATAAGGTCATGGAAGTTCCCTGCTATAATGAGAACCTTGAAATGTTATAATAATATTCTTAAATATAGTTCTGCGGTTGTATGACATACTATTTTGGGATACATAGCATGCATACTATCAGGTGAGAGTACTTGTAAGCAGATGAGAATTCCTTTCATGATTTTCACACTTGGCAATCTCCAAGATATAAGATTATGATAAGAGAACCACTAGTAAGAATAATGCATGTTTTGCTGTCATTAGATATTTCTATCTGTGAGCATGTGTAATGATCCTTAGACTTTAAGATTATCATTAATATGTGTCACGACTCGTGTGCTTTGATTTACTGAGGAAACCCATCACACAGACAGTTGTCGCGAAGTAGGGTATGTTGGGTGCATCAGGAGTGACATGTTATTAATAGATAACTTGAGGAAGGATTTGTCCCTTCCATTTATGGAAGTTGATATCTCCATCCTTTGATTGAAATAGAACTGTCGTGCGAAATTCCATGGCCATGGTGTAACGATCAGTTTATTTTAGTTTTTCAAAGAATGATGTATCAAACATAAATGTTTATGACACTATCATGAAACATTCTTGATGAGATAATGTAACAAAAGGATTATATTACACAGTGAGGGTTCATATGTGGATGGAATTTTAGCGACACTACATTTTTTTTCTCTTGGGTGCTTTGACCCATTACTAGAGAGTACTCTTGGATTTTAGGCAAGCCCGCCTAATGCCAACGAGATAGAATCCTAGAGGGTCACACACTAAATGTTTTTGGTGGTCTTGGTTAAATTCTATTTCAAATTAATTAATGAAAAAAAATTAATCTCAATATCATGGAATAATTTTATCCAAGTTAAAATGATCACTTAAATTAAATAAAATTTATTTATTTATTTTATTTAACATATATTAAGTATTTATTTACAAGTTTGTAAATAAAATATTTATTTAATATAATTAATTATTTATTTACTTATTCGGGTGTTCAATAAATGAAAGTGGAGTTCGAGAAGACGATTTCCAGTCTGGTAGTAAAGTAATTATTTGCAAGACGGTAAATAATTATTTAACTAGTCGGAATGAGTTAAAATAATAATGATGCTTCTATTATTTTGTGACCCATAATTTTATTTATAATTCCATTTTCAACAAGTTGGTGCACCATAAATAATGACACAATATTATTATTATGAGCATGAGTTTTCTCTAAGTTCATGAATGATTTTATTTTTTGTTTTGCAATTAAATATTGTAACTGAAATTCCATGTATTTAAATAGACAAGTATGCCTATTGTGCTATACACCACACCAAATTCCTTGTGAACTGAGAATTATAGAGCCAAACAATTTCTCTCTCGAATCCCCTTCTCTCCCCTCTCAATAACAAGAGATGTTCTTCAAGATCAAAGAACAAGTGATCAAGAATGACCAACACAAGACACTCACTTTGCCAGACTAGAACCCGGAGAACGAGGGGTGTTGATAGGAGGACATCAGAGCATGTGTGGTTCACCGCTAGAGGGATTCTAGTTTGGATCCTTGCAAGCGGAACAAGATAATCTGAAAGGGTAATTCTGAAAAATAAACATCATCAACGAAAAAAATACCAAAGATCCAGGTATTATTTTCTTTATGAAATTAATTAAATTAATTATAAACATGATGTGAAAGATCCTATCTAAGGTTTTGTGACTCTTATTTTATTGTCTAAATCATTGATTATATTCCGTGGAGACTGGCGTTCATCATCGTATTGATCCCAGAATAATCATTGGTCATGGTAAAAATAAATGTTGGGTTCCATCCCAACCATGCCTCCACTGCACCCAAAACCTTCAAGTGGTATCAGAGTGGTTACATCATAGTTTATAATTATTCAAATATTTCATTGATGATTTAAACATTTAATAATTTACTTATTTCAATTCAAGTTAATCGTTCCTCAAATCTAAAACTCGAGATCTATTCCACCTCTTTCATTTCTCGTTAACCTTATAGAAAAAATACTTTCTTCTAATTTTCATTAAAATAAAAAAGAGGACCTCATCTAGAGGTACCAACTGTTCCTAGCCGTACAACAGAAGAACACAAAATTTGTATTCAGCAGTACAGACCATGTATCCAAGGTTCAATGCATCGGTTCTGGTCTACCAAACCAATACATGTCATTGGAGTTTTTCTAAGTCTTAATCACTCAGTGTGTTGACCAGGAAGATGTGGCACACTGTTTCAAAATTACACGATGTGTGGCCCACTGGACACGACGTGTAGTCCCTTCGGGTTGGGGTTGGACCGTGTACCCCATACATAGCTTGCCCGACTGGAGACTGTGTAACTATGAACTACAAGGCGTGTGGCCTACTGGACACGCCATGTACTCTGAAGAATTCTGATGTACATTCACACATCATTTCCCCGAGCGTGTACTTCGGATGGATGGTGAAAAATAGTACACCTGTGTAGTTGGAACTACATGTCGTGTACTCATCCAAATTACATAGATTTATTAAAATTTTTATTATATAATACAAACCCTTAAGACATGTACCATCGTGAAAAAATAAATATGAGGCACAAAAAGTGATAGGTGTTTTATATATATGTGTTTAATTTTACATCTTTATAATGTTCATTTCTACTCATTGGGTAGTTATGAATAGGAATTCACCAGGTTTCATTCAATGTACAAGTCACATACAATGAAATTTTAAATGAATTTTTTTTGTTTAAAATTATGATTAATTAGAATGTCAAGGAAATTCACAAACGGGTTCAACATGAAAGGATTGATTAATTTAAGATGATTATTAATTGATTCGAGGGTGATTTATTCTAAATAAGAACGAATAAAGAATTTAATTCTAGTTTTATTTATGTGTAAATATAATTTCATGTATGGATGCTCATGAGATATACCATGACCATTGTATGCGGATGGTTTCTTTTAATTTATTTATTTTAATTAAATTCCTTGGCCTGTGAGCCTTCTCCTAATTAATATGTAGGGCCTGCATTCCGAACGTTTCTTTTATGTAAAACCACTTTTTATCCCCCACATACATGTGAGTTAAAAAAAGGCATATGTAATTGATGGAACACCTAAGCTGGTGGAGGCGCTTCAAGCTGGATCTAAGACGAAACCAATCCCCTGATATATAGAGGTGGACAGGTGGAAGATGTAAATACGAACCCAAAAGGTTCATGGTGTTTCTCCCCTGGGTCAGGGTTAGTTTATGAACTGCTAGATAAACTAACCATTAGAAAAGATCATGATCATGACATTTACTTTATTTTATTTCTATCAGTTTCATGGTTTAACATTATGGATGTGTTTTCAAGATCACATAATTAATGAATTAAACAATAATGCAAGATGGAACTAAAATAAACAAGACTTATGTGTAAATATTATCACGACATGGTTAATCACTTAAGTAAGTTTCAAATAATATTATCAAGAATGTAATAATGATAATAATACATTCATGCATAGGATATAAAAATTCCTCAAATAAAATATTAAGTCATACCATGCCTTTTGTTACTTGATTATGGGAAAAACTCAATAAAACTATGTGTTTTTCCAACCATTGTTGGGACACTTACATTTATACAGGAATCCATCATGAAAGGATTTAGGTTGACTTAACCATATTACATCAAGAGGAGTATCCCTTGCTAGAGTTGGTATATTATTGGAGTCAAGAGTTGAATAAATACAAAGTCATGATTTCAGGATTGGGGAGCCCACTCAACAGATCAAGGAGTTGCAAGCCTACAGTTGGCAAAGACCTGCCTACCTAAATACCTTCTAATACCTTCACCAACCCTTTTTGGGGTTTTTCAAAGGGGAATATGGATCCTTGAAACTAGAATTTCATGGAAACTGGACATTTTGAGTTCAATTATGTGGGCCATTGGGACTTGAGAAAATAGTGGGAGACTTAATAAAATTTATTATTTATCATAAAATGAAATCAAGAAAGTACTAATGATATTCTCTTTTAATTGTTGAATAAAAATGAAAAGCTCGTCAACCACACTATCTCTGTGATCAATTCTAGATAAAGACAACATCCTCACCAATAGTAACTTCTAGAAATGGTTTAGACACCTTCGGGTTATCCTATGCCATGAACGAAAGTCTTACGTTCCGGAGTTTGTATTACGTGTGGTGAGGATTTTCTTGTCTATGGGAAACAAATGAACAACACAGTCGATGTTTAATGATTGATGTTATCATAAATGTCTAGGGAGATCTTTAAGACTCATGAAAACATGGATTCTTATATAATTCTCAAGAACCTCCGTGGTCTTTACCAGGATAGAGAATGACAAGAAAGGTTTGTGATCAACAAGGCACTCTTTCAGAGTAAGCTTAGAGAAGCTTCCCTAGATGGGCCTCATGTAGTCAATCTCATTGGCTATATTGAGTTCCTAGAGGTTTTAGGGTTTTAATTCCTCGATGAATTGGGAACCAATCTTATTCTCACATCACTCCCTCAGAGCTCCTCTAACATTGTTGTCAATTTCAATATGAACAATGTAAAGACCGAAACTTTTTAATAATATTTGGTTCTTAATTGTGTGTTTTATTTTATTTTATACTCAACAAAACTATATCCATTAATTAGTGAAGTGAGTATAATTAAATGAGACCGTTGGGTTTCGACTGTTATATGAATGTTGGTCAATATGACTGTTGGAAACGAAACTCCTAACATTAAAATTATTGTTTGTAAATTCAAATGATATTGGTTAATTAATATAGAAAGAATAGTCGATGGCTTCATCTAGTAGACTCGGTCCATATGAAGCCCATCTCTCGAATCTTGGGAGGGAGGTAGAATCACTGGGCTTTGTTCTGGACCAAGCCCAAGCCAAACATCAACATATGAAGCTTGAATAGAATCTCCAACGGGAGAAGATCAAGCTGACAAAAATCACTACTCCGGAAATGTTGTCCAAGCCGCCCTAAGATTCAATCACTGTAGCACACCTTACACTTAGGTCATATGCTGGTGTTATAAGGGGCTATGTAACGAGACCTTAGCTACATTGTGTAATCCTTTTATATAAATAAAATTATTATTTATTATTATGGTAAAATATGTGTTTTTCAAATGTCCGAATAAATATAGGATGAATTTTATTGATGAATTTTGGAAAAGGGGAATTTCAAAACTTTTTCGTATTCTTTAAATAACTAATAATGTGAATTGATTTTCAAAAAATGGTCATCTACAGTTGTGTTTAGTAAATAATTTAGAGTCTAATAAGATCAACATAATTTTGACTGAATAGTAAATCATGAATAGTAACATACCAATATTAATAGTAATAAATACAAATGAATAGTAAAACGTCCAAAAAAATAGAAACTTCACCCATGAATGTATAAATACATTTTAGGCATCATAAAAGTGAAAAAAATGATCATAGTATAAGTTTTGGTGTTTTTGTATGTCATAAATATTTTATTTAAAATTTTATAATTAATTTATTTATTTAAAAAGGAAATTTATTTTCATAAAATGTAATCATATATTGTAAATTTATTTTCTTATGATTATACGATAATTTTATGGGTCCTTGATTACTTTCATAGGGTGTTACAAAATGAGTTATAGTTTTAAAGTTCTATTTTTGGAATAAATAATGATTTAATATTAAAATTAAATTAAAAATATTTAGAAAATTATTTTCATATAATTAATTTCATTTTTTAATTCATAGCATTGTTATTAGGTTAGAGTGAATTTTTGGGATTTTTTCTGAAAAAGTTGAATTTCTGGTGAATAGTAAAAATACAGTCTTGAGTTTCGGGTGTTTAATGACATCATTGATGATGTAATCATGATTTAATAAATCTGGTCGACTTTAGAATATTAATATATGTCATGGGGTGTCCCAAGTGGCCAGAACTATGGGAAAATACCATGGAAAAGCCCATGGTTTTGCAAATACCACCGATGATGTGTCCCTTGGAAATTAATTAAATATTTTCTAACTTTTGCTACAAATACAAATCCATTCCCTCATTCCTTTCATTCCAAAATTCTCTTCCAGGAAGTTCTAGACTTTTTACCTTCCAATTAGTCCTCCCAAGGTCCCAACCTTGAAGCTTTCGAAGTTAATATTCAAGGTTAGGGAACCTTTCACCTTCCTCTTTAAAGTAATGACTTCCATTATGTTATGTCTTCTAGTTTTCATCTTATTATGTTGGGGTATGTTCTTACATATCCTTATTAATGTCAATCTCATTTTAAAATGATGATATACCCCTTCCACCTTCATCAATTGATTTTCTGAAATTTTAGGTGACACTGTTAGGCTGCTGAATTTTCTTAAAAGAAAACACATCTTCCCTTTTTTTCCTTTGAGTTTCATTTTCATATGGTATTTCCTTAAAATATCCATAAAATGATCTTATTTATTTTTATTATGTACCCCTACTATATAATTAGTTATTTATGATTGGGTGACTCTTGTACCATCTCTTTTTAATGTTTTCTAAAACCATGTTATATAGCCATTATGCTGTAAACATTTCGTCTCAAAATTTATATCTCTTTCTATCATAAAATTATTTTATTTTCATTATGTGAATAACCAAACCTATATTATTTCTTGAGTAAATGGTTTATTAAGAAAATAAATCTCTATGTGGATACGAGTAGGTATAGGTGGCTCTGGCACATATGTACTTAGGGGTAAAACCTAAAAACACCGCTTTGATCTGGACTCTAATGGGAACTGGTTAACAAAAATTGGGCTTTATGCACATTTGGTTACGACACTCCTTGGGGATATGTCTGGTTAATGAAAAGAATTTTTTGAGTCATTATGAAGAATTTATAGAGAAATGTAATTGTTTAAGGATGAAGTTTTAAGACATAAAAACATTATAGTTAAAAGATTCGTAAATTAAATAAGTTTCTCACTAATGTTTTATTCTTTTAAGAAATGGAGAGAAATTGGAGGAACCTTGCAAAAGGTGGTCATAATGGACCATGCGCTAACGACCCTCCGATGGAATCTGTAATGGAATCTTTCATGTGATTGATAAACCGTCTAACTCAAGTTATGGGAAATAACATGAATCAATATGAGAGACCAATCCTACCACGATGGGAACATCATTATGTTGAGTCCTTTATGAATAAAAAACCACCAACCTTCAGTGGATCGACTGACCCATTGATTTCTGAGCAATGGATAAGATCTATCGAGAAGATCTTTTCTGTGATCCACGATTCAGAGCAAGTGAAGGTCACCTTGGCTGTTTATCGGTTAGAAGAAGAAGCTGATCAGTAATGGGAACTAATTAAAAACATGAGGGAAAGAGTGGAGGTTGAAGCTATGGAGTGGTAAGAGTTCATAGGGATCTTCTATAGTTAGTATTTCCCGCGCTCCATGAGAACAAGAATGAAGAAGGAGTTTCTTGAGCTGAAGCAGAAGGAGAATAAATCTGTGGGAAGCTATGAGATGAAATTCAGAAGGCTTTGACGTTACACCTCTAGCATTTTCATGGATCCAAATGGTAAGGCTGATAGATTCTTCAGTGGACTGATACCTCACCTGTGGAAGAATCTAGCCAATAGAGATTATGATAGCTATGAGGAGATCATGTGGAGTGCGCTAAAATTAGAGCTGGAGTTTTGTGAGATGCAGTGTTCTCATAAATCTAATGACAATAATAGATCGATGGATCCCATATTATGGAGGAACATTGATCAGGGAAGAGGAGGCAAGAAAGTGAAACGTCCCACATGTAATAAATGTGGGAAGAAGCATTCGGGGAACTGCCTACTCGGGAGCGGTAAATGAAACAAATGTTGAAGAGATGGAGATATTGCGAGGAATTGTCGTAGTGAGGTGAAACCCCAACTTCCAAACACTAAAGACAAGGGGAAGATGGTGTAGGCCCTACAAAATTTCCAATGATTTAAGTGTGGACAACTTGGGAACTTTTCTATTCAATGTACAAATCTAAGGGTAGTGGAGGGGAACCACCATCAGCCTCAGCAAATGCCAAGGCAGAAAGGTCGTGCTTTTTCTATCATGACAGCTGAATTTGAAGCTCTGAATGATGTGATAGCAGGTAATCATGTTTTTCTCTCAAAGCTAGCAAGTACTTTGTTTTATTATAGTTCTACACATACCTTTATTTCCTCCATGTTTGAAAACAATTTAGAATCAACCCCGAACATGATAAAAGTAGAGTTAGCAATCAATACTCCCAGTGGGATTATCCATGAATCTTTAGTTTTAGGAAACTCTAGTATTTACATTGGTGAGAAAAATCTTATCGTAAATATAGTAGTCATTTTAATGATTGAATTTTACATTGTACTAGGGATGTAA
Organism: Viscum album; assembly: GCA_963277665.1. Lineage (NCBI taxonomy): Eukaryota > Viridiplantae > Streptophyta > Magnoliopsida > Santalales > Viscaceae > Viscum > Viscum album. The sequence continues at coordinate 317,594,581 of OY728140.1, forward strand.
TGGATCTCAAAGTATAATACTATGATCAAATAAAAAAGTAAGGAAATCTTAGTAGTCTTGAATAGAAAACCTACATTTATCTCCCAAGGAGAGATATCTCAACCTAATCTTTGTCTAGAAGAACTTCATATATTCTCCTTTATGGAGTTGATTGGTGAAGAAGAAGAAAGAGATGATAGTATAATGATAGAAAATGTCCCCATCATCTAGCAATACGTTGATGTATTTCCTGCGGAGTTTCCCAGACCTCCCCCAGAAAGAGAGGTAGATTTCACCATTGAACTCGTACCTGGATCTCATCCGATATCAAAGACCCCGTATAGGATGGAAAATGTGGAGCTAGAGGAATTAAAGAAACAAATTCATGACATTTTGGATAAGGGGTTTATCCGATAGAGTGTGTCCCCTTGGGGAGCACCTGTTTTCTTTATGAAGATGGTGGATGGATTGATGCGGCTATGCATTGACTATAGATAACTAAACGGTATCAGAGTAAAGAACAAACACCCTCTTCTACGAATTTATGACTTATTTGACCAAATTCATGGGGATCAATTATTCTCTAAGATTGATCTTCATTTTGGTTATTATCAATTGAAGGTGGAGAAAGAAGATATTCCAAAAAATTCCTTACGATCAAGATATGATTATTATGTGTTTTTTTTATGCCCTTCGGACTTACTAATGCAGCTGCTATTTTTATGGATTTGTTGAATAGAGTCTTTAAGGAATACCTTAATAACTTTGTGTCAGTTTTTATTGATGATATTCTGATATATTCTAAAATTTTCTAGGAGCATGAGGATCATCTAATAGTTATTTTTACAAATCTATGGAAGTATAGGCTTTTTTGGAATGTTCAGAAAATGTGAATTCTAGTTACAAAATGTTTCTTTCCTGGGGCACATTACTACCAATGAAGGAATCATAGTTGACCCTACAAAGTCAAAAGTTGTAGGGGAGTGGCCTCACCCTACAACGATAACTGAGATTCATAGTTTCCTTGGACTAGCGGGATATTATAGGTGGTTTGTGAAAAAAAATTCACGACTTTCTAATCCATTAGCCAAGTCAACTCGAAAAGGGTTCAAGTTCATCTGGAAAAAGGAGTGTGAGGAAAGTATCCAAGAGCTGAAGAAGTGATTGGTTACTACACCCATGCTAACTTTGGACTCTAGGGGAGAAGGATTCTTTATTTTTAGTGATGCATATCAGAAAGGGCTTGGGTGCGTCCTCATGAAAAATGAATAGTTCATTGCTTATGCTTCTCGATAATTCATGACTTATGAGTAGAAATATCCCACACATGATCTGGAGATGGCTGCAGTCATTTTTTCTCTAAAGAGACTGAGGATCTATCTTTATGGGGAGAAATGTGATTTATACACAGACTATCAAAGTTTGATGTATATTTCCACACAAAATAAATTGAACATGAGACAAAGGAGATGGTTGGAACGTCTTATAGACTATGATTGTTGAATTCATTATAATCCCATAAGAGAAAAAAAAGTATCCAATGCATTAAGCATGAAAGTCCCAGTTGTTCTGTCCATGATGAGGATTCAAAAAGATCCTTTGATCAATGACCAAATAATGCTGGACATGGGAATTATAAGGGAAGGGACATCATCAACCCAAACCCAAATGATTTCTCAACCATCATTATTATAAAAGATCAAGAAATATCATTAAGAAGATCCTTTATTATAGAATACATTTGTGGCTATGAAGGATGGGAAGTTTCCTAAGTTTAATATTGGTCAAGAAGGTGTACTAAAATTTCGTACAAGACTATGTGGTCCATCTTTTCTAGAAATAAAGAAGGAGCTGATTGATGAAGCTCATAGCTCTGCATTCTCTATACATCCTAGAAGCACGAAAATGAATAAGGACCTCTGGGATCATTTTTGGTGGGATAATATGAAAAGGGAGATTGTTGACTACACTTCAATGTTCCAGGTATGTCAGTAAGTGAAGGTAGAGTGACAAATTCTTAAAGGGGTATTGCAACCACTACCCATACCAGCATGGATGTGGGAAAATATCACTATAGACTTCATCAATGGACTCCCGAGAACATTTAAAGTAAACAATGCGATATGGTTTATAGTGTACCATCTCACCAAGACTTCCCATTTTATCTCTATTTGGGAAGATTTATCTCCTGATAAACTTTCCAGGATTTACGTGAAGGAAGTGGTAAGGCTGCATGGAGTTCCACTTTCTATTGTATCTGTTCGTGATCCAAGGTTTACATAAAAATTATAGAGAAGTCTTCAACATGCTCTGAGGACTAAATTGAATTTCAGTATGGCCTATCGCCCCTAAACTGATGGACAATTTGAATGGAATATTCAAACACTCGAGGACATGCTGATAACATGATCAATGGAATTAAAAGGTGAATGGGATCAACATATCCTTTTAGTTGAGTTATATTACAAAAATAGCTTCTACAAGAGCATTAAAATGGCACCCTATGAAGCTTTATATGGGAAGCGATGTTTAACTTCAACTTATTGGGATGAATCTGGTGAGAGAAATTTTTTTACGATGGATCTTGCATAAGAGATTACAAAAAAGTCCACGCCATCCATCCACACATTAAGGCTGCTCAAAGTTAAAAAAAAAGAGCTATGCCAACAACCATTGAAGGGACATGGAGATTGATGTTATTTACAAGGTCTTTCTTTAAATTTCACATTGGAATAGAGTCATGTGGTTTGTGAAGAAAGGGAATCTCAACCATAGGTACATAGGACCCTATGAAATCTTTTATCGTGTAGGAGAAGTGGCATATCGGCTTGCACATACTCCAAATCTAGCACAAGTTCATGATGTTTTCCATGTATCCCTCTTAAGGAAGTACTTACCTTACCCTTCACCTGTACTAAATCGAGAGGTGGTACAACTGGAACATGACCTCTCTTATGAGGAGTAGCCGGTGGAGATCTTGGATCGTAGAGACAAGGTTCTATGCAACAAGACTACCCACATTGTTAAGGTGTTGTGGAGGAACCACAAATGTAAAGAAGCCACATGAGAACTAGGGGAGTCTATGAGACAAAATTACCCACACCTTTTCTCATAAGAGGGTACGAGATACAATTTCATGGATGAAATTTCTTAAGGGGGGAAGAATGTAATGACCCAAACTACTTAATAATATAAATTTCTTAATTTTGTGTGTTATTTTATTTTATAATCAAAAAATCTATATCCTTTAATTAATGTAGTGAGTATAATAAAATGAGACCAATGGGTTTCAACTGTTATATGATCATTGGTCAAAATAACCATTGGAAACTAAACTCTCAGCGTTACAAATATTGTTTTACAATTCAAATGATCTTGGTTAATTAATTGAGAAAGAAGAGTCGATGGCTTCATCCAGTAGACTCAGGGCCATATGAAGCACATCTGACGGAGCATGGGAAGGAGGTAGCATCATTGATCTTTTCTTTGGACCAAGCCCAAGCCGAACTTCAACATGTGAATCTTGAACAGAATCGCCTACGGGAGAAGTTCAAGCTAATAAAAATTACTACCCGGGAAATGTTGCCCGAGCCGCCCCAAGATTCTATCACAGTAGAACACCTCACACTTATTTCCTATTCTGGTGTTATAAGGGGCTATGTAAGGATAACTTAGCTTCTTTGTGTAATCATTTTATGTAAATAAATTTTTTATTTCTTATTTTGGTAAAATTTGTGTTTTTCAAATATCAGGATAAATATAGGATGATTATTATTGATGAATTTTGGGAAAAGGGTATTTTAAAATATTTTTGTATTCTTTAAATAATTAATTATATGAATTGATTTTCAAAAAATGTTCTTCTATAGTTTTGTTCAGTAAGGAATTATGAGTCTAATAAGATCGTCTTAATTTTTAGTGAATAGTAATGTATGAATAGTAACATACCCATATGAATAGTAATGAATAATAATGAATAGTACATCAGACAAAAAAATAGAAACATCACCCATGAATGTATAAATACATGATAGACATCTTAAAAGTAAAAAAAAGATCATAGTATAAGTTATGTTATTTTTTTATGTCAAAAATATTTTATTTACAATTTTATAATTAATTTAATAATTTAAAATGGAAATGTATTTTCATAAAATGTAATCATATAATGCTACTTTATTTTCTTATTTTTCTACGATAATTTTATAGGACATTGATTACTTTCCTAAGGTGTTACAAAATGAGTTCTAATTTTAAAGTTGTATTTGTGGAATAATTAATGATTTTATGTAAAAATTACATTAAAATTATTTAGAAAATTATTTTCATAAAATTGAGTTCATTTTTGAATTCAGATCATCGATATTAGGTTAGATGTATTTTTTGGGATTTTTCTAAAATAGTTGATTTTTCGGTGAATAGTAAAAATACAATTATGAGTTTATGTTGTTTATTAACATCATTGATGATGTAATAATGATGTAATAAATCTATTAGTCTTTTGAATAGAAATATATGTCACTAGGTGTCCCAAGTATCGAAAAATATCATCAAATACCATGGGAAAGCCCATGGTTTTGCAAATACCACCGATGAGGTGTCTTTGAAAATTAATTAAATATTTCTTCACTTTTGCTATAAATACCAAGCCATTCCCTCATTCCATTCATTCCAAAATACTCCTCAACTAATTTATTGTATTTTTACCTTCCATGGTGTCCTCCCATGGTTCCCTCAATCCTCCCAAGGTCCGGACCTTCTTGCTTTCGAAGTTACTCTTCAAGGTAAGGGAACCTTTCACCTTCGTCTTTTAAGTCATGACTTCATTTATGTTATGTATTCTAGTTTTCAACTTGTTATGTTGGGTTTGTTATTATATATACATATTAATTTCCATTTCATTTCCAAATTATTATAGACCCTTTACACCCTCATCAATTGATTTTCTGAATTTTTAAGTGACGTCGTTAGGCTGCAGAATATTTATAGAAAAACGCAGCTTCGCTTTTCCTTCGAGTTTCATTTTCATATGGTATTTCATTAAAATATCCATAAAATTATATTATTTCTTTTTATTATGTCCCCCTACTTTATAATTATTTATTTATGAGTGGGTGACTCTTTTCCCCTCTCTTTTCAATGTTTTGTATAACCATGTAATATAGTCCTTATGCTGCAGAAAGTTCGCCTAAAAATTTCTCTCTCATTCTCTCATGAAATTATATTATTTTCTTTATGTGAATACCCAAACATATTTTATTTCTAGGGTATTCATCAAGACATAAAAATGGTATATATGTTTTCTATTTTTTACATACATAAAACCCTCATACATTTCCCATGGTTTATAAATGACATAACGAACGAGTTTTTAAGAAATTTTAAAACGTCATGATTTTGAAATGAAACCAATTTATTTTATTCCCTATGGGTTATTTATGAAATGTTTGATTATGATCTATAAGGATCACATGAAAATAAATACATATTAAGGGTTCTCCCTGATAGAACTCTAATGCATTGGGTGAATATTTAATCTCTATAGATGACAAGTTTCACGATTCCTTGGTGAATAACCATGGTATTTTTTAATGACACCTTGAAGATTAACCATGGTGATATGTTCATGAATGTTTAAATGAAATGTTGTAGCCACATATTCAAGTTACTATTCATGTTCTTTTTATTATGATATTCCTCTTTTTCAATTTCTCATGTCTTTATTTTTTTCATCAAGTTCTTATTGATATCAAAAGGGAACTGATTCCCTTGGTTTCCATTCTAGGCCTTTAAACCCCACTTTCCTTTGAATGTATGGCTCTAGGTTTTGAGATGCAGTAATTGTACATAGGATGAAATTTTCAAGTAGCTTTTCATGGGTATTTAAAAGAGTGCTTAATAGTTTAATGTTATATTGTTCCAGATTTCCAAGACACTAGACTTTAAAGATCCTCTGTTTGTAAAATGTAATGAAAAGTTTTGTAAAAAAATTTGGGATGCCATAAAAACATTGAGAAGTCTCTATCTGATATTATTTTCCTCATTCTCAAACTGGAAAAAGATATGAAGCGTGAAAAGCCTTCTATCCTTATTGTGAATAAGAGGAAAGGAAATATGAAGAGCTTTAATCCCAAAGCTTCTTCACGTCCTTCCAACAAAAGGAAGATAAAATGGGAGGTAAGGGAATATTAGGCTGTTTTTTTCGCATGTGGCAAGAAGGGCCACTGAAAGAAGAACTGCACCTAGCCTATGAAGTAAGGGAAATCTTTAGGTGTGTTTGTTATTGAATTCAATCAATATGTTTCTCCAAATTGGGTATTAGATACAGATTTTTGTGCTCACAAATGTAACCAAATATAGGAACCAAGAAGATTCACGAAGATTGATCGAGGGGAGGTAGATCTACGAGTAGACAACGGAGCCAGAATTGCTACTGTGTCTGTTAGGGATTACCAACTCATGTTGCAAACTGGGATGATCGTAGGGTTAAAGGGTTTTTTATGTGCCTTTGGTAACTAGAAAACATAATTTATGTATCCAGGTTAGATATAGATGGATTGTTTTCATATTTTAATATGAATTTTGATTCTTATATAAAGATAAAATGTGTTTTGGTAGGGAAAATTTATACAATGGTCTATATGTGTTGGATTACACAAACCAAGTAATGACAATCGATGACAAAGATACTTCACATGACTCACACCACACCCAATATTGGCATCACCGGCTAGGCCATGTAAACGAGAAATACTTGATAAAGTTACATCAAAATGGATATTTATATTCTTTTGAACTAAAACCATTTGGCATATGTCATGCATGTTTATAAGTAAAAATGAACAAAGCCCCATTTGGTGGGAAAGGTGAAAGCGGTAAAGAGCTTCTTGAATGGGTTCATACCTATGTGTGTGGACCATTTCCAGTTGAAGTATGGGGTGGGTAATAATACTTCATAAATTTTGATGATGATTTTAGTAGATATGGATATATCTACTTAATGATGTATAAGTCAGATTACTTTTATAAGTTCATGTAATACAAGAATGAAGTTGAGAACCATCTTAGTAAGAAGATTAAGAAACTCAACTCAGTCCGAGGTGGGAAATATATTAATTAGGACTTAATTGATTACTTACGGGAGTTTGGGATCCTATCCAAACTCACTCATCCTTACAAACCTCATTGGAATGGTGTACGATAAAGGAGGAACCACGCATTGTTGGACATGGTGAGGTCAATAATGAGTCATTCAAGTCCTCCATTATCCTTTTGGGGGTATGCGTTACAAACATCAGCTCACATACTAATCCAAGTACCAACTAAATCGATAAATGATATTCCATATGAGTTCTAGATTGTAATAAAATCCATGTTATTGAGTTTACATGTGTGGGGTAGCAATGCATTTGTTAAGGCCTCTTCTGGTAAAAAAAATCGCACCCCGAGGCACAAAGTGTATCTTTATAGGATACCCCAAGGAAACAAGGGGATATTACCTATACAACCCCTCAGACAAAAAGTTTATAGTGGTAAGACATTCTATGTTCCTTGAGAGGGAGAACACCTCCAAAAGATATAGTGGGAGGGAGATAGACGTCGACGAATTCAAGGCTCAAGGTATACAAGACTTGGTACAGGAACAGATTCCACAAAGCCCCATGGAAGAATAATCTATTCCAGAGACACAAGTACTGCATAGGAGTATAAGAGAGGATAGTGAACTAGAATGATACGATTTTATAGTTACTGAGGATGGTGACTAACTATTATTTGATAATAATGATCCACTAACCTACATGGAAGCAATAAGTGTCACAGACATTGCCATGGGGCGAGAAGCCATGAATTTTGAAATGGATTCTATGTACCAAAACCATGTATGGATTTTGGTAGATCCTCCCATTGATGTAAATCCTAATGGTTGCAAATGGGTATTTAAGAAGCAACTGGACATGGAAGGACAATTCAAAACCTATAAGGCATAACTGGTTGAAAAAGGGTTTAATGAACATTAAGGAATTGACTATGATGAAATCTTTTCCCCTGTTTCAATGATAAAATCCATCAGAATTCTACTTTCCATTACGGCTTACCATGACTATGAGATTTTTAAAATGGATGTCAAAACAAAATTTTTTAATGGTAACCTTCGAGAAGATGTCTACATGTCACAACATGAATGGTTTTTGACTCCAAAGGATTCTAATAATGTATGCATGTTGTATAAATCCATATATGGACTAAAGAAAGAATCCAGGTCATGGAAAATTCATATTGATGAAGCTAGAACAGAATTTTGTTTTATCAAGAATGAATGTAAGCCTTCTGTCTAAAAACGATTTAGTGGGAGTGTAGATGTTTTCCTAATAGTATATTTTGATGACATTTTACTTATTATAAATGAGATACCAGAATTATAGTCTATTAAGGCATGGTTGAATAAGTGCTTCTCCATGAAGGACTTGAGTGAGGCAACATATATTCTCGGGATCAATATCCATCACGATAGTTCCAAGAGATTTCTGGGCCTAATTTAAAGTACATATATTGATAAGATACTGAATAGATTCAGTATGGAACAATCCAAGAGGGGATTGTTTCTAGCATCACATGGAATTCATCATTCCAAGAAAATGTGCCCTCAGAAACATGAGGAATGAATGATAATGGAAAGGACTCCATATGCATCAGCAATTGGGTCAATCATGTACGTCATGATATGTAATAGGTTGGATGTCGCCTATGCTTTGAGTGTGGTAAAAAGATATCAAACTAACCCACGTGACCGCCATTGGATGTCATTCAAGACTATCCCAACGCATATGAGGTGTACTAAGGATATTTTCCTAGTTTATGGGGGAGATGAGGAACTAGTCATCAGAGTATATGTAGATTCTAGTTTCCATACTGATCAAGCTAACATGAAGTCGAACACGATATACATATTCAATTTGAATGGAGGTGCAGTGAGCTGGAAGAGCTCAAAGTAGAGTGTAGTCATAGATTCTATAGTAGAGTCCGAGTATATCGTAGCTTCTGAGGCAGCTAAAGAAGCAGTTTGGATATGAAGATTTATCCAGGAGCTAGATGTGATACCTAGTAGTAAAGATCCCATGACATTGTACTATGATAATATTGCATCAGTGAATCTCACAAAGATCCAAGGTCACATCAGTGGACGAAGCACATACTTCAGAAGTATCATCTCTTGGGGAATTTTTCTCAGAGAGGTGAAGTTTTAGTAAGTATTATTTCCATGGAAAACAACATGGTAGACCCCTTGATTAAAGCCTTGACTTAACCAAAGCATGATCACCATGTGAGGTCTAGCAGATTGAAATTCGTAGGCATTTTTCTCTAGTACAAGTGGGATTTTGTAAGAGTTGGTGTCCTAGAACCAACTGGTTTTACGTTTATTACATGGATATTTAATGTATTATTACATATTTTTTATTGTTCTTCATGAATAGGATGTAATAATTTCCTAGAGTATTTGTTGCATTAATAAGGTTATGGTAGTTCCCCGCTATGATGAGAACCTTGACATGCTATAACAATATTCTTAAATATAGTTATGCGGTTGGATGACATACTATGATGGAAAAAATATCATGTAGACTATTAGGTGAGAGTACTCATAAGTAGATGAGACTTCCTCTCATTATGTTCGCACTTGGTAATCTACAAGATATGAGATTATGGGAACCAACATGCTAGTAGGAATTCCACTTGTTTGGGTGTTATCAGATATTTCTATCTGTGAGCGTGTGTAATGATAATTAGACTTTAATATTATCATTAATATGTGTCATGACTCACACACATTGATTTACTAACAAAAACTGTTATGCAGATAGTTGGTGGGAAGTAGGGTACGTTGGTAGCATCACATGTGGCATGTTATTAATGGATAAGTCAAGGAAGGAATTTTCCCTTCCATTTATGTAAGTTGATATCTCGACCCTTTGATTGATATAGAGCCGTCACGTGAAATTCCATGGCCATGGTTTAATGATGAGTTTATTTTAGGTTGTCAAAGAACGACGTATGAGGCATAAATGTTGATGACACTATCAAGAAACCATCTTGATGAGATATCACGAAAAAGTGATTATATTATACAATGAGATTCATATGTGAATATTGTTGTTGCAGCTTTATGTTCTTTCTCTTGGATGCCTTGACCCATTGCAGGATAGTACTTTTGGATTTAGGCAATCCCACCTAATGCCAATGAGAATGAATCCTATAGGGTCCCACAGAAAGTGTTTTTAGTCGTCTCAGTTAAATTCTATTTTAATTTAATTAATAAAATAAATATTATTCTCAAGACTGTGGAATAATTTTATTCAAGTTAAAATGATCACATAAATTAAATAAAATTTATTTATTTATTTTATTGAACATATATTTATTCACTAGTTTGTAAATAAAATATTTATTTAAGAGAATAAATTGTTTATTTATTTATTTGTGTGTTCAATAAATGGAAGTGGAGTTTGAGTGGACCAAGGCCCGTCTAGTAGAAAAATAATTATTTTCAAGATGGTAAAATTTTATTTAACTAGTTGGGCCAAGTTAAAATAATAATGATGCTGCTATTATTTTTTGATGCATAATTTTGTTTATAATTATGTTTTGTACATGTTGGCGCACCATAAATAATGACATGGTATTATTATTATTATGATAAAGGGTTTTCTCTAAGTTCATGAATGTATTTAATTTCTGTTTTCAATTAAATATTATAACTGAAATTCCATCTATATAAATAGAAAAGTATTCATATTGTGCTATACACCACACCACACACCTGGTGAATTGAGAATTTTTTATCCAAAAAATTTATCTCGAAAATCCTCTTCTCTCCCCTCTCATGAACGAGATACATTCTTCAAGACCAAAGAACAAGTGATCAAGAACGACTGACAGAAGACACTTGCTTCACTGCACTAGCACCCGGAGAACAAGCGGTGTCGATCAGAGGCCATCGGAGCACGTGTGGATCACCACTAGAGGGATTCCAGTTTGGATCCATGCCATCACAACAAGATAATCAGGAAGGGTAATTCTGAACGATCAACATCATAAACGAAGAAAATAACAATGATCCAGGTATTATTTTCTTTATAAAATTAATTAAATTAATTATAAACATGATGTGCATGATCCTCTTTGAGGTTTCATGACTCTTCTTTACTTATCTAAATATTTGATTATATTTTTTGGAGACTGGAGTTCATCGTCATATTGATCCCAGACTAATCATTTATCATAGTAAAAATCAACATTGGGTGTCATCCCAACCATGCTTCCGATGTGCTCGGAACCTTCACAGTGCAACGAAGGTAATCTGAAATGGTATTTTTGAGTGATCAACATTAAAAAATAAAGAAATTTCCTAAGAACATGTATTTATTTCTTAAAATATTAAATAAATTGATTATAAATTTGACATTTAAGATACTCACTCTTAGTTTCGGGCAATGAAAATTAAAATAAATTTTAATATGTCGCCCACCTCGGCACGCTTCTGCTGCACCTATAACCAACAAGTGGTATCAGATCCAGGTACATTTAAATTTATAATTATTTATTTGATTGTTGATCTAGGATAAATTTTTATTAGATTTTAATTTCGTTCTATTCTTTCTTTAATCCATTTTGAATTAACATGTTATCATCATATTAATCATGTTCTTTCAGTGTTTCATTATCTTAAATTTCTAAGAACAAATGGAGAACAACTAAACGTGCCATCGAGATGTTCCAAGGCATTTATAGGTAAAACTGGGTTACACAGCGTGCGACCGGAGAACATGTCATATACCAATGCACATTATATCTAGATGTGCCGAGAAATTAATTACATGTGGTGATTTTACTGCACACCTCATATTGACCCGTCCATCCGAGCACACGGAATGTGGATAGAGGGTGTTTAATTGGCATGTACACACCATGTAGTCCAGCCGAGTCAATAAGCTGAAGCCCCAAGCATTTGACTTAGATATATGGAAACTGTGATACATAGCATGTAACTGCATGTACATTCCATGTTGTCTACCAATAATGGAAAAAATTAAAATTACATTAAATTTGATATTGTATCATTAAAAAATTGTTTTATTGATTGGCATACCATTATAAGTATAATAATTTAATAATGGTTTTAAAGAATTTTAAGTGCTCAATTAATTTATTATAATTAATGTGTCAATATCATTTCTACTGTTTATATTCCATGAATGTAATTAATTATGGGTATCTCAAAATATGATCGGATTATCATTAAGATAAAATAGAATAAATTAATTAATTAATTAATTAATTCAAGTGAATTTATCTTAAATAATAAAAAACAAATAATGAAATGAATTATAGCTATTTTCTTTTTCATATTCTTTACATGTGTGACCACTCATGAGCCTAACCAAGAGAAATGTATGTGTTGGATGTTTTAATTTAATTAATTTCATGATTTTTAAATAATTTAATATTAAATTAAATAATATAATGTGAGTCATCCCTCCCTCTATTATTATGTAGGAACTGCATGTCCAAATATATCTATGTAACCCCCTTTACCCAATCCATTGGTTCCCCTCACCTATATGTGAGTAATAAATCTTTGTAATTAATGGAGCATCCCAAAGCGCATGGAGGTGGTTCAAGATGGAACCATAATTATTCCAACCCAAGTGATACACAGGTGGACAAGTGGAATGTTGTTACTCATGCCAAGACTGGCAATATAAGTCATTTACCCTAGGTCAAAGGTTGAATTAATGTCTACTCATTAAATCAAACATTAGATAAAGCTTAGTAATGTATGATTTAATTAATAATTAATTTATGTCTATGAAATTATTATTATTTTGGATGAAAGTCTCTGGCCACAGAAATAAATAAATTAATGTGAAAATAATGAAATTAAATAAATGAGTTACACGTAAATGTTTTATCCAACAAGGTTAATTATTTATGTAACGTACACTTATGATTAACATGATGTGAAAAGGATAAAACAAGATAAAATTTTTCCATAACAAATTAAAATACCTCAATTAAATATTAAGTCAGACCAAGACATCCATTACTTGATTGGGAATGAAATAATAGAACTCTCTGTAGTGCTTGGAAAAATCTAGACACTTACATTTATTGATGATTTCTTAGAAGAGTTTTGGTTTGACTCAACTGAAATTTTATTGAGTTTAACAACAAAAGTCTGTTCAACACATATTTGGAGGCAAGTGTTGAGGAAATCCATGTCAGGATTTTAGCATAGGTGAATCTACTAAACAGATCAAGGAGATGCATATCCTTATTGGGTAAGACCACCTACCAAATTAATTTATCACGGTTTTCATGGACAAAGTCTAGATCATTAATAGATGTATTAGGGATCCTTTCCACTAGAGTTGTACAGAAACTAAAAATTCTATGTTAAATTGTGATAGATATTGAGACTTGAAAAATAGTGGGAGAATTAATAAATAAAAAAATAAAAACATTTAATTGATTATATATTGCTTATTTTTTTAATCATGCAAAGTAAAAATAATCTGTTATTTTCATTGTATAGTATATTGAAAAGTTCATAATACACACTATCCCTACAATCAATATTGGAGAATGATAACATCCAAAATTTAGTAACTTCCAAGAGTGGTTAAGATGACTTCGGGTTGTGCTATGCCATGAATGGAAATATTTCATTCTAGAATCCTCAATGACTGATTTTTCTACAAAAGAGGCGAGTAATGGATAGTTCATTACCTATGAAAAATATTTCAGTGATGTGATTGAAGTTCAATGCTTCATCATTTTATCGATTTCTAGTGAACTAATGAAGTCTCATGAAAACATGGATGTGTATTTAATTCTTGATCATCTCTATGGTCTTTACAAAGGGAGATCTATGCATGAACAGTTTGAGATTTCCAAGGTATTGTTTTAGATATTTCTAGGAGGGGGTTCCCCAATTAGGCCTCATGTATTTAGGATCATTGGATAAATTGAGCGCTGAGAGGTTATAGGGTTTAACCTCCCCAAAGAATTGGTAACTGGACTCATTATGGCCTCACTCCCTCAGATCAACTCTTTTTTTATTCTGGATTTTTATATGAAAAACATTAAAAAGTTTATGCAAGACCTTCTTACTCTTCTTATCCAAGTAGATAAGGATATGAATCATGAAAATCCATCTATCCTTATAGTGAGTAAATAGAAAGGGACACTGAAGATCTTTAAGCCCAAAGCTTCTTCACGCCCTTAAAATAAGTGGAAGATCACGGGGAATGAAAGGGAATAGGATTATATCTGTTTTGAAGGTAGCAATAAGGGCCACTGGAAGAAAAACTGATCCCTACCAAAGAAGTAAGGGAGATATTCAGGTTCATTCTTTATCATGTGAAATTTATCTATTTATACAAATTTGATATTAAATATAGATTGTGGTTCTCACATATGTATTCAAATACAAGAACCACGTAGATTTAGAATTATGGATATTGGAGAGGTAGATCTTCAATCATTCAAGAGTTCTAAACTTGCTGCTATGGCTATCGGGGACTACCACCTGGCGTTGCCAACTGGAATGATATTGGTTTTCAGGGGTTGTTATTATGTGCCTTTAGTTTAAAAAAAATATTTATGTATCCAAATTAGATATGGATGGATTTATTTTCAAATTTGTGAATAAATGTTTCTTATTTTATATAGATAGAATTTCTTTTGGAAATTCACATTTAAATAAATTTCATTATGTGTTTGATTACATGAATAAAATAATGGAAATTGATAATGAAGTAACCTAACATGAATCATACCAAACCCAACTTTGGTATCACCAGCTAGGTTTTTTAAATGAAAATTTATTGACTAAATTATATAAAGATGGATATTTAGATTATTTTTAAGTAAAAACACTTTTTGTATGTCACATATGTTTATATGGAAAAATGACCAAAGCCCCATTTAGTTGGAAAGGTGAAAGGGATAAAGAGCTTCTCGAATTAGTTCATATAAATGTGTATGGACCATTTAATATTGAATCCAGGGGAGGGTACTCATACGTCATAACTTTTACTAATGATTATATAAGATATTGGTATGTCTACTTAATGAGGTATATGGAAGATTCTATTAATAAATTTAAGAAATACAATAATGAAGTTGAGAACTAGCTTGGTAAGAATATTAAGAAACTTCACTCAGTCCATGGTGGAAAATATCTTAATCTGGAATTTATTGATTATCTATGAGAGTTTGATATTTTATCTCAACTGAATCCTCCATATACACCTACGTGGAATGGTGTAATCGAAAAGAGGAACCACGACTTGTTAGACATGGTGAGATCAATGATGAGTCTTGCGAGTCTTCCATAATACTTTTGGTGATACGCATTACAAAAACAATATACATACTAAAATGAGTTCCAACTAAAGCAATAGACAGTGTACCATACCAATTATGGAAGGGAGAGAAAATAAAGTTTTCTTAATTACATGTGTGGGGCTTCAAACCATTTGGTTGCAAATTAATTTTTTTTTAAAATATATTCTATATGTAAAAACAGTAACCAAAGTTATAGTCCCATAAGATACTACATCACCAAGAAGGAATACAAAGATGTAAAATAAAACACATAACCAATTATTAAATTTAAATTTCAAAAACTACACAGAACTGAATGCCTCAATGTAGGAGTCTCGCATGTCATCCAAAGTCTCTTATTTTTTCTATCATCTATCAATAACATTGGTAATCCACCATCATCGTCACCATCCATCACCATTTTCCAAAAAAGAAGCCTCTAGGATACATCATCTTTGATGATAAGTACCATCATCATTGTCAAAAACACAAATCATGAATCATCGTCGTTGTGAACCAAAAGCCCACCATCGGTGCATCCACTGTCAACTTCCTGAGATGTCGGTCGTAGCTAAATCCACACCATCCCAAAACCTCACCAGGATCAAATTCAACAGAGCAACTTGGCTTGGAAAGAAGGAACCAGAGGCCAAAGTTGAGATTGGAGAGGGAAGGCCTAATAATGGAGGGATGACCTTGGAATGGACCACAAACTACACTCTTCGTAACCACCATCGCCATCACACCAAGCATATCCATCCCACCAGAAAAGCTGAAACATGAAAAAAAGAGTCATATAAAACCATTTTGAAATAACATATAAGGAAAATGGAACCAGAAATAACAAAAAACCATTTCAAATGCATAAAAACTCTATCACCAAATGAAGACGTCAACATCAAGGAAGAAAAATAGCACCATATGAAAGACCACACAAAAATTAAGCAATAAAAGAAACTAAACTCAACACAACACATTCCCAATCAATCCTCAGTTCCATTATATTGGACCAGGGTGGGATTAAGTGTGGTGGGGGAAGATGAAAAGAGCATAAGGAGGTGACAAATTAGAATGATTTCCCATGATCCATGCAAAGAGACAATTCAAAAATAATGAAGGCTCGGAAGGGGACCAACGAGAGAGAAAAATGTGGAAAACCCTAATTGAACCTTATAATAAAGAGAAAATACCCATGATGAGTAGGAAAAAGGAAATTATACTGAAATAGGAGGGGGAACCGTAGATCCTAAAGCAGTAGGAGAATGTTCAGGTTCTTCTGGGGAGGGAGCGAAACCCGAAGAAAGAAGGGAGGACCGGCGAGACAAAATTACTACGAAGAAGTTCTAGAGGGGTTGGAGAACTAGAACGGTATGGGTTTATAGTAACCAAGGATGGTTACTCATTATTAGTTGATAATAATGATCCTCCAACATACTAGAAAGTAGTAAGTGGATAAGATATTTCAATGTAGAGGGAATCTATAAATTGTAAAATGGATTTCATGTACCAAAACCAAGTATAGATTTCTGTAGACCCTCCCATAGATGTAAATCTCATTGGTTTCAAATAGTAAATTAAGAAGAAACTAGATATGGAAATTCAAGTCAATACCTATAAGGAGTGACTGGTTGAAAAAGGGTATAAATAGCATCAATTCATTGACTAAGATGAACACTTTTCACTATTTATAATGATGAAATCCATTAAAATTACACTTTACATTACAACTTTCCATGATTATGTGATTTGGAAAATGGGTATCAAAATATCCTTCATTAATGGGAACCTTCAGGAAGAAGTCTATATGACACTACCTGAAGGGTTTGTGACTCCAACGGATGCCAAAAATGTATGCAAGTTTCAAAGATCCATTTATGGATTAAATCAAGAACCCTTGTCGTGGAACATTTATTTTGATGAAGCTATAACATAATTTGTTTTCATAAAGAACAAATGAGATATTTGTGTCTATAAACAATTTAGTGGGAGTGAAATTGTTTTCTTATTAGCAGATGATGATGACATATTACTCATTAGAAATGAAATACCATTCTTACAGTATAATAAATACTGGTTGAATAAATGATTCTCTCTGAAGGAATTTGGGGAGGAATCACATATTCTTGGGATCAAGATCAATCGTGATAGATCAAAGAGGTTACATGGTCTAATTCAAAGTATATAAATTTAAAATATAATGATGAGATTCAGAATATAATAATCTAATAGGGGATTGTTTCCAGTGTCACATGGAATTCATCATTGCAAGAAAATGTGTCCTTAGACACATGAGGAAAGAAACGGAATAATAAGGATTCTATATGCATTGATTATTGGTCCATTCATGTATGTCATGCTATGTACTAGGCTAGATGTCTCCAACACATTAAATGTGGTAGGAAGATATCAACTTGATTCAAGAGACTGCCATAGGATGGATGTCAAGACTATCCATTTGTTTCTGAGGTGTACTAAGGATGTGTTCCTGGTTTATAGAGGATATGAGGAAGTAGTCATTAGAGGATATGCATATTCTAGATTCCAACCTAATCAAGATGACATAATGTCGAAAATTGGATACATCTTCACCTTGAATGGAGGTGATATGACTTAGAAGAGATCAAAAAAGGCTATGGTTGTAGATTTTATAGCATTGTACAAGTATATTGCGGCTTCTAAGGAATCTAAATAATCTATATGGATTCACAACTTCATCCAAGACCTTCATGTATTTTCTAGCAGTAAAGATCCTATCATACTCTATTATGATAATGCTGTAGTGGTGGAACTTTCATAATATCCAAGGACACATTAGCGGATGAAACACATAATTCATAAGTATCAACTCTTGAAGGATTTTTCTCAGAGAGGTGAAGTTGTAGGGAGCAGTATTTCAACATAAGACAACATGGTGGACCCCTTGACTAAAGCCTTGACTTAGCAGAAATGTGAATATCATGCCAAGTCAAGTGTAATAAAGGTTATAGGCAGTTTTCTTTTGTCTAAGTGGGATTTTCATGGAGTTGTTGTCCCAGGACAAACTATTTGTATTCTAATTACATTAATATTCAATGTATTGAATATTAATAAAACTTCTTATTACATATTGTTTTTTGTTCTGCATGACTCTAATGTAATAATGTCCTAGAGTATAGATCACATTGATAAGGTCATAGAAGTTCCCTACCATGATGAAAACTTTGATGTGATATGATGATATTCTCAAATAATGTTATGTGGTTGGATAACATGCTATGATGGGACACATATTACATTGATGGTCAGGTGTGAGTACACCTAAGGAAGATGAGGATTCTTGTCATGAAGTTCACACTTAGTAATCTTCATGATGTGAGATTATAAGAACAGGCCCTCCAGTAGGAATTCTCCATGTTTTGGTGTCATCATATATTCCTATCTAAGAGCATGTGTGATGGCCCCTAGACATCATGATTATTAATAATACATGTCAAAAATCACTTACTTAGATGTATTTTGTAAACCATGATGATAACAGTTCATGGTGAAGTTGGATACATTGGGTGCATCATGAGTAAGTTGTCATAAATGAATAAGTCGAGGAAGAATTTATCCATTCCATCTTTATGGAAGCCGATATCTTAGCCCTTCGATTGGAATAGAAACATCACATTAAATTCCATGGGCATGGTGTCAGAACAAAATTATTTCAAATAGTCAAAGACAGATATATCGAGTATATAGTTTGGTGACACATATATGCAACCTTCTTGATGAGATATTTTGACAAATGGATTATATTACATAGTGAGCATTCATATGTTCTTGTCTATGTCGCTACATTATGTTCTTCCTCTTATGCGCTATGACCTATTTCTAGAAAGTAATCTTGAAATTTAGCTAAGCCCGCCTAATGCCAACGAGAAAGAATTTTAGAGGGTCAAAAACTAATTGTTTCCATTGATCTCGATAAAATTATATTTGAGTATAATTAATGGAATAAATATTTATCTCATAAATTAAATAAAAAGTTATTTTTCAGTATGTGAATAAAATAGTTAATTTATTTATTTAATATTTTAATATATATTTATTCGCTTGATAGTGAATAAAATATTTATTTAAGAAAAAACAAATTATTTATGAATAAAATATATATACGTTTTTTCAATAAATGATAGAGGATTTTGAACAGACCAAGACTGGTTCTGTTGACAAATATTAATTAACATGACCATTATATGATATTTTTTATTGCACAAGTTGGTGCACACCAGATAATAATAATTATATAATTGTCATTATGTTTCATGGGATTTATTGAAGGTAATAAATGTTATTTAATGGGCAGTGTGCAATTAAAATATATTTTAACTCAAATCCCAACTCTATAAATAGGTGGATTTGTCAATTGTGTAGGGAATCCAAAAAAGCGAGAATAGAGAATTGTTGCACACAACAAATTCTCTCTCAACACCTCCTACACTATCCCTCTAAATAACAAGAAGTGAAAAATATATTTCATCAATATCAATGAATGAGAGATCGAGAACGAACAATGCAAGGAATTAGACTTGCTGCGCTAGCACTCAGATATTGAGTGGTGTTGCTCAGAGATCATAGAGCATATGTAGATCACCTCAAGAGAGATTATATCATTCAATCGTGATAGTGCAATGAAGGTATCCTGAATGGGTCTTTTCAGACAATCAACATTCACTAATGAAGAAAGTGCCTATGCACATATATTTATTTATTCAAAAATTAAATAAATTAAATATAAATTTTATGTGTAGAATCCTCAATCATGGTTTTGGGAAATGATTATTTAATGAAATTTTAATATATCATCCACCTCCGCAAGCTTCCACAGCACCCTGAACCAACATATATACCAATTTTTAAACAAAATTCATTTAATTTTTATTAATTTATACTAATATATATTAATTATTATTAATTTATACTAATGGTTCGTAATTTAAACTAATTTATACAAAATTTTACCACTTAATAATATTTTTTATTTAACTATACTAATCTTCTATGAATTAAAACTGATTAATAAAAATTTATATATATTAAATTATATCAATTTGTATTAATTTGATATCAATTTAGAATAATGTATATTAATTTTTACCCATGTATACAAATGTATAATAATAAATAATAATTTTTATCTATTTATCAATTTATAATAATTTATAATAAATTATATCACTTTATAATAATTTATATTTTTTATAATAATTTGATATTAAGTTAAACTAATTTTAAACACAATATTTGAATTTATAATAAATTATATCAAATTATATTATTTTTATAAGAATTTATAATAATCTATATTATTTTTTACACATGTATACAAATTTATGTGAATAAATAATAATTTACATAAATTTAAACTAATTTATACTAATTTTTACAAATATATTTTAATTTTTATAATTTTTTTTAATTTTATCAGTTTATAAAAATATATATTGATAGTTAATAATTTATAGTAATTTTTGATAATTTATACTAATTTTTAATAATTTATTAAAATTCATAAGAATTATATCACTTTACAATAATTTATTTTATTTATACTAATTTTATATGAATTTAAAAAAAATATAAAAAATATATGAATTTATACAAATGAATATCAATTTATAATAATTTATAATAATCTATATTAATTTTTACACATATATATATAAATTTATATGAATAAATAATAATTTCAATCAATTGATAATAAATTATATCAATTTACACTAATTTATATGAATATATAATAAATTTTATTGTTTTTTAAAATTGTATCAATCTATACTAATATATATTAATTTTGATTAATTTATAACAATTTATAATAATTTATAATAATTTTTAATAATTTTCACTAATTTATACTGAATTATATTAATTTATAATAATTTACATTTATTAATACTATTTTTTTATGAATATAAAAAAATTTATAAAAATTTATATAAATTTATACAAAATGATATCACTTTTTAGTAATTTTATAATAATATATCACCATTCTTATTATTTTACATCAATTTATAAAAATTTTATTTAAATTAAATCAATTTAAATTAATATATACTAATTTATATCACATTATACTATTTTTTTAATTTATGAAAACTCATAATAATTTTTATTAATTCATACTAATTTAATATTAATTTATAAAAATTTATAAAAAATTATAGAAATTTGTGTTAATATATACTAATATAAACTACATTTTAGGCCAATTTAATAACATACAAGTACTAACAAGAAATGTAAATTAGAAAAAATTAAATAGAAAAGACCAATGGAAGTTAAAAATTAATTATAAAAAAATACCTTGAAATTGTTATTATACCCAAGGATTTCTACATCTGGTCTTTAATCTATTGAGATGGAGGCCAGATATGAAAACAGAGAAATCTTCTTATGAAAATAGAATGATTGTGGTAGAACTATGAGTAGTGCGGGGGGGACACATATTTAAAGTTTTTTTTTCAATATATAGTTTCTCCATCGCAAAAAATAGACACCAAAAATAATATTTATCACTCAATGAAAACCTATTTGTGACGGAGCATTCGCAAATAGTACTTTTTTTGCGGCGTACTCCATCACAAATATTGAGAAGTATGCATATTTGCAATGGATCTTTCGCACACAGCCCTTCTCAGAAGGGGTATTTACGATGGTCATATCAGTCCATCACAAATAACCATGCAACAATAATCAATTTGTGGGGGAATTGTGTTTCTATCGGAAATACACTGTTCCCACCACCGCGTGGACAAGCGTGCCAAAATCTTTTGTGGAAGACATCATCATTCATCACAAAAGTTCTTTGCCGAAAGACTATTTTCAGTTGAAAAGTGGGTTCATCACAAATAGTATGATTTTATATACTATTTGGGATGAAATTGTATTCCATCACAAATGACCTATCAACAAAAAAGTGACTTTCATATAGTGTAGAAGCAATCTACACTTTCTCCTCTAACACAATGGTGGTTCGACAAGAGGTCTCCACCAAATCCTCACCAAATAACGAATTCCAATGATTGGAAATTCTTAATCTTGAATCAAATTAATTATAAAATATATGTGATGATCTCGTCTCATGATTTCCAGAGATGACATTTCATCTAGTTCTGCGGAGAAATCCAAAGGAGTTGATGAAAAACCATTATTGGGAATGGGCCCAACTACTTCCACTGCACCAAAGAACCATCAACTTTTATTAGAGTGGTCTCATAATAGTTTATAATTATTTGTTCCATCGAAATATATACATGTTTATTATTAGTATTTCATTTCTGTTGATTTTTTATTTTAATTTGATAGTGGATATTACACGTTCACTCACCTTCATATGATTCAAAACAAATGAATAACAAAAAAAGAATGACCAGGGGTTCCATTTGGTGGTGATAAGGATTCCCCTCAGATGATATAGTAACATGACACATAACTGAAATGTACATATCGTCAAACAAGGTTCATTGAATCTAGATGATTCGTGGGATATGAGACACACCACACGGAAATTAGCAGGCAGAGTAATTAATACACTGCATATTGACTAGATAGACTGATACATGGATTAAGGTTCTACATGTCGTGTAAATCGGTTACACACCATTTTGTTCAACACAGTTCACCCAACATTTTTTCTGAAACCATATGGTCAATATATGCGTCACGTGACTCCTAAAGACTTAATGTTGGTCAGCCTGTAATTACTGAGATTGAAATCCATGAAGCTCATGTGCACAATGTGTGACTCATTAATGACCATAAGGTAAACATGACCAGCTTCCCAATCATGTGTCAGAAATACACAAAAGGTGATATAAATATCATGAATCTCGCCAGTAACAAATGTTTCATCACCCAATAATAAAATGAATTAAATTCTGTGAAGAAATAATTAATTACATCATTAAAAAAAACCCCATTGCTTGCAGGTGGGGTGACAATGTGTAAAAATGTTTTAGGAGTATTTAAATTCTCAATTTATTTTTCATAATAAAATCATTACAATGGTTAATGTATTTAATACATGATTTTAAATCGGTACACACCATGTGGTTTAATAGGAGTACACTTTTCATAAATGTTTCATTTATTATACGATATTATAACACATGTAATTTCATACTACTTAACCACATTACCTTCCATGTATGCTAGCATGCAATGTGAGTATTTAATACATTCTTGAAAAATGTGTAGTTGGTAATATATTGTGTTTCATCTAAGTATATGCTCTGTACATATTTAATTTTAAATATAATTAATTAGTTTATTTTATTTTAAATTAAAATGATGGAATTTCCAAGATTGTTTTGGAAATTTAAAATGAATGAATGAATGAATTAATATGATAATAAATTGAATTAATTTTAGGCAATTTTATCTTAATAAACGGATGAATTTAAATGAATATTAGCTAGTGTAAAAAATATATTATTTTCCTATATGGATGATCATTAGCTTAGATTGACCAATTTATGTTCTTGTTTTCATTTAATTTAGTTATTATTGGATGAGTTTTGTAGTAATAATTTTATTACATTAAAATGATGGCTTTCGAGTCTTCCCCTCTGATATTATCTAAGGGAATTCATGACAATGGTTTCTCATTTTTATTACCCCATATCCAATTCTTTGGTTACCCTCTCTTTTATGTGAATAAATGATTATGTAATGGATGGATCTCTCAAGCGAGTGGAGGCGGTTCGAGTTCAACGGTGATGTGGAAGAGACCAAGGATTCACCTTAGAGTATAGGTTGATTGCTACAGCTCAAACAAAGTTAAAGTTAAAGGATTTTTCCCTATTTCAAGAGTTATTTTATCACCCGTTATATAAACTAACCATTAAATGAGTTCATGACCATTCCAAATTTATTATTTTATTTCCGTCAGTTGCATGGTTATTTGTGATGATTTATCAATATCACATAATAAATGAATAAAAAGGCATGCAAGATGGAACTAAAATGAATTGTTTTGTGAGTAAATTTTATCAACATATGGGTATTCACTTAAATAAAATCCTTTTAATATTAATATTTATATAATAAAGATAAAATGTTCAATTTTCACATAAATATTAAAATGCCTCAATCAAAATAATTATTCATTTTAACCTTCCAATAGTAAGGTATAAATGAAGCCATAGTTCAATGTTATCGACCAATAACTATTTGGGTGCTTTTAGTTACTGTGAAATTTCTATCTTGAGGTTTATGTTGACTAAACCTTGTTTGTAACACACCATGATTTCATAGTACGTTATTTCATTAAAGTAACTCGAAAACTTGCACTACACACAACACCGAGTTCAGGCGCACAACGACTTACCAAACTAGCCTTTCAAAAGAGATTATTAATATTATTAACTGAATATTAAATTTTATATAATACATAAAATTTTAGAATCCATATTATGAGTTTCTTAGACATAATATAAGAACAAATTCAATTAAAAGAATTATTTTTCAAAAATTGAAATTTTAACGCATTTTAACGGTGAATCCTTTTTAAATCTAATATTTGAGACAATAATATATTCAATTTGACAAAATAATATTTTTCCTTGGAATAAATACATAAAAATTTAGTTTTGATAAATATTTGGTGTTTTTATGATTACTTTCATATATGGGTGAATAGTAAAAATATCTAAATTTTAACTGAAAACAACTTTTTTAATGAATGAATTTATAGTTCTAAATTATACATTTGAGTGGGTTTAATATTTAATTACATTATATTTTTATCATTTAAAATAATTTATGTCATTGGATGTAATTTCAAATATAAACTAGACAGAAACACGGGTCAATCTTTTGATAATTATTATTTATTAAAAACATGCTTTTTGTTTTGACAGCGGGAATTAATTCTATATTAATTTTGTCACGACCCGCCCTCGGGGTCCGTGCCGTGACTACCCCAAGCCCGCCTTCCATAGGCCAGGGGCTGGCGACTAGCACCAAGGCGTAAATCCCAGTAAAAAGGGAAGGCATTGCCTTTGAAAAGTAAACACACACCACAGAGTAAACAAGCGGAAAGTAAACACTAAACAAAAGCAGAGTACTACTGAAAGTGCGGAAAAGTAAATGGGCCAGTATACAAACCCAAACTGAAAGTAAAGTACAACTCAAAAAGGAAAAACAGCAACTGAAAAGTAAAAGCCGCTACTCCGAGCTGTCCACTGGAAATCCCACCTGAAGGGTGGGTACAGATAGCTCCTCTGCTCCACGGGTCCCGCCGTCCGCTCCGTGCACGTCCGCCCAGTGGTCCACCTCCGGGTACCGTCCCGCTCTGCAAGCCTCAGCTAAGGTCAACGCTGTCCGTCGTCTGCAACCAACACAACGTAGTGCGGGCGAAGCCCGTGCAGGGGTGAGTATAAGCTACTCAGTAGGGACCCCGAGACCCCTGAAGGTCTCTCAAATCCACAAAGGATAAACCACGAAGAAAAGTACAATCACGAAGTAACAACTGACACTGCTTAGGTATATGCCCATACATATACCTAAGTCATCAATTTAAATACGCTCCAACCTCCGAGCCCAAGTACAACTCAGTCCACGCAGGAAAGTATACGTATTCCACATAGGAAAGCAAAACATAATCCACGCAGGATTGCACAACACAATCCACACAGGAAAGCATTAGGATTCAGCTCACACAGGTATACTTCTTCAAGGACGATAAAGATGATCACTGATCCATCTAAGTCGTCGGACCCACGAAGGATCGATAGGTAACTAACCCCCGCAAAGACCCACACAAGATCGGGCTCACACAGAACCTGTAGGCGCTGGCTCACACAGAACCGCTGAGCGCAAGGACCCACACAGGATCGGGCCCACACACGACCTGTAGCACTGATCCACGTAGGATCGCTGAGTGCTGTAGTCGTCGTCGTCGAATCCACACAGGATCTCTGTACTGTCGTCGTCGCAGTCACAGTAGCAGTCGTAGCAGTAGTAGCAGTCGCAGCCAGCACTAGGGTTCCCGCACATAGCAAGCTCGTTCGGAGGGTCCGCTCCACGAGCCGAGAGGCTGATACATCAACTGTCACAAAGACCAGAGTTGATGTATCTAAAACATCCGTATCGTCAACAGGAACTCAACGCAACAGACGGCGCGTCGATCGGACGCTTGGTTGGTTTTTAAGGCAAAACCAACCCGACCGTACTCCACCTGTGTCCTAACCTCGGGCGGAGTATGCCAAAAGATCCGTCTCACTAAGAGGAACACAACGCGACTGACGGCGCGTCAATCGGACGTTCGTAGCTCAAGATATGAGTGTTTCCGCTCCGAAGGCCCGGTTGGTTTCGTGAACGAACCAACCCGGCCGAAATCAAAGTTAACCGAAACCTTGAGTGCGATATATCGAAACGACCGTCTCGATCCAAGGATCGCGTTGCCGCAGACGGTTCGTCATTCGGAGGTCCGAGGCTCAAGTTATGGGACAAAAACCAAATCTGGTTCGAAACGGGGGGGGGTCCGGGTCCGGGCCGACCCGGCCCGACCCCCCCCCCCCCCCCCCCCCTGGGGCGGCGGCGGCGGCGCGGCGGCATGGCGGCGCGGCGGGCCGCGGCGGCCTGGCGCCGCGAGGGGCCGCACGCGGGGGCTAAGCCCCGTGGTTTTTGAGGGGCGGCGCGGCCTTTGTGCCGGGCCGTTTTTTTTTAAAACACGCCCCCCCCCCCCACGTGGGGGGCCTGAATTGAGCGGAACCGGGGGGCCGGCTGCCCCCCTCCTTCAAAGAACCGCCCCCCCTCATAATGAGGGGGGTTTTTAAGAGGGCCGGGGGATTAATTCCCCCGGTTTTAACGGCATCCGGCCGGCCAGCTGGCCGGCCGGTTTTCTCCAACGGGACCGGAATTTCCGGTCCCCTCTTCGGCTTCCGACGCCGGCGGCCCGGCCGCCGGTCTTCTCTTCCGCCGCGGCCCGGAACCGGCTGCGGTATTCTCGTCCCGCCGCGGCCCGGAACCAGCCGCGGTGTTCGTCGTCCGACGCGGTGCGACGGCACCGCGCCCCTTTCGCCGTGCCATGATTCCTTTCAACGCGGCGCGACGGCGTCGCGTTCTTGAAGATTTTTCCTTGGCGTAGCGCGACGGCGCCGCGTAAAATATTTGCACGATCATCCGCGTGGTGCGACAGCACCACGCCACTTGCTTCCACCCGCAAGAATAAACAAGAACGATGGAGGGGGGTTCGGCCGTGTTCGTGCGGTCCGGCCCCCCTCACGTTAAAATAATAACGCAACTTAAAATAAATCAAGCCTCACATTAGTCTTGCTAAAATCACGATCAAGAATAAAATAAGGAAACCAAAAAGAATTCGACAACCCCTACCTCGGGTATAAGGTTCGAGGATTGTCAAGGTTCCGCGGAAGACGACGTCGCGGAGGTCGGGCGTCGCGGAAGCCGTTCGTCAAATCCGATGACGAAGGGATGCGTTCGAAGAGACACGTCGTTGGCGAAACTTGTACGCCGACGAAGATTGTCCGAGGAAGAAGTGGCGTTCCCTCTTGTTGACACCGAGGACGAAGAAGAGAGGCGTCGTTCTTCGTCGGAGTTTGGGCGTTCTTCGTTCTTCGTCAGAGCTTGAAGATGAAGAAGAAGCTCTCAAAAGCTCTCAAGGAGACAAACAACAACCCATAATAAAATAAGATAACATCTTATTTTATTATTACAAAACACACAAGAATTTCAAAAGTTTGAAATTCAAAAAGGTTTATCTCCCATAATTAATTAAGTAACTTAAGCCATTAAATGAGGCGTTAAGGGAGTTTGGAGAATTTGAAAGGTTTAGGGGCTCGTGTGGGCCCCACCACACTTAATCCTCCCAAGGGAGGTTAAGTGGGTGTGGGTCCCACTCCCAACCTCCTTTGATAGGTTTTAACAAGTTAAAAATAAAATTGTTCTACACAATTTTATTTAACTCAAACTAAAAAACCCCCTAAAACTAACTTTCAACCCACAACAAACGCAACTCCCGAAAAGGTCTCTTTAAGCGAATATCGGCGCTGCGGGTTCATCGGTGCCCTCGGATTTCAATTCCGAGCAACGGATCAAAAGTTAGGAATTCCCGCTCGTTCGTTCACTGAACGTACCCGAGCCAAACTTCGGAAATTAATTCCGGGCACTCCGGGCCTCGGAATCAGGTGTCGTCTGAAACCGCGCTCTTGTAAAATTCTAAAGAAAATTAAGAAAAAATTTCCCTTGAATTTTACGGGTCTTTACATTACTCCCACCTCAGGGCTTTACGTCCCCGTAAAGATACATCAAAACTAGGGAAACAAATGAGGGTACTGAGCACGCATTTGAGCCTCCCGCTCCCATGTGGTCTCCTGGAGATTCCCGTGCTGCCATCTGATGCGCACAAGAGGAATCGATCGCCCATGCAGGACCCGCTCCTGTCGATCCTCTATCTCCACCGGGACCTCCGTAAAAGTCGCCCCATCGTCAACTTCAAGTTCCCCATGATCAATGATGTGCGTCGGGTCGTGCACGTATCTCCTTAGCTGAGATACGTGGAAGACGTCGTGCACCCGGTGCAACTGAGGTGGTAGAGCCAGGCGATAAGCCACCTCGCCAATCCTGCTGAGAATCTGGAAGGGTCCGATGAAGCGCGGAGATAACTTGCCGCCTCGGCCAAATCTCCGAATACCACGTCGAGGTGAGACCTGCAAGAAGACATGGTCGCCATCCTCGAACTCCAGTGGCCTCCGCCTCCTGTCAGCATATGACTTCTGCCGGCACTGAGCTGTCCTCATCCGCTCCTGGATGACCTGGACCTTCTCTGTCGTGGCCTGGACCACCTCCGGTCCCACCAGTGCTGACTCCCCAGGGTCTGTCCAGCACAAAGGAGATCTACATGGTCGGCCGTACAACACCTCGTACGGTGCCATCCCGATGGTGGAGTGGTAGCTGTTGTTGTACGCGAACTCCACCAAGGGTAGGTGGTCCTCCCAGCTACGACCAAAGTCGAGGACACATGCGCGGAGCATGTCCCCGAGAGTCTGAATGGTCCTCTCTGTCTGACCATCCGTCTGAGGGTGAAAAGTTGTTCTAAGACGTAGCTGTGTACCGAACGCCTCCTGTAACCCCTTCCAAAGCCGGGAAGTAAAGCGGGCATCTCGATCGGAAACGATAGATGATGGCATGCCGTGGAGCCGCACAATCTCCTGAACGTAGAGACGTCCCAAGCTCTCCACTGAGCCCTGCTCTCTGATGGGTAAGAAGTGTGCCGACTTGGTGAGTCGGTCAACAATCACCCAGATGGAGTCGTGACCTCTGGAAGTGCGTGGAAGTCCAGTCACAAAGTCCATAGATATGCCGTCCCACTTCCACTCCAGAACCTCCAAGGGTTGTACCAAGCCTGCTGGTACCTGATCCTCTGCCTTCACCTGCTGACAGGTGAGGCATCGAGAAACGAACTCTGCTACAGCCTTCTTCA
The DNA here is from genome assembly GCA_963277665.1 of Viscum album. Lineage (NCBI taxonomy): Eukaryota > Viridiplantae > Streptophyta > Magnoliopsida > Santalales > Viscaceae > Viscum > Viscum album. The sequence continues at coordinate 317,624,423 of OY728140.1, forward strand.
TGCCCGGCCACCAGTGTTGTCGTCTGAGGTCCTGGTACATCTTCGCCACTCCAGGATGTACCGCTAAAGGTGAAGTGTGAAACTCCCTCAGCACTTCCTCTCGCAATGCGACTGGTACCGTGGTACGTCCTCTGAAAAGGATGTCGTTCTCTTCTCCAAGGGAGAAACCATCAGGTGCCTGTCCCGAGGATATCTGTGCACGCCGTGTATCACAGTCAGCGTCCCCGTGCTGTGCCTCCCTGACTCGCTGCAGTAGTGGAGGAGTGACTGTGAGAGACTGAAGAAAGGCTGCTCCATCTCTATCCACGAAGGATATCTGCAAAGAGGCTAGCTGCTCCGTCGCCTCCTCGAGTAGTTGAATGCCCGTCCTCCTGCTGAGGGCATCGGCTACTACGTTCCCCTTCCCAGGAGTATAGACTATCTCAAAGTCATAGTCCTGGAGGAACTCGAGCCATCGACGCTGTCTCAGGTTCAGGTCCTTCTGCGAGAAGATACACCTGAGACTCTGATGATCGGAAAAGACTGTAAAGCGCTCGCCCATCAGATAGTGTCGCCATGTCTTCAGAGCGAAGACCACTGCTGCTAAATCCAGGTCATGGGTAGCGTAGTTCGGCTCATGCGGCCTCAACTGACGTGATCCATAGGCGATCACTGCCCGCTCCTGCATCAGAACACATCCGAGTCCGGTCCCTGATGCATCGCAGTAGACTACGTACCCTACTCCCTCCTCAGGCAACCTCAAGATAGGTGCGCTAGTCAATCTCTGTCTCAGCTCCTGGAAGCTCTGCTGACAACTGTCTGACCACACGAAGGGTTTCCCCTTCTTCGTCAAAGCTGTGAGTGATGCCGCAACTCTGGAGAAGTTCGGCACAAATCTCCGATAGTATCTAGCTAGTCCCAAGAATCTCCGAACCTCAGTCACGCTCCTGGGTGGCTCCCATGCTAACACAGCCTCAATCTTCGCGAGATCCACTGCAACTCCCACCTCAGAGATAACGTGTCCCAAAAAGTGGACCTCACGTATCCAGAACTGGCACTTCGAGAGCTTACCATAAGCTGGTGCTCTCGGAGTGTGTCAAGGACAACTCGCAAGTGATAGGCGTGCTCCTCCTCTGTCGTAGAGTAAATCAGAATGTCGTCGATGAAGACCACGACAAACCGATCGAGGTATGGCTGAAAGATCCTGTTCATGAGAGCCATGAACACTGCTGGGGCATTGGTTACACCGAAAGGCATAACCAAGAACTCATAGTGGCCATACCGACATCTGAAGGCCGTCTTCTGCACATCCTCGTCTCTGACTCTGAGCTGATGATAGCCTGACCTGAGGTCTATCTTCGAGAACCACCGTGCTCCCTTGAGCTGATCAAAGAGGTCATCAATCCTCGGTAGCGGATACTTGTTCCTCACTGTCACCTGGTTCAGGCGACGATAGTCAACACAAAGTCGCAAGCTCCCGTCCGCCTTCTTGGCGAACAAAATCGGGGAAGCCCAGGGTGAAACAATGGTTCGGATGAACCCCTTGCCCTGCAAGTCCTCCAACTGTACCCGTAGCTCTCGAAGCTCGGCGGGGGCCATCCGATATGCTGGAGTGGATATCGGGGTTGTCCCGGGGTACAAGTCAATATAAAAGTCTACCTCTCTGCGAGGAGGTAGCCCTGGGACGTCGTCGGGAAAAACTTCCGCAAAATGATCCACCACTGCAGGAAAACCAGGACTCCTCACATCAACTACTCCAAGGATAAGGCTAGCCAACTGATGAGTGATGGGCTGTCCTCTCCTCCGCGGAAGTCCATCCTGTGCTGCTAAGGCTCCCTTCTCGCCGGTGAAGGTGAACCTGCTCCCGTCGGTGCGTACACATCGCACCTTGCGCCTAAAACAGTCAATCTGAGCATGGACCGTAGATAGCCAATCCATGCCCAAGATGACGTCGTAAGGCCTCGACGCTGCTACAAGAAGATCCCAGCCGAAGCTCTCGCCTACTAGAGTAAGCTCACACTGCCGGCACCAGTGCTTAATCGTCGAGTCTTCTCCCGTAGGAGTCTCTAGCCGTAAGGATCGAGCCAACGGCTCTGTCGGAATCTCCGAGCTCCGAACAAGGGCAGCGGCTATGAAAGAATGACTCGCTCCTGTGTCTATAAGAACTGCAGCAAGGGTGGAATAGACACAGATCGTACCTCGAATTATCTCGGGTGCGCCGTGGTCGTAGGCCTCTGCTGCCTGGAGCTGTGACTGTCGCTGCCCGCCAGCTCCCTGTGGTCGGGGTGGACCTCCTGGTGGTGGTGGTGGTAGAGCCTCAAAGCGTCGGCCACCACCAGCTGCTCGTCCAGCTCCTCTGCCTCGTCCGCCTCCTCCCTGCGGACCGCCACGGTCGATCCTCTGCCTCTGCCTCGGTGGTCCATCAACTGTCTGCTGCTCCTCGGCACGACGGGTCGGGCAGTCACGAGCCATGTGGCCCTGCCCGCCGCACGAGTAGCACTGTCTGCCTCTCGTAAGACTAGCTCCGTGCTGTGTGCCCCGCACTGCTGAGCCAGTGCCCTGAGATCGTCTGCCCGAAGGTCTGGTCTGTCTGGACCCCTGAGTCATCCGTCGACTGCCTGCTGCGGATGACTCTGCCACGTGCCACCCTGCGGTGGGTCGCTGTGCTGGTGTAGACTCAGCAAGGAAGCTCTCGATCAGAAGGGCCCGCTCCAGTACTCCTGTCTGAGTCGGAATGCTGAGGGAGATCAGCGATGCCCTGATCTCGTGTATCAAACCCTGCTCGAAGGTCCGGGCCCGGAAGAATGGGTCCCGTACCATGTCGGTCGAGTAGCGCGAGAGATCGGTAAATCTCGCCGAGTACTGAGCGACCGTCATGCTGCCCTGCCGCAGCTGTAGAAGCTCCTGGATACGCACCGCACGAAGGGTGGCTGGGACGAACTCTGAGTGGAAGAGGCTCTCAAAGTCCGTCCAAAGTAGGGATGCCTCATCGTGCACCTGGAGCATCAAGCTCCACCATCGTCCTGTTGCTGCGTGTAGTAGGCTCGCAGCGAGGATCACCATGAGGTCTGCTGGTGTCCTCAATAGCCTAAACACTCGAACCACTGCCTCTAGCCAGTCCTCTGCTACCTGGGGATCCGTCTCCCCGCGAAACCTGGGCGGTCACTGTCGCTGAAACTCATGCAGTGCGCTGAGGCGACATGCATCGTTAGCGGCTGCTGCTGGAAGCATCGGGGGATCGGCGGGTAAAGCTACCGCCGGTGCCACTACTGGAAAAGGGCCCTGCACCGAGGTCTCGTCGCTCGGTGGGCTGTCGTCTCGCTCGACTCTCGGAACCCTAGCTGGCTGCCGTCGTGGGGCCATCCTGAAAAGGAAACAGGTTCACCACGGTTAGAACAGTATACCTGGTGAGCTGATATAAGTAATCACAAAGAAAACTTTGAAACACACACGCAATCAATGTTTTCGTGCATTAAGTCGGAAATCAGAAGTCAGGGTCCTGGTGTACGGATACGTCGGCCGCCGCACCAACACTGGACTCCCTGGACTGATAACCACACTCAATACGCTAAACATTATTGCTTCACATAGAAAAGATCAGAGTTCGCGGTAGAACCGAACTCCTTTGATACCAATTTGTCACGACCCGCCCTCGGGGTCCGTGCCGTGACTACCCCAAGCCCGCCTTCCATAGGCCAGGGGCTGGTGACTAGCACCAAGGCGTAAATCCCAGTAAAAAGGGAAGGCATTGCCTTTGAAAAGTAAACACACACCACAGAGTAAACAAGCGGAAAGTAAACACTAAACAAAAGCAGAGTACTACTGAAAGTGCGGAAAAGTAAATGGGCCGGTATACAAACCCAAACTGAAAGTAAAGTAAAACTCAAAAAGGAAAAACAGCAACTGAAAAGTAAAAGCCGCTACTCCGAGCTGTCCACTGGAAATCCCACCTGAAGGGTGGGTACAGATAGCTCCTCTGCTCCACGGGTCCCGCCGTCCGCTCCGTGCACGTCCGCCCAGTGGTCCACCTCCGGGTACCGTCCCGCTCTGCAAGCCTCGGCTAAGGTCAACGATGTCCGTCGTATGCAACCAACACAACGTAGTGCGGGCGAAGCCCGTGCAGGGGTGAGTATAAGCTACTCAGTAGGGACCCCGAGACCCCTGAAGGTCTCTTAAATCCACAAAGGATAAACCACGAAGAAAAGTACAATCACGAAGTAACAACTGACACTGCTTAGGTATATGCCCATACATATACCTAAGTCATCAATTTAAATACGCTCCAACCTCCGAGCCCAAGTACAACTCAGTCCACGCAGGAAAGTATACGTATTCCACATAGGAAAGCAAAACATAATCCACGCAGGATTGCACAACACAATCCACACAGGAAAGCATTAGGATTCAGCTCACACAGGTATACTTCTTCAAGGACGATAAGGTGATCACTGATCCATCTAAGTCGTCGGACCCACGAAGGATCGATAGGTAACTAACCCCCGCAAAGACCCACACAGGATCGGGCTCACACAGAACCTGTAGGCGCTGGCTCACACAGAACCGCTGAGCGCAAGGACCCACACAGGATCGGGCCCACACAGGACCTGTAGCACTGATCCACGTAGGATCGCTGAGTGCTGTAGTCGTCGTCGTCGAATCCACACAGGATCTCTGTACTGTCGTCGTCGCAGTCACAGTAGCAGTCGTAGCAGTAGTAGCAGTCGCAGCCAGCACTAGGGTTCCCGCACATAGCAAGCTCGTTCGGAGGGTCCGCTCCACGAGCCGAGAGGCTGATACATCAACTGTCACAAAGACCAGAGTTGATGTATCCAAAACTTCCGTATCGTCAACAGGAACTCAACGCAACAGACGGCGCGTCGATCGGACGCCCGGTCTGAGAGTTATTGGCATTTTCGTCTCCGGGGCCCGGTTGGTTTTTAAGGCAAAACCAACCCGACCGTACTCCACCTGTGTCCTAACCTCGGGCGGAGTATGCCAAAAGATCCGTCTCACTAAAAGGAACACAACGCGACTGACGGCGCGTCAATCGGACGTTCGTAGCTCAAGATATGAGAGTTTCCGCTCCGAAGGCCCGGTTGGTTTCGTGAACGAACCAACCCGGCCGAACTCAAAGTTAACCGAAACCTTGAGTGCGATATATCGAAACGACCGTCTCGATCCAAGGATCGCGTTGCCGCAGACGGTTCGTCATTCGGAGGTCCGAGGCTCAAGTTATGGGCCAAAAACCAAATCTGGTTCGAAACGGGGGGGTCCGGGTCCGGGCCGACCCGGCCCGACCCCCCCCCCCCCTGGGGCGGCGGCCTGGCGGCGCGGCGGCACGGCGGCGCAGCGGGCCGCGGCGGCCCGGCGCCGCGAGGGGCCGCACGCGGGGGCTAAGCCCCGCCGTTTTTGAGGGGCGGCGCGGCCTTTGTGCCGCACCGTTTTTTTTTTAAAACACGCCCCCCCCCCCCACATGGGGGGCCTGAATTGAGCGGAACCGGGGGGCCGGCTGCCCCCCTACTTCAAAGAACCGCCCCCCCTCATAATGAGGGGGGTTTTTAAGAGGGCCGGGGGATTAATTCCCCCGGTTTTAACGGCATCCGGCCGGCCAGCTGGCCGGCCGATTTTCTCCAACGGGACCGGAATTTCCGGTCCCCTCTTCGGCTTCCGACGCCGGTGGCCCGGCCGCCGGTCTTCTCTTCCGCCGCGGCCCGGAACCGGCCGCGGTCTTCTCGTCTCGCCGCGGCCCGGAACCGGCCGCGGTGTTCGTCGTCCGGCGCGGTGCGACGGCACCGCGCCCCTTTTGCCGTGCCATGATTCCTTTCAACGCGGCGCGACGGCGTCGCGTTCTTGAAGATTTTTCCTTGGCGTAGCGCGACGGCGCCGCGTAAAATATTTGCACGATCATCCGCATGGTGCGACGGCACCACGCCACTTTCTTCCACCCGCAAGAATAAACAAGAACGATGGAGGGGGGTTCGGCCGTGTTCGTGCGGTCCGGCCCCCCTCACGTTAAAATAATAACGCAACTTAAAATAAATCAAGCCTCACATTAGTCTTGCTAAAATCACGATCAAGAATAAAATAAGGAAACCAAAAAAAATTCGACAACCCCTACCTCGGGTATAAGGTTCGAGGATTGTCAAGGTTCTGCGAGAGACGACGTCACGGAGGTCGGGCGTCGCGGAAGCCGTTCGTCAAATCCGATGACGAAGGGATGCGTTCGAAGAGACACGTCGTTGGCGAAACTTGTACGCCGACGAAGATTGTCCGAGGAAGAAGTGGCGTTCCCTCTTGTTGACACCGAGGACGAAGAAGAGAGGCGTCGTTCTTCGTCGGAGTTTGGGCGTTCTTCGTTCTTCGTCAGAGCTTGAAGATGAAGAAGAAGCTCTCAAAAGCTCTCAAGGAGAAAAACAACAACCCATAATAAAATAAGATAACATCTTATTTTATTATTACAAAACACACAAGAATTTCAAAAGTTTGAAATTCAAAAAGGTTTAACTCCCATAATTAATTAAGTAACTTAATCCATTAAATGAGGCGTTAAGGGAGTTGGGAGAATTTGAAAGGTTTAGGGGCTCGTGTGGGCCCCACCACACTTAATCCTCCCAAGGGAGGTTAAGTGGGTGTGGGTCCCACTCCCAACCTCCTTTGATAGGTTTTAACAAGTTAAAAATAAAATTGTTCTACACAATTTTATTTAACTCAAACTAAAAAAACCCCTAAAACTAACTTTCAACCCGCAACAAACGCAACTCCCGAAAAGGTCTCTTTAAGCGAATATCGGCGCTGCGGGTTCATCGGTGCCCTCGGATTTCAATTCCGAGCACCGGATCAAAAGTTAGGAATTCCCGCTCGTTCGTTCACTGAACGTACCCGAGCCAAACTTCGGAAATTAATTCCGGGCACTCCGGGCCTCGGAATCAGGTGCCGTCTGAAACCGCGCTCTTGTAAAATTCTAAAGAAAATTAAGAAAAAATTTCCCTTGAATTTTACGGGTCTTTACAAATTTCTACCACTTATTTGTTTTGAATTTATAAAAATGGATTCCATATTTAGAATCAGGTGGTCTAAATTGTGTAAATAGGTAACTTTTATTTTTAGAAATATTGAATAATTACTTTGGTAAATATTTTAATTAACATGGTTAATGGGTAAATCCGGTAAATAAGGGTACAACAATATTATTATTATAATATTAAATTACCCTAACACGTGTCATAACCCTATAGGATGATTCATGGATGACCATGGGAATCTTTGGGTCGATTTTGGGACCCCATGGAGACACTTGTAAGTGGTAATTACACTATATATTAATTATGTTGAAGTAAATACAAAAATGACAAAAGCATATATCTTTTAGAAAAACAATTTTTACATAAAATTATATATGTTATATATTCGACTATAAATATTCAATATAAAGATAAAACTATTTCCTATATAATGGTATTTTATTTATAATTTTTAGACATTGAATAATTAAATTTATTTATGACACAATGAGGATGCAATATTTTCCTTATAAATGAAAGAATAAAATAAATGGTATTATAAATGTAAAAATAAATATAATTTGAAATTTTTTATGCCATACAATAATTTTATAGGTTAATATGACATGTTAGTATTTATTTAATGAATTTATTTCTAATTAATAAAGTTTTTAGGACTTTATCAAAAATCAATTATAAAATAGTGTCAAAATTGGCATAAAACAGTTCTTAAAAAAATATTATATTATTATTTGATATAATATTCCTAAAAACTAAAATTTGGCCAAAGGACTTATTTAATGATAGGTATATCATTAATTAACCACTTTGGGTTATCTTTTTAGTTTATAGTATGTTTATTAACCATATAATATAAAAATACAAAGAGACACGGTAAATGTAAAACTAATTAACTAAGAGTTAAATCTAAAAGATAAGGTTAATATAGTGACCCAAATCTGTCTGAAACCTATTGGTTAAGTGGATATATACCCATCCCCACCTTATCCTATATATAAATGAATTTGTAACCATTATAAACCTAATATTAATTTATTATAAAATAATATTTTAAATTTTTCTAAAGTGCCCTTCACCCCTCTTATAAAAGGGAACCCCCCCCTTCTCTCAAATTCACACCTTAAAAGCCATTTGGATCGGCCAAACCCTACCCAAATATCCTCACAACTATCCTCCTTTAATCCTATATGCCTTCCATTAGTCATAAATCCAATCTAAGGATCCCTTTTGATCAAATCAAAAGTAAAAACCCAAAAAAGAGATAAATATTTAATCATCTCATTCAAGTTCTTTTTTTTGTCCACTTCCTCTTTATTTGTTGTTTCCATTATAAAATAATAAAACCAGTATAGTCTATATACTGCGATGTTATTATAAAAATGGTACAACCCCTTTCATTATTCTATCAATCCTATAAATAACAAAGTCACCATATGTGCATACATACGGCTTACCGTCTCCACGCCGTGGTGATGTTTGTTATTCAAACACTTCATCATTTGGATGGGTATAATAATGAGTATAAATGATGTAAATAATAAATATAACATGATAATGATTCTTTATATATGATATAATATCCAATTATATACAATTTTAATATCAAAATAATGATATTATCGCTCATGCGTACATACAAATTACTGTCTCCATGAACGAGATGAGATTCATTCCCCATTGTATACATTCAAGACTAATTTTAATTTGATGATTAAAAAAAATTTAATGACATAATATCATTATGAATATTAATAAGATACATCCTATCCATAACAAACATTACTTATTTAATAAAAATATAAAGGTAAACGAATCAGGTAACACACGAAACGATGATAGTACAGAAATATCATTAACAAAGAAATATTAGAAGATCATATATGATATTATATTAATGTATATGGTTATCGTATAATTTAATAACAATGTTTTAACTATTATACATAATGTTAACATACCATCGACTATGTAAAAGTACAACGTAAGGGTTAATTTTTCAATCTCTTCATTATTCGTGGTTGTTTATACGTAATTATCTACTATGGCCTCTTTATCATCCACATCCATGTTTCATAAAAATGTATTTCAAAACATTTTTACAATTTACTAGAAAATGGTTTATTTTAGTTTATACCCTTTTTGACTTTTTATAATATGTTTTGAAATGAATCATTCCATTGTTTTCCAATCAAGGTACTTTAGGACCATTTCAACAAAATTAAGGTAAGAATGTTTTTTAACATATACGGCGGGTGTGGCTATTTTCCACCATTATAACATCATTGAAGCTTCCCTTACAAGCATGTAAGAATATTTCCAAAACAAATGTTTTATTTTATATTATTTTAAAAAAATAAATAGATATTTCTCTCAAATAGTTTTGATTTTATCTATATCAATATCTTTTGATGGATTTAAAGCATTTTGAAGTTGATTTATTATGATACATATCTTCCATATTGTATGGAAGGTTTTGTTATATGTTTGAATGTTGATGTTTTATTTATACCATTCATGGTTTATGGATAAATTATAGATATTTCATATGCTAGTTTTAAGATGAATGTTTATGTTATATTTAAACCTTTTCATATGAGGAATGAAGTGGACTTAGTAAGTGACGGGTGGAGCCTACTATAGCTCCTCGATGCATCGGTAGGTCTCATGATAAAAACTAATGTCTTGGAACCAAGCCTTGAAAAAATCTTATTTGTAGTCTTGGAAAAAGGCCTTTATTATGAGGTTATGAATGCATGGCTTTATGCATTCCATCATTATGAAAGTGGCTATAGATATTTCATGTGATTATTCGACTAGTAGAATATCCATGTGAATAAGTAAATAGAATTATTTGATCTATCATTTCCATATTATGCTGAAGTTTAAGTTTAAAAGGCTTCTGTTTTAGTCTTATAAATTTCCTTAAATGTTTATGCTTATTTATGAATGTTTCCGCTATATTGTTATCCTTACTGAGCATCTGAGCTCACCCCTTTCGATGTTTTATGTTTCCCATGATGTGAAGAAGTATTTTATGACTGACGTGTAGGTACAGTCTGAGGGGATATGAGAGTGATCTATGGAGACAATGTTGTCTTATTTTTTCATTTTATAATGTAATGTAAAACTTATGAATGTATCTAGTACTTCCAAGGATACTAAACTGATCGTTCTTTCGGGACATGATTTCCTTACATCATGCCAATGTTACGTAATAATGCACCGACTCTGGGTAACTGGGGTTGGGGCATTATAGTTGGTATCAAAGGAAGTTTAGTACAACCCTTGGAAACTATATTTAGATAATATCTGATTGGAACACATTACTGAAAGATAGACTTTGAGGATTAGTATAGAAGAACTTCCATGAATTTTGGTAATATAAGGATTTTGTGAGTTTTCCAAGAAATACATCCCTATCTGGATATGAGAAGGTAGGGAAGGCTCTGGCACAAATGTACCTAGGGGTAAAACCAAAAAACAGTGCTTTAAGCTAGACTCGAACGAGAACTGGTTAACGACAATGGGCCTTACTCCACTCTTGGTTACGACACTCCCAGGAGATATGCTTAGGATAAATCTCATTTCATTACATGACATTATGAATGATTTTGGTGTAAATATTTCCTCAAAGAAAACATTTTTATGATTACATATTATATCGATAAACTGTTCCATTTACCATAGGAATGTTATGAGTTTGGAATTATGAATTGAAATTCATAAACTAACATAATGTATGCCATTGTTCAGAAATGGAACCCAGTAGAAAGAATGAGAACTCCAGCAATACGTATGATATGAAGAGTAAGAAGGATCATATCATTCATGGTATTAAGCCAACATTTAAAAGTGAACTAGTATCCAACATATTCTCATCATATGAAGAAATAGTATCATGTGTTAATAATTTATATAAATAATTCTCTGAGTCCTATGGATTTGAAGGTAAGCATGAGACAAAAAGGATGGAAGAGAGAAGTATGGATAAAGGGAAGAAGGGAAAGAAAGATTTTCCAATATGTGATAACTGTGGAAAGAATCACCTTGGTAAATTCATGAAGGGAATGGGAGTTTGTTATAAGTGTGGAGAAAAAGGACACCAAGTACGTGATTTCAAGGGTAAGAAAAAGGTTTCAAATGTACAATGCTTCATCTGCAAGGAGTTGGGACACTACATGAATCAATGTCCCAATCATCAGATTATGGCGCAAATGATGCTATTAGATAATAATCAGGTTATGATACTACACATATGAAGCGGAATGACTAGTTTCCTTATGTTGTTATTAATGAATTATGTAATTTTATTGTGGTATCGATGATGTACCAGTTATATGAATTACGGAAATAAATAAGGATTGTATTGCAGCAATATTTCATTGAGGATTTGAGATTATATGGTACTATGATAAGTGAATCAACGACAAGTTAATTTTTTTTTCAAAATGCATGGTTGGATGAAAGATAAACCATAATATGATCCTAATACTGAGATAGAAATTTTGGAATAAGAGATGGTTGATTTGGATAAATTATATTCGATATTCATGACTACTTTAAAACTAATTAATTTTTGGTTTATTCCATTTTGGTTGGAGTATACAACATTTTTGGATATAAAAAGTATATCTAGTATTATATAAGGAATAAGGGAGCATGAATGTAATCAATATGGTTTGATGGTAATTCAGGGTATTACTGTGTTTAAAAAAAAATACATGATGAAGGTATTCACATGTTATTACGTGGAAAAAATGATCTTCATTTGGTTTTCATTCATTATAAATTTTGGACTGTGAGTTTGTATAGAAGTATTTTGGATAATTCTAAAAGTTGGAATCAATTAAGTTTGACATTTGATACTATTGTTAAGGTTAAATCATTTCGTGAGATTATTTTTGGATTATCATAAAAAGGACATCCCAGAGGTCGGGCAACAACCTGTCACGTCCAACAAGGTCGTGAGACTTGAACCCGAAACAGAAGGGTGATAAGGGTGCATCACAAACCACTGGCTTACGTGATGTCCTAGTTTGTATAATATAGTTTTTTTATAAAATAATCTGACAAATTAATATAAATTCATTTTTTTACCACTATAATATTAGGATAAATAGAATATTTTTGAATTCTATTATCATTTGGAGTGAAAGATGAGTTAGTGGTATAAATTTATTAAAGGATGAATATATACATAAAAAGTAAGTATACATCTCTATGTTCTTAGTCAATCTCATAAATAAATTCCTCATCTTAAGGAAATGGAAATTAAATCAAAAACATTTCCCGTTTAATTTTCCTATTGGGGGATCAAATACCGTTTAACCCATCACAAGTTTATGGTTTTCCAATCTTTTACTTCCTCCTAATAATATTCTCTATCACTCTCCATCAGAACTTGGTGGTTAGTTTTCTCTTCCATATCCATGATTTCCTACATGGAACCCTAGTAAGTGATATTTCCAGTAACCATCATACTTACCTTTCATTATTTTAAAATAGTGCCCCATTAATCCATTTTTCCTAAGTGTGTTCTCTATAAAGGTATTTTTCTATTTTTAACCATTTATTTTTGAATAAAAATTTTACATTTCTAGGACATAATTTATTGAAGTAGGGGATAATTTAACACCCCAAGATTTCATAGTACATTATTTCTGAAAAAGTAATTCAAAAACTTGCACTACACACAACATCGAGTTCAAGCGCATAACGACTTACCCAACTAGCCGTTTAAAAGTGGTTGTGAATAAGATTAACTGAATTATGTATTTTATATAATCCGTATAATATTAGAATCCATATTATGAGTTTCTTAGACATAATATAAGAACAAATTCATTTAAAAGAAGTATTTTTCAAAAAATGCAATTTTACCGCCTTTTAATGGAAAACCATTTTTAAATCCAATATTTGACAATTTTATATATTAAATTTGACACAATATAATTATTCCTTAGAATAGGAACATAAAAATTTGTTTTTATAAATTTTTGGTGTTTTTCTGATAACTTTCATATTTGAGTGAATAGTGAAACTTACTAAATTTTAACGGAAAACAAATTTTTTAATCAAAATCATTTATAGTGCTAAATTATAAATTTGAGTGGTTTTAATTTTCCATTAGATTATATTTTTATCATTTAACATAATTTAGGTAATTGGATGTAATGAAACATTCAATCTAGACATAAACTAGTGTTAATCTTTTGATAATTATTATTTCTTAAAAATACGCTTTTTGTTTTGACAACGAATTAATTTTAATTTTATTTCTACCACTTCTGTGTTTTGATTTTACAAAAATGTATTCCATATTTATAATCAAGTGTTCCAAATTTTTTAAATAGGTAACATTTATTTTTAGACGTTTTGAATAATTACATCAGTAAATATTTTACTTCCCATGGTTAAAGGGTAAATCCGGTAAATAAGGGTAAAAGAATAATGTTATAATAATATTAAATTACCCTAACACGTGTCATAACCCTATTTTATGATACATGACCGACCATGGGCATCCTTGGGTCTATTTTGGTTCCCCATAGAGCCACTTGTAAGTGATAATGACACTTTATATTAATTAAGTAAAAGTAAATATAAAAATGACATAAGCATATATCTTTTTGTAAAACAATTTTTATATTGGGTCATATATGTTATATCTTAAACTATAAATATTAATTAGAAAGATAAAACAATTTCCTACATAATCGTATTTTATTTATAATTTTGAGAAATTGGATAATTAAATTACTTATGACACAATGATGATGCAATATTTTCCTTATTAATGGAAGAATCAAATAAATTGTATTATAAATGTTAAAATAAATATAATTTTAATGTTTTGATACCATCCACTAATTTTATAGGTTAATATGACATTTTATTATGGATTAAATAAATTTATTTCTAATTAATAATGTTCTTAGGACTTTTACAAAAATCAATTATTAAATAGTTCCAAAATTGACATAAAAGAGTCCTTAAAACAAATATTATATTATTAATTGATATAATATTCCTAACAGTCTAATGTTTAGATAAAGGACTTATGTAATGACAGGTATATCATTAATGAACCCCTTGGGGTTCTATTGGTAGTATATAGTATGTTTATTAACCATATAATATCGAAATACAAAGAGACGTGTTAATGTCAAACTAATTAACTAAGAGTTAAATCCAAAAGACAAGGTTAATATAGTTACCCAAACCTATCTAAAACCTATTAGTTGAGTGGCTTGCGACCCATCCCCACCTTAGCCTCGAAATAAATCAAATTGGAACAATTATAAACCAAATATATTAGGGAACTCCCCCTTATCTCAAATTCACACCTTCAAAGCCATTTGGATCGGCCAAAAACTACCGAAATATCCTCCCAACTATCCTACCTTAATCTTAGAGACATTTATTTAGTCAAAAATCCATCCTATGGAGCCCTATTGATGAAACCAAAAGGAAGAACCCGAAGAAGAGGTAAATATTTCATCACCTCTTTCAAGTTCTTTTCATCTTACACTTCCTATTTATTTCTTGTTTCTTTTATAAAATAATAACCCCAGTATATTATATATAACTTGATGTTATTATAAAAATGTTACAACCCTATTCATCATTCTATCCATCTTATAAATAAAAAATCCACTATACGTGCGTATGTACAACATACCGACTCCACATCATGGTGATGTTTTTTATTCAAACACTTCATCATTTGGATGGTTATAATAATGAGTATAAATGATCTAAATAATAAATATAACCTGATAATTATTCTGTATATATTATATACCATCCAATTATATACTATTTTTATATCAAAATAATGATATTGTCGCTTGTGCGTACGTACGGATTGCCGTCTCCACGAACGCTATGAGATTCATTCCCCGTCGTATACATTCAAGAATAATTTTCATTTTATGATTAAAAATATGTTTTAAAGACTTAATATAATTTTGAATATGAATAAGATACATCCTATCCATAACAAACATTACTTACATAACAAAGCATATAAAGGAAAATGAATCAGTTAACACCTGAAACGATGATACTATAGAAATATCACTAACAAAGTAATATTAGAAGATAATATATGATATCATAGTAATGTATATGGTTCTTGTATAATTTAATAACAATGTTTTAACTATTATACAGGAGGTTAACATACCATTGACTAAGGAAAAGTACATGGTAAGGGATAATTTTGCAATCTCTTCATTATCTGAGGTTGTTTATACATAATTATCTACTAGGACCTCTTTATCATCCACATCCATGTTTCTTAAAAATGTATTTCAATTTTTTTTTACTATTTCCTTGACGATGGGTTAAGTTCATTTATACCCTTGTTCGAATTTTTATATGATGTTTTTAATGAAATCATTCCATTGTTTTCCAAAAATGCTCTTTACGACAATTTCGACAAAATTAAGGTAAGAATGTTTTCTAACTTATATAGAGGGTGAGACTATTTTATACCATTATAACATCCTCGAATCTTCCCCTAAAATCTTATAAAAATATTTCCAAAACAACCATTTTATTTTAAATGATTTCAAAAAAAATAAAGAGATATTTCTCTCAAATAGTGATGATTTCATCTATGTCAATATCCTTTGATGGATTTAAGCTTGTTTGAAGTTAATTTATTATGATACAAATCTTCCATATTGTATAGATGGTTTTGTGATATGTTTGACTATTGATGTGTTATTTTATACGATTCATGGATTATGGATAATGTATTGAAATTTCCTATGCTAGTTTTAATACGAATGTTCATGTTATGTTCAAAACTTTTCATATGAGGAAATCACTGGACTTTGTAAGTGACGGGTGGAGCCCACTATAGCTCCTTGATGCATCGGTAGGTATATTGAGACAAAATAGTGTCTTGGCACAAGGCTTTGACAAAATCCTATTTGTAGTCTTGGAATAAGGCCTTGACTATGTGGTTATGAAAGGCAGGAATTATTCATTCCATCATTATGAAAGTAGTTATTGATATTGCATGTGATTATTTGACTAGTGGAATATCCATGTGAATAAGTAAAAGGAATTATTTTATCTATAATTACCATATTATACTGATGTTTAAGTTTAAAAGGCTTATATTTTAGTCTTATACATTTCCTTAAATGTTTATACTGATTTATGAATGTTTTCACTATATTGTTATCCTTACTGATCATCTGAGGTCACCCCTTTCTGTGTTGTATTTTTTCCAGGATGTGAAGAAGTATTTTATGACTAACCTATAGGGTTACTCTCAGGGGATATGAGAGTGATCTATGGAGAAAATTGTGTTGGAGTTTTTCATTTTATAATGTAATGTAAAACTTATGAATGTATATAGTACTTCCAAGGATACTAAACTGATGGGTCTTTCGGGACATGATTTCCTTACATCATGCCAAAGTTATGTATTAATGCACCGACACTAGGTAACTGGGGTCAGTGTGTTACACTGTTCGCATTAAGGGTTTATTTCCATAATAACACTTAGTGAAAATAGTAATCAAGTGTTGAGGATATCCATATCTAGGATTTCAGGATTGGGGATTCCGCTCAACAGATCAAAGAGCTGTGGGTTAATACGGTTTTCATGTTATGCCTACCTAAACAAATTTAAGTATCTTATCAATTCCTAATATTCGTTATGGGAAGGGGTATATGGGTCCTTTCCACTAGAATATCCACACGACGTGATATCTTGAAACAAATGATGAGGGTTATTGGGTTTAGATCAAATAGTTGGAGACTAATAAATAAACATTATTACATCATATCTTTTGGTAATCCAGATAAAAATTAAAACATGATTCTAATTATTATAGTGTATGCAAAGTGAAATCACCATAACACTATGATACTTTAGGAATACATAATTACAAGGGTGGTGCAGTTGTATTATACAATGAACTATGATGGGAAATTTTTTACAATGTTCCATAATTCCCTGTAACTATTTAGTCGCCCCATACAGCATGTAATGGTGAGAAGGTTTCCTACAGAAGGTGCATGGAGATTCTCCAACTTCCCATTTTGTTAGAATATTACTTTATTTTTCTAGTGGAATGATAACACAACATAAGGATATGGATTTATACACCATTACATCTCATATTCAATCCCTTGATAATGAGAAAGAAATTATTTAGATAAATGAGATTGTTACTAGATTATACTAGTGTAAACTGGAAGAGGGTGCTTAGAAATTGATCATGTCTTAAATATACTAAAGTACATTGATTAGTTAGTGAAGTAAGGATTACATATAGATATTAATATCATAAAAATCATCCATAAATTCCAGGTTCTCCTTATCCACATTATGATATGAACAACTCACGAATATTTTAACAAAACACCCCCAAGTAAATATAAGTTATTTGGAACTTGGTTTCATAACCCTTGTAGTGAAAAACAGAAAAAGAATGTTTGAGACGCACATGATTATTTTATAATAAATGGTTCCTTTAAAACATCATTCATTTAAGTAAAATATTTATAGGTAGTTTGGTGAAGAAGACATGATTTTAATCCCATATAGATAGTTTGGTCCTTTAAAAAGTAACTGTAATGATATTTAGAAGAAGAGATTAGTTTCATATGCTTTATGAATATATTCATTATATTATGTAGTGTTCACATATAAATTCATGGGTATTTGATAATTTTTTTTATTATAAGAACCAAATATGTTATGACTGTTATCCAATTGCCTAAGAAAGAGTGACTCATATGTCGACAATGAGAATCACGTAGAAACATTAAATGAAGAAAAGTGTATTCTCTAATTTGTTATGAAACGGTGATTCCTATGTCAGTAGTGAGAAAAACATGACTTAAGAAGTTAGGTGTTTTCTAGGGGCTGAGAATATTTGACTCAAATGTCAACAATGTGAAGGGTGATTCCAATGTCAACAATGAGAAACATGAGACTTATTATTTCCAAGTGAATTGATTTTAATTGAATTATTATTTGTTTTAAGTGTTATCAAACATTTATATAAAACTTTTATTGAATACAATGAGACAATATTTCTTTTTAAATTAATATTTTTGTGGTTATTTACACTTAATTAATAATTCTGTAACTCTTAAATCATAAATATATAAAATTGGAAATAATTCATAAATGAAATTTTATTTCTGATACTCAGTTGTGGAAAACTAATTTTTAGTAAAATAAACCTATAATTTTTTATGTCTATACACCATATGATTCTTATATTCTTAGGATATAAAAATCTTAGGTGTCTGACATAATTTTGTTCTTAACTAATAAACCTTTATATATAAATGTATTCCACCAATATTTTGTATTTAGTTTAGCTATATAGTGTGAACTATTAAACGGAGAAGATAGAAGTAAATTCTTGTAAATTGTGATATTTCTTAAGAATGAATTGGAATACTCAATGAATTAATGAGTCCACATGGTAAAGGATATTGGTTTCTCTAGGATGGTATGTCGACGTACATCTTAACCAATTATCCATCGATATTTTAATATGGAGTGAAGTGTTTTCGAAACTCACATAACCTTATTCATATGTAAATATAAGGTAAGATTGATTAGGAGCCTTATATATATATAAATATTTTCTTTCATGATTCATTTACATATATTTTTTTCAAATAGTAGTTTATCAACTAACCAAACGCCAACTATATTGACTATTAGATATCTTATAAACATATGATATGAAGGAAATACATTATTTCATAGTCTTTAGTGTTATTATGGGATCTATTTTTAAAGATGGTGAAAAATTTAAATGTATATCATTAAAATATAAGGTTCATCTCAATTCATGATCATATTACCACTAAGGATATTAACATCCCCCAGATAGAAAATCTATTAATCATACCAATTTTATTTCTATGAGGCAAGTATATATCCATTGGAGATCATGGTAGCAAGTATGAATTTAATTGAATATTTTATCTGGATGTACACGTTGGCATAAGAACATTAAACTCCAAATGTGTCAGTGGGGGGAATTATTGTTGTGGCACATACAACATATGATGGTTAAAAACATAATGGTGATTTTATTTTCACTATGTTCAGTGATATATTATTTGATAAGAATGATAAATCTTATAGATAGAATTAATATGAAACTCTCTATGATTTATGGTCTTTAATGAAGTCAATAATTGAATCCATGTACCAAAAATTTAGGGTTATTTCGTTTCGGATGTTTTTAGACCTCATACTACTGGTGAGTGTTCAAGAAAAACTATATATGAATGGTAAAATTCATTACCAATAAATCATTATTGATTATGAAAAGGATGAATGTCTAATGCATAGCATGTAACGTAAACCATTAATATAATCATTGTGAAAAAATCTATTTGAATTCTACTTATCATAGCTATTATGATCATTGTATTAGTCATCAGATGTCTTGGGCCACCTCTCATGGAGGTAACTTTATGGTTTATATAGGATGACCAGAAAGATAGGTGACATCAAATATGTCTAATATGGATTGAATGTTTCAGTTATCAATTTATGGGTTGAAACAAGTGTAATGATCATAGTATATTCATTTGAAATGAAATGTTTTAAAGAGTCCAAATGAGGTTAGTGGGTTTGGTAGAGTGTTCCATGAAATGTTTGATGGAAAATATATGAATAATGAATTATTAGTCTTATAGTTATATAAAACTAAATAATTTATCCAAAAAATTACTTAGGTAGAATCATATGTTCTAGGGAAAATGATCAATTAGATTAGATCAAGTGGTTTATTTTTCTAGGTCATAATACATAGTTGACATGTTATTGAAAAATAATTGATAGTATAATAAACCCAAATTGTTTCTAGTATCACATGGTATTATTATGTTGTAAGGACTATATATTAATAACAGTATTTTGGGAATCTATCTCACATTCCATGACATGTACAAAAATTTTATTTTACTTATATTTAAATCATTGAATGAAAATATTAAACAGGATTATGTTAATTGAATAGGTTACCACAAAGAACTATTTTAAAGTTCTTGAGGTAGAAAAAATGGATGATTTCATATTAATTAACGAAATGAGAATACTGGTTTTTTTGGATTATAAAATTATTCTTCTTTAGATTATTTTAATATAGTTTCATAGTTATGTTAATATGATATGAAAAGAGTAAAGCATATTATAGCCAGATTTATCCATATCTATATCAGACCAAGTACATTGTCAATTTTTATTTATCTTAAGTTTTAATTTTAGCAAGTATTTTTTCTATATTTTTTAGTTATACCAAGATAGTAAAAATCCAATCATAACATTATGATTTTTTACTATCATTTTATCCAAGATGTATTGGATGATAGGGGAAAATGATATATAATATGTGTCATTATAACATGAGAGATTTTCCTAGAGATATAAGGTCACAAAAAGTAGAACAAACATGAGTAGCATGGTAGGATCAATAATTATAACCATATATTAGTAGAAAGACTATTATCATGTGAAGATAACTAGTTAAGTTGTTATCAGTTAGATCTAGTATAAGTGGGAGTCTGTTGGAATTAGCTCCCTTGAACCAACTACTATTCAAGAATTGAAACATTACTAGTATATAATATTAATTCATATATTATCACCTACTGATTGTTCCTCTACATGGAATCTATGTGATAATTACCTATAGGTAAATGTCACACTAAAAGGTCATAGTGATTTTCTGATATGATGATAACCCAAAAGTTTCATGATAGTATTCTTAAATATATGTTCCATATCTGGATGATATTATTTGAAGGGACAAAAAATAATACAAGCTACTACGGGTGGAGACTCATAGTGTTTTGAGACACGTTCTCATAGTGTATGCCTTTGGTCTGGTCTGGATGTTATTTTTTATTATTATTTAAAAGGATAACAAGAGGAACCAAAGAAAGCCCTTCAAGGGGGGGCGAAAGTGGTGCAGGCCAAGGGCATCCCCTTGGGACTTGACTTATATTATTAGAAGATGCATGACGGAAACAATTCAAGGAAGGTTAATTCATCATAGTTGGAGGGAATCCAACTTTGTAGCTGACTCGCTTGCTCATTTGGGCAGGCAGGAGGAAAATCTTTTGGATTATGATAGTATTCATTCTCTTCCCATGGAGTGTTTATGTGATCTGCCCATAGGAAATCTACATTTATAAGTGTCATTGGATGTTCTTATCTAGGGAAGTGTGTAATGGTGTTTAGACTTTAATATTATTATTAACAAATATCATGATTTTTTTTAATTTTATGTACTGATGGAAATTAGGATGACGTATGATCATGGTGAGGTAGGATACGTTGGGTTCATCATGAGAGATATTGTATTAATGAACAATGTGAGAAATGATTTATCTCATCAATTATTTAATGAAAGTTGGTATCTCAATACATTGGATGCACATGGAAATGCATAAGAAAATCCATGTCCATGATGTTCTGTGGGAAGTTCATTTCTATAAAGTCAAATAAAGATACATCAACAACATAGGTTGATGACAACAGCATGAAACCTCCTAACTTAATGATATCATGAAAAATGGATTATATTTCACAACCTGAATTTTTACGAGTTTTTATGTCATTATGATATGAAATTCATTCTCTATGGGATCCTTTGAGTGTTTTTAGATGGTAAAAATGGACTTTATGTAGTGTATCCTAATTCCACTAATAAATGAGCCTATAGGGTCACACACTAAGTGTATCGAAAACCTCAGTTAAATTCAATTTGATTTTAACATTTCAAATAAATATTATTCTCAAACATGGTTTGTTAATTTTTCATGTTTGGTTGATTGAATGTATTCAGTCACCAGTTATTTGAGAGTATATTTTTTTAGGTGAAAATTAAATAAATATTTTTCCATTAGGTGATTATTTATATAATCGTGTGAATATATAATATTTATTTATCACTGGTATATTCACAAGGTAACAATTATTTAATTATTTAGTCATGTGAACATTTAATAAATATTTATTTGATATAATATAAAATCTAATATTTAATTATTAGAAAATAATAAAATGAATTTTAATTAATTAATTAATAAAAAATTATTCAAAGTATGATAATATTAAAGTGGAATTGTGGACCAAGATTAATGGTCTGGTGAGGAGTTATTTTTTAAATATTATTTAATGAAATATTAATTTATTAGCTAACCCTGGGTCAATAAATATCCAATAATATTAAGGTGGAATGGTGGACCAAGATTAGTGTATGTCAATATAATATTAATAATATGATTTTTATTTAGACATTAGGTTCACCAGGGAATAAAGAATAACAAGTTTCGATGTAAAATTATTTATTCTCTAACCCTAGCTCAATAAATACCCAATAATATCATTTTTTAACCCTTGTGAAGTCTAGACACTATTATACACACAAAAAATCTAAAGAGAATCCCCTTTAACCCCAGAGGGATATTCTGCAAGGATTCTCTCAAGAATAGAGAGAAAGCCTCCACAATTACCCTCTCAGTTTTAGAGAGAACCATATAAATTCCTTCTTGCCTAAAATGATTTTATTGTGATCAATGATGATAGACACAAGCTCTAAAATCATTTGTTCTAGAACCCAAATAATTTTACAGTAATTATTTGAGATTCCTAGAACACATATGGATCACCTCTAGAGGGAATCTAGCCTTAATTATTATGATACAATGACGATCAGACAAGTGGTCTCAACTGGATAATTAATGAAGAAAGAATTAAAATGTAGGGTAATTCATAATCTTGACCTTAATTAATTATTAATTATATGTTATGATACAATCTCATGGATTTGAGAAGTTCCATTTCATCAATTTATAAGGATAAATAAAAAGGATTTGATGAAAACCCATTGTTGGACATGAGACTGGACACTTCCATTGCACCTCTAAACCTTCAACCACAACACTTCCCTTCAATGTAAATGGATCATCCCAAGATATCCATCAGGACTCATGATCCTATATTCTATTATCAATCATCATAATTTTATTTTATGATTATAATTCCTTGAGACTGATAACCCAACATGCACCTGTGGGAGGAGATATTGTAATAAATGAAGAGGAGATCCTCCCAAAGGCTCGTGAGTTGGAGGGTCAAATACTATATCCTTGAACATGACTAACATGATTCTTTCCAAAACATGGGTAACAAAATTGTAGAGGGAGACTAATAATGATTGTGAGGAATTTTCATCGCATCACTTTTTAATTATTTTCTCCAAATAGAAAAATGTTTAATCACATATAAAATGAATAATAACACATTATTAAGACAATAAATTTTATACTACCCTTATTCCAAAAAATCATTTTCTCAATAAATGATTCAATGGAGCTATTAAAATAACTCATAAATGAGACTCATTAAAAATAATCATGACTTAAATGTTTCATTTTTAATACTTTCTTTATTTTCTCTCTAGGTCCAATATAATTATAAATATAAAATGAAAACATCAATAATAGGTACCAACCAAGTGAAACATACATATGACATCAATAACAAAATCTCTCAATAAATATGTTATATACCATTATTTTATTTTATTTTCATATTGGTGAAGAAATTCCATTTTTTGTGAAATAAAATAATAATTATGACATGAAAATATCAAATCATGACACCAAATATAGTAATTCAACACATTACTATTTAAGAAGATGTTCTATTTGAAAAATATCATTAGTTCATGACCTCCCACATAATCAAAATTGAATTGTAATATAGATTTTTTACCCCCAATGTTTGTAGTGAGTTCATTTACATAATTCCCATCGAATTTCTTGTAAATATAGAACCAGAACTCGATTTGAACAACCTCAAGAATAAATTTATTCTTTATATCATAAAATAGAAAAATTAATAACTATAAAAATTTAAATAATTCAGATGATATAACAATATATTTCATCATAGATAATAGATTACCTTGTTCGATCTTATACTCATAGAACTTTTAGAACTAGCTATTTGTGGTCTGTCTTATTTCCCACTATATAATGAGTGTTTTAGAATATTACTAAAACAAAGAGGGTTGATATTAATAAAAATGAATTATTTTTATTAAATTAATATCAATTTACTAAGATACATCTAATACATTATATGAATCAGAATTATGCATATCCAGAAATGACATCCATTGATCTTGTGGTGTCGCTTCAAAAACCTTTTCTTACATCTTTAAAAGACTAAATTAGTTTTTATTGAACTCACTCCATAGATTATACGTAAATTCATTCTACATTTTACCCAAAAATTTCAAATTCCCTTGAATTACAACAACTTAATGCACATAAATATCAAAAATCACATACATGTTTGATATAAAATATTAATTAGACTTATATTTAATATGAATGTCAAATAAAATAAATTTCCAATATTTATTTGGACTTAATTTTACATTCTTATGAAAAGTATCATTCTAAAAATTGATGTTAAAGTAAGTTCAATCATAAAATATGATGGGAGGGAACATTGTCTCATATGCTAACTACTCGAAGATTTTCCTGTATAATCCTCTAATATCATTTATAGTCACCTCATACATGTCAAATGGTAAAAATATTTTAAATTTTTTTAGCGTCCAAAACATCTGATATATTCAAGTTCATTTTTTTTAAATTTTTTATATAAATCTATTCAATAACTATATTAAATAATTACTATACATATTTAATAAATTTATTTTCACAATAAAAATTACATACCAACCATGGAAATTATCAAATAGCCCTATGATGGTAACTGTGACATTATATTCTCCGTAGATCACAACTCCTAAGTTGATCTATGAAATCCTCCCAACATTCCTATAGTAGGAGGTGATGTACTAGAATAATGAATCAATCTAATGAATAAGGGAGAATATTATATGGATTTAATTGAAATAAAGGGATCATGCAGAAAGTAAGCACAATATATTATTATGGTGGGATCATATAATATGGTTCAAATGACATAAGAGTTGTGGAAGACTAACACATATCTTTAAATACTTTGGTTTTTAAAAAATCTATACCCAAAAATAAAAAAATTAAACTTTGTTCATTGAAATTGTCTAAAAAATAATTTAGGAAAATAAAATGAAAAATAAAAGAAATATTTATATATAAATATCCTTTGTTATCATTAATGGAAGATAAATGAGTATCATATCAAGGTAAAAGGATTTTTGTAAAAAAAATCTAAGTTTAAACAAAACAAATTTCAATCATACAAGACATAAAAAATGTGTATCCTATAATTTTATTCATAATATCCATTTATTTGAATGTTTCCACCTTAAATTCAAGGTTCTTATTTTTCAAATCCACTATCTATGTTCCCAATTAAAAAAGAAACTAATCTGTTTCATAATAGATTTCAAACAAATTTCACTATATGATATGTCATGATTTAATTATATACTTTTAGTATTATATACATGTGTTAGGTATGATTGAATTTTTTTAATATTATGTCAAATATTATTTTTATAAAATTATACATAATGGGTTGTAAAATAATTTTTTTCCATTGTTCCATAAAAATAAATTATTTCAAATTATTAAAAGTATTTTTTAATTAAATATTAACTCTTTAAAATCCTAATCAAACTCTTAAAAGAAAAATATTTTTTTAAATACAGAATCATCTAGGTTAAAACCCCATGTTTTGGAAATGATAATTATTATATCCCTTCTACATGTTTTGTGTTATTTTCATATGACTATGGATTTCAGAATAAATTTATAATGTTTTACAAACTAGATAATTTTCCAACACATATTACCCAAAAAAATTACCTAATAGGTGGATGAAAAACATATATTCTAGAAAATTATATATATATATATATAAACCTAAAGATTCTATAGCGATAACTATTTTTTAATAAAAAACAAAAAACAATAGGTGTTGATTCCAAAGTGATGATTTCCATGTAATCTAGCTTCGTGTATATACATTCATTTATAAATGGTTTATTTATGATTTGTATCCATCTATTAGTAGATGTATTTTGTGATATTTGATTCAATCATCATATTATTTTTGAAAAATTATTTAGAATATATTTTTAAACATAGAATAACATTTTTATATAAATAAAAAATGAATTCATGGAAATGTTAATGTCCAACATATATATATATTATAATTTTTTTAAACTATGTCATAATTATAATATTTATACTGTAAAAAATATTTTATTTGTAAAAAACTAGCATTAAATTACCTATATATAAAACCATATTACTACTATCTTCCAACATGTTTCAAATCTTCTTGAGGTTGATGGATAACATTATTGTTTTAGAATAATTTATGTGGAATATTTTCCATAATTTAACCAAATCGGAGCACACATTATTTTTATTCGAAAATTTCAATATAAAATACTTATAAATTGAATATCATCGCCTATTTATAGTTGAAAAGAGTCTCAAAATTTGGTGCACCATAATATTAGTATATAAATAAAAACCAAAACAACATGTACATAAAATAAAGGTTCACAAAAAGTGAACTTTTTTCATGGAGGACATTGAAATTAGAAAATAATAAATAGAAGATCGGAATAGAGGTTCTTAAAACAAACATTATGACTAGAACCAATAAACAAGGAATGTTAATAGGTTCACACAATAGTAAATAAAGAAGTGGATCACGAAAAGGAATGAAAATTGTTTTGGGATAAGTTGAAGAGGAGACAAGGAAGATGAGGAGGATATTCATACAAAAAAGGATGAAGGAAAGTGGGAGGGAAGGTTTGCACAAGGGGGGGAATAAAGATAAGGTAAGGAAATGGGTGACCAATAAAGAATAAGAGGAGAGGGGTGGTTCACGTGATTGGGGGAGGAGGTGGAAGTGTAAATTAATGAAAAACAGATTTTAAATAGTAGTGGTTACTAAAAAACAACCACTTAATGAAATATTGTTGATAGTTTTTTAAAAATCACCACTAATATTTTATTATGTGATGATTTTATTTGACCACAAATAATATTTTGTTGTTAATTGACATGAGGATCGGGCTTTTAAATTAACAGTGGTTTTATAAAACATCTTCTATGTATAAATTACAACAAAATTTGATTTTTTTTATAGTAATTATATGAGATAAATACATCATATATATGAGACTTTAGGAAATGTCTCCATAAATCATAAACTTTAACTAAAACATCACAGAATTTTTTCCATTTCACCTTATATTATATTGTGTATATTATCTTATAAAGAAATATCCGAAACACTTTTTGGATATTTTGAAAATATTTTTGTAAAACTATCATCAATTTCACTATATATCACCTTATATGAAATACTTTTTTAATATCCAACCAAAACTCATTTTATATAAATTAAAAAACATATTTATAATTTTTTGTGCAACTTGAACGACCAGAACTAGAAAACACCTTTATTCTATAAGCTATTCACTAGAAACTCCACACAGCAGAGAACCTAACCTCCATAACATCATTGATTATAATGAATTCCCAAAATATTGGAGTACCAAAACATAGAAATAAAAAAACCATACCTTAAATCTCTGCAATGAATCATCCTCACTCACAATCCAAACAAACACATTACTCATATAAACAACAATGTAAAGGGAAAATATGAAAATAGAATGCACAAGGATTTACATGATTAGGACAAGAGTCTTATATCCATAGGAGAACTCTACTAAACATTACATTACAACTAGAAGTTATAAGGATGGAAAACACAATTAATAATTATCACCTATATTTGTTTACCCATAAAATATAAGTTGTAGTACATCTGTAAAAGATATACCCAACCCGCCTTTATAAGGGGAACAACTAGTTAAAAAAAATTTCTAACCTTAAACATCGACATAGGTCTCTCCCTTTTATATAGTGACTTTTTATCTCTAATAGTTATTCTTGGAATAAATTCTAAATTATAGGTGATGACGGTGCTACTCTTACATAATAACTGATGACCCATAAGTTTCACTCTTTGTCACAAAACCAAAAGGAATGACACTTATACATGCCCATCAGAAAATCATTACATGTCCCATAACTTTTGTTTTCCATCTATCGATGAACCCAACCAACTAGTACACACATACAAAGGATCCATCTTCCAACTAACCTTCCATATACTAGAGTTCCCACTACCGTTGTATGTACATTGAGGCTATCATAGCATCTTGTATTCGTATTTTTTTATTTATAGATTCCAATTGAATATATGCACCACAATTACTAACAATCTATAACATAAATACTATTTTCTAAGGAACCTTGGGAAACCTTCAACAATTCGGAAAACTTCTAATCCCCCACTTCTAAATCATGTAGTATCTCCATCATTCTCTCATCCATCCACTTCTGACGAAGGAAAAAAATTTCCATTGGATTTCATATACTAACATCTTGGTGAGTATTTGACATGAATTTTTATTACTAGTTATCTTTTGTAACTCCAATTACTTATAGTCTAAAAAATTATAAATGAAGTGATATTTCAATTCAATGTGTTTTATCCGGGCATGAAATGCCATATTATTATCCAAGTTAATTACACATTAACTATCATAAAGAACACCCCATCCTCTTGTAAACTTCTAAATTCCTTAAAAAGTGAATTAACCATATTAGTTCCTTACTAACATCCTTTATTGTAGCATACTCAATTTATGATATGGAAAATTTGATTTCAATCATGACATCTAGATAATTGTAATTACTATATATGTGAATGCAAACCAAGTGGTTCTCTTTTGAGGGTCCAATAACTATAAAATTTTATATTGATGAAACCTTGAAATAGATCATATATCACAAACCACAAGGTTGAAATCTCTGATCCCTTAAAATAATGGAAGATCCACTTCAAAACATGCTAGTTTTACCTATTAAGAATCATTATGAAATGACTCACCACTCTCACTAAAAATGAAATTTATGATTGAGTGCATATCATAGTGTACATGAGGCTACATAACACTATTCAAATAGAACCTTTTCCATTTACTTATCCCCATATTCTATTTTTTCTCCTTATATTTATATAATTTGAAGTGTCATCCCATGGAGTTGAGACCAGCTTACAGCCAAAAATCCCAAACCATTTGATGTCTTTATAGATATTTTCCTTTGATAGAGAAACAAAGTCCTAGATTCTCTATATCTCTCAAAATTAATTCCCAAAATATTTTTGTGTGGTCAATATATTTTATCTTGAATCATCTAGAAAATCCATGATTCAACTCATAAATCCTTATAAATTTTTGACCATCCAGTAACATATCATATATATATAATAGAAGTATGATGGAACATCCGTTACACCATTTATTTTTATAGAAACAATGATTTTTGTTTCTATGAGTAAAACCATCCTTAGATCTGAAGGAATCAAATTTCTGATTCCACCACCTTTGTTCCGAATTCAAACTGTAGATAATCCCTTTTAGTTTAAACATCGATCCTTTTATACAATCATTTTTGAAACCTAGTATTTAATTTATGTAAATATATTCATTTGAGTTACCATAAAGAACAGATGCCTTTACATCTATATTCTATATGTTTAATTATCAGAATCTATCAGGCTTAACACTATCCAGATGGTATCATGTTTAAATACCAGTGAGAATATTTTAGAGAAATCAATCCCCCCATTGGAATCCTTTCACTATTAGTAATTCCTTACATGTATTCCTTTTTTCAACATCCTCATTAAAATAGAATATCCATTTATTATTAGTTGATATTTTCCTCTATCGTACTCAACCCCACATCTAGCCTAAGAATCGTACACTATCCAAGATTACTCTAACATAACAGAGATAACAAGGTCACCAAAAAAGTTCCTTGAATGGAGCCATACTGATGAAAGAGTGATAATTTTTGTCATATGAAATGTTATCATAGGGAATGTTCTTAACTCATGAATCACTAAAATATATAACACACTCCCATAGTATATCATTCATCATTTAAATAGTCATCTTTATCTTCCCATCCATTTTAGGATGGAAGGTATAACTGAGACATAACCAAGAACCAAAACCACTCTAGATTCATCCCCATAATCATTAGATGAAATGAGAGTCCCATAAATAAATTATGTTCCTTGGTGCCCCATGGAGCCACATTACCACATCAAAATTTCGTATAAACAAATCTTCTTCATCACTCGACTTCCTAATATCTATGAAGTGAGTGAACTTGTTAAACCAATCCAAATTCAATCATATAGCATTACAACCTCCTTAGGCATGACGTAAACCAGTGATTAAATCCATATTAATATCCACCCATTTCCACTCTGGGGAATTTAATGTATACAACAAACCACTAGGGACATGATTCTCTGCCTTTAATTTTTGGTTGACAAAACATCATGAAATAAACTTTTCTATTGACTGATTCATCCTGGTACACCAAAGATGACCACTAAATGCATGATACATCACATAGGTAGTAGGATACACTACTAAAGATGATATCTGAAACCCATATATACCCTCATGACCAATCACCAATGTAAAAACAAAATCCATCAAAACAACACCCATCAATGACCATCCTATAACCGTCCCCCGAACTGACTGACTGAAAATAAATTTTTTTAATCATAAACCCCCTTTTAAGGGATAAGGGGGAACCCAAAATAACATCAATGACTTAAAAAAACAATCCTCCACAATAATTTCAAGGAAAAAAACTACTCACTCAAAACTACCAAGTAAGGCACCTACCCAACATCAAAACCATTAACACCGGCTTTCATCTTCCCATTGTTGGGCGACAAGCTGTCCTGTACATGGATGCATGGGCCTCGTACTGATGGAAATGCAATACAATATCAAACATATGAATATGAATAGTAATAAATAGGCGAAAACTCTCTACTTTGAACCTCCTCTAGAGAAACCCCTTGTACGTGAAATGTATTCAAATTCCCTTAAATCTGAACTGCATGGACACAATGCAAACAGTTACACAAACTATATTCCATGAAGTTAAAAATTCATCAACATCACATAGTAAACCTTCAATGGATGATTTCCTCCTTCACTGAGCTAGAGAAATAAACATATTGTTGCTCCTATACCTTCTTCTTCTCAAACACAACATAAAACTTTATAAAAACAAACAAGTAACAAGCTTCATCGACCCAAAATAAAAACCAAAATCAAGGAGAATTACATTGTAAATAATAACAGGAAACGTTTTACATTAACCTTATCAGAATCATGAAAAATAACTTCAAGCTACACCATCACCCTCCATAAATCTCTAGAATCTTAAAAAATAGTATTTTTAATATTAATTTTTTAAAAACTATTAAATGAGTTTAGGCTAGAATTTAATTGAAAAATATTGAAAAAATGTGGTAGAGTCCCTACTACCTATACTATTATTTAAAAGGATGCATAGACAATTCCACCTTTCCCTCGCATCGATTTGTATCAATGACATGGAAAATGTCGAATGGGAGAATCATCCATTCATCTAATGTAATGTGAAATGAGGCTTTCACAATACTGCATTTTGTGTAAATAAAGATGAAAGGGGGCACCACCGGTGTGACGTTTCACTAATGTTCCTATAAAAGGTTACCCTCATCACTCCAAATTTCCAACTCTCTCTATGTTACACTCCATATCTCTAATTTACACTCCCTCTCTCTCTAAAATATGTTTGGTGGTTCATTCCTTCTGCTTTGTAGTTTTGGATTCCTAAAAAGAAGTGTCAAATTCTTCAAAGAATCAGTTAAAGTTATTTTTTCATGTTTATTATAATGTTTTTTATTTATTTAATTTATCTGTTTCTAGTTAGTTGAAAATATGTTATTTATTTACAAATTTATTTTTTTAGAAATAAATTATAAATAATCATTATTATTAGTAAGATGATTCGGAGGTGGAATATTGGTGATGGAGAGGGGTACAACAACATCATTCTTTGGGCGGTATAGGGTTTGAATCATGGTTGACCACTTTTGCAGTGAACCCATCCCCTAGGATCCACTGACCTTCCAGGGTCACTCGGTTTCTAGCTAGGTGGAAAAAATGAGGTGCAACCCACCCATGCTGATAGATTTCTTGACGAACCATCGTCGCCCAGGTTGTTATCCTCTAGGGAGTTCTTCCATCTCAGTTGGTAACAGCTTCTTCTCAGATGGGGATCTCTAAAGATTGACTTCTTTTTGGGGAGGGGGTTTCATTATGTAGAGGGTTTTAAAAGGACACACAATTTAATTACCTTAATTTTTAAAAACAAATATTATTAGTAATGATTATGTTGTAAGAACTTGTGTTTTTAGAACGGGTCAAAATCCCAGCCCTGTTTGAATTTTTGACTTGTTTCTAAGAAAACTGGGAAAAAATGGGAAGTTATGGAAATTTTTAGACTACACACCATGTACGCTAAAGTACACACCATGTATGGGTTAGGCACGTATCGAACATGTGCTCACCGAGTAGATGTCGTGTGATGACTGTGTAAGAATTTCCTACTACACAGCGTGTAGTGTTTCCCAACAGGCTATATATCCTTCTTTCCACGTATTGGCTATGTGCTCGCCGAGTACATGCCATGTGATGACCATGTAGAAATTTCCTACTATACAACGTTTTCTGTTGCTCAACATGCCGTGTATCCTCCCTCCTGCATACCGTCTGGGTTCATGCCGTATTTCAACCCGTGTAGAGCACCCAAGCCGTGTGGTTATCTCTTCCTAAGTCAGAGTACATAAAAGGACAATACATAGCGTGTAGTCCTTAAATACACATCGTGTAATTTTATTTTTATTCACTTAAATTAAAGGTTGTCGCATCTTATTACGGGAATCGTCTTCTTCTTCCCTAACTTCGGATAAGTTCCTCTCTGAAAACCGAAGAACATCCCTTTCCCTAGAATCGTCATCCGGAGTCTGTTATTCAATCCGTCAGTGGCTGTGGGATTGCAACAGAAAGGATAATCCTTCATACCATATTATGTTCTAGATCATTTTCCTCCCATGGTGTAGTTTCCATCAGAGTGTAATTGCTGGGATTTGATGGAAATGTAAATCCACGAAGATCAACTTTAAATTGGAGCACGATATCATACGTGACTATGTATACAATTTATAGGTAGGTGGTGCATACCTCTTTTTTTTTATTTCGTATACTTTTGGGTGGTGTGACCTATGGCACGTTTTCGGGTATTTTGAGTGAGATCCTGTTTTATATGCTATTGTATATTTAATTACTTATTATACCTATGGGATGCCATTGGGTGTTCCCTTTTTCCTATTTTCCATGAGCAGGGCCAGGTGAGGGGTCATTGCTTATTTGGGTCATTTTGACCTAGGGAGCCAAAATGGTATAAGTAGATTTATTTGGTTAAATTGGTGAGTTAATTGGTTAAGTCATGATATGATTTTATAGTGGCTTCCAAGACCTTGGTGTTGGATTGGGGAAACACATAGTTAGTCCAATTAAACTATTTAGTTTGTTTTTCTTATTTAATGTATTTCTTAGGAGTATATATGTAATTGCTGAATTGCATGTGCTAGAACTCCTTGGGTTGTGTTGGGCGTGGCCTGGGTATTCTTGAGTGATAATGATCATAGATTGGGCTTTCCCCAGGCTACATTGGGTGGTTTTGACCATGATATTGGTCGTCATGGAAGTCGGCTTGAGGCAGGGTGACTGTCAGGTTGGGCATGGACCAGGTTATTGGGATGGCAAGGCCATCAGATATGAGCGACATGGTCTGAGGGACATGAGGTGTCAGAGACATTATGTATTGGGTATTATTTTTGGTGATTACCACTCACTCGTAACTTTGAGTAGTTTGCACACAAAGAGACTTCGTGATGAGGTGGTTTTGACCACTCGTGTGGGTAGAGGCCCCCATTAGTTAGGGTTTAGGTACT
This sequence comes from Viscum album, assembly GCA_963277665.1. Taxonomy (NCBI): domain Eukaryota; kingdom Viridiplantae; phylum Streptophyta; class Magnoliopsida; order Santalales; family Viscaceae; genus Viscum; species Viscum album. Next base: position 317,658,380 of record OY728140.1, read on the forward strand.
ATTGGTTTGGGGTTTTTTTTCCATAGGAATCCACGAGGAAGGTGAGGAGACTTCAGGGGATTGTAGTGTGGCTATCGGGTTGGGGACAAATTCATGCCGTTATTTGAGCGTAAACATCATTGTCCCTCTGGTTACATTGTTTGAGGGCAGACATCGATGTCCCTCCAGTTACTATATTTGAGGGTAGACATTGTTGACCCTATGGTTACTTATTTGAGGACATGCATCTTTTTTCTTATGAGTAACAAAATCTTGGGCATGCCTTTGGGACGTTGGTACATGAGACACACGGTGTCAAGGTAACATGGTGCTAAGTTACATAACAGAGATTTCGGGATTGGTCGAAGCAGGTGACACTCCATGGTGGCTGTTGAGCACTAGTGGAGTTTGTGTTTGTTTGTGTGCATCATATTGTTTACTGTTTTTCATCTAAATTAATTCATGTTTAAACACTTATATTAGGTATGCGATGTTGGGTGGTATCCTATTGAGATTCGTCTCACACCCTACATGGGCCCTTCGGGACGCATGTATACTTTATGGTTTTCCGTGCAGGAAAGGTGTCAGCTTTAGGAGCTTGACTACATTAGCTGTTGCATGTAAATGGTATGGACATTGAGGTCTTGCGTAGTTGGAGTTTTCATTGTTTTTTATTCTTTACTGTATCATCATGTTTACTTGTCTGTTGCTATAGTTGGTTAGCCATTAGCACCATTAATTATGGATATACATGACTTTCTTGGATTCATGTTTGTTATTCATTAGTATTTATAAGTGATCAGCATGCTACTGTGTTTATTTATGCTATTGTTGTTTATATTTATTGCTACCGCTGTTTATCAATATTGAATGTGCTTCTGCTCTGCGTGTCTAGTTCAAGTATGTTGAGTCGTTTATTCCACTGCATCTTTATTATTATACTCAAACCAGAACCATTATTATCCTTCGAGTGAGTATTGCCTCCCCACTATACCTATAAGACCCTTTCTTCTAGTTAGCAGCATTTGGCGTTCGGGGATGTGAGCCTAAGGTAGTAACACCCGACCCATTTAGCACTATTTGGGTGTTTTTTCGGGTCTGGGTCGTTACAAAGTGGCATCAGAGGAGTTCTTGATAGGGATTTACTAGTAGTGTTTTGATGGATACTAATTATATTGGTACTTCTCTTTTAATTTATTCTAGTTTTAATATTTGGGATATGGTAGAAGTGAGATAGGTTGTTACAAGAACTAGGTTTCTAGCTTGTGCTTGGGTGCCTGTGGCCCCATGTACGAGGGATAGACCAAGTTTCCCTATGTGGGAATTTCAGTTTTGCTTTTGCTCAAATTACAGTTTATAGGATTTCCACCTCGGTGGGTCACTTGGTGTGTGATGTTATTTATTGTGATATGTAACACTTGACTTGGTGTGATAAGGTAGAATTGGACCTTCGCTCGGTATGGCAAAATTTTTTGTTTTCAAGTTGATAGGCACAATTTTAGTGTATTTCAATTTCATAACGGGAAGTATGCTTTGTGATGTTATAATTTGAAGTGAATAATATCAATTTCCATGCTTTGTATTCTTTTTAAATGTGAATAGGTGAAATTTCGAGAGAATTGCTTGTGGATTTCAATTTGTTATTTCATGCTTTATATTTTTTTAGAATTGCATGTGGTAGGGTATTTGGGTCTAGCTCTTTTATGAGAAGGAAAGTAATATGGTTGAGGAGATTTTGATCACTAGAAATGGGAGACTTGGTCATTGTTTTGAGGCAATGTTAGTTTTCAGGATAGGCATGGACCGGGGAACTTCTGATACTTGGCTCCGTTGAGGACGGGTAAGGAGGCCATGAGGCCATGATGCCAGGGGCATGGGTTGTGATAGAGGAGAATAAGGGTAGTTGTTTTAGGCTTACTTTTACTGCTTTTTCTATCTGTGTGAATATATTTATATATATATATATATATGGGCTGTCTGACCATTTAAGGTATTTAGCGGGTTCCTCTTATACGTATCGATGAAGCGACAGGAAGGTGATGATACAGAGCCGCAAGAGCATGATTAGATTTAGGATTCGGTGCAGGTAGTGTATGAGTCATAGGTACAGGATCAGGGATAGAATCAGCTTCAGGATCCAGTATAGGCAAGACAATAGTTGGGATTGGTAGCATTCAGACTATGGCTCGACGAGTAGATTTGAGCTAGCCTGGCACATGTCTTACAGGGGGTTGACAGAGGTGCATAGGGTACTAAGAAATTTATGGAATACCATATGCGAGAGTTTCAGTCTTGGCACCCACTACTTTTTTAGTGTGATGGTGGTCCGTAGGTGGCTGAGAATTGGATAGATATCATTTAGATGATCTTCGAGCAGCTCGAGACGCCTCCAGGGCGGATGGTCAAGCTGGCGACGTACATACTATGAGGACTGACAAAGTGCTAGTGGGATGTGCATGATCAGGTTCAGAGTCACGAGTGACTAGCATAGAAAGACTTCGAGAACAGGTTTTTTAAGCACCTTTACCCAGAGACACTGAGGGAAGATAGAGCTCGAAAGTTCTTGAGCCTTCAGCAGGGGGAAATTTCTATTATAGACTATGCAGCTACTTTCACTGAGTTGTCTAACATTGCACCTAGTATTGTAAGTGATGATGCAACAAGGGTGAAACGATTCAAGGATGGCTTACGACACGCCATTTAGATCCAGGTGAATATCTTCAGGCTAGGTTCTTTCTTAGAGGTGGGGAATCAGACACTCACAGGGGAAGGTAACCAGAGGGATAATCCCCAGGTTGGCTGGATGACGACTTCAGGTGATGGTTTGGAAAGCAGGAAGTGAGGATGGGATGAGTTCTAGCAGGGACATTAGGCCAAGGACTCAGCTAGACCACCTCGTAGCAGTTTAGCAGTGGTTTTATTTCAGTGTGGGTATCCAGGACATGTTTGGACTTAGTTTGATAGGCCTCCAAAGGAGTTCCGGGCATGTGGACAGGTCGGGAATCTAGAGAGGTTCTGCAGGCATCCTTCTCAGATAGCCGGATGGCAGGGACCAGGACAATCTATGGAATCTGGAGTTGGTTCAGGTTTGGAATCAGGAGAGGGTAGCCGAGTATCACCTACACGTGGAGGATGTGACAGAGATAGCAGGTCCTAGTGGAGGGGTCAGTGGCCGATGACTGGAGCTGCATCATAGAGAGGTTAAGCATCAGGGAGCCATACTTCAGGCCAGGTGCTTGCCATGGAGCTACCAGGGGCTAAGCAGGCTGGTGAGCTAATGTCAGTTAGAGGTACACCGCAAGTGTGTCTATGAATTTCTTGTTTTCTTTTGTCATGACCCATTTGAGGCATTTCCGTTTTCAGTGCACGAGGTGCACATGATTTATGTGGACTAACTAGATGTTGTTCAGTGGGATTGGCGCCATATCGAGTGTGTGATATATATATATATATATATATATGAGATTTTTAGCATCAAGAGAATTGAGTATGTGGGATACAAAGGGTGCCTTGGGCATCAGGTCATCAGGGATGCAGGTTACCTGAGGTGTCGTGGGCATCGGGGCATCGAGGATGCAGGTTACTTGAGGTGCATTGAATTAGGTTCATTTTGAGAATCCATGGGATGCAGGACCTCGTGGAGGCGGACAGTGATGTGGTGCGGGATACGTTTGGGTGTCAGAAACTACATAGGATAACCAATGAGGTTCAGGGGTGACAGTTCATCACAAGAGGTCTATTATTCAGGAAAGATTTTAGTGAACCCTTACATTGTGGAGTTTTGTAGGGTTGAGACCAAGTAGGAAGTTCCTAAGGTGGGGAGCCACTTGGAGAATTTAGCCATAACCTTCGAGACCAGGTGAGTCTGGGTTACTTTGAGCAGTTTGGAATGTTCGGTGCCATCTCTAGGTTTCCATAGATACTTCAAGGACGATCTATGTTAAGGTGGGTAGATTTTAAGAACCAGAGTTTTTAGAATGGGTCAAAATCACGACCCTGTTTGAATTTTTTTACTTGTTTCTGAGAAAACTGGGAAAATCTGGGATGTTCTAGAAATTTTCAGACTATAAGCTGTGTACTCTAAAGTACACACCATGTATGGGATAGGCATGTACCAGACGTGTGCTCTCCGAGTACATGCCTTGTGATGAAAGTGTAGGAATTTCCTACTACAAGGTGTGTGGTGTTTCTTGACACACCGTGTAACATTCTTTCCATGTGCCGATTGTGTGCTTGCCGAGTACATGTCGTGTGAGGACTATGTAGAAATTTCCTACTACACGGCGTGTGGCGTTACTCGACACGCCGTATATCCTCTGTCCTGTATACTGTCTGGGTTCAAGCCATGTGTCAACCCTTGTGGAGTACCCAAGTCGTCTGGCTATCTCTGGTTAAGTTAGTGTATGGAAAAGTCCATTAAACGGTGTAGTCCTTAAATACACGCCGTGTACTTTTATTTTTATTCACTTAAATTAAAGAGCGTCACGTCTTATTATGAGAAACGTCTTCTTCTTCCCCAACATTGGAGCAGTTCCGATATGAAAACTAAAGAACATCCCTTGCCCTAGAATTTTCATCTAGAGTCTATTATTAAATCTGTTGGTGGATGTGGGATGGAAACAGTGAGGCTAAACCCCCGCACCCTGTTCCATTCTTGATCCTTTGCCTCACACGTCACAGTTTCAATCCAAGTGGAATTACCGGGTTTTGAAGGAAACGTACATCCACAAAGATCAACTTCGAATTAGAGATCGATATTGGACATGCCTACATCTATGAGTCTCAGGTAGGCGGCACATACCTCCTTTTGTGTTTTCGTAGAATTTTGGGTGGCGCGACCTACGACGCATTTTCAGGTATTTTGAGAGAGACCTTGTCTTATCTATTATTGTATATTTAATTTCTTATTAAAACTATGGGATGTCTTTGGGTGTTCCCTTTATCCTGTTTTCATTGAGAGGGGATGGGAGAGGGGTCATTTCTCATTTGAGGAATGACAGAAGGGGGTTCCAAAATGGTATATGTTGATTTATTTGGTTAAACATATGAGTTAATTGGTTATGTCGTGATATGATTTTTTAGAGGCATGAAAGACTGTGTTGCTGGTTTGGGGAAACACATAGTTAGTGCAATTCAACTTTTAGTTTGTTTTTCATGTTTAATATATTTCTTATGAGTATATATGTAATTGATGAATTAAATGTGCTGGAACTCAATGGGTTGTGCTGGGCATGGCCCAGGTATTCATGAGTGATGGTGATCACATGTTGGGCTTGGCCCGAGTTACATTGGGTGGTTCTAACCATGAGATTGGGCAACATAAACGTCACCTTGAGGATGGGTGACTTTCAGGTTGGGCATGGCCTGAGTTTCTGGGATGGCAATGCCATTAGACTTGAGCGACATGGTCACAGGGACACGATGTTTTAGAGACGTTGTGGCTTGGGTAGTATTTTTAGTGATTACCGCTCACCAAGAACATTTCATTATGTGCACGCAAAGAGACACTGTGATGAGGTGGTTTTGAGAAATTGTTTGGGTGGAGGGCCCCATTAGTTTTGGTTTAGGTGCTATTGGTTTGGGGTGCATTCCGTAAGAAGAAATTTATAAGGTGAGAAACCTTCAGGGGATAGTAGTGAGGCTATCGGGTTAGGGGCAGAGGCTCGCCATTATTTGAGGGAAGGAATCATTATCCCTCCAGTTACTTTGTTTGAGGGCAGACAACATTGTCCCTCCGGTTACATTATTTGATGGCCGACATCGCTGAACCTCCAGCTACTTTTTTTAGGATATGAATCATTGTTCCTCCGAGTTACAAATTCTTGGGCGTGCCTTCGGCACATCGGTACTTGAGACACGTAGTGTCAGAGGGAACGTGGTTCCCGGTTACATGACAGAGATTCTGGAATTGGCCAAAGCAGGTGACACTCCACGGTGGCCATTGAGCACCAGTGGAGTTTGTGTTTGTTTGTGTGCATCATACTGTTTACTATTTTACTTCTAAATTCATTCCTGCTTAAACACTTATATTACATACGCACCATTGGGTGGTATCTTGCTATGATTCGTCTCACACCCTACATGGGCCCTTTGGGACGCATTTAGACTTTATGGTTTTGCGTACAGGAAATGGGTCATCTTTAGGAGATGGACTACATTAGCTATTGTGTGGAGATGGTATTGACCCTGAGGTCCTTCTTATCTGGAGTTTACTTTGTTTTTATTTATTTCCTATATCAGCATGTTTACTTGTTTGTAGCTACAGTTGGTTAACCATTGGCACTATTACTTATGAATATGTATGACCTTCTTGGATGCATGTTTATTGTTCAGTAGTAGTTCCAAGTGATTATCATGCAGTTTTGTTTATTTCTGCTTCTGTTGTTTATATTTATTCCTTCCAATATTAATCGACATTGAATGTTCTTCCACTCTGCGGGTCTGGTTTGAGTATGTTGAGTCGTTTATTCCACTGTATCTTTATTGTTAGACTCGAACCAGTACAATTATTATCCTCTAAGAGGGTATAGCCTCCCCACTATACCAATAAGACCCTCACTGCTAGTCTGAAGCCTTTGGAATTCGGGGAGGTGTGCCTAAGGTGGTAACACCCAACCAATTTAGCATTGTTTGGGTGGTTGTTCGGGTATGCGTTGTTACATATGTATAGATTAACTAATGAATAACATAGGATTATAGATTGATTACATAATTAATAGATAATAATAATTAACTATTGATTACCATATGATTAACTATTGAGTTAGGCATAACTAAATATGGATTAATTAATTTTTAACTAATGATTAGATATTGAATGAGAAATGATTTGCAAATAATTAAACAATGATTAATGAATCATTAAAGAATGATTTTCTAATGACTAAAGAATGATTAAAAAATTATTCAATATTGATTAAGTAATAATTAATTAATGATTAAATATTGATTAACTAATTATTAAATAATGACTAACTAATTATTAATGTTTTATTAAATAATGTTTAAATAATGACTAGATAATGATTTATTAACTGATGATTAAAAATTTATTAACTAATTTTTAAAGATTGATTAACTAATGATTAAAAATAATTACCTAATAATTAAATATTCATTAACTAATGATTAACTAATTATTAACTAATCATTAAATAATGACTAATGGAATATTAATTGAAGATTAATGATTTATTAAGTAATGATTAACTAATGAGTAAACAATGATTAGATAATGATTAAATATTGATTAAGTAATGATTAACTAATGACAAACTGATGATTAAATAATGATTTTTTAATGATTTAGAAATGATTAACTAATCATTAAATAATTATTAACTAAATATTAATTAATGATTAAAGAATGACTGACTAAAGATTAACTAATAAATAAAGAATGAATAATGAATGATTACAAATTGATTAACTAATGATTACAGAATGATTAACTAATTATTAAAGATTGATTAACTAATGACTAAGAATTGATTAAATAATGATTAAATAATGATTAAGTAATTATTAAATATTGATTAACAAATGATTAAAGTTTGATTAAAGAATTATTAAATATTAATTAACTAATTATTAATGATTAATTAAAGAATGATTAAATAATGATTAACTAATAATTGAAGAATGATTAAATAAATATTATGTAATGTTTATGTAATGATTAAGTAATGATTAAGTAATGATTAAAAAATGATTAATGAATGATTAAGGAATAATTAATAAATGACTATCTAATGTGGAAATATTGATTAACAAGTGATTAATGATTGATTAACTAAATATTAACTAATGATTAACTAATTATTAACTAATTATAAACTAAAGATTAACTAAATATTAACTAAAAAATAAAAAAATATTAACTATAGATTAACTACATATAGATAAATTATTAACTAATGATTAACTAATGATGAAAATAATGTTTAACTAATGATTAACCAATGATTAAGTAATGATTAAGTAATTATTAAAGAATTATTAACTACAGATAAACCAATGGTTAAAAAATTATTAAGTATTGAGTAATACAAAATTAATATAGGATTAATTAATGATTAAAGAACAAATAACTAATAATTAATTAATTATTAACTATTGACTAACTTTTGATTAAAATAGAATTAATATATGATAAAAGATGGATAATTGGATGACAAAGAGGCTTAATTGCACACATGATTTGTTACTCCTATAATTTAGATGATTCATAACATATTACATGTCTATTTTGTTGCTCTTGATTGATATGTTTTAGATTATTCACATTCTCTTTATAAACCACTCGACATACCATTAGGAAAATTAAAAATTGTACTTTGAAACATTAGTGTCATATTATAGGATAGAAGAATCCATTATAAAATTTTAGTATCATAATAATTATGTTTTTTTCTATGTAATAAATTCATTTTATGGAAAATAAAATTTCACATGTATCTGGAATCGATGTATTTGGTGATAAAATGCAAAAACACCACATTGAGCTAGACTCGATTGGGAAAAAGTGCACAATAATGGGCCTTATTGAACACATCATTTGAAACTCCTAGGGGTATTCATTATATTATTCAAATTTACATTATAAACTAATGAAATACCTTTATGAAGACTAAAAATTTTACTATGAACATTAGTGTAATTTTTTTGGATATGAGAATATTTTCTAAACTTTCAGTATCATAAAGATTATATAGTCAACAATTATTTTTAATATTATTTACACTATGAGAATATTGATCAAAAAATTGATTTAGAGAGTAATGTTTTCTTTTCTTTACTGATATGGTGAGATTATAAAAACCAATCAAGGTTATTCATATAGTACACAACCAAAAATAATTGTTACGAAATCTGAATGGGTAACCCTAAGAGAACATCATGAAGAAATTTTTGGTTACTTAAATTAGGTACTTGATCAAGAGATCTAGTATATTAGTAATATACATTTGTAATTATCAGCTATAGTATTGAATCATGCTTGTCTAGTGTCTGATGATGAGAATTGGGTCTAATAAATAACATTATTCTCCTAATGGTCAGATGGTTCCATGATAGAGTTATATGTTAAGGTTTGTACTATGAAACAACATCATCCAATTCTAAAAATATGTATACATACAAGAGTTGTTCATTAAGATCTATCCAATGAAATTGAGTTTAGTCCCTATGATGTGGGATAGGATAATCTATATGATCTCCCATATATAGATGTTAATCTGACATCCAATTAAGAGTTTTCTAATGATGGAATAGATGGAGACAATAGTACTGATGAGGAGGAAGCTACAGAAGTTGGAGAGGTTGTTTCTAGAAATGTAGTACTTTTAAATAAGCCTCAATGCAAAATAAATCATTCATTACCCTTCACATATTGGTCAAACGCAATTTGATGTTTACCTTAATTCGACGGTAATTAAATCACACCTAAAACTGAGTTTCTAAGAGTTGTATAGGATTGGTTTAGTGTGATGGAAAAAATATTATATGTTTGAAGGGATTTTCCGTGTAATGAGGAATTAAAAGACATACTAAAAAGATTTCATATTGAGAGGAAATGTAGATATTTAGATCATGAATCAATATATACAAAATAAATTATATGTTGTTATAAATATGGGGATGATTGTAGATTCCTTTTATGGGTGATTCTTGACATTAAATTTGTATGTTAGAGAATTTTGAAGATTGAGGCAACTCATACTTACATTCAGTCAAACCTGACACAAGATTATAATTCATTTGATGTTGAATTTATGTAATCTATTGTCTTCAAGATGATTATGTCCTTCCAAGATGTTCTAATAGACCTTGTGAAATAGATGATACAATAATATTTTGGTTATAAAATTTCATATAATAAGGCATGGATGCTGAAATATAAGGTAATTATGAAGGTATATGATGATTTGGAGGACTCGTATTGTGTGTCACCACAATTACTATTCATACTGAGACATGATGACCAAGATGACTATAATTTTCATATGAATGAAAATGTGTCCCATGATAACTAACTTGATCAATCTCATTTTCAATTTCATCAATTTTTCTGGGCATTCCACCCTTGTATTTCTGCATTTAGTTTCTAAAAATAGTGCATAGAGATTAATGAAGCATTTCTATACAGGAAATACAAGGTCTTTTTATTTATTTAAGAAACCATTGATAGAACCCGTTCATCTCGACTACTTTCATTATCTATTATGGAGAAGGAAAACTACAAATCAAATATTTGGGTTTTCCCTTGTATCAAGAACCGCTTCACCCACATTCGGTGTGTCTGTTGGATATTTGATCATCATCAAGAAGTAAATGTGGATCCTGATACATAGATCCCACCAAATATACATCATCGGTACTGCATCAGGAATATTTCTACCAATGTGTAAATAACATTGCATAATGAACTTATGATGAAGGAAATTACGAGGCTTGGTATGAAATGAATATATTATTTTTCACTCTTTAAACATAATGATAAAATGAATTTCTGTGAAATATGATCACGTTTTTGTAGAATATGAGATAGATAAATGTTGTTTTGAACAATTATTCAAAAAAAATTTCATGGCCAATCAAGGAGATTATGATTATATGATGCGGATTCCAAAAGAGAAATGGGATTTGGAATATCATGGGGGAAGTGGTATCAGAGAATGACCACAATCATTGTTGAATGCATCAATGTTTATTCAAGGGGCTTTTCATGTTACCTATAATTGGACTAGTTCAGGATACATTTTATCATTTTGTGATGTACATCATTGATTGAAAAGAAACCCTCAGATAGAATTCAATAGGGGCTAAGGTATAGAATACACAATCAATGAGAGATTGAAAACAACATTGAATAATCTTCTATTTATGGACTATACCTTTTCTGCCAAGAATAATATCTATTTGAGGTTTAAGGGTATCCATAACCCCATCACAAATAGCAGTGGTTGAGTCATGGTGTTATTACTAGAAGCAAGGCAATGTCAATATGGAAACTTCCAGGTATTACGATTTCCATGAACACATGCCATCATAGATGTTCCTTTATGAACATATACTGTTAAGAATATGTTGATCCATTGTATAGGATGGTAACCATTTCTAACTACTATGATACACCATGGATTCCTATTGGGGTGTTTTGTTAATTTCCAATTCTTGAAGACCAGTCGATATTGATACCTGACATCAACAAGGTGCATTAATGGGGGAGACTAAAGTCTGGAAGGGTGTGGAATTAGATGGATTAACCTCTTTAACAAGGGACACATTTGAGTTGTATCATATTTCATCATGAATCACATAACAATAAACGAGTCCCTAACATTATTGGATCGAGATCACACACTCATCCAAAATGATGTATTGTATCCAATGTGATATTTTCATATTATTAACTACATGGTGTTAATATAATATGCTTCATTTTGTATAATATTTTGATATTTCTAAACACTTTTACTATCAAATAACAATAATCCTTTCTTATTCACATTTTAAGGAATATGAATCGTACATGTGAGGTTACATGAAACCATAATCAAACTATCCAGGTCTAAACCATAATGAACGCATGTGATCAAATAATCATGAATAATACCATCATGTGGGAAATAATACATAAATTAAAAACCACAAAATTTTAGATCTAACTTATTGGTGAAAATCAAAATATGGTTTTGTCGGTTTATAAAAAACATTTTCACTTCGTTATGGGAAATTTTATTAGAAAACAGGTCATAGAATGTTTGGAAACAGACGTAAAAAGAAGATAAAACATAAATTCAATTTATTTATCCATGGAAAAAATACAATTATAATCATATAAAGTGAAATTGAAAAATAAAAACCCATTAAATAACACATTAATGTTTTACAACATACAAGAGAGACCATGACATTTTTCAATAGAATAGGGTTTGGATGAGATGATTATGACCTCATAAGTGAAGTAAAATACATCTAATTTTCATGAAGTATCTTAAAAACATGTTCCAAAGAGTTCTACATACCTTTTACATTTTCAAAATATTTTGGCCTTCTAATGGAATCATTACGGTATATTGAGGCATGTCATTAGAATGCCAAAACAATTTGAAAATTAAAAATTTATGTACATGCCCTTGTAAGATGTTATTAATACACAACATGACAATAATATTGATTTTATTTCACTTTTGAAGTTATTATCATCTCATCAAACTCCGTTCTATCTAAAAATATCATGGTATTTCTTGTCTCTTGTAAAGAATTCTTGCGTTATTTAATGGGTTTTTTGTTGTCCATTTAAATTTATATGATCATAATTATAATTTGACCATGGATAAATAAATTTAGTTGATGTTTTATATCTTTTTTATTCACTTTACAAAATATTATATGACTTATTTTCAAATAAAAGTTTAGATAACGAAGATAAAATATTTATATATAAAAATATATAAAGCAGTATCTTACAAGACACCATTTCCAAGGTAAAAACATATCTAAAACCATTATTTCAAGAACCATAAGACATTACCTTTTCTTTTTCTATGAAAAACATTATAAAAAAATGGGAATAGACATGTTATGTCTTACATTCTATGAGACATAACATTCTACTGGCCATAAATTTATATGTAAAATTTACACTTATTTATTATTTCATTTTTTTTTATATAGAGATAGAGGATACTATGCCACTCACGGAGTAGTATAGTTATGTTTCACATGATGTTCTCAAGGTCCATGAGGTTCTACAAATCATGGTATGTCAAGCACACCATTATCATCATATTCCACCTCTAGCCTCTATTATATCATAATTATGATGTGATGGCTTCAATGAAATTATGGTATCTCATTTTACATTCATTGATCACCACCAACTTCCAACCTCACTGAAAGATAGAGACCGAAGACACACACATTCCATGTGCCTGAGGGAGAGATTTCCATCACCCTTGAGGATGTAGCAGTCCTACTCATTCTAACTATCAAAGGGGATACAGTTATAGGACCCACTCATGGATACTGGCATGATATTTTATAGTGATTTCTAGGACATGAAATTTTAGAGGATGAGGATGCTACATATGGTCGGTACATATCCATGAGATAGATCAATATGCATTTTTTCATAGTTACCCACTATCACTGGTGGGAAGAATGTAGTATGTCATGCTCGTGCATATATATTATGGATCATTGGAGGGAAATTGTGCACTGATCAATCTGGTATTCATGTACACATGATGTATCTGGGCCTACTAGAGGATTTTCATTAGGTCAAGAGATATAGCTGGGGATCTTCATGCTTTTCATACACATATAGATACTAATGCATAGCATACTTCTCATATCACACTTATCTCAGGGGGTGTGTCATCCTTTTTCAGATGTGGGAATGGGATAACATCCCTCCCATCACCCCTATTTTTCTTGTTAGGAGATGCGTATAAATGTGCTACATGATGCTTCATGTTTACTATGGTATAATCACTCATATCTATTGGTTTATGATTCTAGAAGGATATATTAAATTGAATTTCTTATTATTTATCACATTCAATGTTGTATTTTATAGGTGGAGTCAAGAACACCACTTCATCAAGGCTCAGAGACACAATGTGGGAGCATACCTTCTCATGTTGGATAGTCTACTACCCACCAACATATGTACACAAATTCATTGACTAACCAATTTCATAATATCATCATTTTTGTTTTTAGTAAAAATTTGTTTTGAAAAATATTACATGAATTTTAGATTACATGTATTCTATACTGGGGTTTATTGGAATGTTTCCCATATACTGGACTTCTAGACTTCACAATGTGATGGATGTTGTACATATCATCTAATTTCATATTATTGAGTAAAACCAACATTGTAACGACCCAAAGTTTCATAAATGAAAATCCCTCTTGATCTAGTTAAATTTTTCTTTATGAAAAATGTTTTTATAAGATGTCAACCTCTTTAGTTTTATGTTAATATTTGTGACCGTTACTTTTATAGCTGTTGAACAGTGATCACTTGAGTAGTATAAATATATCGATTTAACGAAACCAATTTTACTCAGACAAAGGAAGCGATGGCCTCATCCAGTAGAATTTCCCCATATGAAGCCCATTTGTCAGAGCTCGGAAAAGAGGTGGCATCTTTGGGATTCACCCTTGACCAAGCCCAAACTGAGCGTCATTATGTCAACCTCGAATGGGACCGTCTATAGGAAAAGTGGAAGTTGATAGAGATTACCACTCGAGCGATGTTATCCGAGCCGCCCCAAGAGTCTGTCACTATCGCACACCTTACCCTTAGGTCTTATGCGGCTATTTTAAGGGTTTATGTAACAAATAAGTAGTACTATGTTCATGTGCATTATTTTTGTATATTATAATTAATATAATTTCTAGTCATTTTGATACATTGTAAATAGTTTTTAAAGTACAAATGGTGTTTTTGGTAATTATTTAATTAAGAATTATATTTTATTAAATTAAAGGATTTTTTGAATTAAATAATATTTTAATAAAATATTATAATTAATATTAAATTAATTTTTATTAAATATAAATGACCTTATAATTTTATGAATTCAATTAAATTTTTTTTTAAGGTTAGAAAGCCATTTCTGTCAAAACCCGTGATTTTTTTATAAATGTCGATTTTTATTTTAAAATTAAACAATTCACATATTTAGAAAATTATTTAGTTAAAATAAATATTATTTTTGGAATCAAGAAGTCGAAATTATCCAACGGTGAATTTTTCATAATTTTCTGAGACAGTCAAATTTTTGGGTAAAAATTAAATACCATTTAAATATATAATGTGTTTTATGACATCATAATGACCCAATGGTGATGTAATAAAATACCATAATCCTTATTTTCGGCCAATAAGTTTTTTATCATTAAAATAATGTGATTTTGGGTTTGTTTGACTTACTTTTCAAAGCATTAATGGAGCCCTCAAGACTTATTCAACACTTTGCCTTTTTAAATTAATTTCCATGGGAGTGTGACTCACCTCCACATAAGCAACCCTAATTTTTTAATATGTTCGGACCTTGGCATTGTAAAATATTGTTTTCCTCTTTCCTTTTCCAGAAACCATAGGAAAATACCATGGGATGGTTTGTGGGTTGGATTATTTTAATATAAGGGGTCACAAAACTAAATAATAAAGAATTCTCTCATCTTTCCTATATAAACCCACCCAATCTCCCACTTCCTCCTCACTCAAAGCTCTTGGAGTTCATCAAACCTCTGCCCTGCTCTCTCTAGAATCCTCTCAAGGTCCCCCAAGCTCCCAAGAATCCTCTCACAAGCCTCTCTCTAGCCTTTGGAAGCACACTTCCAAGTAAGGGTTTTTTCTTCCTTTCTCATTTTTGTCAATTTTCATTAAGTTGTATTGCCCTTTTAATTTAAATTATGAATGTTGGGGTATGATTTCACACCTCCCCCATACTGCCCTCTTATTTTTTGAATGATGGGATACCCCTTTCTCTCTCACTAAATGCCTCCCATTTACACCCGTTACAATACCGAAATTCCGAAAGGAACTTCTCTCTCCTCTTTTACATTCAAGCAATACATTTGTATCATGAATCTAAATTCCATTAAAATTGTTAGGACATGTATCTATTTGACTTTCTTACTGTCCATTACATGTAAAAATGATTAGTAACCCCTTTCTCTCTCATCAACCTTTTTTATGAATTCTTATGTCACGCCGTTACGCTGCCGAAATCACACCGATTTTCTAAGCCAATGTCATTGTGTAGTGAATACCATGCCCATTTCTCCATCAAGGGTATTAACCTTTATGCACATTTACTTATTGATTATAATGTTTCATGTATGAATTCCACTTTCCATTATCGTGGAATAAATGATTATGTTTTATGAATCCATGTTTTATGATCCATTTGGCACACTTATGCATGAAATGAAATGTTTAAGAAGGGTGCGCCCTTATAGTGCTCCAATGCATTGGGTAAAGTATAGTATCATGATACGTCAAGGGCATTGAGTGTTGAATCATGCTAATTCAATTGCAACGAGGGTTTACTCCTGCTTGAAGTGTAATGAGGGTTTACTCATGCTCCATGTGCAATGATCCTTGGCTCATGTTAATTCAATGTTAAGTGTTTGTTGCTACATTTCCATGTTATGATTACCATGATTTATCATGCCTTTATGTTCATGTTTCTTTTATTCTCTATTGATATGACTATTGCCTAACTTGTATTGTACTTCTCATGTTATTCCATGTGTACTCCCTTACTGGGCTTTACATCTCACCCTTTTCTTATGCATGTCCTCAGGTTATCCCATGCAATGCTAAGTACGAAGGAATGTAGTGGTCATGTAAAGGATGTTTTCAATAATGATGTTGTATTTCAAGTTTAATGTTTTAATGTAATGAACCTAATCCCCAAAGACACTAAACCTCTCGATCTTCTTTGTTGTATCAAGTGCAGTTTTATTTAATAAAGCATGTTTAAGTTGTAATACAAAGAAGGGTTGTCATAGTTGGTATCAGAGGATAGGTTTAGTTATTTTTGGGATTAGGAAACCATAGTAAAGCCTTAGATACAAGACTAAGTATAACAAAAACATCCCCATGTTTTGGTATGTATTGAGTAAGTGGTTTATCAAGAAAATACTTCCTTGTCTGGATACGAGTAGGTAGAGGCGGCTCTGGCACAGATGTATCCTAGGGGTAAAACCCGAAAACACCGCTTTGAGATAGACTCGAACGGGAACTGGTGCACAAAAATGGGCCTTGCTGCACTCTTGGTTACGACACTCCCAGGGGATATGTTTTGATAAATTCACAAGCTTAGTATGAACCCTTATTAAGGAAAAAATGACGAAAAGAATATATGTTAGAAGGTAGATCATGAAAATCCTGGATTGAATCGTATAGACTCATGAGTTAAAGAGATTAAAGTGTATTTATAAGTCATCAACTTTTGTCTTTGGATTACCCTTTATGTGTTACCCCTAACTTTCCTTTTATTCCAGCCAATGGCCGGTAATAGGAGAACTCGGGCTAACAACCACTGTGAAGATCAGTGTGATGATTGTACTAATGAGATACCCAATCCAATGGGAGAGGGAATCGCGAACATTTTCACGCTTCTCTCTCAGCTAACTCATGTTTTGAATAGAAGAACGGGTCAAGAGGAACGTTCAACCCCCCTAAGAAAGAACAAGTCACTATTGAAAGCTTCATGAGTCAAAGGCCTCCTACTTTTAGTGGATCATCTGATCCCACGATCGCTGAGCAATGGATCAACTCCATTGAAAAGATATTCTCCATCCTCCAATGTTCTGAACAAGAAAAGGTTCTCCTGGCGGCTTATCATGTGGAGGGTTAATCTGATCAATGGTGGACATTGATCAAAAATACAAAGCCTGAGGAGGAGATCGAGGCTTTGGAATGGAAGGAATTCCGGAAGATGTTTTTCGATAAATATTTTCCGCACACCGTCCGTCTTAAGATGGAAAGGGACTTCCTTTCCCTCAAGAAAAAAGATGAATAATCTGTGGGGACGTACGAGGAAAACTTCACAAGGCTTGCACGATACGCTTCCGGCTTTGTCGTTACCCCCGAATGCAAGGTTGACCGCTTCTCTGGTGTGCTGAAGCCTAGCTTGCGAAAAGCATTAGCGATCCGTGACTTCGACGGCTATGAGGAAATTGTCCAATGTGCCCTCAAGGTTGAAATGGAGATAGGAGAATCACCGGGGTATCATGGGGACAAAAAGCCTAAGGTGGACTTCAATGCTGGTGGGCCGATGGATAAATCCAACGATGCTAAGAATTTCCAGCACCCCACTTTCCAAAAGTGCGGAAAGAAGCACCCTGGAAATTGCCTTAGGGGGACGAGAAAAGGATTCAAGTGTGGAAGGGAAGGGCACCTAGCTATTAACTGTTGGCAAGAAGGACCCGCATCTGCGACAGAGGAGAGGAACGCTCCATTCGAACCTCAATGTGTTGTTCAATGCTACAAATTCAAAGAACCGGGTCATTTTGCAAATCAGTGCCCTAATCCAAGGGTTTTCGGAGGAAACCAACAACCTCCAAGACATCAAGGAAGAGCTTTGGTCATCACTTCTGCCGAAGTGAACCCCGACAACGAAGTGGTGACAGGTACGCTAGTTATTCATTCAAAAATAGCGAACATACTTTTTGATTCAGGTTCTACGCATTCTTTTATATCTCATAAGTTTAGTAGAACAATCCCAACACCACCACAAATCATGGAAGTAAAGATGTCGGTGAGTACAGAAAATGGGGCAATCATTGCATCCCATGAGTATAAATCCTCCCCTATTATAATCTGTCGAATGAATTCCCCGACGAACCTCATCATACTCCCTATGGTGGAATTTGATGCAATTCTTGGCATGGATTGACTTTCCTTATATAGAGCCAACATAAATTTTTGGGAGAGGGAAATCACACTCCATATGGAGAATCGACCCCCGATTCTTTACAAGTCCCAGGAGGAAGATGAATCTCATTTATATCCATCATCTCAAGATGGATATTACTTCATTATGAGCATGCATATCTGGCACAGATGATTGAGTCTAAGGAAGAAACCACCCTTGATGAAATGCCTATTGTGATGGAATTCGCTGAAGTGTTTCCCAAGGAACTTCCTGGTCTTCCTCCAAGAAGAGATGTTGAGTTCTCAATTGAACTTATACCTGGGGCGATACCAATATCCAAGACTCCATATAGAATGGCTATTATTGAGCTTGAAGAGCTAAAGAATCAACTACAGGAGAACCTGGATAAAGGGTTCATACGCCCAAGTGCATCACCATGGGGTGCACCAATCCTCTTCGTCAAGAAGAAGGCTGGTTCAATGCGGCTTTGCATCCAAATGGAACCATATGAAGCCCTGTATGGGAAAAGGTGTAGAACACCGTTATGTTGGGATGAGCTCGGTGAACATAAGCTGCTTGGACCAGAAATGGTCGAAGAAATGGTGGAGAAGGTGAAAACCATTCAGCAGCATATCAAGGCAGCCCAAAGTTTACAGAAGAGTTATGCAGATAATTGTCGACGAGACCTTGAGTTTAAAGTCGGAGACATGGTGTTTTTACGCATATCTCCATGGAAGAAGGTCATGAGGTTTGGAAAGAAAGGGAAGTTAAGTCCAAGGTACATCGCCCCCTTCGATATTCTTGATCATGTTGGGGTTGTGGCCTATCGACTAGCACTTCAACCTACTATGGCCAAGGTGCATGATGTCTTTCATGTATCCCTCTTAAGGAAGTACATACCATACCCTTCACATGTACTCTCTTCTGAGGTGGTACAATTGGAAGATGATCTTTCTTATGAGGAGAAACCAGTGAAGATCTTCGATCGTAGAGAAAAAGTTCTATGAAATAAGACAATGCCCCTCGTCAAGGTGTTGTGGAGAAACCACAAGTTTGAAGAAGCAATTTGGGAGTCGGAGGACATGATGAAGTTGAGTTACCCACATTTTTTTTAGTGTGGGAAAATTAAAATTTCGAGGGCAAAATTTCTTAAGGGGGGAATATTGTAACGACCCAAAGATTCATTAATGAAAATCCCTCTTGATCCAGTTAAATGTTTCTTTATGAAAAATGTTTTTATAAGATGTCAACTTCTTTAGTTTTATGTTAAGATTTGTGACTGTTACTTTTATAGCCGTTGAACAGTGATCACTTGAGTAGTATAAATATATGGCTTTAACGAACCCAATTTTACTTAGACAAAGTAAGTGATGGCCTCATCCAGTAGAATTTCCCCATATGAAGCCCATTTGTCGGAGCTCAGAAAAGAGGTGGCGTCTTTGGGCATCTACCTTGACCAAGCCCAAGCTGAGCTTCATTATGTCAAGCTCGAATGGGACCGTCTACGGGAAAAGAGTAAGTTGATAGAGATTACCACTCGAGCGATGTTATCCGAGCCACCCCAAGAGTCTGTCACCATCGCACACCTTACCCTTAGGTCTTATGCGGCTATTTTAAGGGGTTATATAACAAATAAGTAGTACTATGTTCATGTGCATTATTTTTGTATATAATAATGAATATAATTTCTAGTCATTTTTGATTCATTGTAAATAGTTTTTAAAGTACAAATGGTTTTTTTCGTTATTATTTAATTAAAATTATATTTTATTAAATTAAGGGATTTATTGAATTAAAAAACATTTTAATAAAATATTATTATTAATATTAAATTAATTTTTATTAAATATAAATGACCTTATAATTTTATGAATGCAATTAAAATTTTTATTAAGGTTAGAAATCCATTTCTCTAAAACCCGTGAATTTTTTTTATAAATGTCGGTTTTTATTTTAAAAGTGAAAATTCACATAAGTAGAAAATTATTTAGATAAAATATATATTATTTTTGGAATCAGGACGTTGAAATTATCCAATGGTGAATTTTTCATAATTTTCTGAGACAGTCAAATTTTTGGGTAAAAATTAAATACCATTTAAATATATAATGTGTTTTATGACATCATAATGACCCAATGGTGATGTAATAAAATACCATAATCCTTATGTTTGGAAAATATGTGTTTTATCATTAAAATAATGTGATTTTTGGTTTGTTTGACTTACTTTTCAAAGCATTAATGGAGCCCTCAAGACTTATTCAACACTTTGCCTTTTTAAATTAATTTCCATGGGAGTGTGACTCACCTCCACATAAGCAACCCTAATTTTTTAATAGGTTCGGACCTTGGCCTTGTAAAATATTGTTTTCATATTTCCTTTTCCAGAAACCATTGGCAAATACCATGGGATGGTTTGTGGTTTGGATTATTTTAATATAAGGGGTCCCAAACCTAAATAATAATGAATTCTCTCACCTTTCCTATACAAACCCACCCAAGCTCCCACTTCCTCCTCACTAAAAGCCCTTGGAGTTCGTCAAACCTCTGACCTACTCTCTCTAGAAGCTTCTCAAGGTCCCCCAAGCTCCCAAGAAGCCTCTCACAAGCCTCTCTCTAGCCTTTGGAAGCACACTTCCAAGTAAGGTTTTTTTCTTCCTTTCTCATTTTTGTCAATTTTCATTAAGTTGTGTTGCCATTTTAATTTCAATTATGAATGTTGGGGTATGGTTTCTCACCTCCCCCATACTTCCCTCTTATTTTTTGAATGATGGGAGACCCCTTTCTCTCTCATTAAATGCCTCCCATTTACACCCGTTACTATGCCGAAATTCCGAAAGGAACTTCTCTCTCCTCTTTTACATTCAAGCAATACATTTGTATCATGAATATAAATTCCATTAAAGTTGTTGGGACATGTATCTATTTGACTTCCTTACTTTCCATTACATGTAAATATGATGAGTAACCCCTTTCTCTCTCATCAACATTTTTTATGAATTCTTATGTCACACCATTAGGCTGCCGAAATCACACCGATTTTCTAAGCCAATGTCATTGTGTAGTGAATACCATGCCCATTTCTCCATCAAGGGTATTCACCATTATGCACATTTACTTATTGATTATAAATTTTCATGTATGAATTCCACATTCCTTTATTGTGGAATAAATGATTATGTTTTATGAATCCATGTTTTATGATCCATGTGGCACACTTATGCATGAAATGAAATGTTTAAGAAGGGTGCGCCCTTATAGCGCTCCAATGCATTGGGTAAAGTATAGTATCATGATACGTCAAGTGCAATGAGTGTTGACTCATTCTAATTCAAGTGAAACTAGGGTTTACTCGTGCTTCAAGTGCAATGAGGGTTTACTCATGCTCCATGTGCAATGAGCCTTGGCTCATGCTAATTCAATGTTAAGTGTTTGTTGCCACATTTCCATGTTATGATTACCATGCTTTATCATGCCTTTATGTTCATGTTTTTTTATTCACTATTGACATTCCTATTTCCTAACATGTATTGTACTCCTCATGTTATTCCATGTGTACTCCCTTACTGGGCTTTACAGCTCACCCTTTTCTTATGCATGTCCTCAGGTTATCCCATTCAATGCGAAGTACGAAGGAATGTAGTGGTCATGTAAAGGAAGTTTTCAATAAAGATGTTTTATTTCAAGTTTAAAGATTTTAGGTAATGATCCTAAGCCCCAAAGACACTAAACCTATCAATATTCTTTGTTGTATCAAGTGATGTTTTATGTAATAAATCATGTTTAAGTTGTAATAAAAAGAAGGGTTGTCATAAACATCATAGATTCATGCCCCATTTTGGTTGTGTTAATAATATTTTGTTTCCACTGATATAGTCACCATCACACAATTCCACGAAGCTGTCAGAGAAGCAAGCTTTCTGCTAGCACCGACAGAATCTTGAGTATCTTGAACTATGGGATAGATGAGCACCGTTTCATATCGATGGTGTGTATACAATGTAATTCACTCTATCAGAGTAGCTCGATTATGCACCAATGTATTTAATGAAGTATATACTATATTTTACTCCACATAGAAGAGGGATTCATGATTTTGTTGGTCAATAAATTTCAATTAGTTTGTTTATTGTACTATTTTAAAAATCATGTTGAATATATTTATAGTATACTCAGCTACAACAGATTATCTGCATGTGTGATCTAGATGAGGACGAGGCTTCTAGCTGAACATGAATTCATGATTTATAAAAGGGGATGATACTAGTTTATCGTGTGGTTCACAATAGTATCTTTGATCATTCACCAAATGGATAGGACATTCCTACTTTGGGAGTGGGTATTCTTTCTCATGAACCTCCTCCAGTAGCTATTAATACTAAAGATCCATGATGATGATGACGCAGAATATGTCATATTGTTTGTGAGGCCTCACGTATTCCATAGGAATAGGTCATACCTATAGTATTCCAAATTCAGATGATTGGGTATGTGCATCAGGGGCCGTGGGATCTATTCAGGATGTCAGGATATCCACAGGTTTCTTTGGGTACAACTATTCCAAGCTTCTATCAGGGGTCATTTCCCATGCCTCTAGATTTTGTTCCTAAGACTTCACAGACTATATGGTTTCTCTAGGTGATAATTTAATGTCCTTATACTCACATAGTGGGAGAAGGATCAGGTGAACAAGACATATCAAGTTGATAACTCCTCCTGATGAGTTACAACTATATCATTTGGAAGTTGAGGTACCAATGCCCTGAGGAAGAGCCCCCTCAAATTCATCACACTCCACCATTGCACAGAGGTTGACAATTCTGATACAGGAATCCCATTCCCACACCAACATGTGTGATGAGACCTCATCATCAAAAGTGATAGTACTCATTTATTTATATGTTTGTTGTTGACCTAAAGGATTTGAAACTATAATGTATTTTATGTTCTATTATATTTTCTATCTATTAAAATGATGAAATTATTTTTACTATCAACCATTATTACATTCTTATAAACTATATCAATTTTTATTTTTATTTTACTTTTAGTTTATATTTTATAATATTTCAATGTTGACTACTTGAATCATAGGAAAACTTATTAAATTTTGTGTTGGTAACTTTAAAATCTTATAAAATATAAACAATAAAACCAATATAGAAAAAACTTAAGACATGTCCTAATCATATAAAAAAAATTTGAAATCCATAATAATTTAAAAAATTTAATAAATATTTAAAAATTAATGAAATGTAATAAAATATTTTAATTAAAAATGTAATGGTTTAAAAAAACAATATATTGTTCCTCTAAAATTACTTTTCATAAAAAATTATGAAATGGATTTTATTTTGAACTATTTTTTTATGTTAAGTAAGTTTGTAAAATTTCATTTAGATTTTATTTCTTATTTATTATTTATATACTTTCAAAGCCACCAACTTCAAACATTATTATTTTTCATATAGGTGACTTTGAACGAATATAACTTATAAAATATAATTACAATATAAATGATATTTTAAAAGTTACTAAATATATAAAAAATAATTGAAAATAAATAAATCATAAATAAAATATGTAAAATATAATTTACATGTCATAAAATTATTTCATAAAAACATAAAATTTTAACTTTCAAATAATAATGGATATAATTCTCAACAAAATAAAATAAACAGAACATATATATCCAAATATAAAAACATATATTTTTTAAAATATAAAAACATGTATATTTAAATAGTTTTTTATGATAGGCGGAATAGGTGTTGTCTTCTTTCCACATTAGTTTTCCTAATATTTCTAACCTATAATTATTTAAGTCAATATTTTTCATAAAACATATATTAAAAAAATGGTTTATCTTGATGAAGCATATGGAAGTGATCTTATATGGCTTTATTTCTATCCCCACAAGCATAACTATGGAACCCATGATCATTATTTAGTAGTGGTGGGGGTTTCTCTACAGTTTTGGTGACATTGTCTCATTGGTGAGTACTTTGTGGTCTTTATAGATCACAATATATTGAGTTATGGTTTCTCTCTATTGGAACTAAATCAACGTTAGTGGAGGTGGATGGGGTTCTTAAAGGGCTATGATCTCGATATCATCTACACCATATGGATTTGGAATTTAGTGGCCGATACAATGAGTGTGAAGAAGACATGTTCAAATGTTGTTTAGGGAGTTCTTTTTAATATAGTTTTTTTTATATTCGTTTAAACTAGTCTTGGTTAGAAATATTTGGAAAGATAATACAAAAATTTGGAATCTCTGATAATTCCTTTCATAAAAAAAACATATTTTTAATATACTTGCTTTTATATTTAAAAATATATATGTGTTTATTTTTTGATATATAAATTGGGTTTATTTTATTTTATTTAGAATTATTTCCATTAATATTTGAAACTAAAAATGTTATTTTTTAGGAAGTAATTTTTTTTACTGTAAATTATCCTTTACTAATTATATTAACGATTTTATTAATTTTAAATTATGTTTTATATTATAACACACTTTGTAAAATATCATTTAGATTGGGTTTAAATTTTATAAGTTATATACTTTAAAAGTCACCGAAATGAAACCTCATAATTACTGACTTTGGTTTCTTTGAATTTATTTAAATAATAGAGTAGAAATAAAATATTAATAAATTACACACATGCTGAACATATATAAAATAAGTCAAATAAAAATAATTTCATATAAAAAATTATAGAAAGTAATATTAGTGGAACAAAATATTTGTTTTTCAACCATTACATTTGGATCATTTTTTACGTTCATTTCATTTCCATTTATTAATATAATTATGAAATAATTTTTATTTTCAACAAATTATTGATGCAAAGGCTTTGTTATAAGTTTTATTTATATTGTTTTTGTTGTTTATGTTTTTATAAGTTTTAAAGTTACCTGTTGGAAATTTAATAATTTTTACACTATTTTAATTAGTCAACTTTGAAATATTATAAATTATAAATTATAACTAAAATATAAATGAATATTCCAACAGTGGATAATCATTTAAAAATGGTTGATAGTAAAAAATAAGTTCATCATTTTAATAGATAGACAATCATATAGAGGATATAATTAATTTTTGATAAAAATCCTTAAAGTCAGCAACACACATATACATAAATGAGTGTAATAATTGACTGTGATGAGATCTTGCACAACATGATTGTGTGAAAATGGGACACCTTTATCGAGAAAATTGACCTCTATGCTGGGATGGAGTATGATGACCTAGATAAGGCTCTTAATCAGGTGTTAGAACCTGCATTGTTCTATACTCTGGCTATGAATCATCTGTAGGAGGTTTCAACTGGATGTCATCATGTTCACCTGATACTTATCCCACTATGTGAGTAGAAGGACCTTCCATCATAACAGGGGTGGACCGTACACCCTGTGAAAACTTGGGCATTAAAGATAGGGACATGGTAAATGACCCCTATTAAGAGTTTGGAACAATTTTACCCAAAGAAAATTGTTGATATCCTGACACAATAATTCGTCCCATACCTCCTAATACACATCCCCAATCATCTAATGTTGGACATTTAGAGGGATGAACTCTTCATGTGGAACAGGTGAGGCCTCACATGCAGCACGATGCGGTCTATTTCATCATTATCATGGATCCTTAGCATCAGAAGCTGCTGGAGGAGGCTACTGAGAAGGAACCTTCACTCCTTGAGTATAAATTTCTTCTCCCCAGGGTGGATGATAAAAAGATATTATCATTAACCACATGATAATCTCGCATTTTCCCCTACGCTGCAGCATGGATCACTTCTGAGAAAGAAACATCCTCCTCCTTTGGATCAGACATGTTGGTAACCTGTTTTAGTGAATTATTATATAAATAGATTCAAAATGAAATAGAAAATAGTATAATAAACAAAGTAATAGAAATTTATTGACTTACAAGATCTGGAATCAATCTTCATTGTGGAGTAAGATAAAATATATACTTCAGTCTATACCATGGTGAAGACTCGAGCTACTTTGGTAGAGGGAATCACATTATATGTGGGCCCTTGATATGAAATAAATCTTGTCTATCCTAGAGGTCTATATACTCATGATGTCATCAGAACTATTCAACATCTTACCTCCCTGTCATCTTCATGGAATGAATCATTTGAGACTATCTTGGTGCAAACAAAATATGATGAACATAGTCAAACTTGTGCATGACTCTATTAGGCTGGTGCCACTCAATAATGTGAAAGTGAATGAGAGGCACTATAGCCAATGCATCATGAAGTCCAGTAGTAATGTATGTGGGAAACTGGTCTAGCAAATCCTAGTATGGAGTCCATGTAATCTAAAATGACATGTGAGATTTTTCAAAAACAATTATTTCTAAAAATAAAAAAATGATGATATTATGAAATTGGTTAGTTAATGAAAGTTTGTATATAATTACATCGGTGGGTAGCAGACAATCCAACATGATACAACATGTAACCAAATTGTGTCTTGAATCCCTAATGAAGTGGTGTTCCTAAATCCACCCATAAAGCACAACATATAATTTGATAAATAATAGTAATATAAATTCAAAAAATCAGACTTGCATCATAAACCAAAAAAGTAGAGTGATCATACCAGTGTCCACAAGGAGCAGCAAATAACACATATATATGCATTTCCTAACTAGAAACAATAGTTTATAGGGGAGGGAAGTGCTCCCATTACCACATATAACGAAGTTTGACACATCCCCCGATATCCGTGCGATCTGAGTGGGATGATGTCCATAAGGCTTTGTATGTTTATACCAAGCATGTGGATCCCCATATATATCACCTGACCTAGTAAAAATCCTCTAGTTGGCTCAGATTAATCATGTGTACATTCATACTATAGTGATCAATGCACAATGCCCCTCTAATTATTTTTTAGATATATTCACGTGCATGACACATGAAAGTCTTCTAATAAGCATCAATGGGTAACTGTGAAAAATGCATCACGATCCATTTCATGGATATGGACCCACTATAGGTTGCAACCTCATCCCCCAAAATATCTACACCTAAAAATAGTTGTACAGGCACAATACAATCTCCATGAGTGGGTCCTATAACTACATCCCCCTGGATAGGAATACTGAGAAGACTGCCACATCCTCAAGGGTGATGATCACCCCTCCCTCAGGCAAATGAAATGTGTGTCTCTAGTCTACATCTCTCAGTGAGGGTATCAAGTAGGTTATGATCAATGAATGTAAAATCAGATGCCGTAATTCCATACAATCCATTATGGAATAGGTATGGTATAATGGTGGATGGAGGCATAATTTGATGATAATGGTGTGTCCGAGATACCCTGATCCATTAAAGATCATGACTTGCTAACATGTCCTTTGAAATATGCCTTTACATCTCAATAAGTATCATAGCATCCTCCATATCTAAATAAAAAATGAAACAATAATTATGTATAATGTGTAAATATAACTTTATGGCTTGAAGAATGTTATGAGTACTATAATGTAAGACATTACATGTTTATTCTCATTGTTTTATGAAGTTTATCTTACCAAATTTAAAGTGAATGTATTCAAGTTTCTCAAAGAATATTTCTAAAGTGGGATTAGATATACTTTTTCCTTGGAAAGGGTGTTTTGAAAGATAATGTTTTATATATTTATTTATATAAATGTTTTCCATTCATTGTCTAAATTATTACAAGAAAATAATTTTCAAAATGTTTTGGGATTTTAGGTAAAAAGAATAGAAATCATCAAATAAATATATTTATCCATGATAAAGGGATAAATATGATCACATAATATTTATAACAGACCATAAATACCTTGAAATTTTTCAATGGAATAGATTTTGGATGAGATAATCCTAAATTTATAAGTGAAGTAAAATCTATATATTTTCTATTAGTGGCTTAAAAAAATCTTCCAAATGGATTTACTTAAGTATTTAATTTTGAAAATCATTATTACTTTTAATGAATGACCTCCCCATACAGTAAAGATGCCATTAGATGACAGAAATATTTTGAAAATTCAATATTTAAGTACATCCCTTTGGAATATTTTATTATGCCACTACTTGAAAATAATATTGATTTTTATTCACATCTAATTTCAAAATCATTTCATACAAAAATTATCAGTTGAAAAAAATGCCAAGGTATTTCTTACATGTTGTAAATCAGTCATGTGTTATTTAATGGGTTTCTTATTGTCAATTTCACTTTATATGATCATAATTGTTATTTTTTCATTTATAAATAAATTTATTTTATTTTTTTCACTTCTTTTTACCTTAGTTCCAAGAAATTTTGCAATTTATTTACAAATATACATTAAGATAATAAAGAATAAATGTTTTTTATAATAAAAACCAAATTTATTTTGACTTAAACTAATAATTTAGATATCAAATGGTGTGATTTTTAATTTATGTATGATTTGTCACAAGATGGTATGTTTTATGATAATTTTCTCACATGATTTATTTATGTTTTATCTATGGATATTTTGATTATTCTTTCATTTCACCTGACATATTCTTATCATATTCCTTGTCATGCGAATATGAAAGGATTATTGTTTTCTAATTGTAATAGTATTGTGAAATTTTAGAAAATTATATAAAATGAAGGATCTTACATTAACACTATGTTATTAATAATATGAAATGATCACATTTGAGAAAATATATCATTTTGGTTGAGAGTGTGAACTCATTCCAGCAATGTTAGGATATCATTTTTTATTATGATCTTCTTGATGACATATGTTGCATATCAAATGTTTCCATTATTCTTGAGGCCAATCCATCTTATTCTACATCCTACTAGACATCAATATCCCTCGTTGATGAAACCTATTAATTTTAGGTATCAATATCGGCTAGTCTTCAGGAATTGTGGAATAACAAAACTCTCTAATTGGCTTCCATGGTGCAGCATAACAATTAGAAATCGTCTCCAGCTCGTACATTGGATCAACATATGCTTCCCATGATACGTTCATAGAGGCACATGTTGCGATGGCGTGTGTGCATGGATATTGTATTGTTTGGATGTTTCCACATTAACATTACCTTTCTTCTAGTAATACCACTCTAACTTGACCGTTGCTATTTGTGATGGGGTCTGGACACTCTTGAACTTCAAATTGATAGTCTTCTCGACAGAAAAGGTGCACTCGATAAGTAGACGCTTCTTCAATATTCTTTGCAATCTCATATTGAAAGTGTCTTCCATACCTTATATCCTATTGAACCCTATATGCAGTTTGTTTTTGTCTATCAACAAAGTACATTACAAAATGATAAAATGTATCCTAAACTAGGCCAGTTATAAGTAACATGAAAAGAACCATGAAGACACTATTGATCCACTTCGCAATTTATGTGTTCATGTGTCCATAATTCTTTTCCCTTTCATATTCCAATGTCATTTTTTCTTTTCAACTCTACATCATAAAACCATACAATCCTTGATTATCCCTTTAGATTTTATTGAAATATCATGAAAAAATACTTTGATCTGACTCATATGTTGCACAGATGTGATCATATTTCACATAAATTAATATTATCAGTATGTTGAAATAGTGAAAATAATAAAGACATTTCATACCAAGCCTTGAAATTTCCTTCTTTGTATGTTCATTATTCAATGTTTTTCAAATGAATATAAAAATGTGCCTGATGCAGTATCAATGATGTGAATTTGGGGGTATCCATGTATTAGGGTTCACATTAATTACCAGATGATAATCAGATATCAAACAAACACCCCGAATATGGGTGAAATTGTTGTTGATACATGCCAAAATCCAACTCAATGATTCGTAGTTTTCCTTATCCACAATAGTGAATAAATTTTGTAGAGGTGAACAATTTACATCTTGGGTCGACACAATCAAATACTCCATTGCATTTTCTATATAGATACAATTCATCAATCAATATGAACTATTCTCAGAAACACAATGTGAAAATATAAGGGATGAATGACCATAATAACCAATGAAAGTGAACATGAGGTAGATCATGTTAGTTATATTGAGACACATGTTTGTTAAAATTAATATAAAAGGAAACTTGGTCATTGTGTCTCAGTATAACTAGGAATTGTGGCAACACCCAATAAGAGTAATCCCAACCACCAAAGACCTTCAAAATTGCCTTCTGTTCCCCCATCCTTGCCTTATTATAGTAAATATTATAACCAAAATTTATTTTATCCTCTATTGTATAAGGGAAATAGGAACATCATGGAAGGTCCTGATCATCTTGACGATAATAGATGACCCAAATTTAGCATCCAATGAATTAGGATCTTTTGTCAGTTTTGGCTGAACACATGTATGAGCTGCCACAATCATCAAAAATCACCAACCTCCAAATGAAATGTCTGGAATTACGCTCAAGTAGAATATATAATCATCCCCATATTTATCACATCGTATGATGTGTTTTTTTTCCTGATTCCTCAACTAAATATCTACAGTGCCTCTCAATATGAGAAATATTACGTAGTTTTTTGATGCATGTTTACTTGGAAGATCCCTTACCATGTATAATATTTTTTCTATACCACTAAACCCATCTTATACAACTCTTTAAAACTCAGTTGCTTGTGTGATAACATTTCCATTGAATTCAGGAAAACACTCCATTGATTTCAACCAATAAGTGAGTAGTGGTGGAGCATTTATTGTGGTTCGAGGCTATTGTACAAGTAGTTCACTTCTAGAAACTTCCTCCCCAAGTTATATAGATTCCTCCTCATAATTATTTTTATCTCCATATATTCCCTCATTAGAAAATTCCTCATCAGAATTCAGATTCACATGCATATCTAGGAGATCTTCTAGGTTATCCTCTTCCAAATTATAGTGAATAACCTTAATTTCATGGGATGGACCTTATTGAACCACTGTTGTATGTATACATCTTCATTCAATTTTATGTTATTGTTTTACAGAATAAACCTTAACATATAACTCCATCATGGAACTATCTTCCCATTGGGAAAATAATGTTTTTTCTTTGACCCAATGCTCATCATCAACCACTATACAGGCTAGATTCCATAGTGTAGCAGATAATTGAAAATGTATTTAACTAATAGAATGTATTTCTTAATTAGGTACCAAATTTAAGAAACCATGAACTATTTCTTCATTTTCACTAAGGTTTACACAATCATATTTCCTAACCATCTTTGTTGGTTATGTATAATAGGAAGCTCCTTTCATGGTTTGAATAACCTTGAATTAGTAGTAAGAAAAATAAAACATTACTCTCTACGTCAAAAATGTTTTTTGAATTGGATTCTGATAGTGTAAATAATATTTACAATAATGGTTAAGCATATAATATTTATGCTACTAAAATTTTAGAACGTCTTCTTATATACTAAAATATGACGCTAATATTTCATAGTATAATTTTTAATCTTTCTAAAGGTATTTCAGTAGTTTATAAATAAAATATGAATCATCTAAATCATATCCCTTGGGAGTGTCAAACTAAGTTGGCAGTAAGATTTATTTTTGTGAAGAAATTCTTGATCGATTCTAGCTCAATGCAGTGTTTTCGGGTTTTATCCCTAGGTACATCAGTGCTCGAGCCACATCCACTTATTGCATCCAGATAGGGATTTTATTTCTTTGATAACCACATAATCGTTATGATATGAAAATTTTATAACATCTTCTTATATCCTACACTATGTCACTAATGTTTCATAGTGCAATTTTCAATTTTCCTAAGGATACGTTTAGTGGTTTATAAAGAGAAGGTGATTCATATAAAACATAACCATTAAGAGTAATAAACCAGGCATGAAATAAGGTATGAATCATCTAAATCACCGGAGTAATAAATCATGTGTGTAGTTATGACTCTTTATCATCTAGTTAGCCATCCTTCATCCTATGTTTATTCTATGTTAATAAAGTGTCATTTTATAGCTAATCATTAATTAAGTATTAGTTAGTCATTCATTAAACATAAATTAGTGATGTATTAATTATGCCTCAATCATTCCTTAATCATTCTGTAATTATTATTCAATATTTAGTTAATCATCCTTTAATAATTAGTTAATAATTACTTAATCATTAGTTAATCATTATAAAATCATTAGTTAATCATTATAGAGTCATTACTTAATTTATAGTTAATATTTAGTAAATATTTAGTTAATCTATAGTTAATTTTTAATTAAGCATTAGTTAATCATTATTTAACCATTAGTTAATCGTTAGTTAATCTTTAGTTAATCAATATTTAATCATTATTTAATAAATATTTAGTCATTAGTTAATCAATATTTAATCATTCTATAATCATTAATTAATCATTAATTAATCATAAATTAATCATTACTTAATAAATCAGTAATCTTTAGTTAATCATTATTTAATCAGAGTGAATCATTCTTTAATCAATTATTAATAATTAGTTAAGAAATATTTAACAATTATTTAATCAATATTTAATCATTAGTCAATCATTCTTTAATCATTAGTCAATCAATATTTTATCACTATTTAATATATCTTTAATCATTAGTTAATCATTCTTTATTCATTAGTATAACAATATATAATCATTCTTTAATCATTAATTAATATTTAGTAATAATTCCTTAGTCATTAGTTAATCATTACTTAATCATTAATTAATTATTAGTTAATAATTAGTTAATCAGTCTTTATTCATTAGTTAATAATTCTCTAGTCATTAGTTAATATGCCTTTATTCATTAATTAATCATTATTTACATGTTACTTAATCATTACATAGTCAATAATTAATATTTATTAAATCATTATTTAATTATTAGTTAATCATTAGTCAATAATATGTTAATAAATCATTAATATTTAGTTAATCAATCTGTAATACACAGTTAATCATTAGTTAAGCAGTCTTCAATCATGAGTTTATCAGTATTTAATCATTAGTTATTGAATCTTTCATTATCACATAATCATTATTTAATCATTAGTAAATCAATATTTAATCATTGATTAATCAATATTTATTCATTAGGTAATCATTATTTAATCATTAGTTGATCAATCTTTAATAATTATTTAAAAATTCTTTAATCATTAGTGAATCGTCCTTTAATCATTCTTAAATAATTCTTTAATAGTAAGTTAATAATTATTTACTCATTAGCTAATCATTAGTTTAATGTTAATTAATTCTCAATTAATTGTGGCTTAATCATTAGTTAATCATATGTTATTTATTAGTTTATAATATGGTATTCATTAGTTAATTATTATTGGATTATCATTATGTAATCATTCTTTAATCCTATATTTTTCAATTGTTAATCTATACTTAATCATTACTAATAATAACTATTATTTCCAATTTATATCTAACTAAATAAACTAGTAAATAAATATCATATTTAGAACTAACTAAAAAAATCAATTAAATAATAAAATAACTTAAAAATAATTAAAAAATTATCTCTATATGATGTTTTGAAAAATTTAATACTTCTTTTAGGCCACTGAAGCCACAACACACAAGGGAATAACCATCAGGATTATGGTAGAGAGTGATTGAATGCAACATAGAGAGAGGATGAAAATTTGGAGTAAGGAGAGGGGTGGGTTCTCTTTTATAGGAACCTTAGTGAAAGGCAGAACCATTAGTGCTACCATTTATATTAATTGACTCGAAAGGCGGCATCATAAAAGCCTCATTTCTCATTACATTACGTGAAATCCAGAATCTCCGATGGAATCAATTCCATGTCATCGATCTGCATCCATGAGAGTAAAAGTCAGCATTTTTTATGCTACCTTTTAATTAATAGGAAAGGTGACTAGGCCTCTGCTGCCTTTCTGCATTATTTTTCTAAAAAAATCAAACCTAGAATCATTTAAATATTTTTTAAAATATATATTTATATTAAAAAACCTCCAAGATGCATCCCAACCCATGATGATAATAATCACACAAAACCTTGAATAAAACTCTCTCCTATAGAAAGTGAATCATATGAGCATTAATCCACTTCCCAATTAGGTAGTTGAAAGATTCTTGGCACAGACCAGTACATAAAAAACATGATCCTTCTTATTCAAGGCTATCAATAGGGATATAATCTGAGAGAAATATGATATGGTCCTCCAACAATATCCCACCTGACCAAGGAAGTTAGCAACCTCTACAATGTTAATTGGTGTTCTCTAAGAAACAAACGCCTCGATCTATAGAGGATTAGCCTCAAATCCCTATTGGGACACCACATTCCTAAGGAAATTCACCACATGCATCTAAAACATGTACTAAGACAACTTCCCATAGAGATGATGGTGTTGAAGGACCTATAAAATATCATTAATGTAATACCCTAGGTTTTTAAGAAGAATATTCTTTCCATTAAACATATTATTATATTTCTATGCTATATTTTTTCATATTTATTTAAAGGAATTGAAATTGATTAGAAAGTTATTCATACACGATATGTATTGAAACAAAAAACACATTATTAATTCATAAGTTGAATTTTACAAAAAAAAGTACATAAAAGTAAGTATTTCACACTATGAATTATTACTCAAAAAAGAAAAACTAAATCCATTAAAAGTGCATAAATCAATAATGGGAAACATATAGAAAAAAATAAAATCATTATTACTAGGAAATATCATATCATCTTTATCCTTAAGGACCACTAATAGCTAAATAAAACCTATAATTAGGATGACTATCCTGAAAAGATAATGCCTTATGGGAAATCTATATTATGAAATAATAATTAGGCCTTGAGAAGTGATAGTGGAATGGAAAAAATGAATTACTAAGTCTATATATAGTATTGAAATTTGGCGATTATAAATATGGCCATTTCAAATGTTGTCATTAAAAATATTTTTATTGATAATATATCCAATATTTATACAGAAGTCAAGTATTGTTAACTAGTAAATTTAACATTATATATCTCAAAAAGAAATAAAAATATGGTATTAAAATATTATCAATATATATATATTAATTTTTTTCATATTAATTTTAATAATAATATTATTAAAATATTAAAATATATAATTTCATATTTTTTATTGATACAATTAAATTTGAAAATATAAATAATAAATTTTAATGGTATTTATTAGAGTGTATTAAGTATAGAATATTTTTTTTTTCAAAGATCCATTTTTTAAGTATTAAATATTTTATCTAAATAGATTAAATTGAAAAACATTAATGTACTATATATGAAAATACATATTAAAAAAAAATTAATATAAATTTATAAGACATAATATTAAGATAACTTAATGTTTAAAAATGTCATTCTTAAATAAAAGTTGTTTTTCATTATATTTTGTAATTTAATTTAAAAAATAAATTTCCATATTTTAGAAGCTTAATTAGATAAAAATAAATTCATTTTTAAATTTATAATTCCAAAATTAGATTATTATGAATTTTTGGGATTTCTCTAAGTTATTGATTTTTAGGTGAATAACACAAAATACAATTTTTACAAATAAAATAATTTTTATGAAAATATTAGTATATAAGTATAAATTAGAAATCTATGAAACCTTTTTATAATAATAAATATGTATTTTTTAAGTAAATTTATAATTTGGGAAAAAATTATTTTAATTTACACCCATATTTTACATTCTTGAATTTGTGTTATATTTTTCAACAATTTTTTTTTAATACATTATACATTTAGTGTTCTAAAGATAATTTTTTTTCATTTAAAAATAGAATAAAAAATAAATTTAAAATTTGGATCATCAGTTACATGTTATATAATAATGATCATTTTTTTAGAAAGGATAAATTGCCTAGGTAAACACAACTTACCATGGTGAAAACCGAAATGGTAAAAATGAGTAACCTAAGTGGTAAATGGACAAACATGTTTAAAAAATGTTTTAGTTCAGTCTTTTTTGTTTGGATTAAATTAATATATTCTAATATATATTATTTCTCAATTATGTATCCATTTTTCTTGTGAGTTACTTTCCATTGTTTAATGGTTTTGGGTATTTATAAAAATGCCACTCCTTTCCAC
The DNA here is from genome assembly GCA_963277665.1 of Viscum album. Classification (NCBI taxonomy): domain Eukaryota; kingdom Viridiplantae; phylum Streptophyta; class Magnoliopsida; order Santalales; family Viscaceae; genus Viscum; species Viscum album. The sequence goes on from OY728140.1 coordinate 317,694,866, forward strand.
TTATAAAAGGGGCTCTCCTCTACCCACTTACACTCAAAAAAACCTCCTTGATTTATAACCAAATTCTTCCCAAACCTCTCTTAAAAACTAAAATTCACCTTAATTAGGTTCATGTATTCTCATAAGAACATCCTTCAAAGGTTTACCCTCCTTTAAAATGGAGATAATCCATGAAGTGTGGTATAAGTTCATAACCTCTCTTTCTATACTTATTTTCATTATTCTCATTTATTATTTGAAAATTTAATTTTCACCACATAAAATTTATAAAAACTTTACCATTATTATACTGGTAAAATATTTAACAACCCTTCACTTTTTCCCTAAGAATAGTTAAAATGACATTTATGTGTGTGCAGACTACTGCCTCCACAAAACCTCATGTTTCATTTTCCTTAACAACCATACATAGATGGTCCTAATTTTGAATTTAATAAAAGATTATAATATTTATGAAGTATTTTATATTCTAAAATGATAAAACATATTATTAATTTTTCAATTCTATTGAAAATGAAATCATCTACCATGTATACAGATGGACTATCGCCACCATCAGATGATTGATTTCGGTTTTTCTTGTCATAACCACCATATATACATGGTCCTGAAAATGGGTTTAATGGATAAATATAATGTTTATGATATCATTAAGGTTATTTTATGTAAAATTTTACAACATATTAATGATAATATGGATAAATGATTATCATTAATTCAAATATTTATAATAGGTATAATAAGAGGGAAATCAATAATTCAAATTATGTACAATATCCATATCCGTATATTTTTAAAATAAATACTCTATAATTTTGGTATATCACACTAATATATAGTAAATTATATCATTATTTCTTTAGTGTAATGATATTGTAACTAAATAACCACATAGTCATCCATTAAGCATAGTAAGTTCCTGTCTTGCTCAGTTTTACCACCTACATGAACAATGATATGAAATTATATCATGGATGATTATGAAAACTTAATTATTGGACTAATATGATATAAATATATAAATAATTATTTTTTGGCTCTATCAAATATATATCAAAATTGAACTCATTATTTAAGAAAACACATGTCGTAGGTAAAAAATCACTAAAAAATGTTTGTTGTTGATATCACCTTCTAGGATAAAGAAAATATTAATAATAATATGAAATTTTAAATTAAAAAATTATTATAAGTTATCTATTAATATAGATTTAATTAAATTTTATTGATTATATTTAGTAGATGAATGAATAAAAACATCACTTTTACCAAACTAATTCAAAACGATCAAGATTACTCAGACCGAACATCGAAAATAGGTAATCACTAACTAATATAAATATAGATAATAACTATAAATGAAATTATTAAAGGTATATGTGTATGAAAAATGTTATGAAATAGTTTTTAAAGATATTTATGTTTGATATGTAGTATATTAAATTGAATTAGACTATCTGGGGAAACAAGGTAAGAGTTTCTTCATCTAAAATTTTATTTTTTAAGAATTGTTTCTTAATATTCAACATGATATATTTAATAGGGTGTAATTAGTTCCTAACGAATTAATTTTTCCATATTATTGTGTATCATCCCATTTCTAATTTGACAGATATGACTAAAATCTTTTTGTTATTTTTCATTTTAATTGATGGGGTGGGGTCGAGATTGAATTGGGAGGATACCTATAACAGTGAAGTCTCATATTTTTTAGACTCTCACCTTTAATTGGCCTTTTTTCGTAGCCTGTAGGAGGGTTACACATTGTATAATAGGGTTACACATCATCTAATGGATCTGCATACAAGTTGTAAATGGCATCATGCTATGATGGGTAAACATCGTGATGAGTCATTGCACATCATGAAGAAATTAATAATTAGTTTTTAATTTCGAGTGTTGGAATTTATGTTAAGGAGATTCATTTTTTTCTATTATGAGAATTAACTATTTCACATCGTATAGGGGTATTACCAATTTTATAATACCCTAACTCTGGTTTTTAAATAGGCAGCGTGACCAGTATTTTCATTTATGATCTGCTTCAGTCTCATCTCCCTCATGCAAATGCCTTCCCCAGGTAATCTGGAATCATTTTAACCCTTTAAAATCCATTCTCTTAGTGTTCGATCATCCATGTGTTTATTGTGTGATTATCAGGAAAGATTCATCTCTCATTCTTCTTCTTTATCACTTTCTCCTTCATTTATATTTCAATGGATCATTCTAAAATTGATGGATTCAATCCATGTGGTGTTGGATCTCACATCTAGGTTGAGTTTTGAGGTCTTCTCCACCTTCGTTCTCATTTACGGATGTCATTGTGATTTTTGAGTCCAGGAAAAGGTTGGTCATTATATCTCGATTAACCAAATTGATTAGCCTAGTATTTCTAGATTCATTTCAATTGATGATTTAAATCCAATTCCTCAATCATTCTTTCAATTAAATTGATAAAACACAATTCTAGTGAATTTAGTGATTCGAAATGGTTTTGGCATGAGATTTTGGAAAACCCCCAATTCCATTGAATTGGGGTGTGTTTATGGAAAGTCTTTAATTTATTTTTTTTAATTTCCATTATGGATTTGATGAAAATTATTTCAATTAAATTTTTGAATTTAATTGTGGAAATGAATTGCGAAATTATGGTATTGGTTTTGAATGGATATAAAATGTGTGAAAATGGGTCAAAATGTTATGAGAGAAACCTAGTGGTATTATCTTCTAAAAGAGGCATGTTTTTTTATTAAAAAATATTTTTTTTAAATGGAAAATTGGAATTGAAAAAGAAGAATGAGATTTAATTGTATTTTAAGAAGTCTTAAAATAAATTTCACATCATTGATTATGTAAGAGCTCATGTAAGCCTTAGGTAGTTGGTGATTTATATGGTAACACATCATGATATTAAAAGATTCTAAAACTAACATGTTGTGGGTCACATCCATGATGGGAGGTTGATAAGTCGCCTCTCGCCAACGTTAGGGGTTATGTGTATAAACATATTGTTGAGTTCACTTAGAGAGCATGGAGTCCTATGGTAGGAAATACTATCGTACTTATTTTCCAGATGACCATGTTTCTCTATAGTAATTTATATTTGAGATATAAATGTATTCCAATTTTGTAAAACTACTTTACATGACTTATTTTTTCATAAAATATATTATGTTACTCTTTTATCTTAAGAAAACGTTTTAGAACTATTTCATCATTTGAAAAGCCTTTGCTTAAAGTATTTTTCAATCATTTGAGCAGTATATCATGAATTTTTTAAATATTCTTTGAAAATTGAAAAATGATTATTCTAAAACTAAAATAATTCATTTTTTTAATCATTTGATGGAATCTGTTATGGAATCCTTTGTGAAATCCTACTGGGATTTTTATCTCACACCCTATTTTTTCCTACGAGTGTTTGATGACCATATTCTTCCAAGTTCATGTAAAGGGAAATACTATCTTAGAGGTGGATCCAGAAATTGAATCAAGGTCCTTGTGGGTTGTGTTCTCTATTTTAGTACTTTGGTTGTAGTATTATAGGATTATCTATACCTCGTTTTATCCTGGTACATTACTCACAGTAGAGTGTCTTTTGTTATGAATATTGTCTTTTTTTCTTTTCTCCTGCATTGTTGGTGGAAAAATCATTCCCACATACATGGTATGTGATTCCAGGTACTAGTAGATGACCCGTTAGGACTGGGAACACACTTTTAGTTCAAGAAAGACTTTCTTATCAGATTACTAGGGTACTTGGGTTGGTTTGAAATAATGTGGTATCAGATCCATGTAGAGATTTTTTCTTGAAGTTAGTATGAATTTTTGAAATATTTTTGAGACTTAGGATGTAGTTGTGATTGAGTGTATTTCCATCTATCACCATAATGAACCATAAGATTAAAAGGGTGGTTAGGGAAAGACGACTTATGTTTTAGTTCTTGTCTTTTACCTACTGTGTTTTGGATAGAGTTAAATCCAAATCTTTTTTTCCTTTTGTTGAGAATATTTTTTATTGTTGCATAGTTTTAGTGTTAATATTATTTCTTCCTTGTTTTATGCCAATTTTATATAGCATCATGCCTCCAACAAGAAATGTGAATCGAATTCCGGAAGAGGTTGTTGTTGAACCTCTGAAATAAAACCCTGTTGTGGATTCGAATCAAGTTGAGGTGATTGTGCGAACTGTCCCAACTCTAGGATATGTACCACCTCTAGTTCCCACTTAGGCTTAAATTGTGTATCCTCAAGGGAATGTTATTCAAAATCATTATCCAGAGTTCCTTATCCCTAAGACACCATTATTCAAAGGCTTCAAAGATCCTCAACATACTGAGGAATGGTTGCTCAAGAGAGAATGTTTTTTTAAGTTCTTGGAGACACCAGATGTGATCAATGTGATGTTTAATACATTTATCCAGGAAGGGATGAGAAGGAGATGGTAGGACATGATGGTGATGAAGAATAAAAATTAGGGATTAGAGTGGAAAAACTTAGAGGTTCTTTCCACCAACCAGTTCTATCCAAATCCAATGGTATTGGCCAAGGCTAATGAGTTTTTCATGCTTGACTAGGCTGAAAGAACTGTTAATGGGTATTCAAATTGCTTTACCAATCTTGTATAATCTTCACCTAACATTATATGTAATGAGAGGATGATGGATCAACAGTTCGAGTTAAGACTTTGATTACATATCCATTCCAAGGTTTTCTTGCTAAATTGGTCCACTTATGCTGATTTTCTGGATATAGAGCTGATGGTAGAGATGGGCATGGTTGGAATGTACGGGTTATTGGGAGTTTCATTCTCCCCCAATGGTAGCACGAATTTATATAAGGAAAAATGGATGTGTGGTTATTTTCAAGGCAGTTATTGATGCCAGGTTTATTCAAGACCTCCTACGGCACCAGGAGGAAGTCCTTTAATTTGCTATCAGTGTGGATAACCAATACATTCCATGATGATTTTCCTTGAGGAGCCAATGAAATGTGGATCATGCGACCATTCAGGGAACTTTTGGAGATTCTTCCATAACATTTCTAATCCATGTAGTGAAATATGATCATTAGATCCTCCTAAAACAGTAGGTGAAACATATGATTCATGAGTAAAAGGGTTCCAACTAAAGGAATCCATAACAAAGCTACATCACATAGTGGAAGAGTCTCCAGAGAAATCATCTGTGGGTCAAAAAACCGTGATAGGTACCATTACTATAGAATTGTCATTGGCGATTGATCTATTTGATACTAGTGCATCTCATTTGTTTATTTCAACCCATATGTTAATCTGTTAAATAACTCTATAGAGAGTTTATCTTATTAGATGGATATTACTACGCCCCTTGGTACGAAGTTAGAGAAGGGTCTCCATATTCCTACTCCTGACTTATCTCTATCAGATGTTTGAGATGACTTGGAGTTTTCTGGTTCTCAACATGAAACCTCTTGAAATCATCTTTAGACGGTATTTGCTTATTTCTAATAAATCCAAGACTGATTGTCATCTTCGATGGGTCTACTTCACTACACCCGGTGGTGTGTCTCTTGTCTTTCATGGATTTAGGACCCAAGGTCAAGTAGATCCAATCCTTCTTATCTAGATTTGGGGAAGGTAATATTAGTGTTTTCTTTTGATCTAGAATTGGAATCATTGAGTGATGATCTCCCTCCAGTTTTTTTCATGTTTCGTTATGTGTTTCCTTTATATTTATCTAGTCTTCCACCGATGAGGTTGGTTGAGTTTTCTATTGACTTAATGCCGGGTAATCAACCAATTTCTATTCTATTATACTTTCTCCAACCAACTATACTGAAAGATCTAATTTCCCAATTAGATGACCTTTTGGAGAAACGATTTATACATCAGAGTGTGTCACCTTGGTCGGCGGCGGTTCTCTTCGCTAAGAAATATGATGGTTCTATTTAGCTATGTGTTGATTATCAAACTCTCTATCAAGTTACGGTAAAGAAAAATATTTGTTTCTAGGGATTTATGATCTGTTTGATCAGTTAAAAGGGGAGAAGTGGTTTTCAAAAAATTTCCTTTGATCTAGTTACCATGAGTTGAGGATAAAAGAATATGACATTAAGAAAATAACCATTCGGAGTAGGTAAAGGCATTATGAGTTCCTTGTTATTACCTTTTTTCTGACAAATGGTCCTGATGTTTTCAAGGATTTAATTAATAGGATTTTCCATGAGCATTTGGATATATTTGTGGTAGTATTTTTGGATGAAATCCTCATTTACTCTAAATCATAATAGGATCATATGCACCATATGAGAACAATTATGAGTCTACTGAGAAATAACTAAGATTATGTCAAGAATTAGAAATATGATTTATGGATTTGGGAAGTGAAATTAATTGGACATGGGGTGTTGGAAAGAGGAGTATCATTTGATCCAAATAATGTGAAGGCTGTTATGAATTGGGGGAAACCATGAAGTGTCTTCTAGATTCAGAGCTTCTTCAGCCTACCTGATTATTACTGAAGATTTGTGGAGGACTTATTGAAGTTGGATTCTCTGGTGACTACTGTATATTAGAAGGGGTGAAGTTTTCTTAGGATGAGAAATGATAGAGTTATTTTTTTGAGATGAAGCATCTTTTGACTATTTCACCGGTGTTAACTCTTCTAGAGGCCAGACAAGGGTATATGGTCTTTTTTGATGCATTGAGATTACTCTCGGGTTGCGTTCTTATGCTGTTTGATCAAATAGTGTCTTATGGATCTCATCATCCTAGGCCACACAAGAATAATTATCCTACCAATGGCCTTGAACATGCTGTTGTGATGTACATTCTTAAGAGTTGTAAGCATTGCCATTATGTCAAAAGGTTTATAGTGTTTTAAGACCACATGATCACGAGATATATATTCTCTTGAATGGTTTTGAATATTAACCAAATACATTGGTTGGAGAACCTATAATCTTTCATCTTTGACATCACTTATACCCCATGGAAATAGAATGTTGTTTCGGTTTCCTTGAGCAGGAAACTTCTAACCCATGTAGTGAAAGAATCTTCAAAAAGAGTGGAATTTGATGGCTCGCATCACACAATTTCATATTAGAGTTCTAGAGAAAGGTGGTGAGGTTTCTTTAGCCAGTGTTATGTTGAAATCCTCGTTTCTAGCATTGATTATTTTGGATCAACATATTGGTGATGAATTCTATAGCATTATAGACTCTCTTTATGGTGGGGAGATAGTCTCCCTGTGAATGTTTTGGAAATTGGGTAATATACATTATCCGAATCGCATCATTGTGCTATTTGCAGTAAAGAATATTGAGAGGTAGGATTCCTATAATTCTCAGTGGGTTGGGAAACTCGGAACCAAAAATATGTTCTAGGACTTTTGGCGATAGTTATGGTGTCCTGGTACAAGATGAGGAATTTATGGGTTTGTATCTCATTTTTATACATGCCAACATGTTAAGGATGATCGCTAGAAACCTTCATGTTTTCTTTAGTCACTTCCAGTCCCTACAGGGAAGTGGGATGAAATCTATATGGACATCATGTATGGGTTTCCTCATTACCAGATGAAGAATAATTCGATATGGGTTGTGATCGATAGGCTAACCAAGTGCACTCACGTCATACCCATTCGTGATACATCCAAAGTTTAGTAGTTGATAAATACCTATGTGAAACTGATTGTTCATTTTCACAGAGTTCTATTTTCTATAGTATCTAATAGGGATCCTCGTTTCACTTCTCACTTTTGGAGTGGACTTCAGGAGACCCTGGGATCTCAGGTCTGTTTGAGCATGGCCAACCATCCATAGTCGGATGGCTAGACAGAGAGAGCAATACTGATTCTTGAGGATATTCTTAGTGCTTATGTTCTCTACATTGGTGGGGCTTGGGATCATAACTTGGGGATATTTGAGTTTTATTATAACAATAGTTACTGGTCAATGATTGTAATGGATCTTTCTAAGGCCCTGCCTGGTCTGCCTTGTAAATCTATGTTGTGTTGATCGATGGTTGGTGAAAGTTCCTTGGTTGGACCATGCTTTGTGTATGAAATGACAGTAAATATTTGGGTAATTAATCATAGAATGTTGATGGCACAGAGCTGATATAAATCTTATGATTATCTTCACCATAGAACATTGTAATTGTCAGTTGGTGACTTTCTATTCTAGAAATTTTCACCCTAATTGGTTCATCGATGGATTGGGAGGCAAGGTGTTCTTGCTCCTCATTTTGTGGGACCTTCCAAAGTTCTTGAGTAGGTGGGGAAGGTTTTATAACATTTTTAATTCCCACCATAGATGTTGTCAACCCATAATATCTTCCATGTTTTACAGCTCAAGATGTATCTCTCTAATCCGTCTCATGTTTTGAGCTAGAATTAACTTGAGATTGAACTAGATTTATCCTTGATCGAGAAGCTAGTCGGGATAGTTTATTCTGAAACCAAGGTACATTATGGGAGGATGATACCTTTGGTTCGTGTTCTATGGAGGCACGATTCTCATAATCATGAGTTGTTGGAATGAGAGGGACTGATTAGAGAGTAGTGGCATCATTTCTTTAGCATGGAATATTCTTCATAGGCTTTCTAAGTACATAATGTTTTTATGGTGGGGAGGATGCAATATCCCATTACTAATATGAAAGGATTTTATTTATCCTTGTTGTGGTTTTTCCTTTTTATTGAAGGGGTAGGTCTGAGATTGAATTCATAGGATGCCTATAACAGTGAATTCATATATTTGTTGGACTCTCACATTTGCTGGGAAAAAATCCCTCAAGGAATCATTGATGCATTTTTTGGGTTTGTTCTGTTTGTTGACAATGTGGGATTCCATGGTGAATTGTCAAGTTACATAGATATTTTTGACAATACATATTGAAAAAGAACCATGAAAAAAGGAATAGAGGATCTGGAGGAAGTAAAAAATGAATAGATACAAGTTGGTGTCATTTTACAGTATTTTCAAAATTGTTGGTCCTCAAAATCAAAAAATAGATAAATGTGTTTTTTTGAAAAGGAATGTGCGTAAAATATCCGGGCTTTGCATGAAATATTAGTTTTTGCACACAAGATTGAATAAATTATGTTCGTGAAAGATGAGGTTGTGAGAAAGAGACTTGCAAAACAAAGTAAACATCAAATTGGGTTTTTCATGCATGAAAGCAATATTGTGTGATGTGGTGAATCATCCATGTAGGGGTCGACAATGTCTATAAATAAGAGGTTACCCCCCTCATTCAAAGTATCTCAAGACTTAGAGGAAATATGATCTCTAAATCGTGTAAGAAAAATATGCAGAGGGAGTTGTGTGAAATATTGGGAGTTGTGCGCAAGATAAGAATGGTACCCATAAGATTGGAGTTGTGCGCATGATCGAAGTTCAGCACAAGAGATTCTTTGCAACAAAAGTTGAATCTTGCAAGCAAGGAATTAAAGTTGTGTGCAATAAATATCAAGGGTTGTGCGAATGATTTGAGATTTCCCAGTAATATTGCTGTTGGCGCCAAAAAAATGTGGCCCGAAAGAACGGAACGAAAAAGGCCGGCGCGCTGCCTCGCGAAGCTCCGACGCGAAGCTCCGACGCGAAGCCCCGCCGCGAAGCGCCCCAACCATGGCGGCGCCGCGAAGCTCCAGAGGCGGTAATCCTCCGCAAACCCATTTGACATTCTCGAGCCTCCGCGAAGCTACAGAGGCGGTAATCCTCCACGAACCCGTTTGACGTTCGCGAGCCACCGCGAAGCTCCAGAGGCGGTAATGCTCCGCAAGCCCCTTTGACGTTCGCGAGCCGCCGCGAAGCACTAGAGGCGGCGCGCGAGTCCTGCATCGCGGCACCCCTTCCCTATAAATATTGGACTCCACCTGAGTCCCGAGGACGGACAATCCGACCTTTCGGCTTCTCCTCTCCCGAATCGCGAAGCACTCTTTGCACCGGGAATCATGAGCTCCGCGAGGTATTTCTACTTCGCGAGACGGCTCTGCTTTGTCTCTTTTTGAGCCCCTCTTCCGAGAGGGATTCCCTTCGCGAAGCTCAAGGGAATTCGCGAAGGAAGGGGATTCCCAAGGGAACCCGGGCAGCCGCGGAGCACTTGTTCTTTGCGAAACACCCAACCCATACGAGTGATCCCTATGCTAAGGCAGGATCGCTCCACTTCGCGAAGCACATTGCTTTTCAGGACCCTACTTCGCGAAACACTCCTCCTTCGCGAGGCAGTGCTCCGTGAACACTGTTCCACTTCGCGAAGCGCCTCCCACTCACACCTATGCCCCATTCTAAGGCCAAGGCACCCCACTTCACAAGGCACATTCCTCTTCTTAGTGATTCCTCTTCCTGTGCGACCCTCCAGGTTTACACAATGTGATTTCAAAGTCCCATGGACGATACCTTCCGTAGCGTTTCTTCGCCTAATGCTTCTTCGCATAGGCACGTTAACGGCTATTGCTTCTTCGCATAGCCACGCTAATGTGGACCCCTCGATGGTTCATTCCAAAACCCCCCATGACCATGGCCTTACCGACACCTTCCCTTCCCCAAGGACCAGAGGGTACCGGTTATGTAAGTCCTAGGGGTGTGGAGTGAACCCACCTCGTCCGAGCTGTAGGACGTTAAACTGCCAAGCACCACGTCCTCAAAACATGACGTTAAACTGTGACCCAACCTTGTCCCCCTCACGAAGGGTCCCCACAACTCGAACGTTTTTTACACCACTCGTCTCCACGGGAATGTAAGTCTTCCGCACATGGAATGAGATCCTCCTTGTCGGAGTGGCGTATGTTCGTAGGGGATGGGCTGCCTCAGAGCGTAAGCCCCTAACCTTTCATACGGATGATTGCACCTGTGCATCTCTGTACTTCCCCACTGCCAAGGTCAGTAGAGGGAGTGGTAGGGAACGAGGCACCCCCCTCTGGGCCTCCATCCTGGAGTAAGTCCCAACACCATGGGCCGCCTAACGTGTAAGCCCCTTTTCGCTTCTCACGGACGCACCCCTCGTGACGTGATCGTCAGGTCCTTGCAATCTCTTGTTTCTCACACCGAGCATGACTCACGTGGGCTTAGAGTGAGCACCGACCCTGACCACCCCATCCATAGCGAACTACGAGGACTTTGATCCATGCCAAGGCATGGTACGTAGGAAGCCTCCCTGAGGTTCAAGCCCACCCATCATTTCACGTCGGGTCTTCCCTAGAGAACTACGAGGACATTGATCCATGTCAAGGCATGGTACGTAGGAAGCCTCCCTGAGGTTCAAGCCCACCCGTCATTTCACGTCGGGTCTTCCCTAGCGAACTATGAGGACTTTGATCCATGCCAAGGCATGGTACGTAGGAAGCCTCCCTGAGGTTCAAGCCCACCCGTCATTTCACGTCGGGTCTTCCCTTTTGAACTATGAGGACTTTGATCCATGTCAAGGCATGGTACGTAGGAGGCCTCTATGAGGTTCAAGCAACATTTCTCAGTCGTTAATTTACATCGAGTTTCGCCCTCGTCCAGCATGACGTCAAACTGTATGCCCCCCTTGTCCTGCATGACATTAAACTGCCCACCTAACCCCATTTGAACTACGCAGACTTTCATTCCCTGCCACAGGGATACGTAGGAAGCCTCGTCAAGGCTCAAGCCCAACTTCACTGTCGCCCCCCTGCGATGGTCCCATTTCACCCTCCTTCCACTCCATCCGTTGACCCTCCACCCGTTCCAATTCTCGCCTGGACCGTCTTATCCTGGTGAGACCATGTCGGTACGCTCATCTTCACAGTCGCCCATAGGCTGGCCCTGGTATCGATATCCCTTCAAGGAGGATCCCTCAATCCGGTCTATCCTAGATAATGCTCTGGTTGGGTTGATCCGTCTCCGCTGGACGTTAAACTTGCGGCATACCCTATGTTGAGCATGGGAAGCTGAGGAAAACCTCAGATATGTGTCTATGGAATATAATTCCCCGCACTCGATGTGGGATGCCTCGGGCTTCCACGCCCTCGAGAAGCCTTGTGGTCAAGGATAACAGACATACATGCCAGGTACCCCAGCATCCAGACATGCTACTAATGCCTCAACGTGACTACTCCCCTGACCGAAGGTTGCTGCCCTGACTGGACCCTTTGGAATGTCCCGACAGAAGCAGTGTAATTAACCGGTGTCCATGGAAACATGGCACTGGGAAGAGTTTCACGAACTACGTATTAAATCTATAAGGGAGACCCTGACTAGGTGATGAGTTCGGAGGAGGAATCCGCAGGAGGAAGAACCGACATCCCATCATCCCGTTTCGATCAAGGAGCAGACGTCCCTGAATAAGGAGCGAATGTCGCCCGCCTTTGGAAAGCGGGAATGCGGGGAAACAGCAGTGCTGCGCGTCCTCCCCCTCAGACGGACGAGCGCGCGCCCCGGCGAAAGCGTCAGAAACAGAAATGGTGAACCCGACGTGAAATTCTTCTCCTCAATATGGCGATTAGTAGCGTTCGAGACACCAGTAGATTGACGTGTCACCAGATCCAGATATCTGGTGCCTGGTCCCGCCAAGCAAATAGCGGGCCTATCGTGAAACTCACCGGAAGTCAGGGTAGTGGAACGTGGGGCACTCCGCTCTGCAGCGTGTTGGCGTGGATCCTTCTCACAGACATGGAGAATGGAAGAACGCTGGGGCACTGGCTGTCAATCCTTTTCCTCTCAGTACTGATGAGTTGATGACTTCGTTTCTCAGGAACCAGGTTGCTGTTTCAGAGATGCGGTCGCCATCCGCTCCTCGCCCGCGCAGGGGTAGGGGTGACACCACGACGGCCACCCCACGTAGCGCCACTACCGCCATGACGGCTGCCACGCCACGGAATACGGGACACCCACGTCCCCTTTCCCCGTCATAGGTCATCCAACGAAGGGTGATCAACAGCCTCGTGCACAGGTACGAGGAGGAAGGGGTCATCCCGACCAGGGATATGGCCCGTTTGGACCTGGAGGCCTCCAGGCCCCGCTGTCAACGCCGCCCTGACAGGCCGCGCAGGGAGCCCTTGCTCCCCACCCCGACATTCAACCGTTTCGGGAGCCTATCCCTGGAACGACTTGACGACTCCTCGCCTTACGCTGAAGAGGCAGGCGCTGTCCGGCTCAGTCCGCTCAGGGCCTCGACTTGGGGGCCCCAGGAGAGAGCTCCCGTCCGGCCGCGTCAGCGCCGCCGTCCGGCCCTGCAGGAAGAGTAGGCAGACTACGTCCCTGCACCACCTGCGCCGGCCCGCCTGACCCGACGTCCGCGTCGGGCCCGGGCTGAGGACGCTCGCCTAGGCGCGTCAACGTCGACAGCTACAGTGGCCCGAGCCACCGCCGACGTGCATTATGAAGCCCCGCGTACATTGAGAAGGGGCACCCCTTCGCCCAACCAAGATTGAGACCCCAACCGCCCCATGGGCAGGCTGGGTTGACTCTCCGGGTTGCAGGCCCAAGTGGTGATCGCCGCGAGCTAACCCACGGTAATTTCATCCCGTACGGAGGTCCTCCTCGTACCACTACTCCACAGAGCGTGGGCCTTCCCCAGTTCGAGGTTCGTCATGAAGGCATGCCTCATGCTACCCCCATCCTACAGGAAGACCTGCCCGCGGCAGTGACGCCCAGCGCGGAAACATTTCCCGCGCCCGCTGTACAGGGTACAGAGCCCATTCTCCTGCCCCCGACTGCCAATCGGAAGGCACCGTCCATCCGGTCCTTCTCCAACGTGGGGGCCCTCCCTACGTCCTCTCTGCAACCGGCGAAGGTCCTCCTCGCCCCGGCAACCCGAGGAGTGAAGGTCGGCCTCGCTCCACTCGCATCGACCATGGAGGTCCTCCACATGCTCCTGCCAGTTCCAACAGAGGCCCCGCCCACATGGGTACTGTTCATGGAGGTCCTCCCCATGTACCCTTTGAAATTTTCCCTGGTGCCCCTCACACCCCGGCTATCTCGAGAGGGGGCCCTCTCCGCCATGGCGCCAGTGCCGCCCCGCGACTCCATGATAGAGATCAACCCTGTCCCGAAGAGCCACCCCGGGGCAGGATAGCGGGTCACCACCGCCACAAGAAGAATCCTGGGAAAGCCAGGGTGGAGATCAAACCTGCTCGTTTCTCCGACTCTGAGGTGGATTACGACTCAGCCATGGAACCTTCTCCCAGCTCCCCCGTATCAAGGATCGGGGTAGGAACCAGACGCGTCAGTCTTGTTCTCCCAGAACATGAGGTCCACTAGATCCCCATCTCCCTCCGCAGATACATCCAGGAGGAAGAGATTCTCGGAACTTCGCAGGTCTCGACCGCGCAGTCACCGCCATCGTCACCCAAAGCGCCCTCTACCTCTACTCGAGATCACGGGGAGCTGTTTTGGGGGTCAACGGTGGTAGAGCAACGACATGACCAGGCACCAGTGACGGCGATTCCTGTGCCCGAAGCAGTGGTTGTTAGCCCATCCTATCGTGACATTGTGGTCAGGTCACCTCACTCTTCAAAGGAAGGCCCATAATTTGGTGGTCAGTCCGCTCGCTCGTCGTATTCTCCACCGCCGAGTTTGCTATCCCAGAGCTCCGCCTCGGTACCGCTACCGGTCCCTCAGCCGCCCCCGGTTGATGAGTGGGGTAATGCAGGGCCAGACCCCGAGGCCGAACCCAGGAGCTTCTGGAGTATTCTTGCAGCGGACTATTTCCCATAAGATGTTCTGGCCCACGGCGGCGCTGAATTTCCACGTACCCGAGTCTCTTACACTTGAAGAAGTGGGATGCTTTTGTCGAACCCTCTGGGCGACGCACTTCCGCCTCCGTTGCGAATGGGTGGTATACCCCAGGAGTCGAGAGCACTTTGAGGAGATTGGCGAACAGTGCCGCCTGATCAATGCGGCCGCGCTCCTTGTGGCCCAGCACCCCGAGTCGCCAGGCCACCAGAGTGCCCTCCAAAGAAAATGCGTTTAGAGTTTTAAAGCACTCCGCAAGATCGTCAGGGAAGCCAACCCCATGTGAAAGTCTGTGGTTCGGGACACTATGCTGCCCTTCTTTTCTATCCTATTCGACGACAACCCGATTCGCTATGCGACATCGAGGACATGACCTCGAGAGGAATCACAGTCCACATGGCCGACATTGTGGATTGGGAAGACGAACTAGAACTCCTTGATGGAGACTTCCCCCCAGAGGGCGCACCGCCACTACTCGACCCATCAGGGAGAGTTACCCGTCAGTAGAGGAACCTGCTAGGCCTGCCCGTACCCACAGAGTCGCTGGTACTCAGTCGAAACACCGGCAAGGGTAAGGAGCACGTCAGAACAGTCAAGCACTCCGACCCGTCCGCCTCTGTGCAGAGAACGGACGAAGATCCTGAGAAGGCCACGTTACGCCCGTAGCTTGCTGAGCAGAAGAGGCTGGTTAACGAACTCTTGGCTGAACGTGCCGCAGAGCGACGACCCGACTATGGTAATCCCAGGCCGGGGCAGCAGGGGCAGGTACAATTCCCCCCCGGTGAGATGCCTCCAGGAAACCCTGATCATTCTACCACCACAGACAGGGTGGAAGCCGGAACATACGGCAAGAGGGCGCGATACGTCTCGCCACCCCCCCCCCCCCCGAGCGATGGGGCAATCTGAAGAATCCAACCCGGGTTCCCCCAGTCGCCCCGCAGGTCGTCCAGCCAGTTGACCCACGAGCAGCCGAAGCCGTCTACCGTGTTTAAGAACCTAGAAATGCACTTGTGGTTAGGGATCCCCGTCAAGACAGGGACCCCCACCCTGAGGACCTTATTGTGGCACTCACAGCCTGCCTCGAGGCGTTGGAAACGCGGTAGGTGGCGGTCCCACCGGATGGCAAGCCTTATCCCGCGTGGGTGGATGATATGACCGCACCTCCGGGTTTTAGAAACCCCACTTTGTCACCTTTTAACGGGACGGGGGACCCGCCACAGAACTTGGCACATTTTTCTTCCAGGTGTGGCCCCATGCTGGGGACCCCGGCTCAGCAAGAAGCCGCCGAGCTCCGATGTTTCGTACAGACATTGGAAGGTCAGGCATTCGTCTGGTACAGCCAGCTCCCTATCGGATCGGTGACCAGTTGGGAGGATCTTCGCCGGCAGTTCTTATACCAGTTCAGCTCCACCACGCGAAAGACTAGCATTGCGGACCTCTTCAAGTGCAAACAGAGGCCTGATGAGCGGGTTGTAGATTTAATCGCCCGGTGGAAAGGACATACGTATTCCCTCGATATGCCACTGACTCAGGAGCAATTACTGACGATGTGTGTGGGGAATGTCAAGACCGAGCTGGTACCCTCCTTGATTACCCAGAACTACCCTGGAGGGTTCAGAGATTTCTCGGATAAGGCCCAGCGCCTCGAGGAAGCCCTGCAATAGGCTAGTCAGGCACGTTTGCTGCCCCCAATGATCCCAGCCAGGAGGACCACCAGGGCTGAACCCACCGCGGTGGCTCAAATAGAAGCCCCGAGGCAGCTGGAATTGCTGCTGACGGCACCACCCCCGCAACCCCGCAGAGGTCCTCCACCTCAAGCATAGACTCCCGCCCAGTAGCGACCGCCTCAGAACCGACAGGTTCCCCCGCGCAACGCGCCACCGCCACCTAGGCAAGACAACCAGGCGCCGCCTCCTCGGAAGGCCCCTCCGGTCCCTCGACAGGACCAGGCCCCCAGGGCCCCCTATCCGGAAAGAAGGTACCAGGACAATTCGTTCAACGAAAATCAGGTCCCTGGCTACTTTCGAAGTGCTCTAGAGCAAGAGATTGTGCGTCTGCCTGAGTGCAAAAGGCAGGCATAGGTGCATCTCACCGATCACCCCAACTACTGCCCTTATCATCGGATCCTGGGGCACACCCTCAAGCGGTGCTATGTGTTTAAAGACTGGTTTCAGGACCAGGTCAACAACAACATAGTCAAGTTGGGCCCAGCACCAGCGCAAGTGGCAGGCGTCTTTGCAGGATCAGAAATCGGCAGCGACAGCGAAGGTGAGTGGCAACAGGTCCCTAGCTGCGGATCCCAGAAATATGACGACTGGATGGCTCGAAAAACCGTTGTTCGTGCCCAGGGTATCATCTGGGCGCGCCTGAAGCAGTCGGAACCTTCAGAAGAAGTAGTCGGTGCCTCCGCATCGTCTTTACAGTCGACCTCTGCCCAAAAGGGCAAGCAGCGGCGACACAAGAAGAAACAACGTGCACCGCTAGTGTCGTCATCGTCCCGCACTCTCGGCGACTTTATGCCCCCCGAAATGGGGATTCCTCCTAGAATCCACCCAGCGGTGGATGACTCTTCGAGCGACAGTCAAGGGTATGCTTCGGTTAACACCGTGGAGCTGGTAAAGCCCTACATGACCCCCGACGAGGGGGAACCCCAGGCAGACCTCCCCAACGTTTCCAGCCGACGTCAACGTCAGCGGAATCGCAATCGCGCCGGTCATCGAGGCACGTCAGCAGACACTTGTGGCCAAGCCGTGCACACTACCGAGACCAGGCTGCAGGCTCAGCGCAGATCTCAGCACGCGCAAACCCATCCAACACCCTCGGCTCTACCTCCACCGCCGTTCATTCTACTGGATCGGGGGGAGCCGCCTCGTCCGTATCACAGTCAGTCTTGCCCGGCTATAGGCCAGCCTCCGCTGTCCGATTCTAGTCCGGCAATTACTCTTCAGGCTTCCACTGGTAGGCAGCAAGATGTACCCAGTACTAGTCAATCGCCGGTTCAGCCGGCCGGACCCGCCGTGCCTCCGAATGCCGAACGACCCCCTGTGAGCAGAGGTTCGCGTTTGGCGTGAAAGTACGATGTTTTGAAGCACCTGGCCGGCATTCCAGCGAGGCTTTCCATCCTTGAGTCCCTTCGCCTGTCATCTGAAATGCGCGAAGCACTTGCTGAGTCCCTAAGGAGCCCCCTCCAGTTCGAGACGGAAGTAGCAGCTGCGGAAGCCTTCCATACCGAGATGATTGAAAACGCCGAATGTCAGGTGGTTATCTCATTCTCCGGTGAAGATGAGGACCCTCCCATACAGGGGCACATTCGCCCGCTATATATCACTGGCCACTTCAACGGTGTGGAAGTCCGTCACTGCCTCGTTGACACAGGTTTTGGAATCAATCTAATTCCGACCCGGACGCTGCGAAAGCTGGGTCTGTCCGAAGGTGATTTAACTCCCTCTGACCTCAGAATCCAGGGGTACGACAGGACAGAGCAAACCCCAGTTGGCAAGATCCGCCTGAAGACTCAGTTCGGTGGCTTAATTTCCAGCACCGAGTTCATGGTTGTTTCTCAGGACACCGCCTACAATGCATTGATGGGTAGGCCATGGCTCCATCTGCATGCAGTGGTCCCCTCGTCGTATCAGCAGTGCCTCAAGTACTCGCTCAACGGTCGTGTAGGCGTGCTCCAAGGAGACGCGTCCCCTTTCTCTTCTTGTGAGGCCCGCAATCTGGATGCGGGTTATTACAAAATTAAGGACAAGCAAATCCTGGTAAGCGAGGATGAGCCCGCTCCGATCACAAGTGATCCCTGGGCAAGCATGGACGACGCCTACATCCTCCTGATCCACCGGTTGGAGGGAAAGACCCCCGACATGGGGAAATGTTTTGTCGTTTCGGGTACGCATGGAAGGCATGTTCCCATGTCCAAGCGACGGTGGAAAATCACCTCATACTCCTACATCAACCAGGCTCGGGTCATCCCAGAACCTCCTACCCCTGTATGGTACCGGGACGTCAAGCTGAAGACAACGGCGGTGCGCCATACGTGTCTCTTCCGCCGGGCTGGAATTAACCGACTCAAGTCGACACGTCACCACTGCTTTGATATCATCAAATGTGGCCCTTTAGGCCGGAGGCCAGATGGGATAGGATCAAATGCATTCATTGCTATGGTCTCAACGACAAGTGAGTCTCCTGATGTGATGACCGCTGCTGCCCAAGCCGGCACCAGCTGCCCCTCGGGTTTCGAGAGCCCATAAGTATCTTCCGTCGCGGGAAGTCCCCCCACGGCTGGGGAGGAAGACTTGGAGGATGCCCCCAGCCTTTGAAGAAGGCGTCTCTACCATGGTTGATGAACTGGTACAGGTGAACCTTGGTAGCGAGGCAGATCCGAGACCCACATTGATCAGTGCGGCCATGTCCCTCGAGGAGCGGCAGCAGTACGTAGACTTCCTCAAATGGCACCGTGATGTGTTTGCTTGGAGTTACGATGAGATGCCAGGGCTGGATCCCCAAGTGGCCGTCCACCGTCTGGGCCTCCCGACAAAACATCGTGGGTTCATGCAGCCTCCCAGGAAAAAGCACCCTTATCATGGTGCTATGGTTGAGGCCGAAGTTGACAAGCTTATCAAATCCAACTTCATTAAGGAGGTCCAGTACCCCAAATGGCTTGCCAACATTGTGCCGGTCAGGACGAAGAATGGGCAGATCAGAGTTTGCATCGACTTCCGCGATCTCAATCTCCACTGCCCAAAGGATGACTTCCCACTCCCAGTGACGGAGCTGTTGATTGACGCCACGGCCGGGTTCCAAGCCCTCTCTTTCATGGATCGGTATTCCGGGTATAACCAGATGCGGATGGCCCCCGAAGATGAGGAGTCCACTGCCTTCAGGGCTCCCCAGGGTACCTTTTGCTACCAGGTAATGCCATTCGGTTTGAAAAATTCAGGTGCCACTTATCAGAGGGCCATGTATCGCATATTCAAACCGATTCTTGGGACATTGGTGGAATGCTACGTGGATGACCTTGTAGTCAAATCATGCCAGCGCTAGGACCATCTCAAAGACCTTGAGAAAGTGTTCGGTTTCCTCCATTCCCATCACCTGAAGATGAACCCGCTGAATTGTGCCTTCGGAGTCACCTCCGGGAAGTTTCTGGGTTTTGTTGTCAGATACCGAGGTATCGAGATCGACCCGGAGAAGATCAAGGCCATCAGCCAAATGCCTCCCCCGAGCGACATTCGAGAACTCCGAGGCCTTCAAGGCCACTTAGCCTATATACGCCGATTCATTGTGAATCTGGCTGGCAAGTGTAAGCCCTTTTCCCGGCTCATGAAGAAAGGCGCTGCCTACGAATGGGATGAGGAGTGTCGGACCGCCTTCGAGGAAATCAAGCAGTATCTGCTCCAACCTCCGGTCTTGATGCCACCCGTCTCTGGAAAGCCGCTAGTCCTTTATGTGACCGCCATGGAGAGATCCCTCGGCGCGCTGCTCGCCCAGAAGAATAACGAGGGCACTGAGAACAGTCTCTACTATCTCAGCCGCATGCTTCTCGATATGGAGGTCAGATACTCCCCTATCGAAAAGAGCTTCCTTGCGCTCGTCTTCACCGTGCAGAAGTTGCGGCACTACCTGCAACACCACGAGGTGAAATTGATCTCTCAGGTAGATCCGCTGAAGTACATCCTGAACCGCCCCATACTGACTGGCCGACTAGCACGGTGGGCGGTGATTCTCCAGCAGTTTGATATCAGGTTCGTGCCTCAGAAGGCCGTTAAGGGACAGGCGTTGGCAGACTTTTTAGCTTCCCATCCAACCTCCGCGGATCAATCCCTGGACCTAGATTTCCCCGACGAGACGATCCTCTCAGTCGATCATGCTGTCCCGTGTTGGCAAATGCATTTCGACGGTGCCTCCCAGAGCCCCACCGGTAGAAGGCTCAACGACCCCAAGCTCAACAGAGTGGGTCTGGGTATTGTTTTCATTACCCCGGCGCAAGCCGTCCTGCCGTACTCATTCCTATTGTCAGAAGGCTGTACGAACAACGAGGCAGAGTACCAAGCTCTCATCACCGGCCTCGAGTTGGCCCTTGAGATCCATGTTCCCCATCTACATGTGAAGGGAGATTCCGAGCTGGCAATCAAACAGGTTAATGGCGACTACGTCGTCAGGAAGCCAGAGCTTGCACCATTGCTGGAGTACACCCTCCTCCTAATGGCCCAGTTCTCTTCTCGACCAGAGGTTTCCCATGTCCCACGGTCGCAGAACGGTCAAGAAGACGCCTTGGCTGGCTTGGCCACGTCGCTCGCAGAACCCGAGCAAGATGACCTAATCATACATGTGGCACACCGGAGATTCATTGCCCCCATCACCCAAGAGGACGATGATGGCCTGCGGGTAAGTCATCTCACCGCCGGACCCTCCAAATCGGGAGACCCAGGTTCGTCAGAAGTAGTGGTGGAAACCACCCCTGACTGGAGAGCACCTTTTGTCGAGTATTTCCAAAATGGTCGCCTCCCAGACGACCGGGCCGAGCGCGAGCGAATCTGACGCCGCGCACTTCAATTTACCCTCCAGAGCGGCCCCAGTCTTGAGCAGATCCTCTATAAGTAGAGTTTCGATGGTGTCCTCCTCCGTTGCATCCAAGGAGTAGAGATACCTCAAGTTATGCAAGAGGTTCACGCCGGTTCCTGTGGCGCCCCTCAAGCTGGGCCGAAGCTATCCCATCAAATCCGGAGGTTAGGGTACTTATGGCCCTCCATGATCCACGATTGCATTGGGTATGCCAAGAGATTCCACGCGTGCCAAGTATACGCCAACTTCTTGCATCGGCCGCCAGAACCCCTCCACCCCACAAAGTACTCTTGGCCATTTGCGGTATGGGGACTTGATGTTGTGGGACCGTATCCACCGGCAACAGCCCGCCAGTATAGGTTCATCCTGACTGCTATAGATTTCTTCTCCAAGTGGGCAGAAGCAGTTCCGCTTAAAGAGGTCAAGGCCCGTTTCGTCGTTGACTTTGTGAGCTCCAACATTATCCACCGGTTTGGGGTCCCTCACGCCGTCCTCACCGATAACGGAACCAACTTCCGAGCAGCCAAATTGATGAAATTGTATGCTAAGTACGACATCCGGTCGAACCATACCTCCCACTACCACGCGCAGGCAAATGGACAGATCGAGGCGTTCAACAGAACCCTCTCTAACATTCTGCAGAAGATGGTTGGCCAGAACAATAAAAGTTAGCCGGACAAGCTCCCCAACGCCCTCTGGGCTTACCGGATGACGACTTGCAACTCTACCCAGGTGACCCCATATTCCCTAGTGTATGGAGCTGAGGCCGTCCTACCCATTGAGATCCAGCTGTCGTCGCTACGCACTGCAATTTATGATCACCAGACATCAGATGAGGTAGCCGAGATCCGTCTAGCTGAATTGGAAGCACTGGACGAGAACCGACTTCATGCCTTGCACAATATGGAAAGGCATCAGGACAAGATAGCGAGGTCCTTCGACAAGAAGGTTCGTCTCCGCTCTTTTCTACAGGGTGACCTGGTACTGGCCCTTCGAGCGCCAATGATTCCCGGTAGGAAATCGCCCAAATTGGAACCCAAATGGGAAGGGCCTTATATCATCCACAAGGTTTACCCCAACGGAGCATACTCCTTGGTGACCACAGATGGAGAGTGTATAACCCCTCCCACCAATGCCAAATTCCTCAAGCGATACTTTGCCTAGGGCAAAAGTGGTCCTGCACGACCCTAAACTACGACTTGGTCCCGCACGACCTTAAACCGCCTCTCCGTCCTCACTGCAAGACGTTAAACTACAAGCCAGTCAGGTCTTCCTGAACGAGGCCTAGCCTCAGGCCCCTTGGCCTCCTTAGGCCCCTGGCCCCATCTCCACCGCGGTTTGGCCCCAGGCCCCCCTTGGACTTTCCCCGATTTACCCTCTTATGGGATCGTACAGTGTGGTGTAGGAACACGTCCTCATACACGAAGTATTACTTGCCGCACCATACACATCCCCGAATGAAATGCCCCTCGTCCCGCATGACGTTAAACTAAATGTCAAGAACTACGTGTGGCTTGATTCCCATCTTCATGGGATACGTAGGAACGCTCGTACGCCTCGTCTTGAGCCCAGCCCCAAGCTTTTCTCTTCCGCTATTCCCCATGGGAATAGTCTCCTTGGAGGATCTTTGTGTAGCAGGGAGTAGGCTTTCTTGGCCCCGACAAACCCACTCGCGCAAAGATTGTAAAGGTGTAAAGGTCGCACCATGCGCCCACTCCCGTTCTTCTATCATCCCACATCCTCACCGCATGACGCTAAACTGCATGGCCTTCAAGAACTACGTGTGGCTTGATTCTCATCCTTATGAGATACATAGGAACGCCCGGACATTTCGTCCGTTGGCCCAGCCCAAAAGCCAAAATCTTAGCCTCGGGTCAAGACATGGAAGGGTGCATGCTTTTGCCCCGACCCACGTCGAGCAAGCCTCGACCCGGCTGCACATTCCCCCCTGGAGGTGTTTTCCCCTTTCGTGGATGGATACAACTATGCTTCACCCACTCCTTGACTGGGATTATTTCATTTTTCACACCCAGAGGGACCCCCAAGAACGGCATGGATACAATGCCCAAGGTCTCTCCTACCGATACGGGCCAACGCCCCCGAGGGTTTTCAATAAATAAATCGATACAAGTCCCGCGTTGCGAATTTGATCAGCGGTCGACGCTCATTGGTTGCCCCCATATGGGTCACCATAGGAACGCTGTGTTTCGAACATGGTCAATAGTGTCCTGGATCTTCGGGTCCACCCTGAGATGCCCCAGGCATCAAGAACAGCGATTCATTCTGCCCCATCCCGAGGTGACAAACTTCCCCCAGGTGGTGCTAGCGATCCGGGACATGGCCCAGGATTCCTCATAAGGGTGTACGGTGTGACGTGGGACTACGTCCTCATTCACGTCGGGATCATGTACCATGCCGTACGACTCCCCTTACGAGGCCCAGCCTCAGGCCCCTTGGCCTCCTTAGGCCCCTGGCCCCTCGTCCTCATGTAAGACGTTAAACTACAAACAAGTCAGGCCTTCCTGACTGATGCATGATCTTAGGCCCCCTGGGCCTTCTCCCCAATTTCTCACCTGGAGTGTACGGTGTGGTGTAGGAATACGTCCTCATTCACGTCGGGATCATGTACCATGCCGTATGACTCCCCTTACGAGGCCCAGCCTCAGGCCCCTTGGCCTCCTTGGGCCCCTGGCCCCTACTTCTCATGTAAGACGTTAAACTGCAAACCAGTCAGGCCTTTCTGACTGATAACTTTCCCTTCTCTCCGAGTCACGTCCTAGGATTCCTCATAAGGGTGTACGGTGTGATGTAGGACTACGTCCTCATTCACGTCGGGATCATGTACCATGCCGTACGACTCCCCTTACGAGGCCCAGCCTCAGGCCGCTTGGCCTCCTTGGGCCCCTGGCCCCTCATCCTCATGTAAGACGTTAAACTACAAACCAGTCAGGCCTTCCTGACTGATGCCTGACCTTAGGCCCCTTGGCCTTTCCGGGCCACGGCCCAGGTCCCCTCTTACCCAGGGTGTATGGTGTGGTGTGGGACTACATCCTCATTCACGTCGGCTTCTTCGCCATACCGCACACCTCCCTTGTTTCGGAGTATATTACTCCCCTCCTCGTCCAGTATGACGTTAAACTGCATTTCAAGAACTACGTGTGGCTTGATTCCCATCCTAATGGGATACGTAGGACCACCTGGATGTCCAAGATTTGGGTCCAGCCCCATCTCTCGGGAATCCTCATCCCATCTTGGCCCCTTGGCCTATCCTTCCTCCATGAGGGGATCATATGGTGTGGTGTGGGATTATGTCCTCATTCACGATGATCTCGTAATGACCACGCCATGCTCCCACCCCCTATTGAGCTGTTTCTTCGATCACTTTTATCGGCGGTTCACTAATGTGCTTAAGAGTACTCTGGTTTATTACCTGGAATGCCAAGCTTTACTCGGACACGTCCGCACCCGCTTTCCAGGCTTTGCGTATCCCCACATCAGGGCTTCCATCATCTTTCTCACTCGGAGGGACCCCAAAGAACGGCCTGGATACTACGCCCAAGGGCTCTCCTACCGACACGGGCCAACGCCCCCGAGGGTTTCGGACAACAAATCGATAAAATCCCACGTTGCGAATATGGTCAGCGGTCGATGCTCGTTTGTTGTTCCCACCTCAGGCTAACGAGATATGGATGCTATGTTTCCACCATGGTCAATAGTCTTCCTCTATCGCCACGCAAACCCATTAAGCCCAAAGGCCGGGTACACAATTCACACCCTTCATCACTTCATCATGTCCAAGTAGAGTCTCGAAACTCTTGGTACTTTTCCCCCGTGCACGTCTGCGCGTTGGAGGAACAAGCTACATCAAAAGTGTCCTTCGGAACTCTCTGCTGACTCCCCTTTGATGAACACCCCAAGTATTGCGATGAGGATACCCCCCTTGTTTCCCACACCGAGTTTATCTCATGTGGGCTTAGGGATTGGGTTGACATCTGTGCTTACTCGGGAGTTGTCACCACCCACGGTCCGAGCTCTAAGACCATAAACTAAGACTCTCATCTGGAACTGCGTTCAAGACCCCTTGTCTTTGGGTCCATCTTGAGTTCAGAAAGTTCACCTCTCTCGTGTCCTACCATTGGGACCCCGGCCACGGGACCACGTGGTGTAGTGTAGGATTATGTCCTCATTCACGACAGGTTTGCAATAGCTGCACCACGCGCACCCCATTCTCAGAGTTGGCCCTCCTATTCCTTGTCCTGCATGACATTAAAAGGAACCCTTCAGAACTACGTGTGGCTTGATTCCCATCCTCATGGGATACGTAGGACCACCTGAATGTCTAAGATTCGGGTCCAGACCCACCTCTTGGAGATCTCCTGATCTCCCGGTCACCTAGGCCACTTGGTCTATCCCTCTCCAACAGGGGGTGTGTAGGTATGATACAAGGTTTTGGGCACCGTGCCCCCTTCCCCTGGGAATCTTCCATCTCTGGATCACCCTCAAGGTTGAGTCCCTTGACTCCTTGCAGTGGTTCACCCATGTATTAAGAGCACTCCAGTCTAGGACCAGGAGTGTCAGATTCATGTTGATCAAGTTCCTTCCACTTGTCAAGCTTCGTGTTCCCCTATATTCGGACTTCCATCATCTTTCACACCCGGAGGGACCCCCAAGAACGGCCTGGATACTACGCCCAAGGTCTCTCCTAACGATGCGGGCCAACGCCCCCGAGGGTTTTGGACAACAAATCGATAAAATCCCGCGTTGCGAATATGGTCAGCGGTCGATGCTCGTTTGTTAATCCTCACTCCAGGCTAACGCGACAGGATGCTGTGTTGCGAACATGGTCAGCAGTAATCCTCTGTCGTCACGCCAGCCCCTTCAGCCCTTGAATGTTGGTTGCTTGATTCACATCATTTTCCACCCCATCATGTCCAGGTGGAATCTCGACACTTTTGGCGCTATCCCTCAGTGCACCATTGCACGCTAGGTGGACAAAGCTGCAATTTGGCGTCCTTCGGGGCTCCCATGGTCCGAGCTCTAAGACCATAAACTATGATCCATTCGGGACTACGTTCAAACTTGATTCCCATCCTCATGGGATACGTAGGACCGCCCAGACGCCCTGTCTCCGGGTACAACCCATTCAGGAATCCAGTCTTTCTCCCTGTTTCACCTCTGTATAGGCCCCTCGGCCTAAGGTTTCCCTCTCCGGATGGCATACAATTTGATGTGGGATCATGTCTCTGTCAATTGTGTTTTATAACACTGCGCACATTTCCCGCCTAGCATCGTCTCTGCTATGTCTGTGCTGCATGACGATAAAATGCATGCTTGGTCCTATCATACGACCCTAAACTGTGACATTATCGCCCTGGCCACACGACGAAAAACGGCACCGCATTGTGGTGACCTCGCTGTAGAGGACATCACGTTGGGTATCGGTCATGTGCCATTCCATTTGTCAACGCCCATCACGGCTTGATCCTTGTGGATACATCACGACCTACTATTCTAGGTCTGTCGCTTCACAAAAAAAAACCATTCACCTTAAAAAACAAACAAGAGTTATCAAATTCCGCTTCTTTTAGTGCAAGGGCTATGCCCACACTTCCCTTTTCCCCTGGCACTGGTACCTTACCGTTCCACCTTACAGAACTACGTATGGATTGATTCTCATCCTTATGAGATACGTAGGAGCGCCCGGGTACTTCCCCGCGGGCCCAGCCTAACCTTTGTGTTCGGTCCCTCGACTCAAGCGTTTCCCCAGAGAACGCATGGTAAGTAGGACTATGTCCTCATTCACGTCAGGTTCTGATGTCATGCGTCCCCTGATCCCTTTACCCATCTATGGTCCGAATTCTATGACCCTAAACTAAGATCTCCCCAAGGGAAAGGAATCTGCTCCCTCTCTCTAATACGTTTCGTTGCCGTATTCAGATGTGTTTTGACAAAGAGCCCGAAGCGTGGGATTTTCACAGGGACATTCCCCTCATCACATGACCAAGCTTCGTGAGCTCGCTATTTGGATCCTCATCCTCTTCCACATCCAAAAGGACCCTCGGATGACGTGGATACTAAGCTTAAGGGCTCTCCATGAATGCTGGACCTAAGGGCCCTTCAATCGTTTTGGGCCAACGTCCCTACGGATATCTGACAACATTTGTGACATGGTCCCGTGTTTCGAACATGGTAAACGGTCGACCCTCATTTGTTTGTCCCCATTTTAGGCTAACGCGACAGGATGCTGTGTTGCGAACATGGTCAGCAGTAATCCTCCATCGTCACGCCGCCATCATCGTGATCCGAATCTCGAGCGTCATGATTCACACATTTCCACTCCCCCATGTTGAAGTGGGACTCCATCATACTCGGCTCTTCCTCATCGCGCATCTGGGTGCGCTAAATGATCGTGTTAGTGTCATTGGGCCGGTAGTCACCGAGTGTCCCTTTGCCCTGACCTGCCCCTTTTGTGTCAGGAAATTCCCGCCACTACTACTTGTTTCCCGCACCGAGCACGACTCACGTGGGCTTAGTAGTTTTGGTAGGATGTGTGCCAACATAGTCGGGTTGTTCCTCGTCCCGCATGACGTTAAACTGCGCTTCCAGAACTACATACGGCTTGATTCCCATCATCACATGGGATACGTATAGACACCCAGGCATTTCACCTAGGGTTCAGCCCCTGGAATCACAAAATCTTGTTCCTCCCCATTTCCAGCCCTCGCCAGAGAGGCCCTATCTGGAAGAAAGAATGATCCGTGATCAGACCAATGCGCCCATCTGGCGTACTCCCACCACGGTGGTATAACTACCAAAGTGTTGGACTCTGTTTGAACAAACCATCACTCCATATTCCACGCTTTGTGTTCCCCTTATTCGGACCCTCGTCCTCTTTCATGCCTGGAAGGACCCCCTAACAGTACGGATGTATGACCTATGGTCCGCCTACTGTCCTGGGCCAACGTCCCGAAGGATTGATTGAAAACACTTGTGACATGGTCCCGTGTTTTGAACATGGACAACAGTCGACCCTCATTTGTTGTCCCCATTTCAGGCTAATGCAGTAAGGATACCGTTTGTCCGCCACGGTTAACAGTTTTCCTTTATTGTCACGCCATCCCCACAGTGATCCGAATTTGGGTATCATGATTCACACTTCCCATTTTCATCTGTTTGGACCGATTTCAGCGCCCCTGGAGTTGCCCCGTTCGTGCATAAGAGCATGTTGAAGAAATGGTAATTCGGCTATCCTGGAAGTTCCTCCTCCGATCAAGCCTTCCCCATATTTCGGGAATCTGGACTAGCTTGGGGAATTGTCGTCAAACGTCCCACAAACATTGTAGGGTTGTAACAAGGCAATTCAACAGTGGAAATCGTGCATCCCACGACACTCAAAACAAAGGAGAAAGAAAGAGTTGAAGCACAAAAGTACTAATAAAAGTTTCTTTTGGATTTGTTACAATACTCGGGGGTTGAATTCCCCCATGGACGGGTTGACCCCGTCAAAAGAGCGTTGCAGCTCCGCCACCTGCTGACTTGCGGCGTCCAAAGCTTGTTGCCGCTGATTCAACTCCTGCTCCTCTTCAGCAGCGGTGGAGCGTAATTTGTCAACTCTGGCCCTGGCCCTTTCTACCTCGGCCTGGACGGCAGCCATCCTTCCAGAGGTCTACCCTATAATCTTTTCAGCCTCTGCCACCTGAGCCTTCAACCGTGAGACCAGCTCATACTGCGTATCAAGAGTGTCTGAAAGCTCGTTGGCCCGGATCTGCATCTGTTGGACCTCGCCTTCAGCCTCCTGGAGCTTCCTAATGCTGGTCGCCTTCCTCCGCTGCCATCCCATGCTCAGCCCACGATCATGCTCCTGGATCTTCTCAGCCATGAGGTCTCGGATGAGCGCGTGAGGGTGTTGGGCATCCACTCACTCGGCACACAGTTTGCGCAACCGCGAGCGGAGCCTATCCATTTCGGCCAGCCATTGCGCTTGGGGAGTGTCCCGGATAAAGCGCGTGATCAGCTTCCACGACCGGCGACAGACTATGCTGCTGTCTTCTTCATCAGAGGCTGTTTCGTCCCAATCCGCGTGGTTGGCAGGCTCGTACGCAGGATATGCCTGCAGGAATTCCTCAGTGGGATCTGCGTCTGGTGTTGAGTCTGGTATGACACCTGACGCCGACGCAGGAACGACAGGACTGGGACCGACCGGTTGATCCTCTTCCTCAGAGTCCACCTCGATGACTTCAGGTACGACCCTGCTGGTGGTCCCACCAGTGATGGTGTGCGTCGCAGCTTGAGGAGGTGGAGGGACTATCGCCACCATCACCAGCATGCCCCTAGGAGGGATGCCACCAGACATCCCTAATAGTCTTGCTGCAGCAGCCCACGCCAGTCGGAGAAATGTACGACAGAGAGAGACATAAACATTAGTTGGCACGGCCTACATGTGAAAACGAGGAGACCGGTGGAGTAAACTTACGAAGATCGACCTCCAAGCGCTGCTCTTGAGCCGGTACTGATGGGACTCCGAGACGAGGCCCCCCGTATACTGTTGGAAGATCTGGGGAGTCCAAAGGAGCCACCTCAGGCCCCCTTGTCCCACCAGACGCAGAACTGGACGCAGCCATATGCGCGGGTTCTGAAGGTCCCGCATCATCACCCGCCAAGGAGCGAGAACGAGGCCTATGAACAAGTTCCTCCTGCATGGCTCAAACATTGGTGAGAAGTCCATAGGGACCCAAAAACAGGTCGTAAGGAGAGAAGTTCGGAATGCTACCTCGAGAGCCTCTGCGAAGTCGTCGGATTCTGAGCTTCGGTCTCCGACCTCGCCCTCCTCCAACGGGCTCCCTCCTCCAGCCTCATCCCCCCGAGAAGAGTCCTCTGATTCCTCCGGCAAGGGGAAGTTCTCCCTCAGATCGGCAGCCGATAACTGCGGGGGCACCATCTGATTCAACAGTACCCTCACCCGATCAGTCATTGGGCGAGGAACACCGCTGGAGTGGACGTAATCCTTCAGCTCGTCCAGGTATTGCTCCGCCTCCGCCGGAGACACCATGAATCCAGCCCGAACTGGGCCTATGCCCGGAAATTCCATCCTGAGGCGATTCAGGTGGGCCCACATCTCAGGTGGGCTGAGAAATTGCCTGTTGACATCCCAAATGTCCCAAGCTTCCGGAAAGACGTCATCTTCTGCCATGTCGTTGTGACACAGCCGCTTCCCCGGAGCCTGAGTGGATATCCGACGAAATCCCCTCGGTGGCCGCCCCTCCGAATGGCCCTGCTCTTCCGGAACCACCGGATCCGCCGTTGCTGCCATACCCTCGGCCGGTGCGGGTCTCGTCGTCATCACAGCCTCGCTACCGCGAGCGGCCCTAGCTGCCCTATGACCTCGACCTCGAGAGAGAGGAGGCCCACCGTCACAAACCCGGATCATTGGCTGCTTCAGTATCTCCCCCGGATAAGCAGCCTCCCAACTGATGGCGTACTCTTTCACTAATCCGAAGGCGGCGGTGGATGGAGGCAATGAAATCCGCATCTTTCCATCTTCCCGTGTGAACATGAGCCACAACTGCCTCATCACACATGGTTGTTCCTCGTGGCGCACCTCCCAGTAGACCTGCGGGGTCAGCCGCTGGAGGCACTGGAACTGCCTCGCAAAACGATGCGGGGTGTACGGTTCGCAGATTGGCTCACAATATATTCGAGCCACCAAAAATCCACCTCGGAAGCCCAGAAGGTAAGCCCGATGTTCTTCCGTTCCTCGCCCGTCGTCAGCAAGTATTCCCGTCGGCAACGGGAAGGGATGGAAATTGAACTCATCCGCCCTCCACACCCGATTCAGTACCATCGGGACAGCCAGTTTGAACGGGAAGCTCCCAACAGCATTCAGAATGGAGGGGAGAAAGTTCGATCCCGGTGGCGAGATGGGGTTTGGATACTCGTAAATCCCCCTGATGTGCGTTGCGATCCACCCATACAGGAGGTGGAAGGGCCCGCATATTCTTGGTGGCTTCTTTCCCTCGCTAATATGCCGTAGCATTCTGTACAGTTTGGTGAGCATCAGGATCCCCAGGTTGATCCGCTGCCACATGGCCAACATCGACGCCATGATGAACGAGCTGGGCCGTACCCCCATGCTTGTATCTCTCACCGGTAGGATCCCACCACAGATGAGAGCTGCGATGAACGCCGTCATCCTGACTATCGGCTATTGTTCAGTGCTGACGCTGAAACCCCAAGTCTTCCATTGGCTGTCCTCCAAGACCCACCAATACGAGTGCCCCTTGCCCCGTTGGGCTGCCCTTGGAAAAGTTCGAGGCCTTGGAGGGAAATCTCGATTCTCTAGGAAATTCAGGAAGCATTTGAACCACCTCCTGAAGTAGACGTCCCTCACGACCTCCTTGTCCTCTCCCGGGACGAGTGCCATCAGCGCCGACGCCAATCGTGGCATTTGCTCCGCATCTCCCCACGCACTGGCAATGGGGAGGAACTCATCATACATGGCCCCTAAGATCGGGACCCCAGAAATATGGTGGACATCCCACAGGCTGATGGCCACCTCCCCGTGATACAGGTGAAAAGTATTGGTCCTAGATGACCATCTACTCAGCAACTCCGGCATCAGCTGTTTTGGTTGGTAAATGTGGAACTGGGAGGCCCATGCTGCCTCATACAACCCAACTCTCCTCAACTCGACCCCGAACTCCTCACATGAGGCGCCTACCCAGTAGGCCCAGGCCCAGTCATCGGTAAAGTTTCCGCCCTGGCGCAGGTCCCACTCATCGGACCATCCCTTCTTCGAATCCTGCAAAGCCGCCTTCAGCACGGTGCAGTAGAGGGGAGGGGAAGTCTCCGGTTGCAGTGGATTCCCATCGATATCATTCACATGATTGTAGAGACAGTCAGCGGTGATGGGTGTGAAGTCCTCCAGTGCGTGACCATCAGCCGCCCTGAACCATTGGTGCTGGCACGATGTGCTCCTGAACCTGCAAGCCGGTTCGTCCCTACTCGCCTCAGGGATGAAGACGTCATCCCTCAGCCCGAATCCGTACAACGGAAGTTTCTTGCACTGCGGATAATCCTTTTGACCTTCCGACAGCAGATCTGTCAAAGAAGTGTGGTCCGAGTGGCTCCGAACCATTTCCCCCAAGCCTGGACGGTTGTCCATCTCATTCCGACAAGCAGCATCTGCGAGGACACCCAAGACAGCTTCTTGATGGGACATTTTCTCTTCTGGCCCTCAGAAAAGGATTCTTTCAGATGGATCGCGAAGCTAGACCGCGAAGCTCGATCTCGAAGAAGGATCGCGAAGATCGATCGCGAGACCAAGCCGTGAATTCCGGCCAAGGCAGACAAGCAAAGGTTCGCTTGGCGCGGACGCGGAGTCAGAGACCCGCGGTTCGCCGCGAAGCTCGATTCGCGGAGGGCTGTCGCGGAGTATGCGGAGTACGTGGAGCTTCGCGAAGTCGAGAGCGCACAAAAAGACAAGGCACGTGAAGACAAAAGAGGGCGGACCCCCTATTTATAGGCGGCGACCCCGGAGCATCGCGGAGAGCCTTATCCGCGCGAAGCATCGCGGCGCGTCCGTGTCTGTGGCCCCGGCGAGCATCGCGGTCCCCCTTCGCGATGCTGCATAGCGAACCACCGACAATTTTGGAGATTTTCCCTCATACTTCAACCCTTCGCCCTTCGCGGCTCCAAGTCTGAGGGGGGGGGGAATTTGTTGGCGCCAAATAAATGTGGCCCGAATGAAAGGAACGAAAAAGGCCGGCGCGCTGCCTCGCGAAGCTCTGACGCGAAGCTCCGACGCGAAGCTCCGACGCGAAGCCCCGCCGCGAAGCGCCCCAACCATGGCGGCGCCGCGAAGCTTCAGAGGCGGTAATCCTCCGCGATCCCATTTGACGTTCGCGAGCCGCCGTGAAGCTCCAGAGGCGGTAATCCTCCGCGAACCCGTTTGACGTTCGCGAGCCGCCGCGAAGCTCTAGAGGAGGTAATGCTCCACGAGCCCCTTTGACTTTCACGAGCCACTGCGAAGCACCAGAGGCGGCGCGCGAGTCCTGCATCACGGCGGCCATTCCTTGTAAATACTGGACTCCCCCTGAGCCCCGAGGAAGGAAAATCCGACCATTCAGATTCTCCTCTCCCGAATCACGAAGCACTCTTTTCCCCGGGAATCATGAGCTCCGCGAGGTATTTCTACTTCACGAGAGGGCTCTGCTTTGTCTCGTTTTGAGCCCCTCTTCCGAGAGGGATGCCCTTCGTGAAGCTCAAGGGAATTCGCGAAGGAAGGGGATTCCCAAGGGAACCAGGGTAGCCGCGGAGCACTTGTGCTTCGCAAAACACCCAACCCATATGAGTGATCCCTATGCTAAGGCAGGATCGCTCCACTTCGCGAAGCACATTGATTTGCAGCACCCTGCTTCGCGAGACACTCCTCCTTCGCGAGGCAGTGCTCCGCGTACACTGTTCCACTTCACGAAGCGCCTCCCACTCACACCTATGCCCCATGCTAAGGCCAAGGCACCCCACTTCGCAAGGCACATTCCTCTGCTTAGAAATTCCTCTTCCCGTGCGACCCTCCAGGTTTGCATGATGTGATTTCAAAGTCCCATGGACGATACCTCCCGTAGCGTTGCTTCGCCTAATGCTTCTTCGCATAGTCACGCTGACGGCTATTGCTTCTTCGCACAGCCACACTAACGTGGACCCCTCTATGGTTCGTTCCACAACCCCCCATGACCATGGCCTTACCTACACCTTCCCTTCCCCAAGGACCAGAGGGTACCGGTTATGTATGTCCTAGGGGTGTGGAGTGAACCCACCTCATCCGAGCTGCAGGACGTTAAACTGCCAAGCACCACGTCCTCAACACATAACGTTAAACTGTGACCCAACCTCGTCTCCCTCACGAAGGGTCCCCCCAACTCGAACGTTTTTTCACCACTCGTCTCCACGGGAATGGAACTCTTCCGCACATGGAATGAGATCCTCCTTGTCAGAGTGGCGTATGTTCATAGGGGAAGGGCTGCCTCAGAGCGTAAGCCCCTAACCTTTCGTACGGATGATTGCACCCGTGCATCTCTGTACTTCCCCACTGCCAAGGTCAGTGGAGGGAGTGGTAGGGAACGAGGCACCCCCCTCTGGGCCTCCATCCTGGAGTAAGTCCCAACACCATGGGCTGCCTAACGCGTAAGCCCCTTTTCGCTTCTCACGGACGCACCCCTCACGACGTGATCGTCAGGTCCTTGCAATCTCTTGTTTCTCACACCGAGCATGACTCACGTGGGCTTAGAGTGAGAACCGACCCTGACCACCCCATCCATAGCGAACTACGAGGACTTTGATCCATGCCAAGGCATGGTACGTAGGAAGCCTCCCTGAGGTTCAAGCCCACCCGTCATTTCACGTCGGGTCATCCCTAGTGAACTACGAGGACTTTGATCCATGTCAAGGAATGGTACGTAGGAAGCCTCCCTGAGGTTCAAACCCACCCGTCATTTCACGTCGGGTCTTCCCTAGAGAACTACGAGGACTTTGATCCATGCCAAGGCATGGTACGTAGGAAGCCTCCCTGAGGTTCAAGCCCACCCGTCATTTCACGTCGGGTCTTCCCTTTTGAACTACGAGGACTTTGATCCATGTCAAAGAATGGTACGTAGGAGGCCTCTATGAGGTTCAAGCAACATTGCTCAGTCGTTCATTTACGTCGAGTTTTGCCCTCGTCCATCATGACGTTAAACTGTATGCCCCCCTTGTCCTGCATGACATTAAACTGCCCACCTAACCCCATTTGAACTACGTGGACTTTGATTCCCTGCCACGAGGATACGTAGGAAGCCTCGTTAAGGCTCAAACCCAACTTCACTGTCGCCCCCCTGCGATGGTCCCATTTCACCCTCCTTCCACTCCATCCATCAACCCTCCACCCGTTCCGATTCTCGCCCGGACCGTCTTATCTTGGTGAGACCATGTCGGTATGCTCCTCTTCACAGTCACCCATAGGCTGGCCCCGGTATCGATATCCCTTCAAGGAGGATCCCTCAATCCGGTCTATCCTAGCTAATGCTCTGGTTGGGTTGATCCGTCTCCGATGGACGTTAAACTTGCGGCATACCCTTTGTTGAGCACGGGAAGCTGAGGAAAACCTCATGTATGTGTCTATGACATATAATTCCCCACGCTCGATGTGGGATGCCTTGGGCTTCCACGCCCACGAGAAGACTTGTGTTCAATGATAACAGACAGACAGGCCAGGTACCCCAGCATCCAGACACGCTACTGATGCCTCAACGTGACTACTCCCCTGACCGAAGGTTGCTGCCCTGACTGGACCCTTTGGAATGTCCCGACAGAAGCAGTGTAATTAACCGGCGTCCATGGAAACATGGCACTGGGAAGAGTTTCATGAACTACGTATTAAATCTATAAGGGAGACCCGGACTAGGTGTTCAGTTCTGAGGAGGAATCCGCAGGAGGAAGAACAGACATCCCATCATCCCGTTTCGATCAAGGAGCAGACGTCCCTGAATAAGGAGCGAATGCCACCCACCTTTGGAAGGCGGGAATGCGGGGCAACAGCAGCGCCGCACGTCCTCCCCCACGGACGGACGGGCGCGCGCCCCGGTGAAAGCGTCGGAAAAAATTGCGGTAAAGAGGTATTCATTTGTGGATTAAAGTGGAACTTTAACAGAGCATCTATATATAGTAGATTGTGTAGGTATTCATGAAAATGAAGGGACCTAAAAATCCATCAACTATCAACGGATCCCTTCCAAGAGACGTGGGTTAAGGAAGAGAAAGACCGTGTTCTTTCCCACCATTAGTGATCCTAAGGAAGATACATAGGGGTGAACCTTGGGAATGCAGTGAGCATACACTAAACCTTGTAAAGTTAGTGAGCCTGGGAATAGAATATCTAGCCCAAAAATTGTAAATAGTAGTGCGCTTCTATTAGATTTGGTACATCAGCACATCATCCTTATATAATCCTTGTACATAGCCCATTGAGGGTGAACCTAGTAAAAATCATTGTGTCCCATGCATGATTTCATTTATTCTCATTAACTATTATGGGATAAAGAGAGAAGAGTGTTTTGTTTAGAAATAAAATAAGATCCAAAGAGGTAGTATTTTTAATCTATAATACCCTAATTCACCCCCTATCAGGGTATTCAAGATAGTGGACCTAATAATTGGTATGAGAGAAAAGGTTTCTTTTATCAGACTTTTTTTCTATGACACGTTTCAGTTGATTGTTGAAGATAAAGATTCGGTTTTCTCCTCTCTTAATGTGGGATGGTGAAGGGTAGAACATCCAAAAAAGAAGCAAAAGGAAAGTGGTATTCTTTAGTGTGGAACTGTTTATGGAAAAAGTGAGATTCAACTTAAGGAATCCAATAATTTACTAAAGAATGGTTTGGGTAAATAAGACAG
Source organism: Viscum album (assembly GCA_963277665.1). Lineage (NCBI taxonomy): Eukaryota > Viridiplantae > Streptophyta > Magnoliopsida > Santalales > Viscaceae > Viscum > Viscum album. The sequence goes on from OY728140.1 coordinate 317,731,538, forward strand.
TGAAAAGTTATACTCACTCAATTATTTTGTACGTGTGAGTGAATAAATTGAACTTCCAAGTGGAATTGAATCTATTGATGAAGAAGAAACTCTAAGAAGGCCAAAAAGGGATGTTTTCCATGAGACAAAGGAATTGGATCAAAGTTTTGATGAAGCAATCAAATCTAAAGATATCTAGTTTCAAGCACTGGAAATCGAGGTCAATGAGCTAAGAGGCTAAAATCAAAGGCTTGTTGATGTGGTTACTAATATGATGGAGAAAAATGTTTCCTAATATGGACAACAATTGTGACAACCGGGCCCCGGTGACAGCACAACCACCCCGCCTTTACATGGCCATCGGGTCCTGGCCCACCAGGTACCACCAGTTGCCCCGCAGACACATGGGTCCCACCCCAAGGTCCACCCACGTGCCCGAACAGGTCATCTGACTAATGACATTCCCCACAGGCCAACACATGTCCTTTCCAGTGTGCTTTGTCCTCAGTCACACACACCCTAAGAAACTTTCCAGAGGGTCACCCATCCTGATCACTACTCCAAGCCAAGCACGCTTAACTGTGGAGTTCTAATCAGACATGCTCCCGAAAAGGAAGGTGCACCTTGTTGATATGAGTCATATTATTTAGTCATTTAACCCTTTATCATTTGGGGATGTTACAATCACCCTCCCTTTAGGGCACAACGCCCTCGTTGTGGGCCCTACATCTCAACCCAGGCAGTGCACCGCACTTAAGGCTGGGTTCCTCCTCTGATACCAAATGTGACAACCGGGCCCCGGTGACAGCACAACCACCCCGCCTTAACATGGCCATCGGGTCCTGGCCCACCAGGTACCACCAGTTGCCCCGCAGACACATGGGGCCCACCCCAAGGTCCACCCACGTGCCCGAACGGGTCATATGACTAATGACATTCCCCATAGGCCAACACATGTCCTTTCCAGTGTGCTTTGTCCTCACTCACACACACCTTGAGAAACTTCCAAGAGGGTCACCCATCCTGATCACTACTCCATGCCAAGCACGCTTAACTGTGGAGTTCTAATCAGACAGGCTCCCGAAAAGGAAGGTGCACCTTGTTGACATGAGTCATATCATTTAGTCATGTAACCCTTTATCATTTGGGGATGTTACAACAATAAAATATGCCTACAAAGATAGAAAAACCAAAATTTGATGAAAATGGAGTGAATCAGATGTTAGTTGAAATTTAGAATATGAAATATAGAAATGATGATCTTGCTATATAGATTTAGGAAGTAGTTCAGAATAAAAAATGGCTACAATAAGAGAATGCATGATGTTCTAATTATGTTCTTCAATAAAAATTTAAAATAAAGTATGAAAGTTACAAGTTTGATAAGTTCATGTGTGTCTTGGAATATGAGATGATTAGAGGGAAGAATATCAAGAGAGAACTTAATTCTCAACTTGAATCAAGGTATATGAAGATTAAATAATTGGAAGAAGTTCTAGAACCGTTGAAGAAAGATTTGGAGAAATCCATTGCCAAAGGAAATCCAAAAATGAAGGATTCCTTGAACTTAATTTTTGATTATCCTTCGGATGGTTATGATGAAATGAAAATAAAATATGTTATTTCAAAAGAGAAGAAAGAACATATTTTCTCATCTCAATGCCTATACAGTTTGGGAAAGTATGGTATTAGATATGATGATCCCCCCTCCCATGAATGATAGGAAGAGAGCTAAGAAAATTTATAAAGATAAGAAATATCATGTAGGTTCTGGAGATAGACCTAAAAACATTTATAGGAAGTAATGCCAGTATCTTCTATTTCTATGGGATTCATGGTCATACATCATGTTTTTATTCAGAGGATTTTGAATATATTCCATGCTACAAGGACAAAAATGTTTATAAATATGAGTATAAGAAGAATCATGATGAGAAATATGAAGGGTGATTCTCTTATAAAAAAGTATCCAGGAAATGCTTCTTTTGTGGGAGAAAGGGACACACCCTGAGTATGTGTCAAGAAGCCCTATAGTTTACTTTGAGAAGAAAGATTCAAGTCGTATCAACATCTCAGCTAAGAAATTTAGACATGATCTATGTTTTAAACGGGAGATGTTTTATATGTTCAAATCCTGGGATCTTGGAATGATATTGCACCAGGAAGAAAAAAGAAAAGGGAAAGGAACATAAAAGGAGATCCCTGACTCTAGTGGTGTATAATAAGAAATCCTACATTGGAAGACAGAGTGGTAAGTTGAGAAATAAGTTTACAACCTTAGGGAAATCACAGGGATCTAAGCAAAAGGAGTGTCAATCACCACCTCTGTTACACCCACAACAACTCTCTTAGAGAGAATTTGAAAAACCCAAGAAGAAAAAGGGATGATCTACTATAGTTGTGAGTAAGAAGAATGTAAAATCATCAGAATAATGAACCCCAATACGAAATGGTGGTGTTATTCAGACAACTAAGAAAAGAAAAATGAATAAATAATGTCTTGGAAAATTAAAATCCCATGAGAAATTCTAAGATGTGAAGGAAACATAAAAAGGCCTCCAATGGAGGAAGAAAGAATATCTCAACACCAGTGGATAGATCCCATCATAGAGAAAGAATCCTAAAAATGGAATTCAAGTGGACCATCAAAGATGGAAATTGGTAAAGTTATTCTTAAACCCCAAATTGTGAAAAGGCCAGACAAACAGAACCAATATATCATAAGAAGACACAACATGGTGGTAATGAATGCGTAGTCATATGGATAGAATAGTTTATGTTTCATGGGTAGTTGGAACAAGAACATAAACAATATAGTGCTTTGTATGAAATAATCAAAAGGTTGATCCATCGGGATTGACTAGAATCCTCATCTTGAGGATTTTTGAGGTACCCCTCACCCAATGCATTAAATGTTTCTAATATCTACTAAAATTTGTGTAGGACTATGTGGGAGATGAAATCCATGGGGAGTGTGTTATTAGAGGTAATAATGGAGTAACATTCAAAGACAATATTCTGAACAGTTAAAATTCACATATTACATCAGATTCAACAAGTGTTGTTACACAACAGTTCAATTATTAAAAACTATATTACAAGGTTGTGTGTTATAGAAAAGGAGATGATATGATGATGATTAAACATTTAAAATAAATATTTATCAAATCTATAAATCAATAATCTAGTAGTTCTATGTTGCATTAAATACAAAACCATTGGTATCACACCCATGTTCAGAGAAGAAATATTGCGTGGAAGAAACAACATTCATGTATTTCATGATTATCTATTTTCTCCTAACAATATCGTATCATTTGGATGTTTTTAGAATACCAAGAAGCTATGCTATAATATAAAAAATGTTTCAACAAGAATCTCGAGAAATTAGTTGAAAGCAATGATGCCACTATAGTAGAGAATGATCATATTCTTCAACAACACAATGAAAAGTTGTTTGATGAAGGTGATGAGGAATTAAGATAATCAGGGGGAGTAAAATGGAAAAATTTTTATTAAGGAAAATGAAATGATGATGATCATGTGAAAATAAAATCTATATCTACATGAAGATCAAAGAAAAGAGAAAAAATTTGAAGATAGAGCATAATCCGTGATCAAAAAAGTGCCAGTGCAGACAAGAAGAATAAAGACTCTGCAATAAGAATTTTACTTATTAGAGGTATAGAATAAATTTTCTGATGAAGCGGTTGGAGATAAGAATTAGGTTCAAGCTATGAATTAAGAGCTTGAGATTATTGATGAAAACCATACATGGGATATTGTTTCAAGGCTAGCTGATAAAAATGTAATCAGGACAAAATGGGTCTTTCACAACAAAATGAATTGTGATGGTGTATGGATTCGAAACAAAGAACATCTAGTGTGAAAAGGATACTCCCAGATAAAGAGTATTGACATTGATGAGACATTTTCACTTGTTTCAAGGCTAGAGACAACCATTTTATTCTTGGCCATAATAGTGCAATGAAAGGTCAAGGTTTTTTAAATGGATTTCAAGTCATCATTTCTGAATAATATTTAAGAAAAAGAATTTTACATTGAGAATTTAGATGGTTTCATAATAAATGAAGACGAGAACATAATTTTTTTTTTCTGAATAATGATTTATATGGGTTAAAGAAAGCACCAAGAGCATTGAATTCCTGGATAGATCAGTTTTTTAAGAAACTCAGATTCAAGTGTGGTGGAGTTGATTGTAATTTATATTTGAACAATGACAGTATGAAAAGTATGATGGTTCTGGTATATATTGATGGAATAATCATTGAATGATCAGATGAAGCATAAAGAAGGCAGTTTTCTAATTTCATGAAAAGTGAGTTCGAAATTTCATTGATTGGAGAGATGTCATTTTTCCTTGGTTTACAGGTGACACAAGGATGGAATAAAACATTAATTTCTCAATCCCAATATGACAAGGAGGTTATAAGAAGATTTGGAATGGAAAATTCCAAGTAGATGAAGACAATGGTGGCTAACCAGATGAAATTATCAAAATAGAATGATGCAAGGTAGCTAATATAACAAAATATAGTAAAATCATTAGAATACTACTATACTTCATAGAGACACAACCTGATATTGTATTTTCCACATTCCAAGCATCGAGATGTAAAATAAATCCCAAGAAAAGTCACATTCTTTTAGTAAAAAATAATACATTGGTATTTCAAGGGGACTCTGGATTTTGGTTTGATGCATAATCACAAATCTCAGCCAGAGATATTGGGATATACAGATGATGATTGGGCCAGATTAGTAGATGATATGACACCAAATTCAGGAGTTTATTTCTATCATGGTGCATTTTTTATTTATTGGCTAAGGAAGAAAGAATATTTCATTTCCTTTATCCCCACATAAGCCATGTATATTGCGGAAACTCAAGCATGCATGATGTTATTATGGATAAAGCAGTAGATTGATGACATGGGAGTTGATGTGGAGTCTCTGATTAGAATCCACTATGATAATTCAAGTGATATCAATCATAGTAAAACCCCAATCCATCACTCAAGGACAAACCAAATTGAAATCAAATATCATTTTATCAAGGAGATGGTGGAGCAAAGAATTGTGATGTTAGAGTATGTTCCTACAGAACAAAATGTTGCAGAAATTTTGACAAAGGACATAACTAAAAATCATTTGAGAGGCGTCAACTGGATCTGGGTGTTCATCAGACTCCCCACACTTGAAAAAGTGTGGATGTAGGAAAAACTCTCCCTAAGGTATGGTGTGTGTTTCTATAATGAAATGATATTTTTTCTCTACTCTATTAAAGAACACAAAGGAGTGGCCTTTGGGTTCTTTGAAAAAGGGGGAGAAAGTGTGCCTCCTCAAGCAGAAGAAACTATAACTAAATGAGGGAGAAAATATCATAGTCAATACACTAGGAGAAGCTAACCGGTGGAGTGACGAGATAGGGGGAGTAGACAGATATGGGGTAAGATGATCGGAGGATGGACATGATGATAATTTCTTCTTGTTATGAGGAAACTGTCATACCTTAGCTCAGAAAACTATATGTATTCCAAAACATAAGAATCCAAGTACTGAATTATGGGGATGCTTTAAATCGTAAGATTCTAGAAGTGATGGATCAATGAAGATATATCACTATATGTATGTTTCGTGATTAAATCAGTTGGTTGGTGTCATGTTTTGGTTTCAGTAATGAAGTGATTCATTGACGAACTTTTCATTATACTCTTGTTACTCACGATGAGTATTTCTCTTGTGGGATTAGAGTATGTGTTGAGTAAATCTTTGATCGCTATCAAAATCATAAGAGGTGAATGGTGGTATAAAATGGAAGAATCTTTAATGATCTATAAAATTAAGTAGAGTTCTCCACAAACCTAAAGGGGGTGCTTTTTGGGCAAAATCCCTCAAAGAAACATTGAAATTCTTTTTGGGTTGGTTGTGTTTATTAACAAAGTGGGATTTCATGGTGAATTGTCGATTTCTAGATAAATTTTTGACAATGCATGTTGAAAAAGAACCATGGTAATGGAATGGTTGATCTATAGTTTGTACAAAAAAGAATAGATACACGGTGGTGCTGTTTTCCAGTTCTTGCCAACTTTTTGGGCCTCAAAATCGGAAAATGGAGAGAGGTGTTTTTGGAAAAGGAATGTGCATGAAAGTTTTGGATTGTGAACGCAAGATTGGTTTTTTCATTTAAGATTGAAGGTGATTTCGAAACTTGTGTGCAAGGCCTGTTTGAAGACCAGGATTCTGAAAAATGGAAAGGTCATGAGGTTCGTGAAAGAAGAGGTTGCTCAAAAGAGACTGACACACTAAAGTAGACGTCAACAATGGTTTTTCATGCATGAAATGAAATCTTGTTTGATGTGGTGAATATTTCATGTACGGGTTAGCGATTCCTATAAATAAGAGATGACTCCCTTTATATGAAGTAGCTCAAAACATAGAGGAAATCTGAACTCTGAATCGTGTAAGAAAAATATGCAAAGGTAGTTGCGTGAAGGATTGGGAGTTGCGCGCAAGCTAAGAAAATTTCACATAAGACTAGAGTCACATGAAAGATCAAAGTTTCACAAAAGAGGTGTTTCATGACAAAAGTGTAATCTTGCATGAAAGGTATTAAAGTTGCATGCAATACATATCACGGGTTTCACGGAAGATTTGAGATTGCCCAATAATATTGCAGTAAGGAGGAATTCATCTGTGGATGAAAGTTGAACTTCAACAGACCAACTATCTTTATTTGGGGATCCAGGTATTCATGAAAATAAAGGGACCTACAATTAAATAAAATATTAGTGTATCCCTTCCAACATCAGTGAAAGAAGGAAGAGGAATATGGCGATCCTTCCCACCAGTAGTGATCTAGAGGAAGAGACATATGGAGTGACCCTTGGGAATGAAGTGAGCAGACCCTAAACCTTGTAAAGGTATTGATCCTAGGCATATAATATCTACCCCAAACCTTTTAAAAAGTACTGCACTTCTAGTGTATTTGGTACATCATCACATCATTGTTGGATGCTCTATGGACATATCCTAGTGAGGGTGAAACATGTTAAAATCGATGTGTCCCGTGCATTATTTTTTCCTTCTCATTTTCTATTATCGTAGAAAGTGGGAAGAGTGTTTTCTTTAATGAAAAAAAAGTTCCAAAGGGACATTTTTTTAATCTATCATACCCTGATTCACCCCCCCTCTCAGGGTATTCAACCTAGTGGGCCTAAAATCTTTTAGTCAGACTTTTTCCACAAGCTGCAGGAGTGTTAAACATAGTGTATTGTTTCAGAATACAAGTTTTTATTAGATTCACATTGTGATGGGTACAAGTCGTGATGAGTCATTACATTTCATGAGGTAATTAATGATTGTTTTTTAATTCAGAGCATCAGAATTTATGTGGAGGGGATTCCTTTTTCATCGATTGTGACAATTAACTATTTCACTCTGTTTAAGTGTATTACACATCTTGTAATACCACAAATGTGGTTTTTAAACAGGAAATGCGGATAGTCTTTTCTTTTATGTCTCCATTCTAGTATCATCTCCCTCAACCTAAGGCCTTCCCAAGGTGATCTGGAAGCCTTCCAAGCCTTCTAGATCCATCCGCTCAGTGTTCGATAGTCCATGCATTGGTGGTGTGATTCCCGTGTAAGATTCCTCTCTTGTTCTTCTTCTTTAACTATTTGTCCTCCTTTTTTATTTTCATGGATCATCTATACATTGATAGATTCATGACCTATGGTGTTGGATCTCAATTCTAGGTTGAGTTTTGAGTTCTTCCCCACCTTCGTTCTTGTTGACCAGTGTTGTTGCGAGTGTTGAGTTCGGGAAATAGTTGGTTGTTCTATCCTAATTATCCAAATTTATTAACCTAGTATTTCTTGATTTATTTCAATTGCTTATTTATGTCCAATTTCTCAAACTTTATTTCAGTTGATTTGATAAAACCAAATTATAGTCAATTTGAATATTTTAAATGGTTTTGGCATGAGATTTTGGAAAACCCCAAATTTTATTTAATTGGGATGTGTTTATGGAAAGTGGTAAATTAAAATCATTTAATTTAAATTATGGATTGGATGAAAATGATTACAATTATATTTTTGAATTTAATTGTGGAAATGAATTTTGAAATGATGTAATTAGTTTGGAATGTATTTAAATCTTTTGAATATGGATTAAAATATATTGATAGAAACATATTGGTTTTATCTTGTTAAAGAGGCATGTTTTTTTATTAAAACCCATTTTGGTTTGAAATGGAAAATTTTCATTGAAATAGATGAATTTGATTTAATTTTATTTTAAGCAGTCTTAAAATAAATTTCCCATCATTGATTGTGTAAGAACACATGAAAACCTTATGTTGTTGGTGAGTTATTTGGTCACACTCTATGCTATGGCAACATTCTAAAACATACATGCATCAGGTCACATACCTGATGGGAGGGTGACGAGTCTCCTTTGTCCAGTGTTAGGGAGACATGTGTATACACATATTGATGAGTTCACTTTGAGAGTGCAAAGTACTATAGCCGAAAATACAATCATACCTATTTGTAAGATAACCATATTTCTCACTTGTTATTTATAATTTGAGATATAAATGTATTCCATTGCTGTAAAACTGTTTTACATGCCTTCTGTTTTTACATAAACTATTTTATGTAACTATTTTATCCTAATCCATCATTTTAGAAATATTACATCATTTCAAAAACCCTTTCCTTAAGGTATTTTTACATCATTTGAATTGTATAGAATGATTTGTTTAAATATGATTTAAAATGCCAATACTATTTACTTTTAAACTAAAATCATTTCTTTGGTTAATCATTTGTTGGAAACTATTATGTAATCTATGGTGAAACCCTACTAGGATTTTTAGCTAACCCTACTTCTTACATTATGTGTTTTTAGACCATATTCTATAAGGTTCAATCAAAGTGAAAGGATCACTTGGAGTTGTATCCAACTTTTGACAATGGTCCTGGTGGGGCGTGCTTCCCTATTTTAGTACTTTGGTTATAGTAGTTTGTGGTTATTTATGCCTTTTTTACTTTTGGTACATTAATCTTAATGGAGTTTCATTTGTTATGCATATTTTCTTATTTTCTTTTCATCCACATTGTTGGTGAAAAAACTATTACTACTTGCATGTTGTGTGATTCCAAGTGCAAGTTATCAACCCACGGGGATAAGGAATGCCCTTCGAGCTATGTCAAGGTCAGGTCATTTATTGGGTAACTAGGGTACCCAAGTTGGTTCATGACAATGCCTGAGGGCCAAATCCTAGGGAAAGAAAAACCATATGGGATGGGCCCAAAGCGGACAATATCATGATCATGGGCTAGATTGGGCCATTTCATCTTGGGTTTTAGAGAGCCATATCATGTACTTTATTTAAATTTACTTAAATTAAAAAGATACCGAATATTAAATTGGCTTTGATCAAAATGTTATTCAAATAATAACGGTTACATTGCTAATATTATTTTGAAATAAGTAATTTTTTTTGAAGGATAATAAATCTAGGGAATTTTTTTCATTATAAAACAACTCATTATTTACATTGTTTACACATTGGGTTTTATATATCCCTATAATATTTTATTTCCACTGCATAGATATCTTAACAAAAGTTTTTCTTATAATTGGAACTAACCTCGTCTCTTTTTTATGGTTGGGATCCTCCCTTTTTCCATGTCCTAATTCATTTGATGAATTTGAAAATTTCCTTATTTATACATCAATAATTGATTGATATAATTATCAATTAATTGATAATCTTCCCAAAAAAATTATTTTTTTCTATATGGTTCATTTTCATAGAAGTTTAAATATTGTCACTCTTTAATGATTTCTATGTGAACTATATTTCAGCGATCTTTTTCATTTTATATAATACTTCCAATTTACATTTTAATGGTATTATAAAATCATATCTTATTCTCCATTATTTGTAAAATTTTTCTATCTAAAATGTTGTAAAAAATATCGTTGATGTTTCAACTATACAAAGTGATTTTTATAATTATCATTAATATGGTTCTCATCTAAATCCACACAATTTGACGTAAATTATACTTGGTCAAGTATATTCTTATAATGTAACTAGACACCTTATTTTCCTAGAATTTCTAGTCATAAGAAATGCTCTTGACCATTTATTAAAAAAAACCAAAAGATATAGGGAAGATGGGAAGGATCAAACAAAGGGACTCACCCTCATCTGTCAAGAACAAACATACAAATCATAATAAGACATGTCATTCCCGTAATCAGAGCCATCAACAGTGTCTTGTTCAAATTGACACCTACCCTGATTTAAGATCTTAAAAATATCTGTTTTGAGCTTTCCAGAAAACTTATATGATCCGGTACACACAATGCGAGGTATGTTAGAATATTCCTTCATCGACATTCTCTTGAAGGGACTAGGAGAGAAATCATTCGCCTTCCCTTTTCCAGATATCAATACATATTTGAAAGAGTTAGGACCACCGCTGCCCACTGCCATCCCTTCCACCTAAGTGATGTCACCCCACATATCAGATATCTTAGAGGAGTTCAAAAGATTCTGGATTTCCTAATGAAAATCAACATGTTGAGGAGTCCCAGTGTGATCTAGGATAGGTGTCGACTCAATAGTCCCATCACGCAACAATCCTGCATCCAGATTATGATACCTAATTGGATTTGGAGGTTCAAAACGAGTAGGAGATCCAAAATAAAGAGTATAGAATTTCTTCCAGTCTCAAAAAATCCAGTGGGGGTAGGATGAACATAATTTTAATTAATATCATAAGGGTAATTGTTCGATCATTAGAGGGACCACTATTAGCTCTCATCGGGGACTTATCGACCATAAGGCCTTATCCTTTCAAACCAGAAACCTGAGGGATAGATTTGTCAACATACAACATATCAGCCTTTGAAGAAGATGATTTTTTGGCTTCTACATCACGAACAGGAGGTTTTGATAGAGCCACATGATTTCTTTCGGGATTCCTTTTATAGAGAGTACCTGAACGACCCTTCATCCCGCATCACTCACAGGAGATCTTCCTCTAACATAACTCCAAAGAATCCCCAAGAGCCGTACATTCAATATTGAAAAGGTGTTTCCTTTCATACTCAACATCAATATGAATATTATCAGTGAGGGTGGAGAGAGTTACCTTATCAATCAAGGTATAACTCAGATCAACCTCCACCATCATTCGAGAAAAATGTCCAAATCGAACCACTTAGATTTCCTTGTTGTGGAGAATTGGAGTCCCAATTGTCATGCTGATGTCATGAAAAATATTTGGATGCTAGAAGACCCAATTAATTCCATGAAACTATACCCAACCCTGAGAAAAATCATTTCTTGGACGTGATACATTTAAATCCGTAGACCATTCATGACGGTGAAGTCTTCCCGATTTCAGAGATAGGGACCCAATGATCCACATATGTATTTTGAAGGTATTCGATGGAAAAATTCAATGAAAGAATCCGTTTACAAAAGACACACACTTCCAATATGAGGATCCCCAAAAAACGAGATCTGTTTGTCCAAATGATCAAACAGCCAAGGCTTCTCACCCATTGGTAGAACAAGACATGCAATCAATGAATTCTTTCCAATTGCAATCCTCTCAGCAAACACATCATCATTCAAATCAATATGAGCTGATGACCCCTTTCTGAGGATCCAACTAGAAAAGGAGTCAATGAGCGATGTAAATGGGGTACCGATGCAGGACAGTCTGCATCAACTCTGCTAGTCAGATCCTTAACATTAACATTGTTTCTCAGGGCCTTAGAAGGATCCTTATATTTCATCATCCGTTGATCAGAAACCATGAATTTAGAGGGAAAACTGTACTACAACATCACCCTCTTCAGCACAGAAGGATGGGAAACCCTAGAACCCTGCAAATCTTCATCCATACGTGGAACACCAATGATCTGATCATCCAACTTAGATAAGGAATTTCGACCCATCGAATCCTTCAACAAAAGCAGCGAATCCAGATTTTGTGCACAACCATCAATATGATCCTAATCCACATGATCCCAAGCATCAGGTTTGGCTATGGAGACATCACGATCATCATTTGAGGAAACCACCTTCGAAATGCAAGGTGAATCCGAACCGATAACATACACACATCCTCCATCCCAAAGAACGGAGGCTCAAACATCACGATCCACAATAGGAAGCATTTTCACTGTGATATCATGATGCACAGTGGGTAAGTCCACCAGAAGAGCTCCGCTATGATGATCTGGCCCGCCTTCGTTCCAAGACGAGCCTGGTTCTCAATCCATGAGCACAGAATGAAGGTAATGCGAGATAGTCATCGAAAACCCCCTGAGTAAGGTCCCTGATATCCATCACCGTATAGGGACCATACTCCACGAAACCTGAGCACCATCTCCTCCACTAGCCACCTTATTTATCTGTTTGAACTATTTAATGTCATTAAATTTTAGAGGAATGATCAGTCACTATTTCGTATTTCCAAATCATCCACTATGTATGATCCTAAATTTTCATCCAATTGCTTTCCTTTGTGAGTACATTATTTTTGAATCATTTGATTGATGCAAGTTCACCTATATTGATTAATTTGTTGAAATTATTGACTTGACCATATACTCTTTATCTATATACTTTAAATACGAAATGTTTTATTAACTTCATTGAATGGTATTTACCTTTTATGTTACATAAAGTCAATAGTTACCCATTTATTTTTCATGGGTTTATCATGTTATGATTACTAATGGAATTATTAATAATTTCCATATGGGAATCTGTATGAAACAAAATATCTTTCCTGGGGTTTCTTATTTTTTAAAGTGAATGGTTTTCATTTTTAATGTCTTATAAAACATGTTTTATTTCCATCGGTTCTTACTGATTTTATATGGGATTAATTTCAAGTGTTGCTCATAAGTACGGATGATAATGAGTGTAGTGCAGATCAATTATGGAAAAATGTTCATAAGGGTTTTAAAATAAGTTACATATTTATCTAGTCCTAAAACACACTAAACCTTTAGTTATTGGGATTATGTGATTATTTGAGATATGTAATGTTTACCACATATAAGTATTTTAAAATAAAGGAATTCCTAGCCTTGGTTACTATATTTGGTTTTAATGTAAGATTTAGTTAATTTTGAGGATTTTTTTATTAACTTTGGTTTTAGTGTTAGAGAACAATAGTGGAAAACCTACAGATGATTCTATGTATAATATGGTATCTTAAAATATTGGCAATATTTTTAGAAGGTCGTTTTCCTAGAAAATGTATCCCTATTTGGATACTGGAAAGTGGATGTGGTTATGAAAAAGATTCACCTAGGGGTAATCAACACAAAAATGGTTTGTTGAGTATTGACTCGATCGTCACCTTGATGAATGTTGAGTGAGACTAAAACTACAAACATGGATAGACAATCTCAGAGGATATGCTTAGGTTAATCACATGCCATTTATGAATCACTATGAAGGATTTATTTCCTAGTTACATTGAGGTATTAGGTTGAGAAATATATGATAACCCAACTTAATGTAACCAAGATTAAAGTACGACATATATAGTTGAACTAAAGAAACTATCTGCCAAAATTATAATATAAAATATAAACATGTTTTAAGGTTAAAATTCATTTTTGATTATGACAATTCACCTATATTGAAATTTGTTTTTCCCTCATATAATCCCTTTTGATTTTAGTAATGGTTGATGCATGAAGGAACCATGTTAACAGTAGATTCCATGGATAATGAATATATTTCCCCTATAAACAATCTAATAGAATAAGGGAATGAGTGAGGAATCATGTGATTATACCAACCCAAATATCATGAATTTTTATTAATATAGTGTCCTTAGTTAGTCTCCAAAATACACCAAAGATGAGAAGGATATATTCCTATGAAAATTAAGTTAATTGAGTGTTTCATAGGTCCTTGAAACGTGTGTTATAATATGAAGAATCACTATTTCCTAGTGGTTCCATTGAATTTATTTATAGAATTAGAAACTTCCAATAGTTGTTTATCCAAAGGGGACCTTCTTTCCAAAGGCAGACATTCACTATGTTTGAGATTTATGGTACATAAAAATGTGCATTGGTCGAGAGGATGGGAGGTCGGACTCATCAGTCCCTTTTGGGGGAAATTATTGTCTACTCTGGGAATATCTTTGTAAACATATGTTATTTTCATGAATCCTTTTTAATTCCCCAATTATATCATAAATTTCAGTTGGAATTTACAATCACTTACTGAAATGTGTCAAATTTAGAATCATCAATATGCATTCATGGTTCTTTATTAATGGGAATATCTCTATGTATTTGCGGTTTTCCATCAATGGTATAATCTAATATACTTCTTAGAGATTCTTTTAATCACCATTGTGATGATTTTGGTTTTCAATCCACTCATTGGGGCACTCTTCAATTTATTTTCGTCCAAGGAGATGAATGTTTGATTTTATTTTTGGGATCATGCCTATAAAATGGGTTACCTACGTATCCTTGTAAAAGGAATCAGAACCCTCGTAGTTTGGTGCCACTAAATGGGACACATCATACCATTTATGATCCTGTGATAAGGACCTAGCTGTACAGTTTAATGTCATGTGGTATGGACATCTAAGCAGAAGGTGCTTTGTCAAAACATTATGTGGGACTTATACGGAAGCTACCCAACGAACATGGAATGAATATGTGTTTCCATGTAGGATCAGACCCTATTGGGAATATGGACCAAGGAGAACATGGATGATTTAAACTGTTGGGTTTGATCCACATGGAGCCTTCTTAGGTATCCCCTATGGATGGGAATCAAAGACGACATAGTTTGATAAGTCCAATAGGAGAGTACATTCATTTTAGGGAAATCAGTTTGGGATTACTTCCTAAAAGGGTCTGTACTATCCTATGGGACTTATCGAACTACGTGGGCTTTGATTTCCATCCCTACGGGATACATAGGAAGGCTCCTTAAGGTTTAAACCCAACACATCAAATCAACCCTATTCTCCTTGTGCCATATTACCAACAGGGTTTGATCATACATGGAAACCCATATCCTTTCCATGTTCCTTGGGATGCTTCAGCATAAGCCCCAAACTATGTTTTGACTAACAACCATCCACTTAGATGTCTATACCACATGATATTAAACTGTACGTCTAGGTACTTATCACTTGACCTTAAAAGGTATTATGTGTCCCATTCAGTGGCACTGAACTATGAGGGTTTTGATTCCTTTTACAAGGATATGTAGGTAGCCCATTTTATGGGCACAATCCCAAAAATCAAATCAACACTTCGTCTCTCGGGATGACAATAAATTCCAAAGTTCCCCACTGAGTGGCTTAAAAACTAGTATCATCACAACAATGATTAAAAGAATATCTAAGTAGTATACTAGAGGGTACCATTGATGGAAAACCATGAATACATACAAATATTTCCATTAATGAAGAACCTTGAATGCATACTAATGATTCTAAACTTTTCCCATGTTAATAGGTGATTGTAAATTCCAAGGGATAATTATGATATACTTGGTGAATTAATAAGGATTTATGAAAATACATTAAATTTACAATGAGTGTCCCAGATTAGACAATAGTTTCCCCCAAAAGGGTGTGATGAGTCAGACCTCCCATCCTCTCGACCAATGCACATTATTAAGTGTCGTAATGTTCAAACATAACGAACACCTGCCTTAGGAAAGCATGCCCCCTTTGGATAAAGAACTGCTGAAAGTTTTATGTTCCATAAATAAATAGAATGTAAACTTCCTGGAAATAGTGATTCGTAAACTTATAACACACATTTCAAGGAACTCTGAAATAAAAATGCTGAACCCAACGTGAATCCTTAACCATGTTAATAACGTTACCCACCTATTATGCCCCTATCAATTGATAAAGTATGGTCATAGAAAGGGATAAATCATGCTTGTATCCATCTAAAAGATGTTTCTTTAACGGATTTTGTTGCTGTTTTCATGTTTTTCTTCTCAGAATTCCCTTCATTCCAAAATTGTATTTCTCCAAGATAATATCCGTGAACATCCCAACCACTGCTCAGGCAGGATCTCCATCCATTGGAAGGATGTCATCATCAAACTAGCATCATAAATGCTAGGTCACTAATGTGCTGGTAAATAAATATCACCAGAACTGTACAATCCCGACTTTGGAGGCTGTTCGATAGGCCCTCTTGGTCAATAAAAATCCTCGATCATCTGGCCGATGACGACCAATGATCAAGAAGCAGACGATTCCAACCACCATCTTCAACCGTTTTGGGTCTTTATCCCCAGAACAAAACAATCAATCCCTCCCATACTACAGGGAGGTGGATCAAGAGGTCACTCAAGACCTCAATTCAAGAATGCAGGAGTCGTTCTTAAGGACTCCCACAAGCAATCACTGTGAGAATCTTGCAGTAGTGTACCCTCAACATGATGGGGGTGTTTCCTATGGACATTTGACCTAGGTCTCTTAGACCCGGGCATGAAACAAGAACCACCAAGGACAATGTATGGTAAAAAAGACATAGGTTCTCACCTCTACCTCTTTTGGAAAAGTCTATCAATTTAACTTTATGGAAAACAACGAGTGGGCACATACACCCATCTGTCCAAATTTTTCTACTCAGTAGACTCGTCTGGATGCAACCCATCAATCCCACTAGATAAACATGTTGGACTACCGTCAATATGCACATTCACCTACTTTCATGTTATCTTCCAGTCAGTAGGCTCACCTGACTGAATTTAAAGAAGCTCTCTAATCTAATGTGGTGGCAACGGGTAAACAGGAACATACACCTTTTTAAAATCATAAATTCTATCAGCAGTCTCGTCTGGAAGTATTGGAGGAAGTCCGTCAACCATACATGATGAGAAATATCAATAAGGCACATACACCTGCCAATGTTCTTCAAGCCTACCAATAGTCTCATTTTGTAGCACTTGGGGAAGTCAGTCAGAAATCTCCGACAACAAATATGGGGTAAAACCAACACCCTTCCCCCCATGCATGAGTACTGTCAATACCCATTGACATGAAAAGGAGGAAAAGAGTAGGTACATACACCTTATCCAGATATGGAATGGATGTATACTCATGTTCCCACCGCTAATGTCACCAAACACATCTTATCAATGGTGAAAGAGAAGACACAAATCCATGCCCACATTCTGGATGCATTCCAGGATATTATAACATCTACTTCAAAAGTATTAGAGGGAAAGATACATTAATCTATCCCCATACAAGGGATGACACATCGGTATTCCATCCTGGAGTAGATACACACCTATGTTTCAGTTAAGGAGGGTCATGGGGCATACTCCCCCATATCATATGGACAAAAAGATTGGGAACATACACCCTTTCCAATTAAAGATAATCGGACTGTTCCAGTAACCACTCAAAGGTAGGCACATACACATTCCCACAATAACCAATTTTCCCATAAAGTGGCCTCAATTAAGTATAAGAGAACATCCAAGAAAAAATCTCACCAATCATTGTTGGAAAATCAAGAGTCAAGCTGCGATTTGGCTCCTTTTAATGCTAGAGTTCTTGAAGCCTTCAGAAATTTATCAGTTTCTTCTTAAGATCCTATCCTCTCATTACCAAATTATGGGAGTGGAATTAGTAATTCCTAAGTTCCTCATCAGACACTTCATCATGAAGGTTTTCTTTATGAGAATTCGGTCAATCTAGAGTGCTTATCTCCGGATGAGAGCCATGGTAACCCTTCGTGTGGCCAGAAGACTAAGGAGACAGAAGATTTACCCCTTGCTATAATCCATCATTGAAATCCTCCCCATGAAGGAATTCACAGTGAAATTACTCTTGACCTTAGTATTTCTCATTTTCAAGATACTTCCATAATTAACAATGTAGCGATGAGAATTCCCTCCTATCTCGAGGTTCTTGAAAATACAAGGCCAGTAATTTTTTCTTTCTTTTTATTTACGGGTGAAACACTTTCTCAACTAGGAGACATCTTAAGTGAACAATCATTCTCCGAACATCCCTTTGGTCATTTTTCTTCTAATACAAAGCATCCAATTTGGTCAGACAAAGTGGGAAAACCTATAGTGAAATATGATGAAGATGTGTTAAACATGTGGACTCGATTAGCCAAAGTAGAAATTCCTATCATGTTCTGGCCTTTGGTAAATTCTTAATATAACATTCCAGAACTGTTGATAGAATATTTCTTTCATCACGTCTACTTGAACTTATAGAAAACTCTTCATCATTTGAAAACCAATGTATAACAATATGATGAATATCAAAATCATGTAAAGGTAATAGAAGGGTTGTGGTGCCAAATTGACTTGGCATCTCTCTCAGTTTCCTAACATCCAATGGTTGAATGAAATCATAGAATCCTTTAGCTTGCATGACTCAATGCTCTAAAAAGGTTATGCCAGTTAATTTCTAATTCCCCATATAGTGTTCATATCAGTGGATGGGGTTCATATGGAGAATTAAATTTCACTACACTCCAAAATCAGAAAATTCCACCAAAAGTGGTCTCATGCAATGTTATTGCCCATAGTCAGCTGCAATCAATAGATTTTGTATGTAATCGAATGTACGCTCAAGAAAAGGCCTCAACAAGTTCTCATCAGAATCAGGCCCAAAGAGAAGAAGTTTTTGAGTTACATTTACATCAAGCATCTAAGAATATTGAGCAGGAATCCCATTTATAGGATGACCGGCATCATAGAATGAAAATGCCTAAAATAGCACAGTGTTCTTTCGAAATATCTGATTTAAGTGGTTTATTGATGATGCACTCAACCAATGTCTGAACCAAAATTCACAAAATAAGAAGAGAAGTTGCACGGATTTCATCCATAGATGTTCAGGAATCACGCCAGCATGCAAGGTTAGGGGATCATTTAATTCAAAATTCAAATTTATTAAACAAAGTTCAATGATTTGAAGAAGAAGAATAGGTACATCCCCAGCATGTATGGCTGGGGGATTTTCCACATCCATAATCCCTTCCTCAATGGAAGTCAGTTTTCACCTGATTAGGGAAGAAGCCACAAGGAAAGCATACAACTGAACTCTCTGAGGATTCCCTTCGGGTTACTATCTACCAAACTATTCTAGGGAATTCATCATATAGGAGAATAGAGTGTCATGGATGATACAAATGAAGACATTCTCGCAAAACACTGACAGAATATCATTGATGCATTATGTGTCAGTAAATTTCATTAACACCGCTATAGAAGATCCTCCAGAAAATAAGTCCAGTTTAGGGGATTTTGAAGATAAAGTTCTTGTACAAAATATGGTACACACCGAGGAAAATGAAGAAGGTGTATGCACACAAAATCAGAGGCTTATGTAAAATCTATGTATTCCTAAAAATAACCAACCCCTTATTCGAAAGTTAACTAACAAGGGGAATGACAAAAGTCATATTGCATATCAATTTTCTACTGGAGAATGTCAATATATTTCTCTTTAAGGAATATTTTCACAGCAAGAAGAGAAAATGGAGGAGTTGAAAAGTCTCAACAAAAAGATACTTCGAAACAACATTTCTGCTAGATGTACTCCACTAGAAGGTCCTCAACTTGCAAATCATGTAGGAGCTTCTCAGAAAAGAGGATTTTTAGTAACTACAGATGCATGTAACTATTTCCCTCCACTGGGTATAGAATCAAGGTAATATTAGATACATCATGATAGGACTATTTATGTGGGTTCTCCAAGGCAAATATCAGCACCACCATCAGTGGTTTTTCCGGTCGTTGCATCATCTCAAGCTTCAGTTGCAATACATGCACATGTTCCAACTCATTTGAATGGTCCCTAAATGCTTATGAACACAATTTAGGCATTAAAAACTCGAATGGAAGCTATGGAGGAATGACGTGCACCAGTTCAACCAGAAAAGAGAGCTTACCCTGAATGGGTGGATGCAATTCCTCCCCCACCAAATTTTTTGAATACCATATTCCCATTATTTAAGGGTTTGGGAGATCTGGAACAACACTTAACCCATTTTGATTTTCGTGGTGATACCATGATGACAACTTTTCAATAACAAAAGGTAGTTAAGCTTATGTGCTTTGTGCAGTCATTACAAGGACTAGATTTTGCTTGGTATACAAGTTTACAATCTCGATCAATTACTAGATGGGAAGATCTCCATCAGAAATTCCATCTTCAATTTAGCTCAATGGAACCAAAGACGATTGTATTTTATCTTACCAATTGTAAACAAAGGTAGAATGAAAGGGTTTCAGATTTCATTGTATGATGGAATGGATTAACATATTCCTTAATCTAGCACTCCCTCAGGAAGAGTTTCTTTCCAATTTTTGTGGAAAATCCATGTGATGAATTTTACACACCATTAATACCTATGAAATACACAGGAGGGTTTCAAGACCTTACTTCAATCAATCAATAGATAGAATAATTTATTATATAAACTAAGGCTAAAACTCATGTAATTCCATCAGCTCTAGGGAGGATGATAGGAATGGTAGAAGCTTCTACAGTTACACTTAATCAAGTACTTGTACCTTCTTCAACTTCATGAACCTCATCATACCGAAGGGCTTAGCCTCCTGAGCATCAATATCAATGATCGTCCTGTCAATATAATCCAAGAGATCAAAATCAAAAATAATTTTAGTAATTAAAGAAAAGATTTTATTCTTACCAGAATGAACATGTTCATTGTTACTTCATCTAAACTCTGGAAAAAAATTTAGTTCAGTTTCAATGTCCGAACAAACCAAAAAAAGAAGGAGATGAAGATCTTCCAAATTATAGTCCACTTCACCAGATATTAGGGCATCCCATCCAGGAATGTATGGATTTCAAGGACCTCTTACAAAATATGGTAGACTCTAGACAAGTAAAAATGAAATGTTTATCAGCTCAAGTAGCATGTGTTACTGCTACCGATCCAGAGGAAGATGGAAAATGGTAGTAAGTCAAAAGTAAAAATGTGAAGAAATAAGATGATTGGATGATAAATAAAATGATCAACCAGACTCATGCCATTTTATGAACACAGTTTAAACAAACGGTTCGGTCTTTTTCCACTCCTACCACAACAAAACCATCTTCATCAAAAAGTCATTCCTCAAAGAAGAAAAGTGATCATAAGGACAAAGAGCCGCCAAAAGAAGACACTATCGTGGCAAGGCCAAAGTAGTCCTTGACCCTGGAATATTTTATGCCATATAATTCAAAAGCATGCGAACTGGCCCAAAAAATGGCACAACCAAAATTAACCTGTCATGAAGAATCTTCATCAGATGAAAAATTGATCTTTGGTTCTGTTAATGTTATCCATTTAATGGATCCTTACGCCAATGGTGATTCTGATTATAATGAGGAATAATTCCTTGTACCTAATTAGGGAACTAGATTAAGAGGTCGAGGTCGAGGATACATGGGAAGTTGTGGGAATTTGAAAAATCACGATGTTAACACTACCCCTGCTCGAACCATATGTACAGCAGAACCTCATGGAAGAGCCCTTTTGCAGGCTCAAGAAGAACAATTAGTTTCTTCCAGGAAAGACATGTTCAGTTCTGAAACAATTATATTGGAGGACCGATTATAAGTCAAACTGTCTTCCTCTCAGCCAATGAATAGACCTAGAAAGTCTAATCTCCCAAAGTGAGTAGTATTTCCAGCATTGTCTCTAACACAGAATATGGCTACATCAGAAGCATCACATTCAAAATCACCTACAAAACTGCATTTCCATGCTTGAAAATTCAGAACCTTGGACAAAAAGTATGATCTCTTGGAACAATTGGCACATGTACTAACTATGTTATCAATTCTGGATGCTTTGAATCTATCAAAAGATCTTCAAGAGGCACTCATTGAGGCTTTGTCAAGTCCTCAAGAGTTTGAAACTGGAGTTGCTACTGCTAAGGTTTACCATATAGAGAATAATCCTGAAGAATGTCATGCAGTCATATATTTTTTAGATAATGATGAAGATGATGCTATTCATGGACATATCATACCCTTGTATTTGTATGGAAAGGTCAATGATGTAGACATCCGATGAGCCTTCATTGATAAAGGCTCTGGGGTCAATCTAATTTCCATTTGTATAATTCATCGATTGGTCTTGACTGAATCATATTTATCTCCTTCTACTTTAATGTTGCAAGGGTATGATGAGAATGAGCATGAAACTCTGGGTGA
The DNA here is from genome assembly GCA_963277665.1 of Viscum album. NCBI lineage: Eukaryota > Viridiplantae > Streptophyta > Magnoliopsida > Santalales > Viscaceae > Viscum > Viscum album. The sequence continues at coordinate 317,753,794 of OY728140.1, forward strand.
GATTACACTCAGAACTCATTTTGGAGATCTTGTGTCTAATTCTGATTTCATGGTTGTTCTTCAGGACACAACCTTCAATATTCATCTTGATAGGACTTGTATCACTCAACATGTAGTCATACCTTCGACATACCACAAGTGCCTTAAGTACTATTTCAATGGTCAAATTGGGATGTTTTATTGTGATAAGGATCCTTTCAAAACATGGGAATCTCAACACATTGAGGTAGTGTTTTATCACACAAATGAAATTAAGTCCATGACAAAGGAAATAATAAGAGTTAAAGATCTGAATGTATTGGAAAAGATCCCACAAAATCCATTCATACATCTGAGTAAAAATTGTGTTTTACCCATAAATAAAATTGAAATGGTAAAACCAAATCCAAGCACTTATCTAGTAACTTCCATAATGTCAATTACAGAAAGTGATCCTGAAAACATGGGAGATATTTCTAATTCAATAAGCATTGATGAAAGCTTAAATGGAGATGTGTTCTTTTCATCTTCTTAACTACAACATTCCTCTACTTCGTCAATCAGATTATAAGAAATTGTAGAAATTCTAGAGGAATACAAATATGTTGATTCTTAATCCATCACTCCCCCTTTATGACCACAAGAAGAGCGTTCATCATCAGTAGGGTCAGATGTGGTGGCCTCTACTTTGAGATGTTCAAATACTGATTCCACCTTTAACTCTAGTAGTTTTTCCTCGTCATATACTTTACGGGTAGAAACAGAAGAGGTAATGCATAATTAAGAAGAAGAGAAAAGATCACAGGGATGTTCCTCCTGCATTTGAGGAAGGTGTCTCTACCACTGTGGATGAGCTCAGAGAAATAAATTTGGGTAGAGTAGAAGATCCATGCTCCACTATAATTAGTATGACCATGACCTCTGAAGATAAAGGGGTGTATACTTAATTTTTAAAGCAAAAAAATTATATATTTTCTTGGAATAATACATAAATTCTAGGTCTTAATCCTAAGGTAGCCACCCATCATTTGGGTTTTCTAGAAGAACATCGTGGATTCAAGAAAGCATCCAGAAGAACACCCCCAACTAATGACTCTAAAATTAAAGATAAAGATAATATTATTATAAAGGATAACTTTTTCAGGGAAGTTCAGTATTCCAAATGGGTGGACAACATTTTCCCAGTGAAGAAGAAGAATGGAAAAATTAAAGTTTTCATTGATTTTATAGATATTAACTCACATTGTCCAAAAGATGATTTTCCAGTTCCGATTACAGAGATTTTAATTTATGTAATGGCTGGATATAAAGCTATTTCCTTCATGGATGGCTACTCTAGGTATAATAAAATCAATATGGCCCTAATGGATGAAGAATCTACAGACTTTATAGCCCCTCAAGGTGTGTTTTGCTATCGGGTAATGCCCTCTGGCTTAAAAAATGAAGGTGCAACATACCAACGTGCCATGCACCATATCTTCAAACCTTTCTTATGAAAATTTGATGAATTTTATGTGGATGATTTAGTGGTAAAATCCTGACAACATTTCACTTGGCTGATTTGGAGACTATATTCAATGAACTTCAACAACACAGTTTGAAGATGAACCCCTTGAAATGTTCTTTTGGGGTAACCTCAGGAATGATTCTTGGATTTTTTTTATATGTCATCGTGGTATCAAAGTTGTTACAAAGGAAACAAAATCAATCATTGGTATGTCACATCCTCAATATTTGAAATAATTATGAGGACTCCAAGGACACTTGGACTATATTCGGTGCTTTATCACCAATTTGGTTGGAAAGTGTTTAACCTTCACCAAAAAAATCAAGAAGGGAGTCACCTACCAATTGACTGAAGATTTCCAAGAATAAGTTGATACCATCAACAAATATCTCTTGAGTCCACCAATATTAATGCCTCTTGTTGAAGGAAGACCAGTTATTATCTACGTGAAAGCTTTAGAGAGATCAATAGGTTCTTTCCTCGACAAAAACAATAATGTTGGGAATGAAACAACCTTTACTATCTCAGGTAATCTATTCTTGATGCAGAAACTCAATATTCAAGTATTTAAAATTATAGCCTAGAATTAATTTTGGCATTTCAAAAATTGAGACACTACCCGTAACAACATGAAGTCTAATTGGTGTCTCACAATAAACCGCTTAAATTTATCCTCAATTGTCCTATTCTTACATGGCGTTTGACACGATGGGTGGTTATTTTGCAACAGTTTGATACCCAATTTGTGCCTCAAAAGGCAATAAAGGACAATCGCTAACTAACTTCCTTGTTGAGAATCTATCTGCGGAAGATACAACATTTATTACTGAACTTCCCAATGAATAGGTCTTCTCTATTCAAGATAATTCCCAAACATGGGAGATGTATTTTGATGGTGCTTCTAGAAGTCCAACAAGAAAGAGAATGGAAACCCCTATGATCATGAAATCTAGGTTTGGAATTGTTCTTATTTACCCAAATAGACAGTATTGCCTTATTCCTTCTTATTATCAGAAGGTGGTACCAACAATGAGGTAGAATATCATGCTATGATCGCAGGTTTGGAATTGTCCCTTCAGGTGCAAACGGTTCCTTTAAAGGTAAAAGGTGATTAAGAATTGGTAATCAGACAAATCAATGGGGAATATTATATCAAAAAAGATGATATAATCTCTTTGTGTGATTATGTAAGAGGTTTAATGGATTAATTTCCCTCAGAGATGATATTGTCTTATGTCATGCGATCACAAAATGCTCAAGCAGATGCACTGGATAATGCAGCTACAACCTTGGAAGATCTAAATCGGGATGAGACAGTCATCAGTATAGCCCATTGCCATGTGGTCTCACCTTTTTTAAAAATTGAAATGGAGGAGATAAATGAAAATAGCCATATTTTTGAACCATGTGGTCAAACCATGGGATGGAGAATATCTATCACATAATATCTACTAAATGGGATACTTCCACCAGGTAGGGATGAAAAAGAACAGATTAGATAATGAGTAACATATTTCACTCTGTATGATAGTCTAAACTACCAACAGATCCTCTACATGCGAGGCTTTTATTGAATACTCCTCATATGTATTGATGGAGAAGAGATTGTAGCTGTCATGAAAGAAGTACGTTCATGAGTTTGTGGTGCCCACTAGTCTGGGCACAGACTCTCTGATCAGATCTGAAGGCTTGGATACTTTTGGTCTCCAATGACGCAGGATTGTATAGATTTCACTAAAAAATGTCATCTGTGCCAAGTGCATGCCAACTTCATTCATAAACCCCCGGAGTTTCTACATACAACTAAATACTCCTGGCCACTTGACACATGGGGAATGGATGTATTAGGACCATATCCTCCATCCATGGCTAAGAAGTTAAAGTTTATTCTCACTGCTAATGATTTATTCTCTAAATGGGATAAGGTAATACCTCTCAAGCAAGCCGAATCCCAAATATTTTTTTGTTTCGTCCAAAATAATGTCATCACCTGATTTGGTGTCCCTCATACTATTTTGATGGAAAATGGCACCAATTTCTACTCTACTGAAGTAAAAAAGGTATATCATGAACATAATTTCAAATCAAACAATTAATCTCGCTATCATGCAGTGGTGAATGGAAAGATAGAGGCTTTAAATAAGACCCTATCAAATATACTCCAGAAGATGGCGGATAAATGTAAGAAATCTTGGCCTGATAAACTTTTGAATGCTTTATGGGATTATCAGACAACTGCCCACACTCCTACCCAAGAAACTCCTTATTCATTGGAATATAGAACCAAAGTAGTTTTGCTAATTGAAATGAAATTTCCTTCACTTAGAGTTGAAATCTGTGATCAGTTGTCTACAGATGATAGGTTACAGAAATGGTTCAATGATTTGGAAAGATTACACGAGAAAATATTTCACACTTTGCATCATCTAGAAGTCTATCAGAACTGAATAGCTAGATCTTTTAACAAGAAAGTTTAGCTTCGTTCATTTCTTCAAGGAGAATTGGTATTGGTCCTTAGAACTCCAATGATAATAGGTATGAAACGTCCAAAACTTAAGCCAATGTGGGAAGGACCTTATTCCATACATAAGGTCTATTCAAAAAGAGATTATGCCTTAATCTCAATGGATGGAGAGTTTATTACAACTACTACCAATACAAGATTCTAAAAGAAATACTTTGTGAAGTTTTGTACAACATCCTCACTACATGAATTTAAACAGCATAGTACATCATCCTCAATACAAGACATTAAACATCACAGTACATCATCCTCACTACAAGACTTTAAATGGAACAGTACATCGTCCTCACTATAAGACATTAAACTTCACAGTTCATCATCCTCAATGCAAGACTTTAAACTGCATAGTACATCTTCCCCACTAAATGTCTTTAAATTGCACAATACACCGTCCTCACTGCAAGACTTTAAACTGCATAGCACATAGTCCTCACTGCAAGACATAAAACTGTACAACCCCCATGCCCTAGTTTCAAGACATTGAACTGTATAATAACCATAAGCGTCCTTGTTGCGCGATGTTAAAATGCATAACATCTTCATCCTTGTCGCATGACATTAAACTGTATGACATCATTTTTACAACTAGCATTATATCTATTTGATGTTAGAAGCTTCCATAATAAAACATCATTGACATCATCACTACTCCTTAATAGTACATGAGTCCCTCTCTTTCCTATGTCTGAGTCATACCTGCATAGAGACCTAATATCAAGAACTATGTATGGCTTGATTATCATTTCCAATGAGATATGTAGAGATGCCTAAATCTCCAATTTTTGACCAGCTACAATCACAAAATCCCCTTATTTTCTATTATCTTCCTCTATATGAATCAGATCTATATAGAGTGTTTCTTTAAGATATATGATTTGGTCTTCGTACCATTTTATGTCTTAATATTTACCTTTATTTTAGAATGTGTCAAAATCCCCCATTCATCATGTCAAACTCGATTAGCGTGAGGAATAGTTGTTTAAAGATCTATGTATGGATTTATTCTCATCTTTGTTTTAAGATACGTAGACACACCTAGATCTCCAATATTGGGCCCATCCGTGATAAAAACCCACTATTTATTATATAAGAATCAAATCTGAATAAAAAATTTGTTAAGAACTATTTATGACTTGATTATTTCACAAGAAAGAAATATAGTGACATTTTGGTTTTATCCCTTAATCTAGTTATAATGTGTCATTCTTTTCACATCGGTGCATTTTTGTCCTTACCACATGACATTAAACTATATGGAATTATAACACACCCATTCTTCATCTGTGTCACATTTGTATTATAGAAGATACCCTTACTACTCCTTGTTTCTCACACCTAGCATAGATCAAGTGATCTTAGGATTTGGGTAAATGGATTTTTTATATAAGTAAGGTGTTTCAATTACTTATGGGGTGAAAATGTCCTCAAAACATGACTTAAAACCACACATCACCATATTGATTCAGAAGAAACATAGAAAGTCTCCATTTTACATATGAGTTAGATCTAGGTAAAGGACAACAATATCATGGTCAATATTGATTAAAACATTTCTCATGTGCGTTAAGAAAAATCCTCTTCCATATTTCACACTCTTAAACTTGAATATTTTAAGATCCTCATAATATTTAGTACAGTTTCTGGTGACATAGTCCCTAATATTTAAGAACACTTTTTCTTTATTATGAAGCACATGCCCTTAGGCAGCCTTACATAATATGCCTATATAATATGTCCATTAGCCAAAAGATTCCATTATTAAAATATGCATCATATTCCCCAATTGGCCCTGTATAATATAGCCCCCATAATTGGTTTTTCAAATAATGGTAAAATCATCCTTGGTTACAATATCTTCGTCCCCTTTAATATTTGATGACAATACACAAGAATCTATATTTTGAAATAGTCATTCAATTATAGTTGTCCCATTATCATTCTCACAATCTAAAAATCATCAAGACCTCAGTTTACACATCTCTCTCACCATGTGTTCAATGAAATATGAAACAAACTTGGAATCACTTGGTCACATATCATATACTGTTTCCATTTCTGGTCCTTGTTTTATGACATAAAACCGCAGACATCATAACTTTTATGTTTGGGTCAAACCTTCTTAAAAGTACTTTTCCTCTGATTCTTTGGAAATTTTGGTTGAAAATACCATTTCCATATTCAAGTATCTTTCTCCATTAATGAAACTTTGTGCTTCGGAAAATCTGAATATCAATAAGCATTATTCAAATTTTAGCAATACCATGTCAAATTTCAAAGAGCTCTTTTATTTGACTATGCAACACATTCCCTTAGTTGGCCTTGCATAAGTTGCCTACATAATAGGTCTGTAATTCAAAAGATTCCATTATTTGGCTATGAAGAATATGATCCAGTTGGCCCTGTATAATACAACCCCATAATGGGGTTTTCAAGTAATCGTAACTTCTTTCTTGGAAAAGTCATCCTCTAATGCTTTTAGCCCTTTTCCCTTATCATTCCTCGGTTCCAGAAATTCCCAAATCATAGTTTATAATTTCCCCTTCTATACCTGAATATGATAGTATGATTCCATACAAATTATCGTGAAATTGGGAGAGTTTTATCATAACATTGGATAGAGCTAAAAAACTTAAATTAAAGCCACACAAGGTCCTCAATTCATGACTTAAAACATCACAGTACCAATGTCCTCACTGCATAACTTAAAACTGCATAGTACTAATTTCCTCCCTGCATGACTTAAAACTGCACAGTACAATGTCCTCAATGCATGACTTAAAACTCACAGTAAAATGTCCTCACTGTATGACGTAAAACTACATAGTATGATATCAGAAATTACCCTTTCTGATAAATTTTAACCATTACTAATACACCAAATTTTTTATTGAAATAGATTTCCTATTCATTACATATGTCGGTATAAAATAGCCCTTTTATTCTTAAAATTCCTTTCCTTGGAAAAACCACCCACAGTGTTCTTGGGTCACCCAAATCGTATTTCCCCTATATATTATAAACAAAATGTTAAATTCCTAAAGAATTATTTTTATTGACTATTCAGCATGTTCCATTAGGTGGCCTTGCATAAGTTTCCTACATAAAAGGCTTGTCAGTCAGAATATGCCACTATTTGTCTATGCAGCATATTCCCCAGTTGGACATGCATAACACAAATCCAATAATGGGTTTGACAATAATGGTAACTTTGTTCTTAGAAAATACACCCCTTAGGTTGATACAAGTTTTAAATTTGGTGACCATAAAAATCACGACTCAAGATTCCCCAAGAAAATATTTAAAGAATATTAAAGAAATTCACAGCCATAGAGCCTTGTTTGGGAGTTAATTTCTTAATTAATGTTCAAAACTATTAGACCTTAAATACTTACCCTTTATATCCCATCATGCATGACTCTAAACTACCAACAACAAGATACACTGTACTAACTAGATTGAGAACCCACAAAGGGAACTTGGAACAAGAGTCGAGTCCCAACTCACTAAATCTACATTCTTGTATGATTTAGGTAATATTGGGAAATAAAAATTCCAAAGATATAAAGTTTATGGGGTTTTCCATATAATCCTAGAAAAAATAAAACTATGCTTGCTAGGCCCCATGTATTTGGAAAAAATTAGAGCATCCTTCTAATCATGATGTTGCTTCAAATTTAATCAATTGTCATTGGAATGCATCAATGATCCCTAATTTTACCTTATAAAAAGATTATTTTCATTCTCAATGAATCAAATTATAGGGGGGGCTTTTGTAGACACCATGAAGTGTGTTGCATGCACTTCTCCAAAATTGAAGATGTATTTACATGTTATGCGACTCAAAATAACCTCAACCTGGATCGAAATGTTCGCGGTGTGGCTCAGCATTTTTCATGGGGGTATTAATTTTTCCTAAGTACTCAAGGAAGCACCCTAGTCTAGCCAAATCACCAATGGAGTGGAAGTATTGTTGGGTTCCACCCATCTAGTGGGCTGCCACTTGCGCACCACAATTCTTCCTGGAAACCCACTTGCACGACCAAACTTCTTTCGCCCAAGGTCCCATATTTGCTTATAAATTGACCTTTGGGGCGTCCATTTGGATGACAAATTTCCTTGAAGCCCAATTGATTCTCTGGTCACCCTAGTACTTCTCCCCATTCTTCTGAAACTTTCAATGTAGTTCTTCCACACCTTGAGCAGAGGATATAGGGGAGGATCACTAAATTAAGACCTATTACTGTTTGAAAACCATAACACTTGAACACCCAAAGCTCCCAACCTCCCAAAATTATATTTACTTGCATGCCTCCTATTGCATTCATAGTAACTTGAGCGATCAACTTCTGGGATCAATTGTGAATACTCTTGATGTCCTGAGCAAGGTCTCACCCAACAATTAATATACATGTTGTTTGTGGCTTAAGTGAACATCATGTTTCCCAAGTGTACATGCATGCCCTTACCTACTTGGGTGCCCCTATTTGTTTCACTTAATCTATTCAGTCTACAAATCCATTAAGCCTTCCTCAAAGATATTAATTTCAAGGCTTCTTCTTCATCGGATCCCTTAGATAAAATGGATTCTGTTGAGACCTCCACCGAAACCTCATGTCTTATCAAAACCTTTGGGAAAGACACATCAGCATGTCTCCAATTTGGGTTTGTAAATCTGTAGTCATAGGTTTCCCATTTTTATTTCACAATGAGTTTTTGATTCATGGGATGTTTGTGAGTTATTATATCCGTAGTCACATGGACTTTTCTCACATGAATAGTGTTGGGAAGTTCCCAGTTTGGAGAAGGGTTTGGAACCGACCTCACCCTTCTCAAAGAGATGACCCAGACCCTCAGGTCTCTGGTAGGGAAGGTACAGTTCACAATTTCATTTCCACACAAGCATAGAAGAAGTCTCCCTCCCTTACCCGAATCAATTTTAGGGAATCCATCCTAGTGTAAGCCCCTAACCTTCGTCCTTTCATCCTCCTATTGGTCCCATATCTAATGTGAAGAGAACAGAGGGGGGCTCATTGCCTCGCCCTCTTCCCGGGTCTCCTTGACCTCGTTCACCTTGGACACCAAAGGTGTTCCCTCTTCCACTAGCTGAGGAGGAAAAATTTGAAAGTGGGAAGGCCTTTGTTGAATCTTTTACATCATCTTGTTTCTCACACTAAACATGACTCACATGGGATTAGGGATTTTTCATGATCACAACATTTTCACAATTGATGGATCTATGAGAACTCTGATTCCTGTTCAAACCAAGATATGTACGAAGTCATTTCAAGGGTCGAGCTCACTGGATATCCTCTTCCGGAATCCAACCCTAATTCCCTTAATCATGGATTCCTCCTCGGGAATAAGCCGCAAATTAATCCCTCAAATCAACAAGTCATACTTTTCAGAAAGTAATCCCAAACTGATTTCCCTCAAAGGACGGTACATTTTTATGGGACATATTGAACTACGTGGGATTTGATTCCCATCCAAAGGGGATGCGTAGGAATCCTCATTGAGGTTCAGACCCAACAATTCAAATCAACCATATTGGCCTTGGGCCATATTCCCAAGAGTGTCTGATCCAACTTGGAAACCTATATCCTTTCCATGTTCCTTGGGCCACTTCATTATAAGTCCCACACTATGTTTTGACTATGAACATTCTGCATAGTTGTCTGTAACACATGACATTAAACTGTATGCATATGTCCTTATCACATGACCGTAAAAGGTATGATGTTTCCCATTCAGTGTCACCAAACTACGGGGGTCTTTAATCCTCTTATAAGGACACGTAGGTAGACCATTTTATGGGAACGATACAAAATTATTTTTCAAAGGAACAATGAGAACTATATATCCTATTCAAACTCGGATACGTAGGAAGCCCTTTCAGGGATTGAGCTCATTGGATATCCTCTTTTGAAATCCAACCCTAATTCCCTTAATCCGGGCATCCTCCTTAGGAATAATCCCCAAATTAAACCCTCAAATCACCAAGACATCCTTTTCAGGAAGTAAGCCCAAACTGATATCCCTCAAAAGACCATAATCTTCTATGGGAATTATCAAACTATGTGGTTTTTGATTCCTATCCATATGGGAATGTAGGAATCCTCCTTGAGGTTGAAACCCAAAATTTCAAATCTACCCTATTCTCCAAGCACCCTATTCCCAACATGGTCTGATCCTACTTGGAAACCCATATCCTTTCCATGTTCCTTGGGATGCTTTAGCATAAGTCCCAAATGATGTTTTGACTAAGCATCTTTTGGTTAGATGTCCATACCACATGACATTAAACTGTATGGCTAGGTCCTTATCACATCACATTAAAAGGTATGATGTGTCCCATTTAGTGGCACCGAACGATGAGGTTTCTGATTCCTTTTACAAGGATACACAGGTAGCCCATTTTATGGGCACGATCCCAAAAATCAAATCAAACCTTCATCTCCCTAGATGAAAATAAAATCCTGGGTTCCCCACTGAGTGGATTAAAAACCAGTATCATCACAATGATGATTAAAATAATCTCTATGTAGTATATTAGAGGATAACATTGATGGAAAACCTTGAATACGTACAAATATTTCCATTAATGAAGAACCTTGAATGCATACTGATGATTCTAAATTTTTCACATGTTAAAAATTGATTGTAAATTAAAAGTGATACTTATGAGATACATGGTGAATTAATAAGTATTCATGGAAATATCTTAAATTTACAAAGAGAGTCCTAGAGTAGACAATATTTCCCTCCAAAAGGGTGTGATTAATCTGACCTCACATCCTCTCGACCAATGCATGTTCATAAGTATCATATATTTAAAACATAATTAATACCTACCTTTAGAATTAAGGTTCCCTTTGGATAAAGAACTTTTGGATGTTTATATCTCTGTAAATAAATCCAATGGAAACCTCTTGGAAATAGTGATTCTTAAAATTCGAACACACATTTCAAGGACCTACGATACAGAGGTGTTAAGGAATGTTTTGAAGGTAGAATATCAGTTGGTGTTTCCACCGTGATTAGAGAGGATCCATGTTGATTTTTACATCTCTCGTCTTCATCGGTATCTCTATGATGATTCCCATGTCATTGACTGGGGAGTGTTGGATATCATGGATGATGCAATTATTATGGAGCTCCAAATAGAGATCTATGATCATCAAAATAAGGTGCTATGTTGGTGGACCATTTTTTAGTTCATGTGTAGTGGATGCATGGTGTCTAGGTGGAGATTACTTGGGAGAAATAAATTTAGATGTGTGCCGAGTACCCAAAGTTGTTTTGAAATTTACCTAGATATATTTTTACATGAAACATATTGTGCTATTTGGATCCTTTTTGTTTTATGAGATGACTTTTTTTTCTTGGTTTATGATGTGTGTGGTGTAATTTGAGATAATTTCCTAACATGTGAAATGGGGAGCACCTCATTACTGTGCGAGAAGAATTATCTATGATGTCATTAAACCAATGCGGGTGATTTAGTCCCACCTAAAGAGGATAGTATGTTGACATGGACGATGGAATTCCCCAATTCCTGTGTTCAAGACAATGTGGATTGTTGTTTATAGAGGTTGGTGGATTAGGCTATGTGGGGGTTGGGATAGTTTTTCAGTGGCTATGTGGAAATGTGGTTATTTGATAGGATGTAGCATGTGGGTTTGAGATGTGTTTTTTGGACATTTAAGTTGGTTTGTTTAGCCAGTGGTAGTGTTTGAGGTATGAAGAGATCCTTGAGAGGTATCACACGATATGGTTATTTGGACCCCTTTTTTCCTTCTCGACAAGGTTTTAGATTCTCGGGGGAGAGATTAATTTGAGAGGAATCTGATGTAACAGTATGTTCCCTCCCAACCCATTACTTTTTCAGGGATTAATATTAGAGGTCCACATGGGATGTTCTGAGAGTTTTTTGAGAATGGTGTAGGAGCAGCATGAGTACTGTAGGCATTACATGTCATGTAACTAGATTACATGATGTGAAAGACTTTTTCATGACTTTTACAAGGCTGGTTCACAACATGAGTGTTTTTAGAGTAATTTAAATAAAAAAAATAAAAAGGTGACATGTTTTTTTCCAGAAACTAAACACTAGGAATTACCTGACATGAAAGGAGATTACACGTTATGTAATACCCATATGATGTGCAGTTTTAAAAAATCTTTTTGTCCGAACATCCATTTATTCATCTGTGATCCCTTTTTCCTATCATTTTGGGAAAACACTCAGTGCTACGAGGTTTCCTTCAAGGACTTCTTCATCCCTCTTCAATATTTTGACCTTGGTGGTTGTTCGAAAGTGTTCCGTTGTTGGAGCAGGGTTGGTCCTTATCCTTTTATGGTTTATTTTATTATGTTTTTCTCCTAATGATCCACTATGATGGTGTTTAATTGTTTTCATGAAGTATTTGGGGTTTATTTTTAGGGATCCTTTCTGTATAATAGTTTGATCCACATTCTTTGTGGTGCGGTTGTGGTTATCAAGAATTCCTCTTCACCCTGCTATTCATTTTAATCATAATGCTCTCTTGAGGTAGGATTCCCCTCATTTCTATGTATTGTGAATCATGTGGGAGGTAATTTACTTCAATTTATATGTAAATTATGGTTGTTATAGATTAAATTAATGATAAATAACAGGTTAGTTGAATTTATAGAGGAAATTGGGTTTGATCTACAATTTTTTACAGCTTTGAAATTGTCTATGAAATTGTGATTATATGAGCTAAATACAATTCTGAAAATTATGGTCGTTGGTGGCTTTGTTTGTGTTTGATATATTTTATATGGTTATTTTTTTTTGAAATTGTTTTTTATCATCCTAAAATGTAAATTTTCTAACCACATATACTTGGATAATGAATTTTACCCCATATTTGGATTCTTTGATAACTCCGAAATAGAAAGTAGTGAAATGTGATAAATGTTATTGTGAACATGTATAATTTTTTGTTATGAAATGTGTGTTTTGTTGTCATTTGTTAATATAGGGAAGTGGATGGCATGTGGTTGTGCAGTGGGGATGTGATGGGCATGGTTTTATTCTGCAACATGGCTTTAAAATTGGTGGTGTTGAAATATTTTTAAGATTTGGTTGTGAGTGGGGGTTTTGTTTTGGTTAGTATGGTGGTTTGGGTGGGATGATTTGAAGAAGGAAACTAGTTATTGGTATGGGTTATTCCCCTATATTATCTCCATGAATAAAAATTAAAATTATTCACCCCATATCTCGAGGATTTTTATGTGAAGTGAAATTTCTGTTTATCAAAAAGAGAGGTAATGTAGAGTAATGTTAATTTATTAGTGCTCTTCACCTTCTAAAATGAGTGTTTCTATGTTTTTTTGTATGAGTTATTCCATGTTAGTTTCCAGATAAGTATGATGGTAAATTAATAAATAATAAAGGCATGGGTTGAGATGAAAAAATCTAGAGATTGGCTAAGTGATAGTTAAATATTGTAAATGAATTGTGGCTTCTATTCTGTTTGTGTGGAGTGATTCATTTAGATTTGGACTAAAAATTACCGGTGTTGTGAGATGGTTTGTTTGTTTTTGAAAATATAGGTTGTGATTGAGTGTTTTATATTATACATATATTTTTATATTATTCTGATTTCATTATGCACCCCTCCCATGTTGAGAACTATGCACCGAACACCTGAATCGTCACCTGGGTGGTGCTTTTTCCAATAACTAGTGAAGAGTACAGATGGATGGGTACCCACTATTATTTTCTCTATCTTCCTGGAGTGGTAGGTATGGTACATGCTGTGATATATGGAGGTCTGTTAGTGCTTTATATGGTGGTTGTGATGGTCCAGGTTTTCTTGGGTGAGATGTGATAGCCCAGGTGTTTGTGGGTGGGGTGGTTTGTGCTATCCCAAATGTCATCCGGATTAGATGTGATGTGACTTACCAGGTGTCTTCGGGATGGGATATGATGTGATGTGTTGTGAGGCCCAGGTGTGTGTGGGTTGGAGGTGCTGTGAGGCCTAGGTGTGTGTGAGAGGGATGTTTTCTGAGGCCCAATTGTATTGGGGCTAGATATATTGTGAGGCCTGAGTGGGTGTGGGAGTGATGTGTTGTGAGGCTCATGTGTGTGCGGGTGGGATGTCATATGGTGCATGGAATGGTTGGGAGTTCCCTGACATACAACATTGGGAGCGGGTGGGATACTAGTGGGAAAGTGGTGAAAGGCACCCTATTTTCGATGTTATTTAATTATATTGTATTACTTACCTTGGGTTAATTGATGAGAATTTCATGGCGAGGTTGGGATGTTTAGTATATCAATTTAGGTTTTGTTTAGATATATTGTTTTCTCATAGGATAATTAATATGATTCTTTCACATGTGCCTGAGAAACTTTTGTTTCTATATTAAGTATACCTGTATTCTCACTGTACGTATATAAAAATGCATTCAAGTTTCTAGGAGGATTTCATGGACCGTGTTGGGAATTACTAACTTAGAACATTGGAAAACTACTGGATCACCGCCTTAGATTTTGTTGGGTATTTACTTTAGAGACATTATTGTCTTTATATCATTTGTAATTTCTGCACATATTTGGGATGGTTTTTGGATTTAGTTTTTATATTATGCCTTGGAGTTTCTGTGGATGATTTATTCTATCTCCTGATCTTGTATCTTATAAAGGGTAATGCATCCCATATTGTGATTTTTATACACCCTTGGTGATAATCACCAAGAGGGGCCTACTATTGGTGGGCCTTGGGGGTCATTATCTTTCTCCCCTCATTGTGGTATCTTTGGAGGTAGGGGTTGTGACAGAGTGGTATTAGAGCCAGGTAGTTTAAATATAGGAGGGATTTGGAGTTAGGAACAATGATTATTTCATGGGATGGTATAGAAATTGTTTTAGCTGAACTTAGTGTGTGAAATAGGCCAAGGATATTGACAAGTACACTGTATTTTAGGGCCCCCATGATGTAGTGCACGGGGTCTAAGCTTACTAAACATCCAAGTGAGGTGGAACTTCTTACAAGTTAGAGATCTAGGAATGGTAAATTCATTATAGTGACTTTTGTTCTTGTTTGAATTGGGTTGTTTTGGGAATATTAAAATGGATATAATTAATAAAATAAATAAAAATAAATCCTAACAAAAATATATACTACCGATCTTAGGAAATATTGTTGACCATTCATCTATAGATTTTAGTCATCATACACGAGTGGCTCAGGTATTGGAGGTTCATAAGGTTGATTTGGTCGATCGCCATAGGGTTGATTCAGCTGAAGAATATGACCAGTGTAATAGGAAATTGTGCTCTTTTTAGTGGAAAGATTTGGGGATGTATGAGGACAATTTTTCACATGTGTAGATAGAGAGCTAGTTGGAGGAGCATGAGGTCGCATTTAGTTTGACTCAGCCTCTGATGGAGTACTGGGTCCCTTTGGTAGTTAGTTAGATGCGGGAAGTGACACATCAGTGGTGGATGCTGTATCTAGGAGAGCGGAAGGAGGAAGTTTTTTTGTGGGATTAAATCTACTAGGATTTTCAAGAAAAGTTCATTTCATTAACCATGAAGTTATTAAAGAGGAAGAGGATTTGGCCATGGTTAGTTGCATGCAGTGCAGGCAGTAGTTCCATAGGGTCCATAGATCATCATAGGTATGATGATTTTTTAGCACCCTTGTTTTGGATTTTCCTGATTCATTAGATTTTCAGTCCTTTGTTCCACCCACTCTATCCCATGCTCTGGGACCATACATAGAGAGGCTCCCTATGTGCCTAGTGTTGAGTATTCCAATGAAAGACCAGAACTTCTTGTTTTATGTGTTCCAAGGGTGTGTAGTGATGATGGGACCACATCAGTTCCATGGGGATATCATATTACTACATATTCATCCATATGATTTCATTATTGCATCAATTGGTTTTATTTCATACATGATTTTAATGACTACTTCTAGAAGAAAGTGGTGTTTTTGGATGTAGATGGAAAGTGTGTGGTTTTCATTAGTATGTGGGGTTGTCCGGTGGGCAGTCGGTGTGTGGAGACCCTTCATTCCATGATGGCTGAGCTTTCCGTGGAATTAGTGGATATATAGATGTTATAGGAACCCATGGTTGTTGGGGAGTTCTTATATATTTCCCTGAGGTGGTTGTGAAAGTAACCCATCAATGCGGTGTTGAGTTTAAGATAAACATATAGCCTAATGCTACTCCAATTTTTATGGATCCATATAGGATGGAAAATTCTAAGTTGCAGGATTTGATAATTCTAATAGATGATCTGTAGTAGAATGGTTTTATCCGGACCACTGTGTTGTTGTGGGGTGCTCTAGTGTTGTTCGCCAAAAAGGTAGATGGTAGTCTGAGGACGTGTATAGACTACCAGAGATTGAATTAGGTGATGTTCAAGAACATTTACCCTCTCCCTTTATAGAATATCATTTCAACGAACTATGATGGGTTATTTGGTTTTCTATGATCAATATTTGGTCTGCATATCCATAGATGTGGGTGAAGGAGGGTGATATTCTAAAAATTTCCCTTAGTTGAAGGTATGGGAACTACACGTTTGATTCTATATCATTCAGTGTTATGAACACACCAACTATGGTCATGGGTCTTATAAACTCCATCTTCTTTCAATCCTGGGACTAGTTAATCATTATATTCATCAATGATATGTTAAAAAACTCAAATTCATAGGAGGAGCATGGCGAGTATCTCATTACCATATTTCAGGTTCTTCGATGCCGCTCGATCTATAGAAAGATGTCACAGTTTATGTATTGGATATGGGAGGATAATTTCCTCAAGCATTTGGTGTATGAGATGGGTGGGGCAGTACACCTTTTGAAGGTCAAAGAAGTTGTTTCTTGTGAAGCACTCAAGAACGTTTAAGTGGTTCATAATTTCCTTGGTCTTGATTGCTATTAGCGGAGGTTTGTACCTGATTCTTCTCAATTATCAGCCATATTGATGGATTTTACTTGGAAAGACCATGAATTTGTGTGGAAGGATTAGTGTCAAGAAGTGTTCGATTACACTAAGGGGTAGTTAGTCAGTCTCTAGTTCTCTAGATTCCTGAGGAAGGGTTGATGTTTGAGGTGTTTTGTAATGCTTACCATTTTTGATTGGCATGAATGTGATTCATCAACAATAATTGATCTATTATAGGTCCAAGTAGTTATATACCCATGATGATAACCATACCACCCACTATTTGTAACTACCATTTGTTGTCTTCACACTGATGTTGTGTTGACATTACCTCATTGGGGATTTCATTTTGGTCTTCACCGATCACAAGAGTTTGAGGTATATATTTTCCGAGCATGACCTGAATCTCTAACAATGGAGGTGGAATGTTTTTCTTTAGGTCTATTATTTTGAGATATCCTACACCTCAATAAAGGGAAATTTCATGGCCGATGCTTGGGTTAGAAAGTCACAGAAGTGGGGGGTTTGGGAATCTGCGGATGCATGGAGAGCGATGGAGGAGTTGTAAGCCTTTCTCATAGATATAAGAGTAGATATTGGTAGATTATGTTTGTTATATATTAGACTGAATTATTCTATGGTGCAGTAGGTGGAGGACTATCATTGGGGAGACCTCAAGGAAGAGGTGATGCAGGATCACATTGTCCATGGTGATTCTCTAGAGGATTGCTTGGAGGATAGTCAGAACTGGATATTGTTTCAAGGAAAGTTTATTTTTTTGGTTTCAATGTGTGATGAAGTTATTCATGTGTTTAATTTATCAACATTTTTGGTGAACCCAAGAGTTTCCATGATGTACCATGGCTTGAGGATGTAGTTTTGGTGGCTCGGGATGAAATGAGAAGTGTCGATGTTTTGGTGAAGTTCGTGGTTTTCTAGTAGGTAAAGGTTAAGAATCATGCTCTTGGTAGTTTTTGTACATAATTAATTGTTATAAAGTGTAAATAGGATGACATCTAAATAGAACTAGTCCTAGGGTTACCTAGATCTCATGGATATTTTGATGCTATTTGGATGGTTGTCAATTGGTTGATGAAATCGGCTCACTTCATAGTGATCAAGGAGTCAGAAACAATGGATACATTTGCTAATAGGTATATAGATTAAGTAGTATGGTTTCAATGAGTTCCAAGTTCCATTGTCTCCAATTGATATGAATGCCTTACCTTACAATTCTTGAGGGGATTTTGGAATACTTTTGGCACTCAGTTACTCTTCATCACATCTTTCTAGCATCAGATGGATGGGCATATGCAACAAACTATCATATGTATGGATGAAATGTTGTCGGCATGGATCTTAGAATTTGTTGGATATTTGGTATGAAACATCCCTTTTTTATAGTTTTTTTATAATAATAAATATCACTCTTTCATTGGCATGGCTCCATTTGAGGCTTTGTCTGGAAGAAAATGTCTTTCACTGTTGTGTTGAACATATACTGGGGAAACTACTTTTTGTTGTCCCGTTGTGATGCAGAGCCTCACAGACAAGGTTCAACATGTTCATGAGAGGTTGAATGCAGTACATGACCTACAAAAGTCGTATGATGATCATATAAGCAGACCCCTGTAGTTAGAGGTTAGAGACTACGTGTTCATGAAGGTTTCTCCTTAACATAGGTAGTGAAGGTTTGATAGAGAGAGTAAGATTTCAACCAGGTTTGTTGGTCCCTTTGAGGTGTTGGGGTGAGTAGGCATGGTGGCATACCGATTGGAGTTTCCACCACTGTTAAAGAGGAATCATGATGTTTTTCATGTCTCTCAACTTCATTGGTATCTCCATGATGATTCCCATTTCATTGACTAGGGAGAGTTGGATATTGAGGATGGAACATCATTTGTGGAGCTACCAAGAGAGATTGAAGACCATCAAGAGAATGCACTATGTGGGTGGACTATTCCTTTGCTTCATGTGTTGTGGAGGCACAGTGTCCAGGGTGAGAGAGCTTTGGAGCGAGAAATATAGATGAGTTCCCAATACCTGAAGTTGATTTAAAATTTACCTTGTCCCATTTTTTCTTGAATTGTGTTGTACTATTTCGATACATTTTGTTTTATGAGATGAGATATTTTTGTTGGATTATGGTGTGTGTGGTGTAATGTGTGAAAAATTCATAACATCTGAAAATGGGTTTACCTCATTCCTAATTGGTACACATTAACTAGGACGTGACTAAACTCGTGCGAGTGAGTAAGTGCCTCCCATAGCAGATAATATCTTGATATGGAGGACCAAATTCCCTGATTAATGTGTTCAGGACAATGTGGCTCATTTTTTGTAGCGGTTGTTGGATTGGGCTATGTGGGGGTTTAGATATTTTTGCGGTGGCTATATGGAAATTTGGTTGTATGAGAGGAGGCGACATGTGGTTGTGCAAATGTGATTTGAGGACCTTTGAGTTGGCATGTTTAGCTGGTGCTAGTGTTTGATGTATGAAGAGATCCTTGATAGGTATCTTATTTGATGGTTCTTTGGACACACTTTTCCTTCTTGGATTGGTTTTAGATACTTCAAGGTGAGAATCATTTGATAGGTATTTTATATAAAAACTAGTTCCCTTCCAACACATTACTTTGTGGGGTTTTATTGATTGAGGTTCTCAGGGGATGTTTCAAGAGTTGTTGGTAGATGATGGAGGTTTAGCTAAGGAGCTGTAGGCATTAAACATTTTTTAACTAGATTACATGACATGAAAGATTGTTTCATGACCTTTCCTAGGCTACTTCACGACATGAGTTTTTAGGGGAAATTTTAAAAATAAAAATAATGAGGCAACATGTTTTCTACTAGAAATAGAAAACTGAGGATTACCTGACATGAAATTATATTACATGTCGTGCAATACTGTGATCATGTGTAGTTTTAAAAATAATTTTAAAAAGATCATCCATTTATTCGGGCATTCTCCCTTTTTCGTCTCATTTTGGGAAAACCCTACGTTCCCCTTAGGTTTCCTTTAAGGACTTAATCATCCCTCTTCACTCCGTTGACCTCGGTTTTTTTTCACCAGTGATCCTTGGGTGGAACATGTTAAGTTATTCGCGTATCTTGGTTGATTTTCTTACATTCTTCCCACATGGGTCCACTATGGTGGTGTTTCTTTGGATTGGTGTATGTGTTGGGGTTTGTTTTGATGGATATATAGTGTACTGTAGGTTTATCTATAGTTTTTGGGGTGTGTTTCTGGTCCGTGGGATTTCTTCTTCACCATGTGGTGCAAAGTAATCGGAATGCTTCCTTGAGGAAGGATTCCCTTCATTTATCTTTATTATGCATCATGCGGGGGAGATTTACATATATTTATATGTAAATTATGGTTGTGTCAACAAAAAATAAAGATAAATAATTGTTTAATTTAATTGAAATGGAAAATGGGTTTGGATCCACATGTTTTTATAGATTTGATATTGATTGTGAAATTGTGATTATATGGGCTAAATGCCTCATAAAACATTGTGGCCATTGGCATCCTTTTGTGTTGGATATATAATAAATGGTTGTTTCATTGATTGAGATTGTTTGGTATCACTGAAAAATTAATATTTTCTAGCCACTTATACATGGCTAATAAATAGAATTTCCCCAAATTTGGTTTGTGTGATAACTCCCAAAAGAAAAGTAGTGGAATGTGATAAATGTTTTTTTAAACCTGTAAACTATTTTTTGTTATGTGATGTGTGATTTGTTGTGTTTTGTACATGTGGGGGAATTGGATGGCATGTGGATGTATTGTGGGGTTGGGATGGTCATGGTATGATTATGAAATAGGGCTATGAAATTGGTGGTTCTGTAATTTGTTACGAGATGTGACCATGATTAGGGGGAATTGTTTTGGTTGGTTTGGTGGTTTGGGCATGATGAATTGAAGAAGGACACTAGTGATTGGTTTGGGTAATTCTCCCAATGATTATCCATGAATGGAAATTAGAAATCTTCACCTATTTTTTTGATAATTGATATGAGTTTTGAATTGGTTGTGTGTTAAATGGAGAGGTAATGTAGAGCCGTGTTAATTTATCATGGCTCTTCACATTCTAAAATGACTATTTTTGTGTTTTTGGATATGCAATGTGCCATTGATGTTTCCCAATAAGTGTGATGTTAAATGAATATATACTTATGTAGTGTGTTGAAATGGTAAACTATGGGGAATTTTTATGTTATAGTTAATGATTCAAAATGAATTATGGATTGTGTTTTGTTTGTGTGGAATGATGCATTTAGAGGTATCAACAAAAGTGACTATTTTTGATATGGGTTGTCAATTTTTTAAACCATAGTCCGAGATAGAGTGATTAATACTGTACATATATTTTATGTGTTGTGTTGTGAGGCTCAAGTGGGTGTAGGTGGGGTGTCTTGTGAGGCCCAGGTGTATGAGATCGGGTTGTGTTGTGAGGCCCATGTTTGTATGAGAGGGATGTGTTGTGAGGCCTAGGTGTGTACGAGAGGGATGTGTTGTGAGGCCTATGAGTGTGAAGGTGTGATTTGTTGTGAGTAACATGTTTGTACGGGTGGGATTTCATGTTTTATAAGGAATGAAAGGGATCTCCAAGATGTACAATGTTGGGTGAGAGCGTTATACTAGTTTGAAAGTTGTGAGGGGTACCCTATCATCGATGTGATTTAAATTATATTTTATTACTTGTCTTGCTTTACCTGGTGATCATGATTTGGTGTGGTTTAGATGTTAAGTATACTTTTAAAGGTGTTGTTTGGTTACATTGTTTTCTCATAGGAGCATTAGTATTCTTCTTTGACATGTGCACAAGGGACTTTGGTTTTTTTGCTCATTATAATTTTATGCTAAACCTATGTATGTAAAATTTCAGTCATGTTTCTAGGAGAATTTCGTGGACCATGCTAGGCATTACTAGATCGGACCTCTGGACAGATTTTTTATTGTTTACTTAGATTTTCTTTTGGGTATTTACTTTAGAGAGATTATTTTAGTTGTGTTTTTTCTACTTTTTTGCATGTATGTGGTATGGTTTTTGGATTTCCATTTTATATTATGCCTTGGAGTTATTGTTAATGATTCATTATATCTCCTTATCTTGTTTATTATAAAGGGTAATTCCTCCTATATTGTGATATTTGTACAACCTTGGTGCTAGTCTCCAACTCAGGGCCTAATGGAGGTAGGACTCAGGGGTCATTATCTCTCTCCCCTCACTGTGGTATCTTTGGAGGGTGGGGGTCATAGAAGATATCATGTACTTTATTTAATGGAATTAAATTTAAATGTTATGAAATTTGATGAGGATATTTTTTAAAAATTAACTCAAACCTCATGGGTATTAATATCTAATATTATTTTCAAATCAAGATTGTTTCTAAAATATAATACAGTTGAGAAAAATATTTTCTTTCTAAAAACATTCATCATTTTAATAGGACATTCTGGGGGTTTTAAATATCCCATAATTTTTTTCTCCTTAACTAATATTATACATAATGTGTTTCTTGTAAGTGAAGATGACTCTGTATATTCTTCTCGATCAAGAAAAACCCTTTTTACCATGTTCGTTTTCTTGGGATGATTTTTGTAATTTCTCTATATCTGCTTTAATATGGATTAATGTAATTTTATTATAATTAAATTTAATTAAAAATTTCCAAAAAATATTTAATGTTTTCTGTATGGTTCATTTTCATCAAAATCTAAAAATAAGATCTCATTAACATCTATATGTAAATACATCATTCCTATGCCCATATTGTTTTATATGAATATTTATATCTAGGTTTTAAGGATTTATAAAAGAAATTATTTTTCTTTTTTTATAAAATATTTCTTTTAAAAATAATTTAACTGATCAATAATACTTCTTATTTAAAAATTATTTTTTAAAAAACAATTAACAATTAATTTTTATAAACATTGTTCTTTGAAATATATTATAATTTTTCAAGGAAATTATTCAAATAATACTAGCCACCATCTTTCTCTGGATGGATTATGTTATATCATTCTCCTTTAGAATAATGATTCGTCATTTCCTTTTTCTTTCCTAATAATATTCAGTGTATAATCTTGATTTTTCTTCTATTGACTTTCTTTTGGGAATAACCCATTTTTGATTCCTTTGATTGAAGGATGTTCACTGAGTTTCCTTAAATTGATTTTTTAGTGGAATTTTTGACATAACCATTTATTTTTTTCCTATAAAGTGTAAATATCTTATAGTTTATTATTTGCACTAAATTCTATTTATATAGAATGTTAGTTGATGTCATTGGATACACATTTATTTTCAATAGGATTATAATGTTACAATTATTGATAGATTTATTAATCATTTCCTATGATAGTTCATTTCAAATGGATATGAAACTTATTTTTCTTCCATGAGTTCATTATGATGCATTGAATGAGACATATTTTCATTCCATGGGTACTTTATGTTATTAAAATTGAATGATTTTAATTTGAAAGTTCTATGAAACCAATATTATTTCCATGGTTTCTTTATGATGTGATAAGTTAATGATTTTCAAGTGGAACTCATATATATGGATGTTAATGTGTGGGGTTCCATATATCCCTCCAATACATTGGATAAATGTTTATATCTGATGAGATAAGTATTCAATTGAAAATTTTAGTTTCTTATAAGCGTGGGAATTGACTGTGTGACTCATGAACGTAATGTTTCCCTATACTCATTTTTCTCATATCTGAAATATGTTTCATAGTTTTATGCTTATTCCCAAGACTATTTTATGTTTTCATGGATCGTGTTTATTAACTCAAATTTTGTTACTCTTTTTATTCAATTAATATTTTATGACAAGACGTAATTCTATGATTTATCATCCATGGTTTTTTGTGAATAAATATCTTATGTAAAATGATTCTGATAATCTTATGGTCTCTTATGATATTCAATTGTTAATTCCAATGTTTACCCTTACTGAGTATCTATGATAACCCCTTTCTTATGATTCATTTTATTAGGATATAAATATAATAACATAATAAAATTTGTAAAATTTTTTCTAATTAGGAGAACTTTTGAGAGATATTAAAGCATTATTATGGGTTATGTAGTTTTGTATATAATGGGAAAATTTGAAATTTATACAAAAAAATTGTTTTGTTAGTTAATGTTTTTTCCTAATTCTCTAAAACATTAAACATTAATGGCCTTGTGAATGTATTGAAATGAAATAATTGTTTTATGTTATGCAGACAAGAAGGATACATATATGGGTTGTTATTATTATTATTAGATTAGCGTTTAGACAATAATGGTGAATAGAATGATATTAGTTGAGGTAAAATTGGGATTTAAAAATATCAATAGTTGTTGATAAATTATTGTTGATTATAATTTCAATGGAATAAAAAACCATTTCGGTTAATTGATGTAATATTTTGGGGATTACGTTCAGATAACATTATTAAAAACCATAGAAATTGTTCTATGTATTGGAAGACATCTTGAAATTTGGTTAAAGTAGATATTGTGTGGTTTTCCTTATAATAACCTCCCTTTATGGATACTATAAAGAGACATAGTATTTGTAATATATGTAAATAGGGGAAATAACCATAAAAAGAGTGTATTGGGTTTTAAATCAATCATCTCCTAGTACATAACAAAGACTCTTCATTGCATAAATGGTTTGACACTCCTGAAGGATATGCTGTAGTTAATCATATTCTCTTTACAAGAAATCATAAAGGATTTATCATGTGAAGTAATTAATATAAGAAGTATAAGATAACTGAACCTAGAGAAACCTATATTAAACTAAGAGTTATTTATATTGAATTTAATGATGATGAAATAATTTCAATAATTAAGAAATTTTGAGGATAAAATTTTCATGCAATTGTCAATAAGTAATCCTATTATGGTGCTAATTATTCATCATGAATTATTAAATTCTATTGGTTTCATTAATATATGAAACCTAAATGAACCATGTTAATAATTTATTCCATGGACGATTAATATATTTTCCCATTGAGAAACCAAACAGGATAAGAGATGGAGTGATAAATATCATGATTGTGAAATACCAAAATAAATATTTAGTATTAATACTATAAACATAGTAGATCGGCCATACACAAAAAAATAGAATGATAAAGTATTATTATTGTTCGGGTAAAAAATATGAGAAAGGAAAGAATGTAAAAATCCATTTGTGTCAACAATATGGTAAGAATAAAAAAGGGAAATTTCATAATGTAACTCCAAGATGTTTATATGTGGAAAAGTAGAGCATAGAGAAACTAATTATATGGGAAATGTGAAGAGATCTTTGGACATGTTGAAAGGAAAAAGAGTTCATACAAATGTACCAATGATATTTCAGTTTCTTAAATGTGGGTAAAATGGACCTTATCCTTGTTAATGACCTAATAAAATATCTTACAAAAATGATAGGCACCAAAAACATCCAATAAAAGGGAATACTAAACAACCACAACCATGTAAGTGTGTTCTAAATATGATGTGGAGTGAGGGAATCAAATCATCTACTAAAAAAATGAAATTTTTGTATTGATATCTTATTCAAAAAACTTATTTTTACCTAAAATGTTTTATAAGGATGTAAAATATCCACACTAAAGGATATATGTTCAATTACCAATCAAAACTTTTATCCCTAAATTATATAAATCAACTCTAAGAGATGTTTTTATGAATGTGTCTCTTATAAAATTATATTATACTTACTTTAATAAAATATAATGTGAAATTATGAATGTATTGGTTCTATTGACAATGGTAAATTATGTGACTTGGAAATCACATCTAAAATTACACATATGACCAGTTATTAACAAAAGGTCGTCTATAAACATCATTTGAAAAATTTACTCCCATTTTATTGGGGTATTGAGCACCAATGGTTAAAGAAAAACTCAACATTTTCTATATTTTTATTATGAGGTAAAATATGAGCTTACTAGTTAAGCCCATGATAGTTTGGATGAAACCTCATTGGAAATTAAATCTATATTCATCATATCCCTTAATATTTAAGAGACTAAGAATTAAAAATGTGAGGATTGGAATTTATTTAAGGGGGATAATTTAAATGACTAAATTTTCACCATATGTTATCCTTAAATAAAGATTATATTAATAGCATTTTGAACACGCATCACCGAACCCTGATAGACCAAAACTCATTTTATTAAATTTGACATTGAACATTGTATAAAAAATTTTAAATAATAAGGTAAAAATAGTTAAAAATAATAATGAAATAAAGGTCTGTTTTAATACTTTTTCTACAAGTTTTCCTAAGAATCTAGTAACATAATTTTTAAATGTATTGTATAAAATTTATATTTCCCAAGGTTGATATATTTATGATTAGAACTAATTTTATGTGAATATTTTATAATCCAAAAAACTATTTCCTATAAAAAAATTTTACAAAATTTTATGATATTATTTTAAAGTCAAATTTATAAATTTAAGAATGTGAATTTGTTATAATTAAATTCATTTTAGAATTTATCATAACAATATTAAATTAATATTATTTTTTCATACTTTTTTAAAAATATTTCTTTTAGATAAAGAGTGAAAATTTACATTTTCAAAAATAACATATATTTTATGACATTATTCATTTTTAAGTATGAAATGAAAATTCATGAAAAAAATTTCTAAGAAAAAAATATATTTTATAAGTGAATTTATAATTTTAAAAATGTTTATTTTCATTAAATAACCCATAAATTATATTTTAGAACTCACATTATATTCTAAAAAACAATAATTTTTAATACACTATACATTTAGTATTTTAAAAATTATTTTTATCACTTATTTAAAATTAAAATAATAACATGGATTTCAAATTTTTAATAATTACATACAAATTATGCGTCACTACACCCTCCCCCCAAAGTACACCTCCTGGACCACAAATGAAGAGGTATATATAATGGTGGCTGAATCCTGCATCCAATATGCCATGAGTAGGTGACTAACATCGAGGGTATAACATACACATAGATGGGAGGTAAAACCACTCAGAAAAATAAAGAATTAGAGATAAGATAACACCACCAAAAATCTATTGCTTATAAAAATAGTAAAGAGAGATTCCAAAACATGTATATAATGTAATAAAACTGAAAAAACTATTAAAAAGGAACCACTTATAGAAAAAAAAATCCACAACATCAACCTCGATGCCCAAACAGCTTTTGAAAAAAATCACAATCTAGTAATGTCCTTCCTAATCACCAGATGGATCCTTTAGACCTGAAAATAAATTTATATAAAAATACGGTGATCATAAAAACTATACATAATAGGATCCTCCCCAGTGCCTCTCCATAAAAAGATAATGAAATCATACTAAATCACAGTTAATAAATAAGTGAAACTTACATGTCAGATAATTAAGTATACTATGTTCCCATAAATACCATGGATCTCTCACAAAGTATCACATAAAAGTGATAATATAATTTCCACATTATATCAAATAAAGGTACCCCAATACCACTTTACCATTGGTTTTCTACTTTTCCCAAATCTCACATGTCTTGATCCGTCTCTCTCCAACAAATGATCTAACACCAAAGCACATAGGAAACTGTAACATATCATGTACCACATTTATCACATATTTTCATCATCTACATCCACTTCAACATATATTAACTGAATAATTTCCAAGAGCCGCCACAACCTGAACATATTATATTACACATCAATTCATCACAAACCATGCAAAAAATAACAATTATAATCCTTAGGATACTATATCCGAAAATTAATGTGTGTGAAAATAACCAAATAAATCACAATCCTCTACACACATATATGTGAAAGATAAGAACTATGCATACTAATATATAATACTACTATGATAAGAGAGCGAGGAAAGAGGGGTAGTCAACCATTCATTCCGTGACGACTTGAATATTATTGAAAACACCAGCAACCTTCCACTAGTGTTAGTTTCCATACCTACATGAGTGGGTTTTCATATGAAATCACACAAAATACATAAAGGAATATTACACACAACCTCCTAATAGGAAAATACACAACCTTAATCTCATTTAAAACTATCATCTATCAAACACATGTTTTACACTATTAGGGAATATATATCATATAAGGGTATAAATATTTCAAGTGACTTTTAAAAACTTTTATGATAAACATTTTATAATTACATTAATTATCAACCACATTCCACTCCTTCCCAAAATAATCCAATATCTTCTAAGGTTCTTCAAGAATTAACGTTATTTTAAAATTCTCTTTATCGTCTAACCCTACTAGTTTAATTATTAATCATTTCCATTAAATAATTCAAGGTACTTTAGGACCCATCCAATGAAACCATAAAGGGTTCATAACAATGAATCACTAGCTTCTATACGAAGTTGGTAAATGATGGTAGAAACTAGAAACACTACCATATGAACACTAAAAAATATTCAATAATAATAAATCATACTATATTTCAGCACACTAACTTCAAACCATTCTATTAGTTCTGATGTCATCCCTGACACCACTATGCTTATCACTATCTATCCTTCTATCATTGGAACCATATTAGTCAATAACCCCATAAATCATTATCCATTCTCACCAAACCATAATCCATACTAGGCTTACATCATCTCAAAAATCAAGGATGACAACACAAAGTAAACAAACAAGGTTGAATGTAAACAACAAGTTTTTTAATGTTAAATCTATTCCCTAGAACCAAGTAATCAAAACATCACATGAAAATAGGATCACGAAACCCCAAAAAATATCATTATCAAATGAATAATTTATTTCTGACATGAAGTAATTGATTAATTTAACAGAGGTCACAATAACTTGTATCTTAAGGTATCAATTACTAGTAACTAGTACATTATTGAGAAATACTTCAAGAATAACATCCATTCCATCAAATTATATGGAAGAATGATCATGATTAAACATGCCTCTTTATTATTTATAATTAAATTATTTAAATTATTTGTCCATTTTCTATACATAAAAAACATACTAAACCCTATAATAAAAAATATATCACACTACTAATGAAATAAAGAAAAAAACTATCAACACAACATAAAAATATGTGATTTCTATAACAAAAAAAAATATTTTTGTATTTCTGGGTTAAACATCATTAAGGGTAATCAAAACATTATTTTCAATTAGTTAGGCATGATAAATTTATTATTTCACATAAAAATAAGTAGAATGAATGAATATAAAACCCCAAATATTTCAACATTCTTTAAATAAAAATATTATAATTAGAACAGTCCTCTGATAACCTCTCCCATAAGGAATCGACAGTAAAAAATAGATTTCACACCATGAACACACTGATAAACATCAAAATAAATACATGATAATTAATTATATAAATTTCCATATCATATAAGGGTATCACGAGAGAAATAAGATAAAATATGTAAAAATTTAAAAGAGAAAGTGAGGAAAATAACCTTGGATAATTGCATATTCATCTCTAGAACAAGGGGGTGAATCTTCTCAAAGGGTGATTTAAAATCCATTGAAAATATCTCTTCGGAATCAAGGGTTCTGGAAGAAATGTTGGGAGAAAGAAATTTTAGTTTGGGAATTAATAGGAAAATTGTAATTTAGAAGTCCACAACACAACACCCTACACTACAGTGTAATGATGCTAACACCTGATAAAACTACGACGTAAAGAAAGAGATTGTGCCACATGATTATTGGAAAAATATGAATCTAAGAAACCTGGGTTATTCCATGGAATAGATCCTATAATTTAGGAAGAGGACCATGATGCAACATAAAACACCATGCCCTAAAATTATAATCATTAACATGGAGGAAAATTTATAACTCATCTCTATGATGCAGAGACCATAAAAAATGTTAAACCATTTAGACTTACCTCCCATCATTCCTTTCCTAAACCTACCCCATAGAATAAATGTGTATTTATATTCGATGAAATATCTAAACCTCCCACTTCATCTTGAACACCACAATACTTAATCCACATCATTTCCTCAAGGACTCCACAATGTAGCAGAAGCCTCCACACGGTAGCCTCCTATAAATTATAATGTTTATCTTAAATTCCCTTCTATCTTCCTCTATGAATCCCATAAAAATATCCAAAACCTAAAACACATAAATGTATGAGATATAAGGATCTAAGACCATCAATAAAACAACTATAATAAAATTCCCAACCCCTAGAATTTAAAAGGTAACCCTAGATATATGGAAAAGTAAAGGGTTCTCCCAAACAACCAAACCCTTAAATACCTCTCAAGAATATTTCCATCATAAAATCACAACCACCTTTCTTAGAGGATCACGGAAAATAACTATGAGACACACTCCCAAGGGAGATACTTCTAAAACAGATGTAGTGATAGAACCATGGAATCCATAATGAGAGAACTAGATTATAAACTAGACAAAGTTCAACATGAAAAAATATTACCAAATAATAAATATGTATCAAACAACTAAAGATAATAATTGTGTATTTGTGAATCATTTTCCGAGGTGATCTCTTCCATGCCATCGTCACACAAAATGATACACATTAATAGAAATGTAACACCTTCTCCTCATGGAATTGGATCTCTACAAGTGCCTCCATAAAGGTCATAACATCATCAAAATTGATCTCATCCTATCGTATGATGTTAGAATAATTATGAATATAGTGGTGAATAAGCAACACATTAAATACATCACAAATCCAACTCATCTATATGAGTGGTTATATCTGATATGTGACTTCTACATCATGAACAAACATCTCCAAAGCGACAAAAAACGTGGGATAAATATTAATATCAGGAAAAAACTATATTACTCATGAGGATGAGTCATCTTTAAGTACACATGATCTAAAACATCAAACTCCAAAGATATACTCATTTATTTAACACATTAATTTCTAAGATCCCACATTACCTTCATCTGTGTGTGAATCAATTGATCCATCTCTATCATTCTCTTCACTCGTTACGGCCTGAGAATTTCAAACTCTTCAACCCCGGTCCAACACAATATATAATAATGTGGTCATCCATACAAAACATAAAATGGTTCCTAACTAATGGAGTGATAATATTATCTATAAAAAAATATTCCAAATGAATGTTTCTTAACCACAAACCACTAAAATCTAGGCCACATGGGTGTAACATGCCCTCAACTGTTTGGTTGGTTTACTACATCTACCAATATATCAATTTATGAGAGGCAGTGATAAGTGAAAAATGAGATTACAAATCATGTTGAAGAACCCTCCACACCTTAGAGGTGAAATAAGGATCATGATAGAAAATGATCAACCTTGGGATTCCATTAATCCCCCCACCTCCTCTGGATACCGCCTCAACAAGCCATCCAATTCCTCTACATCTTAATCTCTATGAAATGAGGTAATTTTTTCAAACAATACACTATAAGCCATAAAACATCATAGGCTCTATAATATTTAGTTAAAATAGTGATGAAGTCTATCTAAATTTCATTCAACTTAGAAAGAGGGATATCAAGAAGCTAGATAAGACCACTGGGAACAAGATGTTTGGCCTTCACTGTTTGATAGATTAAACGTTGGGACACGAATCCTGTAAATGAATTCCTCAACCTAGGCCACCAAAATTGACCTCCAACAGAATGTTATATATATTTTTAATTATAGGATGTATAGATATTGGTGACCTAGGGAACTCATATAGAACCAACTCAAGAAATAATAAATGAATAAAACTTCTCCACTAAAATATACCTAGTGTTGACCATCCTTAGCATATCCATCATGGGAATAATCATAGACAACTCTATAATACTAATATTCGACCTCAGAATCCACTATTTGGGATTCCTCCACCTTCTGTAGTAGAGATAACTACCCAGTCATCTAAAAAGGCCTCATTTACCACCAAATTGTTAGGTTGGATTATTAAAAACACAAAATAGGGGGGGGGGGGGTGGGTAAATTGATTCTTTTTGATAATCTGAGATATATGGTCACTTTTAGTATTTTTCTATTTATGAAGATATGAAGTATTTTATTCAATAAGTATTTTGAGTAGTAGATAAATAGTAAATATGAACATAATAATTTTTATAGTGTTTCATGGCACGATGATCCCCTAGTCCACTCTACAAATATTATTCTGAGAAGCTCATACACACACATAACTGAGTTTGAGTAGTTAAAAATCTAATAAATCAAATGAGTATGATTTGATTGAATAAATACAGTCCTATTAACAGTTACAGTGAGAACTGAAAAATATGTATATCCTCCTCCAATTGTAAAATTCTTTAAGAAACAATAGATTTTAAGAGACACTGGTTAAAAATGTTATTCAATAAGAATAACAATAAACAAACAACAATAATAGTTGATCAGAAACATAAGCAACACAGGATTTAAACATGAATGTATCCAAAGTGTTTCTTTATCATAAAAATAGATTTGATTGATATTTTGGATTTTTTAAATGTTCTATTTTCAATAATTCAATTAACACATGATATGATATATAAGGAGAAAATAATAATTCTATTTATAAATAAAAATGTGGATTTCTTTAGTTGAGTTGATAAAAAAATATCACCTCACAAATTGATATAATTTAAATTTAAATCATTCAAGAGAGTTTCAACTTCCCTTTAAAACAGGATCAACATAATAATGTGAATATGATCCCATGAAATGATCAAAAAATATCTTTAAAACAATATTTACTTTCCTCGAGACCACTAAAGAAATCCTAGAAAATTTATTTGAATTAAAAACTCCATTGTTGAATAGTCAAACCTATGGTTCCTTTATGTAAAAATAAAATCCAATAGTGGGGTTTAAAACATATGGTTGTTTACAAACAATGGGTTGATGAAGCATACCTTCTATATCTCAAATGTAGGGTTCCTTCCAAACGTAGGGTTGATGATTCATACTTTTACAAAAACGTTTGGTATATGATCCATTATTCTTGTTCCTTATGTAGTGTGTCCAAAGCACACATTACAATTAAAAATTTAGGGTATGAAAAATGTTTCTAGAATAATTTCAAACACATTCAAAATAGGGAAAAAATATTTTATCATATGAATGAGATAAACTTCTTAAAAATTTTATTCCTAAAAAATACATTAAGTTTCTTTATTAGTAAGACAAACATGGGTATTTGTGAGGATCAAAATCGATAGGACCCATAGAGTATTTTGTAGAAAATACATTCCCACCAATCTCCCCCTTTTTATGATAAAAAACCCATAATAGAACTTATAAAAAATATAGGAAATGCAAACAAAAATCATGTAAATATACTATACAAAAACTATATCTGATATTTATTGATGATTTATACGGAAATAATTTAAAATTTAATTATAATAAAAATTATGTAACAATTTTTATGTTAATAATAAATTAAGAATTTTATGTTTACACAATTTTCACATTTTTGGGATAAAAAATAAATTAGTTGAAAACAGATTAAAACACATTCAATGTAGTAGTGAACTATGAATTAATGTTATGATATTTTCAAAAATGAATGATATTTGTTATGTTTGTGTAAGTGAACATAAATAATAATAGTCAATAAATATCATAAAAAAAATTTGAGTAAAATATGTGAATGATTACAAGAATCATTTTTCATATGATTATTCAAAAATTAAAAATGGATGAATGTTCAGGGGTAGTTTAGAACAGGTTTCAGACTCTTGTGATGCACAAATAGACTGAAAAACATCCTTCAAGTCTTTCATATGTCATCTTAAATAGTCGTTAAGGTTTTCATACAACTATCACTTCAAAATATTTGAATCTTGACCAACCTTTAGTTTTTAAACTAAAATCACATTAAATAACTCATGAATAGTTTCTTCTAACTAAAATAACTAAGAGTGAATTTCACTTAACTGATTGAGGGGATTTATTATATCAGGCCCTCATGAAGTTAATTTTTCAATTATATCTCTCTAGTTGTCCAAGAAAACATTTAATGGTTCTCTATCACACTGAAGGGAAGGAATATGGTCATTTAAAATTTATATTACTGTAGTTATTTCTTCATAACATATGACTAAATATAGAGAATATTGTGGTACAGTTATAGATTATCTACACTGGTTATCACTAAATTTTTTAGATTCAAACTGGTTCCCTAAATACCTTTTCAAACCAACGAAATATTTCTTTGAAACAAATTCTTCTCATAACATTCCAAACTGATATGTTATTTCCCTTTAAAGTGCATCAAAATCCCTTCTCAAAAGTAAACATTTTCTAAGATTGTTCAGTTGGGCCTAAACTGATTCAAATATCTCTATGGGAATAGTTGTAAATATTAAATCCTTAAAATATTTCTTTTTACCCTCCATCTCATTTTTTAGATTTGAGTGTTCCTCCATATCTTATTAATTTTGATTGAAACTCTTCAATTTTATTATTTAAAGAATTGGAATATTCGTCTTATTTAACATCAGATGGTTTTCCTATAGCATCCATAGCCAAGTAATTACCTTTATCATTCTCACCATATTAGGAATACGCAATATCAAGAACCTTTGTATTATTAATAGGTTCATAAATTTCATTATCCAAAGAATCAACAATAATAGAAATTTATTTATTCACTACTATCCTAGTTTTTTTAGCTACTATTTGTTGTTCTTGTTCATCTCCTTGAGCATTCCACTAAACTTGTTTTTTAGAATGATATCTTTGATTCTGATATTCATTATGAGCTGATTTCTCTTGATTTTTATCTTGAAATTTAGAAAGAGACTCTAGAAATTAATTTTTATCTTAACTTTTATAAATTTCCACTTTCTCTTGGATTTCTAGTAGAATCATATGTTGTTGTTCCACTAGAGTGACGAAAACTACTACAAATAGTTGTGGGTGAGCATATCCAGTTGTAAAATCTGTAACTTCTAGTTTCTCAACTGTTGTAGCATACTCCACAGTTTCATCCCTTTTCCTAGGCTAGGTAACCAGAGCCTTATTATTTTCCTAATCTAAATTTTCTTCAAGAGATTATTAAACAACTCATGCAATATGTTGATTAGATGCACTATTACTAATTCAATGCCAATTTTTTTTGAATTAAATCCTATGTTCATGATTCTACAACTTTTCTATCATGAAAAAAATGCACCGACAAATCCCAAATTTCCATACCCCCTGAGTAATAGGACTATATTCTTGTTTTCATTATACACCAACATGCAACAATTTTCCTCTAACTATACTCTTGAAGAAACCAATATTCCTCAATGTTCCAACATCAAAAAAGTTAATGTGATGAAACTTATTGTGTACCTATAAGTCTCGAATCCTTTTTCATTTATACAATGGAATAGAAACAATCCTTCCATATAGACAAAAGGATATCCTTTACTTATCCTAAAAATATTGACACATATACCAGATCATATATCTTGAGAAATTAAGGTTAATTTATCTCATCATGAAAAACATAAGATAAATATATGGATAAATAATATTTTCTAGTTTATAAATTCATGGATTTATTTATAACTGAATAGACATGAACAACACCTTTTAGTCATCCTCAATATCATTTTGAAACATTTTTTGAATCTGGGTTAAAATGAATAGGAAATATATAATATCCATAGATTTTTTTTTCTTGATTTCTGATTGATCAAAAATCAGAATGAAAAACCCCCTCATGGTGACATGAAAATATAATCTCAATTTATATAGATGATATAAAAAAATCCCTGTCATTTACCTTTTATTATGAAATCATCTT
The DNA here is from genome assembly GCA_963277665.1 of Viscum album. NCBI lineage: Eukaryota > Viridiplantae > Streptophyta > Magnoliopsida > Santalales > Viscaceae > Viscum > Viscum album. The sequence continues at coordinate 317,789,584 of OY728140.1, forward strand.
CTAAGTCCCCAATGATGAATTAATGATTTATGTAAAACTCCACTACTTTTATGTTAAATACCAATGGGATAGTTTCATAATTAAAAAATTCTAATACATAAAAGGGTATATTTTGACACAAAATCAAATTCATTTGATTCATCCATTCAAAATATATTCCCTTTTCATGATGAAATTTTATTTAGATGATGCATTGATGCTTCAATTCGCTCAGTTCACCTTCTTCTGTGGTCTTGATTATTATCATTTCTACGAATACGAAGGTTTAGTCATAATATTATTGGTCTTTAGAGGGAATACGAATGGAATATAAGTCAAGTGGTTTTGAATATAGAGGATAAGAGTGAAATAGAGAGTGGGGGTTTTTTAACGGTTTTGGTCGTGCTGATTCTGGTCTCTTTAACCATTTACTTATTGTAATCATTATTTAATTTTTGAAAATATGTACTTTTCTAGAATAAAATAATAAATCATTGGTTAATGGAATATGTAAATAAATGAATAATAAACAAATAAAAATAATTAATACATTTAATAAAAAATTAATTATATATTTATTTATTTATTTAATTCAAATTGAATATTCCTCACCCTCCCTTAATAAAATAAAAACTAGAAGTGGGATGTGGTTTAGTAAAAATATCAATAAGTTTATATTTTGTATATAGATATTATAATGATATATCCTTTCTAGGAACATGATCTCTTAGAAAATTATCTCTTACAGCAATAAGATTGGTTCATGAATAACTTACATGATTTTTTGAAATATTTATACACTATTATTGTAAAATAGAATAGGTATATTATTGAAATTATGTCCAAATTACAGTAAGGTTTTTTTCATCCTCAAAACTTATCGACAAAAACTACTAGATAGTATATATTTTTTCTCACATGTTGAGAGAGTAACTGAATTTTGTTTCGTATTCGACAATGAAAATAATGATTTCCTAAAAAGTGACAGGTTCATGATGTGCATTTTCTATCTAGTCAAAATCCTCCAAAATATTCATTTGAATATGAAATTAAATTTAAATTAGAAATTTTTGGATAATGTAGAGATTTAAAATAGTTCCTTTTGAAATTCGAAAATTCTTTTAACCAAATTAAGATGAGATTATTTTGGTTTTGATTGAAATCTAGCACATAGACATATATAAAACATTGTGTCTGGTCATCTAGCAGTATGATACAGTAAACCATAAACCATAACTCATTTTATGTTTATTTCAACTAGTTTTTTAGTATCATCCAAATCATCTTTTACATCAGTACACATGGGATTTGTCTATGTATTAATAATTTCAAGTCTAATCTTTTTTAATAATTCAATAATATACTTAATTTGATATAAAACATTTCCCTAATACTTTTGGAATATTTGAAATCGAACAATGAAATTTGGTTCTCCCATTATACTAATTTAAAATTATTTAATCATATAATGAGAAAAATAATTAAAACACTTTTTATTTTTTGAACCAAAAAATAAAATCATCTATATGAATTTGTACTACTAATATATTAGAAGAAACAATTTTGTTAAAAAGAAAAGGATATTATAAACCTATAGAAAATCTATTTTCCAATTAAAAGGAGTTTATTGATTCATAAAAAGCACTATGTTCTTGTTTAAATCCATAAAGAGATTTATTATGTTTGAAATCTGAATTTTTAAGATAGGTATTTTTAAAACCTTGTTGTTTTTTAATATAAACTCCCTCCATTAAATATCCATTTCAAAAAATTTATTTTACACCTATCTGATATAATTTAAAATCCATATGAGATACATAAGATGGATGGATTCTTACTACTTCTAATATACAAACATGGTAAAATTATACATCATAATAAATTCCTTCATCATAGTTATATCCTTGGGATTCTAATATAACATTATTTCCATTAATTATCCCTTGACCATCATCTTGATTTCTAAAAACCCATTTGGTTCCATTTTTATTATAATTAGATGGTCTATCAACTAATTCCCACACCTTATTTCTACTTAATTGATTAAGTTACACATGCATAGAAATAAGAAAATTATCATCTTCTCAGAATTATTTTATATTTCTAGGTTCTAATTGTGAGAGGAAGGATAGAAATTCAACTAGTTTTCCATTATTTATTCTATTTCCCACTTTGATATCTTGATATCCTATTATAGTTTTTAAAGTGTTATCCTTTAAGGTTATTCCATGTTTAGATAATAAACATTTAGGTTCATCTACATCATGTTCTTCTTGACTAGAATAAATTTTATTTGTTTTATTTTAAAAATCATTATCAGTTATTTGAAGCTTCACGTTGTCTAAAGATTCAACAATTTTATCAGTTTGATCTTTCCTTTTATCAAAATGATCAACTTCATTAAACTGCAAATGAAAATATTCTTCAATAGTACTTGAATTTGATTTGTATACTATATAAGCTTTCTAGGTAGAATAATATCCTAAAAATATTCCATTATTAGCCTTCAGATCCAATTTACCATGTTTCACCTTAGTATTCAAGATATATACCCTCATCTAATCAATTTATAGTATATAAATTTAGGATTTATATTATTAAAAATATCATAAGGTGTGTTTTAAATAAGGGGTCATATTAAATCTCTATTCGTGATATAAAAAGATAAACTTATAGATTCTACCCAAAAATTGTTCAGAAGACAATATTAATTTATCATAGTTTCTTCCATTTAATGAACAATTCTATTACTTCTTTCTAAAATTCCATTTTATTGAGGTGTTCTTGGTGAAAATAATTAATTTCTAATACCTTTTTCTGAGTGAAAAGAATTGAACTCTTGATTCTTGAATTCTCCAAAGTGATCACTTCTTAGTGAAATTTTCTTAATGCCTTTTCATTTTGAACAATTTTACAAACGATTTCAAAAATAGGTAAAACAACACATTTAACATATTGGAAATAAACTGATGTAAAACATGAAAAATAATAAACTAATAAATAAAAATATAATCTTCTAGCCAAAATTAATACCCTTTATGGTCCAATCAAATACATGTGGATAGTTCTAATAGTTTAGAAGTATAAATTTTGTTACTTTATTTGAAAGATGATTTGTGTTGTTTTCCAACTTGGAATGGCTCACAGAATCTATCAGTATCAAATTTAAGACTAGGTATATCAGAAAATAAGTGTTTCTTAGAAAATGTATATAAAGTAAATAAATTACAATGTCCATACATTATATTCTAGAACAATGAGTTATTTGTATCAGTAGTAAAACAATTCACCTTTTTTTAACCAAAGTAATCAAGATCTAAGCTATGATCATTTCCTCATCTTGGTGCTCGAAATTTAAACAGTTTACATTTAATGGATGTTCATTAATTTCTAGAGAAATCAACATAAAAAATATCACCACACAGTTTAGAAATAATTATTAGGTTCTAATATATCCTTTTAACATATAACAATTTGTTTATTGAAATGGAATTAGGATCTCCAACTCATCCAAATCCAACAGTCTTTCATTTAGAATTGTCTCGAAAGGTTAATAGCCCTCTATCCCTTTTTGCTAATGTGTGGTAGTTGGAAGAGTCTCCACTCATATGACATGAGAATAAATTATCCAAATACATTAAAAAAATTTCATTCTTATGTATTATTTTCATTTAATTGTAGTAAACGATAGTTTTTTTAGTACCCACATTTTATTCGGTCCTGCTATGTCAACAAGAAAATATTTGGGTAACCAGACATGTCTAATTTTTCTAAAATGTACACTACATACTTCATAATTTTTTTGGAAATAAAATCCTTTTTAATTCAAATAATATGATGATTTATTAAAAAATTGTTATTATAATAATGCCCTATAATTCCATAGTAGAAACATGTACCATTTTTTGAGCCAGGTATGAAATAATTTATAAATAACTTTGATTTTACTCTATTACTTCATTTTACAAATTTTTCATTCTTAATGAAATTATTTACATGAAAATAATTTAATGTTTTCCCCTTTTAGTTAATATATAAGAATCAGTTTCGAATGAATCTAATTTATTTTTTAATTATTTTATTTTATTTTCATGAAATGTACAATTTGACATATTTTTATTTAATTTATCTCTTAATTCATGATTTTGTTATTTCATGGAATCCTTTTCACCTAAAACCACATTGTGAATATTATTTAGATACTAGTTCTTTTTTAACTCATGATTCATATGTTTCTTCAAGAATGGATAATTAAGTAGGTATTTTCATATTAGAATGACTTTCCAAATCAAAAGAAAAATAATAATAATATTATACCTCATATTCTTCTTTATCCATAAAACATATTTTTTTATTTGAGATTTTTAACACCTTTTCGAATTTTAGATTTGGAAGTGCTTCTGGATTATTCAGGTACGCTCCATGAATATTTCATTTCATTCTTTACAGATTGATCATAACCAACTCTCGTATGATTTTTCTTTTCTTTCTTTCTCATATATCTCATTTCATATTTTAATTATGGAAAAGCTGGTCTAATATGTCCCATATTTTTACATTCATAGCATCAAAATTCTTTTTTCACCTTTTTATGTTTATTGAAGGTCTTCATAAAGCCTATATTTTTCATAGAAATTATAATAAATAATTGAGATATCTAAGCCAGTTCTATTTCAGATTCTGATCACTCTAAATCATTTGATATTTCTACATATTCTTTTTATTTCTTTTCATGATTCTTTGATGTAACTCTAAGGGCAGTATATTTCATTTTTTTAATTTGTGATATTATTCTTCAACTGGAATTTATACTTCTTAAATCATCAACCTACCAATAGATTATTTCAATATCATGAGTTTGAATTGAAATTATTGTCTTATTGCAGTAGATATTCCTTTCCATTTAGAAGTTAGTACTCTATGTACTTTTATTTCCTGATCTTGTTGTGAAATTACAGTTCCAATGGAAGCAACACCATTGAATATCTATATAAATCTCCTATTCATCTGTGTGATTATTTCCCCATCATACATTTTAAAACATGTAAAATTCAATCTCTGAAGTATTGTACCTTAGATTTTTGACATTCTCAGTTCCTTCATATGCAATAATAATAGGTTTCCATATTTCATAGGAAATACCACATTGAGATGATTAATTGAATTCATCTGGACCAAGTCCATATAGAATAACATTCAAATATTAATTTCATATTCATATTCCTTGGTGGAATCCCATATTTATAAGTTTTCATGGATTATATATTGAGATATAATCTTCAAGTATACTTTATATCAAATATTCATCCGATAGATAATCATTTTACCTTCCTAGAATACATATTTATCACAATTGATGTAAAGATATTGGACCACTAACATACCTTCTTTTAGATCTGTCATTGAAAACATTCCTTGTATAGACCTTATGCTTCGATCTTACAATATATCATATGAATTCTTCAAAAAAAACTCATACGATACCAATTGTGAGGTCAGAATAATTCAAAGATACACAAGAGGGGATTGTTTCATTTTTATAATATTATACATATTCTGAGATTTAGCCTTCTTTTTAATTTATGAAGGTACACAATATTCTCTTCTATAAGTAGTTTTAGGAGAAGATAAATAGTAAAGAAGAACACATCAATTTTTATAGTGGTTTGAGGCTTAATGATACACTAGTCCACTCCACCAACTCTTTCTCTAAGAGCTTGGTGATTTTCAATAGAAAGTTCCTCTTATCACAATTCCTTAACAACTATGTACAAGAAGATGAATCCTTTCCAATAAGGCTGTTACATAGGATTCTATTTTATTTATAGGGAACCCGAAATCCACAGCTTAGTTTTAGAAGATGATACTCCTCCACAACATAGTCCGAGAATCCAAAACTCTAATAAATCAAAAGAACTTGATTTGATTTAATAAAAATAGTCTTGTTCACAGTTACACAGGAATACAAAAAAATATTCATCTTATCCTTCAAAGATAAAATTATTTATGAGATATTATCTTTAAGGAGTTCCCAATTGAAAATTATATTCAATAAAAATTATAACACACAAATAGTAGAAAAAATTGATCATCAACTTAAACAACACAATAATGAAACATTTATGTATCCAAAGTGTACCATCTTATAAATAAGAGATTCATTTGATCTTTTTTATTTTAAATTTTTTCTACATTAAAAAATATGTTTCACACACAATATTATATAGAAGGTGAAAATACTCTTTCTATTTATAAATAAAACTTGTATTTATATCGGTTGAGAAGATCCAAAAAAATTTCATGAAAATTCATCATAATTAGAATTTAAATCATTAAACAGTGTCATAACTTACCTTAACAACAGTAATGGTAAATTCTATTGAATATGATGCTTTTAATTTGTCGTAAATCAGATTTAAATTGATATTTTTGTCCATCAAGACCATTCGATAAAACATGAAAAAATATATTTGAATTAAAATCGCTATCATAGAATAGTGAATGGTAGGCTTCATTCATGTAGTGACAAGATCGAAATGTAGGGTAGAAAACATATGGTTATTTACTAATTTGTGGTTGATGAACCATACATTCCATTACTCAAACATAGGGTTCCTTCCAAACAGAGGGTTAAATATCTATAATTTTACAACATCATAGGGTACATTATTGTTACGTGTTATTTTAAAAATAGGTTTTCCAAACCATATGTTGCGCCTAAAAATATAAGGTATGAATAGTATTTTCAGAATACATTCAAACACATTCAGAATACATAAAAATATATTTTATCATGTGCATAAGATAAACTTCTCAAGAATTATATTTCATAAAAATACTTAAATTATCATTACTAGTAAAACGAACAAGGTTATTTTTTAGAATAGAAATCATGAGGATTCATGTAGTAGTTTTGAGACAATACATGCCCAACATAACTTCTCCAATATCAATATTCGTCATGGAGAGTTCCTTTATCAGTCTCCACGAATCTATAGACTCATTCATGGTATCACCATGTAACTTCCTACTAAGTGTATTAGCTAAAAAATTAGCATTTATCAGATTATAAGAAATAGATATGTCATAGTCCTACTTTAAATGCATCCAACTTCATTTTTTAATGTTCAGGTCATGATAAAAGATGATATACATTAGTCTATTTTGATATGTGAAAATGAAAAATCATTCCCCAAAAAGATAGTGTCACAAAAACATCAAGGAAAACACAACCTCTGATAAATTGAGATCATGATTGATATAGTTACATTAATGAGTTTGTAACTAATACTAAACATAAGAAACATTCACTCACTACTTAATCAAGAAATTTCACAGTACAAGATGTGAAACATCATAAAATATCTCAAACTGAACTCCCTCATATGGGAAATTAAGATACGGGGTACTGAACAACTTATCATTTAGATACATAAAAGTATTCCGACATTAGTCATTTCACAAAAATTCCTGATCGTTTATATTCAACGCTATTATAGGACTCACAATTAGAGATAATCTAGGTATGAACCTTTTATAGTATCCTGTAATACAGAGGAAACACTACACCTATACAATAGCCTTAGGATCTTCCTAAGAAACAGCCCCCTCAATCTTCGAATTATCCATAACTACTCTATGATGGGATAAATATTACCCACAAATTGATCTTCATAATCATAAAACATTCACTAAATGGCTTCCTAAATAGCTGATGAATACAAAAAACTCCTAAAAATTCCTGCATATACCCTTTGTTCTCCTCCTCATACAAAAATTACATAAGGATGTGATCGATGTAAATCACTATGTACTGATTAAAAAATTCCCAAAAAATTACATTCATATGGATCATAATAATAGATAGTGAATTTTTCACACGGAGTGAAATCACAAAAATCACATAATTCCCATAATGACATGAGAATGTAGTCTTCTGAATATCCCCATACTTTATACACATCTGATGATACCATGATCATAAATGGATATTTAACAACCAAATAGAGACTTTCACCTGATGAAAAAATTATCAATCCATAGAAGAGGATTGATATTATTTATTATCACCTGAATCATGCAATTATAATTGATATAAAGGCATAGGCCACCACCGGGCTTCTTTATGAACAAAACTAGTTCTCCCCAACGTGATATAGTTGGTTAAATAAAAACTCACTATAAGAGGAGATAAATATGAATCCCTAGATCCTAAATATATAAGATATTTATTCTATACACATACATAGAGATCGTAGAAACACCTGACTATAGCTCAATTCGAAAATCTATTTCCCATTGTGGGGTTAGTGAAAAAACCTCATTTAGAAAGATATCAGAGAACCTTTCCACAACCTTAGGAAATACATCTATATGAAACTATAAAGAATTCAGTACTAACTTAGTCATTAAGGGATATAAGGGTGTAACATAGATATGAAGCATCTCATGGTCTTGTTTACTAAAGAGTATGATAGATTATCCTTCAGTATCATTAAACACAATCCACCTCCTACTGAAAACCATGATATATTGCACTAAATTAAACCAATCCATGCTAAGGATGATATGGTATGGCTATATCCAATAAAATAAGAAGTATCCCCAAGATTAGTTCTACCATATAATTGGATAATAGAATCTACATACATCATATATAAGATTGACCTCCAACTAGAGTAGTTAATGCCAAGGGAACTAGAAGTCTCTCCACATCAAGTCACATAACATGTACCAGGGAAGGTGATATAAAAGAGTGTGGAATTCTAATTAAACAAGGTATACACCAAAGTATAAAACAATAAAATTCTATTTCTTTTTGAATCTCGTTGTTTTGTTACAATAATGATCATAAAAACTATAATTTTTTTCTAACGGTTTCATTGACCGAATCTCAGTTATGAATTTTTTGAATCCAATCCATGTTTTTAAAGAACTAGGTGATAGAATAATGATGATCATTAGTAATTCAAATGAATTATTATAATATGTATTGAAGTATTAAAAGAATCATTAAATCCATGGTATGAAGATCAATTATCCATATAATACCTTTCAATTAACCTCAAGGGCCAAGGTGCTATTCTCCAACTTATAGGTAGCACCAGCTTGCCGTTGGAATGGAAAAAATAGTATTCATCCTCCAAAATTCCATTGACCAACTAGTATAGGTGCACTATCTAACTAATGAGGAATTTATATTAGGATATTTCTACTAGGTAAGCCACCATCTATACGATGGAGGGTACCGGGTATCCAGTATTGTCAATCCAAACTCTTTGAGAACACATTCAATGCATTCAAAATCTCCATTAAGGATATTAGCTACAACTTTAATGCACATAAAAGATTCAATAATATTTCCATACCTCATGAATAGTATAAAATAAAACCTAATGTAGCTTGGAAACTTCAATTGATCATCTAAACTATCTCCACTTAAATCAAAACTCCAAATATCCATCTTTCTCCAATCGAACCCCTCAAAATTCATTTTTCTTTTCTAAATCTCAAAGGCTCTTTCCTTTTTTTCCTCTATATTACTATAACCTTTTCCTATTCATCTATAGATATACAAAACGATAATTTTAATATATTTTCACCAAGAAATAGATCTCTTATTATATAACCTTATTTTATTGGTTCTCAGATTTCTGTTAAAACTATGGAAATTTTGTTTCTTTGGTCTCCATTAAAACCATGTAATGTTTGGTTCTTAGATATTTTTTAAAAACAACAGACATTACTTATTTTTTTTTTTAAAAATGGATGATATTAATATTTCACATCATTATAAAAGAAGTGTGGAGAAATAGGTGCACCTAATGTGATATTGTGAACTCTTTATAAAATTGTGTCATCTTTTTTATTTAGATTATCACTTTTAATCTTTTAACATAAATTAACATACTTTTTATAAGTTTGGTTCAATAACATAAATGATTAACTTACTTTATATTACCTTTATAAATCAAATATAATTTATAAACTATATATCAATTGATTTTTTTCTATATTATTTCATAACTGTTTCAATTATGAATTATCCTTTTAATTTCACTTTAATTTTAAAAAGGGAAATTAAACCCTACTCTTTCCATATTCTACAAAAAATAATTAATATTAAAGGAGTTATTTGTATTTTTATTAAAATTTTCTCTTTTTAAAAATTTATTATTTTCAAAAGAGATATCAAATATTAATTTATTTCAAGGCTTGTTCTGTTTATTATAGATTCTAATTAATAACTATGTGCTTCTATTTTTTGTGGAACTTATTATTCTAATGGGAATTATTTAATGTCATGTTTTCTTTGCATCATTATTTTCTCTACATGAAAAATGGTAATACATGGGTGTGTTCAAATTAAAGAATCTGAAGAAAAGTAGACTCCCAAATATGTAAATAACTTTGAGCCTAATAGAGAAGATATTAATGGTTTACATTATAGTTTTTATTGTAATCAATTTAATTATGTATCTTCCAGTAAAATGTCTCATGAAATATGTAAATTACTTGATGTACCCCATGTATGAACTAATAATGAAAATAAAACTACATGGGATATGTATCATCAATATTTTAAAAGTTTTTTTATTCATCCAAATGAATCTATTGCTAGCAGGTTCACAGTATTCCCTAAAATATTCAATGGTAGAAAATCTATTGATGATAAGTTTTCTATAAAAATTCTCATGGAGAATATCCTATGTGTTTCACCTGGTTAGTGGGATCCTAATGTAATTATGATACAATAATCCAAGATCATGATGATTATGGTGGTTGAATAATTAACCATATATCTGATGAAATATGAGAACCCAGTGAAACACAAAAAAAATTAAAGAAGTAATGGAAGCCCAAGAAATTAAGAAGAACTTAGTTTTTAATGGAATTAAACATAACGATTATTTCAAAAGTTACATAAATGATGAAAGTGATCATGAAAAACAAATAAAATAGGTGAAATAAATTATAAAGTGGAAAGAATCATCGTGACAGGACAAAATGTAAGATCATATTAAAGCATCCATTGTGACTTAATACATATTAAACAAAAAGTTTCATAATAGAAAGAATTTATAAATCTACAAAAAGATGTTAAAAGAATAAAATAAATGAAATAAAACTAATTTTTTTATATTTAGTGACAGTGAGAAATCAACCTCCTCTTTTATTTTATTTCCTAAATGACTCATGGAACATCTTTTGGAATATAATAAGTAATTTTCTCCAATGTATCACTCTACTTTTCAATCATCTTCTTCTTTCTCTTCCTCTTCTTCAAGTTCCTCAAGCTATGAAGACCAAAATACACTAATGATAATCTCAAAAATGGTTTTCATTAACTATTTTATTTATATAATGATATTTAAAATAAATATAAACAATTTCTTAATGAGAAAAATTAGTTTTCCAAGGAAAATGATATTATTTCAAAAGAGAATGGTGAATTTGTTTCAAAATTAAAAAATCAACCTCATGTTGGCTTGTTCAAATCCAAAAATCAAGGATCTCAAAGGATATATTTCTAAATTCACACAAGGTGAAAAAATAGTATCATGATCCTTGCTTATTAATGTATTAAAATAAATAATGATGGTTTTGTTTTTTTAAATAATAATGCAATCCATTCAAATAATACCACATTTCTAAAAACTATTTCTGAAAATAAATTTTCAAAATATTGTCACATATTTGTTCATTTAATAAATGAGTCTTATTATAATATGAATGATATGAAATATATAATTATATCCATATTTCCTCTAATCATAATTAGATATTTAAACAAGTTCGTGTCCCCTAATTCTTGTTAACTAATCTACATTGACCAAAAATTGATTCATCTCATGAATATTTATTCTCTTACTCTACCAGACCCAAAATATAAGTTCTAAAAGATAAATTATTTTGGATTCTCAATAGGTATTTTATATTTAACCTCACTATGTTTTCATATGGTGGATTTTAAATATATGAAAAAATTTATGGAGTTGAATGCATTGAAAAATCTCAGAAGTATCTTATTTTTATATTCTTTATTTGTTTTATATGGGGTGTTGTCTAAATGATATTTTCTCCCTTTAACCATAATATAAATATAAACTATATCTAAATTGTTTTCTAAAATAATGTTATAAATATTTAACTCATGTTAATATATTTTTTATTCCTTTTCGCTCTTTTATAATTCATTTAATATATGTTTACATATTATAAGAACTCTCATTTTAAAAAATTTCTATTTTTGAAGGAGTTTTTATGTTAATGTCTTGTTATTGTCCTGTCTTGATCATGATCCTAATTTTTATTATTTATATGAAATCACTAGTATAATTATTATTATATCTTTTATGTGTAATTATGAAATTATGAAAATCTCCCTTATTTATCGGACTTAATTCTCTATAAAGTAGAGTTATATAATGTTACTAACGTCATTTAAAGGTTTTTTATGACATTAACCTTTTTTCTATTAAATTATCTTATATCACTAACCCTCATTCTTTGTAAGTTTATTTTCATTAACCTCAAATGTGGAGAAGATTATATGAATGAAAAAATGTAAATGATTATTTTAATTTTAAAAGAATTCCATCATGGGGTAGAACATTATTTTAATATATCACAAATAGGAAACATTGTTTAATTATTTTTGGTAACTCTTTCTTTTTCGTTTTTCTCACTTCCACATCTTTTTTTACACCATGTGTTTTTTACCACAAAAAAGGATATGATTTTTGACGCTCGCAGTGTAGTTTTTTAATTATTCCAAAAAACTCTATTTTTTATGTAATGGTTTCATTGAGTGAATAAAAATTCAGAGTTTTTGGAATCCAATTCATCTCTTTAAAGAACCATTTGATAGAATCATTAGGGTCATGGGTAATCCAAATTATGGATTTAAATTAAAATTGAATTCTTAATTAATGAGTTAAATAAATTAAAGGAAGATCAAACTTAAATAGAATAACCTTGAAGCTACTTATAGGGGTATGTCAATGTTGTCCAACGAACAAGCAGCACCAGTTGGCCGCAGGTAGGGAAAAAATTCCTCTAATCCCCCAGAAGACCATTGGATGGTCGATGGGGAATTTCTAGTGGAAAAGTTTTACTAGTTATTCCAATAGCTACCTTGTGGATGCTTCCAGGTATACATTGTCATCTAGCTACACTCTCTGAGGAATATAATGCAATAAAAATGGCTATTAAGGTGGTCTTATTGAGTTTAAATGTGCCCAAAGGATTTTAGAATGATTCCAAACCACTTGGATCCTATAAAAAGAGACTTAATGTGACTTGTAAACTTCCATTGATCATCCAACAACTTTCCTTCTAAATCAAGATGTTTAATATCTATCTTTCTCCAAGCCACCCTCCCATGTTCCATTTTTCTTTTCCAAATCCCAACATCAAACATCATTTTTTATATCTCTCTCGCTCTCAACTTGTCAAATTCTTCTATAGAGATACATAACTATAATTTTGATGGAGTTTTTTCAAGAAACTCATCACTTATCATCCCACCTTATCTATTTGGTTATTAGGTCTTCATTAAAACTAATTGATGTTTGGATTTCAATTTTATTAATACTAAATAAATTTTGGTTCTTAGATATCTGTTAAAACCAACTAAATTTGGTTCATGGATTTATATTACAATTAAGGCATGATCTAAATAGTACTTATCTATATAATAGAGAGGTGGAGACATAGGGGAAATTTGTATGCTATTTCCAAATTCAATATCAAATTGTGTTCTCTATTTTATTTACTTTATCACTATTTATATTTTTACATCTATTAAAATACTTCCATGAATCCAGTTTAATCATTTCAAGGCCCAATTTACTTTTGTATTTTCTTTATAACTCAAACTAAATTTATCTACTATCGGTCAATCAAATTTCTTAGTCATCATAATTTCTTATTGACTATTTACTATTGATTGATCTTCTAAAAGGTAAATACACCCAAAATTCCACATTTATCATAGAAACAATTGTTAACAAAGGAGTGATTTTTTTTAATTTTAAAATTTTCAAAAAATGTTGTTTTCATAATTTTTTATAAAATATTAAGAAAATTCATAGATATATATTTTTACTACGGAATCAAAATTATATTCATATGGTATTGTTTCTTATGGAACTAATTACTCCTATCGGAATAATCATATGTTCACTTTGTTTGGTAGTATTAGTTAACCTTTATGGTAAATGGTAATGTATGAGTGAGTTATAACTAACTAATATAATGAAAAGTAGACTCCGAAATAAGTTAATAACATTGAACATAATATAAAATCTATATATTATTTACATTAAATCCTTGATTGTAATGAGTTTAATCATGTCCCTTTTTGTAAAATGACTTGTGAAATATGTAAATTACTCAAATTTACACAAGAATTCATGAATAATGTAAAGACACTAGATTTGATAAGTATCATCAAGATTTAAAACGTTTCTCTTTTTATCCTAATGAATTTATCAATATCATGTTTTCATGATTTACTAAAATTTTAAATGGTATAAAATATCATAGTGATGATTTATCCACAGGAACTCTCAAAAAGAAAATACTATGGGTTTCACCTTATTGATGGGATCCCAAAGTGATAGTGACCCATGTATCCAAAGACATAAAAAATATGTCAGTTGAATAATTAACAAGGCCATTAATAACAATCAACATCACCATGAGACTCCCAGAAATTAAATAAATAATGGATACAAAGGAAACCAAGAAGAACCTTTATTTTGAAGAAATAAATGATAATAATTATTAAGAAAGGGACATCAATGATGAGAGTGATCATGAAAAACTTTTCAAAATAGAAAACAATGAAATAAACATGAATAAATAATCTCAACATTCCATCAATAAAGTTCAAATTGAATCACACAATGTGACTTGTTGTGAATGCAACTAGAAGTGTCACGTTAGACCATATTTCCTTTTTTAAATTTTTTTAAGGTAAGAAGAATGTTGAAAAATATCTGAAAAGTTTTGAGATAGAGTGATGATAATTACTCAGACTCCTCAACTAATTCATGTCCTAAAAGCCTCACATAACATCCCAAGGAAGGTAATGAGGCACGTTCACTAGTTTCTCATTCTCCTTAATAATAATCAACTTCTTTCTATTCCACTTATTCAAGTCCTCTAAGCTATAAAGACCTAAAATATGCTTGTGATCAACTCAATAATGGGTTTAATTAAAATGTTTATTTATATAAAGTTAAATAAAATATCTATAAGAATTTTGTTAATAAAAAATTAACATTTCAATTGGAAAGGAAATTCTATCAAAATAAAAGAATGACTTGGTTATAAAATAAAAAATTCTACCCGATATTGATATTTTGAAATATAAAACCAAGGATCTGAAAATTTCTTTTTCTAAATTGTCACAAGATTAATAAAATATAATCATGATCCTTGGTTGTAAATGTTCTAAAAGAAATAATCATGGTTTTGTTTTTTTAAATAATAATGAAATATATTGAAAAATAAAACATTTTTACAAGGTTTTTTTCAAATTAAATTTTTCATATATTGTTGTAAATTTTTTCCTTTAATTTATGTGTGAGATTGTAATTTTTTTTGATATATAATACTTAATTATAATCCTATTTATTCTAATATTATTTAAAAATATAAACAAGTTTAGGTTTACATATCCTTATTAGACTATTTAAGTATACCTAAAATTATTTTATATTTTCAATGATTATTAGGTCACTCTACCATACCCAAAATCTAGTTACCAAAAGAAACATGATTTTGTGTAATTAATAGGGATTTTACATAATAACTCATTGATTTATAACATGGTTGATTTTAAATATAGTAAAAATCCATGGGGATGAACATATTATAAAATGTACTAAGTATCTTGTCGTCATATGATCATTTTTTATATAGGGGGTGTTGTTTGAATGACCTTTTATCATTTTCTACCAAATAAAATAATTTTATATCATTAAATATTTTTTTAAAATCATGTTTTAATTTTTAGTTTATTCTATTATGTTTGTAATCATTTTTAATTAATTTATTATTCATTGAATAAATTTTCAAATGTTTAAAAATCCTTTTTTTTCAAAAGATCTTACTTTTGAAGGAGGGTTCTTATTATGGACTTATGTTAAACATGATCCCAATTATTATTATCTATATAGATTTTTGAGATTAATTTTTTTTATCTCTTATATGTGGAATAATAAAAGTTTTCAAATCCCCTTTAATTAATATATCTGAATTTTCTTAACATGGTCGTGGGATACTGTTATGCATGTTATATAAATATTATTTTAGAATTATCTTCAATTGCAGTCATGTTATCTTATCAGTACAACCATAAAATTTTGTAAGTTTATTTTTGATAATATCAAAGGGTTAGAATTTTTTATGATATATTAAGAATATAAACTATTGTTTTAATTCACAAATTATCTCATCAAGTGGATAACATTGTTTCAAAAAATCACAGAGGGTAACATGGTTGCATAAAATTTTTAAAACTCTAACGTATTTACCTTTTCAATATATCTTATGTTTTTAATATCATGGGTCTATGATAATAAAAAGGGGGAATCATTTGACTCTCATAGTGTAGTTATTTTAATGACAAAAATAATATAATGTTTTTCTAACAATTTTATTGAGTGGATCTTTTTTATTCCATTTTAGAATCTAATTTATGTGTTTAAAGAAAAAATTGATTGAATCTTGAGGATCATGGTTAATCAAAAACAATATATTTAAGATGTATATAATTATTAATAGATTAATTAAATCCATATAAGAAATATCAATGTACCATTGATTACATTTAATGGAAGATAGAGGGAAAACGCGGTGTTCACTAACTTACAGGTAGCGATGGCTAGTCGGTGGCATTGACAGAATACCCCTCATCATCCAGATGTCCATTGAACATCCAGTGGAGGTGTACCGACTCGTTGTTCGGGAATTTATAGTAGCATATGTCAACAAATTTAGTCAGTTGGTACCCTGTGGAGGAATCCATGTACTTGTAGTGCCAATATAAACCCTCTGAGGAATCATTTAATTTAGCCTAAATGTTCATTTAGGGAGTCCACTTCAACTTCATTGCACCTAAAGAATTCCAAAGTTTCCATAGAGATCTTAGATCCTATAAAAAGGTACCTAAGGTGTCTTGGAAACATCAATTGATCATCCAGCCACTCTACAAATGAATCAAAATACTGAATCACTGTCTTTATTTAATCTATCCTCTCATGTGTTTTTATTCTTTTCTAAATCTCAAGGGATCTCACTAGTCATTCTATCTATCTTAATCTAAAATTTTCCCATTACACTATAAAAAATTGAAATTCTAATAGATTTGGTGCAAAAAACTCATCTCATCTCTCCCACATTCTACTTTGATTATTGGGTTGCTGCTAAAAAAAGTAATGTTTGGTTCTTATGTCTCCATTAAAACCAAGCAATGTCCAGTTCTTGGGTCTCTAATAATACCAATGGAAGTTTATTCATGGATTTAGATTGAAACCAAGGGATGATATTAATAAAACATATCTCAATAATCAGGGGGTGGAGACATAGTGAAACTATGTGTTATATTTTCAGAACCATTATCAAATTATGTTCTCCATTTTATTTATATTCTGTCTATACATATTTTAACACCAGTTCACATATATTCATAAATTTTGTTCGATCATTTATATACATAATTTTATTTGATATTATCCTTATAAACTGAATAGAAATTATCAACTACCACTCAAAGGATTTCTCACTTTCGTTATTTCTTAATGATTTTTTCGAATTATCATTTTAGTTATAATTTAAGTTTATAAATCAGCAATTCAACACCATCCTCTTGCCAAATATATATAACAAAAAATTGGTATCAATGGAGAACTTTATGTATTGAAAACTGTTTATTTTTAAATAATTTGATTTTCAAATCATAATAAATTTAAATACTTGATCTATTTATTGTAGAATATAATTATTATTGGCATGCACTTATTTTTAATGGCACTAAATACTCAAATTGGAATAATTAAATGTAATATTATCATGGAAGTATTACTTACCAATATAGAAAATGAAAATGTATGGGTATATTTGGAATAAGAATACAAATAATTTGATCTCATGGAGAACATAATAATATTGAACATAATATCAATGTTGTGAATGCTTTACATTCTGGCCTTGATTGTGATTATTTCAGTATTATTTATACTTGTCAAATGTATTTTGAAATATTAATATTACCTGAAGTACACAATAAGGAATAATTAGAATAATGGAAACTAGATTGGGTATATATCATAAACATTTCAAATGTTTTTCTATGAATTGAAATGAATCTACCACTAGCATGTTTATAATATTTTATAATATATTCTATTTTATAAAATTTCTTAGTCATGAGTTTTCCACACAAATACCTGTAAAGAAAATCCTATGGGTTTTACCAAATTTGTAGGCTCCCAAAGTAATGGTGGTATAAGAATACAGGGGAACAAATAATATGGTGGTTAAAGAATTAGTTGGATATCTAAGGAAATATGATATCTCAATGAAACTACATATAGTAAAATAAGGAAAGGAAGTCAAGGAAACTCAGAAGAACCTATCTTTTAATGAAATAAAAGATGGTTCTTGTAAAAGTGACATTGATGATGAATGCGATCTTAAACAATATTTCCATAGGGTGATTTTTTTGAAGAATAGGATATTATCTAGACGTATGAAATGGGAAGTTCAAATTAAATAACCCATCATGACTTATTATAAATTCACCAAAAAGGGTAATATTAGATCATATTTCCTAAAATTAAAAAAAAAATTAGTTTAAAATAAAGAAGAAAATTAATAGATCATTGAATGTTTTAATATAGAGTGATAGTAATGGATCAGCCACCTTGAGTAATTCCCGATATAAATGCCCCTGGAACATATAATGGAATGTAACAGGATATTATATCTAATTTTTAATTACTCTTCTCAATCATATACTTCCTTCTATTCCTCTTATTCAATTCCCCTAAGCTATTAATACCTAAATTATCCTCATAAGCAACTCAAAAACAGTTTTCATTAACATATTTCTTAATATATTGATCTTTAAAATATGTATAAAGAGGATATTAAAGAATA
Source organism: Viscum album (assembly GCA_963277665.1). Classification (NCBI taxonomy): domain Eukaryota; kingdom Viridiplantae; phylum Streptophyta; class Magnoliopsida; order Santalales; family Viscaceae; genus Viscum; species Viscum album. The sequence goes on from OY728140.1 coordinate 317,808,736, forward strand.
AAATAATGTTTAAAATGAAAAGGATCTTCTTTCAAAAGGAAATAATGATTTGGTTTTAAAATATAAAAATCAATCCAATATTGAATTTTTTAAATATGAAATGAAGGATATGAATATATATATTTCTAAATTCACCTAGGGTGAAAAATATAAGCATTATACTAGGTTCTCAACATGTTAAGTTAAATATTAATATTTTTGGGTATTAAATTAATAATTCACGATCTATAAAAAAATAACATTTGTAAAAGGTATTTATGAAAATTATTTTTTCAAATATTGTCATAGAGTTTTGCATTTAATTTATGAGTGTGATTGTAAAAACACTAGATGTATAAGTAAGAGGAGATTATATATTAATTATAATATTCCTAAAAATATATACATGTTTGGTTCCCAAATCCTTATTAATTAGTGTAAGTGAAAAGAAATTATTTCATGTTCTCAATGTTCATTAGCTAATTTTATCGGACCTAAACTATGTGTACCAAAAGGGACTATCATTTGATTTTCTATAGGAATTGTACATGGGGCCTCATTGAATTATAACATAGTTTCTTCCCAATACAATAAATACCTATGGATTTGAACATATTACATCATCAAAAAGTTATATTATTTTTATATACTTTATTTTTTATTGGGGGAGTTGTTTTAATGATATTTTCTTATTTTCCCCCCCTTATCTATGGATGTTATATCATGAAATATTTTTTCAAAGTATGTTTTAAATATTTATCTCATGAAATTATCTTCTTAATTATTTTCAATTATTTTTTAATTATTTGATTATCGTTTTATATGTTTTAAAATTTCATGATTTAAAAAGTATTTATTTTTGAAGGATTATTTAATTAATGTTTTAATATTGTCTTAACTTGAGCAGGAGTCAGTATTTTTTATCTATATGGATTCATAAGTATAATTTTGTTATCTCTTTATATATTTAACTATTAAATATTTAAAATCCTTTTACATTTATATGTCCTACTTTTCTCAAATTGTGAGTTAGATACTGTTATCTATTTTATATAAAATCATCTTTTATCATATTTTATTGTATCTCTAAACCTTATTATTTTATGTTTTCTTTTGAAAATATCAAAGGGGTGATGTTTTTATGATGGAGAATCTAGTAACATATTTTTTTAATTAAAAAGGAGTTTCATCATGGGGTATATCATAGTTACAAAGTATCACAAAGGGTAAACATGGTTTTATTAATTTTTGGAAACTCTTTCTTTTCTATCATTTCATTATTCCTTATATTGTTTCATATATCATGCGTTTATGATCATAAAAAATGATGAGATTGTTAATATTTTAGTGTACCTGTTCTATTGACTATAGACACTCTATTTTTTTATAAGTTACATTGAGTGATTCTCAATTATGCCCTTTTGGAATTCGATACATATTTTAAAAGAACAAAGTGATGGAATCATAAGTAAAATGGGTAATCCAAATAAATTATTTGATGATCTCTTGAAGTATTATTGGATTATTTAAATCCATTTTTGGAAGCTCAATGTTCCATAAAAGTCCTTTGAAGTTAAATTTAGGGTAAGTGAGGTGTTTTCCAATATACAAGCAGCACCAACTAGTCAGTGGTATGGATAGAATTCCCTTCTTCCTATATAAGTCCATTTACTAGCTAGTGGATGTGCACTGACTCAGTGGTGGGGAGTTTCTAGGGGCCTATATTTATACAATTAATTATAATTACATATAAATTTCATATATATATATATATATTATTTTATTAGATGAAAATTCATTTAAAATCATCCTGATCCATGGGAGAATCTTATAAGTCTAGTATCTTTGGAAATATGGACACATAAATAACTGGTTCACAAGTATCTCTTAATATGTTCTCTATAACTAGAATCTATCTTAGACATATACTTCCAAAAAAAATTCTTTTAACTTGGGAAAAAATTAAATAAATGGTGATCCTAGATTCTCAGTAATCGTAAACAAGGGAGGTATCAGTGATAACATAATTATAACATTAGAATATGGGTATGAGAACATGAGATTAAAATTTTAAATCCATAAATTTCATATCATATATAATAATATTGATTCATTTAATAATGCATGGAAGTTCATAAGACATAGATCATAATGGAATCAAAGAACATGATCCATGAGAGCATCAAATTGGAAAACGATATGGATTTTTGGAAAACTTATAAGAAGAGAAAATAATTTCTCTAGTAGTCAATGATCACTGCCAATACCATCATAGAAGAATGGGTTCACTTCTTAGAACATATTTTCCATTAATATTTACTCCCAATACTAAAATAGGTTATTGGGATCACACCTCAAACCATTATAGTAGTCATGGTTCGCGCCCAAGACTTTCATAGTGGACATAATCAGTTACTAAACTGGGTTAACCTTCCATGTCAGTCTTGCTTATCTCATGAGATATTTATCTTTTCCCAATGCATTGGAGGGTTGTATAATTTTGTGCCTACTTGTTAAATAATAAAAATCATTTATATGTGGGACAAAATAACATAAAATATTCATCATACAGAAACCCATGAAAATAAATGGATTTCATAAATATTTCATTATAGAATAACCTCTTGAAATGAAATGGGTTTCACAATAATTTTTTCATTTTATCACAGCATAACTCATTGAAAATAAATGAGTTTCATAAAAATTTTATCATCATAAAGATAAAATATATAAATAAAATATAAGTATGGTATCCTTGGATCATATCCCTAGTAATGTATATGTGAAATTAAGGGGTTTTGTGTTTTATGAATACAAATACTATTACAAGATCATTGATACATTGTTGAGGAAAATACACTTTCCACATTGAAAATAGCATTTCAAAAATTAAAAATATTAAAAATATTTTCAATATCCCTTTCACTGAAAATATCCCTAGAATCATATAAAGGAATATTTGCATTATTATTCATTTAGGATGGTGATAAGTTTCATTCATGCCATATAAGTTAAGAGAAAAAATTTCTTTCACAATTTTGTAAAAAGTAAACAATTTCCTAGTTCATAGAATAACAAGAATATTACATTGAAATCATTTTTTAAAAATTCAATCAGAGGGAAAAATAAAATTAATAAATCATTGTATTACAGTAAAAATAATTTTAAAAACATCATTATAAAACAATGATATGGAAGAAAAAGGTTTTTCGATCAAAGAGATAAATAATGGTGATTTTTTTACAAGCATAATTTCTGCCTCTTGAGTACCTATGGTGATGGAAAATGAAATAAAACATGTATTTTAAAGAAATATCCAAAGGATAATGAAATTCATGATTTTATTTATTGTTATATCATAATATTTCTTCATTGAAAACATAATCATAAACAATCTCGATAATCAATGAGGCGGTGACATAAAATCCTTACCACTTTGGTAACATTTGAATCATAAGCCCCATAAAATAAATAACAGTATATGTAATTTTAAATTTACATAAAATTATTAATAATAAATATAAAATTCATTCATGGGTATTATATACACAACATAAAAAAATGAATTTTTGAATATGGCATTTGTCTCATATAAATAAAAGTGCGATAAAAATACCTTTCCTCATGTCCAACATCATTTATACATGATGAAAACTACTATAAAATAAATATGGATTTATTTTAAATCTCTTCATATACCCTAATAAAAAATAACATGCCATATATTAATTATTTAAAACTATTTATCACCCTCTTATGAAAAAATCTTTCTTAAAATCATTGTTTCGGGTTATACTTGCTTCGCTTTTCATGTATGTTTTTATTCAGTAGTTATGGTCCTTATACATTTGTCATGGTTAAATAATATCCAGAATATTTATTATTATATTTATATATATAATTTTTTATCCATGAAATATAGAGTAAAAAATATGAATTATACTATTCTTGGAGATGGTAAGTCGTACATACGCGTGAACATTATTTTCACTTTTAAACATATGGATTGAAAGAAGGGTAAACAATAAATCACAATTACAGAACCAATATTCTATAATATTTTTCCTAAATTTATGTATTAATTAAATCTTTTATTATTACCATCCTTTTCAAATTGGAATGAAAAATTATATACATAACTTCGTGGCGGTGTTGGTCGAAACGTACAAACAAGGGATGTTATAATTTTCAAACTATTTAGAAGGTAAAAAAGATTATATGATATTTTAACACCACAAGAATAATTAATAAACAAACATCATATATAATCTTCCAACCCTTCATAATGAACATCCATTAACTATGGTGATTGAAAATTTATTTCATTTCTATGTAGAGATGATAATTAATACGTATGAATGAGCAATACTTTCAATTCCAATTTGATTGAAACAGGGTGAATAAATGTGGATTCATAATCATAATTATTGTTTTGTATATTTATTATAATTAATTAATTATATTATAAAAGATATAATAGATATATATGAGGTAAAATAAGAATTAAAAATAAAGTGATTGGTTAAGGTGATTGCCTCTTCTTTGAAACAACTCTTTTAGATATCCTCTTAAGGGCCCTAGATTTGGTAGTTTGTGAAGAAAAATAGATCTATAATTTGTATAGGGAAGTATATAATTGATTTATTAAGGGTATGGTCTAGAAAGAAGGCTCAAAATGAGTGGTGTTGTGAGAGAAGGAGGTTCCCTGTTATAATTGCGGTAAGGGGACTTTTAGAATTTCATAAATGATAAAAATATAACAAAGACATTCTATAGAAAAATGTTTCCAAAAGTCCTGGTATTTGAATATAATATTGTGTAGGGTCTAAATAAAATCATCCAATAAAATTTAATAAGGTTTATGTGGTATTTTAAACTATGTAGTTTTGTTTAACACCATAATTTACTCATTTTAACACTAACCACGGTAATGTCTTTTTCACATTTAAAGGGTTATAAATTTAAATATAAGGTAAAAAGTGTATTATAAATTACCAAGATTTGACATTTTAGACGACATATTATCTACAATTTTCACTTTAAATTTTTTTATATTTTTAAAATAAATTAATAAAATATTATATTAATAAAATATAATTAATGCCAATTTTGACACGATTCATTTAATTTGACTTAAATGATATAAATTCAAAGATAAAATTAAAATATATTCCTTAACATAAATATAATTTGTTTTCTTAATATATAAAATTCATGGAACAATATAAATCACTCAAATTGTAACACATTTAATATTTTTGAAACTATTTAGTTTATATTTCTATTAATTTAATAGATATTTTTTAATTGTTTCATAAGAATTTAAGATAATTATATATTTAATAAAGATTTTAAATATATTTACATCATTAAAATAATTTAATTAATCTGAAAATAGACATTTATATTCATTAATAACTTCATTTTTTACCTATGCAGAAACATAAGAGATATTTAAAACGAAGAGAGTTACATTTTGTAAATTTCCTTCCATTAAGTATTTTATACAACATTTACATGGAAAGGTTCAACTAAGTAAATATATTTAGAGACTATGGCCATAAGGTTAAAATTATATTCTTCTAAAAGGAATTAGGATGAAAAACTGTGGCCATATTATATAGTTTTACCCTAAATTAACCTAAATAAACCTTTACTATAGTGATAAATTTTACCAAGGTTGCTGTGAATATTGACAAAAAAGAGGTCTGTTTTCCAAATTCTAAAATCTTAATTAAAAATATGGAATTCATTTCTTAAAATTCAATTTCTATAAGTGGTATAAATTAATTTTAAAATAATCATGGATAATGTGAAGAAAACAACTTTCTATAAAAACAACTTTTTAAGAATAAAAATGGATTTATTATTAGCATATGCCCATAGAAATATATTAGATGAATGTAAAACCAAATGATTGAATATATAATATGTTAAATTCATTAAAATAGTTTATAAATAGTGATTAATTTAGTATATTAAGATAAAAATACATTGTACCCATAAAAATAGTTTTTCAGAAAAATATCACATTTGCTTTTGAATGCTTTTAATTTTTATTTCTAATTAAATGATACCCAATGAATTAGTTTTATAAAAATGAATGCCATAGATTTTTTCATAATTTATTTTATCATATTCATTCACACCAATTCAATTATTAGGAAATTATTTTCACATAATAATATTTTAATATAATATCATGGTTTTTTAAATGTGGTGTTGTGTGTAAAACAAGATATAATATAAATGAAATTATATAAATTAATTTTTTTTAAATATTTTTGTGTTATAGGTTGGAGACTTAATTCACAATTGGGGCTAACAATTATCCAGTGGAATCAATATGGACTCATCAAGGTAGCATTTCATATAGTTAAAATGGTCATTAAGGTGGTTCACATTAGCTTCAAAGAACTCCATGTATTCCAGAATTTTCTTGGACCTCTTGGAAACTATAAAAGGATACCTATTAAAGAATGGTACCTTCACATGATTTTATAAACCCTCTCCACTTGAATCAATATTATGGATATCCATATTTCTACAATCCATCCTCTCAAGAGATTTTCTTATTTTTCAAATGTCCAAGGCAGTCAACAATGTTTCTATCTCTCACTATCACCTTTTCAAATTATTTTAAAGATATACACAACAGAAGTTATAATGGAATTGGGAAAATAATATAATCTATTTAAATTCCTTCTTCTACAATTAGTTATTAGGATTCATATAAAACAAATGAATCATTGGTTCTTGGGACTCAATTAAAATAAACGAAATTTTAGTTCATGGGTCGCTACTAAAACCAGGGGAAGTCGGTTTTGAATTTCAATTAAAACCAAGGGATATTCTTAATTAGACATATAAATGAAATTGAGGGGTGGATATGTGAGGGGACCTAGTTTTCAATTTCAGAACTTCGTATCAAAATTTAATCTCTACTTTATTTTCTTTATCACCTTTCATCTTTTAGGATTGATTTAAATATGTTGATAAATTTTGTTTGATCATTTCTATTCTTAATTTATTTTGATATTATATTTATAACTCAAATATAAATCATCAACGGTAACTCTAATAATTTATCTATTTATTTTTTCTTAATCATTTGAATTTTAAATTAAAATTTATATTCCTATGTAGTTTTTTAATGGTAAATTCACTCCCCCCATATTTATATATTTTTATGACCAATAACCATGAACAATGTCCAGATCACCTAGTTCTAGAAACTTCAGGACATGCATCTGGCCATGACCAGCTCCAAGACCTCTCTGACACTGATGAAGGCCATCTCCCCGGTTATACTCTACCCTCTATGGATGTGGAGAATCATAGTTATGTCCTTTTACATTCCCATATACACTATTCTAGTAAAAGGCTAGAGTATCCTAATATTACTACCTCAACTGATACCACTGTAATGGAGGAACCTAAACATTAAACCAGCAACACACTGTCTTCTCAAAATTTTCAGGCACTTGCATCACTGATAACGATGACCTCCATTTGAACAAATATATTATCATTTGTTAAGGACATGATATCAACAATCCCAAGTGAATTAAGATGAAGAGCGAAGAGAGATACCCCTATTTATCTGAAACCCCTTTTATCTAGGAAACTATGAACCTCGTACCATAACCTTACTATTAGGAGAATCCTCACAACTCACCTCTAATGATGATCTTGTTTTGGATAGTGTTCTTTCAACAACCTCTTCTCTCAACAGTACATCATGAAATGTTATCACCACAAATAGAGTTACCTTTTTCAATATACATGGACACATATCTTAATCTAAATTCTTCTCTTTAGCCTCCTATTTTGACAGTAGGTAGAGAGAATATTGGAAAATTTTCCTTAAATGGGTTCAAAACAACTGTACACTAGATATTCTGTATATAAGTGTGTGAAACTACTGACAAATTGATACCATTTTGGCTGAATAGAGAAACTCAACTTGAATCCAATATTAAAAGTTCTTCAACAAAACAACATAGTCCTCACGATCCCTAAGGAAAAAGAACCACCAGTTCCTGGTTTTACCACCCTGTATCATCACTACCAAAATACGTATTACTCTTTGTAAGCATGGATCAAAATGAATGATATATCTAACACATCCAAGAAGACCTAAATCACTGAATATGAAATTGATCCTTCATTTTTCTATCGACTATAGTAATGTAACTCTAAGAGTGTCCTCCTAAAATTTTCTTTATAATCGACCACCACTCTATAGTGATATACTGACACATCGTAATGAACATCGTCAGCATGAACTAGATGAGGATTTAGACCTGGAGCCATACCTATAAATGATAAAATTATGAGGGACTCCTAAAACTATAAAATTGAATATTTATTATTAATTAATTTAATGAAGGTTTGACGTAACCCCAAGGTTTACAAATTTGAAATACAGATGAAAACAAGAATGATGGATGTTTTTTATGGGTCTCTACCTCAAAACTAATATCAATTATATTAATTGGTTAAGTAAAATTCATGGTCCTTTTATTAGATTATAGGGGATCTAAATATACATATCATTACTAGTATCCCTTGTCTATATCACATAACAAGCCCCGTTTACAATATTTCCTTACCAACCCATGAAATCTTCATCAGTTTCTACCTCAAAACTCACTCATATCCCACAACATGATCTATTATTCCAGTCTATCATGAACCCCAACCCCCAAAGGTACTACTACTGGGATGAAAATAATTGAGATAGATAATGAAAACAAAATACCACCCCCAATATGCAATAGGATTTTTACTAGAACTGATGGTAAATACTATACATAGACGGTAGATGTTTCCCCCTAAGAAGAATGAAGAATAATAGATAAGATGAGACCACCAAATAAATATTACTCATAATAATATTATTTAGAGATCAAAATTCACCAATATAATATCACATAACTAATATCACTATAAATAAGTAACCAAATCTATGAAAAAAAGCCTCTATTTCGGACTCGAATACCAAATAGATTATGAAAAAATGACAACATTGTAATGTAATCATGACCACAAAAAATCTCCCACAGGCCTAAATAATAGTTTACATAAACATACAGTGAGGAAAATAAGTATTCTTTTCATGATCCTCATAGGAGCCTCTCATGTAAAATAAAATGAAATCATAGTAAATCCCAGTGAATAAAAATGTGAAAATAGCGCGACACCTAATTAGGTATACTAAATTCTCAGCCTCACCCTAGCCCGATCACTAAGTATCACATAAAAGTAATAATAAAATATCCAATATAATATTAAATCAAGATACCCCACTAAAACGTCCCCATTGGATTTCCTCTCTTCCCAAATTTCTCACATCCACATCCATCTCTCTTCAATAAATGATTCTCCTTGAAAACACCATTGAAATCGTAAAATATCATGAACCCAATGCATCACACTATCTCATCATATACTTAAAACCCACTAAATAGTAACTGAGTAATTATTGGGATTTACCACATTCTATAAATCATTTATTATTCCTTTATCCATCATAAATCATACATTTCATACATATAATAATCCATAGGATACTATATCTGAAGATATGTATGTGTGAAAATAATCACATGCCATTACATCCATCTATAAAAATTTATGGTAAATATAACCATCATGTATAACATCATATATTGCTAAAAAGATAATAGATTGAGGATAGAGGGGTTTGTTAGCCATCAATTTCATTCCAACCTGCATGTTCAGGAAAACACTCTCCATATTAAACTAGTGTCCATAACCCTACCAATATGGGTGGGGTAGTGTATAAAATCAGAAAATACATTGAAATATATATATCTTATAAAAAAACTAATATAAACTATAAAAATGTAAGCTTATAAGCTTCTATCATCTCTCAACACCCAGTTATCACTACTAAAGACTGGATATTCTATAAGCACCAAAAAATACATGTGACTTTTAATTAATTATTTTGATCAAAATTTCATAATTACATTATTTATGAACTTGCTTATATGTCCTCTGGGAAAAATACAACATATTCTAAGGTTTCTAATGAATTACGTTCATTTTAGAATTCATTTAAGCCTTTAATACCATGGTTTAAATTATTTATAATTTCCATTCCATAATTCGATGTACTCTAGGAAGGATCAAAAGACACAATAACAGAAGCATTCTTATAGGAAACCACCAGTGCTAAGTAGTAGGCAAATGAATAAAGAAATAAGAAACTCATCCATCCATCATTTAAATAAGATTCATTATCAAGAAATTCTCATATCATTCTGTAAAACAAAAAATTAGACAACTAGGCCTCAACCCATTTCAGCAGTCCCAATTCCATCCCAACACCACTATGCATATCACTATCAATCTCATAATCGTAGGCTCTATCCTTTAAAATAGCATTGAGAATCCCCAACCATTTTCTCAAAACTATCATCCATACCACGATCACATAACAACTCAATGAAATGATCCTCACATAGAGAAAAAAAATGTTGAAAAAAAACAATACGAAGTTAATGGGGGTATCTAGGCCATAGAACTAAGGAATCCATCCTTCATAAGAAAATATGATCTTTTATCCCAAATCAATTATCTTTATAAAAAATAATTATTTATATATTTCATTAATTTGTTCATTTAACATAGGTTATAACCACATTTATCCCAAGGCATCAACAATCAATAACTTGTAAGTTATTGAAACATAACTCAAGTATTAATTCAACTATATCTAGTTAAAAGAAAAATGATAAAAATTGAATATGAATCTTTATTATTTATCAAACAAGAATTATTTGATATAAATTAGTTATAAAATTTAAAAATAAAATAAAAAACATGATAAAGTATATCATAAATAAAATATTTCACACTATCTAGTAAATAATGAGGCAAACCATTAACATGATATAAAAACAGGTGATCTGTATAAACTAAAACCAACTCTTTGTTGTGTGGTCCCTATATCAGTGTGAGATCACTGAGGGGGGCGAAGTGAATCAATTATCCATTTTTAATAATTATTCTAATATATTAACCTCTAGAAAATGTTAGAGATTCCATATTCTCAAAGATATCTCTAATCCTGACATCATATTTAGTAAATATTAATATAGAGATAAATAGATATTACTTGAAATGTTAGGTATAAAGGTATACTCCTTGACATGTTTTATATTCTACCACAACATGGATTATTTATTAACATAATTTAGGATGAAAAATTCATAGGAAATAATTGTATCTACACCCTAGTAATCAATCCTCAAGCCAACCATTGTTTTACAGCCATAATAATCAACTCTTCTATCATAGTTGGTTATTACCACCAACTATCCTCAATGTCATCTCTTCCTTCATGACTAGTTATCCCCCATATCCAAAATCCATTTCAACAACTAGTTATAAGTACCAACTAGAATTTCTTTATTCCACTTTTTTAATCCACTTTATAAAGATATAATTCTTTTTATGTTCTTCCTCAACAACAATGTTGGACCGGATTCTGTTGTTTATAACATAGTAAGGATATTTAGAAACACTATAAGGAGTTTTCTAGTCTCAAAACATCCAATTTACCATGAAAGACCTATAAAAACACAGAATCACCTTTACAAATATTTTTAAAAAACCTCCATAGAAAATGTTCATCCATTAACATAGTATATGATATGTTCTATTTGTTTCTCCTTAGTCTTGTGTGCTCAATATATTGAACTGTATCTTACACTTCTAGGTCCATTATTCCCTATCAAATGTACTCTATCTACTAAAACATGATTATATGCTCATTTATCTGATGTAACTTATTCTAGAACACCTCCCCTTCACCTCGGTAGTAACTTAGTTGGAAGCTCTCCTAGTAATCTTTCATAAAAACATTATCACGTTAGCACATTGACAATTGGAACAACAATAGCTATCAATTAGAATTCACCCCATTATATAGTATTTCTTACTTTGAAGATTAATTAGGGATCATAGGATCTAAATTAATACATACCACTCAATATATCTTTCCTTTGACCTCCATCAAATCCATTGAATGTTTAGAGTCAACAATATTCATATGAACTTACCTAAATCTCAACATTAATGATCTATTTAATATTAAAAAAATGTTTTAAAGATTTATAAAAATTAAAATAATATCTCCTTATCATCATAGTAATTAAATCTATAATGTCTTGTAAAGTTACTCTAACCACCATTTGGTTTAAAAAAATCAAGGCAACACAATTTGGCATTACTTTATAAGAAATCATTTGTTTAAAAAACTCTTTATAATACACCTTTTGCTTTCTCATTTAGATGGACTCAAGAATATTTTCCTTGTATGATATAACATCACATGGTTCTACTACTTTATATACCATTTGTCTGAGGGTCTCAAAATATATCTATTTAATAAAATCATAATTCTTCATCTGATGACATAGTATGACGTTGTCTGATGGATCTTTAGGGTGTCTATTTGATGGAACTTCATCTGATACGTATTCAAATATTTCTCTATCTAGTTCTTGGTATGGATTTTCTCTGTTTGGTATTATAGAAAGCTACCCTTCATAAATAATTTCTTCAACATTTTATTTAATATATATATAGAGTTCATCACTTTAAACATTATACTATTTGAAACTTCATCATTTTATAACTTAAACTTTGTAAAAACTATATATTTCCACTTAACCTAGTCTGGTTCCCTTCACAACTATCCATCCAATGATCTTTAGATATTTCATCTATCTGTTATAACATTGTGAAAAAATATTCCAACCATTGTAAACCATTTCTAAAAATTATTCCTTTGAAAAACACCATTTTGAAACATGAATTTAATGATGTAATCATGATATTAGAAACATTGTGGATCCATAAATCATAACCTAACTTCATAATACATTTCTATAATTAAAAATAAATCTTCTCTCTTAATTCCAATGAAAATGTTTCTAACCAAAAATATTGATATACTGACAAAAACATCAGAAAAAAAACTTGGGATCTACAACCTTCCCCTTCCTTTTGCTAATATCTCCACACATCTTATAAATCTATATTTGTCAATTTACTTTTTTACCATAATTATTCTGTAATGAAAAAGGTAATATAGGGATCGAATCATCCCGTATTCATGAAAAAATTCCTTGAGATTAGAATAGTATCACATGAATATGTTAATAAATATCCTTTAATTTGTACACTCTATGTCTACATGGGAGAACCCGATGTAGAATGTAAGAGTGCATAACCATGAATATCAACATTGTCCATAATAATATTTCTATGTAATACTTTCCTCATGATTATTCCATCATATATATATCATGTGAAATCTGGGTATGTTTGTTAAGATACAACATCCACCCAAATCCATAAACATATCAAAATAATTAAAGTGTATAAACACCACTCACCCTATATATCGTATTTCATAACAATCATCACTTCTTGAATATTATTTTGATACAAATGAGTAAAATGTGATAGACATACCTCAGGTTTATCTTTTCTAACCCTAATGGGTAGCACAACATCATTCATTATAGCGATCATAATGTTCAATGATGTATGTATCTTCTTTTCTGTAAAATCACTAAAACACTCATCCATATATTATTCTTCATATCCTTCAATCCCCTAAAAGCTATTACAAACAAATAAAAATATTAGGAATAAGGAGGAACCCCAATGTTCCATCAATTTAATATTCAAACTAAGAGTTTTATCTTAATATATACTTCTTCTTTTTATTATTTAAGTTTTCATTGGATGTGGTTTATTCCTTGTGATCTTCCATTATAGGTTTTTTGATGGATTTATTCTCATATGTTGAGTCTTCAGACGACGTTGTCATCTTCATTTCAGTTTTCAATGTATCTCGATTCCCTTTAGTTTTCAAAATCATTTTTATGATTTCATCTTTGGATAGTACGAAAATAATACAACATATATTATTATTCCCATATATCCCACACCTCTCAAATTTTTTCTGAATCGTAAAATCACCATCTAATGATAACATATCATCAAATTTATTCTCATCTTCTGTATATGCCTCTTTCTATTTTCTATAATAATAATATGTGTTTACAATATTTTTCTAACCTTTGATATTTGATCTGTCCAAATAACTAATCTCTCTTTATTTCATTTCTCAACTCCATTAAGCTTCTTAAACGAATCCAAACAAATATTAACACTCGTCACCTTTTAAACATTATTTTATCTACAGTATATCTTTATTGAAAATATTATTCTTATATGTTTATCATAACTCCCCCTTAATTCATACCTTTTTTTTCTTAGAGAAAATTGTAAATACATTAGTAGGATTTGTGATAGAGTACTCTATGACACCAATAGTGACCTATCAATATTGATCTTTCATATTGATAGTAGTAATGATCTGATTTCCTTTGATGCTATCTATTATAAAAAATGCGATCATCTTTGTTCAAGGGTAACCTTCTTGATGTATTACACTCATTATTTATAAAATCTGTTTTCTCAGTCACCTTCTCAGTCCCTGATGATTAAATATTATCTTCCAAATCTACACTATTTTTCATGGAAAATTTATATTGTGATTTTTTGGGGAAAGAATCAAACTGACACTATGGAACCTTCTACTCACTAGATTAAGATGATTCACCATTAACATAAATTTATAAAGAGAAGTATTATATATTTTTATTAAAATAAAATTGTTCTTTAAGAAACACATATTATAATTCTTATATCTCTTTTCCTTTTTTCTCCAATTCTTATTGAATATATTTAACCAACTTTTCAAACATAGATAATTCCAACCAATTTTGTTTATAATCACCAATAAGTGTTGTTTCATTCTTATTGAGATTATATTATTTGGATAGTTTATCTTATTGATCTTTTAGATTATTTTCTATCACAACCACTCTCACTTTTATGATAAATTATCATTAAGGAGTGTCTCCTCCATTCTCATATTTCAATATTATCAAATGTTATTTCCTTAGCTTCTTTCTTCAATATTTTCCCCTATCTATTGATTAATATGCTTCTATCAAGGGATACATCAATTTTCTTTAATCCATTCAAGTTATGATAAATATTACTTATAAAAATAACTTCTTGATGAAGTACATACCCTTTTAAAATTAGATAAAAAGATTACCTCCCCATCAGACTAATTGCAATATTGTGAATAATTATTATCTCTTATACACTTTAAATTATACTTCTAGCTATATGAATTTAGCTAATTTTAATTTAACTTTTTTATAAGACTTATTATATTCTTCTTCTGACTTAAAATCATTTATTCTATTCATAATAATGTTTCCTAAAAAAGATCATTATCATTATAATTCTAGAACTTAAGTGATTATTTACCTTTTCATTTCTATTTTCCATTTTGTATATGTTATAAAGAAGAGATATGATTTTTTGAAGACCTATTTATCCTCCTTGGTATCTAATTAACTTTATTTTTATTATTTTCATTTATCTCCAAACACCCCTTTTAACAATGCTTTAAATGATATTTATTCCTTATCCTTCTTCTTAAAGACCATTTCCGTCATCATGTAATATTCTATGAAAATATTCTTGAAGGCCATTCAATGATTGATCCTTTCGATATTGAATTGATAAAACATTGGAATAAAAAATATATATAATGTTTCTCATTTGGTTTTTAACAATTGTAGAATCTTATTGCATCTCACTGAAATCGTTGATAGTATTGATAATCTCATTGAATCAAGTAAATTATTCATCAAAGTCTTCATCATTATATATATTGATATCTTAAAATTTAATTATATTGATTTGTAACTCTACCACCTTGACATTATCATTTACATCATAGATTCATCCAAACTTATCTCGTATCTCATTATAGGAACACCACTACTTCTCACTAAATAAATATTGTCCATCTTGAGTTTTTAGTGGGATATTTTGTAGGAAACCTTTCCCCAATAATAATTGACGTTTTTATATCTGTGTGAGATCATTGATAGGGGTATGGGTGAATTAGTGATCCCTTTCTTCTAGGAATTCTTTTTAAAACTCAATCACTAAAACATATTATAGTTTCAATCCACTAAAATATATATCCCAACCTCACCTATTATGAAATAAATATAAATCCTGATATAAAACATGAAATTTAAAAGGTTCATTATAAATACCTACTTATTTCAATTTTGGTTATTCCCCTCAATATAGATTCTTTACTAACTTCTTTTTTTGGATTACAATAGAACATAAAACAACTAGTTTTATATCCCTTTAATCATTCCACTATTTAACCTTGGTTCTACCCCCACCAATTGAAATTTATTCTATAGTTTCTTATAGCCCTAAATTACTTTCTTATATCCTCTTTCTATATGATTGGTTATCCCCCCCCAACTACAGGCCTTTTATGAAACTGATTATACCCCCCAGTTACAGGTTCTTCATTCCTCCATGTGGATCCACAATATAAATATATTATTATTACAAAATTAATTTATATTTACATCATCAATGAATAAATTCTTCATGATCTTTAATAGGTCTATGAATTTTTTGTTAGTATTTAAAATTCCACCACATATTTAAGAGACTGTATAAATTCATACTCACCTTTCCATAATGTTTGTCCAGAAAATTTCCTTAGTAAGATTTTATCTGGTAAAACATTGTATGATATGATCAATATGTTTCTCTTCAATATGGTGTTATTTATCTAATCCACTACATATGATACTACTTTTTCAATTATGTTCAATATAATTCATTCATTTAGGTGAACCTCATTCCGATGCCTATTTTTTGATGCAACTTTTTTCTGATGATCCACCTATTTAACTAAGTAGAATCATTGTTGAAAACTTTCATTATTCTTTCTAAGAAAACATCATCACATTATCTCTTTTAAAATATAGAAACCAATAGATCATAATGAGCCGTCGCCCCTTTATATGGGAATACTTCCTCAAAATTTTAGGGAGGGAGTGTGATATCTAAATTCAAATAACCTACTTAACTCAACTGACATTTTACTGCTTTCAAATCCATTTAATGTTCAGAATAAAAAATAATCAGATGAAATTACTTAAATATAAATTTAAACAATCTATTTAATCTTCATTAAATATATCTATATTTATTAATGTTGAAAGAACAAATCAACATCATCATGGTGAAGACTTTATAGTTTTTTAATGTTCCTATATCCTATGATTGTTATATAAGCATGAAGGAAACATTATAATATATGAATAAATAAGAAATCGTTTTTTATGACTATCTCTATCTAGTATATCTTCATCTTTCTATTTCTGGTGGACTCATAGATCTTTTCTCTAAATAGTAAACCATTATTTTGTTCAACTTTGATTTGAACCCTATGTATAATTAAATAAATATTTCCTTATATGATAACGTTATAATTATCCATTCAATGAATTCATATTAATTCTTCTGAGGTATATTTTCAATGTCCATCTAATGGACCTTTATCTGATTAAGATTCAATGATTTCCCTATACCATGATCCGTATAGGTTTCCGAGATCCATAGTATCGAAATGTTATCCTCTATTCATAGGTTGTTTATCTTTGTAACATAAAATTTCTACAAAACTCATAATATGAATCTTCATGTTATTTGGGACATCATAATTTTATCACTTTAACTTTTTAGGAACTTTCTCTATCTACCAAAATAAGTCTTGTCCACTTCTCAACTATCCATATGATGAAATCCCATGATTTATTATTTTTGGTATAGCTACATACAACTGCATAATCATTGTTACAACATATTTATTTCTTGATGAACCTTCATTAAGGTAAATTCCAATGTAACCCAATTAGATAAAGAATGAAAAATTTATGATTACATATTGAAAAAGAGAAACATTTAATCCCCTACCTCAAATAACATTATTCAAAAAATAATAAAAAATAGTTCACTGATCACCACTCCCACAAGGAATTGATTGTCCATATGGATACCACACCAAAATAACACCAACAAGTATCAAGTTAACTATATGAGAAAAAAGAATATTTAAATGTAGGTATGAATCTTTATTTTTTTTCAATTTGAAAACCTCAAATAGATTTAGTAATGATGTCCAATCAATCCAATGGAGTTTTGGGAATGATTGAGGCTTGGTCAAAGCCCGGAGTTCCAAAACGGGGAAAATATATTGGGTCGTAAGGTTTGCCTGAAAGCGTAAAACCCATGGTGAAAAACCGTGTGGCCTATGAAAAACAAGGGACATTCCCCATTTTAATAGTTTATGCACAATTAGTCAAACTGTGTGCCTAACCATTTGCGGAATCCCTTGTAGTAGTGAACTGAGCATGGTTTGCACAAGGTTTGGTCAAAGCGTGCAGCCAAACTATGCGCTTTGATATTTTGAGGTGAAATTTATATTTATCCCTTTAATTATCTATTAATTATTATTTCCCGTTTCTTTCATCATATATCAGAAAAAATGGTCACATCCTCATCCTTTGAGCTCCCAAACACATAAATCTTGGATTTGATCTAACTTCGACCTTAGGTTATCTTTCTTTGATCCATCAGAAGCTTCAAATACGTCTCAGTATGATCCCATAGTCTCTTAGTTTCTATTTAAATATTCCTTAAAATCCATCATACTGTTTACGTGTTGGCTCATTTTTCTTATTTTCAGGGCATTGGACCATTTCCAGCCTACTTCAAATCTAAGACTAATATCAAGTGAGGTGTTATATACAAACTTGAGATAAGAGGTCACATTTTTTCCACTAGAGTTTTGGTTGTTTCGTAATTATGCTTCCATTCCATATGTCATCCTCTTCCAATAATATCCTTTACATGGATTCTTAGGTATAATTTATCCTTTCACTTTTCTTCATTCCTTTTGATACATGTTTAGTGTTTTATAGGTTTTATGTACCTTGTATGGTCACTCCATGGGTGTTCCACATAGAATTGTAAATTTTGGCCAATTGTCTCAAAATGACTAGAACTATTTTTAGCTGATGGATTAGATTACAAATGATTTTTCCTTGATATATGAGTATTTCATGTGATCTAAGGCAGCTCTTAGGTGCATGTCCCATTTCTAATTAAAATTTACATAGTGGCCAATTGCCATAGTGAACATTTCATCTTCTAAATGAAATTTGAGCCTTATGTATTGAGTTCCAATCTCTTAATGGAGTAAATGGTTTGGTCATGTTAAATGTAGATGTTTATATAGAATGTCATAATTTTTATTAAAGCCTCACTTTAAATTAATTAATTAAATGTAAATGAAATGACACTAAGGGATGGTAAGGCCATACCCCTTTTCCATGCTTTATAAATTGCTTTATATGAATTGTAGTGGTTTTAATGGAATTTGAACTTATATAATGAATGAATAAGAGGTTATTCCTTATGTATTATGTTATAATGATGATTATGCATCTTTTATGTTTATGGGATATATGAATGAAATGGATGGGAGGTAATGCCCCATGCCAGTTATAATTATAATGGGCCTTTATGGAGGTTCGATATGGTTGTAATAAGTATTGATAATGGAAGATAATAAATATACCTTACATTGAGTGTTGACTTTATAGTGTCTCACACCAGTGATACTATATGGGTTTGGGGTTGTATGCACCATGTTTCATGATTCGAGTGATGTCATGACAGATCACCCACTATCTCAAGGATTGTTCCATGAGAGATCATGATCTTCTTCGGATGTAGGATGTGTACCCTTTGGATTGTGCCTAGAGGCTCATTAGACTAGTCTTGGATATGTATGTTACACCCTAGTACATCCAAAACTTGAATTCTAGGTATATTTCCATTAAGAATCCTTATGCACTTGGATCATATAGGTGGATGCAATTTATAGTTACACTAATATAATTACTACTACATATATTTTAAATGTTCATAATTCATTCCAACCATGTGCTGATGTTGGTAGACCAACCATGTTTCCTATAGGAACATGAGTGGGATTGTAATTTATTTTAGCATTTCTTTACTATTATTCTCATACATGAACACAATATAGTTATGAGTTCTACTTGGATTGCACATAGACATCATTGGTGGTCACCTAAAAATATTTTTATCTCACACCATACTGGGGATACCTCTAGTACCTAGGATTATTACTTGTCTATAGGTGTTGATAAGGGAAAGGCCCTCCGAAAAGTTGTTGCTTTGATTACCTAATTCGAACTCAAGAGCAGAGGACCGTACATAGGCTTGAGATGCTTATAAAGCTATTTTTTTCATTTTGTTCTATTTTTACTATTGTATAACATGATTTTATTTTCCCATTCGATTTTTTTATTAATGCATACCATGAATACATGTATCAAGCATTTCTTTTGAAGCTTAAGATATTATTATCAGTTTTAATTATCTCTTTCTTCCACAACATATTTATTCAGTTGTTTATGGTTCCACATTTTGTTGATTCTAATTTTTTGTATTATTCCTCCACTATCAATTTCTATCAATTTTATTTTTTGTACTTATCCCACATGGGGGTATAGTCTCCCCATAATACCACCCTTACACCCACACTTCTATTTGGCAGCCGCTGGTGTAAGGGGAGGAACGCATGAGTCCATGTGAACCACTGGCTTGGGGAACAAGTTAAGTGGATCTTGGGATGATACATTACAAAGTGGCACAAGAGCAGTTTCTTTCATACTATACTATTTAAAGACAACATATTGGTGATTGGGAAATGGTAGGAACTTTTTCATAATATGTGCTTTGGAATCACATAACCATGTTTAGGGTAAGGTCCATGTTTCCTAAATTATAATTATTGTTATCTTTTATCCTATTATTATTGATATCATTTCACAATTTGGTGACACCCTTAATTTATGATGTTACTGATATTGATGTTATTGAAATGGTTAATTATTTACCTAGGATCTATGATATGAGGGATTTATATAAGAAAATGCATCACTATAGGTAAAATAGGATGAATATGACATGAATTTTTCCATAACATGTTTATTTTCAGTGTTCCTCTACTTGTTACATATTGATAGTGCCAAATTTATATATGTTTAATTATGAAAAAAATTTCTTATTGGGATAAGAAAATATCATTGACATATAAATTTACTACCATATCCTTATAATGTTTCCATGAATAGGTTAATACAGACACCTTAAGTATTCAATTATGTAACATTGATCCATGGACCAATAGTTG
Source organism: Viscum album (assembly GCA_963277665.1). Classification (NCBI taxonomy): domain Eukaryota; kingdom Viridiplantae; phylum Streptophyta; class Magnoliopsida; order Santalales; family Viscaceae; genus Viscum; species Viscum album. Next base: position 317,829,959 of record OY728140.1, read on the forward strand.
CATTGGCTGGAACATGTTATGGTGTGGATCAAGTGCATGCCATCTTTTTCATTCTCAAGAAGTATGAGATGTTATGAATTGGAAAAATGTAAACCATCTGATTCAACAATTTTGAGTAATTTAAGTTTTAAACAAGCACAATTTAATTTTAATACTACTTTTTAATTGAAAAAATAGTCTTATATATGTGTGACATAGAAACTTATACCTGAACCTGATCTTAGTAGTGGGTAGTGGGTCTCCTACGTTTTTATTGTCTCTTTCTACCATCTATAACTAGATTTTGAAGTAGGTAGAGTGACATTGTTGTTTATATAGGTAGTCTTTACTGCCTTTCTTAATTTCTTAAATGAAATCATCTAAGATTCTTGAATCTCTTTTGAGGCATGTGTTTTGTATTGCAGCTTTATGTTTCCATGATGTCCTCTAGTTGCACACCACGAAGGTGGTGATTACTATATCCCTGAGGTGGTGGTATGAGAGTTACATGTGATTCCTCCTATAGAGACACCATTGGATCCTATTACTTTTCTAGATATGGTCACTAACACCAAGTTCCATGATGGTTTCATATGTATAATTCAGTCTACACAAGGTTTTATTCAGCATGTCCTTAGTATGGCAGAGTTGAATCGTGAATTTTAGAAGTAAAATCCTTTCACTGTTTCAGGGTATGACAGACCTCATGCTGTAGAGTATTTCCTCAAGGATATACTATCTATATTTGTGTATCTTGATAAACCTCAATATAATAGAGTCAATATGCTAACCTATATGCTACATGATTTATCCAAGAGGTTGTTGGATGTAATCACTCATGAAGATTTTCATTCTGACATGGTCTCGGTGTATTTTTAGACCAACTTCTATGGCTAATACCTTCCCTAGACTCTGAGGGATAACAGAGCTAGAGAATTCATGAGCCTACAGTAGGAGATCATGTCAGTTATGGAATATTCTACCCATTTTATTTAGCTGTATTGGTTCACTCCCTCTTTAATTATTGAAGATCTAACGATTGATAGGTGATTCAAGTATGGGTTGGTCTGCGCCATCCGATCACATGTCAAATTGTTCAGGTTGACTACCATTTCTAAAACATTCAATGAGGACCTAATCCAAGAGATGAATTTGATGGTTGTTAAAGGTGAATGTTAGGGTAGTTTGGAACCAAAATAGTCCAATGGTTCTTCTTCTGGGTGAAAGATATTTTTTGTGGTTACTCGTGGGGGTAGAAGCTCTAAGGATCCTAATATAGATAGAATTATTATCATTCAACACTGCGGGATGCTTGTAAAAGTCAAGTCTCAGTGCTTATGTGATTTAGTAGAGTGAAAAAGTTGTAGCAGGATAGGCCATCTCCAGCATTTCTATAGAAAATTCCCTCTAGTTCCATGTGAGTGGGGATCTGCACCCACTCCTCAGACAGGAGTAGGATCAACTAGATCATGAAAGGCATGAAGTTTGAATACCATTTTTTGATCAGGCCATGGTGGTGGTCAAGTTATAGGTTGTCATGCTTAATATTATCAACTCAATTAGAGGAGGCTTGCTTAGAGTAGTCTGGTAGTGACTCAAGGCACCGTAAAATACAGTTACATGGAGTTCATCATTCAAAATTTGTGGAGAGTTCAAGACCTTCAATAGTTCAAGGTATTATTCTAGTAGAGTCCACATTATTTTCAAATTTTTTGATATAGGAATCAATCACTCTTTTATATTTTATACTTTTATAGGGATTTTTGGGCATAATATTGAACAGATTAAGAGAGTAATGATGCTAGATACACCGTTAGTTATCCAATTAGAGTGAATTATCTATTGTAAGAACATCTCTATTGAGACAGGTAGATTACATTTTGTGTGGAATCTTTACATCCTCAATATGATGGGATTTTATTTAATCATCCATATGGAATCTATAGTTCCAAATAGATCCCATATTTACTTCAATCATAATAGGGTGACATTTACATCATCAGAGGGCATTAGGATCATGAATAAAGGAGAATGGGATGCCAGTGAAACATGAGTATGACCCCAACAATACAGGCTGGGTAATGATACACCATATATTTTTAATATATTCTTATACGATGAGGGTTTACACCATAAAATATTTCCTCCTATAGTAGATCATTTCAGAGACGTCCTTCTGGAATACTTCTTTGGTCTACCTCTGGTTCGAGAGGTAGATTCTTCTCTTTAGATTTTTCTAGGAGAAACACCAATGTTGATCCCTCCTTATAGGATGGATCCTAAAGAGCTTCTATAACGCAAGAATATATTGGAGGATCTCAAGGATAAAGGATTTATATACCCTGCCACTTCTTGTTCGGGTTAACCAGTTCTTTTTTATATAAGGCAGATAGTCCCCTTAGGCTCTGTGTAGATTATCATATCTTGAACCATTTCACAGTAGAGAATCAGTATCAATTTCTTAGAATAGGTTACCTATTTTCTCATATCAATGGTGGGAAGGTGTTTTAAAAGATACATCTATGTTAGTGATATCATTAGTTTTATGCCGGGACTTTAGACCTACCTCACATAGATTTTAAGAGTAGGTATTGTCTTTATGAGTACATGGTTATTCCATTCAGACTCAAGAACACAGCTACAGTATTCATTTCTCTTATGAATTGGGTTTTCCCCTCATAATTAATTATTTTTTATTGTATTTTTTATGGTATCCTGGTGTATCCACACTCTAGAATCCACTATGAAACCAATCTTGATATCATGATATATACAATGAGATAGAATCATCTCTATGATAATATTAGTAAATTCCACTTTTAGATCAATAAAATTCACTTTCTTTATCATATCATCTCAGAGTCCATATTTTCTATAGACCCATATAAAGTGAGAGTTTTAGTTTCCTTGGAGAATCAAAAGAATGTATTTTAAATCATGAGATTCTTTGGGAGAGATAGATATTACAGTTACTTCATCCAGGATCTCTCCCACCTTGCAGCACTGCTTACAAGATTGATAAAGAAGGGTGTGAAATTCATTTGATCAGAAGCAAGTGAATCATCCTTATAGGAGTTGGTGGGAAGACTCACAGCAACACCGATACTGATTCCTCTAGAGATAATAAGGATCTATAACCTATACTATGATACATCAGGTATTAGGCATTGATCAATTATGATGCAGGATAAGTGAGTCATCATGCATGAATAATTTAAATTGAGGCCTCATGAGCAGAATTACCCAACATACAATATCGAGCTCAATGCTATTGTTCTTGATTTATGCTATTGGAGACACTATTTATTGGAAGATAATTTTATTTCATACAATGATAACAATATAGTAAAGTACATCTTAACAAATAGGGATATGAATCCTAAGAATCCTAGTTGGGTTGAGTGCCTACAGTAGTTTTATTTCAAGCTTCCATATATGCCTGATAAGGGAAACTAAATGGATGATGCTCTGAACTAGAATACTCAGACACATGCGGTCGAAGAATCCAATAGAGAATGCAATCTTATGGAATTATTCTCATATATTCATGTTGTGCTTCAGGAGGGCCATTGTCAGACTGACTGACTGAAAATTAAATTTTTATTATAAAATAACCTTTTTGGAAAAGTCAGAAAGCATTCCCAGTTAACCTGGAGGTGAATCCTCATAGGAGAAATAAAATACATCAAAGCAAAGCATCAGCCTATTAGTTCTTTCCTCTATCTAAATATTCCAGTTCATAATCCATACTTTAGCATCCAGGTCCTTTCCAATAACATCTTCAAGACGACATGCAATTTTAACCTAGGATCGAGCAAACTCTTATATTCTAATTTTCCCATCATTGAAGCATCTCACCAGGATCATATCTTGTTTGTCGTTCCAATTCTCTTTCTCGATGTAGACCGCTACTTGAAAAGGTCTCCCCATCATCTCCGCCTCTTCCTATGAGATGTTGACATAAATAAATTCCTCCACCATATCCTCCTTAAAATGGAGGATAAGCTCTTTATAATCCTTTTTCATTCCTGTGAATTTATCATTTTTTATGTTTTCCTGAACAGTAACATTAGAAATCTCCTACACAATAATCGCGAGGACCAATGACATATCCTTCTCACATGTTTTTGATTTTTTATCAGATCGTGTTTCAAAAGGTTTTGGTAAATTGGATTAGTCCTTGCGTCATTTCACATTCTTCTTCCTAGGTGTTTTCCCATCCTCAATATCCTTAGTATCCTTATTAGACTCCACACCTTCTTTAATTGATCCATCTAGGTCATAGGGTGTATCCTGAACAGGCTCATTGGTGTCTAAACACTTATTGTAGTTTTGATTCTGAACAACATTTTGAACTAAACCCTTCCCTGCTGTTTGATTGTTGACCCCAAAAATACTCTACTTGCTTTGAGGTTCCTTTGCCACCCCTTCTGACCATATCTCAATTTACTTCCTAGGTAAAATCTTACCTTTAGCTTGAGATGCTTGTGGAGGAGATCCAGCAGTCTGAACTGGAAGACCCAAGGCACTGTCCCTAAAATCCTTCTTAGGCTGATCAAAATTCCCCAACACAGCGGGTTCCTTGACTTGATTTACCATAGGGCTATTATTCAATGCCCTACATGCCGAGTGATTGTTCTGTATAGCATTTTTCTCTTTCCTCCCTTGTAATGTCACATTCCTCTGATGACCATCCTGTCTGCATACAGTAGCCGAGTGACCCAGTCTTCTTCAAGTCGAGCAAAACTACACCCAATGATCGAATACCACTGGTTGTTTACACTATTCTTCCTCGCCACCTTTAATCCACACCGATTCAACCCATGGTCTCGATACATCCACCTCCACACAAATGAATGGGATGATAAAATGACATACATAAGCAGTATGTGAATCCACATAGAGGAAATGACCTACCAGATTTCAAAACATACGTAGAATCGAGGGATTCTAGAATGGTAGAGGAAGTTGAGGAAGACTAACCCAAACCATAACTGTAGGATAATCGTGATTCAGTTATAGGTCATAGCTCCATCGAAATAGATAGAATCCGCTTCCACGGAATGAGTAAGAATGAGACAACTATATTATCTTGAAGGCCTTGTCCTAAGGGAAAGTTTCTCTTATGAAGATACATCTTCTAGTTGGACCGTGGATGGGGATGATACTCTATTGTTCCATGGGTTTGTGTGGGTCCCAATAGACTTAGTAGAGGAGATTATGTGGCAATGACATGATTCATTATAGGAGGCTCAAACTGGTGTCACAAAAGATATTATCGATTCCAATACTGGTTTCCTAGTTTGAAACATGAGATTACATTCTTTATCACTCGATGTTCCACCTATCAGCTGGTGAAGGTGGAACATATGCTTCCAACAGGATTTCTGCAACAATTTTCTATTGACTAGTGGAAATGGGATGATGTTTCAATAGATTTTTTAATTAGTTTATCCATATCACCTTGTGGGAACGACACAGTGTGGTTTGTCATTGATCATCTTGAGTGTATCACTTACCTGCAAGAGGACATGTTTTTTTTTCATGTATCCGTGACTTCAGATGACCTTCTGAAAAACACATTACACTTTTCATGTTCACTTATAATAACGTATTTTAGGCCTCCATCGAGATGGATCCTTATGAAGCCTTATATGGTATTCTTTACTGGTCAACTATATGATGGATAAAGATAAGAGGAGTAGTTGTTCTTGGGCCACATATCATATTAGAGACTATAGAGAAGGTCTAGATGATCAGAAACCACATGTTAGTAGCTCAATCTAGGCAGTAGCCGTTTGGAAATAGACACAAACAACGTCATCTTTTTTAGGTCAGAGACTGGGTTTTCTAGCGAGTCTCTCCTAGGTTTGGGCATAGATGTATTCAGACGAACGATAACCTATCGCTGAGGTTCGTTGTACTCTTTGGGGTGGTGAAAGGATCAGACCAGTGGATTAGAAGTGAGAACTTACCCAGAGATACTAGTGAATTCATGATATATTTCATGTATCTCATCTTTTCCAATACTATCTAGACCCATCACACGTCATTCAGCCTAATGAGGTTGAATTGTATATGGATGACTCCTTTGAGGAGTACCCAGTTCGTATTGTTGATTTTAGTGTGAAGAAACTCTGAGGCAATTCAGTTCCTCTTGTACGGGTGCTATGGCATCACGACCAGGTATAGGATGAGACTCGAGAACAAGAAGCTGATATAAGATCTTAATGGTTGTAATTCATCATTGATGATATCTATTTACCCTCATAATGACAACTTGGGGATGAGTTTCATTAAAGAGGTGAGGTTGTAATGACCTTATTTTAATAAAAGGTATGGATCATTAGTTTTTAAATTTCAATACATTAAAATTTCCTAATAATGATGTCTAATCAATACAAGGAGGTCCTGAAAGCATTCAAGGATCCCTCGGGGGCTGAATTTTAAAAATGGGGAAAACATACAAGGCTGTATGGCCTGTCCGAAGTCATTAGACCTAGGGTGCGAAGTCGTGTGGCCTATTACAGACATCAGATATAGCCCATTTTCACGATTTTTTCATGTTTATTCAATAATTTTTCCAAAAATTGTCGGCCACCCCTTGTAGTAGTGAACTAAGAATGGATTTCCCATGTTTTGGGCAAACCATGTGTCCAAACCAAGCGCTTTGATATTTTGAGGTGAAATTTCTATTTTCCCCTCACTTAACCATTAATACTTATTTCCCTTCTGTAATGATCCTAAATTCGATCAATGGAAATTCCCTTTCGTATAATTATTTCTTATTACATAAATCACATAATATCAAATACAAAACACAATACAAAATTTATAAATGTATAATGAATGAAATAAGATGCATTTCTAGAAGATAAGGAATCTATACCAATAAAATTGTAACATGATCTTTGGAATAGTAATATGACACTTATGAATAGTAAACTGGGCAATAGAATAGTAACATCACCCATGAACATATAAATTAAATTTTTTCTTCTTATAATTGATAATATAATAAAGTTACATCATTGTACGATTAAATAATTTTTTAAAAATTTATTAAATAATTTTCAGTATTTTTGTAAGAAATAAATATTTAATTACAATTTTATTATTAATATTATGATTTAAAAAAAATTACATTAATAAATTTAATTTATAAATTAATTTTTTTATATCTTATGATTATAAGAGAATTTTATGGGATCTTAATTAATTTTTCAATGTGTTATAAAATTATTTATAATTTTAAAATCTTTATTTTCCAAGTAAATAGTGATTTTAATTAAAAACTAAATTTATCATATATAAAAATTTATTTTCATAAAATTGATTTTATTTTTGAATTATATATGTCTAAAAATTGTTAGGGTTACTTTTTGGGATTTTTCTAAAATGGTTGAATTTTTGTGAATAGTGAAATACGATAATTTATGGTATATATATATTATAAGTTAAATACACTATTAGTTGAGTCATTTATAATGTAAGAACCATAATATCGAAATACCAATAATTATTTTTAATATATTTATTGATAATTCTCAAACTGTTGGTAGTCTTGATCCAGAATAATATACCATTGAATACAATAATGAGAAAACACCCCTCTCCTCCACTATAAATACCACCCATCACCACCTCTTCTCCTCACACCATTAAAGCTTCAATCCTTGTCCATGTTCTATTCAATACTCTTACCAAGACTCTCCCCCATGTATAGAATCCTTTGGTCTCATCAAAATACCAAAACCATTTCCCTAAGGTGGTTCTAAAGGAGGATAAATTTAAGAGGTAAAAACCCACTTTCCTTTTCTTTTAAATACTTTTCATGTTGTTTTCATTTCTTATTATAACCTCAAATACACTAATCAAAGTGTCATGATAACTATAATATAATATATATACTATAATTTTATTATATTAATGTATTACCCTTCATCAAATACCTTCTTCTCTCACATTCATTCTAAAAATGGGAACATCATCAGTGAGGTGTTAATCTATCGCCTTCACGGACGAAAACATTTCATTCTCCATTAAAAACATAAAGGATGGTCTTATAAGCATTATAATGGTTTAAAAAGATTATAAAATTAATTTTATAACATTTTTTTTCTAGAACTAACATCTACACATAATATTAAATAATAAAACAAAACATGTTTGTTATGAGTGAAAACCGCCCAAAATAATCCATATGATTATCACTAACATTTTATCTAATGATTCATCCTCTCCAAAAATATACAAAATAATTATATAACAATTTAATATTTTATATTTTCATTAATAACATGTAATTTTAATTCTATATATATATATTCCAATTTTACATGAACTTACTCATATATAAGTGAACCGATCATGAAAACCAAGAAAATGAGTACTTATGAACGATGAAATTGAACAGTATGACCCATCAAAAAGGATTTAATGAACTTAATAAACTATAAAAAATAAATTAAATGTATAACAGGTTATTTAATTATTAATTAATCAATAAAATCTGATTATTAAAGACATTATGTATAAGTGCAGAACCATTTTAGACATAAGGTATGGGAATTTTTTCGAACCTCAATTATTTCCATCAAGTTACACTTTCTCCCATATTACCCAAATGTAATTATTATTTATTTATATATATTTATTCCACATCTTGTTTACATTTTCAAAACCCAAGTATCGTGACCATATCATCCTTTCTTGATGGAGAAATACATATATTGAGAAGTTTCTCTTCACAATTCTTCCCAATAAGAAAACCAAATTCAAGGGAACTTCTAGATTTCTTACCCATTTTCGAGTGCTCTCCATACGATGATTTATGCCTCAATTATTTTTATAAAATCAATCATTTTTTCATGAAAAAACAAATTGTTTCATTTTTGGTTTTATACAAAAAAAATTTCCTTTTTCATTCTAAAGAATCATTAATAATTTCCATAAACTGTACTAAAATGTTTTATTTCTATTGTTTCTTAAGAAATATTTTTACATGTATTCACTTTAGTTTGAAACCATATATCACAATATATGTCTATTTTACCTTTTAAATATCCATGTATGATTTAAATCCTTTGTTTAATGGAAACCATTATGATATTCCCTTATGTCATGGATTTTCACATGATTAAGATACCCAATTCATTCCATGGGTAACACTTATATTTATGTTTGATTCCTTATGTATAAATATATAAGGTGTTTGGAGGAAAAATTATATTAAAAACACCAAAAACAAACACACTATCTTGAAAGGAAGGCCATATACCCCCAAGTGATATCCCCCCATAAAGTCGTAGTTTTTCAGTACATGGCCCGAAGGCCCAGTGGGGATGAAGCTTATTACATGGATCAAAGCCCTAAAAATTAGATGAAAGGCCCAGTGCAGCATCATGCCTACATCATAGTCTACCTGTGTCACCTCCTGCATACATCATACTTACATCACTAACTTCCTGCGTCATGGATTTGTCACCGCCTACCTCCATCATGCCTGCATCACCACCTTCCTGAGTCACTTCATACCTACGCCATCACCTACCAACATCACCGCCTGCCTGGGGAAATTCTCTCCCACAAAAATTTGAACTCGGGGCTCATGCCTTATATATGATTATTAATATGGAACATATATTCATGAATATTTTATGTTGGGTGGACAAAGATAGCACTACACTGTATTGGGTTATGAATAGTATTATGATATGACATGTTGGAAATGGAGTGAACCTGATTCCTTTATGGGACTTTGTTTACCATGTATTGGATGGTTTCCCTAACTCAATTTTATGTCTTGTTATATGTTGTTTCCACATTCCAATGATTCAATGATTATATGTTCCCAGTTATATATGTTATACTTACTTATGTTTTTTTATGTTTCATTCATTTTATGATATCATGTTATGTCTTTTAATCCATCTTCTTTGTTTATTCCTACGATTATTCTGTTAATGAGATTTTTTATCCCATCTCTTTTGTTCATGTATTCCCAAGGTTATCACATACAGATATAAGGGATGAAGGAGACTCATTTTCTCATTCTAAAGATCAAATAAAAATTATTTTTATTTTGGATTTATGATGTTAAATTATGTATCAAATATTCAAAATACACTAGAATTCATGATCCTTAGTTGTATTTGATGATTAATTATTATAAAAATGGTGTTATAATATGTGTAAAAGGATAGGGTCACTATATTATGTATTAGAGGAAGGATTAGGTTTTTTGTATATTAGGACTAGTGAAAAATAGAAAGAACCCTAGGGATAATTCTATCACCATGGATAACCCAAATTGATACATTGGGTATCAAAAGTAAGGGTATACTTGTAATTAATAAGTTTATAATTATATGTTAAATGATTTCTTTTTATATTATTATTTTCTAAGTATTAGTACCCCCTAATTGTACTTTATTTTTCTTAGTTAATGTCTTGAAATAAAAGAACCCATTACAATAATCAATGTGACAGGCAATGTAACGATTTATGAAATGATATTCCAAATATGATGGGAATGGGTGATGAAGACATCATGATAATAATTTCTAAATTTTTTCATATTTTTAATCATAACATGAATCATATAGAACTCCCTACTTCTCTTAGGAGAGATAAATTTTCTATGAAATCCTTCAAGAGAAAATAGACTCCCATCATTGGTGGATCTTTTGATCCCTTCATCAATTATCAAGGGATTAAATCGATTGAGAATATATTATATGTCCTCATATGAATAAAATAATATAAATTTGTTATAGTGCTATGTCATTTTGATGGGGAAACTAATTAGTAGTTTAAACTAATCAAGAACATGAAATATGAAGAGGAAATTGATTCCATGGATTTTTAGTTTTTTCAAGAAAAAAATTAAATAAATGTATTTCTTAAACCCTCCATTTTTATTTTTAAATATATTTACATGGAATAAAGAAAAAGGAAGATGAGTATATCAATTAATATAAAGGAAACTTCACAAGGACTACAAGAAATTATTCTAGATTTGTCATTAACATTGAAAGAAAGGTGGATTGATTCTTTAGTAGATTAAGATGAGTCTATGAAAATCATTGGGGATTTGAGACTTGAATAGTTCTAAATAAATTTTCCATTGTACCCTTATAGGTAAATAAATATTAGAGACTCTGATTGCTCTTAATGTCCTAGTAAAAAAAGTGGGAAATAGAGTTTTATACGAGTGCATCAAAAGATAAATCCCATGACGGAATGAAGACAAAACATATCATGTGTCAAATGTTTGGGAAGAATCATCCAGGAAAAATATTAAGGGGAACCACAATATTCTTCAAATTTGGAGGATAAGGGCATATAGATAATAACTACATAAGTTTTATGAATAATCACATTAATGTAGAAGAAAAAAAGGTAGGTTCGGATCATTACTCATCCTATATTTATGTGTTTCAACTGCATGTGACTTGGGAATTACACAATCCATTCCATAAGAAAAGGTTTGTTTGAGGAAATCAATAATAACAACCTCCAAGGTAGCAAGGAAGGGCGTATATTATCACTGCTTATATGGTGGAGACTGAAAATGATGTGGTGACAGGTAAACTAGTTATTAATTCAAGAATACCGAACATATTATTAGATTATGGTTCTACACATTATTTCATATATTTAAAGTTTAGTAGAACTATTACGAAACCAACTCACAATATTGAGGTTAAGTTATCTTTGAAAATAGAAAATGGATAAATTATTGTTTCCAAACTTTATAACTCCTCCCCAGTTAATGTCTCTGGACTAAACCTCCTAGAAAATATTGTCTTACTTATTTTTGGTGGAGTTTGATACTATATTGGGAATGGATTGGATACCTTTATAAAAATCTAACATCAAATCTATGGAAAGGTATATCACTCATCACATACCTTGGAATCCACCAATTCTATAGAAGTGTGTGGAATAAGATGAATCCCCTTCAGCACCATTTTCTCAATTGAGGATATTATTGTCTTATGAGAAATCATATCTAGCTCAAATGATTGATACAAAAGAGGGAATCATGCTTGATGGAATTCCCATCGTGAGGGATTATAATGATGTATTCTATAAATAGTTGTCTAGTATTCCTCCTGGTCGAGAGGCTGAGTTCTCAGTTGAAATTATTCTTAAATCTACGCCTCTACCAAATACACCTTATTGAATGGAAATATTTGAGCTGGAAGAACTAAACAAGAATTTACCTGAGAATCTGGAAAAGGGTTTTATATGACCATGTACTTCACCATGGAGTGAACCTGTACTCTTTTTCAAGAAGATATATAGATAAATGTTCCTTTACATATGATTATCTTAAGCTAAAAAACATGATAAATAACAAGTATCCCCTTCCAGGGATAGATGTTTTTTTATTAGATATGTTGGGACAATTTTTTCTCCCAGGAAAACCTTCTGTCGAGATATCACTAATTAAAGGAGAGGAAGGAAGATATTCCCCACACTTCTATTAGAACGAGGTATGGAAACTATGATTTCATAGTGATTCCATTTAGACTCACTAATTCTCCATTAATTTTCATGTACTTAATTAATAGATTATTTATAGATTACCTCAGAATGTTTTTTAAAGTCTTTATTGATGATATTTTGATATAGTCCATGAACATGGAGGAACAAGATGAGTATTTTAATATTGTTCTAAAAATATTTCGAAGGGAGAAACTATATAAAATTTATAGGAAATGTGTGTTTTGGATGGCAGAAGTATCATTCTTGGGGAATTTTATCACCTACAAAGGAATATTTTTGGACCCCCACAAGAAAAAGGAAATCAAAGAGTGGATCATAACAACATATGTAATGGTGATATGTAGTTTTCTTAGCCTAGCTAGATACAACCAATATTTTTGAGGAACTTCTCAGGATTTTCAAAACCACTAACCAATATGACTTGGAAGGTAGTGATGATTTTGAATACTAGTAAATGTCAAGACTACTTCAAGTAATTGAAAATGTGGTTTATTCATAAAGGTAGTTGAAAATTAATGAGCCAAACTACCCTACACATGACCTGGAGTGGGAATCTATCCTCTTTTCATAGAAAATATGAAGTCATTATATCTATGGGGAGAATTGTGAAATTTATACTGATCATAAGAGCCTTATATATATTCACAGTAGGAGCTTAATATTCTCCAGAAAAGATAGTTAGAGTTCATTAAAGATTATGGCTACTCAATCCACTACCATACTTACAAAGATAATAAAGTGGTATATGAACTAAGTTCAAATGATTCTTTAACACTTTCAATTATGGGATTTGTGAACGATTTACTCTTCTTAGATTTGTAACAGATTGGCATGGGAATAATTATGGAAGGCACATCATTAATCATTTATCAAATGATTTGTCAACTATCCCTCATGGATAAAATAAATGCTGATCAAAGAAATGATGTGTTAATTCATAAGAAATTATAATCTATGAGAAATGTTAAATTTTATGAGTTTGAAAATGATGAGGAATAAGTCATAAGATTTGGGTCACGATTATGTGTACCTTCTAATCTAGAGATAATGGATGAGCTTCTTAATGACACCCATTGATCAACCTTCTCTATTGACCTAGGTATTACAATGGTGTTTTGATATCTCTAAGATAACTATTAGTGAAAAAATACGATAAAGGTGATATGTGAATATACATTAAGGTGCCTTGTATTTTAACAAGTGTAGATTGAAATTAAAAACTATAAATGGATGATGTAACCATTACCCATACCAACAAAGAAATGGGAATACATCACAATAGACTTTGTCACTAGACATATGAGGACATCTAGAGGAAACAATTCTATATGGGTTGTTTTTTATCATCATTCAATGATAGCTCACTTTATCACAATTAGAGAATAATTCTCACAAGATCAACTTGCAAAGATATACATCAGAGGGTTAATAAGACTACATGGAGCACCGATATCGATTATATTCGATCAAGATCATAGATTCACCTCCATGTTCTTGTAAAGTTTCCAACATGATCTAAACACTGAGATGATCTTTCGTACGACTTATCATCCCCAAACTGATGGTCAATCTGATCGGACTATTTAGAAAATAGAAGACATGTTGAGGGCATATTCTATGGACTTAAAATGAGTATGGGACTAAAATTTTCCTTTGGTTGAATTATCTAAAAACAATAATTTACAATCGAGTATCTAAATGGATCTATATGAATCCCTTTATGGGAAAAGATGCAGAACACACACATTCTGGGATAATGTTATTGAAAATAAGATGCAAGGACCTGAAATGGTTAAAGGGACGGTAGAAAATGTGAAAACCATTCAAAATTATATGAAGGAAACCCAAGGTCAACACAAGAGGTATGCTTATAATCGTCTATGGGACCTGGAGTTTAAGGATTGAGACATGATATTCCTCCACATATCTCCAGGGAAGAGGTTCATGATATTTTGAATGAATGGAAATCTGAGTCCTAGGTACATTGACCCATTTGAAATCCTTGATTATGTTAGATATGTGGGTTATAGACTATAACTTCCAACAATAATGACTCAAGTGTGATATGTATTCCACATATCCCTCTTGATGAAGTACATTCCAGATCCTTCACATGTACTACATTCGGTGGTGGTATAGTCAGAAAATGATCTTTATTATGAGGAAAAACTAGCGAAGATATTAAATTGGGGTGATAAATTTCTACTCAATAAGACTACCCACTTGTTAAAATTACTATGGAAGAACCATAAGTACGAAGAGGCAACATGGGAACCAAAGGATGAGATGAAGGAGAAGTACCCTCACTTATTTTCAACATATAAAGTAAAATGAAATTTAGAGGGTGAAATTTCATAATTGGGGAAGAATGTAACAACCTAAAATTATATCAATAGGAATTCCCTTCTTATAATTATATCTTATAGTATAAATCGCATAATATCTCACAAAGAACATAATAAAAACATTATAATTGAAAAATTAATGAAATAAGAGGAATTTCTAGAAGCTGAGGAACCTATACAAATAAGATAGCAACAAGACCATTAGAATAGTAATATAATCCATATGAATTTTAAAATGACAAATATAATAGTAAACTCACCCATTAAAATACAAATAAAATTTATATATCTTATAAATGATAATATGATATAATTATATCATAGTATAAGTAAATAAATGCTTTAAAAGTTATGAATTATGTTTTGGAATTTTGGTAAGTCATAAATATTTAATTATTATTTTATAATTAATATATTGATTTAAAAGATTGTTAATTTTCATAAAATTAATTTATAAATTAATATTTTTAAATCTTTTGATTATAATATAATTTTATGTGACCATAAATAATTTTTTAATGTGTTATGAAATCAGTTATAATTTTAAATTTATTATTTTCCATGTAAATGATGATTTGAATTAAAAAATAAATTTATCATAATTAAAAAATTACATTCATAAAATTGAATTCGTTTTCAAACTCTACACCTCAAAAACTATTTAGAGTGGATTTTTTGGGATTTTTCTATAATGGTTGAATTTTTGTTGAATAGTGAAATATAGTATTTTGCAGTATAAATACATTATATGATAAATACACTATTTCTTAAGTAATTGATGTTGTAGGCACCATAGTCTCTAAATAAAATTCATTATTTTAATTTATTTAGTGATAATGCTCAATCTATACATAGTATTGTGCCAAAATAATAAACTAATGAATAAATTTATTAGAAAACACCCCTCTCATCCACTATAAATACCAAACCTCCACAACTCTTCTCTTTACACATTAATGATTTGAGACATGTCCACGTTCTTCCCAATATTCTTCCCAAGACTATCCCCCATGTCTAGGAATCATTGGTCTCATCAAAATATCAAAACCTTTTCCCTATGGAAGTTCTCTGGGAGGATAAATTCAAGAGGTGAAAATCCTCATTCCTTTTCTTTTAATTTATTTTCAAATTATTTTAATTTCTAATTATCTACTCACATACCATAATACCAATTAGAAATATAGCTCTAGTATCTTATATATTGTATAATTTTATTATTTTAATGTTCTATCCTTTATCAAATCCCTTCTCCTCTCTCTTTTATTCATAAAATGAAAACGTCATCTGTGAGGTGTTAACTTATCTCCTTCAAGGAAAAAAATCTTTTTCCTTTACAACCTTGAAGAATGGATATTATAATGGTATAAAAATATTGTAAAATTAATTTTATAACCTTTTTTATGTTATATAACTAACATGTACACATAATATTAAATAATAAAACAAAACAAGTTCGTTGTGAGCAAAAACTGCTCAAAATAATCCAAATGATTATCACAATCATTTTATTTAATAATTCATTCTCACCCAAAATAACCAATAGACATATATATGAATTAAATTTTATTTATTTTAATTAAAAAAAATTACTTCAATTCTGGGAATGTATTCCCATTTTATATTAACTTCTATGCTCTTATACAAACGAACCAACAATGAAATCTACCAAAATGAGCACTCCTGAACAATTTAAATTGAACACTATAACCAATTAAATAGTCTATAAATGAACATAATAAACTCTAATAAATCAATTATATGTATAATAGGTACTTTATTTATTAATTAATTAGTATAATTTTATTATTCATGAAATTAAATACAAGTGAAACCCCGTTTCGGACATAAGGAAACATATTCATTCCAAACCTCTAGTTTTTCCTTTGCGTTACGCTTTCTCCCTCCTTACCCCAATGAAATTATTCGTTATTTTTAGTTAATTATTATAAATCCTGTTTATATCTTCTAAACTCATGTATCTCGGTCATATAATTCTTCTTTGATATGGAAATACATTTTTAAAAATGGTCCCCTTCTCAATTATTCCCGATAAGTAAACCTGATTCAAGGGAACTTCCCGATTTCTAATTAGTTTTCATGTTCTCTCAATAATATAATTTAATCCACCATTATTATTCTAAAATCAGTCATTTTATCATGAAAAAATATACTTTCTCATTTTTTTGTTTATACAAAAAATTATTCCTTTTTTTGTTAAAGAATCTTAAATACTCTCCTTAAACCGCACTAAAATGTTTTATTTCTAATGTTTCTTAAACAATATTTTTATATGTATTCACTTTAGTTTGACACCAATTATCATGATATGTGGCTATTTTCATTTCTAAAAGTATATTAATGATCTTAATCTTGTCTATCATTGATAGCATTATGATATTCCGCTATGTTATTCTTTTTGACATGCTTATGATAACAAATTTATTCCATGGGAAACCATTATGTTTAAGTTCGATTACTTATGAATTATTCGTCATATGGAACACATATTCAGGAAATTTTATGATGGGTGTACCCATTTATTGTTCTAATGTAATGGGTAATGTTTAGTCTCATGAGACATAATGTTGGGATATGAAGTTAACCTAATTATTTTATGGGACTTTTTCTACTATATCTTGGTTTCTTTCCTTGACTCATGTCTATGTCATGTTATATACTATAGATGTATTCCCATGATTCTATGATTATATGTTCCCATGTTATGTATGTTATCATTCATTATCTTCATTCATGTTCCATACCTTTTATGATATCATGTTATGTCTTCTAACCCATGTGCTATGTTTATTACTATGCTTATTTCTTTATTGGGATTTTTTGCTCATTACATTTGTTCGTGTATTCCCCAGGTTATCCCCTACATATATAAGGGCCCAAAAGGTGTAAGGAGAACATTTTTAAGATCAAATAAAAGATTTATTATTTTGGTTTAATGATGTTTTATTATGTACTTAATCATTCGAAGACACTAGACTATACAAATCTTGGTTGTATTTTATGGTTAATTACACTTAAAATCATTTAATAATATGTTTAAAATGATAGAGTTTCTTTAAATTCATCCTCTAGTGGATGAAACAGAAGGTTCCTCCTCATTTGATCCCCCAAATACATAAATATAGGCTTTGATCTAACGTCCACCTCCGATGGCCGTTCTTTAATCTGTAAAAAGATACAAATCCACATTAGTAATATCCCCAAGTATCCGAATTCCATTTTCACATTTCCTTCAAATCCATCATGCTATTTTCATTTAGGATAATTTTCCTAACTTTGATGTAATTATAACATTTATTATTTCTCTTCCAACCTGATTCTAATTTAAGGCTGATATCGAGTGAGGTGTCATCTACAAGCTTTGGGTAGGTGGTAACATCGTTTTCCATTCGAGTTTTGGACATTTCATAATTATTTCATCATTCCATATGTCGACCATCACCTATCATCTCCTTTATATAAATTCCATAATTTTTAGTTGATCCATACACATTGGTTCATGTCTATTGACAAATTTTTAGTGGTCGACAGGTTGTATATACCTTTTACATGTAGAATTGTCCATTTTAGAAAATTTTCAAAAAAATTAGGAAACACCTTCAATCTAATGACTTCGATTATAAATGTTTTTACATTGATATATGAGTATTACATGTGACCCAAGGTACCTATTATGTTCTTGGACCTTTTCTAGTTTGAATTTCCCAAGTGGTAAATTTCTATAATGAACATGTCATATTCTAAATGACTTTTGATCCTTTTTTATTCAGTTTCTATGACTTAATGAATTAAATGGGTTGGTTATGTTTGATGGAATTATTTATATTGGTTGTATTAAGCATTATATAACCTCACCTTAAATGAATTAATTGATTACCAATGAAATTCCCCTAAGGGGTTGTAAGGTCATCCCACTTTTTTCATGCTTTGTAAATTGCATTATACGAATTGTAATTGCTTGAATAGATTTTTTTACTCGGATAATGAATTTATAAGAGGTTATGCCTTATTTTTTTTATAATGATGATTATTCGTCAACTATGCATATGGTTTATATGAAAGTAATGGATGGGAGGTAATTCCCCATTCTAGTTATAAATATAATTTTCCTTTATATAGACTGTAATACGATGGTAAGAGGTGCTGAGCATGGTGGATAATCCTGCTCCCATACATCAGGTGTTATGTTCATGGAATCTCACAACAGTGATACAATATAGGTGTTGGGATGTATATTCCATGTTCTATGATTTTAGTGATAAAATGATGGCTCACTCACCATCTATATCACTGTTACATGATGTACAACACTCTTCTTTGGATGTAGTAAATATATACTTTTTCTTGAGATTATAAGATCACCAGAATGGTCTTGGAGATGTGAGTTATTCCATGGTCCAACCATCACTAGTATTCTAGGTATATGTCCATTAGGAATCCTCGCACACATGGTTCATATAGGTGGATAAAATATGTAATGAAATGGATTTTCTTCTGTTTTATTTTTATAAATGAATCGATAAAATTCCGAGACCAGGAGATAAGATGACGTATGATTCCAAGGCATGGAGTTACCGGAAAATTCACTGTAAATTGTTATGTTTTTAATAAATCATATGACTGGTTTTACTAAAAAATTGTAATAACAATTAAACAGGCCCCAAATCAGAAATCTGATGGCACAATTGTGTTTGAAGTAGGACATTTACCATAGGTTAGGCGTAACATTGGATGGAACGTGTCTGATGTGAAAGTGTGTTTTTGAATATAACCAAAAATAAAATAATAAAATAAAAAATATTTCATTTTTATTTTCTAATAAATAATGAATGTAGAATCGAATAGGAAATATGATACCATCATTGAGTTCATAAGGTGGTGTTTTCCCTAGGCATCACATAACATTAGTCGGCATGAGTCTTCTATGGAAAATACTAAGAAGGGAAAAATTTTCTATAAATAATTTAATGATAAATTATTTTGTTGATACAATGATGATTTCCTTTAAAAGAAAATTTATGTATAAATCCCAGGGTTATCTTCAAAACCCTAGGAATGTTGGTGAATCTCTAAGAAGAGCTCATGGGATTTTTCTCTTGAGAAAATGAGGGCGCATCCGAGATGTGATCGTGGATCGTTGAAGTAATGGAGTTGGATGATCTATTAAATAATGGAAAACAAAATTCAACTCATCAAAAACTGATCAAACTTGAGGTGGGGTGTTGATTATTTGTGATTCATTTTTTGATTCCTAAATTCAATGATGAATGCAGACCAACCCCGGAATAGGTGGATCCATGGTTTGATCGCTTGTGGGATCTGTTTATGCATGCATGGTTTTAAATGGGAATTAAACCTATGTGATTGACACCGATTTGGACTTCCATCTAAAAAGAATTAATTCGGGCCAATAATAACAAATTACATGATTTTTTAATTATAAATTCATGTTATTTATTTTTATCCCCTCCATCTCCAATTTTCTTCGTGTGTTCTTCAACCTTAAAACCACTATGTGTCCAAACGACCGCTACACCCTGATCTATGGTTCAATGATCTAAGACTAAAGGATTCGACCCTGTGATGACATAAAAGAGGTTTTATATACGTGAGATAGAGGTGTGGTGTGATTCGACCAAGGAATTGGCTCACAATTGTGACACCTCTGTCTGGTTCGGGTGAGGTAGAGGTAGTCCTAGAGGACGTGGGGCCGGCAGGGCATGGCCACCAGCAGGGAAGCTAGTGGGGAATTTAGGGGAAGTCAATCAAACAAGAATCTATGTTGGGGATGAAATGCAAGGAGAGGTCCATGGCAGGAGGTCATGATGTTGACTGAGGGATGCATCTGTGAGTTGGGACATGGATTGATGTCCCATCAGTGGAACCTGCGGCAGTGAGGCCGTGGGTTAGGCGATGCGGTGGGATGACCATGTGAAAAATGACAAGAAACCATATCAAAACAGGTAGCACGTGGTCAGGGAAAACCATGTGCGACATAGAAAACCATCCTGTAGTGTGGACCCGACGAGGGGGAATTCAGGACGCTACAGTGGTCCAACAGGCTAGACCCAGCTGCCCAGCTAGTTGGGTCCAATCGGCCTAGAGGGCCAAGCCTAATGGGATGATCCTAGTGGATTGGAATTGTTTGGGTCAGAATGGACTGGACGAGGTTGGGTAGGGTTTGTGGGTTGGGCCGGGTTCGGTAGGTCGGATCGAACCTGAACCAGACCTGGGTCTGACCTTTTCCGAAAAATAGTGGTAACTATTAAGCCATGTGTCTGTTTGATGAGTTGTTTGTGGTGTTGGAAACCATTCAAGAAGACGGTCCTTTTCAAATACTCTATTTTACATGTTATTTAATTTCTAATATGAAATAATGGTTTGAGGAGTAGGTTCTCTCGCTACTAGCCTAATACAAGAGAAATCCTACAGCTTGTTGTGACCTGGTGACTACATGACATGGGGGCTCCATGACTCATCGACACTCTGTGTGTAATCGACACTCCTTGTGTTATCGAAAATCTATGTGTTATTGACACTCTGGGTGTTATCAACACTCCATGTGTTATATACACTCCTTGTGTTAATTAAACTCCATGTGTTATCGACACTCTATGTTTTATTGACACATCATGTTTTTCAACACTCCATGTGTCATCGAAACTCTATGTATTTCCAATATAGGGTGTTCTATGGAATATGACTGATAATCATACTTTTTTCTATAGACATATAGATGTTTGAGATAATAGTACTTTGTGTATTTCCTTATGGCATACTTCATGTATTTCATTGATGCATACTTCATGTATTTCTCATGGTGATCTTCCTTGGTGTACCTTCACAAAATTCCTTCATGGTGTTCGTTAGTGGTGTTCCCTCATGGTGTTGCTTCCTGGTGTCTTCAGTGGTGTTCCTTCATGGTGTTCCTTAGTGCTGTTATTTTTTGGTGTTCCTTAGTGGTGTTCCTTCATGGTGTTCCTTTGTATTGTTCCTGAGTGGTGTTCCTTAATGGTTTTCCATCATGGTGTTCCTCAAGGGTGTTCCTTATTGGTTCTTATTCGTGGTGTTCCATTGTATTTGTTTCATTTCTGGTATTTTCTTTGTGGTTTTGGGGTCTCCTACAGAGGATTATTTTACTCACTACTACACAGGCCTTGCTTTCACGTTTTGTGTTTTGTGAAGATGATTGACGTTTGATGGATTTTTCGGTGGACCCAGACCATGTGGTTCTTAGAGTGATCAGAAATATGATCTATGCTCTTAAGGGTTCAGACATCTATCCTACACCGACCCTTCAAGTAGTGTTTTCTGCTGATGAGTTTCAAGAACTCGTGAATTAACTTTTTTTGACTCTTTCTTTTGGTGGGATTGAATTTTATCCCTATTTACTTTCTAGTTTTCCTACTATCATACTATATGGTTGGTCTCTTAGTGTATGAATAATTTGTGTACATAGTTTTTTTACATTAAAACATTTTGGGCTTGTAGATGTGTGCATTTTTACATGTAATTAGGAATATTCTTCCCATTTGTGAGATATGACTACATGGATGTAGTCTCTAGATGATGGCCTATCAGAGCCAGGCATAAGAAAGTCACGGAATGGTCCCCTCTAAGACTGGTCATGAATGAATTGTATTAGAGGGTTCTATTCTACTTAAGGACAATGTTTCAATGAGTTTGGTTTGGGTAAACAGTGTTGAGTGTTTTGGGTTCGGATTTTAGGCTAGCAAATCTAGTATTGGTGCAACGACTGATGTATCCATACACCAGGACTCATGAAACCTGCTTTTCAACATGGTACATGGAAACACATTTTATATGGGAAACATTAGTACATGCATCATATAAGATTTGGGTGTGTCCTCATTTCCTTCCTGAGTCAGCTCATCAGGTATAATATATTGAATAAGCTATCCATGATTCCACCACGTGATCACGAGGATGATCTTCCTGGTGATAAGAGATCAGTGTAGGGATTTTTACAAGAGATAGAACCTCCATGTGGTGCAACAGCGGACCACCATCTATAGAGCAGCACATGGAACCCACAATACCAGCAGCTGAGGAGTACATGCTAAGTAAACTTTATGAGTTTCATCTATAAATACCCATCAGGTTTTGAGGTGAGCCCAACACAGAGGCAGATGAGGACTGTCTGGAGGCAGTTACCCATGTTTTCCATTCAGTCATGTCCCTAGTAGATTAAATGGTGGTCCTGGTAGTGAGCCTTCTATGCGGATCAGTATGGAGATGGTGGGGTTTGGTTACCCGATCATATGATGAGGTGACTACTCAATTAATAGAGTTTGAGACCCTTTTTAGAGATGATTTCTCACCTTATAATCTAAGGGATATATGCATACCTAATATTCTAAATCTTTGACAGGGTGACATGTTTGCAACTAAGTGTTCATTGAGGCATAATAAAATTCCTATGAACTTGATAGATATGATACATGACCAGTGACTTAGGGATATGAAAATAGAGAAAAATATACTTAGGGAAATTCAACCTAGCTTATCCCTCTATGAATTCCAACCTATAATGGTTTTCTAGAGAGAACCGGTGTGGTTGAGAGTTTCCAAAATGTGCTGATACATTCGGTTGTAGTTAGTAGAGGGAAACAAGAGAAAGTGGGTTCGTAGTGATGCAGATATTGTAGAGTATTTGGGAGATTTGAAAGAGCTATTAGACATTTCTACATGTTACCATCGCCAACCCTAAGAGGTCCACGCTAGGCTCAGAGAGCTGGAAGAAATGGGAGGTGTGTAGCTACATGCGGTATAGGCTTATGACCTAAGGGCTCCAGAAATGTTTCATGGTATGATAAGTTTCTATTATACTTTATATTCCATATTAAGAGACACAGGTTATAATCATTATTATATTTACATGAATCCCATTCGAGACTCGGAGATTCTGGTTGAACTGTTGACTCGACCCTCACGTCTGGAGACTCATACTAGAGGATACTCAATGATCAATCACTATGGTCACCAATGTGTCCTGACTCTTATAGCTGATAGTTTCAATTGAGATATCTGGGTAGTGGCATCGATGCCTTATGAAGTCAATCTTTGTATGGAATGGATTCCTATAGTTCATGCTCAGATTAACTATTTTAGGCATAGAATCTAGTATGTCTATAGTGGTGGAACAGATTTTTCCTTATTGTTGAAAAGGAAACCCAAGAAGAAGATAATGGAATCACACAAAGGAGGGTGAATCCAATTTCTCATCAATTGGATAGAATAACCCTCAATGTGGTGGGTGGTATAAGTCCTCAGTTTCTTACAATGGTGGAAGAGTTTCAGTGGATCCAGCAAAGGTTGAGATACAGGATTTGGATAGAGTTTCTCCAAAATTCTGACTTTGAGATTGTTTGTACTCCTGGGAAGGGGAATGTGGTGGTGGATTATGTCAGTAAAAGATATATTTTGTTGTTTTATAATGATTAATTAAACTATTTTACCCTATTGCAGACATCCTTTGTGAATGGAGTTGAAGAGGATCACCTCCAGTTAATGGTTTTCATCCTTCCAACCTTATAGATTTTACCTGGGAGGCCTGACATGGGGATACATACTTAGAGACTCTATGTGCAATGATCTCCATTGGGCATACCCATGATGCATGTTCGAAAGGTGGGGATGATTTCATTCCATTCATGAGATGTGTAGTAGTACCAATGACATTGAGGGAGGAGGTTCTGAAGAAGTTCCATACATTCCCTGTGGGTAGTACAACATCTATTGATCCATTAAAACTTATTGTCTGGGAAGGCTGAATGCCTTGATTTAAGGAATAGAGCTTGGTTTTTTTCATTGTTTCATGCTACTTGTGATGTGACTTGAGATTGTAATGGATAAGGTTAGAGGGATATCATTATATGTGGGTGTCATGGAGGACAATAGGGAAGATGGAACGGGTTAAATCTTGTCTTACATGTTGATATGAAAGTTGGGTGCTTGTTTGAATCAGTTTCTTGAGTTTTCAACCCACCGTGTTGATCCCCATGTGCTTGGCAGGGGTTTATACTTTATTTATTTGGGTTCCAGAGTGGAAATGGGAATGGATATCAATTGAATTTTTAAATTTATACCATGAAAATCTAGAGGACATGATACCATCTAGGTGATCATTTACCAACTCAACAATTTCTCCCACATACTACTATTTTGGGAGCGGATTTCAGTGGAGAGCTTGTGATTCCTCTACGTGCAGGGAATATTTGGACTCCATAGGATTACATCAATTGTAGTTTGAGATCGTGATGATCATTTCTTATCCTGTTCATATAGATTTAGGATCAGAAAGAGAGGATCCATTGTGGATGAGAAGTCCCTTTTTCCGTTCCTCATGGTAGCATGAGAATCACTGGAAGAGAATATAAGAGCAAGAGGCTCACATTCATGCTCAGTACCCTCATCTGTTTGGGTAGCCCTTGGTTCTGATTTAGTGGATGCTAATCCCTATGTTGAGGAGAATTTAATGACTATAATTTTCTCTGGTTTTATTTTTAAAAATTTATCAATAAAATCCCAATATCAGGAGCTGAGACGACGTGTGATTCTGAGGCAAGGTGTGCCCGCAACAATTCATTGAAAATTGTATTGTCTTTAATAAAGAGTGAAATTAGTTTTCCTAAAAACATGGATTAACTCTTAAAAAGGAGTTTGGATCAGAAATCTGAGGGCACTATTGTGTTCAGAGTAGAGGCTTTACCTTTGGTGAGGCCTAACAATGGCTAGCACGGGTTGGATATGAAAGATAGTTTTTCAATGTAATCATAAATAAAATAATTAAATAATTATTATTTTGTTTTCAAATCCTAATAAATCATGAAAGGAGACATGGATTTGAAATCTGAGACCACCTTTTATTTTGGAAGGTGTTGTTTTCCCTAGGCGTGACTTAACTTTAGTTTGTGCCAGTCTTTTTTGAAAAACCCAAAAATGGTGAAACTATTAGTAAATAATTTAGAGATAAAATACTTTGTTGATGCAATGATTATTTTCATTAAAGGAATCATTCTTCAAAAATTCTAGGGTTATCCTCATAACCCTGGGAACATTGGGGAATCTCTATAGAGAGCTTGGAGGATTTTTCATTTGATAAATTGATGATGGATCAGTGGTCGGACCATGGATCATCGCACAAATGGAGTTCGAGGATCTTTTCAATAACGAAAAGGAAACAGATCCTCATTACTGGCTGATACAACTTTATTTAGGGTGTTGTTTCATTGCAATTCATTTTACCATTATTAAATTAGTTGAAGAACACCGACCAACCCATGAATAGGTTGATCTGTGGTTCGATCGCATGTAGGATGGGTTTTGGTTTGTGGGGTTTCAAATGTGAATTAGATATATGTGATCACTTCCTCTTCATTCATTCTTCTAAAAAGAACGAATCGAGGCTGACATGAACAAAGGACAGGAACCATTATCTAGGCATTCGTGTGATTTTTTTCTCCCCTCCATCTATCACATTTTTATTGTGTTCTTCACCCATGAAACCCATATTCAAATTATAAACTATTGCACCACCGATCCATGGTGCAACGATCTGACATAGTAGGATTCGACCTCGTGACAGCATAAAAGAGATGCAATGGGGGTGTTGTATGATAAATCCAATATGGTGGCACATGATGATGAAATAAGGTGGAGGCTCAGGTAGGTTCAGGCAGATGGGGGGTCAGCAGAGTGAGGCTACCAGTGGGGTAGCTGGCGGTGGTGGAACGCTATAGGGAGCCACATCGGGGCCGAGGGGGCCAGCGGGAGCAGGCCACAGAAGGAATCTGCGACATTGATTTGGGGATGTTGTGGCGTGTTTTGAAACAGCTTGGTTCCGCATCAGAGGAACCCAGGGTGGTGAGGCTGAAGGGTTGGAAGTGTTACGGGTAGGCCGCCTGGAACAAAACAATACATAATGTTAGAATAAGAGGAATGTAGTTTGGGTGGACCACATGTGATGCTGCGAACCGACCTGTAGTGCGGGCCATACCAAGTGGATGTTGGTACGCTCGTGTGACCTAGAGGGCTAAATCCATCAGGCCCTTCTAGTTGGACCAGCTCAAGGTGGACCGAACTTGACTAGGTCGGGTCGGGTCGGATTGGACTTTGACCTGACGTAGGTGGGACCTTTTTAGTAAAAGTTCTATAACTTTCATACAGTTTGTGCATTTGAATATCCATTTTCTATGTTGGAACCCTTGAGACAAGACGATCCTTTTTAAATACTCTAAGTGAGTTTTTTTGGATGTTGGAATATGAATTAATTACTTTAGGTGTAGGTTATCTTGATACAAGAGAACTACGAACGGAATCATGCGAATGACTGTGACCTAGTCACTTTGTGACTTGGGGGCTACATGACTCCTCGACACTCTGTGTCTTTTCAGAACTCCATGTGTTATCAAAATTTGGCGTGTTATAGAAACTCCATGTGTTGTGGACACTCCGTGTGTTATCGACACTTCATTTGTTAACAATACTTCATGTGTTATCGACACTCTGGGTGTCATTGAAACTCCATGTATTATTAGAATTCTATGTCTTACCGATACTGGTTGTTCAATGGACTATGTATGAATATCAAAAATTTCATGCTATAGACTTTTACCTGTGGGATCTGACTATACTTTGTCTGTTTCCTTGTTTCATACTTTGTGAATTTCTTTGTGGTATTATTCTTATATTTCTCATGGTGATCCTTCATGGTGTTCCTTCATGGTGTTCTGTAGTGGTGTTCCCTCGCGGTGTTCCTTCATGGTGTTCCTTAGTGGTGTTCTATCATGGTGTGCCTTAGGGGTGTTTCTTCATTGTGTTCCTTAGTGGTGTTCCTTAGTGTTGTTCCTTCATGGTGTTCCTTAGTGGTGTTCCTTCTTGATGTTCCTTAGTGGTGTTCATTTGTGGTGTTCCTTCAAGGTTTCCCATATTGTCGTTCTTGATGAGTGTTCC
The DNA here is from genome assembly GCA_963277665.1 of Viscum album. Classification (NCBI taxonomy): domain Eukaryota; kingdom Viridiplantae; phylum Streptophyta; class Magnoliopsida; order Santalales; family Viscaceae; genus Viscum; species Viscum album. The sequence goes on from OY728140.1 coordinate 317,857,792, forward strand.
TTTGTGGTGTTCCTCAGGGGTGTTCCTTAGTGGTGCTTCTTCATGGTGTTCCTTTGTAGTATTTTTTTTGTGGTATTTTCTTTATGATTTCAGGGTGTCCTAATATGTATTGTTTTACTCAACACTGCACGGACCTTGATATCATGTTTCATGTCTTGTGTAGACAATCAATGATTCATGGAGTTCAAGGTGGAACGGGACCATGTGATTCATAGGGGTATCAAACAGATGAGGTGTGCTCCTACGGCTTTAGACAGTTGGCCTACTCCTACCCTTTAGGTAGGGTTTTTTTGGATGAGTTTCTAGAACATGTGAATTCATTGTTTCAGACTATTTATTTTGGTGGGATTGTATTCTGGCCCAGTTTACCTTCCAGTTTTCCTACTGTCATAATTTATGGTTGGTATCTTATTGTATGAATGAATTTTCTACTTATTGTTTTTATATTTCATCATTTTGGGCTTGGATATGTGTGCATGTGTACATGTACATAGGAAAATGGCTCCCATTTCTGGGATATTCCTACTCGATGCTGGTCACCATCCCCTGGTCTTTCAGAGGTGGTCTTATGGTAATCACATCATGTGCCCCTCTGGGAAGGGTTATAAAAATATATATAATTATACTATATATATTACTAGTATATATGTATTAATGGTTTAGACTTCTTTTCATCTGATAGTTGAAGTAGGTAGACCTACCATGTGTCCTGTAGAAACATGAGGGGATGATTATTTATTTCATATTTTATTTACTATTATTATTATACATACATATTTTTTAGTTACGATCAGTACTCATTTTACACATAGAAACCATTAGTGGTGGCCTAGAGAGATTTGTATCTCACAAACTATATAGGTTGTATCTGGAACCAAAGAAGATTATCTCTCTGTAGGTGTTGATAAGGGTAAAGGCCCTACTACATGTTTTCTATTTTCATACCTCATTGAAACATATGAGTAGAGCACTAGGCATAGTCTTGAGTTGCTTACGGAGCAGTTTTTATTCTTTTTGGTTCTTTTTGTACTATTGTATAACATGCTTGAATATACATGTTCCCTTTTTGTATTTTTGCATTCCATGAATATGTGGATAATAAACTACATTTGAGGCTTTTAATATTATTATATGTTTTAGTTATCTATTTATTTTTCTACTTATTTATTTAGTTATTTACCCTTTTGTGGTTTATTGATTCTGATTATTAGTATTATTCTTCCCTTGTTGATTGTTATCTATTATATCGGTTGTGAAACTCTAACATTAGGGTATAGAGTCCCAACTGTATCACCCATACACCCTTGTTATTAGTTGTCAACATCAGTTATATGAAGAGGTTCACTTGAGGCCATGTGACCATTTGATTTGGGGCACAAGTTAAGATGATTTGAGTCGGGGTGTTACAGAGATAAACTACTATAACGTGATATGGTTGCACTGGAGAAAGAGGAACTATATAGAGAAGAAATCATAAGAGAATGGGAAAAAAATAAACTAATATCACCATGAATTTATCTCTAGAAAATGGAGATTGAATATAACACTCTATGATTTTAAAAAATATTTTTTTGAATAAATTTAATTTCTATGATAGCTTGCACTACACATAAAATAATTTTTTAATAAACCAGAATATACTATTTATATTACAATTTAACAAGGATTTTATGACCAAGACATTAAACAATTTAGTATTAATAGTAGTAAACACATTTAAAATATTACATATAATGGTTTTAAAAAATAAATCATATTGAAAAAAATTATTGAATGTTTTGTAAAGTCTTTATAAGTTTCAAAAAGTATAATTTCTAAAAAACGATTTTATTCCATTTTGGGAAAAATAAATAATGTAATTTTTGAAAATTTTTAAAAAAATATTTGATTTAATTAAATTAATTTATTGAATAAAAAAATAAAAATTATCTTTGGTTGAATTTGATGGATTTTTTTTAAAGAATAATTTTTCGACGAATTGTGAAAATACTTGTATTTATAAAAAAACATTTCTTTTAAATAATTAATAAGGTTACATATTTTTTTAAAATAGTTTTAACAATAATATTATGTCAACTATATTATAATTAAACTTATATATTTGATTGGAATTAATTTAATATTGAATTTTTATATTACAACTTTTTATACTTTTGAAACATTTCCTTTTGGAAAACTACTTTTTCATCCCATCTACTTGTTTAATATTTAATTAAATTACGCCACTTATATGAATTTAATATTAAAAAATGGATTCTATATTTTTAATAATTATAATTAATATTATCTAATTATGTATAATACAATTTTTTACAATAATTAATAGTGAAAATAGTTATAACTAATTACCATGTTTATGGTTAAAATAAGATCACAAGGGGCTTAAAAAAAGATAATGTGTAAAATGACCTAGAAACATATCCAAAATCCATTTTATGGATATATTTAGAGCATATAACATCTAAGGTTAAATATGGATCAATTTTGGATAATATTACCATTTTTAACAAGTGGTTATTGTTTATTATTTCAAACAATCAATGTGTGTCCTCTCCCCCACTTATTAAAGTCCACCCACTCTCCTCTCCTCTTCAAACTTTCATAACCCATTGGATACACTAATAAGTGACCAAATAACTTCCATATGTACATCCCATCGTCATAGATTCATTTTTTCCCATAAATCCATCCTATAAAGGATTGTGATGAAACCCAAAGGATGTTATCCGAAGATGACGTATCATTCTTAGATGAGAAATTTATCTTATTTCACCTTACACCTCTATAAAATATAATTAAAAATGATTATATTATAAAATAATTTTATTATTTAAAATTTTATGTATTTATTATTAAGTAATTAAATGAAACCATCTCTTACTCCCTCAAATTGGAAATGAAACCATTGATCATGTGTACGACAAACTACCGCCTAGTGAACTGGTATGTTTTGTTTCCATATATGCTTCTTACAGATGGATATAATTATACATATAATGATCACATATTAAATTTATTATATATTTATACTACTTGAAATATAATATCACATATAACTTCTTGATTTCAATTACTTAGGGAATAGAACATCATCATTCGTGTGCATAGAAGACTTTCGACTTGTAAGGCGATGTGATTAATTTTAACTTACTTTTTACATGGAAGGAAATATGTATTAATTTGATATTTATATATGAAATTATTGAAATATTAATAATTATTAACAAGAAAAATATCATATAATTTTTTACCCTACCATCCATTGAATATATGATGACATCGTTTGTGTGTAAGGAGGACTACCATCTCAGGAAGCGAATTGATTCGTTTTAAACTAACGCTTTATATGGATGTTAATAAAGGATATATTTATTGAATATATTTGATAAATATGACATTACAATTAATCTAGAAAGTTAATATTTTATTATCCTATATTTCTTCTGATCCATAGAGAAAATGGAAATAGTGTTCATGTGTACGTACGGTTCACCGTCTCCATAAATAGTGTAACTCATTTTCTAAAAATAATATTAAGGGATTACAATAAAAAAATATATATAATGTAAATATATTATATTTATTTCATGATTATAATTTATTATATTATGGATCCATGTTGAAACTAAAACAATAAAAAATAAGAAACAAAAATATAATTGAAAAACAAAGTAGTTATTATCCAAAATGTGATTTTAATGAGGAATTATTGATAAATATCTAATAAAAAGTCGTAAGTAAATCATATGTGCCATGAGAAATATTATTATCGGTCTATAATAAATTTATAATAAACTTATAATAAACTTATATTTATTATAAAAAATATTTGATCATGTAAGAAAGAAGTCAATACTTAAAGTATAATATTTTTTTCCTAATTTTCATTCTTTGAGACATATGTTATGTTATGCACCTATACACTTTCAGGAGTTGTACATACACCCCCTTTTAAATTTTATAACATATATATAAATATTTTAATCATATTTAAAGCTTAATTTTATTTAATTCTTAAATTAAACTTATGAATCAAAAGTTACCAATGTGGTATGAGTTTAATGTTACATCCACATTGGTTATCAAAACTATTTCTATTTAAGCTTATGAAGATGATATATTATGATATTATTCTCAGTAACCTAATAAATTTTAATCTCAAATAGATATTCCTTTATTATATATATTTTAAATTCATTTTCCTCTCTTTATGTACTCAAAATTCAAAAATCATATTTTAATGTAAACCAGCCATATTTCACTCTTCGGTCGAAAAAATCTACCTCTTCCATATACATGTTCTCAAAAAAATTCAAACATGTATTCACATTATCAAAAATATTTATTGAAGATATTTTAACACATATTTGACTTTTCTTGTAATATTTTAAAAAGTTGTCATCATGACCTTTTCTAAACAAGGCCCATTTTTCTTTTACCAAAAATGTAAAAGAAGTATTTATTTAAATGTGTAAGACATGAACATAATTTTATTCCATCATGAACAATTAATATTTCAAATATTCCTTTATAAGATTCATATATAATTTTCAAATAAATAAATTCCTAAAATATTTTATGAATTTCTAGTTTTAAAATGGTGATTTTTAAAAGATTGTTATTTTCACCATGAAATTTTCTATGTCATTTTTCATTCAATATAATTTTTCATCAAATATGACATCATTTGATGAATAATTATGTTTATTGGGGAAAAAATACAATTATAACATTTTTTTAATTATTGTGTTAGTTTATTTTTATGAGGATAAGATGTTTATGAAACTTGTTTCTTTTCTATAGGTTATCCAATGGTGATATTTTTTGGAAACCCATTTCATTACATGGGTTTTTATATGATGAATGTTTTATAATCTTATGGAACAAGTATGTATTATTTTCATTATGTAATTGGTGGGGAGTATATCTCCCTCCAATGTATTGGGTAAAGATTGAAATCTCATGATATAAACCGAACTAAAATACAGAGAAAGTCTAACTTAATAAGGGACTTTTCCCACTATGATAGTTTCAGAAGTGATCCATGACTGCTATGATGGTTTTGGGATTCAACCCATTTCACTAAGATAGCCTTATAAATTATCCATTATTACTATGGAAATGATTTTCTATTATTATTTGTATTCCACCATTCCATTTCTTATATCAATGTTATTCTTTCATGACTCATGTCCATAGATTTATTTTTTGATTCATGTCTTATGAACTAAAAATATTTATTCCATGAGTCAATATTTTTATATTTGATAGTAGTGGTATAGTTTTTTATGTTACACGCATGTTATCATATCCTTATGATCATGTTATTTTTATGTATTTCACTTTTATACCCTTATTGATCATATGAGCTCACCCTTTCTTATGTTTTTTCCTTTTTTATAATGATAGGTATTACATTTGATATGTATGAGTTGGTTACTACTTATGAGGAACCAATTGGGAGATGATGTAAAACTCTTATGAACCAGTTGTTAAATTTTCAAAGATTTCAAAGTATCTATACCTTTATGATCCATATGAATGTTTCTATGTAATATAATCAAGGATCATTCAAAAATATGTAATATCTATGTATGGATAACCTGGTTCTATATAATTAGTTTTAGATGAAACATTTATTTAACCTTTGTAATGTAGGATGAGAAATATTTAGTGAGAACCCTTAAGATAAGCCCATATATATGGAAGCATCCTAAAGTTTTGGTAAGGAAGAGATTATGTTCTTTACCTAGAAATAAATCCCTCTCAAGATATTAAAAGTGTACGTGTTTATATAATATATATAAATGGGGCTAATAACTCCAAATACTAATGTTATGATTGGCTCAAGCATTACCTGGTACATGATAATGAGCCTTACGTCACATCATGTTTGTCACAACCAAGGGATATGGTTTGGTTAATTTAAAATTTCTTTATGATCCATCATGATGGTTTTACATAGTTTTTGAACATAAATAACATAGCTTAAACCTTAGGTTCCTTGGATTTAAATTAACATTTCATGATTTAGGTATCCTATAAATGATTTTTCATGGCAATGTGTTTTTCTAATGTATTTATGGTTCAAAATATATTTTAAGGATTTAGTTGATTGAAGGGAGAAAAAGGAACCATGTTAATGCTAAATTCATTGGACAATAAAATTAGTCTCTTCTTGATAAATTGAATGTTATGGGATCTGAAATGAAATTTTTTTTTCTATGCTCACATAATTTTCTCAAGATATGAATCATGCAGAAATTATAGACGAGCAAAGGAGGGGACAAAATTTTATTGAGTCCATCATGATGAAACAAACACCATATTATATTGTTCATGATGATACTTGAGTTGTAGAGAAATGGATTAGTTCTAGTGAAAAGATATTTTCCATTATCAAGTGCTCATAACATGAAAAATTCATTTTGCATGTCTATCATTTGGAAGGATAAGAGGATCAATGGTGGGAGCTCACCAAGAAAATGACGCAATAAGTACTTCCCTCAAATTATTTATATGAAAATATAGAAGTAATTCCTTGAGTTAAAGAGGAGGGATGGTGAATCCATTGGTATTTATGAGGGAATTTATACATGAATTTGGAGTAAACTTCTAGGATTATCACCCAAGTTGAAATTAAGGTTGTTCAATTATGGATTTAAACCAAGTTACCTACCGATGTTATCCATAATGTACATCAACAGCTATGATGAAATTATTTAATGTTACCTCGAGGTGGAAATGGATATTGTAGTTACACATCAATCAAATTAGTTTTATATGAAAAGAAAGTCTGATTTCAAGGGAATCACTAAGAAACATAAAAAAAATATTTCCTTTGTGCTCTAAGTGCGTTAGAAAATATAGGGGAAAATTTACTATGGGTACTGATAAATGTTTTATGTATGGGTGGAAAGATTAATGGGAAATAGAATACTTATGTGATGATAAGAAGTTAACTAATGACGCAAATAAAGATAAATCTCCATAAAAATCACTACCCACACTCTAGTGTTTCAAATGTTAGGGGTTTGGGAATTATTCTATCATGTTCCCAAATCAAAAGGTTAATAATTATGATCAACATCATCGACCTCTTAATGTGAGGGATGAAGGGAAATCTAATGTGATCACTATTTCGAATGAGGGGTGCAATAAGAACATGGTAAAATTTACACATACTATCCACTGTAGAATTGTTAGTGTCTTATTTGACTATGGATCCATCCATTATTTTATATCTAAAAAAATTTCTAAGGGTATCAAGGTTCCACACACATGTTTATTTATATAATTAACAATAAATACTTCTATTGGTATGATGATTTCATCTGAAGTATATGTTTCCTCTATGATTGATGTTTGCGGGAACATGTTTCATGAAAATATTTTCATTCATTCTCTAGTTGAATTTTATGTAATATTATCCATGGATATTATTTGCAACCTAAACCTCACATAAATTGCTGAGGAAGGGAAATGACTTAGTATATTCCAAACAAACCTATGATTTCCTATCAGTCTAGCGATAAATATGAACATCTAATGGGAATCAAATACATTATATGAGTTTTTATTCCTATTAAAAAGTGTTGTTTATATCATATGTTTAGAAAAAAGATCAACATCAATGATATTCCTATTGTGTTAGAATTTGTTGATGACTTTCCAGAATAGCTTCATAGTCTTCCCCTAAATTTTGAATTTTAGTTTTTAGATGAACTCATACCTAGTTCCACACCAATTTCAAAGAATCAATATAGAATATCCCCAAATTAGTTTCAATAAGTGAAGAAAAAACTATAAGAGAATCTTGAAAAGGGATTAATTTGGACCAGTGTGTCACCTTGGGGTGGACCCATTCTCTTTATAAAAAAACATGATAGATCAAGGATACTTTTCATTGATAATCAGGAGTTGAACAAGATCATAATTAATAACATGTATCAGCTACCCTATATTGATGACTTCTTTGATCAACTGTATGGAGCTCACAACTTTTCTAAATTGACATTCATTCTTGACATCATCAATTGAGGGTAAATAAGGTAGATATTCCCAAGAAAAAATTCCATAAAATTTATGGGAACTATGATTATATTATTATTTCATTTTGTCTTACTAATTCCCCCACTATCATCATGAATTTAATGAATAGAGTCTTTAGAGATTCCCTTGATCAATTTTTTGTAGTCATAATAGAAAATATTCTTATGTATTAAAATATAAAGGAATAGAATTAATATCAAATGATAATTTTACTAAAGAAGCCATGAAAGAATAATTTGTATAAAAAATTAACAAATATTGATTTTGTTTCTTCAAAAGTTTCATTTTTAGGTCATTTTATATCAGGCAAGGGTATACTGGTGGATCCATAAAATACCGAGGCTATTAAATCGAATCCAAGACCCACCACAATGACTAAGATCTGATGTTGTTTTGGTTTATTTGTATATTATCAATGGATTATGGATAATTTATCATGAAAATCCAATCCACTCACCAAGTTAACTTTAATGGGAACTAAGCTACATTGCATAGTTGAAATCAATGAAAATTTCATGGAACTGGAGAGAAGATTAGTCATCACACTGGTTATTACATTACCCTATCATGGATAAGGGTTTAAAATCATTAATGATACATGAAATAAGGTTTTGGGATGTGTTACTGGTCATAATTAAGTAGTTATAGATTATTCCTCACAACAATTAAAGGATCATGATTAAAATGAGCCAACTTCTGATTTGGAGTTAGTTGTGGTAATTTTTTTCATTAAACATATAGATACATTATCTTTATCGGGAAAAATAATATATATAAACTCATCACAAAATATAGAAGTATATATTCATATATAATGTGTTGAAAATTCTCTATAGGATATAGTTAGAGATGATTAATGATTATGACTACTCAATACATTACCAACCTAATAATAAAAAAATGGGGCATATTCTTTGAGTCCAAATAATGATGATATATTATCCATGATGAGGTTCAAAAAAGATCCAATATTTTGGGATTTTAAAAAGATGGATCTAGAAATCCTGATGGAAGGGGATAAATCTTATGTTTCTCAAATTAATGTCCAACCATCTATCCAAGTGATGATTAATTTGGTGTAGAATAATTGTATAGAGTTACAGAAGAAGGTGTGAAATTTCCCTAATTTTAATTATGTTTATGATGGAATGATAAGGTTCTAGAAATATTTATGTGTTTCACTTATAAAAAATTTTAAGTAGTTATTAGAGGAGGCTCATAGTTCATCATTCTCTATTCATCCAAAAAGTATGAAGATGTATTAAAATTTGATAAAGTGTTTCTTGTGGGATGGAAAAATGAGAGATATCGTAGAGTGTGTATCTCGATTCTTGGTATTTCAATAATTTATGGATGATAGGGAAAACACAAATGATATGTTACATCCATTAGCGATAATATAATTAAAATGGGAAAACATAACCATGGATTTTTTCATTAGAATCCCCAACTTTCCTAATGGGAATAATTAATTATGGGTTGAAGTCAATCAAATTAAAAACACAACACACATAATTGTTATTATAGAATATTTCTATTTGGGCCATCTTTCTATAATATACATCCAAGAAGGGGTAAGGTTTCATAGAGGACTATATTCTATTGTGTCTGGTTGGGAACTTTGTTTTACCTTGATGTTAAAGTGAAGTCTTTGGAAAGATCTTGATAATGAGTTGATTTTTAGAACTGTATATCATCCTTAGAAGGATTTTTAGTCTTATAGAAAAATTAAAACCAAGGAGGATATGCTCAGATCTGGTTCTTTGGATATCAAAGGTGGTTTGGATCAACACCTTCATCTAGATGCATTTCTATACAAAAATTGATTTCACATGATTATTTAGATGACTATTTATATGTCCCTCTATGGTAGGAAGTGTAGATATACAATGTGTTGTATTAAATTTAGAGAAATAAAGGTAATGGGACATGAAATTACTTAAAAATGGCATAGAACGTCAGATTCATTCAACAACACATGATGAATGAACAAAGTCAATAGAAAAGTTATACTGATAATCATTAACAAGATATGGAATTTGATCTTGGTGAAAAGGTGTTTCCAATAATTTATCCATGGATGAAGGTAATGATATTTGGAAATAAGGAAAAAATAATCCCATAGTAAATCGGTACCTTTCACATTCTTGATCGTATCAAGATGGTAGTCTTTCAATTGACACTATCACCAAACATCTATTTATTCCATAATGTGTTCCACATATATATTATAGGGAATAATATACCTAAACCTTGAAATTTAATGAAATCTGAGGTCATACCACTAGAGAAAGATCTTTATTACAAGGAAGAATGGATATAGATTTTGGATCAAAGAGGGAATGTTATATGAAACAAGGCGAGTCACCTAGTTAATGTATTGTGGTAAAATCACTAGTATGAGGAATATATGTGGGAACATGAGGATGTAATGAGGTATAACTTCTTCATTTTTTATACAAAAGTGAATGAATTTTTAGGGTGAAATATATTCTAACGGGGGTTAAAAGTAACATCCCCATATTTTATTAAATATATATTTTCAAATAAATTTAGTTTCTTCGGGGGCATTCACTACAAGAAACACTGAGTTCTAACGAACCTCAATATACTATTTATTTTACTATTTAACATAGAAATTATATCCTAGCTGTTAAAATTTGTTGTATGAATAGGAATAATAAAATTTAAAATATCAGGTATAATTTTTTTATATATAGAAATCATATTGATAATAAAGAACATAATTTCTGATAAATTCATTATATGTTTTGAAATTCGGAAAAATTTATTTTATTTCTTTTATGTGAATAAGTAATGAAAGTAATTTTTGAAAATTTGAAAAAATTTATTTTAAAAAATAAAATTCATTTTTGGAGTCAACATTTCAAAATTATCATGGGGTGAATTTTTTGGTTTTTTCTGAAAAATTAAAATTGTCTAGGAATAATGAAAAACACTGTTTTTATTGAAAACTGAATTTTTCCTTTATGGAATTTATAAAGATATTTCTTGAAAATGGTTTAAAAAAAATATTTCAAATATATCATAATTAAAATGATATAGGAAATTGGAATCACTTTAATATTGTATTTTGATATTAAATCTTTTTAGACTTTTGAAAATTTTCTCTTTTGAAAACCTCTTTTTGTCATGTCTGCATGTTTAATTTTAAATTAAATTCATCCACTTATAGGAATCAAATTTGGAAAAATTGATTCCATATTTTTAATTATTATAATTGATAATATAATAAGGTAAAATTAATTTATGTCTATAATGAAAGGTGAATGTAATAAAAATTAATTATTGTTGTTAAGGTTAAATCAGGTTTACTAAGGGTTTAAAAACTTTGGGTACAATGACCTAGAAACTTTTAAAAAGCCCCATTTTATGTCCATATTTATTATTTATCACCTATAAATTCCTATATTTACCCATTTTTTATCCTTTTTCATGTACAAAATGGGAGCAGACTTTGTTATTTTCAAAACATCAATGTGTGTCTTCTCCTCCACTTATTGAAGTCCACCCCCTCTCCCCACCTCATAAAACATCCAAAAACCATTGAATAAACCAATACCTGACCAAATAACATAAATAATTCCCTAAACTAAACCTATAATTCTTGTTTTGATCAGAAATCCATCCTAGAAAGGATATTGGTGAAAACATAATGAAGTTGTCCGGAGAAGAGGAATCATCCTCAAACAAGCGTTTTATTTTATTTTTCCTTCAACCTCTTAAAAATATTAATAAAACATTATGATATAATAACTTCATTATATTACATGTATTAATATTTTACTATTTTATGTTAATTAACAACATCCATATGCTCTTATCTCAAATGGGAAATGTAACGGTTAATTATATGTATGGTGGACCACCACATCACAAACTGACGTAATTCAATTTCATCCACCACTACATAAGGATATATATAATGATTTATATAATGATTATCTATGATATTTATGATATAATTATAATTATGATATTATAATGTCACATATAACATCTTACATTCGATTCTATAGAGATTACAAAAACATCGCTCGTGTGTACGATGCACTACCACTAGGTGAAGCGAGGTGATTCATTTTTCACAAATGCTTTATATGGATGTTAATAAGGATTAATTTTATGTTTATACATGATATGAATAAAATATTTATCATTATGGAGATGAAATATATCAAATAATATCTTTCATTACCATCCATCAGATAAATGATAACACTTTTCATGTATATGATGGACTACCGACTTTTGAAAAAATCTGATTCATTTTTCAATAATGATTTACATAGATCTTAATAAAAGAAAAATTTATGTAATAAAAGTTATATATATTAAATATTAATTAATATATAAATTTTATATATTATTTATTATCCGTTCTTTTGATCCACGGATAAAATGGAAATAGAGTTCATGTGTACGTACGATTTACTGACTCCATGAAGGTGTAACTCATTATATATATATATATATAACATTAAATGATTACTCTAAATATATATATTTAATGAATAGATATGATATTTATATATTTACTAAAATTTTGGAGATGATTTAACTGTGAAGAATGCTAAAGGATCAAAAATACCAAACCAAAACATACATGAAAGACAAAGTAGTTATTACTCAAACGAAAATTTTTATGAGGAATTATTGATAATTGGTTATTAAAAATATATAAGTAAATCATATATGGTATGGTAAATATGAATGTGGTTATTTAATTGATTTATAATAAACATCTATTTATTCTGCATGATTCATGATTATTTATGAAGGAATTCAAGACATAATGTAATATATTTTTATCTCATGTTTCCTTCTTTTTTACATATGTTATGTTATGAAACTATATTATTTTAAGAGGTGTATATATTGTCAATAACAAAATTTATGTCATTAACATTTTTATTTTATTTATATTTAATGTTTTATTTGATTTTATTATTTAATGGGGCTCAATATTCTAAAGATACCAATGTGGTAAGAGTTGGATATTACAATCTCATTGTTTATCGAGATTGTTTATGATTATGCTTTTGATGATGAAATATTATGATCTAATCACCATGAGTTTCATGAATTTTATTATAATCTTGTTAATCCTTGAGAATACATTTTTTATCCTTCACATACCTCTATTTATATACTCCATATTAAAAAAGAATATTTTTAAAGTAAACTGACATTATTTCTCTCCTTAGTCGGTAATCCATTTCTCTTCCATATAAATGTTTTCAAAAAGTGATTACAAAAATTATTTAACATTATCAAAGGAATTTATTTAGTAATTTTTTTTCCAATTATTTAAATTTCTTAAAAAATGTTTATAAAGCAATATTTATGATGTTTTCCATAGTATACCCATTTGTATTGTCCTAAAAATGTGAAAAGAATTATTATTTTAATGTGTACACCATGAACATAATTTCCCACCGTAATGAAAACTAAATTATTTAAGAATTTATTTATAACTTTATATGTTAATTTTCAGGGAAAATGATTTGAAAAATATTTTATGAATTTCCCATTTTAAAAAGTGTATTTTCTTTGAATGGGTATTTTCCACAATAAATCTTCCAAATGATTTTTCTTTCAAAATCATTTTCTATCTAGGAAAAAATAATTTGATGTATCATTGAGAATAAGATCCAATGATACCATATTTATTCATTTTTAGGATCCATTATGTTTGTGATTAAATATGTTTTTGAAACCTGTTTATTTTTCATGGGTTATGATTTGATGAAATGTTTATTACACCTATTTATTTTCATTTTTCCTCGTATAATAAATTTTAAATAATATTCTAGAGGTAGAATTTTAATCATATGATGTGTGGGACCTATATCACTATCCAATTCACTGGGTGAATATTGAAATCTCATGAAATAAATGGGATTTTAATTTGGAGTGAACCCAGTTCAATAAGGGTATTTATCACTATGATAATCTAGGGAGTGAACCTTAACTACTATGATGTTTTAGGGGGAAAACACATTCCACTTTGATAGCCTTCAAAATGATCATTTACTACTATGTACACAATTTTATATTTATATGTGCATGCCACAACTCCATGTATTTTGTGAATGTTATGTTCCCATGGATCATGTTCTTTGAGTTCTTTATGAATAATGTATTATGAAGTGTCAATAAATATACCACTAATAATGTTTTTTAAATTAATAAGAAGGGTTTGGTTTTAATATGTTATTCTCATGTTATCATACCATTATATTCATGTTATGTTTAAATATTTCCCTTTCTTACCCTTATTGAGTATCTAAACTCACCGCATCTTATGTTTATTTTCCCCAGGTTATGATGATAGATTTATACACGATATATCTATGAATGGTGCGAGTTATGAGGAAATAAGTGGGATAAAATATAGAACTATTACAGACCAATTTTATATGATTCCAAGTTTCCAAAAGAAATATACATTTATGATCCCCAAGAATGTGTTTGATTAATGTAATGATTGTTTATAAAAAAGATTTAATATCGATGTATGTGAATCTTAAGTCAATATATTGATTCTAGTAAAAAGTGTCTTCAGTGGCCTTAAAAAATATCTTCGAGTGTCTTAAGATTTACGAGGAAATATTTTGAGAAGAAAAGTTTGAAGGAGGTTTGTGAATTTATTTGCACACTGTAATTTTTAATAGCATAATGATACATACACGGGAAAAAACTATGGTGTAAATAAAGAGACTATGCCACATAACACTTGGTCAAAGCCACTTCTGGGATATATGGAGCTCTTCTTGCCACAAATAATATAATTTAGGAATTTTACCATGAAACAAGGTAAAATACCACACTACAGAATTCTAATTTCCATGAAGGAGACTATACTACAACTCAAATCCATGACATAACTACCCTACAAAATGTCGAACCACTGATGCATACCTCCTAGGATTCTATTTTGTAGGCAACCAAACATTACTCAAGGGTACATAAATTGGAATAGAAATAATAAACACCCCTTGATCACTTATGACATAGCTTCTAAACCACTCCATACCATCATGGAATCCATGATGTAGCACAAACGCCCACACCATAAACTCCTTTACTATTAAAATTTTCGCTAAAATACTCTCCTTTTTCTATAGAGCCATCCCATTTCAACCAAAATAGCTAAAACATGAAAAGGTATGAAATATAAGTATGTGGGACCTTACATTGTGTAATAATAACAATTTTATATTTATTCTTAAATTATACATTTTTTTGGTAAAAACTGGCTACCTTAGTAAAAACAAATGGGTAAAAAGGTTTTAACAAAGGGTGAGAGTGTAAAAAATGATTAAAAATATTATAACAATTAGTGGTTGATGCATCACTAAACCATATAATTTAACCTATCCATTATTTCTCTATTTTCAAGGCACTTTCATTGGGTGTGACTTACCATTGTGAAATGTTTTTTGTAAATAATATAAATTCATACCCTTTTCACTTACAAATGGGGCATTCTTATCCTCGCTACCATTAACACCACAACCCACATATTTTGGCCCCAAACATCCCCAAAATCCTTCTCCTTATTAATATCCACTTTAAAGAGGAAGTGGTATTCTCAAAATATTATCCCTAAAAGTATTAATTACCTTTTCAAAGTAGATAATCTAAATGTGATGTGTAAAATTTTAATCACTCCTTTCTCATTTTATATTTCATTATGTGCACTTACTCATCCTTAAATTAAATTAATCCATATTAAAATGATAAAATAAATATAAATAGTATAATTTTAGGATATTATAATGGTTTTAGAGGATTTAACCACACTTCAATTTTATATTAATCAAAATAGAACGATCATTTGTGCATGTTGTGCAGACTGCCACCTCTACAACACAACATGTATCATTTTTCATCACCTACTTACATAGTTATTAATAATAGGTAATTTATTATATTATAATGATATTAACAAAATATTTTATAATTTTAAATTATAATCCTTGTTAATCCTTTTCCCCATTATATGGAAAATTAAATCAATATTCATGTGAATATGTAGACAACTACCTCTATGGAACGATTGATTTCCATTTTTATTTTAATCACAACTTTATATGGATGGAAATGAGAATGCGTTTAATGGATAAATAATATTTTTATCAAATTACTAATTTTTTCAAGATAAATATTGTAAAATAAAATAACAATATGAGTGGTAAACAACTATGGTAAATTCATCCATCCAAATGATTGTTCTAGGAGAAAAAATTGACTTATTCATACTATTAAATGACTTAATATACCTTATATTATAATTCTCATTTTCCAAATTATGATACATCACAAAAAAAATTAATATCATTATTCTTATATTATAATGATATTACAACTAAATAACTTCATAGTCATCCCCTAATTGTGGCATGTTCTTGTTTGGGTTAGTTTAACCACCTACCTCAACAATGAAATAAATTTATATCATGGATGTGTATGAAAATATAATTATGGTATTATATGATGTAAATAATTAAATAATTTTTTTATTTTATTTCCCTAATTTCAATATCAATATTTAAATCATTATCTAAGAAAACACCCTTTATTCACTAAGAATCATGGAAACATGCTCATCACCGATTTCATCTCTAATGGTCATAGAAAAAACCAAATAAAATGAAATTATTAATTTTCAAATAATAATGAAAAATAAATTGAATTAAATTTTATTATATTTTAATGATAAAATTTTGTATGAGAATGATGAACAGAACCACTATTACAAACTAGTTCAAATCAATCATGATTACTCCCACCTAATATTAATAATACATAATAACTGATAAATATACATATAGAGAATTATTATAAATGATACTTATAAAGGGTTATAGATATGAAATTGTTTATTAAATGGGTTCTTAAGTTTTTTTTATGAAAGTGGATAGAGTATATTTTGACTAATTAAGATTTGAGGTAAGGGGTTCTTTCTCTCAAATTTAATATCTTCACATATAATTCTTATTATTCACCATGATAACTTTAATATGTTGTGATCACTGCCTTATTAATTTATTTTACCAAAATAATTGGGTTTGAAGAGGAATATAATGTACTTTATTTAAATAGTCTTTGATTCAAAAGATATCAATGTTGAATGGATTTATGATAATATGTTGCTCAAACCATACAGGATTATACAGACAATATTATTTTCTAATCAATATTTATTAACAGAGATAATCCATCTAGAGATTTTTTTTATTAATTCTGAAAACCTTCATCATTTTAATTGGGTATTTATGGGGATTTACATACGCCTCAAAATTTCATTTCCCCTTGACTCATATTTTACCTAAAGTGTTTTTAATAAAAGATATTGATCTAGTCACTTCTTCTCAATCACAAACCTCAATTTTCCCATGTTAATATTCATTGGATTGTTTTGAAAATTTAATTATATATCATTCAATATTTTATTAAGGTCATTTAATACTATAATACAATCTTTAAATAGTTTTAAATAAATTTTTAATGGTTTATATAGGTTTTGTTTTTATAAAAATGTAAAAACGTTCTTTTTTTAATATTTGCATGTATAAACATAATTACACAATATTTTTCATTTTATATAAATATTTTTCACTATGTTTTCATGCTTTTTAATAAAAATTATCTTTACCCGAGTTTTATAAATTTTAAATTTTAAAATTCTTTGAAAAAATAACTAACGTTTCATGTTTCTAAACTGGGTTTTCATAGACTTCCAAAAACGTTTAGTTCATCTAAGTCATTGTTATTTAAAATAGCATATACTTGTTCAAGTATATTATTTAAAATATATCATTGAACTTTCTTCTTTGGATGGATTATGTTATATCCTTCTCTTTTAGATGAATAATGAATCACTATAATTGTATTTCTTAATCATATTCTCTATATAACTATAGTTTTTCTTCTAATTCCTTTCTCTATAAAAAACGTCCTTTTTACTCAATTGATAGAATGTAATTCACCTAGGTTCCATAAATAGAATGATTCATGAAATTATTGACATAACCATACACCCTTTATTTATATAATTTAATTACCATATTCTTTATTATCATGATTTAATAGTATTTACCAAAAAGTTTAATTGATTCCATTTTATACCAATTCATTTATCTTTGTTTTATTGTGATAGTATTATTGATGAAATTTTTAGAAATTTCCTTTTGTAAAACCAATTTAAAATGATATAAATCCCATTTTCCTTCCATTAATTCTTTATGATATAAAACGTGATTAATTTTTATTTGAAATTTTTATGAAAACTAATTTATTTCCATGGGTTCTTTATAATGTGATAATTGAATGATTTTCAAGCGGAACTCAAATGTATGGACGAAGAATGGTGGGTTCCTATATAACCCTTTAATGATTTGGTGAAATGTGTATATATCACAAGATAAGTAATCATGAGTAAATTTATGTTAATTATAATCATGGGAGCTGATGGTGTGGATAGTGAATGTAATTTTTTCCTATACTCATGTTTTCTACATATTTGTAAGATGTTTCACTTTTTATGTATATTCACACCACTATGTTATGATATCATGGCGAATGAGTATTGAATCATATTTCCACACTCTTTTGATTCATGTATTTTAACTATAAAAACCATTTTTTGTGATTTATGATCCATGACTTGTTGGGTAATATTTTCTTATGTTTCCTAGTTATACCCTTCTTCTCATATTCTAATCAGTATTGATATTTGATCATTAATTTTTATGTCTACCCTTAGTGTTCATATGAGCTTAGCCATTTTTTATTTCCCCATTTTCCATTGTTATGAAGATAATAATGTAATCATATATATATATATAAGAGGTTCTTATATGGGCAATTTGTGAGTGATGTTTGAAGACTCAATATTGATTTGGTAGTTACATATATAATGGGAAAACGTATATTTGATACAAAGAACATGTTTTTTTTCAGTTAATGTTTTTTATAAATGTTCAAAAATTCCAAGCCTAAAAGTTATTGGGAATGTATTATAATGAAATATTTTTTTTAAGTTATTAGATTGGATATATACGTTTGCGTAATATTAAATTACCTCTTTAATATTCTAATCAATATTGGTAAGCTCATGATATAGTCCCATATGATGTGATGGGATAATTGAACTCGGATAATTCGAAGGTTTCCAACCCAGTACATAGTGAAGTAAATAATCATGTGGTCCTAAATGAACATTGTATGAAATGTGGGAAGATGTGTGTCCCTCTTTATCCCAATATTCTTTTCCTAGGTAGGTTGAAGAACATGTTTTTTAGGATGAGATAATTGATACTGGAAAGGGATCTCACCCACTAGCTCTTGTTTAAAGGATGCTAGTTAATGGTTCTATCAGAGTTCGTTCCCTATAACCAACTATTTTTTGTATTATATTATCTATATATTAATATAATTTACTATTAATAAATTCCTTATAAAATATTCACCATATATATATGTAAAATTAAAATTATAATGACCTATAATATCTATGACATTTAAAAAGGTCATAGTTGTTCCCCTATCAAATGAGAACCATGATACGTTATGATGATTTTCTCAAACTATATGTCTTATTGTATTAATATGAATTCTGATAAAACATTGATTTGTATACTATTAATTGAGGGTACTCATAGCAAATGAGACATCATCTCATGAATTTTGCGCTTTGTGATCTCTAACAATGGTGAATATGAGGACTGGACCACCTATAAAATATATATATATATATGTTAACTATTTCAATGAATATTCCAATCACTACGAATGTGTAATGATATATAAACTATATGATTATTATGAATGCATATCATGTGTCTCCAGCTTAGATGTATTCATGTAAACCATGACCCCATAAGTTCATTGTGAAATTGGTTTCATTATCTGCACCATGAGTGATATGATATTAATGAATTAGTGAAGGAAATATTTGACCCTTCAATCTTTAAAGAATTTTATATCCCTTACCTACGATTTAAATGAAATTATCACATTAAATTCTATGGACATACTGTATCGATGGGTTCATTTATCAATGTTAATGAAATATATACCAAATATATAGGTTGATGAATTGAGTATGACACCTTCTTGATGATATATTAAGTCCAATTTATTATATTACATAGTGACTATTTGTATATGATTATCATCTTTGGGACATTAACTTTAACCTCTTTCGTTCCTTTACATTGTTAGATGCTGATAATGGAATTTAGGTGAACTCATTTAATTCTATCTAGAAGGAATCTTAGAAAGCCACACACTTAGTATTTATATTTATATCAATTAAATTATATCATAATTTAATTATTGGAATAAATACTATACTTTAATCCATGTAAGAATATTTATTCAATATCTATAGATCTCAAATATTCAGTCACAATATTTATGTGTGAGTTGAATATTAAATAAATTTTTTTTTCAAAAAAAATATTAAGGAATAATGTATATATTTATATCTTGATTTATATGTAATTAAATAAATAATATTAATTTTTAAATAAATATTTATTTAGTTAGGTGAATACTAAATAAATATTTATTCACAAGACTGTGAATAGTATAAGTATTTATTTATTTATTTATGGAAAGAATGATATTTATTAATAGAAATTCAGTAAATGTAGAGGAGGATGTAGAAATCGAGTTATGAGGTCCTGTGGAAATGATATGTTAAATATCATTAAAATTAATATCATTTTATTTATTTAATTAAATGATACTTATTAGTATGCCTATTTATTTGAATTTAAAGTAAATAATAAAAATATTATTATTTAGAATTGGGGTATTCATTTCATTATAAGAATAATTATTGGAATTTGTGAATTATTTAATCTCTAACTTTCTGTATAAATAATTGGATCTATCATTTCTTAGGTTTAGATGTTATTTTACAAAATAAACCCCTATGGAGATCCTCTCAACCATAATGAAAAAATTCTATCAAATTATCTCATGTACTGAGATCAATCTTTCACTTTCCCATTCCATTCAAGATTGAGATATTATGAATAAATACATCAATCATAGAAGGATTATTTAGTGATCAATGGAAGCATCACAAGATGATTGATACCTATTTTCTAGAATTCATAGTACCATTATTAATGCATTGAGATCATAGGAGCACATATGGATCACTGCTAGGGGGATTATATCCTTGGATTCTCATATTTTCATGATAGTGAAACTAAATGGTGTTCAGATGATTGACCTCTTTTATAAAGTTATAATTCCCAAAATTGAGGTAATTCTTATTTTAAATTTTTATAAATTTAACATGACAAATTTAAACTCTTCTGGGTTATGATGTTTTTTTCATTTTTTTTAAAATGAATTTAATTCATTATTCAGGTTTTTTACCATCATGAAAATTATGGATTATTCATTAAAAACAAAAAAACAAAGTTTTTCATAGCCTGATAGGTTCTTTTTATACATCTCAAACCTTCAAGTGATATCTATGTTTCAACATTTAAATTTATTATTATTTGTTAATTGTTTTTTATTGTATGCATTTATCATTAGTTTTTCATTTTGGTAAAATCAATCTTTTGTATACGAATGTGAAGATACATTCTTCTTCTTAGTTATGACTCATATTATCAAGACCACATCAAATTGACATTATAAATATAAAAAGATATCATCTAGAGGTGTTGATAACTCTGGGAAGTTCATATGATACTACAATATGTGTAGCCCAAAGGTATACACCTTGTACCCATGTCCATTTCAGCAATATAAGCCTTTTACTTAATTATGAATCTTATGAATTGAATCATACACACTATTTTTATGAAATCATGTGTTTACTAAGCTAGGGTGGGAGTTTTTTAGGTGTTTTTAGTTTTTTTAATGTTTCTTGGTTAAAAATATTTTTAAACCTATGATTGAAAGGGTGTAGGTGCGCTTCCTCCTTTTTGTCTAATCCAAATGAGGTAGCAGACCTTCCTTCTTTCTACTAAAAAAATCCATTTTTTCTATTTTTTGTGTTTAAATTTTAAATTTTTATTTTTATTATAAATATATGTATTATGAGAGGGATTTACCTTACATTAGTACTACCATTACAACAGTCTTGATTCTAATAGAAACCCACACCCAGGGATCCCTTTTATAAGAGGGCTTTCCCTTGAAATCATTATGTATTTCTAATGTGGGATTCAGGTTCTACATTTTCTGCATGGAACATTCTGTATTTCTAATGTGGTAATGAAAAACGTTTCAAGTAAATAGATTTTAAAGAATATAAAATATAAATTATAAGGCCAATATAAATTAATCATAAAACATGTATTAAACATATAAGAAATAGTGTCAAATAAAAATAATTTCGTAAAAAATGTTTATGAAAAATAATTTATAAGAATTAAAAGCCACATAATTAAAAAATAAAAATTTTTCAAGTGTGTGTCCTTAAAAGCCTACAAAACATAAAATATAATACCATTATAAATGAAAATTTAAAAATAAATTAAAAATATAAGAAATAGTTTAAAATGAAAAGAATTTCATAACAAATGTTCATGACAAATAATTTATAAGCCTTAAAATTCACATAAATGAAACTTAAAAATGACTCAAGTATATTACATTAAAAGAAAATAAAATATAAACTATAAGACCAATATAATTGAAAATTATAACATAGATTAAACATATATGAAATATTTTAAAATAAAAATAATATCGTAAAATAATTTGATGAAAAAAAGTTTATAATATTTCAAAGCCATCGACATGAAATATAAAAATTATTCAAGTATGTGACTTTGAAATCTTATAAAATATAAACTATAAGACAAATAAAAATAAAAATTAAAACATGGATTAAAAATATAAGAAATAGTTGAAAATAAAATTAATTTCATAAAAAATAATGATGAAAAATTATTTATAATCATTCAAAACGACGTACTTGAGACATAAAAATGTTTCAAGTATGTGGCTTTAAAATACTATAAAATATAAACTCTAAAACTATGTATGTTTTCTTGTTGATAATGATGTTGATATAAATATCATTGGGAGAAAATGGGTCTTCAAGATAAAAATGGTCATGAAAGTTTATGTGAATAGATATAATGAAAGGCTAGTGACTAAAGTGTTTAAACAATAAAAAAGTTTTGAATACAATGAAAACATTTTATCCAAGTCGTCCACCTGGATCATGCTCAACATTTTGTTCATTCATTTGGGGCATGTGGCATTCACTTGTTCGTATCGGTCATTTCACCACAACCTACTTTTCATGGGAATTGATTATTCCCCAGTCATTCTCTCTATTTTTTATGAGAAGAATCGGTCATTTATGCTTTGGATCCTCGTCGATATTCCTTCTTTTCGCTCTCACTTCTGTGTAACGCTACAGTGACATTAGAGAACCTTGTTTCTCATCCATGTAACTTCTTCTCAATGAATTAAAGTGGAGATCCTCTCACTACTCTATCTTCATAAATGAGATCCCATCTTGATGTAAATTTCTAATGTAGAAGCAGTTCTCATCTTCTGTGTGTAGTCATTAACATGCATTCATCATATCTGTATCTAGTTGCCACTAATGAGAATCAATGTGAAAATTTTATGTTGTTAAATAGTATCTTTTGTGGTGATCAAATTTGTGACATTTTAACAAACTTTGTAAGGGTTCTAGTTGATCTTCAAGTTGATAAAACTATCATTTAGTGAAATTGGGACTTTAAGAGAGAAATGGTTATGGAAGAGAAATGGGACTTTAGCAGTGTCAATATCATGGGCTTGTTTTATTCTACAGTGCAACAAATTCCACAATATTTTATAAAAAATTAATTTTTTTTTATTTTTATAAACCATTTGAATGTTATATATAATCCTTTATTACATTCTTTTCATT
The DNA here is from genome assembly GCA_963277665.1 of Viscum album. Classification (NCBI taxonomy): domain Eukaryota; kingdom Viridiplantae; phylum Streptophyta; class Magnoliopsida; order Santalales; family Viscaceae; genus Viscum; species Viscum album. Next base: position 317,881,784 of record OY728140.1, read on the forward strand.
TTCATTTATTTATTTTATTTATGAAACTCATTTTATTTTCAATGAAAATTAATATGGATATGCTATGTTTTAAATTTTATTTATATTGTTTTTAGTGTATATTTTATGTGTTTTTAATGTTACCTAAAAAAATTATAACTTTTCCCCTGGTTTAAGTAGTCAACTTTGAAAGCATGTAATATATAAAATCTGACTAAAATATTAATGAAAACTAAAAAACTAGAGAAAGATGTAAAAAAACTCATAGTAATAACAATATTTTAATTTCAATAGACAAAAACTTATACACAAACAAGTACAATAAATGTTTATGTTTATGTGGAGGATATTATGTCCCACATGGTGGTCTGCGAATTGTACACCCATGTCGAGTTCACTGAGCATCGTGTTAGGGTGGTCTCTGATGGCCTGGAGAGGGATGATCCTCGGTCAATGTAATATAAATCATTGCATGATCCACCATTGTGTTAGTGCAAGGAGGTGTTAATCGCATGTCATGTTGTGCTCTCAATCCTGCTCCTACTAATGTAGTTGATGGACTTACCATCATCTTAGAGGGGAAGCAAGCCTGTGATAGATCTGGACCCCAAGGCTCTAATGGATTTGGACACTAAGATAGAGTGAACTACAGATATCCTTTCAAGAAAGATGGATACCATGCTACCTAAATCACATCCTCAATCAGCTGAGGCAAGACTACCAGAGGGCCGGCCATTTCCTATAGCAAAGGTGAGCCCTCACATACCACACGACATTATCAACATCATCATCATTGTGGATCCTTAGCACTAGCAGGTGATAGAGGATGTTCCTCTGGGGAAGGAACCTCCTATCTCTGGGATAGACTCTCAAAGATGATCTCAGATAGTTCACAATAAGATAACCTCATCTCCAGCACTTCAGCATAGACTACTCGAATAAATACCCACTTGATCCACTTCATCACTCATGCGAACAAGATTCTATTTGTGATTACCCTGTAACGTTATTCAAAATGATTTATATTATAGTTAAATAAAACAACTAATGGAAATGTATTTACTTAAAGTAATATAAATCTCTCTATCCTGTAAGATATGAAATAGTATAGACTTTAGTCTATACCGTGGCTCATACTCGACCTTCTTTGAAATAAATAATCGTATTGTAGGAACACCATGGATACGGAACTATAAAAGTAATCCCAAATAGTAGAGAAAGGCATCATGTACTCAATGTCGTTCATCATCATGTCTCCCAGTCAACTTCATGCCATGAAGCTCCTCAGTCCTTCTCAGTGGAAATGGAATCAGCTAAACATAGAAAAATTGGCACATACTCTATCCAGAATCTACCACTCAAAAATATGGAAGTCAATGAGGGGAACTACAACCATAGAATAATAAACTCCAGTAGTAAAGTATGGCGACAACTATTCCAGAATTGTCCTGTATGGAATCCATGTATTCAGAAATGATATGTGACCTTTGGAAAAAAATATTCTAACTAAAAAACAAAATTAATGGTATTAGTAAATATGTTATATAGTGATAGATTTTGCATACATACAGGGTCGGCTAAGAGACAGTCCAACTTGAGGTGATATACACCCAAATGGTGTGTCGAAACCCTAACAAAATGGTGTCTCTGACACCTCCTATAAAATACAACATCGAAAAATAAAAATAATGAGAAATTAAATTCAAAAACTCTATGTAGTATCAGAATACAATAGAGATTAGTGATCATACTATTTTCCACATGGAGTGTCCTTCTCACCTCCATACGGAGTGGCGAACCATAAATTTGAGGACAAAATGAGGGGATGTGCTCCCATTCCCACATCTGAAGAAGGATGAAACATCCCCCGAGATTTGTGCGGTCACTACGGGATACCCTACATAATGCTTTTTATGTCTATGAGATGTAGAATATTCCCCAACTGTATGTATCGGGATAATCAAAGTCCTCCATTATAGCTAGATACATAATGTGCATGTTCACCCCCCATGTGATAAAAAATACGGTTCCTCTAATGATCTATAATATATATTCACTGGAATGACACATGACAGTCTGGTCATCAGTGTCATCAGGTAAATTTGGAATCTTCTCATTCATGCAGGGCATAGATATTAACCCTATATTTGTATCCCTACAGTCATCCAAAATTTCATTGTCCAATAATCAATGAGAAAGGTTAGGCCAAGATGCACTGGTGGGTCCAATAATGGCTTCCCCCTAGATAGGATGACTGAGAAGCACTGCCACATCCTAGAGGGTGATGGTCATCTCTCCCTCAGGTAGGTGGAATGTGTGTGCCTCTGGTCTCTATCTCTCCCCGAGTGCAGCAAGTATGTGATGGTCAAAAAATGTGAAATCCGATACGACAGTACCGTAGAATCTAGAACGGCGCAAGTATGGTGTTATGGAATGTGGAGGCGCTATTTGATGAAAATTTTGCACTCGATGCACCTTCATTGGTCGAACCTCACCACCATCTAACATTCCCTAGGATACATGTCTATGCTTCTGAGTGAGGAGTATGATATCATCCATCTGTATATAAACAATTGAAATGAGTTCTAAGTGTAAAATATAAATATAATGTTATGTTCATCATAATGTTATGTCTTTTTGAATGTAAGAAATTTGATGTTTATTTGAATTTTTTATGAAGTTATTTATTACCAAATGAAAGAGGCATGTCTTCATGTTTTTTTAAATCATATTACTAAAATGTTATTAAGATATTATTATACCTTGAAAATGATGTTTTGTAAGATATTGATTTATATATTTATATATATAAACATTTTTCCTTCTTTATGTAAATCTTTTTTAGAAAATGGTGTTCTTTTTAATTTATGTATGACTCTCCACATAAAGTTATTTTTCATGATTATTTGTTCAAAAGTATGATTTATGGTTTAGTCATGGATAGATTTATTATGTGTTAATTTTAACTAAATTTCATCTTCCATATTCCTTTTAATGTGAGTATGAAAGTATTACTGTCATTTGATAGTCAATGTTTTTGGTTAAGTCGTACATTTATAAAAAATAAATAATCTTATTCATAGATGCACGTGATGTGATGCTGATTAGATATCAAAGAATGTGAATGTATTCAAACTAAGAAAGGATCTTGTTATAGTACACAACCAGCAATAGTGGTTAGTACATATGGTTCTATAACATTAAGTGAACATAAATAAAGAATTTGTGGGAAATGAGGCACTACATAGGAGGAATGGTGACAACAAAAATGATGATAGAATAAACTCATTCCATCCCTATCATCATTGCCAATGTGTCTCTTATGCCATGGTTCATTTCAAACAAATTCATTCATGAAGTTCAGTTAGTGCTATAGAATCAACTATACTAACCACTGTTATTGGTTGTGTACTATAAAAATATCCTTCTTTAGTTTTAATAACCTCCCCATAGCAGTACATGTTGGTAAAACATGACTCCTTATATAGAGAATGTTTCTTGATCATGATTCTAATAGTTTAACTAATATTGAAAAATATGGTTGATCATTTAATCTTTATTATACATAAATGTTTAATGCATTTTTACACCCTAATATATGATACTATTCTTTCATTATATAAATGTTTATTAGAATATCAGTCACATAATGTTTTGAAACCAAGGTAAATAAGAAGAGATAACACTATATAATTTACAATATGAGAATTCCACAGTATATACAATATATCATTATGGTTGAGAGTATGAACTTGACACAACCGTGTTAGGGAATCATTTACAGTTATGGACTTCTGGATGACATATGGTGCATCTCAAAATTTTCCATTGTTTTTAAGGATAGACCATCTCATTTCACATCATACTAGCCTTTGGTCTCTCATGGTTATGAAGCTGGTTGATGTCAGGTATCACTATCGGCTGGCCTTCAGGAATTGGGAAATAACAAAACTCCTCAATAGGAATCCATGGTGTAACATAATAGTTGCCAATGGTGTCCATTTGGTACACTGGATGAACATATGATTCACATGATATGTTCATAGAGGCACATAATGTGATGGCATGTGTTCATGGAAACCATAAGGCCTCAATGTTTTCCCATTGACATTGCCTCACTTCTAGTAATACCACAATTTTTTCACTGATGTTAATTGTGATGGGGACTAAATGCTCTTGAACATCAAATTGAGAGTCTTCTCAGTGGAAAATTATGACATGATATCTAAAAGGTTCTTCAATGTTCTTCCCAATATCTCATTGAAAGTTCCTTTTATACATTACCCCTATTGAATTCCATTTGAGACTAGTTTTTATTTATCAAAAAAGTACTTCACACAAAGATATAATGTTTCTTAAACTAGGGAATTCATAGGTAACTTGAAAATCCCCATGAAGACAGCATTGATGACTCCACAATGTTTGTGGTAATGTTTACATACCTCCACCCCCCTTCATATTCCAATTTCAATTTTTTTAAGTGTGAAACATATGATATTACACTTCTTGATTGGCCTTGAAGATTTATTCAAATCATTCTTCAGAATTTCATTAATCTGGCTCATATTTTATATATAAGTGATCATATTTCACATAAATTGTTTTTATCTTTATGTTGAAATAATAAAAAATTACAAAGATATTGCATTCCTATCCTTCTGATTTCCTTCTTCATAGGTTCATTGTGGAATTTTTTACTCACATTGATAGCAATGTGTCCAAATTTAGAACAGATGATTGGAATTTGAGAGTCTCCAGGTAACATGGTCGTATTTATTGCCTCACTCATTGCTCGATGCGGATCAGATATCAAACTGACATCCTAAATGCTGGTGAAATGGTTTCTGATACATGCCCAAATCCAACGCCATGATTCATAGTTTTTCTTCTCCACAATTCTCAAGGAAATTGGAAAAGGTAAACAGTTTCCATATTGGGTTCATGCAATTAGAAATATTCCCTTGTATTTTCCATATAAAAAGGTCCCATCAATTTGAATGAACTGTTTGCTGTAATGAAATGCGAATATACAAGGGAGGAATTCCCAGAACAATCGATGAAATTGAACTCGAGATGGATCAAGTCAAGTTATATTGAGACACATGTTTGTTTGTATCAAGATGGAATATAAATTTTTTATTGTGCCTCAGTATGGCTAGAAATTGTGGGGACACCCAACATGAGTCATCCCAATCACTATAAAAAGTCACAATTGACTTCTATTTCACCATCCATGCCTTATTATCGGTAACTTTATAAATGAATGATTGTTATACCCTCTCTTGCGCAAGGGATATAAAAAATTATTGGCATGTCATAATCATCTCAAAGATAATGGATGAAACCAATTTATAATCCAATGAGGCATGATCTTGTGTGAGGCTTGGCTGAACACAAGTATGAGTTGCCTCAATGCTTGAGATTCTTCAACCTCCAAATGCAATGTCTAGAATCACCCTCAAGTGGAATCTACAATCATCCACATAATTATCTCACAATATGTGATATTTATTATAGAATGATACCTAAAATATATATCTATAGTTCCTCACTATGTGAAATCTATTTAGTGTGATATTTAATGAATATTTACCTGGAAAATTCCTTCCAACATATAAGTATTTGTCCAAATCACTAAACCAATTTGGTACAAATCTGATAAACTCTGTTGCGGGTGTGAGAGCACTACATTCAAATTCCGGAACACATTTAATTGCATCTGACCAAGATATATCGAGTGGTGGATGATTTATTATTGGTTGATACTACTGTACAACTAATTAAATTCTAGAAAATTCCTCCCCAACTTTAGATGCTCCCTCCTCATCATCAATATTGTCACCATATGTTCCATAATTACAAAAATCATCATCAGAATTAAGATTTTCTTGTAAATCTAGTAGATCATCTTGTTTTTCCTCTTTTCATCATTTAGAATAGTCTTAATTTCATTGGTGGATATTCAAACACTGTTGTAATTCTATGTCTTCGTACAACTAGATGTTGTTGTTTTAAAATAGAAACATCAACATATTACTCCATCATGGTACCATCTGACCATTAGGAATATACATTTATTTCTTGGATCCACTGTGCATTAGTAACCAATGGATAAGTTAGATGCCATAATGTACCTAGGAATTTCAAATTTTTCTATATCATAGACCTGATCTCGTGATCAGGTTCCAGATTTAAGGAACCATGAAATCGGTATTGGAGGTCACATAGGGTTACACAATCTGTTTTAGTAACCACTTTTTTGGTTGTGTACTGTAAGAAGATCCTTTCTCAGTTTGAATAACACTTGTATAATAGTACACATAAGAAAACATGAATCTCTATGAAAAAATGGATTTTGATCATGATTCTGATAGTGTAACTAATATTGATAATGATGGTTAACCATATAATATTAATTATACTAAAATTTTAGAATGAATTTTTCAACCCTAAAATATGATACAAATGTTTTTAAAATATAAGTCACATGATGTTTTGGAAACTAAGGAAAAAATAAGAGAAAACATAAAATCAGATTACTTACCATTGGTAATAATTATGATCATATAAAGTGAAATGAAGAAGAAAAAATCATTAAATAACACATTAATGATTTACATCATACATTAAATATAAACAATACACAATTGAAAATTTTTTGGATGAGATGGTCCTGACTTCAGAACTAAGGTAAAATCCAACATATTTTAATTTGGTAGCTTCATTACATAATCTATAGAAATGTACCTAACAAGTTAAGTATATACCTTGAAAATATGTTATGAAGATACAAAATAAATATAAGTTGGATTTTACCTCACCTCCAAAGTTGAGATCATCTCACCCAAAACGAGTTTAATTAAAAAATTTCAATGTATTTCTTGTATGTTGTAAAACATTCATGTGTTATTTAATGTGTTTGTTGTTCTCTATTTCACTTTATATAATAAAAAGTTTTCATTTTATCACTGATAATTATTATTAGCTAATCATTACATGTATTCATATTTTAATACTATGTTTTTCATTAATTATTATATTCATAATCATTACTAATAATAAGTTGTATTTATAAACTATATTATCTTTGTGATATTAATTTTTTTGAAAATCTTTTTATATCCTAAAATATGATACTAATGTTTATTAGTAATGTTTTTAACTATTAAATAATTCATTAATAACTAGTTAATAATTAATAATTTATTCTTTACTTAATTATTCTATAATCACAGTTTAATCATTCTATATTTCATCACTAATCATATGATATTCATTAGCTCATTATAAATAACTAATCATATGTATTGATTTTTGAAGCATAATTTATTCATTAATTATTTTATAATTATTCATTAATAATAATAACTATTATTTATAAACAATATATAACTAATTAAACTACTTAGTAAATAACATATTTAATACTAACTAAAAGGAATTCAATTACTAAGAATTACTATCATTCTTTAATGTCTTTTTCCTAATCCATTAAATTTTATTTGAACATAATTATCATTTTCACAAGGAAAAATATAGTGATTTAATGTTTTTCTTTCTTAGGTATTGTATTAGTTTATAAGGAAAATATGAATCATCTTAATCATATCACTCAAGAGTATCCAACAAGGAGTACAACAAGGCTCGTTGTCATGCACTAGTTCCTATTTGAGTCTAGGTTAAAGTGGTGTTTTTAATTTCACCCCTAGGTACATATATGCCAGAGCCTCATCCACTTGTTTGTATCTAGATGGGGATTTTGTTTTTTAGATAACCATATAATCTTTTTTCTAACAATATTTTAGAACATTTATTCCTATGTTATTCTATAGTTAATATATACTTAATCATTACTAATAATAACTATTATTTCAAACTATTTATAACTAAACCCCAAATAGACTGAAGAATTTATTTTTATTTTATTATGGATAACCCCCCTTTTAATTGTTTAAGGGTAACCCTTACACAACCCGTAGGCCCAAGGCACATGACCCAACATGACTCGAAGGCCAATTACATGACCCAAAGGCCCATATGCATACTATGCCTATACATGACCCATAGGCCCAACCCACTAGAACTACCCCTCCCCTGATTCTACATCATTGATCACTTAGCTCCCCATCTTGAATTGCTAATCATCTAGCATTACCCCGTACAATGCTTCACGGTGTCTGGTCCCAATGGCGGTTTCCATACCCTCTAATTCTTCCAATATGGTTAGCTCTACTCTGGATACTATTACTCTTTTCTCTGATCCTCTTATTAGGCTTGTTATATGTTAACTAGGCTACTCCATAGTCTCTGTGTCCTAATGTCCCTGTGACCCGTAGGCCCAAACGGTGGCCCGATGATCAAAATCGGTTGAATAGTTTAGGCTACTACAGTACCGAACAGTAACAGCTATAGTGCTACTACAAAAACTGAAAATTCACCTCCACCCGGTTTCGAACCTTGGTCTCTTAGATGCTAAGCACGAGTCCTTACCACTCGGGTATGGGATCGTTGTCCTATATAAAACTAAATAAACTACATATAAAACTCAATATTTATAATTAACTAAAAAATTTGAAAATGGGATATTATGAACTAAAAAAAATCAATTTTTTTAATAAATAAATTTAATTTTAATAAAAAATACCTCTATATGATTCTTCATAAAAATGGGATTTCTTTTAGACCACCGAATCCATTGCAAGCCAAATAGACATTTGTTTAGAGAGAGAAGTAGTGGAATGAAGATATAAAGGGGAAAATAGATGTGTGGAGATGGGGGCAGGTTCCCTTTTATAGCCCATTGAAGAAAAGGTTGCATGGGGTTCCTCCTTTGGCCTTTACGATAGGCGAAATCCCCCCCCCCCCCCACCTTTTTCATCTAATCAATCTGGGCTAAAAGTTGTGGTAGGGAGGGAAAGCAGTAGACCTACTGTAACCTTTGGTTATCAACTGAAAGGAGGTAGTGTGCCTACCACCATTCAATCATATTTTGTTTTAACAAATTCACCTAGACTTATTTATAAAAAATCTCTAAATCAGATATAAAAAAACATATAGTGTGGTCAACACATTTCCAGACTACATGTTGTGTAACTTTCTTACTAGTCAAGTAGTTCATGTGTTTTCAGGGAGGAAAATAGAGTCAAATATGAATCATATTTTATAACAAAATGTGTGGGAATGAAATTTATAAAACTCAATGCATAAAAAATATATAGTTACACCTTACACATTGTGTAGTATATAAATGTCCATGGTCATCTTACATGCCTAGTCCCTACTCAGGTGTCATAGATAGATAGTGAAGTGACATAAAAAACATGTATCTAGAATGCACAGACCATATATCTTACTTGTTTATGAAGAAAATTAAAATTAATTAGTGACTTGATTAAAACTAATAAATATATTTGACTGTGTCATATATTTATAGTACACACTATTATCTCCCAACCCGAGCTGCCCAAACCGGATGAACGTAGGGATACTAAATGACCTCATACACACATACCCATTTACCATAGTCTACTGTAAGTTGTAAGGACCTATGATATTCATGAAGAGACTATTCCCACAAAAATAAATCCCAAGGTTCATTCTAAAATCCACGAAAAAATCAGTAATCTCGTCAATATAATTTAAATCCAACAATATATATAGACATAAAAATATTGTCTGTGAGGCCCCCATAGTCTAGAATAGAAATAAATAAAATTGATATATGATTTATCACCATAAAAACGCCACCATGGAATATAAATACTAAAATAAGAATCATATAAATAAATGGTACACTACTGATTTCATGAGAAACAAAAACTGAAACTAAAATAGATGAACTTTGTCCCAACTCACACAATCATCCCACAATATCCACAGATTTCATGGCCTTATTACGGAACCGTCTTTCAACCTCCAAGTTATACTTGTATCCTAAGAGAAAATATAATGTTCTACACTTATATTTAGAAACCCATGTCATGTACATAGATAGTGGGTGAGCCCAATGACCCAGTTGGAATCACTGACACCTCAACAATAATAGGTTCTACTATGATCAAGTGGATGTGAATGAAATACATATATAATAGGTATATCCATTTCCATACAACACATCCATTTAGAAATGATACACACAATGCATATCAAGAATACTTGTTGTGTCACTAGGTGTTAACTAGACCACATCAATCCCCAAAAATACATTCTTTTTCTAGTTCTAGAGTATCTCTATGCACATCAGAGAGCTATACCAACCAATATAGGGACCAAAAATAATATATTAGTAGGTAAAATCATTGATTCCTTAGGTGATAACAATTAACAATACAATTGTAACAGGACCTTAGACAATTTCTAGGAGGATGTCCTAGGAAACCTACTAGTATCATACATAGAACTGATTCTAAGGAGTGTGTCCAAGGAAATTAGGAAGAACAATATGCTTATTCCTAGGAAGAAACCCATGAAAACACATAGACCATTATTCCAAATCCTAACACCCTACGATTTCCATATAAACCTGATGTCAAGATCCAATTGGTTTTCCAAATACATTCATGTAGACCCATTTACTGATTCCAAAGATAGATTCCATGTAAATACAATAGTATTAGGCTCCATAGATGATTCATAGGATTATTTCCTAGATAATACATTTATTACTAGAATGGAGGTTGAATCTAGGGAAATAAATGAGGCATTCCATGTATCTCAATACACCTTAGTTGGCAGTGAATCCCTCCCAAATCATCTCACATTACACATCTCAGTGGTGTTGGAAATCTATATGAACCCACCCCACATACATGATGTTAACCTTAGTTAGTCACATATCAGTATCACAGTCATATTAGTATCACATAGTTGATCATGTTTTTAAGATGAGACTCATACCCATCACTTCTCTAAACTCACACTGACCTTCTCTAAGGATAACATAATTGGGGAAATCATTGAGGTACATAGCTCAACCCATATTTTAGAAATCCTATATAAGTCCCTAAATAATATTTCCATCCCTAAATCTATGTCATTAATTTTGACCATAATGTCTGTCATTACCAACTAGGAGATTTCTTAATCATCTCTACCCAATTACTACATGGCTCCCCAACCCAGGCTTTGATACCAAAATTAATTTCATTATAAAAAAATGAACATGAATAATCAAACATTAACATCATAGAAATTAAATAAAAAGAGAGAATAAAAATAAACACAAAACATTTGAAAAATAGTGTAACGTACTCATGAGGTAAAATAGAATAAAACATGTTTAATCAATCCTTATTGACTTACCTTTGGAATCTATGTCAAAAAACAACTATAAAGTCTTTTGGTAAGTTATACCATACCATTTTAGTCATGCTCAAACATTGACTAAAATTAAATTTTAATTATTTATAAATCTCACTTTTTCATTTTAAATTATCATTTCAAACCCAAATCTCAACACACCTTTTCAATTCAAAATTCCAATTGAGCTAAATCCATTTAAAAAATAACTATTTCAAAAAGGAAATATTTTTTTATTTTAAAATACAATTCATTCCTCAAAATATTCATTAACTATGTACACTAATGCTCATTAGATCAATAAGGCACCATATAACTGTTCAGTAATCTGTGTGGCCTATGCTCACTATTAGGGTGATGGGATTCAATTCCATCTTTATGGTGGAATCAAAAAAGTCACGAAGGATATAGATAATAATAATAATGGTGGAACATAAACATAACATTACCAAATGAGTATATCTAATCAAATAAATTCAAGTAAACCTACCTCAAATGATGAACATAAATCAATCCCAAACCTATACATACCTCCTCTAAGTCCATGATCAGTTATCTCATCAATAAAAATTGTTAAATTAATTAATTAAACATTTTAAACCAAATTATAAAAATCGAATAATTCATACAGAAATCACTGAGCAACCATACAACACACAAAACGTGAGAAAGGATTTGTGGTCCCCTTATCACACATACATGGAAAATAATAAATGGAAAATCCCCAAATGGTAACTCTAAATCAATTCCTATTTAACAATAATCCACTGAAAATTTTAAAAAAATCACCAAGAAACAAACCATAAGAAAAAAAAGTAGTATAATTGGAATACCTCATCCTGGGATATCATATATTAGACTCACATGAAATACCTATCATGGATGATGTTCTATCATTGATTCTATTAAATCATGCCTCAAAATCTCTAACTGAATGAACCCAAAGAAACGAGGAATGAATAAGATAAATATGGGAGAAGCGATGTTGGATTATACCTCAAATCCATGTGATGAAATGCTTCTTAAACACCTATATTTAGGGGAAACAAAGGTAGAATAGAGGAGGGTAAATGATATTTTCTCTGTCCTCCTCATGTATAACTATAGGTTAGGAACACTAGGGGTTCCTAAAAATGAACCCCCTATGAAAATATGAAAAGTCCCCTTGAAATAGTGGGTGTCCAATATGGCACCCAACATGAATAGTGGGTACACATCATGAATACACTTATAGGATATGTTTATCAACTCTTCCCCAATAATTTTATATATTTAAATATAGGTTAATTCCATGAATCCTCCTATGCAGTATCCTTTTTCCATGTTTACCCATTCACATCATGAATGACACCCCACGAATGGACATTTGTATCTTGTGTAAATATTGTATTGTCATGAATGGACTAAAAATTCCCATTTTAGTGGCTCAACAACTTCTTGAACACCATTTAAAACACCTTTAGACCTTACTATACCTCTAATAATTTAAAACCCACCATTTAGTGATGTAAAAAACACTCAAAATCCATATCTGAGTACCAGTTTTTAAAACAACCCCCTCACCAAATCAATAAATTAGATTATCCTAAACTTCTACAACTCAAAAAACGAGGGATTAATTATAAACTCTATACCATACCAGTAATCAACCCCTAGAATCCCCAAAAATACACAACAAATAAAACATGACATCTCATGATCATCAATTCATGATAAAATTACATATTTATATCGTTGAACACCAAATGTGATTCTGTTGTGAAACTCCAAAAACCATTATTGGTTACATCGATGTTCCCCCAGAAGACTCAGTTTGATGCATAAGCACCTCATCCACATAAACATTTTAAAAAAACTCAACCTCATTTAACAATACATCACCACCTTTTACATCCCAATCGCGAGGCCTTAAATCCAAACATAATTGACAAACTGTCAGATACCCACAATAGAGACTAAACATAAATTTTTGTATAATTCAATATCTCTCAACTAAACAAACTAGACTTCATTCCACCACCCTAAGAACTGATTCAACACCAATATAACACCCTCTTATATCACATCAATATCCTCGTGATATCAATTGAAACACAGAAAATCCATCCAATACTGCATTCAAATATCCTAGAATTTCCTAATAAATGAGACAAAATCGAAAACATTTTCTCTCCAAAACCCTAGTGGCACCTAGAACATAGAAATACTAGTCTCACAACATCCACCACACTACTAACCCATGGTTCATAACCCCACATCCCATGATCTTTCCATCATTTCAGATAAGGATATATGTATGCATCATGCTCATAACCAAGTGTCATCATGGCTAATCATGTGATAACCATTCTCACTCACTAGAAATTTCATCCTCTAAATATAATGAAATTACATTAGTATTGACGGAAATACCCAAAAATATCTAATACTTCACTCCCCAGCAAATGGATTATCTTATATTACTCGTTGAGCACAACCTTAGTTGGTTCCATCATCACACATGTGACACTACCCAATAGTCTTTCTTACACATCCTATAAATATTTACACTCTCTATCCATGGATTCATCTTCATCACATAGGAACATTCCTCATTATAATTAATTATTTAGAGAGTTATTCCAGCAATTGAATCATTTCATCCACCATCCTTGGCCAACAAAATAATTCTCATTGATATCCATACCAACAAAACCATGTGCAACATGTGTGTGCAACCTCAATCTTGATATCATCAAAACCTTAAAGGAATATTTTCCCATTACACTTAGCCACATAACCTCAATCATGATTCCATGAGTTGCATCTTCTCTTACCAATGATCACACATATGACCCTTAGGTGATGTCCACATAAATCATAACTCATAGGTAATATCTTTATACCCATATCAACATCACCAGACAAATTACAAGCCAAAACACCCATATCGGGTTCTCATAAATAGATAACCAACATTTTATTCTAAACCATTAACCTAGTAGAGAGATAATCCTTACCAATCATTTACATAAAATACTTTCCCCACAAGGACTACAATCTCATCTTGATATACATATATAAGTAACGAAATCATTCCTTGAGGATATGTGTTGAGTGAAATATATCCCTATGGGTTTCTTAGGTATAATGTTACCAATACTATTATAATAAAACAACCACATAGGTTTTTGTTGAAACATTAATTTACCTAACCTATTTCATATTTTATGTAGAGACCCAAAGCATGACGTACATAGACATTACATTACTTTTGCGGAATACTTAATACATAACAAAAACAGACACAGAAGGACCGTAATAGTTTAGTGTCTTTGGAAACTTGGAACATAATCTTATAATCGTGGTGAAAGAAATTCAATATCCTTCGTAAAGATCTTCCCTTTTTTTCATACCTAAAACCTTTCTTCATATCCTGGGGAAAATAAAACATAAAAACGGTGAGCTCAAATGCTCAGTAAGGGTAAGCATGGATAAAATAAAACATACCATATACATTTGAACTTAAAAACATGAACATAATGTTTAAACCTAAAAAGCTTGAGAAATGACATAAATCATGGAAGTACGTAAGGCATAGATCATAAAGAAACATTAAAAATGATAAATTATCATGGGATTAAAACATGTAATTGTGGAAACCATTAATCACATGATATGATTTCCATAGTAGCCAAGGCATTGCTGCCAAGACCATCTTAGTGGACAAAGTCCATTTCTGAATCGAGTTCACTCCTCGTTCCAGTCCTGTATTACTGAACCGGTTTAACATGCCGTTCCCGCCATGTTTATCTCATGAGATATAAATCTTTACTCAATGCATTGGAGGGATATATAGGTCCCACCCATCTCATAATGAAATCATTCTTACTTGTGCCACAAAATAAACATACATCATTCATAATAACCCAACGAATAAAATGGGTTTCATAAACATCATTCCATCATCACATAATCCATATTAAAGAAATGGATATCATTTCATAATAGGAAAAGTGAAACCATGTAATTCATAGAGACATTACACTTGAAACATACACATATGAAATAATTTTATCTTAGATGGAAAATGGTTTTGATAAAACACTTGAAATTAATTCTTGAGGAAAATATCCTTTCTTCTTCAAAATCAATTTCTTTTCAAAAAACGTCATGCAATTTTAAAAGAAAGAGATATTTTTGAAAATATTCATGAAATATATTGGAGTAAGATTCATGAAAATAAGGCTTTATAAAACCTTAAAAATCTGTTCGTGTCGTATAAGTTAAAAAAACATTCTTCTCGTACTTTTTCCGGAAAAGTCAAAAAGTACCTCGTAACATAAACAAAAGAAATATTCCTTACATACCATGTAGTAAAAGTAAAGAATGGATAAAAAGGAAATTAAACATACATGAAAACACTTTTATAAAACATGTACATGGATGATAGAAATATCCCCAGTAAATACTTACGAATAATAAATCTCGGAAAAAAATGAGATTTGCAGAATTATCCCTTCCCTTAGGTCCGATATGCTTCGTACATATCCGAAACTCCTATATAATGATTTAAATAATGTTATTGACTTATTAAAGAATCATATTAATTGTTATGATATCATATATGGTTCACTTAGGACTTTATATTACCCGTTCTTTTGTAAATTCCATGTTAAAGAGCGTTTTGGGTAAAATCGTTTCATTTGTCGTCCGTGATTTGACTTGTAATTATTCATATAATTACTTAGATCCTGATTACTTACATCTAGAATGTAAAACATAATTTATATATAATATATATTCATAATATACATATATATAATAGATCGATAAATGGAAAGAAATACACCGTTCATGGAGACGGTAGGCCGTACGTACGCATGAACGTTCTTTTCGTTTCCCCATTGAATTGAATGGAATTAATTGGATGAAATACATATATATATATACATACATAAATCCAGTATCATTTTTATTTCATATATTTCATGATTACTTATTATATATACTTTATAATCATTTATGAATGGTTAATCATTGAGAATGAATCTCCTTGCGTCGTGGAGACGGTATTCCGTACGTACGCACGAGTGATGATATCTTTACCATGATCGTGGAATTTTATTGGAGTGTATGTATACTATTACAGAATCAATATCACTTTAAAATAATCATATATAGTTATTATTTACACCATTATACCCATCCATGTATGGTGGTGGTGGAAAATAGATTACACCACGGCGTGGAGACGGTATTCCGTACGTACGCACGCGCGGTGATTTCGTTTTCCGTAGGATGGATAGATGGTGAAGTAGGGTTGTTTCATAATTATAATAAAATATCAGTATAGGAGTGATACTGATGTTATTACTTAATAATGAACCAAACTAATAAGAATAAGTGGAAGAAGAAATAAAGGTGAAAGAATCAGTACCGGAAATTACCTCTTCTTTGAAGGGCCTCTTTGAGACCTCCTCTTGGGGAAAGAAAATTGGTCTTTGAAGAAGACCAGGACCACTAGGATGTTTCTAGGGAAGTGGAAAAGAGAATTGTTCAGGGTTTGGCCGAACTTGAAGGCTCAAAGTGGTGTGTGGAAGAGAGGGAGGAGGTGCCCTTTTATAAGGGAGGAGAGGGTCACCTTTGGAATTCTTAAAAATAATAATTGATAATAAATCTAACCCCACTTAAAAACCTCCAAAAATGACTCAAATTAGATGATTAGATGCTATATGGTTGTAATCTCATCAACCAATCAAATTTAGAAATGTTTGGAGCTTATTTGAAACCTTATCATTTTTATTTATCCATATTTAATCTATTTAAGTTTATTTGTGGTAATAAAATTCTAAATTTTAAATTATAACAAATAATTACTTATTTGTTGTGAATTTTCCATAATTGTTTACTTTATAACATTATAGACCATATAATGTTAAATTTAGAATTTTAAAATATTTTTGTGTTTTTTAAACAATTTTATAATATGTTATTTTTATAAAATAACAATAGTGTCAATTTTGACACTATTCATTTATTTGAATTTAAATAAAATATATACATACAATATGTTCAAAATAAAAGCTTTAATAGATTTATAAAATGTCATATGTTTCTATAAAATTAGTTAATCACATTAAATAGTTCATATAATATTTATTTTATTATTTTTAAAAGCATTTATTTGGTTTATCTCTTAATAAAATAATTACTACAACATTTTTGTATAATTATTTAATATACATCTTTGTTGCATAAAAATTAAAAATAAAATCCTATGATGAAGATAAATCTATTACCTTACACAATAATACTATTACTCGAATTTATCATCTTAAAATAACAATATTTAAATTGTTATATTTATTAAAATATGAAGGTGACAACTTTGGCATCATTTAACATAAACTAATATAAGTGTCATAATCACTTTTATAAGGCTCCAAACGGTTATATATTAGGTCATTTTATGATTAAGGTGTAGATAAACACTACCAATAAGTTATGGTCAGGTTTTTGTGCCTTTAAATGGGTATTATTATTTCAGTAAAAACTATATTACTTATTTTCCACTTAATAAATAATTTATGTATCATTAATGTATCACCATTAATGACAATTATTTAATCCCTAAAAATTATAAATAAATTATCATGATGTATATAATTTTATTAGATTTCTGGAGACTATTAATGTTATAAGTTTTATGATTTTTATCAGTAAATTAAAATTATTATACTTATAAGATTTAAGAGAGTGACATGTTGTCACTTTCTTTGGTTTTAATAATAATTAAATTATTTTCATAATAAAAAGTCCATAAAATGAATCTAATCCGACACTTAGGTTATATGGGTCTACTTTTAGTCATCCAATATAATTTTGGCATGTGTTAGGGTAATTTTATAATATTATATTTACCCTTAATTACCCGATTTACCTTTAACTAAGTTAAATAAAATTTACCGTAGTTACTATTCATAATTCCAAAAAATAAAAAATAGATTATTAACATAATTTGGATCCACTGATTACATATATGGAATCCATTTTTCCAAATTCAATACACAAAAGCTTCATAAATTAAATTAAAATTAATCCCCTTGTCGAAAGAAAACGGGTTTTTCTTTAAAACATTGCAAAAGATTGAATTGATTTAACCTATGAATTTAATGTAAAATCAAAGCTAATGACATACATTAAATTAAATGGTAAAAATATATTCTATTTATAATTTAAAACCATTAAATTTTATAATTTAACCATATAAATTATTGCGATGAAAAGAGTTGTTTTTAATTAAAATATAGCGTGTTTTTACTATTCATCAAAATATGAATGTTACCAGAATAATATGAAAAATTTATCCAAAGTAAATTTTTATTTCTTGATTCCAAAGAAGAATTGTATTTTTTAAAATTGAACTTATAAACATCTCAAAAACTAGATTTAATGTGGGTGCGCCATCAAAAGCTGGCAAAACTGCATTTTTTGAAAAATACTTATTTTACCCGAAAAATTTATTTTTTTCTTATACCATGTTCTAGAAAATGTGTAAGATGAATAATAATGTTATAAAATTAAAAATTTAGTTAATAATATTCATAACGGCTAGTTCATAGTAATATTATAATAATATATCGTTTTTTAGTAAAACCCAGTATTGCGTACAACACACGCTATCGAGGAAGCTCGCAATTGCGTGTAATGCAAGCCAAGTCAGGGTGGCGTGTTGTGCAAGAATCATTCATTGTTTTGTATAACATAATCCAACCATATTTCATTTATAAATTGAATATATATATATATATATGCTCAATTTTTCATAGAATAACTATTATCAAGATTGTGTGTAACACGATCCAAGAATAGTGTTGCGTATACTGCAAGCTAATACGGTGTTGCGTATAGCGCAAGGTAATCTTGGAGTATCATACAACACAAGACATTAATGAAATTAAAAGAATATTTTTTATAAAATATCGGGGTCTTACATTCTACCCCCCTTAAAATGAATTTCTCCCTCGAAATTCGTCGGGGTTATAAATGGTTTACTAATCTAAAGTTTGTTTAATAGAAACCCACATAGTAAAAAGAAATACCAAAACAAGGCTTTAAAAACTAAAGTATGAAATGTAAAGGTTACCCAAATTAACTCATCACTAGGTTTCCACGTAGAAGAACATAGGTGAAAATATGGATATGGAAGAAAAATCTAACCATCAAGTTCTGATGGAGAGTGGTAGAGAACATGGCTATGAAAAAATCCAACAATCACAAAGCTATTGATTTGTTATGATCTAAGGTACCATCTGATTCATTGGATATAAGGTAACTAGGAAAACATTTTTGGTTTTCAAGATCATTTCCCTAAATTTGATGAATTAATAGAAATACTGGCATGTTTTTGGTACAATCTCACTGTTTTTTGTGAATTGAACAATTTCCACTTCATCCCTTAAAGAAATGAAGTTGAATTTGTTATTCGTGATGTGTTAGCAGATCATGTGATAGAATGATGGGTCATTCCATATCTTTCTAACAAAAGTTTAGCAAACGTTATAAGTCCATATTATGGTTAGATTAATCATATATGGTTCCAAAAATGAACTTATACTTAATATATCATAAAGCTTAATATAATAAAAATAGTTTCTACTAAACAGGGACTTCTTGTAGGCCAGTGGTAGGCGATAAAGGCCAGTCGCACTTCAGTTGTGGGTTCGATTCCCACAGCCTTGTCCGATGCTATGGGATATCGCCCGTCCTACAGGTTGTCCTTTTTCTAAAACTATATTACTATACCATCACATCAATAATATCGAAAAAAAACTTATATCCTTAAACAATACTAACTTATGTCCAACGTAATCCATTCTAATCTTTAAGATTATCCATAATACTATAGTCCACTTTCATAATATAGTAAAAACGATTACCAGAGATTTAATACCATCTTTGAGCCCCATATATCATAAGATATGTCTTCTTGGTCACATTACAAACATTCGAAGGCCTTAATCATGTATTCTCTTGAAAAATGAATACCCATTGAACCTTAGTGAAAACATGAATGTAGTTAAAAGTTAACTCTTTCCACATACCAAAATCCTCAAAATTCTATATACTCAAAACATGATATCACTTAGTCCTTATATCAATCATGAGCTCATGAATACAATCAAACATCTCATTATCTTCTTATTCCTTCATTATGCGCATATCATCTACTTTACAAAAATTTCTGAATAACCTTCCATGGTTACTGGTACCATTCAACATATACTTTCAAATACATTTAGGAAAAAAATAGTATAACAATCCTTAGATGATTATTTTTTCCATAGTACCATTAACTATACAACATAACTCTCGATAAACATAAAATCATTCCACCACCTTCTAAAACAACCAACTGAGCTTCAACACTTCTTTCATCTCATATATCATTTGTAGTCTCCTCAACATAATCCATATAAATACTAACCATATGACCATTATGATTCTCTTCACGAGATTTTCCATTAGGGAATTGGTTTTCATAATGCCCGTACATTCCACATTTAAAACATCTAATCATTGTTGATGTCATAGCAATACCATTATCCTTGTCCATGGTGTTAACTGATCTTTTTCCTTTACACTTACTAGATTTGTGTCCTTCTTTTCCACACCCAAAGCATCTTCCAGTTCCTTTGAAACATTCTCCTTGATGCCTCTTCCCACATGATTTACATAGGGGAAATTTACCTTTTTTCCCTCTATGATCATCAAGAAACTCCATTTTCTCTTATTAGCCGAGTCTGGAAACTTACCAAATTTGAGTTTATTGATCATATTATGAGATTGCTGATTCGGCATAATAATGATGTTTGGACTTCCAAATCCCATTTCATTTGGTTTCTCATGAATAATATCATTCCATTGTCCATCATATCCTCCATTATCGTGAATCATCTTTTTTCCAGCCATTTTCTAAAACCCAAAAAGAATAGTGTGAGAGGAAAAAATCATGCTAGGAAAAACAACATAGTAAAGGGGGGTATCCTAAATATCTAACATATTTGGTTAAATTCTATGATCGTTACCATAGTTCTCGGACGATAACCTATACGTATACTTATCCTTAGGGACCTCCCTAGACATACCTTAGAAATATCTCTAGGGATCTCGCTAATGTTTTCGCATCCTAGTTTCCAAATGTTGACTAAACCATTCCTCTGATACCAACTGTAGAGACCCAAAGCTTGACGTAGATAGACATTACATTACTTTTGTGGAATACTTAATACATAAAAAAACAGACACACAAGGACCGTAATAGTTTAGTGTCTTTGGAAACTTATAACGTAATCTTCTAATCATGGTGAAATATCTTCAATATCTTCCGTAAAGATATTCCATTTTTTTCTTACCTAAAATCTTTATTTATATCTTGGGTAAAAGAAAACATAAAAAGGGTCAGCTCAAATGCTCAGTAAGGGTAAGCATGGATAAAATAAAACATACCATATACATTTGAACATAAAAACATGAACATAATGTTTAATCCTCAAAATATTGAGAAATGACATAAATCATGGAAGTACGTAAGGAATATATCATAAAGAAACATTAAGAATGATAAAATAGCATGAGAATAAAACATCTAATTTTGGAAACCATTAAGAACATGATATTATTTCTATAGTATCCAAGGCATTGCTGCCAAGACCATCTTAGTGGACAAAGTCCCTTTCTGAATCGAGTTCACTCCTCGTTCCAATCCTGTATTACCGAACCGGTTTAACTTTACATTCCTGACATGTCTATCTCATGAGATATAAATCATTACCCCATGCATTGGATGGAGATATAGGTCTCACCCATCTCATAATGAAATCATTCTTACTAGTGCCACAAAATAAACATACATCATTCATAATAACCCAACGAATAAAATGGGTTTCATAAACATCATCCCATCATCACATAATCAATATAAAATAAATGGATATCATTTCATAATAAAAAAAGTGAAACCATGTAAATCATAGAGACATTACACTTGAAACATACACATATGAAATAATTTCATCTTAGATGGAAAATGGTTTTGATAAAACACTTGAAATTAATTCTTGAGGAAAATATCTTTTCTTCTTCAAAATCAATTTCTTTTCAAAAAAACGTCATGAAATTTTAAAAGAAATATATTTTTTTGAAACTATTCATGAAATATTTTGGAGGAAGCTTCATGAAAATAAGGCTTTATAAAACCGTAAAAATCTTTTCGTGCCGTATAAGTTAAAAAAACATTCTTCTCGTTCTTTTTCCGGAAAAGTCAAAAAGTACCTCGTAACGTAAACAAAAGAAAGATTCCTTACATACCACGTAGTAAAAGTAATGAATTGTTAAAAAGGACTTCAAAAATACATGAAAACACTTTTATAAAACATGTACATGGATGATAGAAATATCCCTAGCAAATACTTACGAATAAGCAATCTCGGAAAAGAAATGAGATTTGCAGAATTATCCCTTACATTAGGTCCGATATGCTTCGTATGTATCTGAACCTCGTGTATAATGATTTAAATAATGTTATTGACTTATTAAAGAATCATATTAATTGTTATGATATCATATAATGTTCACATATGACTTTATATTACCCGTTCTTTTGTAAATTCCAAGTTACAGAGCGTTTTGGGTAAAATCGTTTCATTTGTTGTCCATCCTTTGACTTGTAATTATTCATATGATTACATAGATCATGATTACTTACATCCAGAATGTAAAACATGATTTATATATATTATATATTCAGAATATACATATATATAATAGATCTATAAATGGAAAGAAATACAACATTCATGGAGATGGTAGGTCGTACGTACGCATGAATGTTGTTTTCGTTTCCTCATTGAATTGAATGGAATTAATTGGATGACATACATATATATATATATATATACATAACTATAGTATCATTATTATGTCATATATTTCATGATTACATATTATATATACTTTATAATCATTTATGAATGGTTAATCATTGGGAATGAATCTCATTGCGTCGTGGAGACGGTATTCTGTACGTACGCACGAGCGATGATATCATTCCCATGATCGTGAAATTTTATTGGAGTGTATGTATACTATTAAAAAATCAATATCACTTTTCAATAATCATATATAGTTATTATTTACACCATTATACCCATCCATGTAAGGTGGTGGTGTAAAATAGATTACACCACGACGTGGAGAGGGTATTCTGTACATACGCACGCACGGTGATTTCTTTTTCCGTAGGATGGATAGATGGTGAAATAGGGTTGTTTAATACTTATAATAGAATATCATTATATTAGTGATGCTGATGTTATTACTTCACAATGAACCAACCTAAGAAGATTAAGTGGAAGAATAAATAAAGGTGAATGAATCGGTAACGGAAATTACCTCTTCTTTGAAGCGCCTCTTTGAGACCTCCTCTTAGGGCACTAAAATTGTTCATTGAAGAAGACCATGACCTCTAGGATGTTTCTAGGGAAGTGTATAAGAGAATTGGGCAGGGGTTGGCCGAGCTTGAAGGATCAATGTGGTGTGTGGAAGAGAGGAAGGAGGTGCCTTTTTATAAGGGAGGGGAGGGGCACCTTTGGAATTCTTAAAAATATTAATTTATAATAAATCTAAACCCACTTAAAAACCTCCAAAAATGACTAATATTCGAAGATTATATGAGATAGGGTTGTAATCGCATCAACCAATCAAATTTAGACAATTTTGGAGCTTATTTGAAACCTTATCATTTTGATTTATCCTTATTTAATCTATTTAAGTTTATTTGTGGTAATAAAATTATAAATTATAAATTATAACAAATAATTACTTATTTATTGTGAATTTTACATAATTGTTTACTTTATAACATTATAGACAATATAAATTTTAATTTATAATTTTTAAATGATTTTGTGATTTTTAAACAATTTTATAATATGCTATTTTTATAAAATAACAATAGTGTCAATTTTTACACTATTCATTTATTTGAATTTAAATAAAATATATACAGAAGAAATGTTCGAACTCAAAGAATTAATAGATTCATAAAAGGTCATATGTATCTATAAAATTAGTTTATCACATTAAATAGTTCATATAATATTTATTTTATTATTTTTAAAACCATTTATTTGGGTTATCTCTTAATAAAATAATTACTACAACATTTTTGTATAATTATTTAATATACTTCATTGTTGCATAAAATTAAAAATAAAATACTCTAATGAAGATAAATCTATTACCTTTCAAAATAATACTTTTACTCTAATTTATCATCTTAAAATAACTATATTTAAATTGTTATATTTATTAAATTATGAAGGTGACAACTTTTCCATCATTTAAAATAATATAATATAAGTGTCATAGTCACTTTTATAAGGCTCCAAACGGTTATAAATTAGTTCATATGATGATTACGGTGTATATAAACACTACCAATAAGTTTTGGTCAGGTTTTTGAGCCTTTTAATGGGTATTAGTATTTCAATAAAAACTATATTACTTATTTTCCACTTAATATATAATTTCTGTATCATTAATGTATCACCATTAATGACAATTATTTAATCCCTAAAAATTATAAATAAATTATCATGGTGTAGATAATTTTATTAGATTTCTGGAGACTATTCAGGTTCGAAGTTTTATGATTTCTATTACTAAATTAAAATTATTATAATTATAAGATTTAAGAGAGTGACATGTTGTCACTTTCTTTGGTTTTAATAATAATTAAATTATTTTCATGGTCAAATTTCCACAAAATGAATCTAATCCGACCCTTAGGTTATATGGGTCTACTTTTAGTCATCCAATAGAATTTTGGCATGTCTTAGGGTAATTTTATAATATTATATTTACCCTTAATTACCCGATTTACCTTTAACTATGGTAAATAAAATTTACCATTGTTACTATTCATAAATCCCAAAAATAAGAAGTAGCTTATTAACATAATTTTGACCCACTGATTCCAAATATAGAATCCATTTTTCCAAATTAAATACACAAAAGTTGCAGAAATTAAATTAAAATTAATCCCGTTGTCGAAGGAAAATGGGTTTTTCTTTAAAATATTGCAAAAGATTGAATTGATTTAACCTACGAATTTAATGTAAAATCAATTCTAATGAAATACATTAAATTAAATGGTAAAAATATATTCTATTTATAGTTTAAAACCATTCAATATTATAATTTAACCATATAAATTATTGCGATGAAAAAAGTTGTTTTTAATTAAAATATAGCGTGTTTTTACTATTCATCAAAATATAAAAGTTACCAGAATAATATGAAAAATTTATCCAAAGTAAATTTTTATTTCTTGATTCCAAAGAATAATTTTATTTTCTCAAATTGAACTTATAAACATTTCAAAAACTAGATTTAATGTGGGTGCGCCATTAAAAGGCGGCAAAACTGCATTTTTTTAAAATTACTTATTTTACCTGAAAATTTTATTTTGTTCTTATACCATGTTCTAGAAAATGTGTAAGATAAATAATAATGTTATAAAATTAAAAATTCAGTTAATAATATTCATAACGGCTAGTTAATAATAATATTATAATAATATATCGTTGTTTAGTAAAACCCAGTTTTGCGTACAACACACGCTATCGAGGAAAGTCGTGTTTGCGTGTATTGCAAGCCAAGTCAGGGTTGCTTATTGTGCAAGAATCCTTCGTTGTTTCATATAACAAAATCCAACCATATTTCATTTATACATTGAATATATATTTATATATATATACTCAATGTTGCATAGAATAACTATTATCAAGATTGTGTGTAACACGATCCAAGAATAGTGTTGCGTATACTGCAAGCTAATACAGTGTTGTGTATAGCGCAAGGTAACCTTGGTGTAGCATAAAACACAAGACATTAATGAAATTAAAAGAATATTTTTCATAAAATCTCAGGGTGTTACATTCTAACCCCCTTAAAATGAATTTCACCCTCGAAATTCGTCGGGGTTATAAATTGTTTACTACTCGAAAGTTTGTTTAATGAAAACCCACATCGTAAAAAGGAATACCAAAACATGGCTTTAAAAACTAAAGTATGAAATGTAACGGTTACCCAGATTAACTCATCACCGGGTTTCCACGTAGGAGAACATAGGTAAAAATATGGATATGGAAGAAAAATCTAACCATCAATTTCTGATGGAGAGTGGTAGAGAACATGGCTATGAAAAAGACAACAATCGCAAAGCTATTGATTTGTGATGATCTAAGGTACCATCTGATTCATCGGATATAAGGGAACTAGGACAACATTTTTTGTTTTCAAGATCATTTCCCAAAAGTTGATGAATTAATAGAAATACTTGCATGATTTTGGTACAATCTCTCTTTTGTTCATGAATTGAACAATTTTTACTTCATCCCTTAAAGAAATGAAGTTGAATTTGTTATTCGTGATGTGTTAGCAGATCATGTGATAGAATGATGGGTCATTCCATCTCTTTCAAACAAAAGGTTAGCAAAAGTTATAAGTTCATCTTATGGTTAGATTAATCGTATATGGTTCCAAAAATGAACTTATACTTCATATATCATACCGCTTAATATAATAAAACTAGTTTCTACTAAACAGGGACTTCCTGTAGGCCAGTGGTAGGCGATAAAGGCCAGTCGCACTTCAGTTGTGGGTTTGATTCCCATAGCCTTGTCTGACGCGATGGGCTTTCGCCCGTCCTACAGGTTGTCCTTTTTCTAAAACTATATTATTATAACATCCCATCAATAATATTGAAAAAAACTTCTATCATTAAACAATACTAACTTATGTCCAACATAATCCATTCCAATCTTTAGGCTTATCCATAATACTGCAAACCACTCTCATAATATAGTGAAAATGATTACCAGAGATTTAATACCATCGTTGATCCCCATATATCATAAGATATGTCTTGTTGGTCACATTCCTAACATTCTAAGGCCTTAATCATGTATTCTCTTGAAAAATGAATATCCATTGAACCTTAGTGAAAACATGAATGCATTTAAAAGTTAACACTTTCCACATACCAAAATCCTCAAAATTCTATATACTCAAACCATGATATCACTTAGTCCTTATATCAATCATGAGCTCATGAATACAATCAAACTTCTCATTATCTTCTTATTCCTTCATTATGCGCATATCATCTACTTTACAAAAATATTTGAATAACCTTCCATGGTTACTGGTACAATTCAACATATACTTTCAAATACTTTTAGGAAAAACAATAGTGTAACAATCCTTAGATGATTCTTTATTCCATAGTACAATTAACTATACAACATAGCTCTCGATAAACATACTATCATTCCACTACATTATAAAACAACCAACTGAGCTTCAAAACTTCTTTTAGATCATATATCATTTGTAGTCTCCTCATCATCATCCATATAAATACTACTCATTTGACCATGTTGATTCTCTTCATGAGATTTTCCATTAGGGAATTGGTTTTCATAAAGCCCGTACATTCCACATTTAAAACATCTAATCATTGTTGATGTCATAGCAATACCATTATCCTTGTCCATGGTGTTAACTGAACCTTTTCCTTTGCACTTACTGGCTTTATGTCCTTCTTTTCCACACCCAAAGCATCTTCCAGTTCCCTTGAAACATTCTCCTTGATGCCTCTTCCCACATGATTTACATAGGGGAAATTGATCTTTTTTTCCTCTATGATCATCAAGAAACTCCATCTTTCTCTTATTAACCGAGTCAGGAAACTTACCAAATTTGAGTTTATTTATCATATTATGAGATTGCTGATTCAGAATAATAATGATGTTTGGACTTCCAAATCCCATTTCATCTGGTTTCCCATGAATAATATCACTCCATTGTCCATCATATCCTCCATTATCGTGAATCATCTTTTTTCCTGCCATTTTCTAAAACCCAAAAAGAATAGTGTGAGAGGAGAAAATCATGCTAGGGAAAACAACATAGTGAAGGGGGTATCCTCAATATCTAACATCATAGGTTAAATTCTATTATCGTTACAGTAGTTCTAGGACTGTATCCTATATGTATACTTATCCTTAAGGACATCCCTAGACAAACCTTAGAAATATCTCTAGGGATCTCACTAACGTTTTCGCATCCTAGTTTCCAAAGTTTGACTAAACCATTCCTCTAATACCAACTGTAGAGATCCAAATCTTGACGTACATAGACATTAAATTACTTTTTCGGAATACTTAATACATAACCAAAACAGACACACAAGGACCGTAATAGTTTAGTGTCTTTGGAAACTTAGAACGTAATCTTCTAATCGTGGTGAAAGATCTTCAATATCTTCTGTAAAGTTCTTTCCTTTTTTTCTTACCTAAAACCATTATTTATATCCTAGGGAAAAGAAAACATAAAAAGGGTGATCTCAAATGCTCAGTAAGGGTAAGCATGGATAAAATAAAACATACCATATACATTTGAACCTAAAAACATGAACATAATGTTTAAACCTCAAAAGCTTGAGAAATGACATAAATCATGGAAGTACGTAAGGCATAGATCATAAAGAAGAATTAAGAATGATAAAATAGCATGGGAATAAAACATGTAATTGTGGAAACCATTAAGCACATGATATGTTTTCCATAGTAGCCAAGGAATTGCTGCCAAGACCGTCTTAGTGGACAAAGTCCCTTTCTGAATCGAGTTCACTCCTCGTTCCAATCTTGTATTACTGAACCAGTTTAACTTGTCGTTCCAGCCATGTCTATATCATGAGATATAAATCTTTACCCAATGCATTGGAGGGAGATATAGGTCCCACCCATCTCATAATGAAATCATTCTTACTTGTTCCAAAAAATAAACATACATCATTCATAATAACCCAACGAATAAAATGGGTTTCATAAACATCATCCCATCATCACATAATCCATATAAAAGAAATGGATATCATTTCATAATATGAAAAGTGAAACCATTTAAATCATAGAGACATTACACTTGAAAGATACACATTTGAAATAATTTCATCATATATGGAAAATGGTTTTGATAAAACACTTGAAATGAATTCTTAAGGAAAATATCTGTTCTTCTTCAAAATCAATTTCTTTTCAAAAAAACGTCATGCAATTTTAAAAGAAAGATATTTTTTTTTAAATATTCATGAATTATTTTGGAGGAAGCTTCATGAAAATAAGGCTTTATAAAACCGTAAAAATCTGTTCGTGTCGTATAAGTTAAAAAAAACATTCTTCTCATAATATTTCCATAAAAGTCAAAAAGTACCTCGTAACATAAACAAAAGAAATATTCCTTACATACCATGTCGTAAAAGTAAATAATGGTTAAAACGGACTTTAAAAATAAATTAAAACACTTTTATAAAACATGTACATGGATGATAGAAATATCCCCAGTAAATACTTACGAATAAGCAATCTCGGAAAAAAATGAGATTTGTAGAATTATCCCTTAACTTAGGTCTGATATGCTTCGTACGTATCCGAACCTCATGTATAATGATTTAAATAAGGTTATTGACTTATTACAGAATCATATTAATTTTTATGATATCATATATGGTTCACTTATGACTTTATATTACCCGTTCTTTTGTAAATTCCATGTAAAAGAGCGTTTTGGGTAAAATCGTTTCATTTGTCGTCCGTGTTTTGACTTGTAATTATTCATATGATTACATAGATCATGATTACTTACATCCAGAATGTAAAAAATGATTTATATATAATATATATTCAGAATATACATATATTTAATAGATTTTTAAATGGAAAGAAATACACAGTTCATGGAGACGGTAGGCCGTACGTACGCATGAACGTTGTTTTCGTTTCCTCATTGAATTGAATGGAATTAATTGGATGACATACATATATATATATATACATAAATCCAGTGTCATTATTATGTCATATATTTCATTATTACTTATTATATATACTTTATAATCATTTATGAATGGTTAATCATTGAGAATGAATCTCATCGCGTCGTGGATACGGTATTCCGTACGTACGCACGAGCGATGATATCGTTCTCATGATCATGGAATTTTATTGGAGTGTATGTATACTATTACAGAATCAATATCACTTTACAATAATCATATATAGTTACCATTATACCCATCCATGTAAGGTGGTGGTGGAAAATAGATTACACCACGGCGTGGAGACAGTATTCCGTACGTACGCACGCGCTGTGATTTCGTCTTCCGTAGAATGGATAGATAGTGAAATAGGGTTGTATAATACTTATAATAACATATAATTATATTAGTGATACTTATGGTATTACTTAATAATGAACAAACCTATGAAGAAGAAGTGGAAGTAGAAATAAAGGTGAAAGAATCGGTAACAGAAATTACCTCTTCTTTGAAGCCCCTCATTGAGACCTCCTCTTAGGGCACTACAATTGGACTTTGAAGAAGACCAAAACCTCTAGGATGTTTCTAGGGAAGTGGAGAATAGAATTGGGAATGGTTTGGCCGAGCTTGAAGGCTCAAAGTGGTGTGTGGAAGGGAGGGAGGAGGTTCCCTTTTATAAGGGAGGAGAGGGGAACCTTTGGAATTCTTAAAAATATTAATTTATAATAACTCTATCCCCACTTAAAAACCTCCAAAAATGACTCATATTAGAAGATTATATGATATAGGGTTGTAATCTCATAAACCAATCAAATTTAGACATGTTTGGAGCTTATTTTAAACCTTATCATTTTGATTTATCCTTATTTAATCTATTTAAGTTTATTTGTGGTAATAAAATTTTAAATTTTAAATTATAACAAATAATTACTTATTTGTTGGGAATTTTCAATAATTGCTTAATTTATAACATTATAGACCATGTAAATTTAAATTTATAAATTTTAAATATTTTTGTGATTTTTAAACAATTTTATAATATGTTATTTTTAAAAAATAACAATAGTGTCAATTTTGACACTGTTCATTTATTTGAATTTAGATAAACTATATAAAGAATATATGTTCAAAATAAAAGCATTAATAGATTCATAAAATATCATATGTATCTATAAAATTAGTGTATCAGATTAAATATTTCATATAATATTTATTTTATTATTTTTAAAATCATTTATTTGGTTTATCTCTTAATAAAATAATTACTACAACATTTTTGTATAATTATTTAATATATTTCTTTTTTGCATAAAAATTAAACATAAAATCCTATTATGGAGATAAATATATTAACTTTCACAATAATACTTTTACTCGAATTTATCATCTTAAAATAACAATATTTAAATTGTTATATTTATTAAATTATGAAGGTGGCAAATTTGGCATTATTTAAAATAAAATAATATAAGGGTCATAATCACTTTTATAAGGCTCCAAATGGTTATATATTAGGTCATTTGATGATTACGGTGTAGATAAACACTACCAATAAGTTTTGGTCAGGTTTGTGAGCCTTTTAATGGGTATTAGTATTTCAATAAAAACTATATTACTTATTTTCCACTTAATAAATAATTTCTGTATCATTAATGTATCACCATTAATGACAATTATTTAATCCCTAAAAATTCTAAATAAATTATCAGGATGTATATAATTTTATTATATTTCTGGAGACTATTCATGTTCGAAGTTTTATGATTTTTATCACTAATTTAAAAGTTATTATACTTATAAGATTTAAGAGAGTGACATGTTGTCACTCTCTTTGGTTTTAATAATAATTAAATTATTTTCATTGTCATAAGTCCATAAAATGAATCTAATACGACCCTTAGGTTATATGGGTCTACTTTTAGTCATCCAATATAATTTTTTCATGTGTTAGGGTAATTTTATAATATTATATTTACCCTTAATTACCTGATTTATCTTTAACTATGGTAAATAAAATTCACCGTAGTTACATTTCATAATTCCCAAAAATAAAAAGTAGCTTATTATCATAATTTGGACCCAATGATTCCAAATATGGAATCCATTTTTCCAAATTCAATACACAAAAGTTTCAGAAATTAAATTAAAATTAATCTCGTTGTCGAAATAAAACGGGTTTTTCTTTAAAACATTGCAAAAGATTGAATTGATTTAACCTATGAATTTAATGTAAAATCAATGCTAATGACATACATTAAATTAAATGGTAAAAATATATTATATTTATAATTTAAAACCATTCAATATTATAATTTAACCATATAAATTATTGCGATGAAAAAAGTTGTTTTTAATTAAAATATAGCGTGTTTTTACTATTCATCAAAATATGAAAGTTACCAGAATAATATGAAAATTTTATCCAAAGTAAATTTTTATTTCATGATACCAAAGAATAATTTTATTTTGTCAAATTGAACTTATAAACATGTCAAAAACTAGATTTAATGTGGGTGCACCCTCAAAAGGTGGCAAAGCTGTATTTTTTGAAAAATACTTATTTTATCCGAAAAATTTATTTTGTTCTTATACCATGTTCTAGAAAATGTGTAAGATGAATAATAATGTTATAAAATTAAAAATTTAGTTAATACTATTAATAACGGCTAGTTCATAAGAATATTATAATAATATATCATTGTTTAGTAAAACCCAGTATTGCGTACAACACACGCTATCGGGGAAGGTCGTGATTGCGTGTAATGCAAGCCAAGTCAGGGTTGCATGTTGTGTAAGAATCCTTCATTGTTTCGTATAATAGAATCCAAACATATTTCATTTATACATTGAATATATATATATATATATAGACTCAATGTTGCGTAGAATAACTATTATCAAGATTGTGTGTAACACGATCCAAGAATAGTGTTGCGTATACTGCAAGCTAATACGGTGTTGCGTAGAGCGCAAGGTAATCTTGGTGTAGCATACAACACAATACATTAATGAAATTAAAAGAATATTTTTCATAAAATCTCGGGGTGTTACATTTTAGAACCACTATCACAATCACCCAATATTTCAATCATCCCTTGACATCTAAGTCTTTTTCATAAAAAAACAAGATACTACGAAACACACTTACTCTTTATGATATATTTTATTTTGAAATAAATTTAATCACTTTTATATCATGTGATTCATGTAACATCAGGATAAAAACAAGATATTGTATTAAGATTTTATCAAAAAATGACTTTTACAAACTAGACGTTAAGTTAAGAGGTATGAATAACAGAACTAAATATGAAAACTATATGGTTTACACATGTATAAAATAAATTCAATGGTTAACTACAAAATTTTAATTAAAATAAAACAATTTGAATGAAAAAGAAATATTTTCGTAAAAACCTCATTTTTTATAAAAGGCGGTTTTGTGGTTCTTTTCCCATATAATTTAAAATTAATTTCTTAAAAAAAATTAAAATGTATTTTACAAATTTTTTTTTGAAATCATCATATCGATATTAAATTAAAGAGAGATATAGGGATTTTTTGGGAAATATTAATTTTTCAGTGAATAGATAAAATACTCTTTTCTATAAAATTTTCATTTTATTTAAATAAATTAAGTCCCATTATTATTTTCACTTGATTACAAATTAAAATTAAAATTTTTTATTAATATTTAACCAAATTAATAACATTTAAATAATCCTTATACAATATTTCATTATCAGTTTATTTTTAGGCTTTAAAACACATTTTTTGAAAACGATTTTTATCGACATGAAATAATCTAAATAACCCCTAATGAATAGTTATTTAAATGAAAATTAAATTTTTATATCTATAAATATTAATTTAAATTTATCCAAATATTATTAATTTTAATATAGGTAATATGAGATCATATTTTCCCTAAAAATGAATTTCTGGAAAACCCATTTTTGACAAGTTTGTGGGATTATTTGTAAAATTCTAAGAATAAAATTAGGAAAATTTTAAAAAATGTATTATATATTTTTAATTATAATAATTTATTTTATCAAATAATTTCATGTTAATTTTCAACCATAATTAATAGTGAAATTTGAAAAAATTATTTACCGTGGTAATGGTAAACATGGGGTTTCCTGGAGTTAAACTACAAATATAAGGTCTTGAATTTACCCAAAACTTATCTAATTAAAATTTTATAGATATAAATCTATCTTGTAACTATTAAGGATATAAAAGGATGCATTTTTACCATTTTGGAAAGAGAAATGTTTTTGAGGAATTCTTTCTTTTCAAAAATAACAATTGTGTTCTCTCCCTAACTTATAAAAGTCCATCCCCTATCCACTTATTTACACATAAAAACCCTATTGGATTGGACAAAAACATACCAAATAACTTCCAAAACCCCTAAAATATTCATAGAATCCTTGTTTATTCATCAATACAATGTAAGAAGGTTTTTTGTGGAAATCAAAAGAAGTTGTCTGAATAAGAGGTAACATCCTTAACATAGTGTTTTACATTATTTATTCCTCCACCTATTATATGTATCATTAAACCATTGTTATATATTAACCTCATTATATTATATATATATTAAGAAATTTTTATTTTAATGGAATAAATTACAACCATCTCCCCCTACTTTAAATGGGAACTGAAACCATTGATCTTTTGTATGGCGGACGACAACCACACAAACTGAAATAATTCATTTTCAATCACCACTTCTCATGGATGGATATAATGATGTATGTAATGTTTATATAGGATATATATGATATAATTAAACCTCTAGAATTATAATATCACATACACCTTCTTAACTTATATTCCATAAAGAATATGATAACATCAACTATGTGTACGGGAGACTACCGCCTTGTAAAGTGATGTGGTTTGTTCTTCAATTATGATTCAAATGAAAGGTAAAAACGATTTATTTAATGATTGTATATTAAAACAATTACATATTCACTATTATCTAAAATTTAGAAATCATACAATTTCTTTTATTTCCATCCATGAAAAATTATTTCCTCGTTCTGGTGTATGGTGAACTACTGCCTCGCGAAGCGATGTGGTTCTTTTTTTAAATTTTTATTATTACTGGATCAAAATGATTGAATGTTTAAGAGTATTTAATGATATAATATGATATTTATTATATAATTATCATGAGTTAAATATATAATTACACTTAACTTTATTCCATCGTGGTCTTAGAAAAATGGAAGCATTACTCATACGTATATATGACCTACCATCTCTATGATTGAAACATAGTTCATTTTTCATGACCATATTTCAGGGTTGGTTTAAGAAGTATAATTTATGTATAGAAATTATAAATATGATATTATTATGATTCTATAGATGATAAATTAATAATCTCATTGTCCTTAGTCAACTTACATATGTGATTATGGATATATGATCTGTTTATCATTAAAATGTATGACTTGGAATTAATTGGATATGTAATTAAATATTACAGGGTAAAAAAAATTAAAATAAAATAAATAAAAAACTGTAAAACTTTTCTTAAGAAATTAAATATTTATCTTATGATTATATTATTGGAGATAAAAATGTACTAGTCAAATCAAGTTTGGGGTTAGGGATCTCTTTAAACCACTATTTCCTTTAAGTTATAAACTTTAACTCACTAAATGACATTATATCTAAATTAATGTTATGGAATAATTATAAATTATATAAATATTTCTCCCTCTTATATTCATATCTTATTATATATTCCTTTAATGGGGTAATTAATGCCTATTGATCATTTTTCATATGCCTTTATTAAGAAATTTACTTGGTTTATGATGTGAAACAAGATTATAAAACCCATTTTCGTTCCATGGGAAATTATTTTGCTATGACTTATGATATATTTCCTTATATAGAGAACATATATCATGAGAATTTTATGATTGGTGTACCCAAATATTACTCCAATTAATTGGGTAAATATTTAGTTTCATAATTCAACATGTACGCGATTAGGGATTAATCATAATCCATTATGGGAATTTGTCCACCATATGATATTTTCTCGATAGTTTGACTTTAATCATTTCAATGAAATTTTATATATTGTTTCAACATTTCCTATATGATTCTTCGAGGCAATTACTCACACGCCCTCTCTTTAATGATATAATGTTACACCATTGACTCACAGGTTATGTTTCCTGATCATGTTTATTTCCTTACATGTCATTTTAAATCAACCATTTATTTATGTGTTCCATGGGTTATACAATGATGTTTTAGGATCTCAAATCGATTTTCGGAGCTCACTATGGATAATAAAATAAATATTCTTTTTTAAGAATACCATTTATGTAATATGAATCTAGTCTTGCAAATACATTAGACCTTTAACATACCAGTGTTGTATTGATGGATATTTATGTTTAAGAATCATTTAATAATATGTCTAAAAAGAATAGATTTCCATAGTTGGTATCAGAGAAAGGGTTCAATTTACTATTTTAACTATGATGAGTAAAATTTAGTTGGAACCTTAGGGATAAGTATAAAGATAGGTCTTAGTATATATAGATTTTCTATAATATTGGTGAAGAATAGAGTCAGTGGATATCATGAAATTGCAACCCTGACTGGAAACTACAAGTGGGCATGGTTCTATAACAAATGTACCTAGGGGTAATAAATTTGAAAAATGTACAGCAATCTTGACTCGATCTTTATAAGGTATACGACAACATGGCTTATTGTTCACATGCATTCGCACTCTTAAGGGATATGTTTTATAAATTCAAAACATATTCTTGAAAAATTATGAAGTAGTTTAATAAATTTTTAGAATATAAAAACCAATTGGGAAATTTCTATGGATAAAAAGGTTGAAACTTATTCACTAACAAGATTGTGTCTACATATAATTTATAAGTTATTCCACCCATGTTTATATGTTTTCCTTGTGTATGTTTATTATTAAATATATTCTAATTCTATTTTTTTTCTAGTTAATGGTAGGTAATATGGGAAACCTCACCAACAACAAACATGATAGGCAATTTCATTATTTCCCATTGATATGCCTAATCTCATGGGTGTTGGAGATGAGAACTTAAAGGAAGTAATAGATCATCTAGCTCACATTATCAATATTGACATGAATAATTTAGAACAACCTAATCCTCCAAATAAGGATCAAGTTGAATTCAAATATTTTATATGAAAATTTTCATCAGCATTTAGTGGATCGTTGTATCATATCATTGTTGAAAATATATAAAATTTGTCAAGAATATATTATATTTCCTTTAATTCATATAAAAATAAAATATTTTGTTGGTTGTTTGTCACGTGGAGGGAGAAGCTGAATAATTATGGACATTAATCAAGAACCAAAAGTCCAATGATGATATTGATTCCATGGAATGGGAAAACATAAAAAAAATAAATGTTTTCTTCAAACTGTCAATCTTAAAATAGATAGGTACTTCATTGGTATAAAGAAGAAGCAATAAGGATATATCAGTTCATATGTGGAAAACATCACAAGGCATATATGGTATGCCTTCAGCATTGATATCTACACCGAAAGTATGGTGAACTATCTCTTTATTTGGTTAAACTTGAGTTTATTAATAGAATTGGCGATTTAAGAATTTTGTAGTCATAAATAGATTTTCCAAATCAATACTATGACTACCATATAAGGTTTTAATTATGAATAATACAAAAATTATGCAAGAAAATTCCCTAAATAAATTTTTGTCAGTGATGGTGGAGGCTCCGTCATCCCCCCTCCTCCCCTGGTGCGGGGGCGACAATATTCTTGTCCCGTCATCCCATCCTCCTAATTTCCTCCCCTTCTCTAAACGATACTAACTTCCTTATCTGCTTGCGATCGATCTAAGCTCGATGGTTATAGGTATTTACAATGGATCACCACAACTTTCTCTCTTGACTTTGGAGTTTTTGGAGGCTTCATATCTTCATCATCCTACTTTGGTGGCTCGATTCAGTTGACGTAGGCCCCCGGTCGACTCCTTTGATAGGTACATTTTTTGGATCTTGGTGTCTTTAGGAATGTGCGGTTTTGGGTCTCCTCTACAAATGTCACACAATGGTTCGCTTTTCATCTAAAGAAGATTTGATCCTACCCTTGTCTAGATCCCCGAGAGTATGCAATGGGTGCCCCTTTTGTATATTCTGTTGGTTGTTGAACTAGCACATGGAGCGTGATACTCCATTGACGGCGATGTGGGTAAGGTTCCAAAAACGTCTGCTTCCCTTCCAAAATCCCTCCATTTTACACATGATAGGGAACATGGTAGGACTATTTATGTTCTATGATATTCGGACTACTACTCTGTGTCACCTGATCTCACCACGAAATTGCATTGAGGTAGATGTGTCAAGACCACCAGAGGAGTGGGTTTGGATCATTACTGGGGAAGAAGTTATATGGAAATAAGATGTTGTTTTTGAATCCAGGACTGAGTTTTTCTCAGTCTGTAACCTCTTAGTACATTCCTACCGATCTTCCTATTGGGGACAAAGGAACTAGGTTGCTCTTGTTCCCGAGGCCCCCTCAATGAACCATTTAATTAACATGGATCCAGTCGATACTAACATCCAGAAGGAGGTAAGGCCAAAAAATCCTATGGTGGATAATATTCTCAATAGGTTTACTAATGACTTGTTGGGATTTAAACTTGCTAAACAGGTTGTTCTAGGGTTAGGGACTATCGATAACACTAATCCTTTGTAATATGAGTTGGCCAAGCCTTCGTACACAGATAGTTCTTGGATTGGACATGGTCTAGAAGTAGGGAAAAACAAGGGGATTAATTCATAGGTGTAGGATCTACTAGGAAAACTGGGGTAGTGGATGCAAGATGGGGGAAGGGAACACCAAAGGTTTACCATGTCTCCAATTGACATTAACAATCAGTTTCATGGGCTGGATTATGATACTTTTGATTAGGAGCCGAAGGGATCAGGGTGTTTCTCAGGTTCAGAGTATGGGGTGGAAAGAGTGATGGATAACTTTCATAGGCATTTCAGAGGGAGGAAGAAGGCTCCACAGCCCAATAAGGAAGAAGGGACAGAAAGAGAAAAGGGTCCTGAGAAGTTGCATTGTTAGAAAGAGGGGGAAATCCAACGGTTGAAAGGATTATTCATATCTTAAAAGACTTACAGAGACAAGGTAAGATAAAATAGGATCACCAAATTTAATAGATGATGAGTCTTCTAAAATTGAATTGATGAAGGAGGAAGACATAAAAACTATGAGTGGGAGTGGCACAATTGAAATTTTCTTCTCTAAAGATCAAGCCAGAGGGACAGAGGTTGGGATGGCCAAAGCTTCTCGGCTCAAAAAAGATGTTATAGCTCTTGATGCCGATATAACTATGTCTTACGGTTTGTTATGAAATGTGTCTGGTGGTGGGTAAGGTCAGTTAATTAATATGGATAGATCACACTGGGTTGCTAAGACAATGATTATTGAAAACCCATTGGATCTTCTCATTCACTTTGAGGAAGAGGTGTTAGAGAAGAGAATTATCATTCAAGTGTCTAAAGAGGATGTGGAGAGGACAAATGGGAGAGTGTTTCATGTGTATTTTACCATGGAGCATGAATATTGGATCATCAAGCGACATTTGATATTGAACATAGGATTTAGTACTATGAAGCTAATTGTGGAAGAGTTCCTGCATGCATGGGACAAGGTGGTCGATCTATTTTGATGATCCCATCAAGGAAGATTTAGTTAAACATGTATCAGATAATTCCTGTAAATTATATAGGGAGGATGTATCTTCTTGGTTTAAGTTTTCCTTTAACAAATTTGTAATCTGTTACGATGTTTGATGCTCTTGGTTGTACTTTCATGATTCATACTTTTTCCATTAAATTTTTTTATAATAAACAATTAACATTCAGGCCAGTGACAATCATCAACAAAAACCTCCAAGGAATCAAAGAAAATAATTATTTATCACAGAGGATGGGGTAGATCTGAAAATTATATGGTGATGGATTTCCTAGTTATTCATTCATGAATTGTGAGTTTAGTTGTTGATTCTGGTTCGATGATTTCTTTCATATATTTCATGTTTATATGAATTTTTTAAACACCACCTTAAAACAACAAGGTTGAGATATCTATGAGAATACAAAATTGAGTGATGGAAACATAATAGGTATAGAAATCCTCCCTAATAACTATTTTTGGAATTAATCTCCCATAATACATCATCTTTTTTAGTGGATTTTGATGCTATTTTATGTATGGATTGGCAATCCCTATATAAATACTACATCAACAATAAAGATGTGGTGATCACACTTAACATCTAAATTCATCCTCTTATTTTTTACAAGTTTGTGGAGGAGGATGAATCTACCCAACAATATTCTATTCAAGGATGCATATTACTTCCTTATTAGCAGGCATATTTATCAAAAATTATTGAGACAAATGAGAGAATCATGTTTGTGGACATTGACATTATAATGGATTATACTGATGTATTCCCTATAAATTTTTCTAGTTTTCTTTATAACAAAGTGGTTGTGTTCTTAATCAAACTTTTATCAGGATCTCTACCCATATCAATGAATCCATATATAATAGACATTTTCTAGTTGTAATAACTAAATAATAAGTTATAAGAGATTTTGGAAAAGGGTTTTATATTCCTAAATGATTCACTATGGGGTGTGTTGGTCCTCTTCATCATGAATAAGGATGGGTTAATTTTCTTCTATATTTATTATTATAAACTCAAAAAAATCATGATAAAGAACAAGTTTCATATACCATGGATATATGACTTGTTTTTTCAACTATATGGAAATGAATATTTCTCTAAGGTTGAACTTTGGTAGAGATATCCTCAATTAAGGGTGAAGAAGGATGATATTCCAAAATTTGAATTTTGAAAATGGTATGGAAACTAAGATTTCATAGTGATTCCTTTTAGAAACACAAATTATCCTATAATATTTATGTACATGATAAATAGATTTTTTAGATATTTTATTTAAAAAAAATCTAGCCTTTATAGGTGATATTTTAATTTACTCCAAAATCAAGGCGGCAATGAGGATTATTTAAAAACTCTACTAAGGGCTTTGAGAAAGAATAATCTATATGAAAATTACCATAAATGTGAGTTCTATATGATTGAATTATCATTCTTGGGGTATAACATTTCCACCAAAGGAATATCTTAGACCCTTTAAAAACAAATGCAATCAAGGACTTACCTAGATCCGAATCTATAATGGAGATGCATAATTTCCATGGATTATCTGGTTACTACCAATTATTTTTAAAACAAAATCATGTTTTTCGAACTCACTAACTAATATAACATAGAATGGAGTAAAAAAATTTATGACTGCTGAATGTGAAGAGATATTTAAGGATTTTAAAAAGAGTCATGTCACTGCACCACTACTTATGCATCCCCAAAGTGGGGAACTTTTATGTTTTATGGAAATGCTTCAAATAAGGTTTCCAGATGTGTACTATTGAAACTGATAAAGTGAAAAAATATTTGTTAAGGAAGTTGAATTTTTGTGAGTATAACTATCCCACAATTGAACTTGAGTTGTCTATTGTGATCTTTTTGTTGATAATCTATAGACATTATATCTATGGGGGGGAGTGTTAAATATATATGGATCACCAAATCCACAAATATATATTCACATTGAAGGTGATTAATATGTTCTTGAAAAAATGGTTAGAGATGATCAAGGACTATGACTACTCATTCCATTACCATCATTGGAATATAAACAATGTGGAAGGTTTTCTATGTAAAAACTGTTTGGTGATGTTATCATTGATGAAAACTAAGTACAATAGAATATTATTAATTTGAAAAGGATGGATATATGAATAGTAAAAGTATCTTCATCCTATATTTCCAAAACAACTATTCAACTATCCATTCTTCAGAGGACCAAAGAATCCCAAAAAGAGGTAGACATGCTACAAAAAATGTAAAAAAAATTCTATAGTTCATGTTTTCTAAAAATTGGGTTAAAAGGATTGGATCCTGAATATGTTTACCATAAAAGAAGATATAGGGAGGGAGCTTCTGAATGATGCACACATATCAGCCATCTATAATTTTATAGGAACCAGTAATATGTATAGATATCTATGTAATACATTCTAGTGGGATGTAATGAAGAGGGACATTTTAGAATGTGTATCTCGGTGCTTGGTATGCTAACAAATCAATGATGGATGATATAAGTCTATGGGTGTGATGAAACAGTTACGCATGCAGTTGTGGAAATGGGAAAAAATAATAATTTATTTTTTTATAGGACTCCCCAGGAAACCCAACGAAGTAATAAAATCATGGTGGTAGTCGACAGACTAACAATGTCAGAAAATTTCATTGTTGTCAAGGAAGGAGGGTGATACAAAACCTTCTATTCTTTGGTAGTTGTAGGGTTCGATTCATGGGATCACACTATTGGATGAATTTATCCTTCCCCCAGATCTTCTCATCTTACTAGGTCACCCGGTCCCTAACTATGTAGGAAAAATGATGTGAAACCCTCCTATGATAAAATATGGATTTGACAGACTATCACCAATTGGGATGTCATGCTCCGGGACACTCCTCCATCTCTGTTAGAAACAACTCCATCCATGTTGGGGCTCTCTCTGGAGTGATCTATTCATGTGTAGGGGGGTTCCCTTATATATAGGGTTAGAAAAGGCCACACATGGGAAGTCCCATTTATGAAAAATATTTCTCTCTTGGATAACTCTCTAAGATATATATAAGGGAAGTGGTATAATTTCATCGAGTTTGACTCTCTATTGTATCTGATTGAGATTTGTTGTTAATCTCAATGTTTTGGAGAATACTTCATCAATCATTGGATACAAAACCCTGTTTCAATACTAATTATCACTCTTATATTGATTTTCATTTTGAAAGAACCATTTATTCTCTATAGTACATGATGTGGTCTAGTTCAATAGATTTCAAAGTATTTTGGGATTGTCCTATTCCCTT
The DNA here is from genome assembly GCA_963277665.1 of Viscum album. Taxonomy (NCBI): domain Eukaryota; kingdom Viridiplantae; phylum Streptophyta; class Magnoliopsida; order Santalales; family Viscaceae; genus Viscum; species Viscum album. The sequence goes on from OY728140.1 coordinate 317,925,044, forward strand.
AATAGAGTTCTCATATAAAAAAAATTCTATTCTAGAATTCAAATGGCACCATATGAGGATTTTTATCGGATGTGGTGTTGGACTCTGAAAAGATGAGATGAATTTTGAGAGATAAAGTTTATGATACCAAATATTTTCTAATATATGATAGAGATGGTATAAATCTGTCAACATCACAAGAAATCTGTGAAATGTCGACATAAATGTTATGCTGATAACTGTCGATGAGAACTAGAGTTTGAGGTCGGAGATAAGGTGTTCTTATATATTATAATATGGAATAAATTCATGAATTTTGAGAATAAGGGAAATATTATTCTTAGATACATTGATTCTTTTTAGATCCTTGATTTTATTGGAGTGGTGGCCTCCCAACTAGAACTCTCACCTAACCTATCTCATGTTCATGATGTCTTCCATAAACCCCTATTGAGGATGTATATACAAGATAAACCTCATGTCCTTAATCCCTAGGTTGTTCCATTAGAGAATGAAATTTAATTCAAGGGGTAGATAGGTAAGATATTTTATCATACAGAAATGTTTTTCAAAATAGGACAAATCACTTGGTCATAGTGTTTTTGGCGAAACCATAAGTTTGAGGAAGAAACATGGGAACCTGAAGAGGCGATGAAGAAGATGTACCCTCACATGTTTTCACCATAGTATTTAATATGAAATCCCAATGGTGAAATTATTTTAAGGGGGAGTAATGTAACACCCCAATTCATAATGATATATATTCTTTATAAATAAACTCAGTCTCTTCAGTATCATTCGATAAACACAACACTAGGTTCAAACAAAATACGACAATCCATTAAATTGTCCTCAAAACATAGCCTTTATGACCTAGTCCTTGTATTAGTGGGTACGAATTGAAATAACTAAATTATGAAAATTATCTAGTCTAAATACTTATTCAATAAATTCAATTTTTATCTAATAAATTATAAATAAAATAAGAACCATTTATAAAAAGAAATGATTTCGGAAAAATTTTATTTTTTCCCTAAAAGATGGTTTAGTCACCCTTTGCACACATAATTTTTAATTATTTTTAAAAATAATTTATAAAATTGATTTTATAAAAATAAAATAATTTTTTAAATCAAAAAATATATATTAACTTATTTCAAAATAGTGGTATTTTTTGTAAAATATTAATTTTCAGTGAATAGTGAAAAATATCGGTTTTTATAACATTATCATTTAATTTTAATAAATTAAGGCCCATTGTTATTTTATTTCTATTTAAAATATAAAAGGGTTCTGTTTATTTTTATTAAATACAATTAATTAAATTTAAATCAGCTTTATACTTTGTTTTAGTATAAGTTTATTTTTATGCGTAAAAACGTGTTTTTCAGAAAACTGTTTTAAAGTATATAATGATTATCGATTATAATTAATTAAAATAAATCCTAATGATGAATTATTTAAAATAAATTCATATATTATATATCCATAAATATTAATTTAAATTCATTTAATTATTATTACTTTTTATATAGTTAATACAAGATCATCATTTCACTAGAAATGAATTTTTTGAAAAACCATTTTTCGACATGTCTACGGGTTTAATTTTAAATTAAATTATAGTACATATATGAGTGTAATTTGTAAATATTGATTGTATACTTTTAATAATCATAATTTATATTATCTAATAAGTTCAAATTAGTTTTTTAGCACAGTGAAAAGTGAAAAAAAAATATTTGTCGCGGTTAAGGTAAAAACAAGTTTACAGGGGGAATAAAAAAAAGGTAAGGGTTAAAAATGAACCAAAAATTATATAATAACTAATAGATACTTAAATTTAGTCCTTATATCTTCCAATATTCCAAAATGGTCCATTTATATCCATTTTCATTAAAAAAAATGGGTATAATTCTTTCTTTTTAAAAATTCCAAGTATGTCCTCTCCCCCACTTATAAAAAACCACCACCCTCTCCTCTCCTATAAAAAACATCAAAAAACCATTGGTTATTGAAATTAATACTCTAATAAATTCCCTATTTCTCTCCGTTTATCTTAGAAAACTAGGCTAAAAATCCAAACTAGGAGGGATTTTAGTAAAAACCAAAAGAAGCTGTTCAATGAAGAGGTAATGTCCTTAGCAATGTTTTTTAAATTTATTTCTTCATCCACATCCTATATATATTATTAAAATATGATGATATAAAAACTTCATTATCTAATAAACATTGAAATATTTTTATTTTAAGTGCATGACCTAAAACCATCTCCCCCCTCAAATAGGAAATGATTCCATTGATCATGTGTACTGCAAACAACCACCTCATAAACCAACATAATTAATTTTCCATCCCCACTTATCATGGATGGATATGATGATTTATTTTATGATTACATATGATATTTATGATACAATTATACCTAATAAATTAAAATATTGTATATACCATTTTATGTGTATGTTCCCTACAAAATATGATAATGTCTCTTATTTATATGGAGGTCTACCGCCTCTTGAAGCGATGTGATTCGTTCATCATATACGATTTACATGGAAGGTAATACAGATTAATTTATTTATATATATAATAATCCGAAAATATAACCCATTTGGGAATATTAATATATCATATACTTTATTACCATATCATCCATTGAAAATAAGAATGTCTTTCATGTGTATGACGAACTACCACATCGTAAAGTGATGAGATTTTTTTTATTATTACCATATACCATGGATGGTATGTGTATAAATATTTAAATAACATATATTATATTTATGATATAATTATAATCCTGTATATATGGAATTACACTTCCCTTCCTTCCATCATTATCTTCCAAAATTGAAATGTTACTCATGCGTACGTATGGCCTACCATCTCATTAATAGTAACATAGTTCATTTTTTATTATCATATTTCATGATTGGATTAAAAATTATAATTATAATATAAAAATAATAATTAGTTCATGGTTATCACTAAAGAGATGATTAATTAATAATATCTTTTACCTTAGTCACCTTATCAAATTTAATTTGGTTATATGTTTCGTTTATCATTGAAACATTCGATGTGGAATTAATTGGTTATGTAATTGAATACAAAATGGTAAAAATTAAAATAAATAGAATAAAAAACAAATTTTATTTAGAAACTAAATAATTATCTTAAGATTATTATTTATGGAGATAAATATTGCACATGGAAAATCAGGCCTATGGTATGGGATCTCTCTAAACCACTCTTCATTCAGGTTATGAAACTTCTCTCTATAACTCACTTTCTCAATATTAATATTATATAATTCTTATAAATTCTATATATATTTCCCAGACATATATACCTGTCTTATTATATCATCCTTTTATGAGGTAATACATTCCTTATTATCATTTCTCAAATGACATCGTTATGAAACTTCCATTGTTTATGATATAAAGTAAGAATAAAAAACCCATTTTCTTTGCATAGGTAATTATTTTTATATTCTGTATGCATGATTCCTTTATGTTGAACACATAGATAATGTACATGTTATTATGAGTGTACCTCGATAGTGCTCTAATCCATTGGGTAAATCTTTTGTCTCATGATGTGTCATGTGTGTGATTAGGGAGTAAATCTGATCCTTTATGGGACTTTCTCTACCATATCATATTATCTAGGTAGTTATGTGTACCTCATTTTTATTCCATGTATTTGTTATTTCCATATTTTTTATGATGCCATGATCGTTTAATACCATGTTCTTTATGAAATTATACCATGTAATTACCCAAGAGCCTTTTCTTTTATTATATCATGGTATACCTTTTACTTTTATGTTATGATTCCTTATCATGTCTATTACCTTATGGGGATTTGTTTTTCAACCATTTCTTTATGTATTCCCTAGGTTATCTCAACCATTTTTAGGATCTCAAATGGACTTTAGGAGCTTTTATGGAGAATAAAATAATTATTCCATGTTTACGTCTTCCTTTTAGGTAATATGAACTAATTATTCCAAAGACACAAGGAGTTTATGATTTTTCTGTTGTATTAATGAATATTTATTTTTTAGAATCATGTAATAATATTTTTAAATGGAATGGGATGCTATATCACCTACCTTGTTGGCATTTTTTTGTATAAACCAATAAAATTTCCAAAATACACGTTGAAATCCAACTGATAAACCGTTTTCCTTATATTTTTTTAAAAAACATATATATTGAGACTATTTCAAACTCACCCGCTCAAAGAGACATTTTAATAAAATCAACTTTTAAAAACCATTTACACACACTTCAGGAAACTCCATTACTTTTACATTCAAAATTGGGTTTTTATAAAAAAACCACACATCCCGAAAACAATTACCCTATATAGTCCAAAAAAACAAATCAATGTTAATTAAATGGTCCCCTAAAAACTATATTAATATAATCACCCATTATAATTTATTTTAGTAAAAAATTATTATATTATATGTTGTATTAATAAAAATTTAATCCAATGAGGCAACATTCCAAACAACACAACCTATAGGAACATGTACCATTCCCTATGCATGCCACAATCATGATTTACGTACAACTCACAAACACCAAACTAAACCCTAGAACTCATCTCGATCCTTTTATATCACCCAATAGGATTCATAGTACAAATCCACACCGTGATCATCCTAGAGTGCCTAGTCCCAACACTAGACATCCCATAGAAACATAGGTTTAAATTGATATCATGTTTCCCATGTATTCAAACAATCTACCTCTCGAGTCCTAAAAACATATCTATATCTACATCCAGCACTACCTTGTCCAAAACAAATCCTTTTATCACACATTTTAACACTCCATCCCAAAATGCCTGAATGGAAACCATGTAGAGATGGTACTTGAACCCAAGTTAACCTCTTCTTATGTGAGAGGTGTCTACTAGGGAAGTGAGCCTAATATTATTATGGAGAGAATATTTCATCTAAATTAATCTTATGGGTTATGCTAGAATAAATAAAAAATCAGCATGACCCTTATATATAATGGAAAACCCAAAATTTCTATAGGGAAAAAGGGAACCCATAGTTCTCTCGCAGTCCAGAATATAAAGAAGTAAATTGCGTATATGATGTATAATCCATAATAGAGTAGAAATAGTAGATAAGCAGTAAAATATGCATCATGTCAATTAATAGGACACTGAGAAGTACATGATGAACAATAATTGATAGTGAACTAAATAATCTCATTCTCAACTCACATAATCGATCCATCATATCCATGCCCCCATAACATTGTAATTGTACCAAAATATTATCTACAAGTGACACCTATGCCATTAGATAAAGTAGTACGGTATACCGATATTCATCAAAACCCATTCCAAGTGTGAATGTAGGTGGTGAGTCCAACGACCAAGTATGAATCCCCAATGCCTCAATAATAATAATTAATACAATGGTCAAGTGTTTGTGAATGATATACAAGAATAATATTTGTATTCATACCTATGCATCACACTGACATAGAAATAAAATAGAAAATTCATATCAAGCATACCGGTCAGGTCTTCAGGTGTTTACCAGACAACCTCAAACCCCTACCATTCCGAATTTGGCAAGGAATAGAGTGTCATTGTGGACATCATGGAACTGTTCCAACCAATTTTGGGACCAATAATAATATAGCTGTACCTAAAATCACCGAATCCTAGGGGATGATCTATGGTTACCCAAAAGTATCTTGACTATGGAAGATTCCTCGGAGAATTCCCTATAAAATTTAGTAGTATAGATAATACAATCGATTATAAGTAGAATTTACCACGTAACAATGTAGACATATAGTCCAATTATTAATTAACTACCCAGTCAATCATTGGGATCTTTAGGATGAATTCTAACATCCTGAGCATTTTATAATGACCTAAATGCTAAATGAAAAGGTATTTACAAAGGCATTCATTTGGACCCATAGGATGGTTTTGAGGAGTGATTCTAACATAATCTAGTATTGGTAGGGGACATCAACCAATTCCAAGGGTCAATTCCTAGAAATCCATTACTACTAGATAGGAATGCCAGATCCAAGGAAATATAAAATACATCCCATGTATCTCAACACATCTCAGTGGGTAGTGAATCAACCCATGTAATCTCATATAACAAATCATGGTTGGTCAACTGTCTATCAGAACCTTCATCACATACCTAAGGGTGGCCTCATAGTGAACGACAATAATATTAGGAACACATCATCAATTTAGTTTCCAATGTGACACCCATACTCATCCCCACTATAAACTCGCACTAACCTTCTTAGGGGATAAGAAGTTACTAGGGAACCCACCATGGTCTCCTAGGCTAAATGAAATCCTAGAAATATTACCTAGATATCTCAATCACCTTTCCATATCATAATATTATATTTTCATTTCATCCATCATATTCCTTATCATCCAATCAGGTATTTAGACCTATCTCAACCCAATTACTACATCACACCCCATGAATAAATTATAAAACTAACATCATTTTATAACACATGAAATTACATCATCATGAATTAATATTTTATAATAGTAAAAAAATTGATAATCCCAAAAAGTATATAAGATTTAGAAAATAGGGTATCTCTCTCACAAGGAAAAAAGAACCAAAACCAGATTAATCAAAACCTCCAATCCTACCTTTAGAAACTAATTCATCAATACCTTTAAATGAAATTTCAAAATAATTCACAAGTCATTTTATTCATGCTCAGAACATGGCCAAAATCAATTCAACATTCGTTAGAAAACACCCTTTTCATTTTAAAATATCATTTCAAAATTCAATCTTAGAAAACCATTTTTTACAATGAAGTTTCAACTAAGTTAAACCCATTTTTAAAATTTCATTTTAAAATTTTATTTTATTTTTTTATAATCCAAAACAGAGATTCAAATAGTCCATAACGTGGGAAACTGATACTCATTCGAATAAGGAACCACTATTGTAACGACTCAAAATTTTGATTAATTCTTGTTTCCTAATTTTGTGTGTTATATTATTTTTATACTCAACAAAACGGTTTCATTTGATAACATGAGTATAATTGAAATGAGACCATTGGTTTTTTATTGTTATATGACCATTTGTCAATATGACCACTGGGAACTAAACATTTCGATTATTGTCTCTAAATATAAGTGATCTTGGTTAATTAATATAGAAAGAATATTTGATGGCCTCATCCAGTAGTCTCGGGCCAATCGAATCCCATGTAACGGAACTTGGGAAGGAGGTAGCACTGCTGGGATTTGCTCTGGACCAAACCCAAGGTGAACTTTATCGTGTGAAGATAGAATAGAATTGCTTTCGCGAGATGTTCAAATAGATAGAAATTACTACTCGTTAAATGTTGGCTGAGCCGCCTTCAGATTCTCTCACCTTAGCACACCTTACACTTAGGTCCTATGCTGGGGTTATAAGGGGCTATGTAAGGAGACCGTAACTGCCTTTTGTAATCATTTGTTTTAAATAAATTTTTTGATTTCTTCTAATGTTGATGTTTATGAATTTTCAAAGTCTGGATAAATATAGTATGCATATTTTTGATGAATTTTAGAGAAAGGATATTTTAAAAATGTTTATGTAAACTTTAAATATTTAAAAATGTGTAATTATTTTTAAAAAAATATTTTTCTACAATTATGTTCAGTACGAAATTCGGAGTCTAATAAGATCAACTTAATTTTTGATGAATAGTAAATTATGAATAGTGATTTTACGCTTAGGATTAGTAATGTGACCAAATGGATTAGTAATCTTACTTAAATAAAGTTTTAATATAATTTAGACACCTTTATTAAGTAATGTAATTCAATAAAGTGTGTAAATAACGATTTCATAAATTAGTAGTCAAGTATTCTTTTTTTTGGGTGAATAGGGTTTTTTAATTAAAAATTAAATTAAAAATATTTAGAAAATTATTTTTATAAAATGTAGTTCATATTTTTAATCCGAACATCGATATTTGGTTAAGGTGAAATTTTGGGATTTTTCTGAGAAAGATGAATTTTCAGTAAATAGTAAAAATGCAGTTTTAGGGTTTCGGTATGTTTAATGACATCATGACTACATCATGATGATTACATGAGATATTTCAAGGTATGGTCGACTTTTTAATAGTAAGATAAAATATGAGGTGTCCCAAGTGGCCAAAACCATGAGGAAATACCACTTTTTTTTTGCCAATACCACCAATGAGGTGTCCCTTGGCCATTAATGCCTTGTCCCCTCACATTCCCTATAAATAACAAGCCATTATCTCATCCTTTCCATTCCAAAATCATCCTCAACGATGTTCTGGTCTCCTTAACTCCCAAGGAGTCCTCCAAAGGTGCCCCCCAATCCCTCAAAGTCCAAACCATTGAGTTTTATGAGTCATGTTTTAGGGTCAGGGATCCTACCTCTCTCTTTCTTTTCAAGTAATCTATTTTATGTCATTTCTTTTATGCTCCATGCTCTAATGTTGGAGGATGTTATTTTATATTCCTCTTACTGCACTTTTCATGTTCATATGATGAGAGACCCACTCTTTCTCTCATCAATTCATTTTAATAATGTTAAAATGATGCCGTTAGGCTGCCGAATTTTAAGGGATTCTTTCACCTTTCTCTTTTTCAAAGTGCTACTTTCATGTCAAGTATTTCATGTTCCTTTTTATTATGTTGGTGTAAGATATATATAACTATCACAATGAAATTTTTTTTCATATCATGAGGGACCCTCTTTTATCTCTTCAATTCATTTTTGTTGAAGTTTAAGTGGCGCTGTTAGGCTGCCGAATATTTAAGGGATTCTTTCACCTTTCACTTTTTCAATGTTCTACTTTCATGTCATGTCTTTAAAGTTCCTTTTTATTATGTTGGGGTATTATCTCTATATCTATCATACTGAACTTCTATGTTTATATGATGAGAGACCCTATTTGATCTCATCAATTCATTTTTGTTGAAGTTTAAGTGACTCCGTTAGGCTGCCGAATTTTCATAAGAGAAATCAATTTTTTGTCTTCATTCCATGTTTTTCATTTAAAATGGTATGTACTTAAAATTTCATTACCATGTTAATATATTCTTCATATTAGGTCCCTATACTATTTTATGGGTCATTTATTATTGTTTTTCCCATGTCCCCTCTCTTTTAAATGGTTTCTAAAACCCCGAAACATAGTCGTTATGCTAAAGAATTTCTGTCTCAAAATGTCCCTCTATTTTTCTAAAGTTCATTTATTTTATTAAGTGAATACTAAAAGCTCTATCTTCTATAGGTGTATTCACATATATACCAAGTTGTTCTATTTTATATTCTAGGATTTACATACATGAGACCCGCTCTCCCTTTCTGTGGGTTTAAAGTGACGTAAAGATCATCTCTTTAAAGCATTTTTTAAAATGTTATGATTATGAAATGAAACCCATTCCATTTTTGGTATATGGGTTTTTTATGAAATTGTTGATGATGATATATGTGGCTCACATGATAATAAAGACATTTCAAGGGTGCGACCTTATATCTCTCCAATGCATTGGGTAAAGACTTAATCTCTAGAGATGACTATTTTTAACGACGCCTTGGTGAATAACCTTAATAATTTTAAATGACACCCTGGGGATGGACCTTGGTGAAACAGAAATGATTGTCAATATTAAATGTCGTAGCCACATCTTCAAGTTATGAAATAAGTTATTTTTATTATGACATGCCTCATGATTTCTTTCTCATGCCTTAAAGTTCTTTTTCATGACATTGTTGATGTATCTCAAGTTCACATGTTAAATGTTTCCCTTATTTCCCTTATTGGGCCTTCTGATCACCCTTTTTTGATGTATGTACCCAGGTTATGAGATGTAGTAATGAACCTAGGATGAACATAAGGAGAATCCTTTCAAGTTTTTAAGAATAATGTTTTATGTTTTCATGTTTAATGTTCCTGGTTTCCAAGACATTAAACCTAAAAGATCCTCAGTTTTGTAAAATGTAATGAATAGTTATGTGATAAAAAGGTGGGATGCCACAGTTGGTATCAAAGGATTGTTTAGTTATTTGTTGAAATTAGGATATGAAAACTCTAGGAAGAACCCTATAGAAAATTATAAATATAGAAAATCTTCCTGGTATTTTGGTGAGTATTGTGTAAGTGGTTTATCAGGAAAATACATCCAGGTCTGGATACGAGCAGGTAGAGGTGGCTCTCGTACAGATGTACGTAGGGGTAAAACCTGAAAACACCTCTTTGAGCTAGACTCAAACGGGAACTGGTACACGACAACGGGTCTTGCTGCACTCTTGGTTACGACACTCCCTAGGGATATGCTTTGGTAAATTCACAAGCTTAATATGAACAATTATTAAAGGAACAAAGGTAAAATAAAATAAAGATTCACATAAGAGAATATGAGCATGGATAACCTAGATTAGAACCTAGGGGATCACAAGTTAGGATATACTTTTCTCCTAAAATTTTATCCTTCTATGATTAATGTTTCATTTTTATGATTATTGGATAAGTATTTAAGCCCCCTAATTATACTTTCCTTTCTTAGTTAATGGCAGGAAATAGAAGAAAATGTCCCAACAACCAATGTGATAGAAAATGTGACGATTTCCCTAATAATGTGACAGAGATGATGGAAGATCAAGTTGAAAATATTGTGATGATGCCAAACCAGCTATCAATAATCACAATTAATAATTGGTACATAGTTGAATGCCCAAATTCATCAATGAAAAAGAAGACAAAGTCTTAGGGATGTTCATCTGATAATGTTGATAAGGGAAAGAAGACCGAATTTCTTTTTTGCAAAAAGTGTGGGAAGAGGCACCAAGGAGAATTTCACAAAGGAACTAGGAGATGTTTTAAGTGTGGTAAGATAGGGAATAAAGTATCCAATTGCTTTAAAAATGGATAATGTGATGAATGATGATAAAGTTCGATCTAATGTACCTTATAGATTTTGATGTCGTAAATGTTGAGAAGTTAGACATTATCCAAGGAAATTTTCTCTTGGAATGGGTGAGAAGCATGATAAGCATCAACAATCTTTGAGGACAAGGTAACAATGCTAGTCCTATACTGAGATGGTTCATGATGACTGAAGTAAATCTAACTTCTTCACAATAATTGTCTATGTCATGTTGTATTTTATTTCTTGCTCTATGAGAATATCTTTTATGTTTTCTAAGATCATCGAGTAACTACCTAAGATGATTTTATATCATTAAGGAAAACATGTATTGTTATGTGCCACATGTTGATGTAGTGAAGTTGTTCTTCTTAAAGAAAGGTGATTAGGAGATTAAAAGATGATTATTATTTTTGTAGACGTTCACTATTTTGGGAACCCTATATGATCGAGGTAAGTAGACTACTACGGTATTTTCATTGAGGAGTAATGGTTGACTTATATTTTGAAGAATCGATGAATTTAGGGTGAACTTATGGTAATTCGAGTTACTTATGGAAATGATTAACCTATCTTGGGGAATATTTGATTAGGTTAGATACTTTTGTTATAAGATGATAATAGTGATTGATGTTGTTTGGAGATGAACGATAAAGTCTTTCTTGGAAGACTATGTTATCAGATCATTCTTCTAATTGGGTTTCAATCTTAGTTTGGTTTATTTTGAGGAATTTTATGGACTGTTATTTATGGAATGGTCTATGATGAACTTTGGGTAGTACCATGGAACATTGAACATTTAAAAGTATTTTCCCTTCCTATGGGATTATTTCTTTTGAAGAGTTCTTTTTTCTTACCCTTTCGATTTTTTGGATAATGTTTAAAGATAGAAGAAATTGATAGTTAATCCTTTGTGGACTACATGACTCTCAAGAAGATGATTCTTGTGTTTTGACGAGACCAAGTATTTTTTAATTCTAGTTGTTTGGAGAAAATATTATTCTTGGTAGGAACTTATTAAGGGATGAAATACTACTTAAAGGTAATTATTTTTACTAATGTTTTTGTTCTATGTAGTAAATGAATTACTCAAAATTATGAAAAGTAACGTAAAACAAAAAAATTTCTGTTAACATTTCCTAATAAGAAATCAAATACCATTTAACCCATCATAAGTTTGTTATTTTATGGTTGTTAACTTTCTCCTAATCATGTTTTCTATCACTCACCATCAGAACATGACCCTCTATTTTCTCTTCCATATCCATATTTTCATACATGGAATCTTAATATGGGTTTACTCGGGTGACCTTTGTACTTCCATTTATTTCTTTTAAAGAAGTAGTTTTACTGACTCATTTTCTGATGTGGGACTTTCAATTAAATTTCCAAGCCCAATTTTAGAAACAAATTTGAGGACACAATTTCTTAAGGGGGGGGGGAGAGAATGTAACGACCCGAAATTTTGAATAAATCTTGTTTCCTAATTTTGTTTGTTATTTTATTTTTATACTCAACAAAACATTTTCATTTGAAAACAAGAGTATAATTAAAATGATACCATTGGGTTTTGACTATTATATGACCATTGGTAAATATGACCACTAAGAACTAAACGTTTCATTTATTGTCACTAAATACAAGAGATCACGGTTAATTAATATAGAAAGAAGATTCGATGGCCTCATCCAGTAGTCTCGGGCCAATCGAATCCCATCTAACGGAACTTGGGAAGGAGGTAGCACCACTAGGCTTTTCTCTAGACCAAACCCAAGATGAACTTCATCGTGTAATGCTAGAACGGAATCGCCTTCGTGAGAAGTTTAAAATGATGGAAATTACTACTCATGCATTGTTGGTTGAGCCGCCCTCAGATTCTCTCACCTTAGCACACCTTACACTTAGGTCCTATGCGGGGGTTATAAGGGTCTATGTAAGGAGACCATAACTGCCTTGTGTAATCCTTTGTTTTAAATAAAAATTTTGATTTCTTCTTATGTTGAAGTTTATGAATATTCAATGTCTGGATAAATATAGTATGCATATTTTTGATGAATTTTAGGGAAAGGATATTTTAAAAATGTTTATGTTAACCTTAAATAATTTAAAATGTGTAATGACTTTAAAAAAATTGTCTTCTACAATTCTGTTCAGTAAAAAATTTGGAGTCTAATAAGATCAAGTTAATTTTTGATGAATAGTAAATTATGAATAGTGATTTTATGCTTAGGATTAGTAATGTGACCAAATTGAATAGTAATCTCACTTAAATAATGTTTTAATATAATATAGACACCCTGATTAAGTAATGTGATTCAATAAAATGGGTAAATAACGATTTCATAAATTATTAGTCAAGTATTAGTTTTTTTGGGTGAATAGTGTTTTTAATTAAAAATTAAATTAATAATATTTAGAAAAATATTTTTATAAAATGGAATTCATATTTATAATCAGTGCATCGATATTTGGTTAAGGTGAAATTTTGGGATTTTTATGAGAAAGATGAATTTCAGGGAATAGTAAAAATGCAGTTTTAGGGTTTCGGTATGTTTAGTGACATCATGACTGCATCATGATAATGCCATGAGATATTATAAGGGATGTTAAACTTCTGAATAGAAAGATAAGGTATGAGGTGTCCCAAGTGGCCAAAACCATGAGTAAATACCACTTGTTTTCCAATACCACGAATGAGGTGTCCCTTGGCCGTTCATGGCTTGTCCCCTCACTTTCCCTATAAATACCAATACATTCTCACATCCTTTCGATTAAAAAATCATCCTGAACGATTTTATGGTCTCCTTACCTCCCAAGGAGTCCTCCCAAGGTTCCCCCAAAGCCCTCAAGGTCCAAACCATTGAGTTTTAAGAGTTACGTTTTAAGGTAAGGGATCCTACCTCTCTCTTTCTTTTCAAGTAATCTCTTTTATGTAATATCTTCTATGCTCCATGATCTAATGTTGGAAGATGTTCTTTTATATTCATCTTACTTCTCATTTAATGTTCATATTATTAGAGGCCCCCTCTTTGTCTCATTAATTCATTTTAATAAGGTTTAAATGACGCCGTTAGGCTGCCGAATTTTTAAGGGATTCTTTCACCTTTCTTTTTTTCAAAGTTCAACTTTCATGTCAAGTATTTAAAGTTTCTTTTTATTATTTTGGGGTATTATCTCTATATCTATAATACTAAAAAATTATTTTCATATGATGAGATACCATATTTTATCACGTCAATTCATTTTTTTTGAAGTTTAAGTGGCGCCGTTAGGCTGCCGAATTTATAAGGGATTCATTCACCTTTCTCTTTTTTAACGTTCTACTTTCATGTCAAGTCTTTAAAATTCCTTTTTATTATGTTGGGGAATGATATCTATAACTATCATACTGAAATTTTATGTTTATACGATAAGAGACCCTATTTGATCTCATCAATTCATTTTTGTTGAAATTTAAGTGACACCGTTAGGCTGCCAAATTTTCATAAGAGAAATCTAATTTTTGTCTTCCTTACATGTTTTTCATTTCAAATGGTATGTCCTTAAAATTTCATTACCATGTTCATATATTCTTTATATTAGGTCCCTATACTATTTTATGGGTCATTTATTATTTTTTGACCCATGTCCCCTCTCTTTTCAATGTTTTCAAAAACCCCGAAACATAGTTGTTATGCTGTAGAATTTCCGTCTCAAAATGCCTCTCTCTTTTTCTACAGTTATTTTATTTTATTAAGTGAATACTCAATGATCTCTCTTATATAGGGTTATTCACATATATACCAATTTTTTCTATTTTAAATTCTGGGATTTATATACATGATACCCGCTCTCCCTTTTCGTGGGTTTAATGTGACGTAAAGATCATGTCTTTAAAGCATTTTTTAAAACGTTATGATTATGAAATGAAACCCATTCCTTTTTTTCTATATGGGTTGTTTATGAAATGATTGATGGTGATATATGTGGATCACATTATAATAAATAAAAGTCAAGGGTTCACCCTGATAGCACTCCAATGTATTGGGAAAAGACTTAATCTCTATAGATGATTATTTTTAACAACGCCTTGGTGAATAACCTTGGTAATTTTTAATGACACCATGGGGATGAACCTTGGTGAAACAGAAATGATTGTCAATATTAAATGTTGTAGCCACATATTCAAGTTCTGAAATACGTTATTTTTATTATGACATGCCTCATGATTTATTTCTCATGCCTTAAAGTTCTTTTTCATGACATTGTTGACGTATCTCAAGTTCACATGTTAAATGTTTCCCTTATTTCCCTTACTAGGCCTTCTCCTAACCCTTTCTTCTGATGTATGTCCCTAGGTTATGAGATGCAGTAATGAACATAGGATGAACATAAGGAGAATCCTTTCAAGTGTTTAAGAATATTGTTTTATGTTTTCATGTTTTATATTTCTGGTTTCCAAGACACTAAACCTTAAAGATCCTCAGTTTTGTAAAATGTAATGAAAAGTTATGTGATAAAAAGGTGGGATGCCAAAAATATGGAACCTTTTAGCTATCTATGTTGTCAATTTTTTCTATTCGGTCAATTTGAGACCATCCAATCATTATAGTAGAAGCAAATAAGTCATGATACATTTGGAAAATAATAATAATTTTGGAAAAAAATAAAATTACCAAATTATAGAGGGACTCAAATAAATTCATGGCTACCTTACATTATATAACCAAGGATTTTTGTTCTAGTTTCCATCCTACAAGATCTCACACGAAAATAATTTTCCTATTTCATATTTATGTAGGTGAGTCAATCGGTTTCAGGAGATCAGGCCAAAGATCCTGGGAGAGTAATTGTGGAGTCACTACTTGAGAAGTGTGAATTTGGATAACTATAGGTGTCCACATAACAATGTTACTTACCAAATCATAGTAGGAGCTGAGAAAATGAATGTTTTTATCATGGTGGAGCTAACAAGGATGTAACATATGAAAAATGAGGATACTATGTTGTAATGAATGAGACAACACCATAGAAATGGTTTTGTGTCATTCAGGGAAGTTAAGGATATTAAATTTTAGAATATGAAACACTGTAATGAAATAAATTATAACATGAATTATAGGCTACACTGTAGTATTATGGTATTCACACTACAAGGGGTTTGATAATGACAGTTGATTTTTTGAAAACTAGATCCTACACCATGGAACTAATATCTATGCCACAAAGGTAATTCAGGATTATATCTTTTATTCTTCCTTTTGAGAGGTTTCAACGGTGTATAGAAATATCCATACCTTATAATTCATCTAATTTTATGGACATGAAGTTTATTTAAATGTAGAAGTAATTTATACACCACAATTTCCATGCAAGACTGAAGGACCAATTTGAAGGAGACATACAACTACCAATGAATGCATTAAACATGTAGTTATATTTTGAATGGAGAGTATGCTAATTTTTATGAAGATTTAAATACAATAATTTTAATAGTTGATCATGCAGTATGAATTTGAACATAAAAAATTCTATCATTAAAATTTTATAGAGATGATCATGGATTTTAAGTGTGATAGTGGATATCATGGTTTCGGTAAATGGAGAGCTTCTCAAGGGCAGTTCTCATGTGAATTAACATCTTTATAATATGAAAATAACCAACCTAAGACACATGAAACATTTAGGATTTGTTTAAAACTCTCCATTTATTAGTTATATGGGATAATGGTTTTATAAATATGAGAAGACAAAAAAGTTACAAAAGAAAAAAAACAAAGAGAGAGAGACTCCTTGATATTAAACATGCCTCTAGTTGAAGAATGTGGATAAAGGGAACTAAATATTATTGAAATTAAAGATCTATTATTTAGAGAGTAAGAGTATAGATATTATACTATGAAGAAACAGAGTAAGAATATTATTAATAATCCATTAAATAATTTTTTAAATAAGAAGATGATGAGTTCAATATTGTCCTGTGAAAAAGAGATTCTAGAATCCTTTTGGGAATGAGTAAATGATATTCCATGAAATCTCATGGATATAAGGTAATTCTAAAGGAAATTTTCATAATATACTTGTGAAGGATAAATAAGAACCTCAAAGGCACACTTCTCACATATTGTACTTCTATAACAATAAGGTGATATTATATTTGGCCTATGACCCAATATTGTTTTCCCTTTAAAGCACAAATTGTAAAAGGAAACGTATGGGGGAAGTTATCAATGGTTGGTATTAAAACAATTACAATCATTACAATTTTATTGTGCCTAGGTAAGAGTGACCATTATAATCCTCAAATGGTAATTTTATATTGTTTTTGCTACATAGACACAATTTTGATTGCATGTTCCCTGGACTAGACCATAGTTTTGACCCATGTAAAAATACTTGTTTCTATATGAATGATTGTTTATATTTTATGTAGAAAATATAGAAAATGGGGTTTGGAAACTTATAATATATTTTATTATTTGATATTCATGTTAAAAAATAATGAGATTAGTTAGTCAACCAGAATAAAATATATTAACCGTTCTCTATAAGATTTCATGATCATTAGGGAAGTGTGAGTGAGAAGGAAAACTAAATAAATTTGAATATATTCACATACCCCGATAAACTCCCTTAGGGTATATATCACCTAATTCCCTTGAGGTTACATCAATTAGTATCATAGATAATGTTTCTTCTATTTAATTTGTTTTTTTGGACTTTGATCATCCAATTTTTGAATATGATGTTTTAGTTTTTCCTCATATTGTTGTATTCCATCAAATAATTATTAACATCACATAAGAAAAAGAAATCTAGTGGAATCCCATAGTGTGTAACTTTAATTAAATAGTGATATTTATTTGAATAGGTCCAATAACTTAGAGAAGAAGGGCATGTAAAGTTCAAATTTTGAATCCATTATCAAATTTAATGATGCTTCTTGAATGAATCAGAAGGCTAATAGTACAAGTTGTATTGGAACTATATGGGATGAGGATATCCCATGTACGATAAGAATGTAAGATGATAACTTATCATAAGAAGTGGTTCAAAAATTAAATGATGAATTTTTTTGATTGAAAGAGGAAAATATGTTCTTAAACATCAAATCAATGCTTAAGAAATAGAAGATAAAAACATGAAAATAAAGGAACTTTGAAGATGAAACATACCTCAGGTAAAAAATTATTCCCAAAGTGTGGAGTTAAATATGATATCCATAATAGAATAAAAACTCAAAATATATTCAAAAGAAAAGAGTCCAAACTCAAAATAAGTTCTGAACCTAATGGAAATGAAGGATGATTTGGTTGGTTATATGGATAATGTGTGTGAGAAAAATAGAAGTACTCAATAATAAAAAAGGAATTCCATAAATATTCTAATGCTCAAATGAATTTTAAAATGAAATAGAAAAGTGAAATGAAGGATAATATCTTCTAGGCATTGGAAGATTGGATGACTTGTTGGAAGACTCTAAATAAATAACTTAATGATGAACTTGAATATAGGGATAAGAAGATTCAACAGTTGAGATAAAGTCTAAAAATAGTAAATAAATATGTGTATACATCTAGTTCCAATTGTAATACTAACATAAATAATGCATTGGTTATATTATTTTTGCATTCATCAATGGTGATGAAGTAAATAAGAATAAATTTTCCCTCTTAATCGAAAATAATAAAGATATTCTCATATTATAAAGGTCATATTCCACTGTAAATGCTATATTTAGATATAATTTAATACCTTTTAATAATGATAAGGTCAATAAACTCAAGGGGGTATTAATACCTCAAATAAAAAGATGAAAATTCCCTAAAAGGAGACCTCAATGGGAAAAAATTTTAAATTTTATTCATGAAAAATATGGAAGACGAAATCCATAAATGAAGTAGGTTTCAAAGTGATGCTATTGTTGAAAATTTGTACCTATCATGAATATATGTTTTCATTTCAAAAAACCCAACAATATGGGAAGAAATCCATGATTGTTAACATCCCAATCGAAAAGATACCAAATGAGGTATGATTCTTCTGTTAGATGTTTCAATTTCTCTAACCATGGTCATATAAATAAGTATTAAAAATGGTGAAATATATGGAAGAGTAAAAAATATATTGTTAGACAATATCTTCTTTTGAAAAACAAATATAATGATTATTATTGGACTCAGGATTAATAACATGGATATTAAATCATTTTAGATGAATATTTAACACATTAAAAAAGTACATTCCAAAGGACCATAATAGTTTACTGTCTTTGGAAACATGAAAATATAATATTCTATCCTGGTGAAAGATCCACAACACCTCCCTTTAAAATATTCCTTGTTTTTACTCCTACATAAAACTTTTATTTATACTCTGGGAAAAGGATACATAAGAAAGGTGGTTAGAGGACCAGTTTTGAATATTCCTAACACCGAGAGGGGGGTGAATCAGTACTTGGGACATTTTAAATAGATTCCAACTTGTCATCCCTAAACCTCCTAACCTTTTTGGGTCATGATTCTCTTATTCTCTTTTCCCTATCATATGCAATAATAGAATGTAGTAAAAATATACACATGATAGTTTTACAAGGTTCACTACTCAATGTGAGTAGCTAGTCCTTTCCATGTATTGTGATGAACAATACATGGATTCAACACTATAATGTGATATTATTTTATAGTGGTTCACTAGGAAAACAATCTGCTATTCAATGTGGATCCTGACACATGGAGGATGGAAGATGAAAATCAATTCCCTGTGTGAGTCCCTACACTCAGAGGGGGAAGGAAAATAATCCTATTTCACCTTGAAACAAGTAGTATATTACATTACACTTGATGGTTCATTATACTGCAATTGTGGAAAGTTTTTTTCATTATTCAAAAGGTAGGTTCTTCTATTGATCTATTTCAGTATTCTCCACTTGATTACTTGCAATGTAGTAGGAAAGGAATTCTCTTATTTTCCCCATTATTCTCTAGTGAAAAACTCACTACATTTGTCCTTCTTATTTATTCTTCTTAGTGAAATAAATGACTGCAATAATATTATTTTTAATTTATCTAGAATCACATACACCAATGTTATTTTTCATACACTGAGGATCGGCTCAATTAGCATCATCAGATTTAATTCTTCTCTCTTGTTCGTGAATTAATGTGATCATGAATATGGAATTTAACTCTTCCATTTATTTATTATTCTTCTTTATACATGTTAGAACACTTTTTTTGATTCTTATATTCATGTGGCTTTAAGTATTCATGTGACTGATTACAAGAATTCACTATCCTCTTCACTTCTCCTTGTGTGACAACCCAAATGGGTATGATTCTTTGAGCACACACAAGGCCTTCTCTTCTCTCTTTCTCTTTTCTACACTCTATTTGCTTTGAACTTGGTTGAGGTTTATTTTAGGTTTTATTTGTGAGTTTATTAAATCCAAATAAGTGAAACCCATATGTCACCTTTTCCTTGCACACTTATATGAACGAGGTTCTTCATGCACACACTTCCCCCTTTTTCTCACATATTTGTGCATGTAGTGCATGAACATCATTTTCATTCGTGGGTATCCTTCCTTGTAAATACATGCACACATGAGAGTTCATGAAATTGTTATTATTCATTTTTTGAACCCAAATGGGTTCACTGTTATTCATCATGCATGGGATGAATGGTTATTCCTCTTCGTAATTCTCAGTCAGAGACCGAGGCTCAATCACTAGCTCACTATGGAGTGACCTTCGTAAAGCACAATGAGGGTTTTCTGAAACTGATTGTGTGTTCATAGGTGCTGTTTAATTGTGAAGTGGTTTGAGAGTGTGAAGAACTTATCAAAAACTAATAGTATGTATTATTTATATAAAGGAATTATTGTAGGACTCCTTGCTTTCTCTTCGCGAGGTGATGTGGAGAGAGATGGTCTACTTTTCGAAAATATGAGCTCTGGGGAATGCGGGAGTATCAACCTCTTCACAGATCAGACCTCTCCATTTATAGGTGAGAGAAACTCCTCCTCCACATTCAAAATATTTATGATATTCCATGGAGATCATGGTATTATTGCTAAGGATATCCGGTGTTTTGGAAATCCTCAAACCCATAAATGAAATTTTCTTAGATCATCAGTTTTTTCCTTTTCGAATGCCATATCATCTCTTCATGCATTAAATCAGTGACTCATGCATGTACCTTTATCTAATTCGAACATGGATCCTCATGTCCTTGGAAACTCCATTTTACTATGCTGAATCTTCTTCTTTTTGGTTTTCACATGCATGGGGAGCATTAGCTGCATGCATAGACTCGATGCACTCCTATGATGATCATGGTTTCAAAATGATATGGATGGAGAGATCGAACATGAGTCTTCAACATATCCAGTGGAGAGGGAGAAGAGACATTGAGCAGTGGTGGAGGAGGGAAACAGTGTGTGTACTTCAAAGTCGTAGGGGCAATCAGACGACCTAGGTTCATATACACGCGGCGCGAGATGATAGATGGTGAAGCATCAGTCTAGAGTTATAAAATATATACAACATTTATCGAACGGTCAAGTGAGATGCGAGATGTGATGAGTGTATGAGATTTCTCGTTTTATTAAAAACATCATTCAACAATGAAATGGAGATGCGAGTAAGATGTGATTTATCGATCAAGTCATCATAGCATCGGTTCAGAATTCTCCTCCCCTCTCCACTGTACCACCCCATACCGTGTTCAGCACATGCGTGCTTTATGCCCGTACTCTTCTCCTTACTTGAACATGATGATTAGTGAATCAATCATCTGGTTTGTGTCAACATGGATAATTTACCATGCATAGATTCCAATGTTCAAATTTCATAAAAATTCTCTAGGAATATTCACATCAATCAATATCCCTTAACATTGGAGTTCTGTCATTTTGGCCATTATTGACCACTGTTGACAACAAATAAAACTCACACACAAAGTTGTCCCTGAAATCTCCCCCTGTGCATTTTTTTCAATACATCAAAGTTATCTCAAGTGAATGCGTCAATATCAAAATGAGAATCATATTTCTCCCCTTCCCTTTTCATTATCTCTCTTTTGAACTTCCATTTCACTTTATCTCCCCGTTATTGGGAAGATATAAAATGTTCATGGTAGAGAGGGTATCGGTCCATACTTAAGAAAGGTGTCATCAATAATTCCACTCCAAGTATACTTCAGTTATTCTCTATGTAGAACACAAGAGTATTTGATTTAGACAACAATGCTTCCCATTACCCACTAATCATGATACCTCATGGGATGAGACCTCATGTACTTATCTTAAAGGGTTTTCTATTTTCATTTTAGGCTGAGGATAGAAAATGTGATGTGAAATAATCAACCTAAAACTCCTACACTCACTTCAATAAATGGATCGAAAACATTCAAGTGTAATAGGCAGGATGGGTGTACTTAGGCCACTTCCATTCTTCTTATGTCTCTGATTAATTCAGTTACTCCCCCTTTATAGTATGATCTTTATTTTCAGTAAATGGTGATTAGAGATTAAGAAATTACTTGTTATTTTCAATGACATGATCTTCAAACAATATTCATTGTAATTGAATTTGACACCAACTGATGTTGATACTAATTGAGATAATTACTCTTGTGGATTATTTATGTGTCTCCCCCTTAGGGGAACAATTCTCACCATCAACTCTAAGGTTCTCCCCTGAGAGATTTCTTCACCATTAATTCCCAATATTATAAGAACAAATATAGTACCCAATGATTTAAGGTAAGAAGGTGGATCCTCCTTTCCTCATCAATTTGAATAGAAAGTTTGAGATGATTTTCTCAACCATGATTCTTTACTCTTCTCAAGTGAACATTTGATCTTCAAATATGATTGTGCTTGCGTGGTCCTCAATACTTCATCCATTTCATTACATGTGTCAGGTCCACAAGGCTAAATACCATGAGAGGGGGGGTGAATCAGGGTATGACTAATTTGAAATTAAAGCCCGTTCTGATCTTGTTTTGCTGTTAAGAAAAACACTCTTCTCTCCTTTCCTGTTGCACAATATAAAAAGAAGGTTAAGCAAGCACAGGACACATCAATTTTACTTGGTTCACCGCTAAGGGCTACGTCCAAGTAGAATACGCCGATAGGTTGCTGGTCGTACCAAATTCCACTATACTTCACTAGCTGTGGATATAATGGTTCGGGCTAGATCACTTCTATGCCCAAGCTCACTGCCCTTACAATATTTAGGGTCAGCTCACTACTTTCCCAAGGGTCACTCCCTGTTTCTCTCTCTCTAGCTCACTGCCGGTGGAGAGGATCACCTTCTTCCTCTTCTCAAGCTCACTTCTCTAGAAGGGAATCCAATCACAGTTTATAGACCTGTAGGTCTCTTCATTTCCATTATGGAATGCATCTTTATCTGTATGTTGATGCTCTATTGAAGTTCAACTTTCATCCACTTATGAATACCTCTTTGCCTCTGAACACTGGGAAATTCCTTTCGGAAACACCTTCGCAAAGCACCCTACTTCACGAAGCTCCCAATTTCGCGAAGCTCAAACAAGCCTTCGCGAAGCTCCTGCCTTTTCGTGAAGCTCTCTCGCAAATCACTCTCACGAAGCACTCTCGCGAAGCTCAACTCGTTGAAAATCAACTTCTCTCACAAAGCTCACTGATCCAACACGGAGAACACAACTTTCGCGGAGCTACAATAGCCGCCGCGAAGCTCCTCTTTCACGAAGCACACTGGATCCACGAACTACCTTCGCAAAACGAGAGCAAATGATCTTTTCTGAAAAATCTCTCTTCTTCTCCTGAGGGGGTCAGCCTCTATTTATAGGCGATTCCACCGACCCTTGGCCCTTCCGCGCGAAATCAACGCCATGTCATCTCAAATCGCGAAGCTCCAAATATTTCGCCGGAATTCTGTCCAAATCGCGAAGCACCATGACACTTTTCCGTTCGCGAAGCTTGAAGTAGTAGGGAAGAATTATCGTCAGCAAACCTTCGCGGCATCTCCACGAAGCTCCCTCGCGAATCCCAACACTGGCGTGATGCGCTTCAGCCTCTGTCATTCGCGAAGCTTGACGTAATCGCGAAGACTCACCGCCTCCATTTTTCTGGTCTTCGCGATTTCAAAACCATGCATCCTATCTTCGCGAAATTCATGCCTTTGCCATATTAAATTATGATCTTCATGGAAAAGACGCCACCTTGTACTGCTCTTTTTGTACCGCCTCCAGATCGTCCTTTCCTTTTTCATCATTCTTTGTCAACAAGGATTGTCAACAACTTCTTGGGAACTCGACAAATATCCATGGAAACCTGGTTTGTCAACAAACACAACCAACCCAAAAATACTTCAATGTTACCTTGAGATATTTTTTCCCAACAATATCCCCCTTTGGGTTTGTTGACAACTCTTCACAACTCTGCTCAGAATGATTTTCTGCACTTTGATACCTCACTGAGTCTTCTTCCAGTCACTACCACCATTCGCCTCTTGCGATTATGATAGTGTTCAAGGAGTCACTTAACACGTACTCTAAGCCCACATGTGCAATGCTCGGTATGAGAAACAAGAGTATTATGAAAAGTTCATCAATGAATCACTTCATGTCAGACCCCAATTGTCGATTCCAATCTGATACCAATTTGTAAATTGATACCAATTGTTGAACCACACTGATACCAGTTGATGATAGCTGGACACCTTTTCACACCATTCCAACACCACTGTTCTTCTTTTATCACGATCCTCAGCTGTCATGATATCTATGCTTTGATCGATCACTTCTAGCATCATCAGATTTAATACTCTCCCCCTTTCTCATTTCTCCCCCTATCTGGCTGCTCCACTGGTCAGCTTCTCCCCGTATCATTCATGATTTGTCAAATTGCCACACTATCTCCCCCTTGAACAATCACTATTTTCTCCCCCTTTGTCAACGAACCCAAAGGACACTCCTTTGTAGTCTGTAATAGATTAGAGAACACATATCAGCACATTAAGGAAAAACATATCATACCTCGGGGAGTGGGGGGGGGGGTCCCACATCCACACTATTTCAAGTGCGGGGAATCGACTGAACTCCTAGATCCAGTTGATGCCTCTCAAAAGCTTCCATGGGTAAGGCCTTGGTCAGAATGTCTGCAACCTGTAGCTCAGTAGGCACATACTCCAACTTCACGATTCCCTACTCAACCTTCTCCTTGATAAAATGATACTTAATCTCAATGTGATTTGTCCTTCAATGATGGACGTGATTTTTTCTAAGATTTATAGCACTTGAGTTGTCGCACTTGATTCCGATCGGAGACTTCACTTCAACTCCCATATCTTCAAGCTGCTGCTTCATCCAAAATAACTGTGTGCATGCTTGAGTGGCCGCAATATACTCAGCTTCTGTAGTGCTCAATGAAATGCAATCTTGCTTCTTGCTTAGCCAAGAAATACACAATCCTCTAAGATAGAATGCACCACATGACGTTGATTTTCTATCATCTGCTGAACCGGCCCAGTCTGCATCAGTATATCTCAATAACTCTATCTGAGATTTGTCAGTATATGTCAAACCGAAATCCATTGTGCCCTGGATATAACGAAGTATTCTCTTTACTGCAAGAATGTGGCTTTCCTTGGGATTGCTCTGATATCTCACTGCTTGGCATGTGGCAAAAACAATGTCAATACTTTTTGCAGTCAAGTACAACAAACTTCCAATAATTTGCCTGTATTCTGTGATATTAACTGCCTTACCATCTTCATCTTTCAATAGTTCCATCTGGGTGGCAACCGGAGTCTTCATCTCCATAGAAATTTCCATTCCAAAGCTTCTCAGGACCTCCTTGGCATATTTAGATTGAGAAATGAATGTTCCATTCCTTCCTTGTGTCACCTGTAGACCAAGGAAAAACGTTAGCTCTCCAATCATTGACATTTCAAACTCAATTTTTCATGAATTCAAAAAACTGTCTGCACTGAGCTTCATCTGATCCGCCAAATATTATGTCATCGACATAAACCAACACCATCATCCTTTGATTAATGTCATTACTGAAATAGATATTGTAATCAACTCCTCTACGTTGAAAATCAAGCTTCTTCAAGTACTGATCAAGCCTTGAGTACCATGCCCTTGGTGCTTGTTTCATCCCATACAATGCCTTTTTCAGCCTATAAACTTTGTTCTCAACCTCATGAATGAGAAAACCATCTGGCTGCTCAATATAAACCTCCTCTTCCATAACCCCATTCAAGAATTCCGATTTGACATCCATCTGGAACACTTTGAACTTACGTGGCACTACTATGGACAAAAATAATCTGATTGTCTCCAGCCTTGCAACCGGTGAAAATGTCTCATCGACATCTATTCCCTCGATCTGGGAGTACCCCTTGCACACTAGTCTTGCTTTGTTCCGAATCACTATGCCATATTCATTCATCTTGTTGCGATAGACCCATTTAGTCCTGATGACATTCTTGTCTGCTGGCCTCGAAACAATCTCCCATGTCTGGTTCTTCTCAATCTGATCAAGCTCTTCGTTCATAGCCTGAACCCAGTTTTCATCTTCAGCTGCATCGGAAAAACATTTCAGCTCCACTTGAGATAAAAACGATGTTTGCTGTGATGATTTCATTCTTCGAGTCTGAACTAGAGCTGTTTGATCACCAATGATATTCTGCCTGTCAATTTCAGCTCGACTCTTTGGCTTCCTCGTAGACAAAGACTTGACACTTTCTTCTTCATCATCAGTATCTTCTTCTGAATCATCTTCTGCCACTTCTACTCCCCCTGGGTTTCTTACCTCATTATCACTTTCATCCAGGAACTGTTAACTGGATCGTTGAGTATTCTGTTCATTTTCAACTATAGTGACATCATTGCTCTCAACAATTTTTCCCAGCCTCTTGTTGAAGCATTTATACACTTTTCTTTTCCCTGAGTATCCAAGGAATATCCCCTCATCTCCTCGTGCATCAAACTTCCTATGATTTTCTTTGTTGAGAATGAAACACTTCCAAAGATTCTAAAGTATTTCAACGTTGGCTTCTTTCCATACCACAGTTCATACGGAGTCTTCCCTTGCTTCGGACACAACAGAGACCTGTTTGAAACATAGACCGATGTCAACACTGATTTCTTCCAAAATATCTCTGGTAGGTCATTGTCAATAAGCATTGTTCTAGCCATGTTTTTGATGATCCGATTTCTCCTTACAACCACTCCATTCTGTTGGGGAGTTCTTACCGATGAAACTTGATGCCTTATCCAAGGTTTCTTGAGATAGTTTTCAACTTGACTGTTTGTGAATTCTGTACCGTTATCAGTACGAAACATCAGAATTTTCTGCCCAAGCATCTTTTCTGATTCCCTCCTATACTGCTTTATGCAACTGAACACCTCTGTCTTATGGGTAATGATGAATACCCAGGCCATTCTGCTATAGTCATCAATGAAAAGGACATAGTACCTTTTCCCATTTATAAATCGTGGTGAGATAGATCCACATACATTAGCATGAACCAGTTAGAGCACTCTAGTTGATTTCTATTCCTTTGGCCTGTATGTCTTTCTGATGATCTTCCCTTGTTGGCAAGCATCACACGTATGAGTGCGATCACGTGATAGCTTGGGAAGGTCCCTAACAGCATCACACTTTATGAGATCCTCCAGAGATGGTTGGCATAGATGACCAAGTCGCTTAAGCCACAACTGGTTTTCTTCTTCTCTGGATAAAAGACATGTATCTTCTTCCCCACCTACAAGGTAGAGATTTCCGTTTGAACTTTTTCCCCGCAGAATAGTTTCTCCATCTTTTCCTTTCACAACACACATCTTCTCGGTAAATCGGATAGAGTTCCCAGAGTCACAGAGTTGACTGACACTGAGTAATTTATGACTGAGAACCTCTACTACCAAGACATCAGCACGTCTCATCTCTTTTCCCCCAAACATGTATTTTCCCTGAGCCAACAATCTTCAGGCCTTCATCATTTCCAAATTTGACAACTCCTTCTTTGTCATATTTGATTCCTGTAACAAGATCCGTATTACCCATCATGTGGGATGTGCAACAACTGTCATGGATCCAAACACCAGATCGATCTGATGCCTTAAGGGCAATCTCCACCACCACGGCCTTCTCATTTTTCTTCTTTTTGGTCCATACTTTTTCCTTCACACTCAGCATGGATTGAGACTTCTGTTCTTTCTCAGAGTATGATGGACCAGCCTCATTTGGCAAAGCCACAAATCTATTCTGCGTTTTTAACTCACCTGTCGGTTTATTGACCTGCTGCTTGCGAACGTTTTGATTCTACTTTGGCACATTTCTCTGATTGATCGAAGTACAGTACCTAGCCATGTGCCCAAATCCTCCGTACCAAAAACAGTTTCCTTCAAAATATGTTCTGGAAAATCGTTCTCTGTTTGGCTGCCATCTCTGTTCTTGTTCCCTTATATATATCTTGGCTATGGAACAAACATACTATGAATGTCCCATTTTCCCACAACAATAACACCTGATATTGGATACATTCCTTCGTGAGACCTCAACACTACGATTTTCCCTTTCGGATCTATGAATATTCTGATTCTGTTTTGTGCCCAAATCAACCTTCAAATTCGGGATGGGTGCTTGCGGTCTGACATTAACTGCCACTGATTTTTGTTTCTTATCAAGCCCTAAATCAACCTTATCATTTGAACTTTCTTGCTGCTTCACTCTTGCTGAGCCACGAGCCTCTTCTTTCAACTTATCTATCTTCTGAAAGGCCTGCTTTTCTGATATCACATTGGGGGTCAAGAGTTTTTCTTGATCCTTCATTTTTCGTCGCAGACTGACCACTTCTTCTTCAAGCTCTTTGATACGTCTGACCTGCTCTTTTCCTATGTCAGTCAAACAATCAATTTTCTTTATTTTGTTCCTCAATTCTAAGCTTATGCTCAACAATATTTTCTGAGCTCTCTGGTGTTGAGGATTTTAGTCTTTCAATTTCTTCTAATAGTTCTGACTTTTCTTAATCTTGTTGTTGCATATAGAGTTTGGCATCATGAACCACTTTTTTGTATTTCGTCGTTTTGGCTCTCCAAACATTTATCTCTTCAAGAGATGCTTCCAATTCGGCTTCCATATCAACTCTTCCTTCAACTTCATCTTCCTCTTCTCTAACGTCAGTTTCTTCCTTTTCCTGAGAACTACCGACGACCGCTACAATAGCATTTTGACTATGATCTTTACAATTTTCAAACTCCTCAACCTCTTCATCCTCAGACTCATCTAAATTGTCTATTTCTTTTGAAAGAAGATTCTTCCTCTTAAAGAAATTTCTCTTGAACTGCTTCTTCCCTTTCACATAGGCTAAGGATTTCTTCTTGGGAATTTCAACTTCATCATCATCATCATCGTTATCTTGAAATTTCTTGGGGCATCTTTCTGCAAGATGACCAACCTTTCCACATCGAAAGCATGCTAGTGGAAGTTTACCTTTAAAATTTCCTCTTCCTCTTTGCAGATTTGAAGAAAGGAATGACATCAGCTCATCTGTCTCTTCATCTTCATTAGAATCTTAAATGGTGAGTTTTTTCATGGCCTTGAATGCCACCTCTTTGGATTTCCCATTTTCCACAGTCTCGTTATCATCGTTTCTCATTTTATAAGCAACAAGAGTGTTGTGCAAGTTATCCAATGTCAGATCTTTTGGGTCTTTATCTTCCAAAACAGAAACTTTCGGATTGAACCAAGGTGGATGTTTACTCAATATGTGCTTCACAATTTTTATATCTTTGATAATTTCTCCATGGCCCCGCATGTCTTCTACCACAACATTTACCCTGTCAAAGAATGCATCAACAGACTCATCCGGGTTCATTCTCAGATCTTCATGCTTGTTCCACAACACTTGTAGCTTTGCCTCCTTGACTTTTGTATCCCCTTCATAAATATTCAAAAGATTTTCCCACATGGCATGTGACACTTTTCATGACATCACCATTGTATATATGGGATTGGAAACGGATCCCCCTAAGGCATTGATTGCTTTTGAATCAGCATCCAACTCTTTATGCTTTGCTTCTGATAATGCACCACTAGTAATATCAGCTGTGATTCCATGCATAGCTGCTGAAAACACATCTATTCCCAAAGATCGAAAATAGTGTTGCATTCGATTACTCCATATCTGAAAATTACATCCGTCGAAGATCGGAATCCCTCTATGATTAGTAACCTCCATTTGGGAAAAGAACAACTGTCAACCTTTCGCTCTGATACCAATTGTTAGGTCCACAAGGCTAAATACCCTGAGAGGGGTGAATCAGGGTATGACTAATTTGAAATTTAAGCCCGTTCTGATCTTGTTTTGATGTTAAGAAAAACAATCTTCTCTCCTTTCCTGTTCCAAAATATAAACAGAAGGTAAAGCAAGTACATAACACAACAATTTTACTTGGTTCACTGCTAAGGGATACGTCCAAGGAGCATACGCAGACAGGTTGTTGGTCGTACCAAATTCCACAATACTTCACTAGCTGTGGATACAATGGTTCAGGCTAGATCACTTCTATGCCCTGGCTCACTGCCCTTACAAGATTTAGGGTCAGCTCACTACTTTCCCAAGGGTCACTCCCTATTTCTCTCTCTCTGGCTCGCTGCCGGTGGAGAGGATCACGTTCTTCCTCTTCTTAAGATCACTGCTCTAGAAGGGAATCTAATCACAGTTTATAGACCTGTAGGTCTCTTCATTTCCTGTAAGGAATGCATCTTTCTCTATATGTAGATGCTCTATTGAAGTTCAACTTTCATCCAATGATGAATACCTCTTTGTCTCTGAACACTGGGCAATTCATTTTGGAAACACCTTCGCAAAGCACCCTACTTCTCGAAGCTCCCAATTTTGCAAATCTCAAACAAGACTTCACAAAGCTCCTGCCTTTTCGCGAAGCTCTCTCGCGAAGCACTCTCGCGAAGCACTCCCGCGAAGCTCAACTCGTTACAAATCAAGTTCTCTCGCGAAGCTCACTGAGCCAAAGCGGAGCACACAACTTTTGCGGAGCTACAATAGCTGCCACGAAGCTCCTCTTTCGCGAAGCACACTGGCTCTGCGAACTACCTTCGCAAAACGAGAGCAAATGATCTTCTCTGAAAAATCTATCTTCTTCTCCCGAGGGGGTCGGCCTCTATTTATAGGCAATTCCACCGACCCTTGGCCCTTCCGCACGAAGTCAACGCCACGCCATCTCAAATCGCGAAGCTCCAAAGATTCCGCCAGAATTCTGTCCAAATCCCGAAGCACCACGGCACTTTTCCGTTTGTGAAGCTTGATGTAGTCGCCAAGAATCACTGTCAGCAAACCTTCGCGACTTCTCCGCGAAGCTCCCTCACGAAGCCCAACACCACTGCGATGCGCTTAAGCCTATGCCGTTCGCGAAGCTTGACGTAATCACAAAGACTCACCGCCTCCATTCTTCTGGTCTTCGTGATTTCCAAACCATGCATCCTATCTTCGCGAAATTAATGCCTTTTCCATATTAAATTATGATCTTCATGGAAATCCTATTTTCTTGATGCTCACCAAACTCAAAATTTTGGACCCCAAAAATTTGGCAAACGCTGGGAAATGGCGCCACCTTGTACTGCTTATTTTGTACCGCCTCCAGATCGTCCTTTCCTTTGTCATCGTTCTTTGTCAACAAGGATTGTCAACAACTTCTTGGGAACTCGACAAATATCCATGGAAACATGCTTTGTCAACAAACACAACCAACCCAAAAATACTTCAATGTTACCATGATGTATTTTTACCCAACAACATGTGAGTCTTATTTCTTCAAGTGATTTTAGAGCACTAGAATCTCCGAGTGCAGTTGTCATCTTCTTGAGGAACAATTCTTGCGCTTGAATGTCTTCAAAACACTTTCTAATACAATGACCAGACTAATTTCACCTCACAAACATAATTTCATTGTCTTCATGAGCAATATTATTTTTTCTTTTTGCACTAGCCTTAGCCTATTCATCTTCCATTTTCCTCATTTTTCAAATATTCTGGCCATATAACTAATACATCATTAGGAACTGAGGCATAAATATTGGATCTTTTATATGGATTCTTGTGAGTGAAATCCTTTTTAGGTGTTCTTTTGGATGCACCACCCTTCACCTTCATGAATTTAAAATCCAAGGAAGTCATAATTTCCTTTCTTGGAAACATCATGGGAGAATTTTCTTTTGAAACATTCTTTTGATTACTTCCCATGGAAGATTCCTTATTATTATTTAGTTCATGTTATCTTCTTTTCTTGTCAGCATTGTGTACTAGTTGAGATAAACATGCAGTGTTCAAATGACCACTCTTATTGCATACATCATAGATGTTATCTAACATTCCATATCTGTATTAAGTATACATATGTTTCTAGATATGAGGATGTTTTTTCTTATTCTATAGATTTCTACCCCTTGATATAGTCTTTCATTTTGCCTTTTCATTTAATAGATCGTACCAATAATCCAATGCCTAATGCACAAATATATTTCAGCACAAACAATGACAAAAAATCCAAGTATTATTGATGCCTTATATGTAGGATTTTTGAGCCTTCTTCTCAATTTTTTGTGCTCTATAAGGGGAATCATATTACAACTTCTCAATACTATCCACCCTATCCATGGTGGTAGGTGTCTCATCACCTTTAATCATCTATACTTATTTATAATTTTTCATCCAACATGCACTTTTTGTAAAAACAAATATAGAAACATTGCTACAATGTGGTATGGATCATACCTTTACATTATAATATACTTGTAATATATTAATGAGTGATTCCATGATTTTCTTATCACATGTTGGAGGTCTTTTGACAGTATAATCCTCTAGGGATAATTGAGTACCATCATCAAATGTTTTCTTCTTTTGTGAAGTCTCAATATCTGTCTTCTTAAGACTGGTCAACTGAGCATCCAATTCTAGAAATTTCATATTGAGGATGACTTTATGATCATCAATCATAGTACTCTTCTCTTTAAAATATTTCTTTAATATTTCAACTTCTTATTGATAAAACTCCACTTTGTTTTGTAACAATGAGTCATGTTCTTTGATCTTCATGTAGTTTTCTTCTAAATATAACTCCTTGACTTCATTGTTCATTTTCAACTCATCTTCAAGTGTATGGATATTAACTTCTATTGTCTTGTTGACTCCATCATTTTCTCCAAAATCTTTGATCCAATTTGAATATCTTAATTCAAATCCCTTCTTTGTTTCTTCAAAGTCTCCAACCTGTCTGGAGGTCTCTAAACATTCAATAATTTTTCCATGTAAGGCTTTCTCCAAAATACTAGTTTCTTCTTCTAGCTATGTGATATATTTTCACAAGCATTGAAATACTCCACAAAAAACTGCGACACTTTCTTTAAGGTCACTATGCAGAATCATTCATAATTTATTAACTAATAACTCTTGAGAATTTGTAGATTGGTTATCACCACTTGTGCTAGTATTTTCATCATGAGTATAATTTCCTAATGTACTATAACTTACCTCATGATAACTTGATGTAGTAAGGTTGTCCTTTTCTTAGTGGAAACATCAGCCACCTTTTTATTACTTTCCAAGCCTAATGTGTATTCATTGCATGAAGATATGGAGAGACAAATACTTCCCCTTCTTTAGATAATAGTGACTTCTTCTTCAACTTTATCTTCTCCTTTTTGTTCTTGTTCATCATGGTCTTGGTGGATATGGTCCTCTACTCAGAGAGAACTGAATCTTCACTGAAACTGTACTCCACTGATTAATCAGGAAAGAAACACAAGTATTCAAAATAGAATAAATTCACTATAGAGAATACAATAGAGGTTAATGTGGCAATAATACCGATTGAGAGAACAATTGTGGGATATACCTAACACTGAGAGGGGGGGGGGGTGAATCAGTGTTGGGGAATTTTTAAGTCAATTACATCTTTTTATAGTTATACCTCTTGACCTATTGGGATCTTGATTATCTTATTCTCTTTTCCATATTGCATGCAATAATAGAATGCAGTAAAAATATGCAAATGATATTTTTACAAGGTTCACTAATCAATGTGAGTAGCTATTCCTTTCCATGTATGGTGGAAACCAGTACATGGATTCTGCACTATAATGTTGTATGTTGTTATAGTGGTTGACTTGGAAATCAATATTCTATTCAGTTTCGTTCCTAACACTTGGAGGAGGGAAGGAGATAATCACTTACCAGTCTAAGTCCTTATACTCGTAGGGGGAAGGGAAATAATGTTATTCCAACTTGAA
The DNA here is from genome assembly GCA_963277665.1 of Viscum album. Lineage (NCBI taxonomy): Eukaryota > Viridiplantae > Streptophyta > Magnoliopsida > Santalales > Viscaceae > Viscum > Viscum album. The sequence goes on from OY728140.1 coordinate 317,959,257, forward strand.
TCATGTAGGATAATCCCTTACACTTTTTGGTTCTTTATACATCTATCTAGGAAAGTATTATTCCTTCTTCAAAAGTTTTTTTATTCCCTTGATCTATTTCCAAGCTCTTCACTTGATCACATAAAAAGTAGTAGGCAAGCAATTCTCTTCTTTCATTCTCTTCTTTTCTAGTGAAAAACCAACTGCACTTGTTCTTCTTTCTTCTTCTTACTGAAACAACCGACTACACTAATCTTCTTCTTATTTAGATAGAATCACATACACCAATGTGATTATTAAAACACTAAGTATCATCTCACTTGGAATCAATAGATTTAATTCTTATCTCTTGTTCATGAATGCATGTTATCAAGCATATGGCATTTACCTCTTCCCTTTATTTCTTCTTATTCTTTACACATGTGCACACACTTCTTTTGATTCTTTTATTTAATTCGAAGTGTGTATGCATGTGTATTAATCCAATCATGCACTATCCTCTTCACTTCTTCTTGTGTGACAACCCTAATGGGTATGATTATTTGAGTGCACACACACGACATCCTCTTCTATCTTTCTCTTTTTCTCCACTCTCTTTGTTCTTCACTTGGTTTGGGTTTCATTTAGGTTTTATATGTATGTTTATTAATGTTGAATAAGTGAAACCCACAGGTCACCTTTCCCATGAACACTTAGAAGAATGAGGTTCTCTATGCACACATGTCCCCATCCTTCTCACATATGAGTGCATATAGTGGATGCATATACTTTTCATTCATGGGTATCATTATTCACAAATCCACACACAACCTAGGTCTCCTAAGAGGTTTCTTATTTACTTTGTCAACCCGAATGGGTTCATTATTCTTCTTCATGAAAGGGATGCACAGTTCATCCTCTTCATAAATATCATTGAGAGATTGAGGCTAAATCATTGGCTCACTTTGGAGAAACCTTCATAAAGAACAATGAGGGTTTTTAGAAACTGATTGTGTGTTCACAGGTACTAGTTTTTTACAAAGTAGTTTGAGAGTGAGAAGAACTTATCAAACAGTCGGGGGATGTATTCTTCACAGAACAGAAGTCTCACACAACTCATTGCTTGCTCTTCTTGAGGCGATGCGTAGAGAGATGCTCTATTTTCCGAAAACATGAGCTCTTGGGAATGCAGGAGAATCACCCACTTCAGGGATTGACCCTCTCCTTTTATAGGTGATAAGAACACCTCTTCCAAATTCAAAATCTTTATGATATTCCATGGGGATTGCTGTAACACCCCAGGTAAATAAAGAATATGAAATTTTTATATTTATCCATATTTGTGAATAAAATATTAATATTACTTTAGAGAGTTGTTATGTTCGATAGCGTACCCGATACGCAACAAAGAGTTTCATTGAAATCTTACGTTGCACACTAGTAATAAAATAATATTATTTTAAATGGTAGTTAACACATTGTCTTTGTACTGGCGGGAAAGGATAGAAATAACTAAAATATTATTATATATGTTTTTTAAATGTTTTTACTTTTATCTAATAAAAGATAAAGGCTTAAAATACGGAAAGAATTCAATTTTAGGCATATATGCCCTAATTTCACTAAAGGTTCACTTATCGCCTTTTGACGGCGAACCGTCATTAAATATAGTTTTGTTCAATCTTGTAAATTCTATTGGACCAAATAAAACTTTTCTTTAGAATTGGGACATCAAAATTTACTTTGTTTAAATTTTTGGTATCTTTCCGATAAAGTTCATTTTTTAATGATTAGTGTAAAATGTTGTATTTTATTTCAAAAACTTTTTTTAATATAATTTATTTATATGATTATATTATCTTTTGAATTGTTTTTAAAGAGAAATTAGACAATATTTTTACCATTAAATCCAATACAGGTCGTTGGAATTAATTTCACTTTGAAATCGGACTTTAACTAGTGTCATTCTTTTGATACTTATTGTTTCATAAAAACACGCTATTTTCTCTGACAGCGGGAATTAATTATTAAATTAATTAATTAAACTTATTTGTTTTTTATTTTATGAAATGGAATTCATTTTTGAATTCATAATATCAAATATAGCTTAGGGTGAAGTTTTTTTATTTTTCTGAAAAACTTCAATTTTTGATGAATAGTGAAACCACTAAGTGGTAATTAAAAAACTGATTTTTCGTTTCAATGAAATTTAACCACCTCTGTGTTTTTAATTTCAAAAATCAAACATACATTTTTTGTCATTAAGAAGTAAAATGTGGTTCAATGAGATTAAAATAATTTTTTAGTGAATAGTAACTTATTAAGTTTTTAATCGCGATTAGAGGTAATTAGTGTAGTTTAAGGTAAGAATAATGTTTTAATAAAATTAAATGACCTAGACACATGTCCTAACCTCATTGTATGTGTCATGGCCGACCAAGAAAATCCATGGGTCAACTTGGGGACCCTATGGGGCCACATTGGTTGGAAAAGGACATAAATATCTTTTTATTTAATGTTAAAGTAAAAATGACATAAACATGAGATGTTTTATTAAAAAAAATTTACATGGGGTTATAAAAGTCATATTTTTGACTATAAATAGTTATTGGAAAGATACAAAGATTTAATACATCATAGTATTTTTTCTATAATTTTTAGACATTAAATAAATTAAATTATTTATGACATCATGGTGATGCAGCGATGACCTCATTATTTAATGATTTAAATAAAATGGAAAGATAATGTAATATCTAAGACCTACACATGTCCAAAACCTATTGGATGAGTGGATTTAAAACCCTTATCACCTTATCCTCAAAATAAATCAATGTGGGACCTTTAAAATCTGAATCTCTTTTGAAAATAAAGTATCATTTTGTAACTTTACAAGCGTGCCCCTCCTCTCCTCTTATAAAACGCCCCCACCTCTACCTACTTACCCACACTCCCAAAGCCTTTGTCTCGGCCAACCCCTGCCCATTTTGTCTCTCCACATCCCTATATAACTCCTTGAAGCCTCACTTTGGGCAGAATCCTTTCCCAGGAAGCCTTTGAGCTCAAATCAAAGGAAGTTACCCGATTTTAAGGTAATGTCTTCACTTGAGTCCTTTTGTTTTATTTTACTTCTCCAACCCCCTAAAATCTTTTTATTATTTTCTTTTGTAACAAATCAAGTATCTTCAATATACTAGTATGTTTTTATAAGAATTATTCGAGCTACACTTACACACACAAACATCTAATGGTTAAAGAACATACTGTTTCCGTGGATGGCGAATTTCTGCCTCCCGAAACGGTGATTGTTCAACATTATTATAACACCTTAAAAGGTGGCCATTAAGATGACACTATATTTATATATGATATCTAATATGTTTATGTTTTACTTAAGCTTCTGTATTTTTCATTTATGGCATACCTTTCTGGTTTCCATTATGGGAAAACGCGATATCTTCATTTAAGGAAATGCGGACTACCGCCCCCTCAAAGTGATTTGATTCGTTAATACCATATGTGGTGTGTATAAAGGATATATTTAATGATATTATATATGATACCATACTGTAATTAAAATACTATTATGTATCATTATGTTTTAATTCCATTAAATATGAAATAGTAATGGAAGTAGCGTTCATGCGTACGTACGACTTACCGTCTCCATGAACGGAGCATTTCATCTCTTAACTCTAAATGTTATCTAATATTATAAATGCATGAATATAATGGATATATATTATATATATGATATCTACATCATGAATAAAATTCTAGATATAATGAACATTTGGCCACATGAACAACATGTAATTGTAAGAAGTCCACTTTCGACTTAAGAACCAAATATCGGAAAAACAAATATTAATAACTTAAATGATTACATAATGTTTATGACAAGGTAATAAGTGATATAAAAGGAATAATGAACTTGAAAAAGGTTATTAAGGAAGTAGAAATTAACTCAAGTTTGTTATTCAGGAGATTAAAGAACGATCGAGTCAAGTCGGACTCGAGGTAAGGGATCATACACCTGTCTTTCTTTTTAAGTACACTCTTTTATGTCATTCCTTTTAAGCTCATATTTCTTATGATTGGGAAGTTATTTTATATTACTCATACTGTAATTATTATGTTCATATGATAATAGACCCTATTTCCTCCCAACAATCCATTTTGGAAGTTTTGAGTGGCGCCGTTAGGCTGCCGAATTTTCGTAAGAGATCTAACCTCTCTCTTTCTTTTTAAGTCCTCTCCTTTATGTCACTTATTTTAAGCTCCTTTTTTTTATGTTGGGGGATGTTATTTTATATTCTACTTTCTGTAAAATTTATATTAATATGATGAGAGACCCTATTTGATCTCATCAATCCATTTTTGGATGTTTTAAGTGGCGTCGTTAGGCTGATATGTTTTCATAAGGGATTTTTCATCTCACTTTTATTCCCATGAGATTTATGCTAAATTTTCCACAATTTCCTTTGCGTGGTGTCTGTACTGCCCATTATTTTACTCATTGTGTAATATACTTTCTTTTATGAGTATTTACATCAATGTTGTATTGTCCTTCTTTCACGAGGTGTATGTTTCGAAAGATACCCATGTCGGTAAGGGAACCTTTCACCCTCCTCTTTTTAAAAGACATATTTTTTGGGTCTTTTAATTTACATATTTTTATGTTGGGATATTTCCTCATATATCCTTATTGATGTTAATTTTATGTCCAAGTGATTAGATACCCTTTTTTATCTCTCATCAGCTCATTTTGATGTGACGTCGTTAGGCTGTCAAGGGAACATCTTAACCCAATTTCGATTTCTTTGGGTTCAACATGTAGTTATTTAAGATGTCATCCTTTGAATATATGGGAATGACCTTTGATTATTTTACAATTAATATCCACTTATATATGGGGTATTCATTTGTCACACATAATTATGTAATTGATTTATCCTTAAACCAAGGATACCGTCTTTGTAAGGGACTTCATCTCAATCTCTTTTCTTTGAGGCATATTTTGTTTTATACACAACCTTCTTTTATACGATGTATAAACCCCTTTTAATTTTATGTTTATCGAAAAGGAATCTTTTTTATACGAAGCGTTTTACTAAATGACAAAAAGCGAATGTTTTTTTCGTACGTATGCGGCGACAACGACTTCTCCGCCGCTGTGACCATTATTTGAGTTTCAGCTTCCTCTACAAGCCATACCTTCTTTTTAAAAGAAAAATAAATACCATGTTTTACTTTTATTTTATTTTGGTATTGAAAATGGTTTTCATAATGTTTTTATTATATCAATGTGTTGTATTGATATCTTGTGATTGAAATGTGCAAATGTTATGTTTCCTTTATGCATGTTTTATGTGAAATGATTATGTTATGGTTCTTGGGCATTATTATGAAGACGGGTGGTTCCGTGATAAACTAAGGGTGGGTGACCCTGATATAGCCCTCCAATGCATTGGGAAACGCGAAGGAGTGAAACATTAAGGTTTCTACGAAGAGATTTTGGGAATATATTTTGATGGGTTTTCCAAATGAAACCAAGAGGGTTACTTCCTACGTAAGAATGTTATGAATGCCTCAAGTTACCTTTATGTCTTATTATTTATATGATTTATTCATGATTTGATATGCCTATGTTTTATGGGTAAAGTATGATTTCATTCTAATGTATATATGAACTCATGTCTCCTTTCCATATTTTTATAACTCTTACTGAGATTTTTATGCTCATCCCAAGTTTTTGAAATGTTTTTCACATGTCAAGGGAAAGGTACATGATGTGATGATAGTGTCAAGGATGTGTAAAAAAAATCTGTTTTTTATTTGAAATATGTTTTCGTTGATGGGAAGAATGAATATTTTCTTTTATGTAACGACTTTGTTTAAATGTGGAATGTAATGCAAGTTTCATGATCTAATTCTCTAAAACTCTAAACCTGAAAAGTTCCTCAATGTGTAATCTTGTAATAACTCAAGATTAAGTAAGGTTTAAGGCTGGGGCCTTATAGTTGGTATCAGAGGTCGGTTTAGATAACTTTAGAGGTTAGGGTGGTCTTTAAGCATAAGTGACATGACCATAATGGTTAGGATTTCAGAAAGAGTCATAGTTTTTAGATAAAGTGAATGAGTAAGTATATCTTCCTCATTAGTACATGATGTTTTTTTGTTTTACTCACACTGACCCTTTCTGTTTTTAGTGAATGGATGGATCTAGCAGGCACTAAAGAGACAACAGGTTTGAAGGAAACTATGGTATTTCTCTGATTAAGATACTAGATAAAATGGGGGATTCAATGAGGAAACTCGTGGTTGTTCTAAACTAACTATCATGGAGTAATGATCAACCCCTTGAACCTTGGTATGATCTGTAATTCATCATGTACGAGATGACCAATCGATGTGGAAGTTCAGGTAATAATTATAAAGGTAACCGTGAGAGTTATATGATCCTTACTTTTGAGGTAATTATGGGTTATTATATGTTATGATGTAAAATGAAAGGCATGAGATAAACTTGAGGTTAAAATATGTTATGGTTATTTTTTATTATTTTTTCTCTTTTTGGGGAATGATTTGAGAATTATATAGTTTTGAAAAAGGACAACACGCAGACCGTGTGACAACCCGTCGCATCGGAAAAAGCTGTGGGAATCGAACCTGCAACCAAAGTGAAACTGGTATTTATCACCTACCACTGGACTACGTGAAGTCCCTGGTTAGTTTAACTAATTATTTTTAGTTATATGATCTTATGAATCTAGAATGATCTGATTTTGGTTTATCTATGGAAATTATTAACCTATCATAGAGGATATGTGATTAGGTTAATTACTTTTCAATAAGAGAATTTAGGAGCAACTGATGTTGTTTGGAGATAAATGTTACGATTTAACATGGAAGACTATGTCACTAAATCCTTCAAATATTTTGGTTTCAACATTAGTTTGGTTTACTTTGAAGAATTTTATGGACAAATTGTTTATTGAATGGTCCTCGTTGAACTTTGGGTTTTGTTGGACAAATTTTGGAGATTAAGCATAGATTTTCTTTTTATAAAGGGTTATCCTTTTCTGGATTATCTGATCTTGTACTAACGTTTTTGGTTTTGGTTTTGTTTAAATTCTAAAGAAATGAGAAATATATAGTTCTCTTTTGTGGATTTGGTGATTCTCTAGAAGTAGTTTATAGTACTCTTAATGTGAACAAGTCTTCCTAAATACTCATCTTTTGGAGAAAATATGAGTTTGTGTAAGGAATCTAATAAAAGTTGAAATTCAACATGATAATTGATTATGTTTACTTATGAATAAATTCCTCAATAAAAAGTAACTTAAAACAAAAATTTTGTCAATTAACTTTTCCTACTGGGGAATCGAATACCGTTTAACCCATCACAAGTTTGTGATTTTCTTGTGGTTAACTTTCTCCTAAGCATGTTTTCTATCACTCTCCATCAGAACATGACCCTTTGTATTTTCCTCCATGTCCATATTTTCGGACTTGGAATCCTAGTATGGGTTAACCCGGGTGACCTTTGTACTTATCTTTCTTTATTTTAAATTGATTGTTTTACCGACTCTTGTTCCGATGTGGGACTTTCAAGGATGTTTCCTAGCACAATTTTAAAATTGCGAGGACGCAATTCCCGAAAGGGGGGAAGGATGTAACACCCCAGGTAAATAAAGAATATGACATTTTTATATTTATCAATATTTGTGAATAAAATGTTAATATTACTTTAAAGGGTTTCTATGTTCGATAGCGTACCCGATAGGCAACAAAGAGTTTCATTGAAATCTTACGTTGCAAACTAGTAATAAAATAATATTATTTTAAATGTTAGTTAACATATAGTCGTTGTATTGGCGGGAAAGGATAGAAATAACTAAAATATGATTATATATGTTTTTTAAATGTTTTTACTTTTATCTAATAAATGATAAAGGCTTAAAATACGGAAAGAAGTCAATTTTAGGCATATATGCCCAAATTTTAACTAAAGATTCACTTATCGCCTTTTGATGGTGAACCATCATTAAATATATTTTTGTTCACTCTTATACATTCTATTGGACCAAATAAAACTTTTCTTTAGAATTGGGACATCAAAATTTACTTTGTGTAAATTTTTGGTATCTTTCCGATAAAGTTCATTTTTTAATGAATAGTGTAAAATGATGTATTTTAATTCAAAACCTTTTTTTAATATAATTTATTTATATGATTAGATTATCTTTTGATTGGTTTTAAAGAGAAATTAGAAAATATTTTTACCATTAAATCCAATAGTGTTCGTTGGAATTAATTTCACTTTGAAATCGTACTTAAACTAGTGTCAATCTTTTGATACTTATTGTTTCATAAAAACACGCTATTTGCTCTGACAGCGGGAATTAATTATTAAATTAATTTATGCAACTTATATGTTTTGAATTTTCTAAAATGGAATTCATTTTTGACTTAGGAATATCAAATATATCTTAGGGTGAAGTTTTGGTATTTTTCTGAAAAACTTCAATTTTTTGATGAATAGTGAAACCACTAAGTGGTACTTAAAAAACCGATTTTTCGTTTAAATGAAATTTTACCACATCTGGGTTTTTAATTTCAAAAATCTGACATACATGGTTGTCATGAAGAATTAAAATGTGGTTCAATGATATTAAAATAATTTTTTGGTGAATAGTAACTTATTAAGTTTTTAATCGCGATTAGAGGTAATTAGTGTAGTTTAAGGTAAGAATAATGTTTTAATAAAATGAAATGACCTAGACACATGTCCTACCCTCATTGGATGTGTCATGTCCGACCAAGATTATCCATGGGTCAACCTGGGGACCCCTTTTAGCCACTTTGGTTGGAAAATGACATAAATATCTTTTTATTTAATGTTAAAGTAAAAATGACACAAACATGAGATGTTTTACTAAAACAGTTTTTACATGTGGTTATACAAGTCATATTTTTTACTATAAATAGTAATTGGAAAGATAAAAAGATTTCCTACATCATAGTATTTTTTTATAATTTTTAGACATTAAATACATTAAATTATTTATGACATCATGATGATGCAGCGATGACCTTATTATTTAACGATTTAAATAAAATGGAAAGATAATGTAATATCTAAGACCTAAACATGTCCAAAACCTATTGGATGAGTGTATTTAGAACCCTTATCACCTTATCCTCGAAATAAATCAAAGTGGGACCTTTAAAATCAGAAACTCGTTTGAAAATAAAGTAACATTTTGTAACTTTACAAGAGTGCCCTTCCTCTCCTCTTATAAAAGGCCCCCAACTCTACCTCCTTACCCACACTCCCAAAGTCTTTGGCTCGGCCAAACCCTGCCCATTTTGTCTCTCCACATCCCTCTCTAACTCCTTGAATCCTCATGTTGGGCAGAATCGTTTCCAAGGAAGCCTTTGAGCTCAAATCAAAGGAAGTTACCCGATTTTAAGGTAATGTCTTCACTTGAGTCCTTTTGTTTTATTTTACTTCTCCAACCCCCTAAACTCTTTTTATTATTTTCTTTTGTAACAAATTAAGTAACTTCAATATACTAGGATGTTGTTATAAGAAGTATTCGAGCTACTCAAACACACACCTACATCTAATGGTTAAAGAACATACTGTTTCTGTGGATGGAGAATTTCTGCCCCCCGAAACGATGATTGTTCAACATTCTTCTAACACCTTCAAAGGTGGCCATTAAGATGAAACTATATTTATATATGATATCTAATAGATTTATGTTTTACTTAAGATTCTGTATTTTTCATTTATGGCATACCTTTATGGTTTCCATTATGGGTAAACGCGATATCTTCATTTAAGGAAGTGCGGACTACCGCCCCATCAAAGTGATTTCATTCGTTAATACCACATGTTGTATGTATAAAGGATATATTTAATGATATTATATATGATACCATACTGTAATTAAAATACTATTATGTATCATTATGTTTTAATTCCATTGAATATGAAATATAAATTGAAGTAGCGTTCATGCGTACGTACGGCTTATCGTCTCCATGAACGGTGCATTTCATTTCTTAACTCTAAATGTTATGTAATATTATAAATGAATGAATATAATGGATATATATGACATATATGATATCTAAATCATGAATAAAATTTTGTATATAATGAACATTTGGCCTCACGAACAACATGTAATTGTTAGAAGTCCACTTTCGACTTAAGAACCAAATATCGGCAAAACAAATATTATTAACTTAAATGATTACATATTGTTTATGACATGGTAAGAAGTGATATAAAATGAATAATGAACTTGAAAAATGTTCTTAAAGAATTATAAATTAACTCAAGTTTATTATTCAGGAGATTAAAGAATGATCGAGTCAAGTCGGACCCAAGGTAAGGGATCCTACACCTCTCTTTCTTTTTAAGTACACTCTTTTATGTCATTCCTTTTAAGCTCATATATCTTATGATTGGGATGTTATTTTATATTAATCCTACTTTACTTATTATGTTCATTTTATAAGAGACCCTATTTCCTCTCATAAATCAATTTTGGAAGTTTTGAGTGGCGCTGTTAGGCTGCCGAATTTTCGTAAGAGATCTAACCTCTCTCTTTCATTTTAAGTCCTCTCCTTTATGTCACTTCTTTTAAGCTCCTCTTTGTTATGTTGGGGGATGTTATTTTATATTCCTCTTTCTGTAAACTTTATGTTAATATGATGAGAGACCCTATTTGATCTCATCAATCCATTTTTGGAAGTTTTAAGTGGCATCGTTAGGCTGCTGAGTTTTCGTAAGGTATTTTTCATATCACTTTTATTCCCATGAGATTTATGCTACATTTGCCACAATTTCCTTTGAGTGGTGTATGTACTGCCCATTATTTTACTCATTGTGTAATATACTTTCTTTTATGAGTATTTACATCAATGTTGTATTTTCCTTCTTTCACGAGGTGTATGTTTCGAAAGATACCCATGTCAGTAAGGGAACCTTTCACCCTCCTCTTTTTCAAAGGCTTATTTTGTTGGGTCTTTTAATTTACATATTTTTATGTTGGGATATGTTTTCATATATCATTATTGATGTAAATTTTATGTCAAAGTGATGAGATAACCTTTTTTATCTCTCATCAACTCATTTTGATGTGACGCCGTTAGGCTGTCAAGGGAACTTCTTAACCCAATTTCGACTTCTTTGGGTTCAACATGTAGTTTTTGAATATGTCATACTTTGAATATATGTGAATGCCCTTTTATTATTTTACACTTAATATCCACTTATATTTTGTGTATTCATTTTTCACACATAATTATGTAATTGATTTATCCCTAAACCAAGGATACCGTCTTTGTAAGGGACTTCGTGTCAATCTCTTTTCATTGAGGCATATTTTGTTTTATACACAACCTTCTTTTATACGGTGTATAAAACCCTTTGACTTTTACGTTTATCCAAAAGGAATATTTTTTATACGAATAGTTTTACTAAATGACAAAAAGGGAATGTTTTTGTCGTACGTATGCGGCAACAACGACTTCTCCGCCGCCGTGACAATTATTTGAGTTTCAGCTTCCTCTACAAGCCATACCTTCTTTTTAAAATAAAAATAAATACCATGTTTTACTTTTCTTTTATTTTGGTATTGAAAATGGTTTTCATAATGTTTTTATTATATCAATGTGTTGTATTGATATCTTGTGATTGAAATGTGGAAATGTTATGTTTCCTTTATGCATGTTTTATGTGATACGATTATGATATGGTTCTTGGGAATTATTATGAAGATGGGTGGTTCCGTGATAAACTAAGGGAAGGTGAGCCCGATATAGCTCTCCAATGCATTGGGTAAAGCCAAGGAGTGAAACGTTAAGGTTTCTCCGAAGAGATTTAGGGAATATACTGTGATGGGTATTCCAAACGTAACTAAGAGGGTTACTCCCTACGTAAGAATGTTATGAATGCCTCAAGTTACCTTTATGTATTATTATTTCTATGATTTATTCATGATTTGATATGCCTATGTTTTATGGGTTTAGTATGATTTCATTCTAATGTATATATGAACTCATGTTTCCTTTCCATATTTTTATAACTCTTACTGAGCTTTTTATGCTCATCCCATGTTTTTGAAATGTTTTTCACATGTCAAGGGAAAGGTACATGATGTGATGATAGTGTCAAGGATGTGTCAAGAAAGAATCTGTGTTTTATTTTAAATATGTTTCTGTTGATGGGAAGAATGAATACTGTCTTTTATGTAACCACTTTGTTTAAATGTGGAATGTAATACAAGTTTCATGATATAATTATCTAAAACTCTAAACCTGAAAAGATCCTCAATGTGTAATCTTGTAATAACTCAAGATTAAGTAAGGTTTAAGGCTGAGGCCTTATAGTTGGTATCAGAGGTTGGTTTAGAGAACTTTAGAGGTTAGCGTATTCTTTAAGCATAAGTGACATGACCATAATGGTTAGGATTTTAGAAAGAGTCATAGTTTTTAGATAAAGTGAATGAGTAAGTATATATTCCTCATTAGTACATGATGGTTTTGTTGTTATACTCACACTGACCCTTTCTATTTTTAGTGAATGGATGGATCTAGCAGGCACCAAAGAGACAACAGGTTTGAAGGAAACTATGGTGGTTCTCTGATTAAGATACTAGATAAAATGGGGAATTCAATGAGGAAACCCGTGGTTGTTCTAAACCAACTATCAAGGAGTCATGATCAACCACTTGAACCTTGGTATGATCTGTAATGCATCATGTACGAGATGACCAATCGATGTGGAAGTTTAGGTAATAATTATAATGGTAACCATTAGAGTTTATATGATCCTTACTTTTGAGGTAATTATGGGTTATTATATGATATGATGGAAAATGAAAGGCATGAGATAAACTTGAGGTTAAAATTTTTTATGGTTATTTTTGATGATTTTATCTCTTTTTGGGGAATGATTTAAGAATTATATAGTTTTGTAAAAAGGACAACACGCAGACCGTGTGACAACCCGTCGCGTCGGACAATGCTGCGGGAATCGAACCCGCAACCAAAGTGAAACTGGTATTTATCGCCTACCACTGGACTACGTGAAGTCCCTAGTTAGTTTAACTAATTATTTTTAGTTAGATGATCTTATGAATCTATAATTATCTGATTTTGGGTTATCTATGGAAATTATTAACCTATCATGGAGGATATGTGATTAGGTTAATTACTTTTCAATACGAAAATTTAGGAGCAACTGATGTTGTTTGGAAATAAATGTTACGATTTAACTTGGAAGACTATGTGACTAAATCCATAAAATATTTGGGTTTCAACATTAGTTTGGTTTACTTTGAAGAATTTTATGGAAAAATTGTTTATCGAATGGTCCTCGTTGAACTTTGGGTTTTGTTGGACAAATTTTGGAGATTAAGCATAGATTTTCTTTTTATAAAGGGTTATCCTTTTCTGGATTATCTGATCTTATAATAACGTTTTTGGTTTTGGTTTTGGTTAAATTCTAAAGACATGGGAAGAATATAGTTCTCTTTTCTGGATTAGGTGATTCTATAGAATTTGATTATAGTACTCTTAATGTGAACAAGTCTTCCTAAATACTCGTCTTTTGGAGAAAATATGAGTTTGTGTAAGGAATCTAATAAAAGTTGAAAGTCAAAATGATAAGTGATTATGTTTCCTTATGAATAAATTCCTCAATAAAATGTAACTTAAAACAAAAATGTTGCCTATTAACTTTTCCTACTGGGGAATCGAATACCGTTTAACCAATCACAAGTTTGTGATTTTCTTGTGGTTAACTTTCTCCTAAAAATGTTTTCTATCACTCTCCATCAGAACATGACCCTTTGTTTTTTCCTCCATGTCGATATTTTCATACTTGGAATCCTAGTATGGGTTAACTCGGGTGACCTTTGTACTTATCTTTCTTTATTTTAAATTGACTGTTTTACCGAATCTTGTTCCGATGTGGGACTTTCAAGGATGATTCCGAGCTCAATTTTAAAATTGCGAGGATGCAATTCCCAAAAGGGGGGAAGGATGTAACACCCCAGGTAAATAAATAATATGACATTTTTATATTTATCAATATTTGTGAATAAAATATTAATATTAATTTAAAGGTTTTCTATGTTCGATAGCGTACCCGATACGCAACAAAGAGTTTCATTGAAATCTTACGTTGCACACTAGTAATAAAATAATATTATTTTAAATGGTAGTTAACACATAGCCGTTGTATTGGCTGGAAAGGATATAAATAACTAAAATATGATTATATATGTTTTTTAAATGTTTTTACTTTTATCTAATAAAAGATAAAGGCTTAAAATATGGAAAAAATTCAATTTTAGGCATATATGCCCTAATTTTCACTAATGGTTCACTTATCGCCTTTTGATGGTGAACCATCATTAAATATAGTTTTGTTCACTCTTATACATTCTATTGGACCAAATAAAACTTTTCTTTAGAATTGGGACATCAAAATTTACTTTGTGTAAATTTTTGGTATCATTCCGATAAAGTTCCTTTTTAATGAATAGTGTAAAATGTTGTATTTAAATTCAAAACCTTTTTTAATCTAATTTATTTATATGATTTGATTATCTTTTGAATTGTTTTTAAAGATAAATTAGAAAATATTTTTACCATTAAATCCAATAGTGGTCGTTGGAATTAATTTCACTTTGAAATCGGACTTAAACAAGTGTCAATCTTTTGATACTTATTGTTTCATAAAAACACGCTATTTTCTATGAGAGCGGCAATTAATTATTAAATTAATTTATGAAACTTATATGTTTTGAATTTTCTAAAATGGACTTCATTTTTTAATTCGGAATATCAAATATAGTTTAGGGTGAAGTGTTGGTATTTTTCTGAAAACTTCAATTTTTGATGAATAGTGAAACCACTAAGTGGTACTTAAAAAACTGATTTTTCGTTTAAATGAAATTTTACCACCTTTGTGTTTTTATTTTCAAAAATCTGACATACATGGTTGTCATTAATAAGTAAAATGTGGTTCAATGAGATTAATTTTTTTTTGGTGAATAGTAACTTATTAAGTTTTTAATCGCGATTAGAGGTAATTATTGTAGTTTAAGTTAAGAATAATGTTTTAATAAAATGAAATGAAGTAGACACATGTCCTACCCTCATTTTATGTGTCATGGCCGACCAATAAAATCCATGGGTCAACTTGGGGACCCCATAGAGACACTTTGGTTGGAAAATGACATAAATATCTTTTTATTTAATGTTAAAGTAAAAATGACACAAACATGAGATGTTTTACTAAAACAATTTTTAAATGGGGTTATACAAGTCATATTTTTTACTATAAATAGTAATTGGAAAGATAAAAAGATTTCCTACATCATAGTATTTTTTTTATAATTTTTAGACATTAAAGAAATTAAATTATTTATGACATCATGATGATGCAGCGATGACCTCATTATTGAACGATTTAAATAAAATGGAAAGATAATGAAATATCTAAGACCTACAGATGTCCCAAACCTATTGGATGAGTGTATTTCGAACTCGTATCACCTTATCCTCGAAATACAGCAATGTGAGACCTTTAAAATCCGAAACTCTTTTGAAAATAAAGTAACATTTTAAAACTTTACAAGAGTGCCCCTCCTCTCCTCTTATAAAAGGCCCCCACCTCTACCTCCTTACCCACACTCCCAAATCCTTTGGCTCGTCCAAACACTGCCCATTTTGTCACTCCACATCCCTATATAACTCCATGAAGCCTCACTTTGGGCAGAATCCTTTCCAAGGAAGCCTTTGATCTCAAATCAAAGGAAGTTATCCGATTTTAAGGTAATGTCTTCACTTGAGTCCTTTTGTTTTATTTTACTTCTCCAACCCCCTAAACTATTTTTATTATTTTCTTTTGTAACAAATCCAGAATCTTCAATATACTAGGATTTTGTTATAAGAAGGATTCTAGCTACACTTACACACACCTACATCTAATGGTTAAAGAACATACTGTTTCCGTGGATGGAGAATTTCTACCTCCCGAAACGATGGTCGTTCAACATTCTTCTAACACCTTCAAAGGTGGACATTAAGATGACACTATATATATATATGATATCTAATATTTTTATGTTTTACTTAAGCTTCTGTATTTTTCATTTATGTCATACCTTTATGGTTTCCATTATGGGTAAACGCGATATCTTCATTTAAGGAAGTGCGGACTACCGCCCCCTCAAAGTGATTTGATTCGTTAATACCATATGTGGTATGTATAAAGGATATATTTAATGATATTATATATGATACCATACTGGAATTAAAATACTATTATGTATCATTATGTTTTAATTCCATTAAATATGAAATAGAAATGGAAGTAGCGTTCATGCGTACGTACGGCTTACCGTCTCCATGAACGGTGCATTTAATTTCTTAACTCTAAATGTTATGTAATATTATAAATTCATTAATATACTTTATATATATGATATATATGATATCTACATCATGAATACAATTCTGGATATAATGAACATTTGGTCACATGAACAACATCTAATTTTAAGAAGTCCACTTTCGACATAAGAACCAAATATCGACAAAACAAATATTATTAACTTAAATGATTACATAATGTTTATGACACGGTAATAAGTGATATAAAAGGAATAATGAACTTGAAAAAGGTTATTAAAGAAGTATAAATTAACTAAAGTTTATTATTCAGGAGATTAAAGAATGATCGAGTCAAGTCAGACCCGAGGTAAGGGATCCTACACCTCTCTTTCTTTTTAAGTAAACTCTTTTATGTCATTCCTTTTATGCTCGACTTTCTTATTATTGGGATGTTATTTTATATTACTCCTACTATACTTATTATGTTCATATGATAAGAGACCCTATTTCCTCTCATCAATCCATTTCGGAAGTTTTGAGTGGCGCCGTTAGGCTGCCGAATTTTCGTAAGAGATCTAACCTCTCTCTTTCTTTTTAAGTAATCTCTTTTATGTCACTTATTTAAGCTCCCCTTTGTTATTTTGGGGCATGTTCTTTTATATTCATCTTTCTATAAACTTTAAGTTAATATTATTAGATGCCCTATTTGATCTCATCAACCCATTTTTGTAAGTTTTATGTGGCGCCGTTAGGCTGCTGAGTTTTCGTAAGGGATTTTTCATCTCACTTTTATTCCCGTGAGATTTATGCTACATGTCACGACCCGTCCTCGGGGCCCGTGCCGTGACTACCCCAAGCCCGCCTTCCATAGGCCAGGGGTTGGCGACTAGCACCAAGGCGTAAAATCCCAGTAAACAGGGAAGGCATTGCCTTTATAAGTAACAACCACACAGAGTCAGCAAGCGGAAAGTAAAGTGCAGAAAAGTAAAGGGGGCCGGAAATACAAGCCCAACTGTAAAGTACAACTGAAAAGTAAAGTACAGCAACTGAAGAAAAGACGGTGGCCTCGTGTCGTCCACTGGCAATCCCACCTGAAGGGTGGGTACAGATAGCCTCCAGGCTCCTCGGGTCCCACGTCCGCTCCGAGCACGTCCCGCCCAGTGGTCCACCTCCAGGTACCGTCCTGCTCCACGCCCCAACCGCGATCAGCGCTGTCCGTCGTCTGCAACCAACACAACAAGGTGCGGGCATAGCCCGTGCAGGGGTGAGTACAAGCTACTCAGTAAGGACCCCGAGACCCCCGAAGGTCTCCCGAAATCCACAAAGGATATAGCACAAAAGAAAGATGCAATCACGAAGTAACATCTGACTCGACTTAGGTATATGCCCATACATATACCTAAGTCCCCAATTCTAGCTCTGCTCACGAGCTCAAGAACAACTCAACCCACAAAGGAAGCAAGACTCAAATCCACAAGGAGAGTAACAGTAAATCCACATAGGATAGTTCAACACAATCCACAAAGGAGAGTAACAGTAAATCCACATAGGATAGTTCAACACAATCCACAAAGGAGAGTAACATAAGATTCAGCTCAACCAGGATTTTCATTATCGAAACCGTAAATGTTGAAGAGCCCCATCTCTGAAGTGTACAGTGGTCCTGTCACGACTCCGAGGTACTGCTCACTAACCTAAGACTGCTGAAGTACTCCTCCTGTCGAGTACCGCGGGTCTGCTGCCAACTACCGGGCGCTCCGTCCGCTGAGGGTCTGCTGCCAAATACCGGGCGCTCACCCAGATAGCCTACTGAGGTACTCCTCCTGTCGAGTACCGCGGGTTTGCCGCCAACTACCAGGCGCTCCGTCCGCCGTGGGTCTGCTGCCAACTACTGGGCGCTCCGTCCACTGGGCTAGTCGACTCACTCCAAGTCGAGTCGGTCAAGCAGTCGTCTGTTCTCAGTCATCTACACGATCTCCGTACTCCGCACGCACGTCTCCACCGTCGCGGGTCTGTCGCTACAACCAAGCGCACACACTCCGTAGAGTATCGCGGGTCTGCCGCTACAACCAAGCGCTCCACCGCCAAGGGTCTGTTGCTGCATCCAAGCGCACCACCACTGTCAAGTACCACGGGTCCGCCGCTACACCCAAGCGCTCCACCGCTCAAGGTAAAAAGAAGATTCAGCTCACACAGGTTCGGTAGCACTGTTCCACGTAGGATCGCTGAGTGCAGTAGTCGACGCAGTCCACGGAGGATCTCTGCACAGTCGTCGCCGCAGTCCACGAAGGATCTCTGCTCTACCGTCGTCGCAGTCCACGGAGGATCTCTGCTCTGCCGTCGTCGCAGTCCACGGAGGATCTCTGCTCTGCCGTCGTCGCAGTCCACGGAGGATCTCTGCTCTGCCGTCGAAGTCATAGCCAGCACTAGGGTTCCCGCACATAGCGAGCTCGTTAGGAGGGTCCGCTCCACGAGCCGAGAGGCTGATACATCAACTGACACGTAGTCCGAAGTTGATGTATCCAAAAGTTCCGTATCGACAATAGGATCTCAACGCAACAGACGGCGCGTCAATCGGACGCCCGGTCTGAGAGTTATTGGCATTTTCGTCCCAGGGGCCCGGTTGGTTTTTAGAGAAAAACCTACCCGACCGTACTCCGCCTGTGTCCGATCCTCGGGCGGAGTATGCCAAAAGTTCCGTCTCACTTAGAGGAAACTACCACAGCTGACGGTACGTCGATCGGACGTCCGTAGCTCAAGTTATGAGCGTTTCCGCTCCGAGGGCCCGGTTGGTTTCGTGTACGAACCAACCCGGCCGAACCCAAAGTCTTCCTAAACCTTGAGTGTAATATACCGAAACGACCGTCTCGATCCAAGGATCGCGTAGCCGCTGACGGTTCGTCAATCGGAGGTCCCTGGCCCAGGATATGGGCGAAAGACCGAAGAAGGCCCGAAACGGGGGTTCTGGGCCCGGGGCGACCCGGCCCGAACCCCCCCCTTGGGTCGGCCGAACCGGGTCGGCCCGACCCGGGTCGGCCCGAACCGGCCCGAACCGGCTCGGCCGGGTCCGGTCCGGCCTGGGCGCGGCCCGGCCGACCGGACCGGCCGGCTCGGCTTCGGCCGAGCGGCCGAGCAGGCTGCCGCCGCGGGTTTGACCCGCGGCATTTGGAGAAACGCGGCCCCCGCGGGGGGGGCCGCCTGTCACGCGGACGCGGCCGGGCCGCCGCGTCCGTTCCCAGTTCCGCGCGGCCGCGGAACCGGCCGCCGCCGCCGCGGCTTCAGCCGCGGCGGGAGATCTCCACGGCGGCGCGCCGGGCGCCGCCGCCTCCGGTCGCCGGCGCCGCCGCGCCGGCGACCCGCGCCGCCGCCTCCTTCCGCGGGCCGCCGGAGTTGCTCCGGTGGCCCGTTTTGCCTCCCGTCTGCGCCATTGTTCCTCCCGGGACGCGTCCTCCACTGCGGAATCAACAAATGGCCCTTGCGTCGTGCTTTTGCCGTCGCCCGCCAAATCCGCACAAAAAGGAAGATCGGCGGAGGGTTGTCGGGTCTTGTTCGTTAGACCCGCTCCCTCCGCGTTAATCATAAACAACGGGAGAAAAGAATAAGATGATCAACACATGATCCAACAATTTTATTTAAAGATATAATTGTTCGCTTGAAACTGGCTTTTTGAATTTTCAAGAACGTTCACGAGAAAATTTAAAAGGGGTAACTTTTCCAAAATAAATCCCTACCTCGAAGTCGTCGTCGGACGAGAGGTCGTCGCGGAATCGCTCGTCGCGGAAGAAGGAGATCGTCGCGTCGTCGCGGTATCCGGCGTCGCGTCGCCAATCTCCGGATCAAGAACAAACGGATTTAATTAATTAAATCCGTTGTTATTGAAATTAAGAAGGGAGAATTTAGAAGTTTCGATTCTCACCTTTAACCGCCGATCGCAGGTTCGCCGCGGAAGAAGAGGCACCGAAGAAGAAGAAGGTCGCGGAAAAGCTGTTGACGTCGCGGATCGTGCGTCGTCGGATTCCGGTTCCGGCGTTCTTCGCGTTCTTCGCGTTCTTCGCGGAGAGGGTGGAGGAACGAAGATTCTCTCAAATCCTTTCCAAGGATTTTTTAGGTTGGTCTTATTTTATAAACATGCCAACACGAAACCGGTTAAGAAACGATCCATCAATTCGAAAGAAACGACCCATTTAATTCACGAAGAAACAGTCCATTTAATTTACGAAATAAACCGCCCAATTAAATGGTCTGTTAAGAATTAAAGAAAACGCGTCGGTTGACTTTTCAGTTACTTTGACGGGTTTTCGCGGGTGCGTTACTTAGAGAAAGAAACGGCGGGGCTCGTGCGGGTCCCACCGCACAAATATCCTACCAAGGGGTAGGATATTTCTGGATAGCATCCTATCCAGTTCAACTCAGTTCAAGCCGCCTTTAAGTGACTTTAAGTGGCTTCCAAGCAGTTTAAGTGAAATAAAATAAAGTTGTCGCACAACTTTATTTTATTCTGACTTAAAGCCGCAAAATTTAAAAACCACGTCTTGAGCAAACGCAACTCCAGAAGAGGCGTTTCTAAGCAAATACCGGCGCTGCGATTTAATCGGTGCCCTCAGAATTCGATTCCGGGCACCGGTTCAAAAGATAGAAAAACCCGCTCGTCCGTTCACTGAACGTACCCGAGCCAAACTTAGGAAATTGATTCCGGGCACACCGGGCCTCGGAATCAGGTGCCGTCTGAAGCTGCGCCCTTGTAAAATTCCAAAGAAAATTAAGAAAAAAAATTTCCTTGAAATTTGCGGGTCTTTACATTACTCCCACCTCAGGGCTTTACGTCCCCGTAAAGATACATCAAAAACTAGGGGAACAAATGGGGGTACTGAGCACACATCTGAGCCTCCCGCTCCCAAGTGCTCTCCTGGAGGTTCCCGTGCTGCCATCTGACGCGCACAAGAGGAATCGACCGCCCACGTAGGACCCGCTCCTGTCGATCCTCGATCTCCACTGGGACCTCCGCAAAAGTCTCCCCATCGTCCACGTCCAGCTCCCCAAAGTCGATGATGTGCGTCGGGTCGTGCACGTATCTCCTCAGCTGAGACACGTGAAAGACATCGTGCACCCGGTGCAACTGAGGTGGTAGAGCCAGGCGATAAGCCACCTCTCCTATCCTGCTGAGGACCTGGAAAGGCCCATCGAACTTCGGAGATAACCTGCCGCCTCGGCCACATCTCCGAAACCTCATCGGGTTGAGACCGTATAAGAACGTGTTCGTCCCCCTCGAATTCAAGAGGTTTCCCTTTTTAGGTTAGAACTGAAACTCAAAACTCCTGCTGCCACAAGGGTAGGGTTGACCAACTCAAGAGTGATCGGCCACACCCTCTTATGCCTGAGTTTAACATGTGCTGCCCAGGGTTTCCTTTTCGCCGACCAAGGAAAACCCATTCCGACGTTTGCCTAAAACAGTCAACCGGGGTATGATTTGTGAATCATACCCAGATCAACGTCGTAAGGCCTCTACGCTGCCACCAAGAGATTGCAACCGAAACTCTCGCCTCGAGGTCAAATCACACCGTCGGCGTAAGTGTGATTATCGAGTCTCCTCCCAAAGGTATCTCCAGACGTGAGGGTCAAGTCTACGGCTTACCCGGAACCTCTAGGTCTGGGACATGATTCGTGGAAGGGTTGAATGATCGGTTCCTATGTCTATAGATATGGCAGCTCGTAGTAGACATAATTCGTACCCCGAATCATTCTTAGAGTTCCTGGGTCACACTCCTTGACCGCAATGCAGCTACTCTCCTCCCCAGCCCTCCTGCTCCCTGAGCCTGGCGGGGACTACTAAGTCGGGTGGTCGTAACATGTCGAAATGTACACCACCACATGCTGCTCTCTAAGCTCCGCTTCCACGTCTGCTACCCTGCAGATTCATCTGTCCTTAGCACTTCCTCCTCCTGAAACATTTTACACGCCCGAGTCTCTGAGACTGGCGCTAGTTTCCTGCCTTTCACTGCTAACGTTCACAACCACAAAGGTTCTCTCTAGCATCCTAGCATAGGTAGAAATGCATAGAGGAAAAGTAATGGTTCGGATTTCCCTTAGACACACTTCGCTCAGAAGTTCGAGTCTAAGGAACTGATCACAACGTAACCAACGAGTACTACGATTGATTGGTAAGCCACGATGAGTGCTCTGCTTCCGACATGTCGTACTGTCAAAGCTGTATTAGCTCCAGAAAACTCACAACCACCTCCTCAAGCCAGTCCTCAGCCGCCTACGAGTCAGGCTCACCTCGAAACTTGAGGGATATCTGGTGCTAAAACATATGTAAGGCACTAAGCCTGTGATTCTCTGCTACCGGTACCGCCGGTAGTGTCTACTGACCAACAGGTAGTGACATAGCTGGCGCACTACCCGTAGGTACTATCCCAGGTATCGGTTCGCGTACCGAAGCCTCATTACTATAAGAACCAACCTCATGGTCACTCACTGGAAACAACAGAAGCTAAGATCATCATCCGCTCTACTAGTATCCAAGCTAGGTGTAGAACTCTAGCAACCGCCTCCATCCAGTCCACTGCTGCCTGGGAAAACTGTCTCGCCTCGTATCCTCAGAGGCCTCTACTGCTGGAACTCGTGCATCGCGCTCTGCTAGCGTGCACTGTCAGCTAGTGGCATCCTCTGCCTAACGGGTGGTGGTGCTGCTGGTACACCACCCGAAGGTGCCAACACTGAAAAAGGGCCCTGCACCGGAGTCTCGCTGCTCGGTGGGCCATCATCGAGAACTCTCTCGGAACTCCAGCTAACTATCTGCATGGTGACATCCTGAACAGTTGTGTCACGGTCAACGATTTATACCTGGTGAGCTGACCTGGTTTGAGCTGACTTTAAACCTTTTGGGAAACACACACGCAATCAGTGTTTTCGTGCATTAAGTTGGAAATCAGAAGTCAGGGTCCTGGTGTACGGATACGTCGGCCGCCGCACCAACACTGGGCTCCCTGAACTGATAACCACACTCAATACACTAAACACTATTGCTTCACATAGAAAGAAAGGACGATCAGAGTCCGTGGTAGAACCGACCAGCTCTGATACCAATTTGTCACGACCCGTCCTCGGGGCCCGTGCCGTGACTACCCCAAGCCCGCCTTCCATAGGCCAGGGGTTGGCGACTAGCACCAAGGCGTAAAATCCCAGTAAACAGGGAAGGCATTGCCTTTATAAGTAACAACCACACAGAGTCAGCAAGCGGAAAGTAAAGTGCAGAAAAGTAAAGGGGGCCGGAAATACAATCCCAACTGTAAAGTAAAACTGAAAAGTAAAGTACAGCAACTGAAGAAAAGACGGTGGCCTCGTGTCGTCCACTGGAAATCCCACCTGAAGGGTGGGTACAGATAGCCTCCAGGATCCTCGGGTCCCACGTCCGCTCCGAGCACGTCCCGCCTAGTGGTCCACCTCCAGGTACCGTCCTGCTCCACGCCCCAACCGCGATCACCGCTGTCCGTCGTCTGCAACCAACACAACAAGGTGCGGGCATAGCCCGTGCAGGGGTGAGTACAAGCTACTCAGTAAGGACCCCGAGACCCCCGAAGGTCTCCCGAAATCCACAAAGGATATAGCACAAAAGAAAGATGCAATCACGAAGTAACATCTGACTCGACTTAGGTATATGCCCATACATATACCTAAGTCCCCAATTCTAGCTCTGCTCACGAGCTCAAGAACAACTCAACCCACAAAGGAAGCAAGACTCAAATCCACAAGGAGAGTAACAGTAAATCCACATAGGATAGTTCAACACAATCCACAAAGGAGAGTAACAGTAAATCCACATAGGATAGTTCAACACAATCCACAAAGGAGAGTAACATAAGATTCAGCTCAACCAGGATTTTCATTATCGAAACCGTAAATGTTGAAGAGCCCCATCTCTGAAGTGTACAGTGGTCCTGTCACGACTCCGAGGTACTGCTCACTAACCTAAGACTGCTGAAGTACTCCTCCTGTCGAGTACCGCGGGTCTGCTGCCAACTACCGGGCGCTCCGTCCGCTGAGGGTCTGCTGCCAAATACCGGGCGCTCACCCAGATAGCCTACTGAGGTACTCCTCCTGTCGAGTACCGCGGGTTTGCCGCCAACTACCAGGCGCTCTGTCCGCCGTGGGTCTGCTGCCAACTACTGGGCGCTCCGTCCACTGGGCTAGTCGACTCACTCCAAGTCGAGTCGGTCAAGCAGTCGTCAGGTCTCAGTCATCTACACGGTCTCCGTACTCCGCACGCACGTCTCCACCGTCGCGGGTCTGTCGCTACAACCAAGCGCACACACTCCGTAGAGTATCGCGGGTCTGCCGCTACAACCAAGCGCTCCACCGCCAAGGGTCTGTTGCTGCATCCAAGCGCACCACCACTGTCAAGTACCACGGGTCCGCCGCTACACCCAAGCGCTCCACCGCTCAAGGTAAAAAGAAGATTCAGCTCACACAGGTTCGGTAGCACTGTTCCACGTAGGATCGCTGAGTGCAGTAGTCGACGCAGTCCACGGAGGATCTCTGCACAGTCGTCGCCGCAGTCCACGAAGGATCTCTGCTCTGCCGTCGTCGCAGTCCACGGAGGATCTCTGCTCTGCCGTCGTCGCAGTCCACGGAGGATCTCTGCTCTGCCGTCGTCGCAGTCCACGGAGGATCTCTGCTCTGCCGTCGAAGTCACAGCCAGCACTAGGGTTCCCGCACATAGCGAGCTCGTTAGGAGGGTCCGCTCCACGAGCCGAGAGGCTGATACATCAACTGACACGTAGTCCGAAGTTGATGTATCCAAAAGTTCTGTATCGACAATAGGATCTCAACGCAACAGACGGCGCGTCAATCGGACGCCCGGTCTGAGAGTTATTGGCATTTTCGTCCCAGGGGCCCGGTTGGTTTTTAGAGCAAAACCATCCCGACCGTACTCCGCCTGTGTCCGATCCTCGGGCGGAGTATGCCAAAAGTTCCGTCTCACTTAGAGGAAACTACCACAGCTGACGGTACGTCGATCGGACGTCCGTAGCTCAAGTTATGAGCGTTTCCGCTCCGAGGGCCCGGTTGGTTTCGTGTACGAACCAACCCGGCCGAACCCAAAGTCTTCCGAAACCTTGAGTGTAATATACCGAAATGACCGTCTCGATCCAAGGATCGCGTAGCCACTGACGGTTCGTCAATCGGAGGTCCCTGGCCCAAGAGATGGGCGAAAGACCGAAGAAGGCCCGAAACGGGGGTTCTGGGCCCGGGGCGACCCGGCCCGAACCCCCCCCTTGGGTCGGCCGAACCGGGTCGGCCCGACCCGGGTCGGCCCGAACCGGCCCGAACTGGCTCGGCCGGGTCCGGTCCGGCCTGGGCGCGGCCCGGCCGACCGGACCGGCCGGCTCGGCTTCGGCCGAGCGGCTGAGCAGGCTGCCGCCGCGGGTTTGACCCGCGGCATTTGGAGAAACGCGGCCCCCGCGGGGGGGCCGCCTGTCACGCGGACGCGGCCGGGCCGCCGCGTCCGTTCCCGGTTCCGCGCGGCCGCGGAACCGGCCGCCGCCGCCGCGGGAGATCTCCACGGCGGCGCGCCGGGCGCCGCCGCCTCCGGTCGCCGGCGCCGCCGCGCCGGCGACCCGCGCCGCCGCCTCCTTCCGCGGGCCGCCGGAGTTTCTCCGGTGGCCCGTTTTGCCTCCCGTCTGCGCCATTGTTCCTCCCGGGACGCGTCCTCCACTGCGGAATCAACAAATGGCCCTTGCGTCGTGCTTTTGCCGTCGCCCGCCAAATCCGCACAAAAAGGAAGATCGGCGGAGGGTTGCCGGGTCTTGTTCGTTAGACCCGCTCCCTCCGCGTTAATCATAAACAACGGGAGAAAAGAATAAGATGATCAACACATGATCCAACAATTTTATTTAAAGATAAAATTGTTCGCTTGAAACCGGCTTTTTAAATTTTCAAGAACGTTCACGAGAAAATTTAAAAGGGGTAACTTTTCCAAAATAAATCCCTACCTCGAAGTCGTCGTCGGACGAGAGGTCGTCGCGGAATCGCTCGTCGCGGAAGAAGGAGATCGTCGCGTCGTCGCGGTATCCGGCGTCGCGTCGCCAATCTCCGGATCAAGAACAAACGGATTTAATTAATTAAATCCGTTGTTATTGAAATTAAGAAGGGAGAATTTAGAAGTTTCGATTCTCACCTTTAACCGCCGATCGCAGGTTCGCCGCGGAAGAAGAGGCACCGAAGAAGAAGAAGGTCGCGGAAAAGCTGTTGACGTCGCGGATCGTGCGTCGTCGGATTCCGGTTCCGGCGTTCTTCGCGTTCTTCGCGTTCTTCGCGGAGAGGGTGGAGGAACGAAGATTCTCTCAAATCCTTTCCAAGGATTTTTTAGGTTGGTCTTATTTTATAAACATGCCAACACGAAACCGGTTAAGAAACGATCCATCAATTCGAAAGCAACGACCCATTTAATTCACGAAGAAACAGTCCATTTAATTTACGAAATAAACCGCCCAATTAAATGGTCTGTTAAGAATTAAAGAAA
The DNA here is from genome assembly GCA_963277665.1 of Viscum album. Lineage (NCBI taxonomy): Eukaryota > Viridiplantae > Streptophyta > Magnoliopsida > Santalales > Viscaceae > Viscum > Viscum album. Next base: position 317,986,165 of record OY728140.1, read on the forward strand.
ACGCGTCGGTTGACTTTTCAGTTACTTTGACGGGTTTTCGCGGGTGCGTTACTTAGCGAAAGAAACGGCGGGGCTCGTGCGGGTCCCACCGCACAAATATCCTACCAAGGGGTAGGATATTTCTGGATAGCATCCTATCCAGTTAAACTCAGTTCAAGCCGCCTTTAAGTGACTTTAAGTGGCTTCCAAGCAGTTTAAGTGAAATAAAATAAAGTTGTCGCACAACTTTATTTTATTCTAACTTAAAGCCGCAAAATTTAAAAACCACGTCTTGAGCAAACGCAACTCCGGAAGAGGCGTTTCTAAGCAAATACCGGCGCTGCGATTTCATCGGTGCCCTCAGAATTCGATTCCGGGCACCGGTTCAAAAGATAGAAAAACCCGCTCGTCCGTTCACTGAACGTACCCGAGCCAAACTTCGGAAATTGATTCCGGGCACACCGGGCCTCGGAATCAGGTGCCGTCTGAAGCTGCGCCCTTGTAAAATTCCAAAGAAAATTAAGAAAAAAAATTTCCTTGAAATTTGCGGGTCTTTACACTACATTTGCCACAATTTCCTTTGAGTGGTATATGTACTGCCCATTATTTTACTCATTGTGTAATATACTTTCTTTTATGATTATTTACATCAATGTTGTATTGTCCTTCTTTCACGAGGTGTATGTTTCGAAAGATACCCATGTCGGTAAGGGAACCTTTCACCCTCCTATTTTTAAAAGACTTCTTTTGTTGGTTCTTTTAATTTACATATTGTTATGTTGGGATATGTTCTCATATATAGTTATTGATGTAAATTTTATGTCCAAGTGATGAGATACCCTTTTTTATCTCTCATCAACTCATTTTGATGTGACGTCGTTAGGCTGTCAAGGGAACTTCTTAACCCAATTTCGATTTCTTTGGGTTCAACATGTAGTTATTGAATATTTCATCCTTTGAATATATGTGAATGACCTTTGATTATTTTACACTTAATATCCACTTATATTTTGTGTATTCGTTTGTCACACATAATTATGTAATTGATTTATCCATAAACCAAGGATACCGTCTTTGTAAGGGACTTCGTATCAATCTCCTTTCATTGAGGCATATTTTGTTTTATACAAAACCTTCGTTTATACGGTGTATAAACCCCTTTTACTTTTACATTTATCCAAAATGAATATTTCTTATACGAAGCATTTTACTAAATGAAAAAAAAGGGAATGTTTTTGTCATACGTATGCGGCGACAAAGACTTCTCTGCTGCCGTGACCATTTTTTGAGTTTCATCTTCCTCTACAAGCCATACCTTCTTTTTAAAAGAAAAATAAATACCATGTTTTACTTTTCTTTTATTTTGGTATTGAAAATGGTTTTCATAATGTTTTTATTATATCAATGTGTTGTATTGATATCTTGTGATTGAAATGTGGAAATGTTATGTTTCCTTTATGCATGTTTTATGTGATATGATTATGTTATGGTTCTTGGGAATTATTATGAAGACGGGTGGTTCTGTGATAAACTAAGGGCGGGTGAGCCCGATATAGCTCTCCAATGCATTGGGTAACGCGAAGGAGTGAAACGTAAAGGTTTCTCCGAAGAGATTTAGGGAATATACTGTGATGGGTATTCCAAACGTTACCAAGAGGGTTACTCCCTACGTAAGAATGTTATGAATGCCTCAAGTTACCTTTATGTCTTATGATTTCTATGATTTATTCATGATTTGATATGCCTATGTTTTATGGGTAAAGTATGATTTCATTCTAATGTATATATGAACTCATGTTTCCTTTCCATATTTTTATAACTCTTACTGAGCTTTTTATGCTCATCCCTAGTTTTTGAAATGTTTTTCACAGGTCAAGGGAAAGGTACATGATGTGATGATAGTGTCAAGGATGTGTCAAGAAACAATCCGTGTATTATTTTAAATATGTTTCTGTTGATGGGAAGAATTAATATGGACTTTTATGTAACCACTTTGTTTAAATGTGGAATGTAATGCAAGTTTCATGATCTAATTCTCTAAAACTCTAAACCTGAAAAGATCCTCAATGTGTAATCTTGTAATAACTCAAGATTAAGTAAGGTTTAAGGATGGGGCCTTATAATTGCAGTTTAAATGTTAGGGATATCCGACATTTTAAAAATATTCAAACCCACAAATGATATTTTTTATGATCTTTACATTGTTTCATTTTTGAACATGGTATCATCTCTCAATGCATGAAATTTGGGACACATGCATGTATGTTGTTTTAAATCAAGCATGGATCTTTGTGGTCGCGATAACTTTATTTTCTTAACATGAAGCTTCTTCTTCAATATTCTCACATGCATGCGAAGCATTAGTTTCATGCACGGACTCGGTGCACTCGTATGAAGCACATGGTGTCAAAATCATATGGAAAGAGAGCTCGAATGTAAATCTTCAGCATCTCCGATGAAGAGGCAGTGGAGACGTTGAGCAGTAGTGAAGGAGGAGGACGGCGTGGATGGTTTAAAGACATAGGGGAAACCAGATGGCCTTGGTTCATATTAACATGGCATGATATGGTGGATGGTCACAATTCAATCCATGGTTTTAAAACATTTTCCATGTTGATAGAATGGCCGAGTGAGATGCTAGATGAGATGAGCGTCCAAGATCACTATGTTCATTAAAATCATCGTCCCACATCGAAATGGAGATACGGATGAAACAAAGTTTATCAAACAAGTCGTCTCAGCATCATTTCATAATTCTCCTCCGCTATTCATGGTACCACCCTGTACCATGTTCACCGAGGTCATGCTTTGCGCCCACCCTCTACTCCCTAGAAGTGTGCTTTGCGCGCATGCTTTGCGCGCACACTCTACATCCACTGCCACTCTCGATCCTAGACATGACCTAGCTTCCCCATGGGTGAAGTTTAACCGTAGTGGTCCTGCACATGCCTTGGGTTGAATGTTGGCTGTCTAGCTCAAGGGTTTTTCAAATTTCCTGTATGCCAAAAAATATTCTTCTAAGTGAAATGCATGGCCACATTAAAATATATGAATGGACACCTCAATGTCCAAGCCTCTTCTTGAACCTCATTCTTCCTCATTTTCTTTTTGGATTATTGAACTAAAGTTACTTCAATGTTGTAAATGTTGTATCACACATGATGTATGTTATATGATGTTCAAGATCAGTGCAACAATCGTATGAATTGTGAAAACATGGGGAATTTCCCAAGTGTGGCATCCAATGTTGTGATTCCATAAAAATTATCCACGAATCATAACATAAATAAATCTCCATTCACTATTTATGTCCTTAATTTCTACCATTATTGAAAACTGTTGACAACAGACTCAACTTATACACAAAGTGGTCCCAACAGGGGTGAGATCAAATGCTTTGTAAGGGTTAACAAGGGAGATATGTAAGAATAACATGATAATAAGGGTATAAGAACATGATCACATCATTATAATATCATACCCTGTTTATCAAAGATCAAAATCAAGAGTCATAAAATTAATATGTACAGTTCATAATACAGGAATTATAATGAACTAAAAGAGCATAATCGAAGAGAGAATAACATAGGCATAAGACATAGAATTTATGGAATTTATAAAAGATTTGAAAAACTCATTCAAAATATACCAACCAATTCCTTCATAAAATTTTAATCATGGGATAATCAACCATGTGCCTTCTTCAAACATGCACTAACAACCCATTTAACCTCTTGTTTTTTAGCTGGGGCTACTACCCATAGACCCTCATGTTTTAGGTCTTGGGATACAGCCTGTATAACCTCTTGTTTTCATGAATGGGATACCACTTCTGTACTATATTGTTTTTGGTCTTACGCAACAACCCGTATAACCTCTGGTTTTTATTATTGGTCTAAATCCCATGTACCATATTTTTGGGATTGGGATACAACCTACGTACCTTCTTGTTTTTGGGATTGGGCTACAACTCATGTACCCTATTGTTTTTGGGCTTGGGATACAACCCGTGTATCCACATGTTTTAAGTCTTGGGATACCCCCTTTGTACAATCTAATCTTATATAACATTTATCACTACCCAATTTTTTGTAGGTAGACTTAGGTCCCACCAGTCACATGATGAAATCATACATGCATGTACGATATGATCATAAATCATTCATCATATCATGAACCATAAAAAAGATGGGATTAAAAAACGTCATATCATAATTCATGAAATGAAATGGGTATCATAAATATTTAATCATATCATACCCATTGTAAAATAGATTGGTTTCATAATCATTTCATCATAGAATAACCCATAAAGTAAATGGGTATTATATGCATTTTATCATGAAAAAAATAATGGGAGACAAATGAGTTTCCTAAAAAAAGTCATCATAAACATTAAATATAAAAATAAATAATAATAATGGTGTCATTGGATGATATTCCTTTTAAATAATAAAATATATCAACGGATTTCATCTTATATGGAGAAATAATTTGAAAGATTACGTGGAGCATTTCTTATGGAAAATAACATTTCCTTTAAAATCATTTTCTTTAAGAAATAAATCACTTTCAAATTTTTTTTTTGAAAAACACATTTAATACTTATGAAATAATATTTAAAAATAATTTAAATTTCTTTTAGGAAAATATCCTCCCCACTTTGAAAAAAACTCTTTTTGAATCATAAACCATTTTTAAAACCATTTTATTTGAAAATAAGTTTTACATCTTATATAATAAGATTTTAAAACCATTTTAATCTCCATTTTAAAACATAAAACATTTTTAAAATAATATTTACATTAAAATTAAATTAAATTAAAATTTAAAAATATATCTGAAATCAATTTTCGAAAACATGGTTTCTGGAGAAAACAGATTTCTCACCGAAGAGAGATATAAAGTTGGATTTTCTGATAAAAAAACTTTTTTAATTATATTTAGTAACAAAGAGTAGAAAAAGGTATAATTACTTTAATATATCATATATAAATATAGGATAAAAATATTCATGAGGGTTCTTGATATATGGATCAAAATATCTCATCAATGGAATCATAATCCTAAAAAATATTGATAAATGGTGTGATTGTAATAATAAATTGTTACTAATTTGGTAACATTGAATCATAATACACATGAAATATTAACATTAAATGAAACATAAATATCAGGAAAATTATTATACTCATGATATAACATGTCAAAGGGTCGTATATACACCTCATAGAAGAATACAGGAGCATAACATGACCAATGTCTTAAATAAGGCAAATTGGTAAAAATTACCTTACCGTGTTGGTAAATATTAAACCACAATACCCATCAAATAGATATCATAAAATGGATATATAAATACCCATATATTAAAAAATAATAATAGAATACATTTATGGTTATTATATACACCACAAAGAAGAAATTTGTAGTGTAAAAGGTATAAATCTCGCAGAAATAAAAAGTGAGACTACAAATCCTCTTACAACTTGAGTGACATTTGATTTGTGATACCCATCAAGGAGTAACATAAATTTAAAATTTTAAAATCATGAAATAAATTAAATTAATTATATAAAGTTTAATATGGATGTATATACACCACAAAAAATAATAAGTGGTGATTATAGTATATCTCTCATAGAAATAAATGCTAGACGAGAAAACCCTTACCTTAAGTCTCGACATTCATCACACTCTTTGAGACCACCAATTTAAAAAATATAAGATTATTATATATATAAAATATAAAAATATTATTATATATCATTCCATATATTATTTTATTATGACCTTATATTACCTATTTATTAAAAATCTAAGATTAAATTTACAATTTGGGTAATAATCGCTTTGTTTTTCGAATTTGTTTTGACATGTTATTCTTGATCCTCTTACTTAGATCATGATTTAATTATTTAAGGAATTTAAAATTGATATAAATATCATATATATCAGTATATAATTATCTACAATAATCTATAAAAGATAGAAATATTAAATAAAATATACCATTAATGGAGACGGTAGGTTGTACGTATGCATGAGCATTGTTTCAAATTTCTGGTCATATTGAAAGAAAAGAAATATATGTATATATTATTATTATTCTCGTAGAATTATTTTGTCATATATATAATATAAAATTACTGAAAACATCTTTAATACATTCCATTTACTGTGAGAATGAGTCACCTCGCTTTGAGGAGGCAGTAGTCCACAAGTCCACAAACAATGATATTGTATTCCCACGAAATGGAAAGCATGATGTTAGGTATTATATAATATTTATATAAGCATAAAGGATTGATAAAAAATCATATTTATCAATTAAAAATAGTAATTACAACATTTGTTCAACCATGAAAGGTGTAAATGAAAGAACGAACAACATCAGTTCGTGTGGCGGTAGTCTACCACGCACACAAACGATGATTGCGTATCCCATTTGATGGAAATGTGAATAGGTGTAGGTGAAAATCTTAAAATAAGTAAATATATGTATATTTAGGCTATGTAAATAATTATATAAGAATTAAATAATAATAATTTATGGGGTGGAGAATGAAATAAATCAAAATTTCTTGTTGAAGGATGTTACCTCCTCTTTGGGTAATTCCTTTTGGGTTTCACCAAAGGACTGAATTGGATTTATTTATACCAAAATAAAGGATTATATGATGAGAGGAAATAGTTTTAGAGCTTATTTGTTAATGGTTTAGATGAACCAAATTTCATTGTATGTGTGAATATGTTAGGGGGTGAGTTCCCTTTTATAATTGATGAGGGGTGACATTCTTGTAAATATAAAAAGGTGAACACTATTGAGAGGTCTCCCATACATCATGTTTCTCCAATAATATTAAATATTTTATCCAAGTTATGATATTTTATAAATATTTCTATAAAATGGATTTCATACTTGTTTTATTGTTATTTCCCCCTTAAGATAATGTTTAACAACTAAGTAAAACCATTTTTACCTTAATCTCTATAATTAATTTTAATTAATTTCACTTATAATTTTTTCAAAAACAACATTTAACTTACTAAAAATTATAAACTATTGTTATTAAAAATATGGAATTAGTTTTTACAAATTTTAAACACATAAGTTTAAGAAATTAATTTACATTAGTCTCATAGATGGGATGAGACAACTGGTTTTAAAAGTGAAAATGTTCAAAAGAATGAAGTGTTTTCATATCAAATATTCAAATAAAATTTATCACAAATACATAATTTTTATTAATAGATGTAAAATATATCTATATAAACTTTTAAAAAACTAAAATATAATTTACTATAAAACTAAATTAAATGAAATTTCAATTTTCAATTAAAATTCAGTTTTTTTCACTATTCATCAAAAATATGAAACTTCTCAGACAAATTCCAGAATATTACCCAAATAAAATTTTTATAGTACAATTTCAAAAATGAAGTGTATATTTTTAAATAAAATATATAAAGTTTCAAAATATATATTTAAAATAGGATCATCATTAAAAGGTAGTAAAATTATCATTTAGAAAAATACATCATTTTATTCATAAAATTATATTTATTCATGTATTATGACTATAAAATATATTTTATGAGTGTAAAAAATATTATTGAATATATAATATATCAAAATTTTTAATTTTGGTAATTTTTTTTTTCATAAACGGTTTTTATAATTCATTGACATAAAATTGTGAATGTACATAGAAAAATAGTTTTATTAGAAAAGGAATCTATTTACATTCATATTATTATTACTCACATTTATAACTAATTGATAACCAACAGATTAATTTTTTTAAGATATTTAAATCATATATTCATGATTTATGGAATCTTGTTTGTAACTTCTATTCCAATGGATTGGTGGTAAATATAATACTATTTTAATTACAATATTAATAGTATGTTGTAGTTCGGTAAAACTTAGCCATGTGTGTAACACAAGATATCGAAGGAACTCGACATAGTGTGTGAAACAAGAAAAATACAATATTGTGGATACCATATGCTAATTTATGAGTTACATTTTGTTCAGTCTTAACATGGTGTGGCGTGAAACACAATCCAAAAATAGTTCCTTCATATAACATACGATATATTCACTCTAGGTTCAAATGAAGAATATTGAAAAGATTAAATTATTTTGAAAAAAATATATCACAAATTTGTGGGGTTTTACATTTATCCTTGAATATATAATTCCATAATGAAAAATAGATTCATTTTTTTGAGGACCAACAAAGTGTGTTTCAAGTACCAATATCCTATTACTCTCAACAACACCCTTCATGAAAAATAAGACGAATTTGGATGAAAAATTAAGATGTTTTATAGTTGTGAAGGAATTAGAAATAAAATATAATCCACCTATAAAAAATAGTTATTCCAAAAAAAATTCTCACCCAGTAAGAGGTTTGATAAAGTGGTTATACATAAACCAATATGGGGGATATAGGAATTTGCAGTGGATTAGAAATATAGGGTTGAGATCCACCACCTATGTAAATCAATATGATGATTGTTTAAGAGTGACTTATTCCATAATTTTGGAAAAACCCATGATGTGGAAGGACAAAAATATTTTTTCTATGAAGAGAAGTATGAATGTGGTGTCATGTAAAGGAAATCCTTTTTCAAAATGTTAATTTTTCCATCTATAATTTATGATTAAGAACAAGAAGAGATGATATAATTCCTTTCAAAAAATCTAATAAATTGAAAAGGAAAGTATGGAGGTGTGGGGTTCGTTGCTCAGGACAAGCCCTATACCTTGTCTGGAGGATATTCAAAGTACACCTCTCCCATTAAATAGTAATTGTGCTTGATTTTTAGAATATTTATAGGATTCATGGGGAGACACAATTTATTGGGATAGTGTTCTTAAAATATAATGAAATGAGGAAAAATAAGATCTAATACTTTTTCTAGAAATTCAATAAAGAATGGGGTGATTGAAGTGTTTCAGGTTTAGTTTTGTGTCAATCGTGGAGTTACATGAAAAGTTGAAATTTTCTTGTGTAATTTAATGATTAAATTAAATATTTAAATACATTATATGACATAATGATAGATCTAAAGTAATCTACTTCACTATAAAAAACATGTCCAAAAATGAGGACCCAATGGTCATGAGGTTATCCAAATGAATCCAGTAAAAGAATATAAGTTATTAAGACTATATAAAGAATGGATATTGTGAATACATGTTGATAATTTCACATGTTATATCAGTTATGTCATCTATAATGTTACCAAATGATTATGAACCAAAGTAGATACTCAAAAAATGATATCCCCAAATTTGTGTCAAAAAAATTCATTGTTATTAATAATTCTATAAATATATTTTTATAAAAAATTAGTATAGATTTCTAGACCTCTAAAGTTGAGATAGACCACAAATATTTATATGGAAAACATGAGAAAAATAAAACATTGACAGAATGTTTTTGTTGACATGGAAAACATATGGAATTATCTTATTTATATTAACAAGTAACATAACATTTTATGCAAATGGAATCACATTCCCTCCATGATATTTAAATATTAAATTATAATAGTATTTTGTGCTTTCGGATAATAGTATGAGCTGATAAAATGGGATGTAAATCCTATAATGAATTAATTGGTGCTAGTTTGTTATATGGATTTCCTTGTAGGTGTTATATAAGAATCTCATTTCCAAAACCGAGACTTGGTTGAGTATGATTTAATAATTTTCCGACACATCTAGTGCTTAGAGGTAAACTTTCTCATTATCTTTCTTGTGATAGTGATGCAGCTAATTTTGAATAAAATGTTTCAAAATATTGATATGTTAAGGATTTTATATTTGAAAATTGAACCAATTTTTTTACAAATGATATTAAAAAATGATGTAAATAATATATTGACATGGGGGGGGGGTACTTCCTAAATTAATTGATATTTTCCTATGGAATTATGAATTCAAGTAGTGGTAAAACCACATGTACTAATATCTTATTTTCCATTAATAATAAGAGGGAAGATATATACATAATTTTTATTTGTATTTTTTAGAGATCGTTTTGAATGGGCTATTGTCAAATAAATCTAAGGGGTATATTATTGAACCCCTTAGATTTTTGAGTGAATTGTTTTGATAATATGTGATAAATATATTTATTGATAATATAAGATTTTACATTTTCTGTGATAATAAATGGAAGATTGAAATAGATTCAATCAGTACATAATATTGAAGTTGAAGTAATCAAGGTTGATGTTCTTTATGAAAAATATAAATATTTATGGAGGTGTCTTCTTATGTTTTTGTTGGTGGTATTATGTTGATGGAATTTTATAAAAGAATAATTTTATTTTTTCGAAAAGGAATAATATAAGGACATTCCAAATATTTGGCAGTCTTATGCCATATAATCCATGAATAATGAAACCATGCATTGAATATGAGTGATCAACCAAGTCCCAGCCAACACACATAGTAATCAAGGCAAGTATGGCTAAGGTAGAGCAGACACATTCATGAAAAGGAGAGAACACTTTTTGGTTTAGGAATTCACATTGGAGAAGTGGTCTATGTTTTAAGGAAACCATTTGGAGGAGGCCAGGAACATACTAAATTACTCAAATATTCTAAGTAGAGGGAGTTCCTTGATTTATTAGGAATGTAGTTGAGAAGAGAAATTTTTATATGGGATTTACATTTTTTTTTACCAAACCATATTCAAGTAAGCCATAATGCCAGACCATTTAAGATGAGTTTAAGGAGTTTCGTTTCCACTAGAAATTTGAGTTATCTAGAGAGTGGATATAGGGCCATTTCGTAGGACATTATGTAAGATAATACTTATGTTATATAGCTACAACCTATAGTGTGGAGGGTGTAGATTTAATAAAATCAAGTATTTAAAGGATTTCATATCCTATAAGATCTCACACCATAATAATATTCATATTCCATAATCAGTTTGACGATTCAATCATATTTTGGAGACTATGCTAGAGATTGTGGGTGAGTAATAGGGGAGTTACTAATTCAGAAGTGTGCATCAAGTCAACTAAATGTTCTCACATAACAAAGGTTATTGACCAGACCATAGTTTTTGTTCAGGAAATGAAAGGCTATACCATGATTGATCTATCAATGTTGCAGTTTATAAAAAAAATAAGGATACTACACTATGGTGAATGAGACTTCATCGTAGAAGTGGTTTGGTGTGTGTTATGGAATTGAAGGATATGTCATAGTAAAAAAAAGAAACTATAACGAAATGGTTCATCACTGGAAGTACATTCTACCTCATAGTCTTCTTTTATCCTTGTTGTGATGGTTTTGATCATGACATGTGACTTTTTACAATCCAAATCATGCACCATAGAACTAATGCCTATGTCATAAATGTATGTAGAAATTGTATTTTGTATTATTCTATTTAAGAGGATTTCATGGAATAGAGAAATATCTATTCCATAGAATTATTCTTATTTTATGGACATGGAGGTTATTTCACCATGGATGTAATGGCTACACAAAAGTAGAAGAGCGTGATTGAAGGAGTAGTTTTGGGTTCTATAAAAATGTTAGCAAAGGCACTAAAAATGTAGTTAAATTTTGAATACTGATTCCATAAATTTTTATAAAGATTCAAAGGCAATAATTTATGGATTTGATAATGGTTCATGAATCTAATCATGAAGAGTACCATCATGATCATGGTATAATGAAGGTTTTGGATTTTAATTGGAATAATGGAGATCGTGATTCATGTAAATTGAGATTTTATTGGGAAAGTTATCATGGGTGTTCATATCATTCAAATATGGTAATATCCAAAAACAATTACCGGGGGAATTTTTGAGTTATTTTGAACTAATAAAGTAACTATTTCATGCAATGATGGTTTTGAAAATATAAGAAGACCAAAAATATGTATAAGAAAAAAAAACAAATTGAAATAGAATCAGAACCATTTAAAACACCTACAAAAGAAGAATAAGTAGAAATTGAGACAAGTATTATATATAATTAATATTCACTTTTTACAAAGTAAGAAGAAAGAATTTCTATGTGAAGAAAAGGAATAAAAAAGGTATGTGAAATCCATTTAATATTTTTTCAAATAATAATAAGATAAGTTCACTACGCTTTAACGAAGAAAGGGATTCAAGAAACCTTTGTGAAATAATGAATGGACATTCCATGAAATCTTATGGAAATAAGGCGACGAATAAGGTGATATTAATAATAAATTGTTTTAAGGAAATAATGACATCAATGTAACCCATCTTACATCTGGTAAATCTATAACAATAAGGTGATTTTTATTTGGAATTTGAGACATCTTTGTTATCCCTTTGATGTTGTGAGTGTAGAAGTGATGTTGTGAGGGAAGTAATATGTGGGTGATAGTGATTGAAGACAAAATATTGTTAGAAAGGTGTGAACATGTAAGAGTGACCATGAAAATCCTCAACTAGTGATCTTATGGTGTTTTTATCACATCAATACACTGGCAATCACATTCTACATGGACAATCTCATAGTAGTTAAACAAGTTAAAATACTTGAGTTTATGTGCATGCTTATTTATATTCTTCATAACTCAATTTAAAAAATGGTTCAAGAAAAAAAATAATTTATTTTATTAAGGGATGTTCAATTCAAAAGGTAATCAAATCAATGAGTCAACAAGAGAAAAACAAGGTGACCTTTCTTAGTAAGTGGCCAATATCAATAGTGTAGTGATAGTGTAAAGTAAATGTGATAAAATTTGAATAAGTTCACATAACTTGATTCATTTCAACCCTTATTAGGGTGTATATCACTGATATCCCTTAAGGGACTAATATATATGATTCTTACATGAAATATCCAAGAAGCATCATGATGTTTACAAGATCCAGTGAAATCATCCCTCTAAAGACCTAACAATATGAAGGAAAATCAATGAGTAATAAAAAGGATAAATAATAGAGAATAGATGAGGTATCACACTATAAATCCCCATGAAAATTTTTTTTTTGAAACTCATTGATTGAAGAATGATAAAATATGAACAAAAGAATAGACAAGAGAGGATATCCCCCTTTCCCCACAATTATATAGAATCTATGAATCAAAAGGGTTACTAAAAATAACCCCTTGTGAAAATACCCAATGGACTCTTCAAAAAGATGGTGCGCAACATGGTTCAAATCATGAACAAGGGGTTCATGATGTGAGTCCCAATTCTGAAAAAGGAGTTCACTTCATTTATAAAAATTTCAGGATATGAAATTTGGGTTCACACCATGAATACTCCTGAGTAGTAGCCCCTCACATGGATTCCTCATTCACAACCAAAATAACACCCCCTAAAAGTTCATTCACAATATGAATGAATCCAATCATGTCACGAATGACCTCCAACTACACTTTTCAACAAACTAACCACATTAATAATGCCCATCAATACACTTAAGAAACTTACTAAACCACAAACCATGTCTAAAAATACCTTTTAGGAATATAAAAACACTCAAAATCCAAATCCAATTCTCATATCCAAAAATGAACCCCACACAAAATTTAAAATTCAAATTCCTTCAAAATTGTACAACACAAATGGATTGGGTGTTAAAAAATGTTGTCTGATAGGTTATATATATATATTTAATTCTTAGTTAATTTCAATGTAAATTTTAAATCTACACACCATGTATGGTCATAACACATTATGTACTCTCTGTATATTAAAGGTATTACATGTAATGTAATTTACATGATTCCATGTTTCATTTATTGATCATACACAACACGTAATAACGTGACATGTCATGTATGCTAGATACTGTGTGAGTGTAAAGTATATGACATGAACCATGTTGTGTCCTTAAATTAGATACACACCATGTTTCCTCAATTTACACACCATATAAAAAATAATTTTAAATAAAATTTATTTGTTTCATTTATTTAAAATTACAATATATGGGATTCCCAAGGAATATTTGGATAGAAATTTAGATTAATTAATTAATAAAACTAATTATTTTTATCCTGTTTTATCTTAATTAAGAATGATTGAAATGAATACTACTATATTAAATATGTATTTTTCCATGTGTACATGACCATGATCTTGACCAACCTGTGATTGTGTGTGGTTTGTATTAATTTAATTGTTGCTTGAGTTTTGTATATTTTTATTATTAAATAAAAATGATTTCTTATGTGTAATCCCACCCTCCACATTATGCAAGGGCCTTCCTTCCCATGGTTTCTTTTATGTAAACAACCCTTATCATTACCTTTACCTTCATGTGAAGTAAATGAATAATATGGATAGATTTTCTGGGTATATGAAGTCTGTTCATGATAGAATCAGGTTGAATCCTACCTAAGTGATACCTAGATCAAATTTTAAATGTTGCAACTTGATCCAAGACAGGATTATAAATTTTATCCCATAAAATTGTTGGTTTTTTATTTTCTACTAAAAATAGAAACCACTAGATAAATTTTTTAATTGTTCCACATATTTATAATGTATTATGCTTGGTTATTTATTTTATTTTATTGACCCATTGTCACCATAACATAAATAAATGAATTAAAGAACATTAATACTAATATGGAATAAATTACAAATGGATTATATGAACATATTTTATTGACACTTGGTTAATCATTTAAGTAAAATCCACTCAATAGAAACATTTTATGTAAAATAATAAAATTAGAATTTTGCAAATATATAAAATCCTTCTATAAGATATTATGTCAGACTAATAATTATATCATCTAAATTATAATTATCTTATATTTAAAGTGTTAGTTCATAAGTTCATCAAGGATACTTTCAATTATATTTAAGCTTTAAAAATTATAGTAGGTTGACTTAACTAAAATTATACTGATTTTGGGGACATTAACCAGTTCAATACAAATTTGGAGGCACGTTTTGAGGAAATCCAAGTCATCATATCTCGATTGGGGATTCCCATCTATGGATCAAGGAGTTTCATGTTTTAAATTTGTAAGACCATCTACCTAAATACATTCTCATAATTTTCATAGCCTACATCTAGATTATAAGAATAAAAATATGGAACCTTTCCACCAGACTTTTCATGTGATAAGACATTCAAAATCTAATGGTGGGGATATTGATTGTAGATAAAATAATGAGAGAATAATAAGAAAATTATTTTTCCTCACATATATTATTAACCATTTCAATTATTAATAATCTTTTTAAATACTATATGAAACAAACAAAATTTAAAGATCAACAACCATGATAATAATGTGAGAATTCCTTAACATGGGGCATATCCTTATATGCATAGATTTTCCACATTGGGTATATATTTTTATAAAATAATTTATTTTGATCAATGTGTAGAATTTGTTTGAATCCCTAATTTATGATTTTACTACTAAGGATACGAGTGATGGGTAGCTATCTACTTTTGGGAATCACCTGGATAATGATCTAGAGTTTTAGTACATGATGTTATAATACACATTGAAAAAATTCAAAATTCGCATGAGGTTATGGGTGTAAATACTATACTTATCCATATATGTGATTATTTTTAGGAGATGTAAAAAATGATGTACTATGAGATTTACAAGGATATAATTAGGAATAAACATAGAGAGAGTGAACAATTTTGTTAACATGTATTCAAAATAAATGGCTACTTCGAGAGGGTGAACAATTTGACGTCTCCACTAAATATTCTAACTCTAGTTTTCTAACATGATAAGGTCTTGTAATGTGAAAAAAAAACATATGTTCTTATTGAAATAAAGAGGAAGGGAATAAAATCCCCATGAATGGTACTAATTCTTACAATTCTTAAAAATTTTCTTCCAAGAGTAAGAAGTCAAGGGGATAGAAGAATAATGGGATAATAGTTTCTTATCATATGGTTAGAATGGTTATTAGAAGATAAATTACAATAAAATAATGTATTAGATGTTACTTCAACTATATTAATCATTGTAATTATTCGATATTACTTAGTGAGTATTCAATGCAATGAGTTTTACATGTTTGTAATTAAACAATAGAACTAAGTATTTATAGAAAAATTACAATAAGTAAGATTCATTCTCTAAAAGTTAAGAAGGGTAAAAACAAGATTAAAATAGAGTAGTTCATGACTTCATGATTTCCCAATGTATTCAAGTTGAGCTATATATTAGTGATATTACCAAAACATTTATCTCAATATCCATTTAGACATAATAAGACATTATTTCATTATAGAATAGATGTTATTATGGTATTTTCATACTCAATTAATAATTATGTAATTATTGAAACATATATATTTTAAATCATGAATCATTTATGCTATATATATAAGGCACAAAATACATCATTTTGGAAAGATAATTCTTTTTCAAATAAAACATATAGTAATTGACATGTTTAAATCTATAAGGGTTTTCTAATATCTTTTGAGGCAAGACACTAGGTATTCTAACTTATTTACTATCAATTTTATTATAAATTAACCTTTATAAAGAATGGTTCACCCCATGGCTAGTAGATATATCTATAAAAAAGTCATGAAATATTCTCAAGACATAGCTAAGAGGTATGTTCATATACTTTATTAAATTCCTTTATGATTTTATTGTAATGCTTAGTGAATAAGCGAATTCACTTTTTAACTGATACAAGATCCCTTGGGATGTCTAATTAATTATTATCATAACCAAGTATTCATCGATCAATAATATGTGGAGTGATGGAAATCCCAAATACACATTACCTTGTATATCAAATTTTGATGGTAGTAAAAGGGGGTAAATGAAATTACTTTTATTTGTTGAAAACATTCCATAATTTATTCAAATATATGTTTAAAAAAAAACAAAATGATAACTAATATTATGTCGTCTTTATTTACTATTGGAATCATATTAAATAAATTGTGATGAGAATACATTAAGTAAAATGTTGAATTTTTTTAGGTCTGTTTGTAAAAAACCAACTTTTTCTACAAACATGCACAAAAGAAACATTAATTTGATCTCTATTAATTATCCCATAGCCACAAAATTCATTACCCTATTAGTCTAGATCAACTATATTTCAATAAGAGGGTATAGAATTTCTTTTGAGATAGTGGGATTAGGTAAGAATACATTGAATTCTGGGTTCCATATGAACACGAGTTGGCATAGGAATATATAACTCCATAAGATTAATGGGATGAGTTTTTCTAGGAGACAGAGACTATATCAGAGTTCAAAATCAAATGGTTGTTTTATATTCACCAACAATAAGGAAAAATTATTCAATATGAATAATGGATCCTAGAAATAGTACTATACTAAGATTAACCAATATCTACGAATTTAGTAATGGAATCTATGTACTAAAATTTTGGGGAACTATATATTGTATGTTTATAAACTTGAAACTAATGGTGAGTATTAAATATAGAGTATATTTTGATGGTATATGTTGGCCCATAAAAGGCATTATTGATTTGTAAAGGGTTTGTAAGACTTAGACTATGAAAAATAACTATAATTCAATCCTCATGCTAAAATCTATTTTAATTCAACTTTTCATAATAACATTCAATAATATTTTTTTGTGGGTGGATGTAATGGCTGGTCACCTTAATTAAGACCCTACGAATCATATCTATATGATAATTTAATAATTTTTTTTGAAACCAATGACTTCCAAAAATAAATAAGAATTACATGTGTTTTTTATAGGTAAAAGTAACCATAGTGATCATAGAATAATATGTCTGAATGATGTTGTTCCATTATATATAAAGGGTTATTAGGAGCACAATTATTTTCTAGGATGAAAATTTTAATAACATGGAAAAATAGATATTCAATCATACTAGTTTTCTATGAACAATGATTTCTTCTCTCAGAATTACATAAAATTAAAACCCAGTTATAGGGAGAAAGGTCTATAGATATTGATCTATGGGTTTTGGTAATATAGTAATATTAGATGTATTTAAGATAAAATGTGGAATAATTCATTACCAAGTTATTATCCTTTTCATATGGCATAAAATATCTCCATGAAAGTGTGCATGGTCACATGATAGGATTATGAGTTCCATTCCATAAGCTTAATTTTTACGAATCTATTTCATATATAGTTGAATTTACTAATTTTTTGAATTAATTATATCATCCATGGAGTGAATATATTAAAAAAATAGTGGAACAACATTCAATTGTAGTTAAATATCCAACTTTACTTGAGAAAGTATATCTAGATACGTTCATTGTAAAGGAGAAATGGGAATACCAGTGTTTAAGAGAATATAACTCCAGTTTTACATCAGATCATTTATGATCTTAGATCATAGTATGTTTAAAGTAATATATAATAAAAACTAATTATAACCTATGGTTTCCATATATAATAATTAAGTACATTATATCTTTTGATGCAACATAAGAAGCAGTTTCTAAATCACTTGATAAATTTTAGGTTATAAAAAAATATTAAGCATATTATCATTATTATGAATTTATTTGACTATGGTGTTATCTAAGATATCAGATTTATGATAGGGGATGATGAAGTAGAAGCTTGGGGATATTTATACTCGATGGATTTTTCAAGGTAGTGATTTATTAGTAAGAAGATTCACCACAAAAACATGTGGATATACCAACCCTAGACACATAAATGTTATAGGATGAATAATTATTTCCATAATCAGTAGAATCATTATTCACTTGTGAGAACTAACCAGTCAGTTAGATACTGACACTGGTTCAAGAGGGTGTATTTTTGAGTTGGTTTGCAAAAACCAAACAATTTTTACTTTAGATAATATATATATCCATAGACATGAATATTAAAAAATTCCATATCATATATTGATCATTCTTCTATGTAACATTAATGTGATATTTTCCAAGAATAACCATCACATTGAGAAAAGTCATAAAGGTTCCTCTTTTGATAATGACCATGGAATGTTATGACTCTTCTCATAAACACTATGCCATATGGTCATATGACATCATCCGATAGGATATTTATGGTGCGAACTATCAGGTGAAGTTACTCATAAGTGTATGAGACTTCACCTCATGCATTTTGATATATTTCTAAAAAGAAAGATACCAAATCTTCATGGAGAAGTTTGGTATGTTGGGTGTGTCCAGATTGATATGTTATTAATTAATAACATGAGGCAGGATTTGTAAATTTTATCTTTATGGAAGTATAAATATTAACCCTGTTATTGAAACATAAATGTAACATTAAATTCCATCTACATGGTGTATTGAAGGGTTCATATCAAGAAGTCAACGAAATACATATCAATAATATAGGCTGATGACATGAGTATGCAACCTTTATGATCAAATATTGAGACAAATTAGTTATATTAAATAATGGAAAATCATATATGGTTATCACTGTTGTGATATTAACTTCTTCATATTGGGTATCGTTTCATGTTTCTAGACACTAATATTTGTATTAATGTGATCCTGTCAAATTCCACTAGGGAAAAGGTGTAGAGGATCACACACTTAGTTATTTATATTATTTTCTATAAAATTACATGTAAATTTAATTATTGGGATAAATATTATTGTCTAGTCTGTTGAATAATATTAATTTGGTATTTATTCACCACACATATTCTGTTTCTTTTTTATGTGTGATTTAAATATTAAATAAATTAATATGTATTTGGGGAAAATCACTGAGTTATATATATATATCTTTATTTATTCCCTAAGTAATAATTAAAATATATTTTTAATAAATATTTATCTAGTTAAAAAAATATTAAGTAAATATTTATTCACATGACAGTGAATATTGTAAAAAATTATTTATTTATTCATCCAATGAATAATATTTATTTTTAAAGGTTTGGTAAATGTTTTAGGAGGATGTGAAAACCGAGTTATTGGGTCCCACGGGATTGATATATTAAATATAATTCAAATATATTGATAAAAATATTTATAAAGTAATTAAATTTATTTTCTCGGTGAGTTTAGTGAAAGTCAAGTAATTAATAATAATATTATTATCATTTAGACAAGGGTTATATAAGGGATTATGATAAAAAATAATGGTCATTGTGAAATTATTTTTTTCCTAACCTAGCTCTATAGTACATAATTATATCATTTCATAGGGTTCTATGCTCTTGTGAACAACACACCACTATAGAGATTCTATCAACCTTTGAGAGAAAATTCTACATAACACTCTCAAGAACTGAGAGCAATCATCCACCCTCCTCCAAATCTCATGACTGAGAAATCAAGAATCAATCGTTTTATCATAAATTTATTTTTTGTAGTGTAAAAGGTATAAATCTCGCAGAAATAAAAAGTGAGACTACAAATCCTCTTACAACTTGAGTGACATTTGATTTGTGATACCCGTCAAGGAGTAACATAAATTTAAAATTTTAAAATCATGAAATAAATTAAATTAATTATATAAAGTTTAATATGGATGTATATACACCACAAAAAATAATAAGTGGTGATTATAGTATATCTCTCATAGAAATAAATGCTAGACGAGAAAACCCTTACCTTAAGTCTCGACATTCATCACACTCTTTGAGACCACCAATTTAAAAAATATAAGATTATTATATATATAAAATATAAAAATATTATTATATATCATTCCATATATTATTTTATTATGACCTTATATTACCTATTTATTAAAAATCTAAGATTAAATTTACAATTTGGGTAATAATCGCTTTGTTTTTTGAATTTGTTTTGACATGTTATTCTTGATCCTCTTACTTAGATCATGATTTAATTATTTAAGGAATTTAAAATTGATATAAATATCATATATATCAGTATATAATTATCTACAATAATCTATAAAAGATAGAAATATTAAATAAAATATACCATTAATGGAGACGGTAGGTTTTACGTATGCATGAGCATTGTTTCAAATTTCTGGTCATATTGAAAGAAAAGAAATATATGTATATATTATTATTATTCTCGTAGAATTATTTTGTCATATATATAATATAAAATTACTAAAAACATCTTTAATACATTCCATTTACTGTGAGAATGAGTCACCTCTCTTTGAGGAGGCAGTAGTCCACAAGTCCACAAACAATGATATTGTATTCCCACGAAATGGAAAGCATGATGTTAGGTATTATATAATATTTATATAAGCATAAAGGATTGATAAAAAATCATATTTATCAATTAAAAATAGTAATTACAACATTTTTTCAACCATGAAAGGTGTAAATGAAAGAACGAACAACATCAGTTCGTGTGGCGGTAGTCTACCACACACAAAAACGATGATTGCGTATCCCATTTGATGGAAATGTGAATAGGTGTAGGTGAAAATCTTAAAATAAGGAAATATATGTATATTTAGGCTATGTAAATAATTATATAAGAATTAAATAATAATAATTTATGGGGTGGAGAATGAAATAAATCAAAATTTCTTGTTGAAGGATGTTACCTCCTCTTTGGGTAATTCCTTTTGGGTTTCACCAAAGGACTGAATTGGATTTCTTTATACCAAAATAAAGGATTATATGATGAGAGGAAATAGTTTTAGAGCTTATTTGTTAATGGTTTAGATGAACCAAATTTCATTGTATGTGTGAATATGTTAGGGGGTGAGTTCCCTTTTATAATTGATGAGGGGTGACATTCTTGTAAATATAAAAAGGTGAACACTATTGAGAGGTCTCCCATACATCATGTTTCTCCAATAATATTAAATATTTTATCCAAGTTATGATATTTTCTAAATATTTCTATAAAATGGATTTCTTACTTGTTTTATTGTTATTTCCCCCTTAAGATAATGTTTAACAACTAAGTAAACTCATTTTTACCTTAATCTCTATAATTAATTTTAATTAATTTCACTTATAATTTTTTCAAAAACAACATTTAACTTACTAAAAATTATAAACTATTATTATTAAAAATATGGAATTAGTTTTTACAAATTTTAAACACATAAGTTTAAGAAATTAATTTACATTATTCTCATAGACGGGATGAGACAACTGGTTTTAAAAGTTAAAATGTTCAAAAGTATGAAATGTTTTCATATCAAATATTCAAATAAAATTTATCACAAATACATAATTTTTATTAATAGATGTAAAATATATCTATATAAACTTTTAAAAAACTAAAATATAATTTACTATAAAACTAAATTAAATGAAATTTCAATTTTCAATTAAAATTCAGTTTTTTTCACTATTCATCAAAAATATGAAACTTCTCAGACAAATTCCAGAATATTACCCAAATAAAATTTTTATAGTACAATTTCAAAAATGAAGTGTAGATTTTTAAATAAAATATATAAAGTTTCAAAATATATATTTAAAATAGGATCATCATTAAAAGGTAGTAAAATTATCATTTAGAAAAATACATCATTTTATTTATAAAATTATATTTATTCATGTATTATGACTATAACATATATAGTATGAGTGTAAAAAAAATTATTGAATATGTAATATATCAAATTTTTTAATTTTGGTAAATTTTTTTTATCATAAACGGTTCCTATAATTCATTGACATAAAATTGTGAATGTACATAGAAAAATAGTTTTATTAGAAAAGGAATCTATTTACATTCATATTATTATTACTCACATTTATAACTAATTGATAACCAACGGATTAATTTTTTTATGATATTTAAATCATATATTCATGATTTATGGAATCTTGTTTGTAACATCTATTCCAATGGATTGGTGGTAAATATAATACTATTATAATTACAATATTAATAGTATGTTGTAGTTCGGTAAAACTTAGCCATGTGTGTAACACAAGATATCGAAGGAACTCGACATAGTGTGTGAAACAAGAAAAATACAATATTGTGGATACCATATGCTAATTTATGAGTTACATTTTGTTCAGTCTTAACATGGTGTGGCGTGAAACACAATCCAAAAATAGTGCCTTCATATAACATACGATATATTCAGTCTTGGTTCAAATGAAGAATATTGAAAAGATTAAATTATTTTGAAAAAAATATATCACAAAATTGTGGGGTTTTACATTTATCCTTGAATATATAATTCCATAATGAAAAATAGATTCATTTTTTTGAGGACCAACAAAGTGTGTTTCAAGTACCAATATCCTATTACTCTCAACAACACCCTTCATGAAAAATAAGACGAATTTGGATGAAAAATTAAGATGTTTTATAGTTGTTAAGGAATTAGAAATAAAATAGAATCCACCTATAAAAAATAGTTATTCCAAAAAAACATTCTCACCCAGTAAGAGGTTTGATAAAGTGGTTATACATAAACCAATATGGGGGATATAAGAATTTGAAGTGGATTAGAAAGATAGGGTTGAGATCCACCACCTATGTAAATCAATATGATGATTGTTTAAGAGTGACTTATTCCATAATTTTGGAAAAACCCATGATGTGGAAGGACAAAAATATTTTTTCTATGAAGAGAAGTATGAATGTGGTGTCATGTAAAGGATATCCTTTTTCAAAATGTTAATTTTTCCATCTATAATTTATGATGAAGAACAAGAAGAGATGATATAATTCCTTTAAAAAAATCTAATAAATTGAAAAGGAAAGTATGGAGGTGTGGGGTTCGTTGCTCAGGACAAGCCCTATACCTTGTCTGGAGGATATTCAAAGTACACCTCTCCCATTAAATAGTAATTGTGATTGATTTTTAGAATATTTATAAGATTCAAGGGGAGACACAATTTATTGGGATAGTGTTCTTAAAATATAATGAAATGAGGAAAAATAAGATCTAATACTTTTTCTAGAAATTCAATAAAGAATGGGGTGATTGAAGTGTTTCAGGTTTAGTTTTGTGTCAATCGTGGAGTTACATGAAAAGTTGAAATTTTCTTGTGTAATTTAATGATTAAATTAAATATTTAAATACATTATATGACATAATGATAGATCTAAAGTAATCTACTTCACTATAAAAAACATGTCCAAAAATGAGGACCCAATGGTCATGAGGTTATCCAAATGAATCAAGTAAAAGAATATAAGTTATTAAGACTATATAAAGAATGGATCCTGTGAATACATGTTGATAATTTCACATGTTATATCAGTTATGTCATCTATAATGTTACCAAATGATTATGAACCAAAGTAGATACTCAAAAAATGATATCCCCAAATTTTTGTCAAATAAAATTCATTGTTATTAATAATTATATAACTATATTTTTATAAAAAATTAGTATAGATTTCTAGACCTCTAAAGTTGAGATAGACCACAAATATTTATATGGAAAACATGAGAAAAATAAAACATTGACAGAATGTTTTTGTTGACATGGAAAACATATGGAATTATCTTATTTCTATTAACAAGTAACATAACATTTTATGCAAATGGAATCACATTCCCTCCATGATATTTAAATATTAAATTATAATAGTATTTTGTGCTTTCGGATAATAGTATGTGCTGATAAAATGTGATGTAAATCCTATAATGAATTAATTTGTGCTAGTTTGTTATATGGATTTCCTTGTAGGTGTTATATAAGAATCTCATTTCCAAAACCGAGACTTGGTTGAGTATGATTTAATAATTTTCCGACACATCTAGTGCTTAGAGGTAAACTTTCTCATTATCTTTCTTGTGATAGTGATGCAGCTAATTTTGAATAAAATGTTTCAAAATATTGATATGTTAAGGATTTTATATTTGATAATTGAACCAATTTTTTTACAAATGATATTAAAAAATGATGTAAATAATATATTGACATGGGGGGGGGGTACTTCCTAAATTAATTGATATTTTCCTATGAAATTCTGAATTCAAGTAGTGGTAAAACCACATGTACTAATATCTTATTTTCCATTAATAATAAGAGGGAAGATATATACATAATTTTTATTTGTATTTTTTAGAGATCGTTTTGAATGGGCTATTGTCAAATAAATCGAAGGGGTATATTATTGAACCCCTTAGATTTTTGAGTGAATTTTTTTGATAATATGTGATAAATATATTTATTGATAATACAAGATTTTACATTTTCTGTGATAATAAATGGAAGATTGAAAGAGATTCAATCAGTACATAATATTGAAGTTGAAGTAATCAAGGTTGATGTTCTTTATGAAAAATATAAATATTTATGGAGGTGTCTTCTTATGTTTTGGTTGGTGGTATTATGTTGATGGAATTTTATAAAAGAATAATTTTATTTTTTCGAAAAGGAATAATATAAGGACATTCCAAATATTTGGCAGTCTTATGCCATATAATCCATGAATAATGAAACCATGCATTGAATATGAGTGATCAACCAAGTCCCAGCCAACACACATAGTAATCAAGGCAAGTATGGCTAAGGTAGAGCAGACACATTCATGAAAAGGAGAGAACACTTTTTGGTTTAGGAATTCACATTGGAGAAGTGGTCTATGTTTTAGGGAAACCATTTGGAGGAGGCCAGGAACATACTAAATTACTCAAATATTCTAAGTAGAGGGAGTGCCTTGATTTATTAGGAATGTAGTTGAGAAGAGAAATTTTTATATGGGATTTACATTTTTTTACCAAACCATATTCAAGTAAGCCATAATGCCAGACCATTTAAGATGAGTTTAAGGAGTTTCGTTTCCACTAGAAATTTGAGTTATCTAGAGAGTGGATATACGGCCATTTCATAGGACATTATGTAAGAGAATACTTATGTTATATAGCTACAACCTATAGTGTGGAGGGTGTAGATTTAATAAAATCAAGGATTTAAAGGATTTCATATCCTATAAGATCTCACACCATAATAATATTCATATTCCATAATCAGTTTGACGATTCAATCATATTTTGGAGACTATGCTAGAGATTGTGGGTGAGTAATAGGGGAGTTACTAACTCAGAAGTGTGCATCAAGTCAACTAAATGTTCTCACATAACAAAGGTTATTGACCAGACCATAGTTTTTGTTCAGGAAATGAAAGGCTATACCAGGATTGATCTATCAATGTTGCAGTTTATAAAAAAAAATAAGGATACTACACTATGGTGAATGAGACTTCATCGTAGAAGTGGTTTGGTGTGTGTTATGGAATTGAAGGATATGTCATAGTAAAAAAAAAGAATCTATAACGAAATGGTTCATCACTGGAAGTACATTCTACCTCATAGTCTTCTTTTATCCTTGTTGTGATGGTTTTGATCATGACATGTGACTTTTTACAATCCAAATCATGCACCATAGAACTAATGCATATGTCATAAATGTATGTAGAAATTGTATTTTGTATTATTCTATTTAAGAGGATTTCATGGAATAGAGAAATATCTATTCCATAGAATTATTCTTATTTTATGGACATGGAGGTTATTTCACCATGGATGTAATGGCTACACAAAAGTAGAAGAGCGTGATTGAAGGAGTAGTTTTGGGTTCTTTAAAAATGTTAGCAAAGGCACTAAAAATGTAGTTAAATTTTGAATACTGATTCCATAAATTTTTATAAAGATTCAAAGGCAATAATTTATGGATTTGATAATGGTTCATGAATCTAATCATGAAGAGTACCATCATGATCATGGTATAATGAAGGTTTTGGATTTTAATTGGAATAATGGAGATCGTGATTCATGTAAATTGAGATTTTATTGGGAAAGTTATCATGGGTTTTCATATCATTCAAATATGGTAATATCCAAAAACAATTACCGGGGGAACTTTTGAGTTATTTTGAACTAATAAAGTAACTATTTCATGCAATGATGGTTTTGAAAATATAAGAAGACCAAAAATAGGTATAAGAAATAAAACAAATTGAAATAGAATCAGAACCATTTAAAACACCTACAAAAGAAGAATAAGTAGAAATTGAGACAAGTATTTTATATAATTAATATTCACTTTTTACAGAGTAAGAAGAAAGAATTTCTATGTGAAGAAAAGGAATAAAAAAGGTATGTGAAATCCATTTAATATTTTTTCAAATAATAATATGATAAGTTCACTACGCTTTAATGAAGAAAGTGATTCAAGAAACCTTTATGAAATAATGAATGGACATTCCATGAAATCTCATGGAAATAAGGCGATGAATAAGGTGATATTAATAATAAATTGTTTTAAGGAAATAATGACATCAATGTAACCCATCTTACATCTGGTAAATCTATAACAATAAGGTGATTTTTATTTGAAATTTGAGACATCTTTGTTATCCCTTTGATGTTGTGAGTGTAGAAGTGATGTTGTGAGGGAAGTAATATGTGGGTGATAGTGATTGAAGACAAAATATTGTTAGAAAGGTTTGAACATGTAAGAGTGACCATGAAAAACCTCAACTAGTGATCTTATGGTGTTTTTATCACATCAATACACTGGCAATCACATTCTACATGGACAATCTCATAGTAGTTAAACAAGTTAAAATACTTGAGTTTATGTGCATGCTTATTTATATTCTTCATAACTCAATTTAAAAAATGGTTCAAGAAAAAAAATAATTTATTTTATTAAGGGATGTTCAATTCAAAAGGTAATCAAATCAATGAGTCAACAAGAGAAAAACAAGGTGACCTTTCTTAGTAAGTGGCCAATATCAATAGTGTAGTGATAGTGTAAAGTAAATGTGATAAAATTTGAATAAGTTCACATAACTTGATTAATTTCAACCCTTATTAGGGTGTATATCACTGATATCCCTTAAGGGACTAATATATATGATTCTTACATGAAATCTACAAGAAGCATCATGATGTTTACAAGATCCAGTGAAATCATCCCTCTAAAGACCTAACAATATGAAGGAAAATCAACGAGTAATAAAAAGGATAAATAATAGAGAATAGATGAGGTATCACACTATAAATCCCCATGAAAAAAACATTTTTGAAACTCATTGATTGAAGAATGATAAAATATTAACAAAAGAATAGACAAGAGAGGATATCCCCCTTTCCCCACAATTATATAGAATCTATGAATCAAAAGGGTTACTAAAAATAACCCCTTGTGAAAATACCCAAGGGACTCTTCAAAAAGATGGTGCTCAACATGGTTCAAATCATGAACAAGGGGTTCATGATGTGAGTCCCAATTTTGAAAAAGGAGTTCACTTCATTTATAAAAATTTCAGGATATGAAATTTGGGTTCACACCATGAATACTCCTGAGTAGTAGCCCCTCACATGGATTCCTCATTCACAACCAAAATAACACCCCCTAAAAGTTCATTCACAATATGAATGAATCCAATCATGTCACGAATGACCTCCAACTACACTTTTCAACAAACTAACCACATTAATAATGCCCATCATTACACTTAAGAAACTTACTAAACCACAAACCATGTCTAAAAATACCTTTTAGGAATATAAAAACACTCAAAATCCAAATCCAATTCTCATATCCCAAAATGAACCCCACACAAAATTTAAAATTCAAATTCCTTCAAAATTGTACAACACAAATGGATTGGGTGTTAAAAAATGTTGTCTGATAGGTTATATATATATATATATTTAATTCTTAGTTAATTTCAATGTAAATTTTAAATCTACACACCATGTATGGTCATAACACATTATGTACTCTCTGTATATTAAAGGTATTACATGTAATGTAATTTACATGATTCCATGTTTCATTTATTGATCATACACAACACGTAATAACGTGACATGTCATGTATGCTAGATACTGTGTGAGTGTAAAGTATATGACATGAACCATATTGTGTCCTTAAATTAGATACACACCATGTTTCCTCAATTTACACACCATATAAAAAATAATTTTAAATAAAATTTATTTGTTTCATTTATTTAAAATTACAATATATGGGATTCCCAAGGAATATTTGGATAGAAATTTAGATTAATTAATTAATAAAACTAATTATTTTTATCCTGTTTTATCTTAATTAAGAATGATTGAAATGAATACTACTATATTAAATATGTATTTTTTCCATGTGTACATGACCATGATCTTGACCAACCTGTGATTGTGTGTGGTTTGTATTAATTTAATTGTTGCTTGAGTTTTGTATATTTTTATTATTAAATAAAAATGATTTCTTATGTGTAATCCCACCCTCCACATTATGCAAGGGCCTTCCTTCCCATGGTTTCTTTTATGTAAACAACCCTTATCATTCCCTTTACCTTCATGTGAAGTAAATGAATAATATGGATAGATTTTCTGGGTATATGAAGTCTGTTCATGATAGAATCAAGTTGAATCCTACCTAAGTGATACCTAGATCAAATTTGAAATGTTGCAACTTGATCCAAGACAGGATTATAAATTTTATCCCATAAAATTGTTGGTTTTTTATTTTCTACTAAAAATAGAAACCACTAGATAAATTTTTTAATTGTTCCACATATTTATTATGTATTATGCTTGGTTATTTATTTTATTTTATTGACCCATTGTCACCATAACATAAATAAATGAATTAAAGAACATTAATACTAATATGGAATAAATTACAAATGGATTATATGAACATATTTTATTGACACTTGGTTAATCATTTAAGTAAAATCCACTCAATAGAAACATTTTATGTAAAATAATAAAATTAGAATTTTTCAAATATATAAAATCCTTCTATATGATATTATGTCAGACTAATAATTATATCATCTAAATTATAATTATCTTATATTTAAAGTGTTAGTTCATAAGTTCATCAAGGATACTTTCAATTATATTTAAGCTTTAAAAATTATAGTAGGTTGACTTAACTAAAATTATACTGATTTTGGGGACATTAACCAGTTCAATACAAATTTGGAGGCACGTTTTGAGGAAATCCAAGTCATCATATCTCGATTGGGGATTCCCATCTATGGATCAAGGAGTTTCATGTTTTAAATTTGTAAGACCATCTACCTAAATACATTCTCATAATTTTCATAGCCTACATCTAGATTATAAGAATAAAAATATGGAACCTTTCCACCAGACTTTTCATGTGATAAGACATTCAAAATCTAATGGTGGGGATATTGATTGTAGATAAAATAATGAGAGAATAATAAAAAATTATTTTTCCTCACATATATTATTAACAATTTCAATTATTAATAATCTTTTTAAATACTATATGAAACAAACAAAATTTAAAGATCAACAACCATGATAATAATGTGAGAATTCCTTAACATGGGGCATATCCTTATATGCATAGATTTTCCACATTAGGTATATATTTTTATAAAATAATTTATTTTGATCAATGTGTAGAATTTGTTTGAATCCCTAATTTATGATTTTACTACTAAGGATACGAGTGATGGGTAGCTATCTACTTTTGGGAATCACCTGGATAATGATCTAGAGTTTTAGTACATGATGTTATAATACACATTGAAAAAATTCAAAATTCGCATGAGGTTATGGGTGTAAATACTATAATTATCCATATATGTGATTACATTTAGGAGATGTAAAACATGATGTACTATGAGATTTACAAGGATATAATTAGGAATAAACATAGAGAGAGTGAACAATTTTGTGAACATGTATTCAAAATAAATGGCTACTTCGAGAGGGTGAACAATTTGACGTCTCCACTAAATATTCTAACTCTAGTTTTCTAACATGATAAGGTCTTGTAATGTGAAAAAAAAACATATGTTCTTATTGAAATAAAGAGGAAGGGAATAAAATCCCCATGAATGGTACTAATTCTTACAATTCTTAAAAATTTTCTTCCAAGAGTAAGAAGTCAAGGGGATAGAAGAATAATGGGATAATAGTTTCTTATCATATGGTTAGAATGGTTATTATAAGATAAATTACAATAAAATAATGTATTAGATGTTACTTCAACTATATTAATCATTGTAATTATTCGATATTACTTAGTGAGTATTCAATGCAATGAGTTTTACATGTTTGTAATTAAACAATAGAACTAAGTATTTATAGAAAAATTACAATAAGTAAGATTCATTCTCTAAAAGTTAAGAAGGGAAAAAACAAGATTAAAATAGAGTAGTTAATGACTTCATGATTTCCCAATGTATTCAAGTTGAGCTATATATTAGTGATATTACCAAAACATTTATCTCAATATCCATTTAGACATAATAAGACATTATTTCATTATAGAATAGATGTTATTATGGTATTTTCATACTCAATTAATAATTATGTAATTATTGAAACATATATATTTTAAATCATGAATCATTTATGCTATATATATAAGGCACAAAATACATCATTTTGGAAAGATAATTCTTTTTCAAATAAAACATATAGTAATTGACATGTTTAAATCTATAAGGGTTTTCTAATATCTTTTGAGGCAAGACACTAGGTATTCTAACTTATTTACTATCAATTTTATTATAAATTAACCTTTATAAAGAATGGTTCACCCCATGGCTAGTAGATATATCTATAAAAAAGTCATGAAATATTCTCAAGACATAGCTAAGAGGTATGTTCATATACTTTATTAAATTCCTTTATGATTTTATTGTAATGCTTAGTGAATAAGCGAATTCACTTTTTAACTGATACAAGATCCCTTGGGATGTCTAATTAATTATTATCATAACCAAGTATTCATCGATCAATAATATGTGGAGTGATGGAAATCCCAAATACACATTACCTTGTATATCAAATTTTGATGGTATTAAAAGGGGGTAAATGAAATTACTTTTATTTGTTGAAAACATTCCATAATTTATTCAAATATATGTTTTCAAAAAAAAACAAAATGATAACTAATATTATGTCGACTTTATTTACTATTGGAATCATATTAAATAAATTGTGATGAGAATACATTAAGTAAAATGTTGAATTTTTTTAGGTCTGTTTGTAAAAAACCAACTTTTTCTACAAACATACACAAAAGAAACATTAATTTGATCTCTATTAATTATCCCATAGCCACAAAATTCATTACCCTATTAGTCTAGATCAACTATATTTCAATGAGAGGGTATAGAATTTCTTTTGAGATAGTGGGATTAGGTAAGAATACATTGAATTCTGGGTTCCATATGAACACGAGTTGGCATAGGAATATATAACTCCATAAGATTAATGGGATGAGTTTTTCTATGAGACAGAGACTATATCAGAGTTCAAAATCAAATGGTTGTTTTATATTCACCAACAATAAGGAAAAATTATTCAATATGAATAATGGATCCTAGAAATAGTACTATACTAAGATTAACCAATATCTACGAATTTAGTAATGGAATCTATGTACTAAAATTTTGGGGAACTATATATTGTATGTTTATAAACTTGAAACTAATGGTGAGTATTAAATATAGAGTATATTTTGATGGTATATGTTGGCCCATAAAAGGCATTATTGATTTGTAAAGGGTTTGTAAGACTTAGACTATGAAAAATAACTATAATTCAATCCTCATGCTAAAATCTATTTTAATTCAACTTTTCATAATAACATTCAATAATATTTTTTTGTGGGTGGATGTAATGGCTGGTCACCTTAATTAAGACCCTACGAATCATATCTATATGATAATTTAATAATTTTTTTTGAAACCAATGACTTCCAAAAATAAATAAGAATTACATGTGTTTTTTATGGGTAAAAGTAACCATAGTGATCATAGAATAATATGTCTGAATGATGTTGTTCCATTATCTATAAAGGGTTATTAGGAGCACAATTATTTTCTAGGATGAAAATTTTAATAACATAGAAAAATAGATATTCAATCATACTAGTTTTCTATGAACAATGATTTCTTCTCTCAGAATTACATAAAATTAAAACCCAGTTATAGGGAGAAAGGTCTATAGATATTGATCTATGGGTTTTGGTAATATAGTAATATTAGATGTATTTAAGATAAAATGTGGAATAATTCATTACCAAGTTATTATCCTTTTCATATGGCATAAAATATCTCCATGAAAGTGTGCATGGTCACATGATAGGATTATGAGTTCCATTCCATAAGCTTAATTTTTACGAATCTATTTCATATATAGTTGAATTTACTAATTTTTTGAATTAATTATATCATCCATGGAGTGAATATATTAAAAAAATAGTGGAACAACATTCACTTGTAGTTAAATATCCAACTTTACTTGAGAAAGTATATCTAGATACGTTCATTGTAAAGGAGAAATGGGAATACCAGTGTTTAAGAGAATATAACTCCAGTTTTACATCAGATCATTTATGATCTTAGATCATAGTATGTCTAAAGTAATATATAATAAAAACTAATTATAACCTATGGTTTCCATATATAATAATTAAGTACATTATATCTTTTGGTGCAACATAAGAAGCAGTTTCTAAATCACTTGATAAATTTTAGGTTATAAAAAAATATTAAGCATATTATCATTATTATGAATTTATTTCACTATGGTGTTATCTAAGATATCAGATTTATGATAGGGGATGATGAAGTAGAAGCTTGTGGATATTTTTACTCAATGGATTTTTCAAGGTAGTGATTTATTAGTAAGAAGATTCACCACAAAAACATGTGGATATACCAACCCTAGACACATAAATGTTATAGGATGAATAATTATTTCCATAATCAGTAGAATCATTATTCACTTGTGAGAACTAACCAGTCAGTTAGATACTGACACTAGTTCAAGAGGGTGTATTTTTGAGTTGGTTTGCAAAAACCAAACAATTTTTACTTTAGATAATATATATATCCATAGACATGAATATTAAAAAATTCCATATCATATATTGATCATTCTTCTATGTAACATTAATGTGATATTTTCCAAGAATAACCATCACATTGAGAAAAGTCATAATGGTTCCTCTTTTGATAATGACCATGGAATGTTATGACTCTTCTCATAAACACTATGCCATATGGTCATATGACATCATCCGATAGGATATTTATGGTGCGAACTATCAGGTGAAGTTACTCATAAGTGTATGAGACTTCACCTCATGTATTTTGATATATTTCTAAAACGAAAGATACCAAATCTTCATGGAGAAGTTTGGTATGTTGGGTGTGTCCAGATTGATATGTTATTAATTAATAACATGAGGCAGGATTTGTAAATTTTATCTTTATGGAAGTATAAATATTAACCCTGTTATTGAAACATAAATGTAACATTAAATTCCATCTACCTGGTGTATTGAAGGGTTCATATCAAGAAGTCAACGAAATACATATCAATAATATAGGCTGATGAAATGAGTATGAAACCTTTATGATCAAATATTGAGACAAATTAGTTATATTAAATAATGGAAAATCATATATGGTTATCACTGTTGTGATATTAACTTCTTCATATTGGGTACCGTTTCATGTTTCTAGACACTAATATTTGTATTAATGTGATCCAGTCAAATTCCACTAGGGAAAAGGTGTAGAGGATCACACACTTAGTTATTTATATTATTTTCTATAAAATTACATGTAAATTTAATTATTGGGATAAATATTATTGTCTAGTCTGTTGAATAATATTAATTTGGTTTTTATTCACCACACATATTCTGTTTCTTTTTTATGTGTGATTTAAATATTAAATAAATTAATATGTATTTGGGGAAAATCACTGAGTTATATATATATCTTGATTTATTCCCTAAGTAAAATTTAAAATATATTTTTAATAAATATTTATCTAGTTAAAAAAATATTAAGTAAATATTTATTCACATGACAGTGAATATTATAAAAAATTATTTATTTATTCATCCAATGAATAATATTTATTTTTAAAGGTTTGGTAAATGTTTTAGGAGGAAGTGAAAACCGAGTTATTGGGTCCCATGGGATTCATATATATTAAATATAATTCAAATATATTGATAAAAATATTTATAAAGTAATTAAATTTATTTTCTCGGTGAGTTTAGTGAAAGTCAAGTAATTAATAATAATATTATTATCATTTAGACAAGGGTTATATAAGGGATTATGATAAAAAATAATGGTCATTGTGAAATTATTTTTTTCCTAACCTAGCTCTATAGTACATAATTATATCATTTCATAGGGTTCTATGCTCTTGTGAACAACACACCACTATAGAGATTCTATCAACCTTTGAGAGAAAATTCTACATAACACTCTCAAGAACTGAGAGCAATCATCCACCCTCCTCCAAATCTCATGACGGAGAAATCAAGAATCAATCCTTTTATCATAAATTTATTTTTTTATGATTAAAGGATTTGATGAAAGATGATCAGTAGCATCACGCTAGCACCTGGAGTTCCATCAATGATACTTTGAGATCATAAGAGTACGTGAATATAACCGCTAGAAAGATTATATCCATGAATCCTTAGAACATAATGATTGAGAAACCATAAAATGTACATATTATCAACCTATTACCTGAATAAATAGATCATAATATTTATGTAGTTATTAATTTTAATTAAATATAAATTTAACATTAAGAAGATCCTCACTTATTCGTTTCTACATTCATTTTAAATTTTTCATCTGATTTATTTCATTGGTAATGACGTTTATCATCATGTAAAATTCATATTATTCTTTGAAACGTATGAAATAATAGTTAGTCATTACCCAATAGGTGATTCAACATCATTTAAATCCTTTAATTTCATGGTATTTCCATGTTAAAAGAAGAGATAAATCTACTGGACTTTTGCAAGATGGGTAAAAAAATTTAAATAAGTTGTTTTGTAGGAATAAAGGGACATGGATGGACGAGGAGGATATAGATTTGAATTCTTTTAACTATGGGATATAAGATGGTGTCTATGAGATTAATAATGTTCAATATAATAATGAATTAGCAATAAAAAAGTATATTTACCATAAACTATTGAATGAGAAGGAAATTATATCTTAATGATCGTGAAAAGGGGAAAAGAAACAGGATGATGAGTCTCTGATGAGATTCATGTCTAGAATGGACTATTCAATTATTTTTTCTGATATTTTTATATGGAATGATTTTAGCATGTATCAAGTGGTACATATTGGTGATGAAAATTAGGAATGAAATAATCTCTTTCAAGGCCAACAATATGCTACTAATAAGACTGAGATGGGGGAAAATTATCATAAATACAATAGGATGATCCTAGACTCATCGTGTTTGGAGTTTCTCAAAATGTTTCTAGATTTTTTTTAATAGTGTTGTTAAGCTCCAATGGCTGTAGTTGAGAATACTGCTGCATTAAATACTAACATTAGAAATGTCAACCAGGATTGTAACACTTTTACTACTAACTATATAGTAGATAATACCCCTACTTAGTCCATAGATAATCATCCTTCTTCATTATACATAGAAGAGACTTCATATGTTGATAATAAAAATTGATGGAAATTTATCCCTTTGAGGCATGGTCTTTTCCAAGAGGCCAACATTCAAGAGTCTACATATCTTATAATAGTATTTCCAAAAAGATATAAATTTGATGTAATTAGTAATAATAATTTTGATGTTTATGTTCTATTTGGTTATGACTTGTGGGATTGGTCTTCATTAGTGCCTCCTTTTTTGGTGGAGCAACATGTTCTCAACAGTGGTAATTTTTTAGCCTTTCCTTCTGGATTTAAGATTCTTTTACCAATGTAGGGTTGGAACTGCATTTTTTATGTTTTGGGAATTTTTTTCTACTAGATTTAGAGGTATATTTCATGTGATTATTGTATCTCTATATACCTATTGGTGATATTTTTTCCCCAGTTATTTTATTATTTTTTTAAATTTTTGAGCTGGTTGTGAATTGTTTCAGAGAAGGATTTTGGCAGGTTGTTTGTATTTCTTCCTTGGATCTATGAGTATTTTATAGGATCTATTCCTTTATAAGGAGCATGGTTCAATGGGACATACTTCTAAAACATGATTGTGGTCTTCTTCTACAGTGAAAATGATGCTTGGATGGTGTACATATCAATAGTTCATGGTTTTATGCCTTCATGATGATGGTCTTGATATATTTTCTTTATTATTAAGTTTGGTTTTTTTCTTCTATAAAATGATGTATGTTTTTTCATGTCCAACCTAATCCTTTATCTGTGTATATTTTTTTTATGTTAATAAAATGGGGTTGGGGTCCTTAAAATCTAGACTCTACCTATATAGATTTAATTACTTATATGAATAAATATTGTTTACAATATATCATTAATATATATAAAAATTCTAATATCATTTATAAATGTTTTTCCAATATATAATTAATTATAAAACTATACAATTAAAAGTAAGAATTTTAATATTTATATTTAAATATATTTACATTAGATAATATAAAAGGTATATTATTATTTCTAATTAGATAAATATATTTATATATTGTATTGATCGTATATATAAAAAATAAAACATTATTAACTACATTTAAATTTTTTATATATAACTAAGAATATTATTATTTAAATAAATGCATAAATATTTATTTATGTGTGTGTGTATCTGATATATTGGTGATCCAGTAGAACCCGATGTATATCTAGTTATACACATACCCATATACCTAAACAGACACATGCATGTACATAGACATGGAAACACACCGACATGCATACACACACTCATGCACATACATAGACATACACACACATACACATATAGATACACACACATATATACACATATATACACATAAACATACATACACATACACATGTATTCACATACACATACACAAAGAGATACACATACACAAAGAGATACACATACACATACAGATACACATACACATATACATACACATAGACATACAAAAACACAGACACACACATACACAAACACACACACACACACACATACACATACACAGACACAAACACAAACACATACACATACACATACACATACACATACACATACACATACACATACACATACACATACACATACACATACACATACACATACACATACACATAGACATACACATACACATACACATACACATAAACATACACATACACAGACACATACACATACACATACACATACACATACCCATACCCATACACACACACACATACACATACACATGCACATACACATGCACATGCACATACACATTGACATAAACATACACATCCACATACACATAGAAATACACATCCACATCCACATACACATACACATACACATGCACATACACATACACATACACATACACATACAAATACACATACACATACACATCCACATACACATACACATACACATACACATACATATACACATACACATAGACATACACATACAAATACACATACACATACACGTACACGTACACGTACACACACACTTACACATACACATACACATACACAGACACAGACACATACACATACAAAAACAAATACACATACACAAACACATACACATACACATACACATACACATACACCTACACACACAAATACACATACACATACACATACACATACACATACACATACACATACACATACACATACACATACACATACACATACACATACACATACACATATACATCCACATACACATACACATACACATACTCCTACACATACAAATACAAATACACATACACATACACATACACATACACATACACATACACATACACATACACATACACATACACATACACATACACATACACATACACATACACATTAACATACACAAACACAAACACATACACATACGTGTACACATACACATACACATACACATACACATACACATACACATACACATACAAATACACATACACATACACATATACAAACATACATACAGAAACATACACATACACATACATACATATATACATACATACACATACATATACACACAGATACACACACATACACATACATACATATTCACATACACACATGGAAATAAGACAATATTAATCACACTATAATAATTTAATTATTATTTATATACATGAAATATGTATAATATAATATGTTTAATTTTTAAAAATACCTATGAAAATTTATAAAAGATTAAAAGTTATAGAAACTAATATTAAACATTAAGTTACATATAACTGATTTCAACCAAATAATATAAATATTAAATTAAAAATGATGAAATGCATTATTACTGCCAATTGAAGCACTGGTAAAATTTTTCTTTTTTTGGGATTTATTTTTAGCGCTGATAAAACTAGACTTTTGCAAGAACCTACAAGAAGCAATGATAAAATTCAACACTTATTTTTTATGATTATATAGTAGTGTGAATCTAAAAAATAACCACCTCATATAAATTCACAACATTAAAAGAAAACTATCAACGTCTTCAAATTCTGAAAATAAATTCTCCCACATAGAGGATCCCTATAAATCATATTTATCGCATTTCAAACACAGATGAACAGTTCCAATTGTGAGTGAATCTCAGTAGAACAATGAACATCCCCGATCATGTATGAGGATCCAAAACTAGGAAAGGGGTTATAAGAAGAACAATTGATAAGGTAAAATGGGTAGTATAAAAAATGGATGTATAATAAGCAATATAGTGAAAAAACATAGTAGATAATACATCAGGGTAGAATCATATCTATTAGATCACTAATGATTAGCATTTGAAAATAAACCCATGTAAATGGATGATTATCTAGAGAATGGCATATGAATGTAAACCCAAAGATGGTATAATGAAAAATAGATGACCAGGGCCCCATGAAAAATAAGATTCATGTTAAATGTATATCCCAACAACATGTAAAAATAATATATAAAAAATAAGAACATAAAAAATTAATATTTAAAACCATTTTTCATCACATTAAAATAATTATATAAAAATATAATTATTTTTTAACTATCTAGAGTTAAATTTCATAGGGATTAAATATTCCAACAAAGAACCAAAACACTTTCTATATGTGTCATAATCCAAGTGATTAGGAAGAGTGATGTTTTCATGATTATATCACAGTATGTAAATTTCAAAGTGTAGTTAGATTGTGTTTATATATAAGGGGATTTTGTGGTGAGTGAATAAAAAGTAAAATACACTCATAAACATATGACAATACAATCTTATTGTTTTATGATTTGAATAAAAAAGTCAACACTATTTAATTGAGATGTGTTGGCTGAGGATAGAGAGAGAGAAAGAGAGGTAGAATGAGAGATATCATTTTTTCATGTCTCAGTGATGAAATATTTATCCTCCACACGGTAGAAAATCTGTAACCATTGTACTATGTTGGAATTAAAACATACAAAAGGTTTAAAAATTGTGGTTTTCTTACAGATGAACGTATTTAAGATATTCCACATCTCAATGATCAACCCTCTGATCTGATCTCAAGAAACCACTTCTGATGCCCCTCTCTCACTCATTTTCATTAGATAGTCTTCCAATTATCCCATCTCACAATCTTTTTCTGTTTAATCATGGAAATCATGATTGAAATAAAATGATCATAATGATATTTTATTAAAGTATTATTATGATATGATAAAAATAATTTAAAATGAACATAATGATAAGGTTTCAAGACCATTGTAGAAGAGATTAAGAAGTCCAGAGTAGTGGAGGAGGGGCAGTACACTATTGACAAGATCAACTTCCTCAAAGGTCAAAGTTTTTGGATGTATTAGTTTGTAAATAATAAGGGATGAAAACGATGATGAATGTTATAGAATCCAACCATTCTCTATGTATATTTCTAGGGTTGGATTATATTTTTTCTAAAGACACTAGGATTATTTCATGTTTTCCATGCACAACACACCCAAATGAACACAAATTGAAATATGAACTATAATTAATCATAAACTTATTATTCCAAATAAATCAAAATTAATAAAATACTATTTTTATTTATCAAGAAATTTTCAGGTACATAGGGTGGGGAAAGACTAGCCACTTTTTCTTTTTGTGGTATGCCATTGAATCATTGATCACTTAGGGGGGGCATAGCTGATTTAGTTGGTTGTGTGAAATGTGTTTAAAAACCAAAAAAAAAAAATTTGGGGTACATTTTTAAAAGAATTGATGTTATACCAAAATAGTTAGATTGAGAATAAAAACCAAGATAAAATACATTAATATCATTATTTTCGGAACAAATCTAATTATTAGAGTGTAGTGAGTATTTATATAATTTACCCAACAATAATATCTATGATGATATCATGTTCTTCCAGTGTACCATAAAAATCTTTTATATCATTTATCATGGTTTTGAAACATCCTTGTTTTTCCACAACCTCTATAGATTTTATATATTGTGGAATAAATGACATGGAACAACCCCACATGATTGTTTTGTATAATATTTCTTCTAATAAGATCATGTTTTTCCAAACCATGTTCCACCAACTACCTATGTAAAAATGTACATGAAAAGTATCATTAATTAAAAATTAAAACTGAATGATAATAGTGTGAGAAAATTGAAAATAGATATTGATGATTTAATGACAGATTCCTTATCAAGGAACACATACTTTGCTAATTTTATGAGCTCTTTTTTGTGAATGGATTGTAACAAGTCATAGTAAATATTTTCAATCTTGAGAAAGGTCTGGTTTAATTTCTCATGTTTTTCATACTCCCTGATGAGGAGCCATTCCTTGAACCTAAAAACCAACCAGTGAAATAATGAACTCATTAAATTACCCACTAGTCTCTTCATGGATCATGGAGACAGATTTTGCTTCATGTTTTTTATATGAATAGGGGTGAAGGCCTAGACCCCATCCAGCATGCACTCACCTTCCCACTCTAGGAAAGATAGATTATAATGCATCAACAATCATGACAACATATATGGGATATATCATCACTAGAAATATCATTACCCAGCACTAAAAAAGTATTGATGTTGTAAGAAACTTTAAACCCAATGACTTTTATCTATACTAAAAATAGGACTATTAAAAGTTACCTTTATTGTTTTAAAAAAATAATTTATAAATTGGGACCTTTATTAGTAATTTCTTTAGCATTGATAAAGAGATTTCTTATCCAATCTCTTTTTATCTCTTATAATGATCACTTTAATCAGCACTTTTTCTAGTTATGATAAAGGATCCATTATCTGCACTATAAATAGTGCAGAAAAAACCCACTTGCATTACTGTGCTGCTATAATTTACAACACACTGAAATAAAATATATAAATTTTCATTTCAATTAAATTTATATAAAAAAAACATTGTATAATTATTTCAAACATCTCAATAAATCATATGTATAATGATATTGGAATTAAAAATTTATTATAAATAATAACATATTCAAAAACATTGTTCTGGTTTCTCTAGATCCCTATCCAAAAGAACCTGATCTTACAACCAATTTTTGAACAGTCCACCAAACCTTGAAAAAAAGAGTTCACCTAAATAAAAAAAATGCTTATGTTAGTAATACTATAAATAAATAAAGTAAAATAATATGACACTTTTAAACTGAAAACAAAAAATCCGAGCCATACCACATACACTGTTTTTCCAATTTACATGTGGTTGACTCGTACATAACAAAAAAACTTATGTATTGTTATATTACAGAATCAAGGAAATATGATTTTATTTTCATGTTTTGGGGTATTTAATATATGTTTTGAACTAAAATATAAAAATTATTTTTTTTTCACATTTAGTTATACCAGACACACCATGTGTTGAATTAATGTGTGGTCAATTCATATATGTCACAAATGACATATAAATTATTTTACTAAAATAGCAAGAAAATATGACTGTTTTTTATTTTTTTAGTGAGTGACAAATGTTTTGAATGAAAATGTTATTTTTAAATTGAAAACACATGATTTAAGTCATTCCAAGCACACTCTGTGTAATATTAACATGTGGTAACATCATGTA
Source organism: Viscum album (assembly GCA_963277665.1). Classification (NCBI taxonomy): domain Eukaryota; kingdom Viridiplantae; phylum Streptophyta; class Magnoliopsida; order Santalales; family Viscaceae; genus Viscum; species Viscum album. The sequence continues at coordinate 318,029,004 of OY728140.1, forward strand.
TGGTTGAAATAATTTATGTATAATTTTATAAAAATATCAATATAAATCAAGTGTTTTTTCTAATTTCAATTATTGACACTTATTTTTAACTAAAATTTCATTTTTAAAACAAAAAACACTCACTCCAAGTCATACCAGGAAGACCATGTTTCATATTGAGATGAATTTGATTGTACATGTCACAAATGAAAAATGGATCATTTTACTATTCTCCCAAGACTACCCAAATTTTTTCCTTAAAATATAACTTTTAAAATAAAAACACAGTCATTAAGTCTTACCAAGCACATCGTGTTGAAGAGTGATACATGGTTAATCCCTATATGTCAGAAATAATTTATGAATTTTTTATAATGTATCAAGAGAAATTGATCATTTCTTTTTGGTATTTAGGGAGTTTTGTTTTTTTTAACTAAATGGAAACTCTTTAATAAAAAACGTACACTTTCAATCATGTCATCCACACTATGCATCAGATTGTTATTTTTCTTATTAATATAGAAAAAATGAATTATGGATCATTTTCCTATAGTATTAGGAAAATACAATCAAGTTTTCACTATTTTGAGTATGTGACTAACGTTTTGACCTAAAATGATACTTTTAAATTAAAACACATGCTTTCATTAATACTGGACACATCGCATGGAAACATTACAAGAAGTTTATTAATACGAATAATAAATAAGTTATAGATTATTTTTCTAATGTATAAACATAATACAAGTGTTTTTAATTATTTTCAAGTGAGTGATCATATTTTGAACTAAAATGATACTTTTAAACTGAAAACATGCACTTTCAGTCACAAAAAAAAGATTTCATGTGAAATTGACACACTACTAATTCTAACATGTCCAAAATAAAAAAAAATGTGTTTTTTAAATTATAAATCCAATGTGAGGTAATTTTCTTGGTTGTGAGAATGTGAAACATTTTTTTTAACTAAATGGTCAATTTTATATGAAAAACACATACATTGAGTCATATTGGCAAAATATGTTTTAGATAAAAATGTGGTTACTTTATACATCTCAAAATTGAATTATATATATTATCCTTAAAATATAAAGATAATCCAATTGTGTTTTCTCTATTTTCAGTGAGTGATACAAGTTTTTACTGAAAATGATTTTTAAACTATAAACACACACTTCAAGTCATAATGGATGCACCGTCTGTCAAATTAATTTTTGGAAAATTCCTACATATCAGAAAAAAATTTAGAACATGGTCCTATATTATCAAGATAATATGGGTGTGTTTTTCAGTTTTTTGTGAGTGATAATTTTTTTTAATTAAAATGACATTTTTAAACATAAAACATTGACTTATTGTCATTATGATCACATAGTGTGTCTGATTCATGTGTTGTTAACTATTACTTATCAAAAATAACATATGGTTATTTTTCATAATGTTTTATGTCCATAAAAGTTTGTTTTATTTTTCTTCAGTGAATAAAACACGTTTTCATTTACAATTTTACTTTTAAATTAAAAATACGTACTTTGATTTAATCTAAAAAAATCATGTTTCATATTGATTTTCCATTGGATCTTACATGTGAAAAACTATTTATTGATAATTACCCTTAAGTATCAATAAAATTTTATTATATGACATAGTTTTTAATGAGTGACGCATGTTTTGAATTAAAATGTCACTTTCAAATAAAAACATGCAATTTAAATAATTCTAGTCACGCAATGTGTAGAAATGATGTTTGGATGATTCATAGATACAAATAATTATTTGTGTATATTTTCCAAAAAGAATCAAGATAATGAGAGTTTATTCGCTCTACATCGAGTATTTGGCACATGTTTTGAACCAAAATGTCACTTTAAAATAAAAATGAAAACCTTAAATAATTAATACCACACCATCAGTGAGATTGATATGAAAGTGATTCCTAAATGTAAAAATGATAAATGGATTATTTTTATAAACTATCAAGAATATATGAGTTTTTTATCATTTTTTTTGTGACTGAGGCATATTTTGAACTAATATATTACTTCAAAACAGAAAACATGCAATTGTAGTCATACTGGGTAGACCATGTTTCCAATAGATGTGAGGATGATTCCTACTTGTTAAAAATGACTTGTTTGTTTCCTTCCGAATGTATTAAGATGGCCGGAGTGAATTTTATTAGTTTTGAGTATGTGAACTTGTTTTGAACTAAATGGTAATTTTAAACTAAAATTACTTATTTTGAGTTATTCTAATAACACCATGTGTCAAATTAATGTGTCATTATTTATTAAATGTCACAAATTACCTATATATCATTTTGGTAAAATATAAATGCATGATTATTATTTTTTATCTATTTTTAGTGAGTGGCACAATTTTTTAACTAAAATTACATTTTTAATTTAAAAATGTGCTCTTTGAATCATACAGGGAACACCATGTACTAGATTAATGTTTATTAGATTCCTAAATATAGAAATGACTTATAGATAATTTTATAAATATATTAAGAAAATTTTAGTGTATTTGATATATTTTATGGGGGTGACACATGTTATTAACTAAAATTAAATTTTTAAACAAAAAACATGCATTTCGAGTCATACTGGGCACACCATGTGTCGGATTGAAATGTAGTAGACTCCAAAATTTCATAAAAGGGTAACATATCTTTTTTTGAAATTATCAAGTCCATCATAATATATTTTCTTTTTTTAGTGAGTGACACATGTTTTGAAGTAAAATTTCACTTTTAAACTGAAAACACATGCTTTAAGTCATAATAGAAATACCATGTATTGGATTCACCTTATATTGATTCTTATGTGTTACCAATTATTTATATATATTTTTCATAATTTATCAAGGATATATAAATGTTTTCTCTAGATTTTCAGTGAGTGGAATATGTTTTGATAAAACAATTCAATTTTAAAAACACACACACTTTCAATCATACTGGCCACAACAAGTGTCAGATTGATGTGAGAAAAATTCATAGTCATCACAAATCAATGTGGGAAATTTTAAAAAAGTATATAGATAATAAGATTTTGTTATATTAGTTTTTATTTAGAGATATGTGTCTTAAATTAATATGTTACTTTTAGCTAAAAACAAAAACTTCGAGTCATATCAGGTGTACCATTTTATGGATTCATATGTAGTTGAATCATACACATAACCAATGATTATATTGCATTTAATTAAAGTATAAAGATAATATGTGAATATTTTCAAGGTTTTCAATGAGTGCTATATGTTTTAAAATAAAATGTTTTGTCTAAGAGAAAACCTGAAATTTATGTCATTTTTAAACTAAAACACACATACTAAAAACCCTAAAAAACAATGAATAAATAGATTTATGAAGAGAAAAATGGTACCTGAGTGAATAATACTCCTTAAAGACTTTTTCGTGAAATGATTTTTCTCGAACCATTGTAATTTCTTTATAGAGAACACAATGGTTGGTGAAAAAAGAAATTCTATATGACGTCACCTCGTCATGATCTCTATGAAAATTAACATGAAAATAGTACTTACAAATGATAAGAATATTATCTAGAAAATAAATAGTTAAAATGATAAGACAATTAAATGAAGAAGTAGTAGGAAATCACCTCTTGTGATTCCTACAAACATTCTTACACCATATATTATACCCACTCATTTCTGAACAAATATATTTCTTATTATGAATATGTTGAATGTTGAAACTCCAATTAATACTTGAAAATAATAAATAAAAAATGATTAATAAATATTTTGAATAAAATTTTAATTATTATCATAAAAGCCTTTATAGGAATGCTATTTTGTTTATGCTATATCATATCATTCATAAAATTGCAACATAATAATAGTAATCATTGTTATTACTTTATTTCAGACACTACAAAAATATAGATCAAAATAAATAATTTTTTTGTTATTTATTTTTCAAGTTAAATATAACAATATATACCCAATACGTACCTATTTGTTGATATTGATAGCCTTTTGTGCATATGCACCACCCTCATGCCATGAAATTGATTATATTTAAACACCACCACATCAAAACACAATTTTCATTAAATAAATATTAAAACATATAACATGAAGTTTATTGGTAAATTTTTTATTTTAGTGTATTAATAATTTAGAAAGACCATTATGTGTGGTCTATTTTGTGTGTAATATATTATTTTAATATAAAAACATAATAATTAGAGTATCCAAATTCATTGAAGCGAGCAAAAAATTTGTAAGAAACTGGTTTTTCAACATTGTATAGATACTATTATTTTTTATTAGAAAACATATTTTATCGTTGTAATAGTTCCTAATAGATTAATGAGGTATTTGAGAGAATCTGGATCTTTTTTGGACCCTAAAGATTTATTTTTTGAAGAAACAGTATGCATCACATGGTTGGAACGCGTTACGTAGTAATTATGAAGCTCAACAATGCAGCCCAAAATAGAGGTACATAGTTAGTTTTACATTTTAAGTGGAGGTATATGGCTATAAAAACTGATATTTATTATAGAGGTAAGTCACAAGATTTTTTTAACATTGTGTCTAAACTAGGTTAGGCATATAGGACTTAGATAGTGAGTATTCACTGGTTGTGCATGGTTTATCTAACTTTGCGCCAAGATATGCAAGGATAGTATCAAAGTTGGTAGAAGGTGCTCACAATTAGAGAACAATTTTTTTATCCATGCATCCAAACCATACATCCTCTTTAAAATGCATGGAAATAACCCTTTTCCCATTTTACCTTAAAACTCAAACCTCATTCTCCTTTCTCTTTTACATGGTAGTGGATATATGTGGATAAGTCTCTCCATATACCACCTATAATTTTTTAGATATCCTCTATTTATAAGTGTCATTCATCAAATTAGAACCCCCCTGGTATGTTCTTAATTCCTACTTCTTCCTTTCTTGGGTTATCTTTCTATATATGATGTGATCTTTATGGAATCTAATATGAATTATTTTTAGGTCATTTTTCAATTAATGTGTTTTTCCATCTTAATCGAATTTGATGATGATATTGGTTGAGGATACATCTACTAATATAATTCAAGAATTCTAACACATTTATCTAGATGTTTCAATGTTTATATTTTGTGTCGTGGTCCCACACAACAAACCTTCCATGAATCTGCTCTAAATTATAAATTAATTAAATACATTGTTAATCCCTTGAATTTGTTAGACTATGAAACCAAATCACAAAAATTTTTGGGTTTCCACCTCAATGAAAACCACCCACTATGGGGTGTTTGATAAAAATTATTTGAATGTAATTGATTAAAGTAAAACTAAACCACCTTTTGTGGTGTGCTAACATTCTCCCCCATAAAAGAGTTTGTTAAATTAAATAAAATTAAATGGTAGGATACATTATTTTCCCCTATACCTTCTCTATGAAATTTTGAACCCTTAAGGTGGGTTAAACATATCTGTTATATGTGAAATGTGTAATATAATGTAATTGGGTTGTTAAATGGTATGGATAAACTATATAGTCCATAAAAATTCAGTAGGCTATATCAGGGGAAATACTTGGGGTTCCACTATAGAATGACTTGGATGGGCTCATAAGGAAAATGGAATAAAGAGATATTACTTAGTTGATACATGGGTTCCGATATTAAATACCATGGATTATCTCATAGGTTAGGATTAAGTTAAATAAATTATCAATGGAATTATAATATTCCATGGGAGATAATTGGATTTCTATATGGAATTCCTCATAATTGGTCACATGGAAAATTTAATTATGTTATTCCATGGTTTATATTTGGGTTCAAATTCATAATTTCTTTGATGGAATCATAAGAAAAATGGAATTATAATATTCCTCGATCAATACATGGATTCTCAACATTAAATACCTTATATGGGCTTAGAACAAAGATCTGTTAATTGAAATGACTTCTATGTCAAATAGAAAAATTAGAATTATTCATGATCATAGAATGATGGATTCATTGGTTTCTATTTTCCTTCATGTAAAAAAATCCATGGGACATGTTGAGCCCTATATGATTACTATAATACATGGATTCCTTTGAATGACACCTCATGATCCAAGCTTAATAATATATATGAAAATAAAAAATGCTCAGTGACATTCAAGCTTATGATGAAGTAAGTAGTTTCATATGTGTGTCCCATGAGGAAATCGATCCAAAATGGATTATTTATTTACCACTTTGTTTATTAAACCATCAAACTACGCAATTTATATTCACATAATGGATAGTGATAGACATTGTTAGTGGTGGCCAACTTTGTATTACTCACACCATAATTGGGATGTTTATTTATACTCGTGCAGACTTCCTGGATGAATGTATGTAAATATAGAGAGCACCAAACTATAGATTAATGATTTATGGTTCTAGGATGGAGAATAGGAGTAGAGGTCCTGTATTTGGATCTCAATGCTTTGAGAGAAGACATTTTTCTTATTTGTTTATTTTTTATAGAATTTACTATATATACATGAGATTTTATTCCTTTATTCCAATTTTTTTATTTCATCAAGATATCATCATGTTATGTATATGTCACCCCTTATGAATTTTTGTTATTTATTCATACATTGATATTTATTTCCACTTATTGTAATATTTTATTTCTTTATATTACTCCTTTTATTATTTTATTTATATATCACCACTAAGTTATTCTATGATAAAGAGGTTATAGTCTCTCCACTATACCAACACAGCCCCTAACATTTATTTAAAAGCATCAGGCATATGGTTATGTACCCATGAGGCCATGAGGCAAACCCAGTTCAGTTACATAAAAGTAAATAGGGTTCAAGATGTCACAAAGTATTATAAGAGATTATTTTCTTTATCTTACTATTTTGGGTTAGTAAATAGGAGACTAGGACATATCATAATTTTGTAATGATCCTATTCTTGGGATTATTTAACCCACATATAGGGAAAAATATAAATTTAATAGGAAGTTAGTTGTTATGTTTTGGATTTTTCATGATACTATTCTACTACTTTTTCATTGGGTGACATGCATGATTTCAGATTTTTTTTATTATGGATTTTCACCCTCATCTAGATATGGCAAGGAATCATTTCTTGTGAATAATTATAGGCACCTGTGGATTTATATTCTATTTATATTCCATGATATGTTTACATTATCATGTTTATTTCCAACAACTTTTTTTATGTCCCTTAATTGATATACTTGTAATATCACTAACATTTCGTAAAGGAATAACGATAATTAATTGGTTAATTAAAGCATTTTCATGAACCTAATTGGCATTTTCCAACATAGACTATTGGTGAAACCCTATCTATCCAATTATGATATGTTTGAGTAGTGTTATTATGGTTAAACATTCCAAAAAATTAGTTGATTATGATTATTTGGGATGCCAATTGTAATTTATTGGGTTGTGCCTTTATAAGATTCGGAATGGGGATATGTATAATCAAATCATTTTTTATGACTTTTTATATCTGGATACCTAATCTATTAGTCTATCTTTACTTATAGGAAGTGTTAATTGTAACTTATAAAGAATAGGAATTTAAAACATGGGAATGGTAACTCATATAACTGAACCATGATATCTGAATAAGTAAGAAATTACCAAATTCAACTACTGAAGATTAATGAAACAGTTGTCATAAAATAGGGATTTCGATTGTAACTTAAATAATTTTTCCTCTATATTATACAAATTCAATACCATATAACAAAACATCTACAATGAAATATAGAACATGAACCTTACACAACCTTAGTAGTGGGATGTTTGGAGCTTCTCTTGGGGACATTCTTGATTTTTATGTAACCTATTCTTGGAATTAGGAGTAGGAAATTGGGTGTTGAATCATATGTACGAAGGGTAGGAACCTATAATATTATTTTATCTTTTATATTTTATTTTTCGAAATAATGATCTGAGGAATCCATTCGGAATTGTAGAAATATTCCCCTATTGTAAGAAACCGACCTTAAAACATTACATAATCTTGAATTAAATAAATAATTCACATTGAGGATATTTTCAGGTTTAGAGTTTTATAGAATTAGGCCATCACTATTACATATAAACTTGAATATTACAAGTAAACACCACTACTTAGTATTCAGTTTTTTCGTAAAATAAAAACTCTTAAAAAGAAACATGCCTAGTTCCTTGTTTTAGACAGCATGGCTTTTCCTTGATCCCATCCTTGACCCTATTCATATTTAAGTCCTATGGAAAACATTTAAAAAACATGGGATGAGCATAAAAAGCTTAGTAAGTGTTATAAAATAAGGAAAGGAAACATTAACACATCAATAAATACTAATCAATGAAAACAATACTTTTCAATCATAACATACCTCGAGAAATCATATGATTTATGAATAACATACAGAAATCATAAATCATAAAGGTTACTTATGGCATCCATATCAAACTTACATTGTAGATATCACAACAACGTAGAGAGTTACACTTGGAATACCCATCACAGTATATTCCTTAAATCTCTTAGGAGAAACATCACGTTTACCTCCGTCACATTACCCAATTCATTGGAGATTTATATCAGGATCACCCATCCTTAGTTTATCACGGAACCACCCGATTTCCTAAACTATGCCCAAGAACCATAACATAATTGTATCACATAAAACATGCATAAAGGAAACATAAAATTTCCACATTTCATTCACAAGACATCAATACAACACATTGATATAAGTAAAACAATATCAAAAACATTTTCAATACCAAAATACATAAAAGAGTGTATGGTATTTATTTTCCTTTTAAAAACATTATGGCTTGTTAAGGAAGCCATAGATCAAATAATACTCACGGCGGGGGAAAAGTCGTTGTCGCCGTGTACATTAAAAAGAAACATAATTTTTGTCGTTTAGTAAAATGATTCATAGTGAAAAGATTCATTTTTGAATAAAAGTAATTGTCAAAAGGGTTTTATATGCCTTAGAAAAGAAAGTCGTGTTTAAATCAATGGATGTCACAATAAAAGGAGATTGAGATGAATTCTCTTACAAAGACAGTATCCTTAGATTAGAGATAAATCAATAATGAAATTATGTGTGAAAAATATAAATACACCCAATATAAGTGGATATGATGTGTAATACAATAAGAGTTTATTCACACATTAATTTCATGACATAATCAATAAGTAGAAGTTTAACCCAAAGAATTGAAATTGGGTAAAGAAGTTCCCTTACCGATTTGGGTAACTTTTGAAACGTACACCCCATGAAAGGAGGTCATACAATGAAGATGTAAATACCAACAAATTAAATTTTATTACAAAAAGAAAACAATCATGGGCAGTACATACACCACACAAAAGGAAATAGTGGAATATTTAGCATGAATCTCACGGGAACACAAAGTGAGATAAAAACTCTTTACCTCGTGGTAATCAATCGAGTTGTATGACCAAAAGATAATAAGAACCAAATAAATCACATAATACCATGAATATAAATAGAATCATGATAATATATGTGAAAGGTCTGTAAAAAATACACCACATGCAACAAATAAGTTGCACACAATGGAAATCATATGGAATTAAAAGTGAGATAAGAAATCCCTTATGAAATTTTGGCAGCCAAACAACGCCACTTAAAACAACCAAAAAGTGATTTGATGCTATCGAATAGGGTATCTAATAATATGAACATAAAGAGGGAAGTATGATGGATATAGATACCATACCCCAACATAAGAAAAAGTAACTTGAAGGACATGATATAAAATAGAACTTTGAAAATGAGGAGAGTGAAATAATCCCTTACAAAAATTCGGCAGCCTAACAACGCTACTTAAAAATTCATAAAATGAATTGTTGAGAGTAAGAAGGGAGTATCTCATCATATGAAAATAAAAATTATATTAATGTTAATATAAAAGAACATCCTCCAACATAATATCATGGATCATAAAAGAGATGACATAAAAGAGAGTACTTGAAAAGAAAGGGAGAGGTAGGATCCCTTACCTCAAGTAAGACTTGTCCTGTTTGTTTCATTATATTCCAGAATAATAAAATTTGGTCAATTTATAATTTCTTAAGGAACTACTTTAATTTTTATTATTCAATTCATATAACATAATGTAATGTAATAATAATTAGTTAATTATGTGAGTTCATAAAAGACATTTTTGTCGATGTTCGGTACACGAGTCAAAAATGAACTTATTTGAAAAGAATTGTCCATGTAGTTATAAGTACATCATCTCTAGAATAGAATTAATTATTTAAATATCATTTATATCCAGTGTATATTCATTTTATACTATTCCATAACATTTGGAGATAAAAATGAAATGCACCGTTCATGGAGACGGTAGGCCGTACGTACGCATGAACGCTACTTTCATTTCTTTGTCATATAAATGGAATTAAAACTAAATGTGTAACAACCCGAGAATTTATGAAAAATATTCTTTTTAATTTTATTAATGTCTTGTGTTGTACGCTACACCAAAAGAAGCTTGCACAACACACCTTCTTGACTTGCCTTGCATTACACGCAATCACGACCTTCCTCGATAGCGTGTGTAATACGCAATACCGAGTTTCACTAAACAACGATATGCTATTAAAATATTATTAAAACTACCCGTTATGAATAGTAATAACCACTTTTTGAAATTTTGTAAATTTTATTTTTCAAAATGGATTTCATTTTTGGATTCGGAGTATCGAATTTAGCCTAAGGTGAAATTTTGGTACATTTCGGATAACTTTCATATTCTGATGAATAGTGAAAATTACTAAATTATAATTAAAAACAAATTTTTTAATCGAAATAATTAATAGTGATAAATTATTAATTTGAGTGGTTTTAAAGTATATTTAGAATATATTTTTACAATTTAATACAATGTTGGTCATTGGACGTAATTTCACATTTAAACCTGACATAAACAAGTGTCAATCTTTTGATAGATATTGTTTCGTAAAAACACGCTATTTGTTTTAATAGCGGGATTTAATTATAAAATTAATTAATTCAACTTCTATGTTATGAATTTGGTAAAATAGACTTCATTTTTGAATTCGGAATATGAAATATAGCTTAGGATGAAATTTTGGCATTTTTCTGAAAACTTTCAATTTTTGATGAATAGTGAAACCACTAAGTGGTAGGTTAAAAACTGAATTTTGCATAAAACTTAATTTTACCACTTCTGTGAATGGAATTTCGAAAATCCGAGAGACACGGTTAATATCAAGGACTAAAATGTGGTTCAATGAGATGAAAATAATTTTTGGTGAATAGTAACTTTTTACTTTTTTTTTTACCGCGGTTAATAGTAAATAGGGTAACTAAGGGTAAATATGATATTACTATTACCCTAACACGTGTCCTAATTCTATTGGACAAGTGTAATTCGACCAAAAACAAACTTAGGAATAAAATATGACCATTTAGGCCCACTTGGATTAGATTAGGACATTTATTATGAATTTATTTAAAGAAGGGTTAAAATAGTTAAAATCAAAGTTTAATAAGTAAAGAATTTTTAATATGGGGTTATACATAAGATAAATTCGATTGTAAATATTCATTAGAAAGCTAAAAAGATTTCCTACATGATGGTATTTTATTTGTAATTTTTAGACATCAAATAAGTTAATTTATTTATGACACAACGATGATGCAGTAATTATCTTATTAATGAAATATTGACATAATTGATGTTATAAACACCAAAATAAATGTAATTTGAGATTTTTTATGAATTCCACTAATTTTCTAGGTTACTATGATATATTAATGTTGATTTAATCAACTTGGTGCGAACATATAATTCTGTTATGACTTTCACAAAAATCATATATCAAATAGTGTCAAAATTGACACAAAATAGTTTTTAAATCAAATATTATATTATTAACTGTTATTTTATTCCTAAAAATCTAAGGTTCGGCCACATGACTTAGATAAAGATATATATATTAATAATAAACAATTTGTGGTTCGTTTGGCATGTTATAGTATGTTTATTAACCATATAGTGAAAGAAAACAAAAAGACACGGTAAAAGTTAAATTATTTAACTTAGAGTTAAATATAATTGATAAGGTTTAAAATAATATCCAAACATGTCTAAATTTGATTGGTTGATGAGATTACAACCCTATCTCATCTAATCTTCGAATATGAGTAATTTTTAGAGGTTTTTAAGTGGGGTTAGATTTATTATAAATTAATATTTTTAAGAATTCCTAAGGTGCCCCTCTCCTCCCTTATAAAAGGGCACCTCCTCCCCCTCCTCCTCACACCAATTTTGAGCACTCAAGCTCGGCCAACCCCTGCCATTTTCTCCTCTCCACTTTCCTAGAATAATCCTAGAGGTTCTGGTCTTCTCCAAAGACCAATCTTAGTTCCTTAAGTGGAGGATTCAAAGAGGCGTTCCAAAGAAGAGGTAATATCCATTACCGATCTTTTCAATTTCTTTCTTCTTCAACTTCTTCTTCTTTAGTTGTTTCATTATAAAGTAATAACATCAGTATTACTTACATACTGATATGTTATTATAAATATGAAACAACCCTAATTCACCTTCTACCCATCCTACGGAAAAATGAAATCACCGCGCGTGCGTACGTACGGAATACCGTCTCCACGCCGTGGTGTAATCTATTTTCCACCATCACCTTACAAGGATGGGTATAATGGTGTAATGAGTAACTACATATGATTATTATGAAGTAATATTGATACTGAAATAATATATATAAACTCCAATACAATTCCACGATCATAGGAACGATATCATCACTCGTGCGTACGTACGGAATACCGTCTCCACGATGTGATGCGACTCGTTCTACATGATCTTCATTTCATAATGATTATATAAATGAATTGAATGAATGAATATGGTATATAATACACTAATACCATTCTGGAAATGAATTATCTATAACCTAAAGATAAGAATAAGAATTTATTCGACAAAACACGCATAAGAACAAAAAGTTATAAAGACCCGAGTAACAAGTAACAATGAAATATTACTAACAAGAAGCTAATAATATGACCATATATGATATCATATCAATATGTATGATTCTGGAATAAGTCAATAACATTATTTAAACCATTATACAGGAGCTTCGGACACGTACAAAGCTAATCGGACCTAAGGTAAGGGAAATATCACAATCTCATTTTTATCCGAGATTGTTTATTCGTAAGTATTTACTGGGGTGTATTTTATCATCCACATCCATGTTCCCTCAATATGTAATATTATTTCCATCCACCTACAATTGTTTAAATCCAATTTTACCCTTCTATGAGTTTTTAGTAAAGGATATGAAAGGAATATTTTTTCGTTTTTCGTACGAGGTACTTTTTGACTTTTCGGACAAAAGTACGAAGAATGTTTTTTTTAACTTATACGGCACGAACGGATTTATACTGTTTTATAAAGCCTTATTTTCATGAAGATTCCTCTAAAAGATTTCATGACTATTTTCAATAAAATCTCTTTCTTTTAAAATTGCATGATGTTTTGTGAAAAGAAATTGATTTTGAAGAAGAAAGGATATTTTCCTCAAGAATTCAATTCAAGTGTTTTATCAAAATTATTTTCCATATAAGATAATAAAGGGTTCTGTTTCTATCCACATTTTTACATTGATTTGACTATGTTGTGATGGAATTATGTTTATGAATTCCTTTATCTTATATGAATGGTTTTATGATGTCATGTTGTTTAAGAATCCCATTTTTATTACATGGGTTATGCAATGATGTATGATTTATGATTTTGTGGCACACATAAGAAAGGATTCATTAAGAGATGGGTGGGACCTATATCTCCCTCCAATGCATTGGGTAAAGATTTTATATCTCATGAGATAGACATGGCTGGAATGGTAGGTTATACCGGTACAATGAAACAGGACTGAAACGAGGATTACTCGATTCAGAAAGGGACTTTGTCCACTAAGATAGTCTTGGCAATGAGTCTTGACTAACAAGAAATGATTCTCTATGATTTTGTGTGTATGCCACAATGAGTAATGTTTTAAGTTATGATTTCATTTCACTACTATGATTTATCCCATGTTATGAAATTATGCTCTCTTTTGCAGGTTAAGATTTCCAAAAAAGTTATGTTCTTATGAAAATTATGTGATTGATATTTCTTTTGTTTACCCTTACTGAGCATTTGAGCTCACCCTTTTATGTTTTCTTTTCCCCAGGATATAAAGAAAGGTTTTAGGTAAAAAAAGGGATGACCTTTATGGGAGATATTGAAGAACTTTCACCACGATTAGAAGATTATGTTCCGAGTTTCCAAAGACACTAAACTATTACGATCCTTGTGTGTATATTTTTGTTATGTATTAAGTATTCCGCAAAAGTAATGTAATGTTCATGTACGTCAGGATACGGGTCTCTACAGTTGGTATCAGAGGAAAGGTTTAGTCAACCTTTGGAAACTAGGATGCGAAAACGTTAGTGAGATCCCTAGAGGTATTTCTAAGGTATGTCTAGGGATGTCCCTAGGGATAAGTATACGTATAGGTTATAGTAATAGAATTACGCTAACGATCATAGAATTAAACCTAAGATGTTGGATATTGAAGGTACTCCCCCTTTATTATGTTGTTTTCCCTAGCATGATTTTTGCCTCTCACACTATTCTTTTTGGGTTTTAGACGATGGCTGGAACCCGAAGGAACCGTGTTGATCAATGCAATGGACAATGCAATGATTGCCCTCCTGAACAAACAAATGTTATGGAAGATGGAGTGCAAAATCTTATTGCTATACTTACACAAGCTATGAATCATTCTGGACTTCCAAATGAGCAGAGAAGGGAACAATATTCTATTGAGTCCTTCATGAGGCAACGTCCACCTTCTTTCAGTGGGTCTTCTGATCCACTTGTGGCTGAACAATGGATCAGTACTACTGAAAAGATATTTTCAGTTCTTCAATGTTCTGAACATGATAAAGTCATCTTAGCAGTATATCGTTTGGAAGGTGAAGCTGATCAATGGTGGAATCTTATCAAGAATACGAGGCCAAGAGATGAAATTGAGTCCATGGAATGGGACGAGTTCAAGAACTTGTTTTTCAGTAAGTACTTCCCTCGTATTCTTCGAACAAACATGGAGAAAGAGTTTCTTGAACTGAAGCAAAGGGACGATGAATCTGTTGGTACCTATGAAGCAAATTTTACAAGACTTGCAAGGTATGCTTCTGGAATTATCATCCAACCTGAAAGTAAAGTTGATCGATTTTTCAGTGGCTTAAAACCAAGTCTTCGAAGGGCATTAGCTATAAGAGACTTCAGTAGCTATGAAGAAATTGTGCGTTGTGCTATCAAGGTAGAAATGGAAGTTGGTGTTACATATCCATCTCATGGTTTTGACAAGAAACGAAAGATGGAGTTCAAGGAGAAATCTCAGAATAATGGTGAAAAGAAGATGAATGTTTCCTTATGCACAAAGTGTGGAAAGAAGCATGGTGGAGATTGTCTAAAAGGGACTAGAAAATGTTTTAAGTGTGGAAAAGAAGGTCATCGAGCAGTTGAGTGTCGAAGTAATGGAAAAAGGGTTTCTAATGATGTGAATAAAGCAAACACTGCAGAGAACGCACCGCCAACACTTCAATGCTTCAAGTGCAAGGAAATGGGGCATTATGCTAATAATTGCCCTAATCCAAGGGTTAGTGATGATCAACATGAGCAACCCCTGAAGGCAAAGGACAAAGGGAAATCACATGCGATCACTATTGGCAATGTTGAATATGACAACGATGTGGTGGAATGATTAAGTGTTTATGTAATGGGATTCCAAAATAATGTTGTATCATTGAGTATTGCAATATTTATTGATGTGGTATTCAAAGTGATTGAGATATTTTTTTGGAAATAAGATGATATGCGCATAATGAAGACGAGAAAATGAAATGTTTAATAGTATTCATGAGCTCATGATTGATATAAGGACTAAGTGATATCATGGTTTGAGTATAAATAATTTTGAGGATTTTGGTATGTGGAAAGTGTTAACTTTTAACTGCACTCATGTTTTCACTAAGGTATTCAAGAGAATACCCGATTAAGGACTTTGAATGTTTGGAATGTGACCAACAAGACATATCTTATGATATGTGGGGATCAATGACAGTATTAAATCTCTGGTAATCGATGTCACTATATTATGAGAGTGGACTGCAGTATTATGTATAAGCCTAAAGATTAGACTGGATTATGTTGGACATAAGTTAGTATTGTTTAAGGATATAAGATTTTCGATATTATTGATGGGATGTTATAGTAACGTAGTTTTAGAAAAAGGGACAACCTGCAGGACGGGCGACAACCCATCGCTTCAGACAAGGCTGTAGGAATCGAACCCACAACCGAAGTGCGACTGGCCTTTATCGCCTACCACTGACCTACAGGAAGTCCCTGTTTAGTAGAAACTAGTTTTATTATATTAAGAAGTATGATATATGAAGTATAAGTCCATATGTGATTAATCTCACTATAGATCGACTTATGTATATAATTTTGCTAACCTTTTGTTTGAAACAGATAAAATGACCCGTCATTCTATCACATGATCTGCTAACACTTCATGAATAACAAATTCAACTTCATTTATTTAAGAGATGAAGTGGAAATTGTTAAAGGCACGAACAACAGTGAGATTGTACCAAAATAAAGTAAGTATTTATTCTAATTCAAATTCTTTAACTTTAGGGAAATGATCTTGAAAACCAAAAATGTTGTCCTAGTTCTCTTATACCTGATGAATCAGATGGTACCTTATATCATCACAAATCTATGGATTTGTGATTACTGGCTTTTCCATAGCCATGTTCTCTACCACTCTCCATCAGAACATGATGGTTAGATTTCTCTTCCATATCCATATTTTCACCTATGTGGAAACCCAGTGATTAGTTTATTTGGGTAATCGTTACATTTCATACTTTAGTTTTTAAAGCCAAGTTTTGGTATTCCTTTTTACGATGTGGGTTTCTATTAAAGAAACTTTCGAATAGTAAACCATTTATAATCCCGACGAATTTCGAGGGCGAAATTCATTTTAAGGGGGGTAGAATGTAACAACCCGAGAATTTATGAAAAATATTCTTTTTAATTTTATTAATGTCTTGTGTTGTACGCTACACCAAAAGAAGCTTGCACAACACACCTTCTTGACTTGCCTTGCATTACACGCAATCACGACCTTCCTCGATAGCGTGTGTAATACGCAATACCGAGTTTCACTAAACAACGATATGCTATTAAAATATTATTAAAACTACCCGTTATGAATAGTAATAACCACTTTTTGAAATTTTGTAAATTTTATTTTTCAAAATGGATTTCATTTTTGGATTCGGAGTATCGAATTTAGCCTAAGGTGAAATTTTGGTACATTTCGGATAACTTTCATATTCTGATGAATAGTGAAAATTACTAAATTATAATTAAAAACAACTTTTTTAATCGAAATAATTAATAGTGATAAATTATTAATTTGAGTGGTTTTAAAGTATATTTAGAATATATTTTTACAATTTAATACAATGTTGGTCATTGGACGTAATTTCACATTTAAACCTGACATAAACAAGTGTCAATCTTTTGATAGATATTGTTTCGTAAAAACACGCTATTTGTTTTAATAGCGGGATTTAATTATAAAATTAATTAATTCAACTTCTATGTTATGAATTTGGTAAAATAGACTTCATTTTTGAATTCGGAATATGAAATATAGCTTAGGATGAAATTTTGGCATTTTTCTGAAAACTTTCAATTTTTGATGAATAGTGAAACCACTAAGTGGTAGGTTAAAAACTGAATTTTGCATAAAACTTAATTTTACCACTTCTGTGAATGGAATTTCGAAAATCCGAGAGACACGGTTAATATCAAGGACTAAAATGTGGTTCAATGAGATGAAAATAATTTTTGGTGAATAGTAACTTTTTACTTTTTTTTTACCGCGGTTAATAGTAAATAGGGTAACTAAGGGTAAATATGATATTACTATTACCCTAACACGTGTCCTAATTCTATTGGACAAGTGTAATTCGACCAAAAACAAACTTAGGAATAAAATATGACCATTTAGGCCCACTTGGATTAGATTAGGACATTTATTATGAATTTATTTAAAGAAGGGTTAAAATAGTTAAAATCAAAGTTTAATAAGTAAAGCATTTTTAATATGGGGTTATACATAAGATAAATTCGATTGTAAATATTCATTAGAAAGCTAAAAAGATTTCATACATGATGGTATTTTATTTGTAATTTTTAGACATCAAATAATTTAATTTATTTATGACACAACGATGATGCAGTAATTATCTTATTAATGAAATATTGACATAATTGATGTTATAAACACCAAAATAAATGTAATTTGAGATTTTTTATGAATTCCACTAATTTTCTAGGTTACTATGATATATTAATGTTGATTTAATCAACTTGGTTCGAACATATAATTCTGTTATGACTTTCACAAAAATCATATATCAAATAGTGTCAAAATTGACACAAAATAGTTTTTAAATCAAATATTATATTATTAACTGTTATTTTATTCCTAAAAATCTAAGGTTCGGCCAAATGACTTAGATAAGGATATATATATTAATAATAAACAATTTGTGGTTCGTTTGGCATGTTATAGTATGTTTATTAACCATATAGTGAAAGAAAACAAAAAGACACGGTAAAAGTTAAATTATTTAACTTAGAGTTAAATATAATTGATAAGGTTTAAAATAATATCCAAACATGTCTAAATTTGATTGGTTGATGAGATTACAACCCTATCTCATCTAATCTTCGAATATGAGTAATTTTTAGAGGTTTTTAAGTGGGGTTAGATTTATTATAAATTAATATTTTTAAGAATTCCTAAGGTGCCCCTCTCCTCCCTTATAAAAGGGCACCTCCTCCCCCTCCTCCTCACACCAATTTTGAGCACTCAAGCTCGGCCAACCCCTGCCATTTTCTCCTCTCCACTTTCCTAGAATAATCCTAGAGGTTCTGGTCTTCTCCAAAGACCAATCTTAGTTCCTTAAGTGGAGGATTCAAAGAGGCGTTCCAAAGAAGAGGTAATATCCATTACCGATCTTTTCAATTTCTTTCTTCTTCAACTTCTTCTTCTTTAGTTGTTTCATTATAAAGTAATAACATCAGTATTACTTACATACTGATATGTTATTATAAATATGAAACAACCCTAATTCACCTTCTACCCATCCTACGGAAAAATGAAATCACCGCGCGTGCGTACGTACGGAATACCGTCTCCACGCCGTGGTGTAATCTATTTTCCACCATCACCTTACAAGGATGGGTATAATGGTGTAATGAGTAACTACATATGATTATTATGAAGTAATATTGATACTGAAATAATATATATAAACTCCAATACAATTCCACGATCATAGGAACGATATCATCACTCGTGCGTACGTACGGAATACCGTCTCCACGATGTGATGCGACTCGTTCTACATGATCTTCATTTCATAATGATTATATAAATGAATTGAATGAATGAATATGGTATATAATACACTAATACCATTCTGGAAATGAATTATCTATAACCTAAAGATAAGAATAAGAATTTATTCGACAAAACACGCATAAGAACAAAAAGTTATAAAGACCCGAGTAACAAGTAACAATGAAATATTACTAACAAGAAGCTAATAATATGACCATATATGATATCATATCAATATGTATGATTCTGGAATAAGTCAATAACATTATTTAAACCATTATACAGGAGCTTCGGACACGTACAAAGCTAATCGGACCTAAGGTAAGGGAAATATCACAATCTCATTTTTATCCGAGATTGTTTATTCGTAAGTATTTACTGGGGTGTATTTTATCATCCACATCCATGTTCCCTCAATATGTAATATTATTTCCATCCACCTACAATTTTTTAAATCCAATTTTACCCTTCTATGAGTTTTTAGTAAAGGATATGAAAGGAATCTTTTTTCGTTTTTCGTACGAGGTACTTTTTGACTTTTCGGACAAAAGTACGAAGAATGTTTTTTTTCACTTATACGGCACGAACGGATTTATACTGTTTTATAAAGCCTTATTTTCATGAAGATTCCTCTAAAAGATTTCATGACTATTTTCAATAAAATCTCTTTCTTTTAAAATTGCATGATGTTTTGTGAAAAGAAATTGATTTTGAAGAAGAAAGGATATTTTCCTCAAGAATTCAATTCAAGTGTTTTATCAAAATTATTTTCCATATAAGATAATAAAGGGTTCTGTTTCTATCCACATTTTTACATTGATTTGACTATGTTGTGATGGAATTATGTTTATGAATTCCTTTATCTTATATGAATGGTTTTATGATGTCATGTTGTTTAAGAATCCCATTTTTATTACATGGGTTATGCAATGATGTATGATTTATGATTTTGTGGCACACATAAGAAAGGATTCATTAAGAGATGGGTGGGACCTATATCTCCCTCCAATGCATTGGGTAAAGATTTTATATCTCATGAGATAGACATGGCTGGAATGGTAGGTTATACCGGTACAATGAAACAGGACTGAAACGAGGATTACTCGATTCAGAAAGGGACTTTGTCCACTAAGATAGTCTTGGCAATGAGTCTTGACTAACAAGAAATGATTCTCTATGATTTTGTGTGTATGCCACAATGAGTAATGTTTTAAGTTATGATTTCATTTCACTACTATGATTTATCCCATGTTATGAAATTATGCTCTCTTTTGCAGGTTAAGATTTCCAAAAAAGTTATGTTCTTATGAAAATTATGTGATTGATATTTCTTTTGTTTACCCTTACTGAGCATTTGAGCTCACCCTTTTATGTTTTCTTTTCCCCAGGATATAAAGAAAGGTTTTAGGTAAAAAAAAGGGATGACCTTTATGGGAGATATTGAAGAACCTTCACCACGATTAGAAGATTATGTTCCGAGTTTCCAAAGACACTAAACTATTACGATCCTTGTGTGTATATTTTTGTTATGTATTAAGTATTCCGCAAAAGTAATGTAATGTTCATGTACGTCAGGATACGGGTCTCTACAGTTGGTATCAGAGGAAAGGTTTAGTCAACCTTTGGAAACTAGGATGCGAAAACGTTAGTGAGATCCCTAGAGGTATTTCTAAGGTATGTCTAGGGATGTCCCTAGGGATAAGTATACGTATAGGTTATAGTAATAGAATTACGCTAACGATCATAGAATTAAACCTAAGATGTTGGATATTGAAGGTACTCCCCCTTTATTATGTTGTTTTCCCTAGCATGATTTTTGCCTCTCACACTATTCTTTTTGGGTTTTAGACGATGGCTGGAACCCGAAGGAACCGTGTTGATCAATGCAATGGACAATGCAATGATTGCCCTCCTGAACAAACAAATGTTATGGAAGATGGAGTGAAAAATCTTATTGCTATACTTACACAAGCTATGAATCATTCTGGACTTCCAAATGAGCAGAGAAGGGAACAATATTCTATTGAGTCCTTCATGAGGCAACGTCCACCTTCTTTCAGTGGGTCTTCTGATCCACTTGTGGCTGAACAATGGATCAGTACTACTGAAAAGATATTTTCAGTTCTTCAATGTTCTGAACATGATAAAGTCATCTTAGCAGTATATCGTTTGGAAGGTGAAGCTGATCAATGGTGGAATCTTATCAAGAATACGAGGCCAAGAGATGAAATTGAGTCCATGGAATGGGACGAGTTCAAGAACTTGTTTTTCAGTAAGTACTTCCCTCGTATTCTTCGAACAAACATGGAGAAAGAGTTTCTTGAACTGAAGCAAAGGGACGATGAATCTGTTGGTACCTATGAAGCAAATTTTACAAGACTTGCAAGGTATGCTTCTGGAATTATCATCCAACCTGAAAGTAAAGTTGATCGATTTTTCAGTGGCTTAAAACCAAGTCTTCGAAGGGCATTAGCTATAAGAGACTTCAGTAGCTATGAAGAAATTGTGCGTGGTGCTATCAAGGTAGAAATGGAAGTTGGTGTTACATATCCATCTCATGGTTTTGACAAGAAACGAAAGATGGAGTTCAAGGAGAAATCTCAGAATAATGGTGAAAAGAAGATGAATGTTTCCTTATGCACAAAGTGTGGAAAGAAGCATGGTGGAGATTGTCTAAAAGGGACTAGAAAATGTTTTAAGTGTGGAAAAGAAGGTCATCGAGCAGTTGAGTGTCGAAGTAATGGAAAAAGGGTTTCTAATGATGTGAATAAAGCAAACACTGCAGAGAACGCACCGCCAACACTTCAATGCTTCAAGTGCAAGGAAATGGGGCATTATGCTAATAATTGCCCTAATCCAAGGGTTAGTGATGATCAACATGAGCAACCCCTGAAGGCAAAGGACAAAGGGAAATCACATGCGATCACTATTGGCAATGTTGAATATGACAACGATGTGGTGGAATGATTAAGTGTTTATGTAATGGGATTCCAAAATAATGTTGTATCATTGAGTATTGCAATATTTATTGATGTGGTATTCAAAGTGATTGAGATATTTTTTTGGAAATAAGATGATATGCGCATAATGAAGACGAGAAAATGAAATGTTTAATAGTATTCATGAGCTCATGATTGATATAAGGACTAAGTGATATCATGGTTTGAGTATAAATAATTTTGAGGATTTTGGTATGTGGAAAGTGTTAACTTTTAACTGCACTCATGTTTTCACTAAGGTATTCAAGAGAATACCCGATTAAGGACTTTGAATGTTTGGAATGTGACCAACAAGACATATCTTATGATATGTGGGGATCAATGACAGTATTAAATCTCTGGTAATCGATGTCACTATATTATGAGAGTGGACTGCAGTATTATGTATAAGCCTAAAGATTAGACTGGATTATGTTGGACATAAGTTAGTATTGTTTAAGGATATAAGATTTTCGATATTATTGATGGGATGTTATAGTAACGTAGTTTTAGAAAAAGGGACAACCTGCAGGACGGGCGACAACCCATCGCTTCAGACAAGGCTGTAGGAATCGAACCCACAACCGAAGTGCGACTGGCCTTTATCGCCTACCACTGACCTACAGGAAGTCCCTGTTTAGTAGAAACTAGTTTTATTATATTAAGAAGTATGATATATGAAGTATAAGTCCATATGTGATTAATCTCACTATAGATCGACTTATGTATATAATTTTGCTAACCTTTTGTTTGAAACAGATAAAATGACCCGTCATTCTATCACATGATCTGCTAACACTTCATGAATAACAAATTCAACTTCATTTATTTAAGAGATGAAGTGGAAATTGTTAAAGGCAGGAACAACAGTGAGATTGTACCAAAATAAAGTAAGTATTTATTCTAATTCAAATTCTTTAACTTTAGGGAAATGATCTTGAAAACCAAAAATGTTGTCCTAGTTCTCTTATACCTGATGAATCAGATGGTACCTTATATCATCACAAATCTATGGATTTGTGATTACTGGCTTTTCCATAGCCATGTTCTCTACCACTCTCCATCAGAACATGATGGTTAGATTTCTCTTCCATATCCATATTTTCACCTATGTGGAAACCCAGTGATTAGTTTATTTGGGTAATCGTTACATTTCATACTTTAGTTTTTAAAGCCAAGTTTTGGTATTCCTTTTTACGATGTGGGTTTCTATTAAAGAAACTTTCGAATAGTAAACCATTTATAATCCCGACGAATTTCAAGGGCGAAATTCATTTTAAGGGGGGTAGAATGTAACAACCCGAGAATTTATGAAAAATATTCTTTTTAATTTTATTAATGTCTTGTGTTGTACGCTACACCAAAAGAAGCTTGCACAACACACCTTCTTGACTTGCCTTGCATTACACGCAATCACGACCTTCCTCGATAGCGTGTGTAATACGCAATACCGAGTTTCACTAAACAACGATATGCTATTAAAATATTATTAAAACTACCCGTTATGAATAGTAATAACCACTTTTTGAAATTTTGTAAATTTTATTTTTCAAAATGGATTTCATTTTTGGATTCGGAGTATCGAATTTAGCCTAAGGTGAAATTTTGGTACATTTCGGATAACTTTCATATTCTGATGAATAGTGAAAATTACTAAATTATAATTAAAAACAACTTTTTTAATCGAAATAATTAATAGTGATAAATTATTAATTTGAGTGGTTTTAAAGTATATTTAGAATATATTTTTACAATTTAATACAATGTTGGTCATTGGACGTAATTTCACATTTAAACCTGACATAAACAAGTGTCAATCTTTTGATAGATATTGTTTCGTAAAAACACGCTATTTGTTTTAATAGCGGGATTTAATTATAAAATTAATTAATTCAAATTCTATGTTATGAATTTGGTAAAATAGACTTCATTTTTGAATTCGGAATATGAAATATAGCTTAGGATGAAATTTTGGCATTTTTATGAAAACTTTCAATTTTTGATGAATAGTGAAACCACTAAGTGGTAGGTTAAAAACTGAATTTTGCATAAAACTTAATTTTACCACTTCTGTGAATGGAATTTCGAAAATCCGAGAGACACGGTTAATATCAAGGACTAAAATGTGGTTCAATGAGATGAAAATAATTTTTGGTGAATAGTAACTTTTTACTTTTTTTTACCGCGGTTAATAGTAAATAGGGTAACTAAGGGTAAATATGATATTACTATTACCCTAACACGTGTCCTAATTCTATTGGACAAGTTTAATTCGACCAAAAACAAACTTAGGAATAAAATATGACCATTTAGGCCCACTTGGATTAGATTAGGACATTTATTATGAATTTATTTAAAGAAGGGTTAAAATAGTTAAAATCAAAGTTTAATAAGTAAAGCATTTTTAATATGGGGTTATACATAAGATAAATTCGATTGTAAATATTCATTAGAAAGCTAAAAAGATTTCCTACATGATGGTATTTTATTTGTAATTTTTAGACATCAAATAATTTAATTTATTGATGACACAACGATGATGCAGTAATTATCTTATTAATGAAATATTGACATAATTGATGTTATAAACACCAAAATAAATGTAATTTGAGATTTTTTATGAATTCCACTAATTTTCTAGGTTACTATGATATATTAATGTTGATTTAATCAACTTGGTTCGAACATATAATTCTGTTATGACTTTCACAAAAATCATATATCAAATAGTGTCAAAATTGACACAAAATAGTTTTTAAATCAAATATTATATTATTAACTGTTATTTTATTCCTAAAAATCTAAGGTTCGGCCAAATGACTTAGATAAGGATATATATATTAATAATAAACAATTTGTGGTTCGTTTGGCATGTTATAGTATGTTTATTAACCATATAGTGAAAGAAAACAAAAAGACACGGTAAAAGTTAAATTATTTAACTTAGAGTTAATTATAATTGATAAGGTTTAAAATAATATCCAAACATGTCTAAATTTGATTGGTTGATGAGATTACAACCCTATCTCATCTAATCTTCGAATATGAGTAATTTTTAGAGGTTTTTAAGTGGGGTTAGATTTATTATAAATTAATATTTTTAAGAATTCCTAAGGTGCCCCTCTCCTCCCTTATAAAAGGGCACCTCCTCCCCCTCCTCCTCACACCAATTTTGAGCACTCAAGCTCGGCCAACCCCTGCCATTTTCTCCTCTCCACTTTCCTAGAATAATCCTAGAGGTTCTGGTCTTCTCCAAAGACCAATCTTAGTTCCTTAAGTGGAGGATTCAAAGAGGCGTTCCAAAGAAGAGGTAATATCCATTACCGATCTTTTCAATTTCTTTCTTCTTCAACTTCTTCTTCTTTAGTTGTTTCATTATAAAGTAATAACATCAGTATTACTTACATACTGATATGTTATTATAAATATGAAACAACCCTAATTCACCTTCTATCCATCCTACGGAAAAATGAAATCACCGCGCGTGCGTACGTACGGAATACCGTCTCCACGCCGTGGTGTAATCTATTTTCCACCATCACCTTACAAGGATGGGTATAATGGTGTAATGAGTAACTACATATGATTATTATGAATTAATATTGATACTGAAATAATATATATAAACTCCAATACAATTCCACGATCATAGGAACGATATCATCACTCGTGCGTACGTACGGAATACCGTCTCCACGATGTGATGCGACTCGTTCTACATGATCTTCATTTCATAATGATTATATAAATGAATTGAATGAATGAATATGGTATATACTACACTAATACCATTCTGGAAATGAATTATCTATAACCTAAAGATAAGAATAAGAATTTATTCGACAAAACACGCATAAGAACAAAAAGTTATAAAGACCCGAGTAACAAGTAACAATGAAATATTACTAACAAGAAGCTAATAATATGACCATATATGATATCATATCAATATGTATGATTCTGGAATAAGTCAATAACATTATTTAAACCATTATACAGGAGCTTCGGTCACGTACAAAGCTAATCGGACCTAAGGTAAGGGAAATATCACAATCTCATTTTTATCCGAGATTGTTTATTCGTAAGTATTTACTGGGGTGTATTTTATCATCCACATCCATGTTCCCTCAATATGTAATATTATTTCCATCCACCTACAATTGTTTAAATCCAATTTTACCCTTCTATGAGTTTTTAGTAAAGGATATGAAAGGAATCTTTTTTCGTTTTTCGTACGAGGTACTTTTTGACTTTTCTGACAAAAGTACGAAGAATGTTTTTTTTAACTTATACGGCACGAACGGATTTATACTGTTTTATAAAGCCTTATTTTCATGAAGATTCCTCTAAAAGATTTCATGACTATTTTCAATAAAATCTCTTTCTTTTAAAATTGCATGATGTTTTGTGAAAAGAAATTGATTTTGAAGAAGAAAGGATATTTTCCTCAAGAATTCAATTCAAGTGTTTTATCAAAATTATTTTCCATATAAGATAATAAAGGGTTCTGTTTCTATCCACATTTTTACATTGATTTGACTATGTTGTGATGGAATTATGTTTATGAATTCCTTTATCTTATATGAATGGTTTTATGATGTCATGTTGTTTAAGAATCCCATTTTTATTACATGGGTTATGCAATGATGTATGATTTATGATTTTGTGGCACACATAAGAAAGGATTCATTAAGAGATGGGTGGGACCTATATCTCCCTCCAATGCATTGGGTAAAGATTTTATATCTCATGAGATAGACATGGCTGGAATGGTAGGTTATACCGGTACAGTGAAACATGACTGAAACGAGGATTACTCGATTCAGAAAGGGACTTTGTCCACTAAGATAGTCTTGGCAATGAGTCTTGACTAACAAGAAATGATTCTCTATGATTTTGTGTGTATGCCACAATGAGTAATGTTTTAAGTTATGATTTCATTTCACTACTATGATTTATCCCATGTTATGAAATTATGCTCTCTTTTGCAGGTTAAGATTTCCAAAAAAGTTATGTTCTTATGAAAATTATGTGATTGATATTTCTTTTGTTTACCCTTACTGAGCATTTGAGCTCACCCTTTTATGTTTTCTTTTCCCCAGGATATAAAGAAAGGTTTTAGGTAAAAAAAAGGGATGACCTTTATGGGAGATATTGAAGAACTTTCACCACGATTAGAAGATTATGTTCCGAGTTTCCAAAGACACTAAACTATTACGATCCTTGTGTGTATATTTTTGTTATGTATTAAGTATTCCGCAAAAGTAATGTAATGTTCATGTACGTTAGGCTTCGGGTCTCTACAAAATGAGAGATATATATATTATAATTTCAGAATTATTTTAATCATTTATTTGTAATATATATCATATATATACATTATATATATGTATTATAATAGTACATAACATTAGGAGATAAGAAATGAAAAGCACCGTTCATGGAGACGGTAATCCGTACGTACGCATGAACGCTACTTTCATTTCTATTTTATACTTTAAGGGAATGAAAACATAATGATAAAATGGTATATTATAATTATATTATAATATAATTTATACAAACATTAACTCCATCCTTTATACATCCCACATATGGC
This sequence comes from Viscum album, assembly GCA_963277665.1. NCBI lineage: Eukaryota > Viridiplantae > Streptophyta > Magnoliopsida > Santalales > Viscaceae > Viscum > Viscum album. The sequence continues at coordinate 318,057,128 of OY728140.1, forward strand.
ATTAACGATTCAAATCACTTTGAGGGGGTGGTTGTCCGCACTTCCTAAAATGAAATTATCTTGTTTACCCATTATGGAACCCATAAAGGTATGGAATAAATGAAAAATAAATAATCATAAGGAAAACATAAACATAATATATATATCATATATAAATATAGTGACATATTAATGGCCACCATGAGAGGTGTTAAAATAAGATTGAACAATCATCGTTTCGTGAGGCAGTAATTCGCCACCCCCAGAAACAGTATGTTCTTTAACCATTAGATGGAGGTGTGTGTAATTGTAGATTGAATACATATTATAAAAACATCCTAGTATATTGAAGATACAGGTGTTGTAACAAAATAAATGAATAAAATAGTTTAGGGGGTTGTAGAAGCAAAATAAAACAATAGAACATAAAAGAAGACATTACCTTTAAATTGGGTAACTCCCCTTGGTTTGAAGCAAAAGGGTTTCTTGAAGAGCTTTCTGCCTAGGGTAAGGCTTCTAGGATGAATAGAGGGATCTTGTGAGATTATTTGAGTAGACTTTGGACGATCCAAAGTGCTTGATAAGTGTGATATATGGGTAGGAAGTGGGGTTTTTTTATAAGGGAGAGGAGGGGTCTTTTGGAAATTTTGAAACTATTATTTTATTATAAAACGAAATTCGGTTTCTAAAGCTCCAAAAATCATTAAATTAGATGATACGGTGGCCCATGTTCGAAATAAAACCATCAAATAGGTATTAGACAATTGTTGGATATTTTTTTAAACATTATCTTCTTATTTATTTAATTTATTTATTAATGATGTAAACACTGCATCATCATTGTGTAATAAATAATTTTATTTATTTGATGTCTAAAAACTATTAACAGATTACCATGTTGTAGGAAATAGTTTCAGATTTCCAATGAATATTTATATTTGAAAATATAACTTGTATAACCCATTGTAAAAATCGTTTTAGTAAAACAATACATGTTTCTAACATTTTTATTTTTACTTTAAATAAAAGGTATTAATGTCATTATCTTACCCAAGTGGCTCCATGGGGTCCCACAAATTGACCCATGGATTTTAATGGTCGTCCATGACTTGTCCAATAATTTTAGGACAAGTGTCAAGATATTTTCATATTATTATAATATCATTTTTACCTTAAATGGCACTAATTACCTTTAATCGCGGTTAATAAAACTCAAAAGTTACTATTCACAAAAATTATTTTCATCATATTTAACGACATTTTACTTACTAATGAAAAACATGTATGTTGGATTTTCGAAATTCAATTCATAGAAGCGATAAAGTTTATTTTAAAGGAAAAATCAGTTTTTTAACTACCACTTAGTGGTTTCACTATTCATCAAAAATTGATGTTTTTCAGAAACATACCAAAAATTCACCCTGAGTTATATTTGATATTCAGAATTAAAAAATGATTTCCAATTTATCAAATTAAAAACATTTAAATTTCATTAATTAATTTTATAATAAATTCCCGCTATCAAAACAAATACTGTGTTTTATGAAACAATATCTATCAAAAGATTGACACTTGTTTATATCCAATTTCAAAGTAAAATTAATTCTAATGACTAGAATTGGGTTTAATGGTAAAAATATATTTTAATTTCACTATAAACCCAATTAAAAAGACAATCTATCCATATAAATAAATTATATTAAAATTAGGTTTTGAATTAAAATACAGCATTTTCACTATTCATTAAAAAATGAACTTTATCTGAAAAATAAGAAAAATTTATAAAAAGTAAATTTTGATGACTTTATTTAAAAGACAGATTTTATTTTGTCATATATAACATATAAAAGATACAAAAAGTATATTTAAAAATGATTCGCCATCAAAAGGCAGTTAATCGGAATTTTAATGAATATTAGAATATTTATTCTTAAAATTGGATTCATTTTCATTTTAAGCCTCTAACATTTATTGGATAAATGTAAAAACGTTTATCAAACATATAGAATCATATTTTATTTAGTTCTATTCAGTCCCATCATTACAACGGCTATTTGTTAACTACCATTTAAAATAATATTATTATATTATTAGTGTGCAACGTAAGATTTCAAAGAAACTCGTTTGTTGCGTATCGGGTATGCTATCGAACAAAGAAACCCCTTTAAAGTAAAATTAATATTTTAATTCACAAATATTAATAAATATGAAAAATTAATATTCTTTATTTACCTAGGATGTTATATCCTTCCCCCCTTTTGGGAATTGTGTCCTCGCAATTTTAAAATTGCGCTCGGAAACTTCCTTAAAAGTCCCACATCGGGAAATGAGTCAATAAAACTATTACTTTAAAAGAAAGAAAGAAAAGTACAATGGTCACCTGAGAAAACCCATAATAGGATTCCATGAAGGAAAACAAAGGCATGGAAGAGAAAAAAAACCATCATGGTTTGATGGAGAGTGGTAGAAAACACGATTAGCAGAAAGAAAACAATCTGAAAACCACAAACTTGTGATGGGTTAAGCGGTATTTGATTCCCCAGTAGGAAAAGTTTACAGACAACATTTTTATTTTAAGTTACATTTCATTGAGAAATTTATTTATGATCTTAACTATAACATAAGGAAACAAACTTACTTTTCATGTAGACTTCATATCTTACTAGGTTTCTACACAAACTAATATTTTCTCCAAATGATGAGTATTCAGGATGACTTGTTCACAATAAGAGCACTATAATCAAACTCGAGAAAATTACATTATCCACACAAGATGAGCTATATATTTCCGATGTCTTCAAACCAAAACCAAAACCAAAATGGTTAGTACAAGATCAGATAATCCCCAAAAGGTTAATCCTTTATAAAAAGAAAAGCTACTCTTAATCTCCATAATTTGTAAAACAATACCCAAAGTTCAACAAAGACCATTCAATAAGCAGCTATCCATAAAATTTCATCAAGGTAATCCAAACTAATATTGAAACCCAAATATCTAAAGGACTTAATCACATTGTCTTCCAAGATAAATCTTAACATTTATCTCAAAATAACATCACTTACTCTCAAAGTCTCATATTGAAAAGTAATTAACCTAATCACATATCCTCTATGATAGGTTAATCATTTCCATAGACAACCCAAAATCAACTTAATCATGATTCATAAAATCATCTATCGAAAAAGAATTAGTCAAACTAACCAGGGACTTCACGTAGTCCAGTGGTAGGTGATAAATACATGTTGCACTTCGGTTCTTGGTTTCATTCCCACAGCTTCATCCGATGCGATGGGTTGTCACACGGTCTGTGTGTTGTCCTTTTTCAAAAACTATATAATTTTATAGCATTCTTCAAAAAGAGATAAATTCATCAAAAATAACCATAACATATCTTAATCTCAAGTTTATTTCATGCCTTTAATTATCCATCATAACATATAGTAAACCATAATTACCTCAAAAGTAATGATTATATTAACCCTAATGGTTACCATTATATTTATTACCTGAACATCCACATTGAGTTGGTTCTCTAGTACATAATGCATTAGAGAACTCACCAAGGTTCAAGTGGTTAATCATGACTCCTGGATAGTTGGTTTATAATAACCATGAGATTCCTCATTGAATCCCCCATTTCATCTAGTCTCTTAATCAGAGAACCACCATAGTTTCCTTCATACCCATTGTCACTTTGTTGCCTTCTAGATCCATCCATTTACTAAAACCAAAAATGTCAGTGTGAGTATATCAACAAAATCATCAAGTACTAAGGAAGAAGATTAACACTAATATTTACTTATCTATTATATCTCAAACTCATTCCATCTTTCAAAAATAACAATGACTCCATAAAATATACTAACCATTGTGGTTATACACAACTTGACACTTATGCTTAAATAAAACCCTAACATCTAAAGTTATCTAAACCAACCTCTGATACCAACTGTAACGACCCGGCCTTAAAACATTACATAATCTTGAATTAAATAAATAATTCACATTGAGGATCTTTTCAGGTTTATAGATTTAGAGTATTAGGCCATAACTATTACATAACAACTTGAAGATTACAAGTAGACACTACTACTCAGTATCCATTTTTTTCATTAAAAAATCTCTTAAAAAGAAACATGTCTAGTTCCATGTTTGAGACAGCATGACTTTTCCTTGATTCCATCATTGACCCTACTCATCTTTAAGGCCTATGAAAAACATTTAAAAAAATTGGGATGATCATAAAAAGCTCAGTAAGGGTTATAAAATAAGGAAAGGAAACATTAATCCATCAATAAATACTAATCAATGAAAACAATACTTTTCAATCATAACATACCTCAGGAAATTCTATGATTTATGAATAACATACTGAAATCATAAATCATAAAGGTTACTTATGGAATCCATATCAAACATACATTGTAGCTATCACAGCTACGTAGGGAGTTACACTTGGAATACCCATCACATTATATTCCCTAAATCTCTTAGGTGAAACATCACGTTTACCTCGGTCACGTTACCCAATGTTTTAGAGATCTATATCGGGCTCACCCAACCTTATTTTATCACAGAACCACCCGATTTCGTAAACTATTCCCAAGAACCATAACATAATCGTATCACATAAAACATGCATAAAGGAAACATAAAATTTCCACATTTCATTCACAAGATATCAATACATCACATTGATATAATTAAAACATTATCCAAACCATATTCAATACCAAAATACATAAAAGAGTATATGTTATTTATTTTCCTTTTGAAAACATTAGGGCTTGTTAAGGAAGCCATAGATCAAATAATACTCACGGTGGCAGAAAGGTCATTGTAGCCGTGTACATTAAAAAGAAATGTACTTTTTGTTGTTTAGTAAAATGATTCATAGAGAAAATATTCCTTTTGAATAAAAGTAAGTGTCAAAAGGTTTTTATACACCGTATAAAATAAGGTCGTGTATAAATCAAAGGATGTCTCAATAAAAGGAGATTGATAAGAAGTCCCTTACAAAGACGGTATTCTTAGATTAAGGATAAATAAATTATGAAATTATGTGTGAAAAATATAAATACAACCAATATAAGTGGGTATTAAGTTTAAAACAATCAGAGGTCATTCACACATATTCATTGCACGACATAATCAATAAGTAGAGGTTTAACCCAAAGAATTGAAATTGGGTAAAGAAGTTCCCTTACCGATTTGGGTAACTTTAGAAACGTACACCCCATGAAAGTAGGGTCATACAATGAAGATGTAAATACCCATAAATTAAAGTATATTACACAAAAAAAACAATCATGGGCAGTACATACACCACACAAAAGGAAATAGTGGGAAATGTAGTAAGAATCTCACGGGAACACAAAGTGAGACAAAAACTCCTAACCTCGTGGTAATCAATCGAGTCGTATGGCCAAAATATAATAAGAACCAAATGAATCACAGAATACCATGAATATAAATAAAATAATGATAATATACGTGAAAGGGCAATAAACAATACACCACATTCAATAAATATGTGGCGAACAATGGAAATCTTATGGAATTAAAAGTGAGATATGAAATCCCTTACGAAATTTCGGCAGCCTAACAGCGCCACTTAAAACTTCCAAAAAGTGATTTGATGATATCAAATAGAGTCTATAATCATGTGAATATAAATAGGGGAGTATTATGGATATATATATCATTACCAATATAAGAAAAAGGACCTTTATAGACATGATATAAAATAGAACTTTGAAAATGAGCAGAGTGAAAGAATCCCTTACAAAAATTTGGCAGCCTAACAGCACTAATTAAAAATTATTAAAATGCATTGATGAGAGTAAGAGGGGGTATATCATCATATGAAAATAAAAATTACAGTAAGGTGAATATCAAATAACATACTCCAACATAAGAGTATGGATCATAAAAGATATGACATAAAAGAGAGTACATGAAAAGAAAGAGAGAGGTAGGATCTCTTACCTCAAGTCTGACTTGTCTTGTTCGTTTCTTTATATTCCTGAATAATAAACTTTGGTCAATTAATAATTGCTTAAGGAACTCCTTTAAATTTTATTATTCAATTAATATCACATATTATAATGTTAAAATTATTAGATAATTATGTGAGTTCATAAAAGACGTTTTTGTCGATGTTCGGTACATGAGACAAAAATGTACTTGTTTGAAAAGAATTGTCCATGTAGTTATAAGTAAATAATCTTTAGAATAGTATTAATTATTTAAATATCATATATATCCATTTTATATTCATTTTATACTATTCCATTACATTTTGAGATAAAAATGAAATGCACCGTTCATGGAGACGTTAGGCCGTACGTACGCATAAACGCTACTTTCATTTCTTTGTCATATTAATGGAATTAAAACTAAATTATATATATATATATATATATTATAATTCATGAATGATATTAATCAATTATATGTTTTTTATATAATATATAACCTTTATATATATGCACTTATAATATTATATAACATTAGGAGATATGAAATGAAATACACTATTCATGGAGACAGTAATCCGTACGTACGCATGAACGCTACTTTCATTTCTATTTCATACTTTAATGGAATGAAAACATAATGATACATAGTTATATTATAATTACATTATAATATCATATATAAAATCATTAACTCCATCCTTTATACATCCCACATATGGCATTAACGATTCAAATCACTTTGAGGGGGCGGTAGTCCGCACTTCCTAAAATGAAATTATCGCGTTTACCCATTAGGGAAACCATAAAGGTATGACATAAGTGAAAAATAAAGAATAAAAAGGAAAACATAAGCATAATATATATATCATATATAAATATAGTGACATCTTAATTTCCACCATGATAGGTGTTAAAAGAAGATTGAACAATCATCGTTTCATGAGGCAGTAATTCGCCACCCAGAGAAACAGTACGTTCTTTAACCATTAGATGGAGGTGTGTGTAAGTGTAGCTCAAATACTTATTATAAAAACATAGTAGTATATTTAATATTCTTTTTTTGTTACAAAATAAATTAATAAAAGAGTTTATTGGGTTGGATAAGCAAAATAAAACAATAGAACATAAAAGAAGACATTACCTTTAAATCGGGTAACTCCCCTTGGTTTGAACCAAAAGGGTTTCTTGAAGAGCTTTCTGCCTAAGGTAAGGCTCCTAGGATGAAGAGAGGGATCTTGGGAGCTTATTGGAGTAGAGTTTGGATGAGAAAAATGGCGGGATAAGTGTTAGAGATGTGTAGGAAGTGGGATCTTTTTATAAGGGAGAGGAGGGGCTCTTTTGGAAATTTTGAAACTATTATTTTACTATAAAAAGACATTCGGTTTCTAAAGCTCAAAAAATAATTAAAGTCAATGATAAGGTGGCCCATGTTCGAAATAGAATCATACAATAGGTATTGGAGAAGTGTTGGATATTGTTTTAAACATTATCGTTTTACTTATATAATTTATACATTAATGACGTAAACACTGCATCATCATTGTGTCATAAATAATATTATTTATTTGATGACTAAAAATTATAAACAAATTACCATGATGTAGGTAATATTTTAAGATTTATAATGAATATATATAGTCGAATAGATATCTTGTAATACCTCTTGTAAAAATTGTTTTAGAAAAACAATACATGTTTATGACATTTTTATTTTTACTTTAAATAAAAGGTATTAATGTCATTATATTACCCAAGTGGCTCCATGGGGTCCCAAAAATTGACCCATGGATTTTAATGGTCGGACATGACTCATCCAATAAGGGTAGGACAAGTTTCGTGATATTTTCATATTATTATAATATCATTTTTACCTTAAATTACACTAAATACCTTTAATCGAGGTTAATAAAACCCAAAAGTTACTATTCACCAAAAATTATTTTCATCCTATTAAACAACATTTTACATAATATTGAAAAACATGTATGTTGGATTTTTGAAATTCATTTCATAGAATCATTAATGTTTCATTCAAAAGAGAAATCAGTTTTTTAACAGCCACTTAGTGGTTTCACTATTCATCAAAAATTGAAGTTTTTTAGAAAAATACCAAAAATTCACCCAAAGTTATACTTTATATATATAATTCAAAAATGATGTCCATTTTACCAAATTGAAAAAATATAAATTTCATTAATTAATTTTATAATTAATTCCTGCTGTCAAAACAAATACTGTGTTTTAAGAAAAAATATCTATCAAAAGATTGACACTTGTTTATATCCAATTTCAAAGTAAAATTAATTATAATGACCACCATATGATTAAATGGTAAAAATGTATTTTAATTTCACATTAAACCCAGTTAAAAAGATAATCTAACCATATAAATAAATTATATTAAAATGAGGTTTTGAATTAAAATACAGCTTTTCCACTATTCATTAAAAAAGGAACTTTATCGAAAAAATTACAAGAATTTACAAAAAGTAAATTTTGATATCTTGATTTTAAATAAGGATTTTATATTTTCAAATATAACATCTAAAAGTAAAAAAATTAGATTTAAAAAGGGTTCACCGTCAAAAGGCGGTTAATTGGCCTTTTAAAGAATATTAGAATATTTATTCTTAAAATTGGATTCATTTGCATTTTAAGCCTCTAACATTTATTGGATAAATGTAAAAACATTTAACAAACATGTAGAATCATATTTTATTTAGATCTATTCCTTCCCTCCATTACATTGTCTAGTTGTTAACTACTATTTAAAATAATATTATTATATTATTAGTGTGAAATGTAAGATTTCAAAGAAACTTGTTCGCTGCATATTAGGTACGCTATCGAACATAGAAACCCCTTTAAAGTTAAATTAATATTTTAATTTACAAATATTAATAAGTATGAAAAAGTTATATTCTCTATTTTCCTGTGATGTTACACTTATGAAGGGTTCAGATTGAATGCTAGGGAGGGGTGATGACTATGCTACAGAGGTGTGGGATGCTACAACACATTATTACCTCATGTAGTGAAACCTACAAAACCTCATTTCACTCATGATTTAGGTATTGATTACCAATTTTGTGAGGGTTTCTTATAGTTAGAATAGTCTATATAGGGATCCCTATAACCTTCCCCTTCTAGGGAAGAGTTAACCAGGGAATTCAAACATCACCACCCTTTAACTTTTGTTTTGAAAAAGGTGACCCCTAATCCATCAAGTCATAGTTTGAAGCCATGATAAATATATTTTATCATTTAAGACACCACATTAGGTGAGCGTAAAGAATATTACATATATTATTTGTGGATTATCCAAGAGATGGTGGGTTGTTATCCTAGAGGCAGATCAACATTAGGTTATGGTCTAGAAGGATTTCTATACATTTATGATTACTACTGCACTCATTTGACATAGATTCACCAGTTCACATCGATTCACTTGGTGATGAGTTTTCCAAACACTACTAGAAAAGAGGCCTTTAAGAGCACTAATATTGTCCATTATTAGTTCTATAAAAGTTCTAAATACCTAAGCATGATTAAAAGACCTATTCATTTATTAGTATAAGAAAATCACTAATAAAGGGGCATATTGTAGTGTACTGTAATAACACCCTACAACACAATAAACAACACTATACCAAAAACACCAATATAAATTAGAAAAATTATGTAGAAATACATATTTTAAATGAAATATAATTTACACAAAAATACCTGAAAAAAGAAAAAAATTATAGACACTTCAAACATTGGTTTATACAATTACATGATTATGTACAGATTATCACATACAATCAAAAACATCAATGTTACTTTGTATTTTTTCCCTAACATAGATGTATTTTATTGAGGAATAAACCATCCCATCCCAAGAAAAAGAACACTCCTGTATAAGAAAAAAATTATTATGTTAGTAAAAATATAAAAAAGTATATTAAAAAAAATTGTTACTTTAAATTAAATATTGAGTCAAACTAGACACACAATGTATCAGTTTGAGTTGCGGTTCATTCATGAATGTTACACTATTTATTGTTTATTTTTAGGAATTATCTCCGTAAAAATTAACTAATTAATTATAAGATAAAATTTATAAGGTAATTAATTAAGTAATAATATATAGAATGATGGAACAATAATTTAGGCATGTTTTCTTAGTTTTGGCGAAGTGAGGATCATTTTAAATTAAAATGACACTTATATATTAAAAACATGATCATGGAGTTAGACCATTAAAACTATGAATTTTATATAGGTGAGGATGGTTCTAACGTTCCAAATATGATTTATATATCATTTTCTTAAATTAAAAAATTATCCAAAATCATTTTCTCAGTTATGAGTAAGTCACTTGTGTTTTTTTAATAAAATGTCATTTTAAACTAGAAACACGTTCTTTGATTCATACTAGTTTCATCATGTGTTGGTTTGATGAGGTGCTAATTACTACACCTAAAAAGTGACTTATAAATCATTTTCTTAAATTATCAAGAAAATCATGTCATATTTTCTCTATTTTTAATGAGTGACACTTTTTGAACTAAAATGTCAATTTGAAATTCAAAAAAACAGTTTGGGTCATACCAGGAACATTGTGTATCATAATAATGTGAATATAATTCCTACATATCAAAAATAAATTATGGATCATTTTCCTAAAGTTTCAAAACAATCTGAATGCGTTTTCTCTATTTTAAGTATGTCAGTTGTCTTTTTTAATAATATTTGTGTCAATTTTAAATAAAAAGATGCACTTAGAGTCACACTGGTCACATCATGCATCAAACCTAGTTGAGGATGATTCATACACATACAAAATTATAGATGGATCATTTTCCTAAAGTATCAAAAAAATTCATTTTATCAGTTTTGAGTACATCACTTTTTTTTTACTAAAATGTCATTTTAAGTAGAATACATGCACTTAGAGTCATATCAGTCACATCATGTGTTATTTTGATGTGAGACTAATTCCAACACATCAAAAATGACATATAATTAATTTTAACAAACAATCATGACAATCTAATCTCATTTTCTTGGGTTTTAGTGAGTTTCATTTTTTGAACAAAAATGTCAATTTTAAAATGATAACGGACACTTTCAGTATTACTGAGTACATAGTGTATGATATTGTGGTTATGCTGATTCCTAATAGTCTAAAATTACATAAGGATCATTTTCCTGAAATATTAAAATAATCCGTATGAATTTTTATTTTTTTATTCCAGTTGTCCTTTTTACTAATATTAATGTCAATTTTAAATAAAAACACCCACTTAAAGTCATACTGGTCAGACCATGAATCATAATGAGGTGATGATGATTCCAAAACTTTCCAAACTAAATTTTGATCATTTTAATAATTTATAAAAACAATCCAAATTAATTCTCTCAGTTTTGAGTATATCACTTTCCTTTCTAAATAAAACGTCATTTTAAACTGCAAACATGCACTTTGAGTCAGACCGGTCACTTTATCTGTAACATTGATGTGAGAATAATTCATAAATCTCAATATTTACATATGAATAATTTTAATAATTTATTAGAACAATTATATAGTGTTTTTTAGTTTTTCGTTAATGACGCTTTTTGGAATAAAATGCCAATTTGAAACTAACAACAGACACTTTGAGTCATATAAAAAACATCATGTATCAGATTTAGGTTCGGCTAATCAGTACACATAAAAAATGACATGAATATTATTTTAATAAGGTATAAAAACAATTTGAAAGATTTTTTTTAGTAGGTCACTTTTCCATTTTAAAAAATTTAAGGTCCCTTTTAAATAAAAAGAGGCACTTGGAGTCATACCAGTAAAATTATAAATTGGATTCAACGAAAAATGATTCCTACACATCCCAAATAACTAATGGATCATTTTTATAATGTATTAATAAGATAAAAATGTGGTTTATTAGTTTTGAGTATGTCTATTTTGTTTTTAAAATTGTCATTTTAAACTCGAAACTTGCACTTTGAGTTATACAGGTCACATCGTGTATTTGTTTAACATGACTCTAATTTATAAATCTCATAAATGAATTATTAATCATTTTAATAAATTATTTAGATAATGTAAGTGTGTTTTCTTGATTTTCAATTATGTCACTTGAACGCTTTACTACAATAATTGTCAATTTTAAATAAAATGATATAGTTGGAGTCATACTGAGAATATTGTGAGTCAGATTTAGTTGTAGTTGATTCGTACACATAAAAAATGACTTGTGGATTTCCTATCTAGAGTATCAAAACAATAGTAATTCATTTTCTCAATTTTGATTATGTGGTGTGTGTTTTGAACTGAAATGTATATTTAAAACTAAAAACATATTGTCAGATTCATACTGAGCACATTTTGTATCAGATTGTGGTGCAGTAGATTGAGTATGTGATAGGTGTTTTTCAATAAACTACCTATTAAAATCATGAAAAGTGCGATGATGTATAATTATTATGGAAGAGAAACCCCATGAGCCTTGAAACACTTCATGTTTCAAGCATCTTAGGGTTTCCTCTTTCATTAGAAAGGAACATGTTCGCTCTTTTCTGGCATGATTTAGTTAGTTGAAAGGAAAATATGACTTCCCAAAATATATGTGAAAAAACTAAATATGTATTAGAAAAAAATGTTAAATAAATTAACTTAAAAATAGTAGAAAAATGATGAAAATTTAATTATATAAGAAGTATTAATTTAGATTTTCTTGATTGATGTATATATTCTGGACCAATTTCCATGTTGTCATTATCTTAGTTGCAGCTTCAAAGTAAAATCTCTAAAAATCATTAGAAGATCCAATAAAACAACCCCAACATGAATAGAATAATCTACCTGTATAAGAAAATAATACATAAATTATTAAAACTAAAGAAGATATAAATTAAACATAAATATTAAATAATAAATTACTTCTGTGTAAAATTATTTTAATGTGAAAAAATCATGATTAGAAAGCATGTGCAAGAGAATAAGTTCTTGAAATATTCAAAAAAACAACAAACTATGTTGTATTTTAACTCAATAAATTTCATTGATAAAATATAGATATATGTGACTGTAGTTCAGATCTAGGGGAATATTTTTCTCAGTTTGGATTCTGTGATGCATGATTTTAACTAAAATATAAATTATAAACAAAAAAAATTAGTTTTGGTCATACCAATCACACCTTGTATTAGATTTAGGTGTGTGTGATTGACTATATGATGTGTGTTTTTATATCAATTGTCTACACTAAGAAAAAAAGAATGAAATGTTCCCCTTGGATGGGAGAGGATACCTCATGCTTCTTAAAATGCCTCATTAAAAAGTAAAATGATCTATCATTTTTGGATTTTTTCACATAGTTGAATAAAAAATTTGACATACCAAAAGATTTATGAAAAATAATAAATAATTAAAATATATAAATGATAAGGAAATTAACATAAAAATTATAGATAAAATGGTGACAAAATGAACTATATAAGTAGTAGGAATTCATCTTTTTAAGATTTTTGTATACATTCGTAGCCCATTTACTTTTTTATGAATTCATTTATTAATTACTTATGTAAAAATTAACAAAATGTGTATTTGATAAAAATGATGAGTAAATTAACTAAAACAATTAGCTAAAATGTTGAGAAAATCAACCAAAAGGAAATTTGGTCTTATTATAAATAATTAAATCATAATATAATTATTGTTGTTCATGTGAAACTAAATTGGAATAAATTTAGTAAATCTTACATGTTCTTAAAAGAAATTATATTATAATCGTGATCCCAACAACATCATATATTTAACCACTTTACTAAAATAACATTAATGTATTACAAAAAATTTCCATAAAAGTTTTTATCCCCTTAGGTTGCGTTAAAACTCATAAATAAACATTCTCATTATTATATGATATAAAAAATGAATAAAAGTATATATATTCAAGGATCATACTAGAAATTAGTTAATCCCTTTATTTATTCCTAAAAAATATTAATCATTTCTGTAAACCTATTAGCATTAACTTATTGAACAAAAATAAATATTTAAATTTCAGTTTTTATGTAGCATAATAAAATATATATTACTTTTTCACTATAACATAGAGTTAAAAATCTATAATAAACTACTTTACTTCTTTAATGTAAAAAACTTCAGTGTGACCTATTATGTATTTTCAGAAGACACTAAACTCCATTGTAAATTTTTTACCCCCTTTTACAGTATTAAACATTTGTATAGTCCTTTATAGAATCAAAAGGATATTAAAATCTAGCACATACATTATGTATTACTGGAATGTTCTATATATTAGTGTATCCTTTTCAGTATTCTGGGTGATGATAAACTCTAACATAATATCGTAATTATTTTTTTCATAAAAATTTGAATATCCATATTCCCATGTATTTTTTATTTAGAATGGTGATGATTTTATTTATTAATTATCTTATGAACATGGTTCATTCTACATAATTATTGTGCACATGAATATCAATGAAAAACTAATGGACTCATATTTGTTCCAATATTTGAGCTCGATTATATACTTGATTGATGATTGGATTGGTGTTGTATGTTTCTCTAGTAACTATTGTCTCCACTACATGATACATAGTTGATTTCTATATGGTAGGTATATGTAATGTATTTGAATTTATTATGGTAGTAATGTTTCATTATTGGTTTTCGTTACATTTAGCTTCCTTATAGATGAAAAGTGGGAGCTCTTTAATGCAAGTGATGGATCTTTATTCTCAAGTAAATGAATGGATTATTGAAAAAGTGTATGTAATTGTCCTTCTATCTGTGTTTGTATTCATGAATGCATTCATCTTCATGTTTTTTACTACTGAGATTACAATTCTATAATTTATATATTCTATTTTCATGTTATCTATTTTATGGAATTTTTATATTATGAATCCTTTTGTTCATAGTTGATATTTCTGAATACAAATAATTAACAAATGCTTATTTTTATTATTATATTCCACTAAGACGCATTTTGTAGTTTAGAGAAGGCATTATCAAGAAACTCCATCTATTTTTTCATTGTTAATTTTGTTCTTAGTGGGGGCTTTCTTTCACACATCAGTAATATTTTTTATTACTTGGAATGTTCAAATATAAATTGTAGCCCATGACAGTTGGTTTGGAAAAACAAGTTGTGTATGTTTTGTTTATAAAAACAATTCTCCACTTAAATTCCAACAAAAAACCATTTAAACAAGTGGTTAAAAACGTTTTTTAAATAATCAACATGAAACACTTGCAAAATGGATATTATCTTATGTGAAAAGTGATGTTTACACATTTCAACATTTTTTATTAAACACAACTTTTGTATTATCCCCATTGTACTCTATCCTTTAATAATTTTATTGTTTATAGGTGATCACTACATATCCTCCTTCACCTTAGTCTCTACCTCTAACTCCTTCTCTAACATGGTCTATCACTCTACATTTACCTCTACCTCCACCTCTACATACACCTTCTCCATTACCCAAAAATATTTTTTTTAGTACAGTGATTCTATACAAATTGATCTCCTACATTATGCTTCTTTATGAAAAATAGAACAAAAAAATATATATAGGAATTATGATACCGATTGTTCACATCCCAAATATATTTATGAGGTTATATCCCATACTATATCATAAACATTGTAGGTAACCACCAATGTTTTTTACCATCAAACATTCTCAATCCATGTACACATCCCACTTATCTCTAAAAAACTTTACTTCTTCATTTGAGTATGAAGGTTGTCAGTAATCTAAGTAGTACCAAAAAATATAGAAATAAACCCATTAATAAATATTTTAAATGATATTTCTATTATCTTTGGAAATTACAATTTCCGATATGCGGTTATTTTCATGGTTTATGATATCTCCCAAAAAATTTCAAACATAATATCCACAATCATATCTGTTATCTTTCTTCCCACACTATCAAAAAGATTGATCAAAATAATAAAAAAAAATTTGAAATATATTTTTATAGTTAAATATTTCTATATATACCTTGATATGTTTCCATTTGAAGTTATCCATAGGCTTTTTATGTTTTCCACTGAATTCATGTAATGAATTGGCCTATATTTTGAGACCGCCCTATCATAACAAAATTCTTGTCAAAACACAATATGAAACACATAATTCAACATTTACCTATAAAATATTGATGGTTGTGTATTTAAAATTCAAAATACACATAATTAGTGGTTGATTTGTTTTATATCTATGTCTTGGATCCCAAAAATAAATATTTGGGGTATCGAGATTGACTGTGAACATCAACAAGTTCTTCGTACAAAACAATAAAAAATATTTAATAAGAAAATAAAAAAAATATTTCATGTGATTGGATTGTATAGTTTTACCAATGAATTATAGGTATCAAAAAGTGAATTTATTCTGTTATTTGTTTCTCAAACGCATCATTTATCTCATATTTCTTTTTATTAATTTCATTCTTCTGTAATGAAGTTTTTGCATATAAATGATACAGTGATTAATGAATCCAAATAGTGATTCAAAATTTTTTAACATTATATATTAGTGATATAAACTCCTATAAAAAATATTAAAAGTTATTAATATTAGTAAACATATTAGTTCACTATTTGGATAGACATGTTATGAAAATATACCTTATGTATGTACTCAAAACTGAGACTCCCAACCATTCAAACTTGATAATCTCATTTATAATCTTGAGACCAACTATGCATGTCATGAAAGTTACATATGTTTCTTCTTCATATGTAATGTAATATATATTTTTATCTTTAAATGTGTTCTCTTCATGAAGTTTTAGAGATAATAAATTTTTCTATGAAACTGGTGGGGAGAAGGTACTACCGAAATTTCGTTTTGAAATCTTGGTTGATTCACTAGATTTTCGTGATTTGACATTATGTTTTCTCATCACTTTATCCATCTATAATACCATACCTCACATCAGAACTTTTTTCATAAACATTTATATGTTATTCGTTACAATGTTTTTGAAAAGAAATACCTTATGTATATTAAGAAGATTTAACAGCCACACTATAAAAGTTCAAGTAGAATCATTGACCATTGTAACATTGGGATCATCAAGTGGAATGGGGAAATTAGTAGTGGACTCCTAAGACACCTAAATCCCCAAAATCATATGATATTTTCAGATTTATTTATTGTGTAGATCAGCTCCTATAATATTATACATCATAGCCCACACAACAAGGTGGAGGATTTGTGTTTATAGATAGAAATCACATAAAAATTTAGCCTAGAGTATTTTAGTTATGTAATGTTTTCATAAGCTATTTTATTCACATTTTGGGGAAAGTGTAAAAAAATATTACCATGGGTAAGGTATGTGGTTGAGTGGAATGAATAACCTCAAAGATAATAGGGTCACATAGTTCACTATTTTTGGATCTTTATTCAACTACCAATTCACTTTGATCCTTTCCCTTATATTGGTCTTCCAAATGAGAAAAGACAATAACATCTAGCAGAGAATCTACTTTTTTCAGCAATTAATTAATTTTCTTATATGCATCTTGTTGTGGTTTTTTATTTTCAAAATATGTTTGAGGAGACACTCTGAAAACATATCCCCTGATGTGACCATATAGTTATGTACACTTAAAAGATAATGAAAGTAGTTTTTATTCTGCTATGGTTTCTTCCAATTCTTATGCCCATAACATTTAAAACTATATTAGAATAAATATATATTATTATTTAATACATATATAAAGAATAAAAAATACTTTTATGCTATACTTCCACATGTTTCCCATCCCTATATTGTGTTTTCATCAACTATTCTACCCTCCTTATTTACACGATCCTCCTTCCACAACACATGACGTGGGATGGACGTTGCTTTAGATTTTAATCCATAAATTTTCATAGAAAAAAGGAACACATATTGTATCCTATCTCTTAAAAATTTTATATTTGATTTAAAATACATATCATTTTCATCCCTAGTAAAGAATACAACATCCTTTCATTATTATTAGGGTACATTGGTTATGATTCATGATCATTATTTTCAGCACTCTATTTTTGTTTCACTAATGACTAATTTTCAATCAAATTGAATAAAATAAATAGGTTAAAATAATATATTATTGAATACAATGCTCCTAAAATGATTTTTCATCATTATTACAGACGAATTCATTCCTTTTTTCATACTTTATAATGTGTACATAAATAACTGGTGGGTGGGGATTTACTTTCCCCTCATCATACAGAATATGTAACTTGGTAAAAAGAGTATATAATCATTTATGAGATTATTAAGTGACCATTATGACATATATCCTATGGAAATATTCTTAAATAAACAAACTCTACAAGAAATAATGAAAATTAAATAAAATTTTCAATATATAATTTTCATTAAAATAGAGAAAGTATATCATAACATTACCATTATGTCGTTCCAAACTATTTCATTTGTTATAGGATAGACTTGGAGTAATGAATCTATAAAAATTTGCACATTCATTCTTATTGTGACCCCAACATAACTAATGAACCATAAATTTGGGGTGTCAACATGTTTTCACGTTCATTCTACCCAACCTCAAATTTTATACCCTTACTTATTTCCTTGATAATTTTATTCAACACTGTGATGTTGTGCTGTTTATTTTTTTCATCAACATTTTTCCAATCCACCACTAATTCTGTAGTTTCCATATCAATAGTATCTTCTTCCCTATAATTGGTATCATCATCATGTGCAGAAGGCATTGTATACATGGGTTTTCAAATATTTAACATATATTATGTTAATGAAATATAGAGAATATAATATTATTTGGAAAACTATAGTATATTTAAAATAAATTAACAATCTCATTAGAATAACATTATTTTTTAAAGGATTAATAGATTTGGTTCCTCTTTCAATAATACAAATCCAATCTTTATGGTCCCCAATAACATGAAAGGAATTATATACATTGGTACTGGAATGAACTGATTGTGATATCCCAATGAAAGAGGTATCCTTGATTGAATTTACATTTCACCCTATAATTTTTTAGATTCTTGAAGGACAATCGACCAATTAATTTTTTTTTGGATTTGAGACATAAAATATTTTCAATTCTTCTGATTCCGTTATAAAAAGATCATATTTTCCCCTTAGACTTTGTACTTTACCTTTATAAAGGCCATTTCATCATCTCCCAAAACACTCCTATTTTCAACGCATTTTCATCATAAAAGTTTCACTTGAAAAGTTATATAATATAATAGGTATATCTATTCATCAATGCAGAAATTTGAAATGTTTTCAAATATTGGATTTATATCCTTAGAACCAGATATGTAAATTACTTCCTCCACAAGTATAACTACACTATTTTGCATCCTACTATAGTCATAATGTTCTTTTTTATAGAACATATAACCGTTTATTACAAAACCAGTTTAAGATATAACATTGGAATTTCATCCCTTTGATAGACATAAAATTCATTTATCAGTTGAATTTGTATTTTTAGATAAATGATTATATTTTTTATCATAGAACTATCTTAAAAACTATTGACTATGTGTATTTGGTATTCATCCATTATCCATTGATGGGTTCAGATCTCAAAGAATTTCTTTTTGGGCTTCCACATATGGATCAATATTTTTAATATTATGAAAAATTAAGAGGTGCATTTTCTCCGGATCTTTAATGGAAATTATAAAAAACAACTCTTTCGAAAATACCTTTTCCCATAAGGTGTCAACATTGAGGATACATTGGGAGATTTATGTTGTCAACATATAATAAGTAATCATTATAGAATTCAATATCTTAATCAACAATATATTTTTCTACAATACATCCTTCTAGACTACATCAATTCATGACATACCCTTTTAAAATCTACTTAAAAAATTCAATGGGGTACATCTATATCTTATGGAAAAGACCACATAGTTAAACCTTTATATCAAAGTGAACCATCATGTGGAACACTATATCAAATAATGATGAATGTAAGAATATCTCTAATTCATATAATATGATTGAAACCTCCTTAGTCATGATTTGAATCTTTACGCCATATATAACTTTACAAGATATGAATTTATAAAATAAGTCTGTTCTTTTTGATGCATGCTAGACACTTTTGTGAAAAATGATAAGGAAAAAACCTACATGAAAAAATGCATCTAAACATGACAGACATTTGATTTTAGTCCTCGTAACTTCAAATTAGTAATTGACAAGAAATTCTTGATATTTACAGAATACCCCTTTGGGTCTTTTACACCATTAAGGAAAATGAAAAACTTCTATTTCCATTATATGGGTATAGTGTAAGCTACTGAAGGAAGAAAATTATCACATTTACTATCACTGGTTCCAACTATTCCCTTATCCCCATGTTAATCATGTCCATCCTAGCTTTGATTTCATCTTTTGTTTCTTAGGAACATTAATTAATGTTCCAATAACAAAATCAAATACATTTTTTCAATATTCATGAAATCAAGAAAATGTTTAATTTCAAAAAAAATCCAATATAATAATTCAACAAAAATTGATCTCTTCCTCCAAAATGATTACATAAGGTTATTCAAAAATGGTTTATTGAGAATAGTGTCAATATCTTTTACTTTATCGAACAGTTTATCACTTGTTGGGGGATACGATGTTATACATTGTTTTGTATTCCAATCGAATATTGTGATCCATGATCATTATTTATGTCGCCAAGATAAAAATATCCAATATCCTGAAAATAAAGTCTTTATGGAATGTTTCAACCAAACTGAGTGTGTGAATTATTCAAAAATGGGACACCCTGACAATCTATTAATTCTATGGCCTAAAAAATTCCCAAAAATGGGAAATTCAGTTATCGTCCCATACAGTATGTACCTCAATTTGATTTATTCACTTCTATGAGAATCATATACTGTAACACCTATATCCCACATCAATTTCAGATATTCAATTAATGGATCCAAATAGACATAAATATTATTATAAGGTTTCCATGGCTCAGATATAAGTTGAGAAAAAATAATAAATTTGTTAACCATGCATAACCTTTGAGGAAAGTTATAATTTACCAACTTTACATGACATGTAATGTGATTACTAATTTGTACCCCAAAAGGATTTCTTCTATATGTAGATAACACAAGGTGAAATATTCTCGGATCATTTCTAAATTTAGGACACTAGTAATCATTTTTCTTCTAGTGAGAATAATATGGTGTATGAAAAAAATTTCACATATTTAATTCTTATATATTAATGGAATGTCAATTATCTCATGGTTTCCTAAAATACATATAGTCTTATAAACAATGGAATGATAGGAAAGTAACATAAAAGTTTCTAAGTAATTGATTAATTTTTCCTGCATTGATTTGATCCACACTTTTTTCATTTTATGAGTGATTCATTATCCTTGAAAAAAATATGAAATCATTAGGAAAACCATGTATTTTTTTAGACCATTCCAACTGATCATAGAATTTGTTTCTGGTCATATATTCAACATGGATGTTCATTTTATTCTATTAGCACATCATTAGGAGACTAAGTATATGTGTAATGTTGGTGTCTCTCCATCCACTACTAGTTTTAAAATTATATAACATCAATACAACTAACAATGTTAATTTACATAGTACAACCAGTATGAAATGGACTATTGGAAAAACTATTTATCTTCTCAACCAACTTTTTAAATTCAAAAAGGTCATCTTCAATTTCCTTTTTCATTTATTCCATGTTATCTCATAATCATATACACTGGTATTCACATAAAATGATCCATAAACCACAGTATCATCAAAATCATTGTACACATTCAGTTTTTCCCCAGGATTAGTATGATATTTATGTCTATAAAATATTCAACTATAAATCTAATGTTATTCAAACTATTCCAGAGTAGTTTTTCATGAATAAAAACAATGTAAACATGGACATGGGGTTTGAGAATAGTTGTGTAATGCACTGACCATAGTCACCCAGAGCCAGTGCATTATTTCAATAAATTGGAATGATCACAAGAGATGATGTCCCAAAAGACCGATCAGTTTAGTAGTCTTGTAAAATATATTACACACATTAACATTACATTACACTTTCTAACATACAACAGAATATAACTAATCCTTTGAGAAAGCCATTATTCCTTTAGATTAGCCTTGCATATCAATCAGAATACACTTGTTAGAATCTTGGTGAAATAAAATATAATAAAGGGGTGAGCTCATATGCTCAGTAAGGGTAAATAATATAGAGGAAGCTATAAACATTTAAGGCATGATGTGTAATAAAGAAACAACCTTTAAAACATAATCATGAACATAATATAGAAAAAATTAATCTATCTTTACCATATAAACATGCACATTGATATTATACAAGTTGAATAATCACATGTAGTAACTTATTTCATAACAATGAAAAGCATAATGTCAGACATCATAACCACATAGTCAAGGATTCATGACAAGAATAAAAATAAAATTTTTTTCAAGACCACGTTCCAAGACACTAGTTTTTCTCATGAGACCTACCGATGCATCAGGGGGCTATAGATGGCCCTACCTGTCACTTACTATGTCCAATTCATTCCTCATAGTCAAACATATCATAACTTATTCAATAAAATATAAAATATTGTATTATAATAAATAATCCTCAATCACGAATATAATCCAATAACGGATGTTGACATAGTTGAAAATGATCAGAAAAACTCTTTGAGATAAATATACCATTTCCCTGAAATCATTTAAAAGTCAAAAAATATAGAAAGGAAGACATTTAAAAGAAATTTTTGAATCAAAGTGTCCCATACCAGTTTGAATGTTTTTAAAGGAATTAATATTTTAAAACATTCATGTCCATATAAATAAATCCTTAAAACTTTTTTGAAAACATGTATATTAATGAGAATTATTTAGATGAATAATTATTTAAATCATTTAAAATGATGTTTTAGTTAAATATTACCTTAAAAATAATCCTTTTGAATAATATTTTACGAAACATTTACATGGATAATAAATATTTCATGGTAAAAACATACAGATAAACAATCTCGGATAATAATGAGATTAAGGAATTAACCCTTACAATGTAATTTCATTTGGTCGAGGGTACATTTAACCTCCGGTATAATGGACATAGTATGTTATTAAATTTTAATATAACCATATTCATATTTCTTATATCATACATGATTCATTTATGTTTTTATTGTATCCATTTAATTATAATATCCATGTTAAAATATCATTTTATGTAATAATCGCTTTCTTTATCGTACGTGTTTTAACTTTTTATTATTGATCATATCACTTATATCATGATTTAATTGATTCCATAATATAAAAAAAATTTTATGTATAAGATATATTCATAATATAAATACGTATAATATATAGATATATAAAATGGAAAACACGATTTATGGAGACGGTGGGTCGTACGTACGCATAAACGTTATTTCCATTTTCATATATTATTGAACGGAATTAAGTGGATGAAATATATGTATATATATATATCTAGTATCATTATTATGTCATATATTACATAATTATTAATAATATATATTTTTATAATCATCGTTGAATGGTGAACGTGGAAATGAATCTCATCGCATCGTGGAGATGGTAAGTCATGCGTACGCACGAGTGACGATATCATTCTATTGATGGAGAAATAGTATGTAATTGGATGGTATATTATATATAAAGAATAATTGAAATGTTTTATTTATTATTTACATAAATTATACTCATTATTATACCCATCCATAAAATTAAGTGCTGAATAACAAACTACGCCACGACGTGGAGAAGGTTAGCCGTATGTACACACGTATGGTGACTTTATCATTCATATTATAGATAAGATAATGAATTTGGTTTTATAATATTTATAATAACATAATAGTATTTATATGTTACTGGAGTTATTAGTTTGGTATGTAAAAAACATAATAAAGAGGAAGTGGAAGAAGAAAAGAACTTTGAAAGAGGTGATAAAATAATTACCTCTTCTTCGGGTTCTTCCTTTTGATTTGAACAAAAGGGCTCCTTTGGTTGGATTTATGATCAATGTAAGGATTCTATGTTAAATTTAGGGTAGTTATGATGATATTTGAGTCGGTTTTGGGCGATTAAAATTTCTTTTGAGGTATGAATTTAAGAGAAGGGGAAGTTCCATTTTATAAGAGAGGTGATGGGCACTTTAGGATGATCTTGAAATGTTAATTTATTCTAAAATAATTTTAATTTTAAAATAGATCCAATTGGATTTATTTAGAGACTATGTTGGTTATGGTTATAAATATTCCCAACTAATAGGTTTTATACAAGTTTAGGTCACCATATCAACCTTATCATTTTGATTTAACTCTTAGTTAAATAGTTTAACTTTTATCATGTCTTCTTGAATTTTTATATTACATGGTTATTAACCTTATTATACATTGCCAAAATATCCTAAAGGGGATCATTAATGACATATAAATCATTATATAAGTCCCTTTCCCTAATTCTAGATTTTTTGGAATATTATATCATTTAATAAAATAGTGTTTGTTTTCAAAACTCATTTATGTCAATTTTGAAATTTTTTAGTATTTGGTTTTTGTGAAAGTAATCACATCATTCTTACTTAGAAAAAATTAATTGAATAAAACCTAATATGTCATATTCACCTAGAAAATTATCTTATGGAATCAAAACATTCAAACTATATATATTTTAATATTTATAATACCATTTAATTGATACTTTTATTAATAAGGTAATTACTACATCATCATTTTCTCATATATAAATATATTTATTTAATGCCTAAAAATTATAAATAAAATACCATGATGTATGAAATATTTTTATCTTTCTAATTAATATTTATGGTCAAATTTATCTTATGCATAACTCTATATCAAAATTTTTTAGTTATTAAAATTTAAATTAAACACTATTAACTCTTCTTTAAATAAAATATATTAAATATTCTAATCTTACATAAGTGAAACAAAAAGGGTCATATTTTTTTACTAAGGTTGATTTTTGACAAAAAACACTTATCCAATAGAATTAGGACATGTTTTGGGGTAATTTTGTATTATTATAATATTATTTTTACCTTTAATTACCCTATTATCTATTAACCGTGGTAAATAAAATTCAAAAGTTTCTATTCACCAATAATTATTTTCCTCCTATTCAACAAATTTTTACATAATGATTTTGACTATTTCTCTCTGATTTTTGAAATTAAATTAATAGAAGCGGTAAAATTACGTTTTATGAAAATTTTCAAATGTGCCTAGAAGGTGTGTAAAAGGCGTTTAAAAGTTCAATAAAATTATATATATCTAATCTTATTATAAAATGACTCTAATGAACTAAACTAGAATAATATACATATTATTTATCTATTTTTTACGTTAAAATAAATTTAAAATAAAAATAATTATTTAAATAAAAGAGGAGGTATTTATGTATTACACATTATTTTTTACTATTCATCAAAAAATGAATGTTTTCAGGAAAATACAAAAAAATCCACCTAAGTTAAATTTGATAATCCATGTTTAAAAATGATGTCTATTTTTCCAAATTCAGAACATATAAGTTTCATTAATTAATTTAAAATTAATTCCGACTGTCATAATCAGAAAGCGGGGTTTTGAAAAGTAAAAACACTCAAAAGATTCATATGTGTTTTTGTCCAATTTAAATGACAAATTATTTCCAGTGAACAACATTGGATTAAATGATAAAAATATAATCTAAATATAATTAAAAAAAATTCAAATGTATAGTTTAACACTATAAATTATTTTGATTAAAATTTTTTTTTTCAATTAAAATTTAGTGTTTTTCACTATTCATCAAAATATGAAAGTTATCAGAAAAACACCAAAAATTTATCGAAACTAAATTTTTCTGTCTATATTCTAAATAAGAAGTTTATTTTGTAAAATTGAATATATTAAAGTGTCAAATATTGGATTTAAATATGGTTCTCCATTAAAAGGCGGTAAAATTGCATTTTCTGAAAAATACTTTATCTGAAAAATTGAATTTGTTCTTATATTATGTCTAAAAAACACATAATATGGTTATGAAAATTATATGAAATATATAAAATTAAAAATTCAGTCAATACTTTTCATAGCCCATTTTTGAATGGCTTGTATGTTAAGTCGTGTTGTACTCGAACTCGGTGTTGCTTGTAGCGCAAGCTACTGAATTACTTTAAAGAGATAACGTACTATGAAATCATGTGGTGTTACAAGTTGTATTTACTATCTATTTCAAACAATATGAACTCTTTATCTTCATATTCATAATTTTCAATGAAATGATTATCATGCATCCATTTTAGATTCATATCAATCATATCCGGTTCATAAAATATTCATTTTGTATAATAAATAAATAAATACACATAAGATATCCATTATAAAAGGTTAATGTTATAGATAATTCTAATAAAGGGAACCCAACATTTTATTATTTCAAATAATTTAAGTATTATTTGAAGGAAATGAGTAATTGAATTCAGTAAAAGAATTACTCCACTATGGTAGGTGTTATACGCTGAATTCATCCAAAGGTGAAAGTTATAGAAAACATTCATCCTTATCAGCTCAATATTATGAATAGTTAATATTGACATTTTTTTCATGAGACTCATCCCCCAGCTGTTCTAGACATGAACCATTGTTTCTTGAACTACTCTAAGTAGTATTCATCCAATAATAGGTTCCAATGATCATTTTGTATGACTTCTCCTCATAGTAGTTCAATAAATATGGAAGAGATGCGGGATGAATCTCAGGTTACAAGATATAATAATATCTATTTGGGAAATGAAGTTTATGAGGATGAGAGTTGTCTCCTTAAAACATTTAAATTCCTAAATATTAAATTAAAATTTCAAATCTCATCTCAAAACCACTTTCAAAATTCGTAAGGATTATTTTTTAATTTTTAAAACCGCCTTTGAAAACCGTTTTTTAATTCATATGGAAAACCACCAATTTTTCTAAAACACTTAACGGGATATGAACCTCGTATTCTATAAAAACTGTTAAATTCATGTGAAAAAAGATTAAAATCATATTAAAACCCATTAGCAATAAATTAAAATTGAAAAACCATTTCCATTGGAAGATGTACACAATGAAATGTTTAAAACATTATAGGTTCACTTTGAAATCACTTCAGGAGGATAAAAACACAGAATCCATTTTAGTTCATTTTAAGGTGAAACCTCATTTTTTCATTTCAAAAACAACTTTAACATTTAAAACCAAGATTCCTTTTTCAAATAAAAAATTTAAAATATCCATGACCAAAAAAATTCTATGTAGGCCACCACCTAGTCTATTGAAAAGCATGATTATTAAACATTTCATAAACATTTTATAAATATGACATAAATAAAATATTTTTCATAATATAAAATTTAATTAACAATCTAAATTCTATCAGTATCATTATAGACTACCCACCTAAATATCGATGTTCCCATTGGATTATTTCAAATTTAAATCAATGTACTATTCATTTATTAAAAACCAGTTTCATCAAATATCACATAAGAAAACACAAATCTATGCTTTCATATTCCATACAATTTATTCAATAATCAACATGAATAAAGTTTTACAAATAATAATGACATTAAAAAATATTTTCCAAATATCATGAAGTGTTAGACGGAGTTCATTTTTTATATCAGAATTAGGATTGATTTGAATTTATCAAAGTGTGAGTTGAATTGGAGGTTCTTTATTACCTAGTTTTGGATAATAATAGTGGATTTAGTTTTTTATTGGAAATGAACTAACCAAGAAGTTACACTAGGTTTTGATCTTGTACATTGTTGTGGGATTTTAGAAGATCTTGGGGTGATTTTGGTTGTTATGTAATCATGAAAGAATGATGAGAGAGCATGTCAAGGGGTAAAACTAAACATTTTTTGTGAAAATTTAGCCAGTGGATGACTAAATAATGTTTTTTTCATGAGATTGGGTGTGGTGATATGGAAACCACATTACAGTTTGGTTCAAATTATATATTTATTATTTATTTATTTTGAAAAGCCTTTTAAACATGTGTACATGTTTAAAAAAATTATTCTATGAAATTAACGTTTGGACTTGTGTTCTATAATTATTTACATTATTTCATTTAGAAAATTTCATGCTTATAAATTTTGTAAGCACGAAATCATTTTAAGGTCCACAAAGGAATGTTGGTATCATATGTTTGGGTAATGTTACATCACTTAACAATCATTTTCCTTGGCAGAGTCTTTATTTTTTAAAAACACGCATCTAACAATCCCATTTGGATTTTTTAAATGATATTGAACTAAGAAGGGAAACCTAGTAAAAAAAATTGTAACTAAAATGAAATAAATAAATAATCTTAATTAATTCAAAGAATAAATCATCATAATTAAATCACAAGAGGGGTGTTGATAAGGTGGAAGGGATGATGGTTGTGCTTGGCTATGGCCCCTGATCGATGTGTCACATGAAATAGGGGGAGGAGGGGTGTTTTTTATTGAAAAATTGTGATTTGATTAATTATTTTAATAATGGTTGGGTTGGAAAGTTAGTATTGGTGGAAAAACAAAAAAAACAAAAAAAAATTAAGATTGTGTAATGGCGCACACAATTCCACACTACACCATTGTGCAATATATAGAATTACATGACATGACATCCCAATTGCCCTATTGTGGAGGCGCTGCATAGAGAAATAGTCATTGGCGCTAGCCAAAGCATGATCATACATTAGTGAACTACTCATCCCAATATCTTTCACCAATCTACCAAAGGTTTATCATGACATGTAAGTGGAGGAGAACAATACAATATAACACATTTCAATGCAATACAAATAATTATTAAAATTGATAAAAAAATAAACTCACTCACAACTTAGAACTCTCTTTAATGATCAACCACCTCCATAACATCATAAACAATATAATGATATAAACTACCCATTATCAATCTATATTACAATGATAAAAACTTTACACTTATAAATCAACAAGGGCCTTATCTTCAGTGGTGTATATGAAAAAAATAGTAATATACATTGGAAAATATATCAAACACAGCTTACTACCTTTGGAAATATGATAAATACATAAAAAGCTCATTTGAAAACCATCCAAAACATTTAAAATAAAGAAAAGAAAAAATACTTCCAAGTCATTTTCTAACATTAAAATCATCATGAAAATTATCCAAACATGATCTAATTCATATAAATCCTTGATATAATAATAATGATAATTCATTATAATTAATAAGAAAACATTACAGGAAATACTTTTCAATTTATTAAATAAAAATAGTGGGTGGAATTTTAACAAACACTTTGTGTCTGTTATTTACATGGATGGATGTTCAAAAACATTAAACTCAAGAATGAATCCTTTGATGTTAATAAAAAAAATAAGAAAAATAATTATAATTCCATAACCGCGTGATGGATAATTATAATAGAATTTACGTCCAATAAAAACATGGATTTAAAAGATGGAAGCATTTATTGTTCCACGTTAAATGGAATGTTAATAGAGCCACCTAAGAGAATGGATCAAATTGATGTTTGTAAGTCTTAATATGGTACAAGTAAGCAAGAAAACCCCTTAAATATTCAATGAAAACCCAAAATAATAGAAACTCCCAATTAGAAATTAATTCTAGAAATTAAAGTAGCGTGGATAATGGATAGAAAGAGATAATGAACAAAAAAAACAAAATTAGAAGATTGCACCGAACAAGTAATCAAAGAGTGAGGAGGAGGAGAGAATAACATACCTTGGATTGAATCTTTGATTCAACTGAGATAAAGTGGATATAGAGCCAGAGAATGGACTCGTACAACTCTTGATTCATTCAATAATTGGATTCTATCCTTGGATTGGTTTTCGAGCCTTAATTCGATCTTGGATTCCATTAAGAGGAGCACTGGCAGCAGGTGGCCTTCAAAGAAATCTTGAGGAATCTTGACGGATTCGTGACTGGTCATGGTACGTTAAACAGAGCAGGGACACTTTTATCCATGCTTCTAAAAAGACACTGATAAAGATACCTTCTATCAGCGCTAAATTAATAAGGGATGATAAAAGGAATCTTTATCAATGATTTTCTAGCATTGATAATGTATTTTTAATTATAATTATAAATAATAAATTTTGTAAATATATATATATACTTATATATTTATTTATTATAATTTCATAATTATTTAAATATATATTTATATATTTATTATTATATATATACATTTTTAATTATATTTATAATTATTTATTTATATTTATAAATATATTTATGTTATTAAATATATTTATATCGTTATATATATTTATAAAATTATATAAATATTTAATAAATGTATATGAATATATATAGTACACATATTAATTATTTAAATATATTTATTATACTTTTTTGTAATTATATTTATATTTGTATCATTATATATATTTATATATTTATATATACTTATATTATATATATATATATATATATTTTTTAAATAAATATAAATATAAATATAAATATAAATACCATATATATATTCATTATATAAATAAATTTATTCTAATTTTATAATTATTTAATTATGTATAACAATATCTTGTTAATTATATAACCCCTTTGTTAACAAATAAAAATTATTTAATTATAATAATAAATTTATAAATATAATAAATATAGATTTATAATTATATTTATTTATAAATATTTACAAATATATTGTAAACATTATTAATGAATAAATAAAGTTAATTTCATGCATGTTAAAAACGAGTGAAATTGAATAATTAAAAACGAGTACACTTTAAAACTATTGGATAAATTGAGAAGTTCAACTTATTAAATATAAAATATGAAAACATTATAGATATATATTGACATAAATATGAATACATTTTAAAAATACTAATACATAGTAAAAAATATATACATAAATAAATAATAGAAAATGATTCAATTAAAAAAATATTAAAAATGTATTAATACCTAACAATAATATTATAAAAAATAAATTTATAAAATTTAATGATTAAAGAAAAAATATATTAAATTTATCATGTTATAATGAAATTCTAAAATTAATAATAAAATTTGAATAAATTATAAAAAATATCAAGTGTATGTGTTTCTTTATAAGATTTCATTATATACATAAATATTTGTGTGTGTGCATTGTCTATAAAAATGCATTAATTATGTTTACATATGAAATCAATGTGACACACATTTGACATATTTTAAATTTAAAAATCAAATGACATTCAACTATGTCCATACTTGATGCAGTTATTTAGTATCTAAATTAATATTAATTTTTAATTATAAACCATTCTTCACTAAATATATGACTTATTTAATGTAAAGCATAAATATGTCATATTATATAAATCATATTTTAGGTAATATTATATATATTCAAATATATTTATAGAAATATATATGAATATATTTCTACACAAAAATTATTAATGAATAATTATGTACAAAAACAATTAAAAATGAATGTGACATTATATATTTTTAATTGTTACATTTTAATCATTTTCTAAACTTATATATAATATATATTATTTATTACTTTTTATAATTAATATATATATATATATGTATTAAAATTATTCGTTTTTATTAATAATTATTTCATTAATATATTTTTGAATAATTTTGTAATTTATTCATTTTGTAATTTTTTGTTTAATTATAACAATTTATTAATTTTAATTTTTAAAAATTGTAAAAATAATAATAATTTTATAAATCTAAATTTAATATATTCTATTCATTAATGTTTAATATATATATATATATGTATATTAAATTTATTCATTTTTATCAATAATTATTTAATTCATTTAATGTTTAAGATTTTTCTTAAATTACTCATGTTTAATTTTTTGTTGTTTAATTATTTAATTGTATTCATTTTATATTTCTATATATTTTATATATACTATTTTTTAGTATTTATAATGTATATATATATATTAAATTTATTCATCTGTATCAATAATTTTTTATTTAATAATTTTTTTATAATTTTTTAATTTACTCATTTTTAATTTTTATTTGTTTAATTATTTCATTTTTCCCTGGACCTTTATCATCAATAAAATTAATGTGTTCATAATGGACATTGTTGTAAAAAGAATGTTTCCTATTTGTGGGAGCTATGAAATTCATGGATGGTCTCAGGTATGACATTTGATCACAGTTGAGCATATTATGGTTGATTATTGTATCTGAAATAGTGAAATAGACCCTCATCACTAAGGGAAATGTTAAGGAATATGATTATTTGGGACATTGTAGTTTAGAATCTATACTCTGTAGTACTTCGACCAGTAGCAGGAAGCATCTCCAAGAGGTTTCTTGTCGAGCCGGTAGAAATCAGAGTATGAGAACCAATAGAAGGGTAAGATGCCACCACTGTGGGTGGCCATGTCATACAAAGACCCAGTGTATTAGAGACCCCTTTGAATGCTAGGATAGTATAAAAATAGGATATATTCAGTGGTTTTGTATGGATTTTATTCCATTCACCAATTATAGAGGATCTATACTGACTGCATGTTGTAGAGTGGGATCTATAACTCCACACACGAAACAAAATCAAGACTACTTCCAACCAATCAAAAACAATGAAGTGCTCATGGTAACAGAATTCAAACTCTTGATATCGAGTATAAGATGAATGAACAAACTTATGGTAGTCCGGTTATTACTCAGGG
The DNA here is from genome assembly GCA_963277665.1 of Viscum album. Classification (NCBI taxonomy): domain Eukaryota; kingdom Viridiplantae; phylum Streptophyta; class Magnoliopsida; order Santalales; family Viscaceae; genus Viscum; species Viscum album. Next base: position 318,089,931 of record OY728140.1, read on the forward strand.
TTGTTGATAATTCTTGATTAATGTCATATATCCTACTCCTGAGGAGTAGAGTGTCAAGCCTTTGATAGTTTGAGTTATGATTTTTGTAGCCTCTACTTTATTATTTTTATTATTTGATATAGTCACATCACATTCATTCATATCTACATCTCTTATGAAGATTATTTTCCACAAAATCCAGTATTTTTGTGAAGTGATGGCTATCAAAACAAATTTGGGAATTTGATTGGAGAGTGTACACCGATGTAGGGAACTGCCCCTTGAGATAGGAAACTCTCTTTTCATATGGAACCATTTTTTCCATAAGATGATAACCATTGATTTAATTCTTAGGATGGATTAGTGGGTTCTCTATCTTGACCGTATTTATTTTTATCATAGATGGGTGATTAATTATTACCCAACGATGGTAGTAATGTTTATAAAGGAGATTTGGACGTCCAGGCTAGTTGAGCTGGACTAGAGTATCATGGGAATGGTGGAGTGTCGGCCTAGATTCCTAACATTTTCCTAGATGACTAGGGAATAAAAAAGACATATTTACATGGAATCATGGGTCTATAGAGGTTAGTCTTTCTTGATGACTTTTCTAATATCCTTGCTAAGAGAGTGGTGGATTTTACTATTGATATGGTTCAAGGATTATCACATATATCTATTCCTCTATATATTATGTCTCCTACTATGCTTTAGGAATTCAAGGGACATTTGGAGAACCTGGAAGTCAAAGTATTTATATGTCCTAGTACATCACCTTGGGGTTCACTTGTCCTTTTTTCCAAGATGTATGATGATACCCTTAGGTTTTTTGTGAATTACCGATGGTTGAATCATCCAATCATTATGAAATGGTAAACAATTCGATCTATATATGATCTCTTTGATCAAATCTGAGGGGTTATAGTGTTCCAAATGAGTGATTTAACGTAATTTTATCACTAGTTAATCGTTATGCCTTCAGATATACCTCATATAGATTCACAAAGTAGGTGTGGACTTTATGAGTATCTAGTAATGCAATTTGGTCATATAAACATTCCTGAAGTCATTATATCCATGATGAATCATGTTTTTCACCTATACCGAGATTCTTTTATGGTACTTTTTGTGGATGATACCATAGAATATTCTAAAAAATAAACATGATCATGCCAAACACATTGAATTAATATTGAATACATTGATATATCATTAGATATTTTCTATGCTCAAAAAATGAAACTTCTGGATTGATATTTTTCACTTCCTTGGTCACATTATATTTAAATCTGGGGTATATGTGGACCTAGAGATGGTAATATTCGTGGTTTCTTATGAGTAGTGCGAGAACAAATTTGAAACATAGAGTTTATAAGTGAATGTTGGTTATTATAGGTGCTCCATTAAGGATTTATCACAGCTTTTTTCCACTTTTAAGGGATTGAAAAAGATGTTTTTTGTATTATTATTGCATGAAGCTTGTGAAAAAACATTTTAGGTGTTGAAGGAAAGAATTAATTTATCAAAAATCTTGATTCTACTAGTGTTTGGTAGAGTTTACATGGTTTATTATGATATATCAAGCATCAGTATGGGAGGAATTATAATAAAATGGAAATGATTCATTACATACATGTCACATTATTTGAGGCCTCACAAGTAGAATTACCTGATGCATGATCTTTACTTAGTAGTAGGGATTCATGATTTAGGATGCTGGTGACATTATTTGTTGGGATAATGGTTCATTTTATACAAAAACCATAAAAGTATCAAACACATCTTCACCTATAATTATTGGAATCTTAAATAGTGTGTATGGGTGAATATTTTCATTCCTTTAATTTTGATCTTTCTGATGAACCAAGGATGGGAAATGTAGTTGCTAATTCTCCATGCCAGAAGACTTGGACATAAGAAGTCCAGGTGAACAATAGTTATTTGTATTTGATTGAACGATTTTATGAGATATTTCAGGAGGTTAAGAGTTTCATTATAACCCTATATTTTTGTATTTATTGATGAATTATTAACTTATTGATTGAGTAAATTTTAGATATCATTTTGATCCCAATGTTTGGGGCCAAAGGGAATCTGTTTTTGGTGAGGACCTACTACCTAGTTTTGACATTTATGGGGGGTGAGATAATTCATATTCAAGGGAATTTATGGGAACCTACATATATGAAAGATGAGTTGATGTGAGATTTTCATGCTTCTAAATGGGTGGTACACCATAGAATGAAAAATATGTACCCTGACATACGCTGCCAGTATTGGTCACATAGTTTAAAGAGGCATGTAGTGAGTTTCATTACTTAGTGTTCCATCCATGATATGGTAAATGTGGAACACCATCAGCCTACTATTTTTTTTATATCTATTACACATTCTAGAGAAGAAATTAGATGTTACTGCAATGGATTTCATTATAGGGTCATTGAGGTCACCCCAATGTAGGGACAATGTATGGGTTATCATAGAAAAAATGATAAAGAATTCCCATTTCATAAATATTATGGAGACCTTATCAATGGAATAAGTTGGAAGACTCTATCATATAGATGTTATACACTTTAATTGGATTCCAAATAGAGATATATTAGATAGATTTTACCTGTGAACATCATAGTTCTTGAAAGGGTGGAAAATTTATATGGGTTTTTAGGTACTTTTTATTACATCATATCACCCACAGATTGATAGTTAGACCGAGTATATGATAAAGGTATTAATGACATTCTCTAAGCATGCACCGTTGATTTTAGAGGTTCTTGGGAGAAATATTTTCCTCTTTAGAGATCAATTATAATAATTTTTTTCAATTCCCTATAAAGAGGGGCCCATATGAGTACATATATGGTATTCTATGCCAATAACCTCTTTACTAGTTAGCGGTTTGGGAGGAAGTGCTATTGGGACCTCGTTTCATTAAGGAGTCACTTTATGAGGTACAACTGATCTATAATCCTAGGGATACAAAACAATATAGGAAAAACTATTAAGCTAATTATCGATTTAAACCTCTACAGTTTTTTCTGCAACACCATGTCTTCTAGCATGTGTCTCCAAGGATGGTTCATATATGAATTTCAAGGGATGGTAACCTATCACCTTGATTAATTGATCATTTTGAGATTTTGAAGAGAGACAGACTATTGGAATATCAGATATCACTGTCTTAAACATAAAATGTTATACCTGATGAATTTCATGTTTCATAGTTACATCATTATCATTCAGACCAATCCCATTCCTTTCAACTTGATGAGGTTGAGTTGGATGTTGATGCTTCTTCTGAGGATTATGTTTTTCATATCATTGATTGCAACATGAAGACTTTTTATGGTTTGAAAGTTCCTCTTGTATGGGTACTATGGTATCATGACTATGTATAGGATGAGTCCTGGGACATATACATTGATATGCATGCTCAGTGGCTAGATTTTTTCATCGATACAAATCAACCACCCTCAGGGAAACATGGGGACAAGTTTTTCTAAATAGGGGAGGTTATATGATCCTTATTTTTCTATGAGGATAGGATCCTATTATTTTTTAGTCTATTTATCGTGTTTTTCCTTATATTAGTGACTAATTATCTAACGAGGTTTTAAGGAGGATTCATGTCTTGTTCATATCTAGGAGCTACATTTTTATGGGAAAAATCTGAGGTACATGGTTAGCACATGATTAGTAGTAAACATGTAGCTCAACCGTGTTGCTCGAAATAGAGGTGAACAAGTAATTTAAATGTGTGAGTGATGGTGTATGTCTATTAAAAACATATAATTTATTATATATGTATGTTTCATGGTTTTCTCAAGGTTTTCCTTACTGTACACCTATACGATGTGAGTGGTGGAGCCTTGGAAATTGATTATGCATGGGATGTGCATAGATTTTTTAACCATGTTCCTAGATGTGTGAGGAGGGTATAACATTTGGAAGTAGGTGTGCATGGTTTGAACATGGTTTGTGAAGTACCCAAGAAAACCCTAAGAGGGGATGGGTGAATCATGATGTCAACTTTTTATTTTAAATTGATTGATATTTCTCCCATGTTTGTAGGAACCTGTTAAACCCTTCGTAAGAGAAAGAGTGGAAAAAAAACAATCACATTTAAAGAGATGACACAGGGGTTATACTGGATTCATCCCTAAGGTCTACTCTAAAGAGCATACACAGACAGTGTTTCAGTCTAACCATAATCCATTAATATTTACCTGTTTTAGAGTACAATATTTTGAACATAATCACTCTGTGTTAGACACAATACCTTCGCAATGAATTTATGGATAACACAATGTGTCCCTCAGAACACTTCTGTTGACTCCCACTTGCTCACTCCTGTGGGTGAAGCCTTACTAATTTTTTTTACTTCAAGGTCTCTTCAAAAGATTGGAATTGAATTCTTTGTCTCTAACAATCATGAGACTCTCCTTGTATTGAAGTCTTGTATTGATGCGCTTGAAATCATCGATCTAACAAACTGGATGTTCAAAGAATTCTAGAAGCACACATCGACACTTGCGTACAACACCTAACGTTGCTTGAATGATTTGGAATTTTTCAGGCAACATGGATTTCATGAAACCCTTATTTTTTTTGCACCCTTTATCATTCATGCATCCACACCACAAGGATAAAATGGTGTTCATAGACTAAATAAACACTTTGTGCGCATATTTAACTACTTGTAAATCTTTCCGGAACAAATATATAGCATGAAAGAGCAACCTGATCTTCATTAGAAAATTATTAATTCTAGATTGGGGTAGAAAATATTTTATTGGCCTTGATGAAACTGCACACAAGTTTCTAACACATCTTTTTCGGTGCACGTAGGTTTCACTCTTATCAAAAAACCCCTTTGGATGTCACATTGGCCATTAAGACTCTTCCACACAACCTCATCTTTCATGAACATTCGAATCTTTCGTGCAATTATTTCATTTTCCATAATTTGATACAGTAATACCAAAACAATACTTGCATGAAAATTTAGAAACATATTTAAATCTTTCACACAACTCCCATTTCCAAAACAACTTTCCTCTATTTTCTAATTTTTGGAACCAAGAGTTTGGAAAATGATGGGAATGACGCCACCATCTGTATTGTTGTCTTCTTGAACTATTTTATCCTTTTCCTTGAATCTTCTTAATCCTCAATTAAGGATTGATAATAAACACAAACCATACATAATTTATAGTATAGAACAACCTTGGTTCTAATAATCCCCCACTTTGGGTTTGTTATCAATATATAGATAAATTCAATGAAGCACCAGTTAGCATCAGCAAACACTGATAGCTCACTATCTATTCCTCTAGCATAGTATAAGCCATAATTTTTAGTACCTTTAATATACCCCATAATTCTTTTCACTCCCTCCATATGTTCTTCCTTTGGATTACTCTGAAAGTGTGCCACTAAACATGTTTCCAAGACAACATCTTTCCATGTCACTCTCAGGTACAATAAGATTCCTATGATTCTCATGTACATTGGGGGTTATAAAAAAGTCATATCCTCGTGATTTTGAAATTTAGTTCCAACCACAATCATTGATGAAATTGGTTTTGATTCATGTATATTGAATTACTTTATAAAATTTATTTCATACTTTTCCTGTGAATTAAAATCGTAGTATTTTTTCAGAATAACATGCAGCCCTAAGAAATATGCGAGTTCACTAATCAAAGGAATTTCAAATTCTGATTTATTGTGATTGGAATAGTCATTCATGGATCCTGACCTATTTCCACCAAATTTAATATCATCTACATAAACCAGAACCATGAACTTATCTTTTTGTGAATTATTCATATGAAGATTTTGATCCACTCCCCCTTTTAAATGTAAAATTCTTAGGATAAGAATATATCCAAGACTACAATGCTTGTGGTGCCTACAGCATACCATAGATCAATTTCAATAACCTGCAAACCTACATTTCATCATTACCATATTTAAAGCCCTCTGGTTTATCTATGAAAATGTCCTTTTCAAGAATACCATTTAAGACTGCTGCCTTTATATCCATTTGATGAAATTTGTACCATCTCTGAGTTTCCATGGCATGAAAAATTCTGATTGACTACATTTTCACAACCAAAGAAAAAGTTTCTTCAATATCAACACCTTCAATATGTTAATATCCCTTACACACCAGTCACACCTTATTTATGATTACATTACCATAATAATAATATTAATTATTAAAAAACTACTTTGTAGAATTCACATTGTGATCTTCGGGTCTCTTGACTAGATCTCGTGTTTGGTTCTTTTCAATTTGATCCAATTCTTCATTCTTGCATTTAACCCAAGATTCATCCTTTGCAGATTCTTCAGATGATGATACATACATGGTTAAAATAATGGGATATTGTGCATTATTCCTCATTCTCCTTATTTTTGTGGGTATTTTCCAAACTGTAATGATGTTGGATTGATCAATTTCTGGTCGTCGATTTCACCTGTGAGGTTCAGAAGAATTTTTATCGTACATGGTTTCTTCTTCAGATTCTTCTTTGAATCAACATCTTGTTGTGACCTATAATTTTTTTTCACTCATTCCTTTGAATTTTTTTTGAATATGTTACGTTTCCACTATCTTTTTCATCATCAGTCACATCAGTATATAATCCCCTCATCGTATTTGTGGTAATATCTTCAGCTATCTTAACGTCACTGCTTTCCACAATTTTTCTAAAATTATTATTTAATGGCTTGTGGGATTTTCAATTCATTGAATATCTGAGGTATATTTCTTCATCCTTTCCATCACCATTCTTTCTTGATTCTATTCGTTGTTTCTGATAAAACAGTTACTTTCAAAAACATGTAAATACTTCATAGATGGATTCCTTTCATTCCATAACTCATATGGTGTCTTGGTTTCAACCATATAAATCCCTATTCAACATTGAATATACACCGCGTCATGAATAACCTATTTACAATAATATTGAGCGATGTGGCTCTCAATAAGCATAGTTCAATCCATATTGTTCACCTATTGATTCTTGCACTCAACAAACCCATTTTGGAATAGGATTATCAAACCATCCACCTAATGTTGTATCCCATGCTTCTCCATGTAGTTTTCAAACTCAATAGATGTATATTCTCCTCCATTTTCAGACCAAAAAACATTTATTTTTTTCCAGTATCATTTTTGATGAACTGATGATAAGTTTTCATGCAATCAGGATGTTTTTCTTTCCTATGTATAACCAGCACGCAACATATTATATAATAATAATCACTGAAAAGAATGAAGTACAATTCTATATGCATTCCAATAACATTTATTGGACCAAATACATCTATATGGATTAGATCAAGAATATTTGATTCCCTTTTCTTCTTTGGTCAATAAGAACTTCAAACCAACATCCTACGTATGAAAGAATCATAAGTACTTTCACATTCACTATTCATATTCAGGATGTACATGACTATGTTTAGCTTAGATATCTTTTCCAATTCTTGTTTATTAATGTTCCTCAACCTTCAATGCTACAAGTTGTTTTCTTCTTCAACTGTTAGTTAGAAAATGTTATCTTTACTATCAACCTGATATAAGCTTCCATATATTCTACATATTTTTATAAGATAATTCTCTATATATACATTTATAGTATATACATTTTTAATGAAATCCACTATAATTCTTGAGTCATAGAGTTTACTCACTCAAATTATATTGTGATGCAAACCATCCACATAATGAACTTCAGTTTTATTACGTTATCTATTATAATTTTTAGTACTTACAACGCCTTCGATATTAAAGGAACATAATTACCAAACATTACGGTTATATTGGACCTTTTATTGATATTCGATAATATGTCATCATTACTCGTCATGTGGGATGAACATCTACTATGAAGGATCTTGGTGTTGTTTCTCTTTGTAGGTTTGAGAGCTATTTCGGCAAGGTTGGACTTTCCAATTATCTTATTTTCATTCCCTGAAATATTAGATTGAGTGAATGGTAAATATGGCCTTTTAGATCTCACATCCATGTGGGTACGTTCTTCATACCAACAATCTTATTCACGAGGATAAAACATATTTTTAAGAGAAACGACTTCTGGTTGATGAGTATTGACTTGTCTTTGAGTTATGTATGAATGGATCATGTCTTTCCTCTGCCTACAATAAACAGATTTATAGCCAAAGTTAGAACAATGAAAACAAAATACATAGAAATTATTTCTTCTATAATAAGTAGGATATGGATTTTTTATCCTTTTTTGAATTCCTAGATCTTCCCCATTTAAATAGCTCCTTGCTTCTTCAAATAATGACATTGTATTTCCAAGATAGTAACAAAATTGACATTTAATAAGTCGAAATGTTCACTCATTTCTATTCCTCCTCATGTCTCCATCCATAGGATGTTATTTTTGCTACCTATAATTTCTTGACACATGAGTATATTTTTCAGTTCTCCATTTAGCTTGAATTAAGGGTTTCTTTTTCTTCACTTCAGGTGACTTTTCAGCACCCCCTATGTAGCCTCCCTATCTGACCGAGCTCCTCGGGTGCTGACCTCACCAACGGTCTCCTTGATCGTTGACGCTTCTTCCTTCCGGCATGCACGACTCATATGACCAGCATCCTCCTCCTTCACGAGGTGTCCCAAACCCCCTACTTCTATGTTCAGCAAGCGGTGCTACCCCCTTCTATAAAACCCCTTCTTGGTGTACCCACTTTCCAGCTCAGCTCCCTCTCTAGTGGTCATGACTTCATCAATGCCTCTCTCCTCCAATAGTGGTTCCCACTTCATTAGTTTTCTCTTCCTCCTCATGGGTTAGGATTCTTCTCTGGCAGGGGTCTTGATTTTAAGGTTTTTTTCAAATATTTTGTTATATTTTCAAGATTATTGTTTGTTATTGACCCTCAATGGTGTAGTTTTGGTGCAAATGTGGTTTCTCACCAGTTTCAGGAATTACTTTAAGGATTGTCGTAGGACCCCTTGCATATTTCATTTAAAATTATTTTTACATTGATTGCATGAATTTTTTACACAACCATTAATTTATAAATAGATATCTATCATCTTTTGTAGTATTGTATTGTGTGAAATATGGTGGTTCCATGTGTAAATATTGTTTGGTAAAATTAAATTGTTTGTCTAAGTGATTCGGCATGTTTCTTGATTTTTGTATATGGTATGGAATTTGTCTATGCTAAAAATTAAATGTGCTATTGGTTTTAGAAGATAATTTTTTTTGTATTTTTGGTGTAAAATATCATGGTGATTCTTGAAATGGTTTTTATAAATAGTTAGTATGATTTAGTTTTTATTATTTAGGTGCTGTGAATATTTTTTTGAACAGGTTTTTGGTGTCGGTTTGGTTTTTAATGAGGGTATTGGGTGTTTTTTTTTTGAAAAAGTATTGGGTGTTTATGTAAAATGTATTGTAAGTTGTTTTAAGGTTTTATTAAATTATAAAAGCAGTGTGCAATGTGTTTGAAGGATGTTTTGGGGTGTGTATGATTTTAAAATGGATTTTGAATGTGTAATGTGTTTTTTTTTTGTTTTTCACACCATGTGTTGGTTATTCTTTCTGATTGGATCTTGCATATGGTTTATGACTTTTAAAATCATTTTTTTATTTTTATAAGTGTATTTTCTAAGTGCTCGATGTGATTCCTCTTTTCCCCTTGTAAAAATGTTTTCATAATTAAAGTAGTGGTTTGAATTTATTAAATGGGTTTTCAAATGTTTTTTTGGTATTGAAAAATGGTTGTGCATGGTTATTTTTTTGAAAAGGATTATTTAGTAAAAATTAATTGAGGCCCTTTTTTCACTTTTAAGGTGGTTACATTTAGAAAACCACTCTAGGAGAATGTTTATTTCCTTGTGATGGGTAAAGTGGTGGGAATGTCCACAATTTGGGACTCCATATGGGTAATAATTATTTAAGGAAAGGGGTTGATACATGTGGTTTCTGGGGTGGGGCCAATGGTGAGAATATGTGATGACATATGGGTGACTTGTTACTAATACTATTAGGAAAACCCCCTTTGAGAACATAGTATGGGAAACTCACATTATGAAGATGGATTGTGAGAACGTTTTTTGTACTATTCTAGGTTATTGTACTAGCTAGTGGCCCATAGAAGGTCAATAATTTGGTTTAATTATATGAAATTGGCCCCCTTAGTCAGGCCTGGTAGGGTGATGATCGGGAATTAGGGCATTATAACGTCGTTTGGTAGGGCATTCCTTTAGGATGCATCACATGTATCAGTGTGTATTGGTTTTCCTCTCATTTCCTAGGTATTCTAGTGTTCCTTCGATACTAATATGGATAGTTTCATTACCTTCAATTTGTAGGATAATATTCTTTGTACATGGTTTTGTTATTTATCTAGAAAACTGTAAATGTGTGTTTTTTTTTGAAATGGATTTCAAGGTAAATGTTTTAAAATAGAATGTAATCTTCCTTTTTTCACTTTTTGAGAAAAATTAACACTTTCTATTTTTTCCCTTCTCTCTTCCCCCTTGTTTTATGTTTTAATTCACGAGGGAAATGGATTCTGATTGTTTTTTTTAAAATAAAAATTGTGGAAAAACATATATTTGTATACTATATTTCAAACCTAGAGATCAATGTTTCTTTATTTAAAGGTTATGCATTGGGAATAGAATTAGTCAGGCCGACCTATTGAGATTTAATACTCATGCCTATAGTTTTTCCTCTTTTTTAGTTATTTTTGTAGGTTTGGCTCGGGTCCGATCACCTCAGGCAGTATTGGTATTGGATTGGAATGTGACCCCCAAAGTCACATAGAGACATCGTGGTTTTCAGGTTCTATTTTGTTTTCCTTGTGTAGTACATTATTCAGTCATTGTGTTTCTTTTCTTTTGGGTATTTATGAGGTAAAAACGTTGGCATCCATGTTTATTTTAGTTTTTCTTACTTTTTTGGATTCTTTTATTTATATTATTGGGAGAAAGTGTTCCCTTGTCACTCTAATGATTCCTCTTATGCTTGGTGCCAACCCGGGAGGATCAGAAACATCTTTCAGGCCTTACTACGGATTGGCTTGGGTGACCGGTTCAAGGTCAACCCTTGTTCTTTCTATAGGTCTTGATTAAGGGGTGGAAACAACCAAAATGTATGATTAATTATTAGACCCTTCCTTATTTTAAATTTATTAAGTGGTGTGAAGAAACCTGATAGTTATATATATATTGAAAGAAGGTATGAAATCCTTAGCTCCCCCACATGTTAAACATATTAGAATTGAGACCGCTACCAGCCTCGAGAATTCCATAGTTGTTAGCTCTAAAAAGCTTAACAAGGTCATCCTTAAGTTGTAACATGAGATCATCATCATCACTCAAATGATGATCTCTATATTTATCTTTTTATGGTTCTTAATTCTCAACGGTAGCCATCATAGATGGTGGGTTCATATCTGAACTCTGGTTCTTATTCCGTGAATAATTCATTATCATCATATTCTTATTCAGAGACAAAACTCTTTTTCTATAGTTTATTTTCATATTTTATGTTTCCCTTTTGGTAAAACCTATTTTGTGGATTTTGTGAATTTCAAGTTTCACCTTCATTATCATGAAACTTCCTTCCGCTCTAATAAGAAATGTTCCCTACTCTACCGAAAAGAAACATTCCAAGGGTAGCTATCATTTAAATATCCCTTTTCCTATCTTGAATTTCATAGAAAATAGTGAATTAATTTCACCTTCCTCATCAGCTTTATTAACACGGTCTCTTCAAATATCAAGTTTTTCCATGGCATTGAATTTTCTCTCCTTGTTAACATGTGTCATATCATCCTTTGGATTTACACTAATTTCATATGCCACCAGACTACTCTGTAGATCATTCATAGAATGTTTAGATAGATCATGTTCCTCAAGATATAAAACTTTTGGATTGTAAATAGGTATAAGCCTTCTCAAAATGTTCTTCAAAATAGAAAATTTTTTTGATTTCTTCACCAATCCCTCAAATTTCTCTAAATACTTCAATAACTTGATTGAATAAAGAATATAAATTCTCCTCAGGATGCATCTTTAGATCTTCAAACCGATTATGTAGGATTTTTAGATTCGCTTCCTTCACTTTGTTGTCTCTTTAATATATATTTACCAATTTTTTCACATAGATTTTACTGAAGCACAAGTCATTACTTTTTTATAGATCTGACCATAATGTGATGCAGTGAGTGCATTTTGAGCTTTAGCGTCTATAGAAAGTATTTTCCTATCTGTATTAGTCATAAACAGTCATGTGGGATTAGTGACATGTATTCTTTATTCAGTAGGAAAAATGGAATCTATTTAAAGAGATGTTAGATGATATTTCATCATGTTATTCCATATCATAAAGTTTTTTCCATAAAACAGGGTAACTCCTATGACCATTATTGGGTTATCTATTACAACAATGAAGGACATGTTTAACACCAGCAACATGTAGGCTCTGATACCATTTGAAGGAACCTGAAACACCCTGATAGGGGATAGGTGATTCAAGGTGTCAACTTTTTCTTTTAAACTGATGGATATTGTTCCCATGTTTTTATTGAATTGGTAAACATGTATGAAGATAAAGAGTATAAAACAATCAATCACATTAAAATTGATGACACAACAATTTTACTTGGTTCACCACTAAGGGCTTGTCCATGGACCATACACCGATAGTGTGTCAGTCATACTAAAGAACGTACATCATTGAATTAAAATATCAAAAATTGAATTGATTAGGAAATATTAGAAAAAGAAATAACATCCAATCCATCCCCTTGATAATCCCTTGGATCAACCCATTAGACTATTATCCCTCTATTGATACTATTCTATCAATGAAAGAGGGTAGTAGACTTATGATGGTAGAATTGGAGAAGAAGAAATATAAATTACAATCACTCCACCGTTGTGTGAAGAGTTTCACAAAAGATTAAGTGAATAACCTCACATCAAAAGGAAACAGTTTCAACATGACATTTTAAAATAAATAATAAATCAAGAAGAATAATATTATGATCTTTTACTAATTAAATGAAGGTGAACGAAAATCATACATGGGAGAAATTGAAAAAGCGATTACAAAATGAAAGCACGACAATATAATTGAAAGAAAATAAAAACTTCCATCCTATTCCCTTCACCATAAAATCCTTCTATAGGTATATTAGGAGCCTTAGATACACCCCCAACAATAATTTCCATCCCCATTAGTTGGGAGAGTCAAAAGAGTGTGAGAAAATCAAGGTAATTTCGACGTTTCAAAGTTATCCAAAAAATTCGTCCATATTCATCCCCCATATTGACGTGTGAATTTGTAATTTAAGGAGGCTGAATCTGTATGGGTAATAGAAGAAAATTATTCTCTTCCTTATTTACTCTATTATCTGGAAACATTTCAGGAAATTTGGGGCAGCTGTTTGGATGTTATGGTTGAAATAGTGGAATACATTTATGTGCATGTTGATTGAACCCACCATTTAAATCTCAACATCAGATCCCTTTATATCCATGAAAAAATAGGAATTAGCTCTGACCACAGTTTAATGAAATTATCCTCATATTGTTATTTTCCATATATAAAATGTTTATCATCATTGGGCTTCTTTTATGGGCCCCACATGTATTTGATGGGCCTTAGGCCCATTAGGCTTTTTCCAGAAAATTTCTGCATTCATCCCTAAACATACCCATCTTCCATTGGGATTCATCCATCGATCTTAAAAGAAACAATGTTCCAAAAAAAGTGATCAATAATACCCAAAAAATCAAATTCAAAATTTGAATATAATTTTGTCCACAAATAGATGAAGTATTGGGCCCAAATTTTCATTTTAAACTTGAATTGCATTTTAGATAAGAAATGAAGTTCAAATTCTATAATGCAATAAAAATTATGTTTATAGACTTTGGAAAATATTATTATTAAGATATTGACAATAGATATTACCCACTTTCAGTGGCTAATCACACCCCCCAACATGAGTTTGTCTAGTTACGAGAAAAATAAATCTCAAATATGAAATTTAAATTCCTTTTTCCAAAAACATTTTAATACAAATTGCGCACCACAAGACCTCATACAAAAAAATTATATAACCCATCAAAATCATTTAAAACGTGCTATGTCCATATTCATATCCCAAGACCAAGACTATTCCTTTGTTCAAATTAATCACCACATTTCATCCAATTTCAATTAACCATGATGAAGTGTTGTGCCTCACAATAGAGATGGGGGCGCATTTTCATTCAACGGATAAAAGATTGAAGCTCTATGAGGAATAAAGTTTTAATATTAAGATGAGTATTAATTTTTTTCAATTTTTATTGTTTTTTGTTGTTGTTTTTTTCTTCAATTTTTACTTGGTAATTGAAATTGAACTCAATCGAGTCAAGCCATGTAACAAGACTTTGCCGATGACTCCCAGGCTCAAAGACCATATGGCACCAAGTGAAGCTCACATACTCAAGCATCATCTCGAGTTTACTCAATCAAAAACAAATTCAAATTACCACATGTAGAGATTAAATGCCCAACTCCGGGCCAGATTACTATGGAGTCACGATCCCCAAGTGCCTAAATCCACACATTAGGTGAATCCATTGCTCTACACGCAATTGATGTTTTTTAATAGTCATGTTAGATTAAAATGATCACCAAACCTATGCCATTTTTTATGGGATACCAAGAACTAAAACTAATACCACACAATCCAGAGGATGTGCATTGTGTTTTTTTGTTATTAAATGGATGAAAATATAAACTGTGAAAAATCGCATTGGACAACCTCACTTTCTAAACTCTATGCACAAGATCTTAAACTTGCATTAAAATTAGAATAAAGGCATGAAAAATTACTTGACATCCAATTTCAGAGTTTGCAATGTGTGTTGTCGTGTTCATGGTAAAGGGAATTTTTCTTTCCACACATGTTCTTATTCACAAAAAATTCAACTTTTTTTTTGTTTCATCTCCCCCCAACATTAGAATAATAATGTCCCCAGTGTTTAAAGAAAACATAGAAGGGGTTATGAGAGAGGTGTTCAAAGAGGAAATCAAAAATGAGAATCATGGAATGATTTCACCTGGTGGTTGAGGATGAAAGTGTGTCCCACAGTCTCCCTTCAATCCTGGGTTTGAGTCTCAGTGGCTTGGATGGTTGTGACGGGATTTTCCCCACGACCTACGCCCTATCCTTTTATTTTTATATTTTTTATCCTCAAAATAAAATAAAATAAAATAAACTGATGATACATTGTATTTTTGAAAAAATTTCTATGAAATGTATAAATCATAGATCACGCCACGTGACATAGATGAATATGGTCCTCCCCTATCGTACCCATCCATACTCATGATATAAGAACATGTCAATAGTCTAAGGTACTATCATATTCAAATTTTTTACCTACAAACACATAACAATAAAATACACTGATTATACATTGTCATGTTTTTAAATTTCTGGGTAAGTTATTACTTAGGGATCACACCACGTTACACAGATGAATATGATGCTCCCATTTCAAACCCATAAATACTCATAAAAGAATAATTGTTCAATAGCCTATAGTAATTTTTAAATATCAAGATGAAAAAAAAAGATTCAGAATGATTGAAAACATGAAAACCATGGGTTGCCTCCCATATAGCGCTTTTTTTAATGTCACTTGCTCGACTTAGAAAATTATTGTTTAAATATTTTCCTCAAAAAAGACGGTTCACACAAGCCTTAATCAACTTATTGTTTTTGGAATAGTTCACTGAATGGTTTGACTCTATGGGAATTAACTTTAAAGGTTTGACTATTGGTGGGATATTGAATTTCTACAGCCCCAAGGGGGTGCATCTTGTGCATTGTGTATGGACCTGACCATCTAGATATCAACTTCCTCTGGTGTAAATAATTTTTAGAACTATACAAAAGAATAGGTTTTCTCAGTACAATGTGTTTGGTTTTAAGATTTCGATATTGTTAAGCTTGTAGTTTAGCATTATTGATCCTTGAATTTTCATAAACCTCCATCCTAATTTACTCAAGTTTATTGAGATATAATTTCTTTTTTTTCGGTCAATGAGAGGTCACAATTCATTTTATTAATCGTACAAAAAGGCATTATATTCAATCTCCACCAGAAAATGGCATGCTTTACCATAAACTAGCCTATATGGGGAAATTCCAAAAATGGTTTTATAAGCAGTTCGATAGGCCCAAATAGCATTTAAGATCTTTCTCGACCAATATTTCCTAGATGGATTAACTATTTTCTCAATAATTTATTTGATTTCACGATTAGCTAGCTTAGCTTCACAATTGGTCTATGGGTGGTAAGTAGTGGACACTTTGTGGGAAACTCCATATTTTTTCATGAGTTCTGATAATGGACGATTGAAAAAATGAGTTCCACAATCACTAATGATAGCCCTAGGAATTCCAAATCTAGAGAGGATGTTTTCCTTGAGAAAGTTAATCACTATTTTATGATCATTGGATTTTTTAAGAATTACCTCATCCCATTTTGAGACATAATTGACAGCTAAGAGAATGTACAAATATAACTTAAAGTTTGGTAAGGGACCCATGAAATCGATTCCCTAGTAGTCAAAGATTTCCATCACTAAGATGGGAGTGAGTGGAATTTGATTCCTTTTTGTGATGGAACCTAATTGTTGACACCTAGGGAAGATTTGACAAAATATGTAGGAATCCCTTGAAAGGGTGGGACATAAGAGACCCCTTTGAAGAACCTTAACAGATCTTTCCTTAGAGTAAATGTGACCCCCACATGCCTCACTATGACTGAATTTAAGGATGGATTCTTGTTCAGATTCTAGGACACACCTCTCTAATGTAAGTTTTTCTTTCATGATTAGTATTTTAATAAAAGTTATTCTTCTTCTTCACTTATTCTTTTCCTTTTCTTCACGCGTTGATACCATTGAATGAAGGTGTGAATTTATTCACACCAGCACTTGTGAATTCATCACACAATGGTGGAGTGTTCATTTTTCAATGTTTTTTCTTCATCAATCCCACTTCTTTAAGACAACTACCTTCTTCCATTGACAAAATAACATCAATGGAGGGATAACCTTTTATGGTTTGATCCTAGGTAGTAGCATGGGGTGAGTTTAATGTTATTTGATATTCTTAGATTCTTAAATTTGTTCTTCATTTTAAGAGTTCCTTTCTTTGATTTATCTTCTTTTTTATTTTCGTCGACTTTAACGATGACACATTTTGAGTGTTAGTACGATCCAATTCATTGGAGTGATCATTTAATTGATCCTCCAATTGAATTGGTTATTAGCCATGAAATTGTGTATGGATTAAGTCAGAGAATGATATTGAGGAATTATTTCATTTAATGGATACCTCTTGAACCAATGAATAAAAAATCCCACAAAAAAACAAATACATCCAATCAATCCCTAGAGACATCCTAGGATTGAATCACCTTAATTAATTGTTTTAATTCATGTAATTTTTTTTTCAATTTTTCTTTAAATAAAATAACAATTTTCATCAAATCAATCAACACCACAGTTGGCCACTTCATAGCCAACCCCGCATCAAATCTTAGCATCTCAAGGTTTCGTCTTCGGTCCTTGTGGATTCGATTCCCCTAGATGTACTACAATTACTGCTTACACCATAAAACTTGGGTAAATTTTGGCACCATAAAATTTTGGCGTTGTTTCCGGGGACCGGAGTAAGTATCTTAGAAACTCATATTCGTTTCTCACCCCAAATTCTCTATTCTCACCCTAATTTCTCTTCTCTATTCTCCTTTCTATTTCTGTGTGTCCAAAGAATCCCAAAACCAATTTTTAATCACCTCTAATGGAATATCTTCCACAACACCCCATGCGATAAACAAGGATCAACTCATGCTTTTAAATAGAATTCACATACATCTTTAAAATATCAAATAATCCAATCAATTCAAACCCAAGTGGGCCACTTCATAGCCAAATCGACATCATCAAATCAAGTTCTTAGAATGTATGTTTCATAGGTTTCTTTTTAGGTCTTTTAGGATCGAAAACCCTTTCTGTACTACAATGACTGCTTACACCATGCAACTTGGGTAAATTTGGGAACAACCAAATTTTGGTTCCGTTGTTAGGGACCAAGTAAGTTACCTTATAACATATTTCTATTCTCCCCTATTTCTCTTTTCTCATCCCATTTCTTTTATCTTTCCCCATTCATTTTTTTCTCTTTTCATGTCTCATTTTCTCCTACACCCGTGACCATTCAAATTGTTAATTTGGGTGGATAGTCCTGGTTTTAGGGAGTCAAGCACCAAAATAATTCTCCTTCCATTAGATCTGAATCATCCTAATACTCCATATTTAGAAATTGAGTTCGATATAATGGAGAATCTCCCACAAAACAAAATCATAAACTAGGGAGGGAACTAGAATATTGAGCAATACCCTAACTTGGGAATTGTTGTAGACCCGACCATGAATGACTACCTCACACCTTTCTGGACTAATGCACCCTCATGAATTAGGCATGATATCATAGGATATACCCAATATGAAGCATCCTTTACTAGAATCCCATAAAGGGAACGAGCGATTGAACTAATGTTCCCAATGAATATTCGATAGAAACAAGCATTTCCTAAGAAAGACCTCACTTCCTTAACAGTTTTTGGTGATGGAAGGTGATGAATGATGTCAACCATGGAATTATTAACTTCAATACCCCGACCTGAGACAAGATTGCCAATTACTAGTTCCTCTTTAACCATGAAATGACATTTTCCCCAGTTTAGGACCAGATTCCTTTCTTCACATCTTGAAAAACTCTATCCACATTCCTCAGACATCCCTCAAATGTATCCCCAAACACAGAGAAGTCATACATGAAGAACTCTAGAAAATCCCCTACCATGTCCTAGAATATCCCCATCATGCACCATTGGAAGGTTCCAGGGTCATTTCATAACCCTAAGGGCATGCATTTGAATGCAAAGGTGATGAATGGACATGTGAATGTATTCTTCCCTAGATCCTCTAAGGAGACCTCAATCTGATTGTACCTCGAGTACCCATCTAAGAAATAGTAGAAAGCATGACATGCCACTATCTCAAGGATTCGATCAGTGAATAGTAAGTGGAAATAGTCTTTCTTGGTCAATGAGATTATCTTCCTATAGTCGATGCAGACTCTCCAACCACTACTCACCCTAGTTGGAGAAATCTCTCTATCTTTATTGGTTCTCACTGTGATTCCTTCCTTCTTTGGAACTACGTGGATCAGGCTGAACCACTCACTCTCAACTATGGGATATATGATACTTCCTTTTTACAATTTCATAATTTTATTTCTCACTACGTAAATGAGATTAGGATTGAGTCTCCACTGAGGTTGACAACATGTCTTTGAGTCAGATTCAAGAGAAATCCTATAACTCTTGATAAGTGGTCTAATCCCATGAATATCATATAGGGTCCATCCAATGGATTTATTGTGTCTCTTAAGGATATCTAGATTCATCCCATCATGATCAGATTAAATAGAAGAAGAAATTACATTAGGATGTGTTCCATTTTTTACTAGGAAGGCATACTTCATTGCAGTAGTAAGTTCTTTCAATTCAAGATCAGGTTAGTTTAAAATTTCATTAGAATATCAGGACATTGGATCAAGATCAATTTTTTTAGGCTTTTAGATAATATTGATTCCCCGTGTGTAGATGTTTTAGCTACTCGATTGGTCTGATCAGTGTTATGGAAGGGAGTTGGAGTGGTCTCCATGAATGTGGTTTCCTGAAAGATTTCACTAATTTTTGGTCTTACAATTTCATCATAGGAGCAATCTGAAAGTGATTCTAGCCAAGGAGATAAAAATCATTCATGTTAACAAAATAAATTAATCTTGTGTGAACTGAAACATTCCTCTAATATCTCTTGATGTTCTATGGATTCTTTATTAATGCATCATATCTTGTTTACTTCATGAATAGCCTCATCATCCCCTGTTTGTGAGCTTGAATTAATGATGTTCATGTCTAGACTCATGTTTCCAATGGTCATGGTCATGTTCCCATTTCAGAATCGAATAATAGAGTTGATTTTTGCAAGGAAGGGATGGCCAAGTATTATTGGAGTTTAGTCCTTATTTCATAAGTTTGGATTGTTTTCAAGGGAAATGAAGTCAGCATGGTAGAAAAGGTTTTCTACTTTTACCAGAACATCCTTTAAAATCCCCTTCGGAACCCTAATGCTATGATCAAAAAGATGAAGTGTGATACATGTGGGTTTGAGATCTTCGGGGACTAACTGATATACATACCATAGGGAATGATATTAACACTAGCACCTAGGTCACACAAGGCTTTGACAAATTTTTTCTCTCCTAGTTCATCATTGATGTAACTGATAGTACATAGCATAGGTCACAGAAGGATTTGACTAACTGATAGTACATAGCATAGGGAATGATATTGACACTGGAACCTAGGTCACACAAGGCTTTGACAAATTTTTTCTCTCCTAGTTCATCATTGATGTAAGGTAATCCTTCATCTTTCATCTTTGGTGGAAGGGTTCCTTGGATTGTTGTGAAAACATTTTCTACCAGAAGGACTTGGTTCTTATGTGAGAATTTTATTTTAAATTTTAAGAGGTCCTTTAATAATTTGATTGTGCAGGAATTTTTTGAATAGAATCAAGGAGAGGAATGTTCATCTTGACTTGTGAGAATATTTCCCTCAATATTTCACTCCATTCAGGATTGGTTTTCCCCCTCATGTGTTGAGGAAATGGTACAGGTTATGGGATTTTTTTGGATGATTTTCTTCATTCACATTGTCATCAGTTTTCTAAGTTTGATCATGTGGTTCATTTTAATTTTCATTAAAGATTGATGCTTCAGATGGTTTCTGAATTATTTGTTCAGGTTTCTCAATTGACCTCCCACTTCGTAAAAATGTCACAGCCTTTTGTTGTTCATGAGTTGTCTGAGTGAAACTTGAATCTCCCCTTACAGTTGGTGTGGGAAAATATGAGTAGGCATGGGTTCCTTTACAGTATTTATGGTTTGAAGTTCATGCTTAAGGGATGAGAATTCTGAGTTCATTTTGTCCATTAGTTTGCACAGTTGTTCTAGTAGGCTTTGTGGAACTATTTGAGACGGTGCTTGAGCTTGTTGGTTTATACCAAGAGGATAATTTGATTGTTGGATTGGCTGTTGAATGGGTTGTTGGATAGGTTATTGATATTGTACACGAGGATGTTGGAATTGGACTGGTTGTGGTTGGAACTGATTATGGGGTTGATAGTTTTGTTGAGGGTATGGGTTGATACATTGTTTTTGTGTTGGTTGTATATTGTCCTTCCAACAGAAGCCTGGATGGTCATTATACCTTAGATTGAAGGTGTTCTGGAATTGTGTCTTTTAAAATTTTATTTCATTAACTTCTTGTGCTGGCCCTCCTGAATGAACATCCTTGATAAAAATAATTGTTGGGAAATTATCAGTCTTGTGTTCATGTTTGTCACAAATGGTACGAACAAGATCAACAGTTTGAGTTTTATGGACCTTCCTAAGATCAATCTCCACATCCTTCCTTGTGAGTGTAGCAAGTTTTGATCTGAAGTTTTCTTCTTCTCCAAGATTGTGCATTCCACCAGATTTTGGTGGCTTCTCATATTAAGGTGATATTCCCTATGTTTGGTTCTATTCAGTGAGATTTTCTAGATACTTGTAAGCATCATTTGGAGATTTTTTTGAAGGTTTTGTTACACATCATATCAATAAATTTTTTGTTTCATGGACCTATCCCTTCATAGAAAATTTTCACTTGTTATAGGATTAAGAATCCATGATGTGGTACCATGATTAATGTGTCCTGGAACCTTTCCCATGTTTCATAGAATGTTTCTCCCTCTATTTCATACATTTTTTTGAATGATCTTTTTATGTGAATTTTTTTATGTGGGATGTATTATTTATAGAATTCTCGTTGTAGTCGGTCTCAAGAGTGAATGGATGTTGGACGCAATTTTTTTAACCAATTATTTTCTCAAACCTTCAGTGAAAAGGAAAAAGTCTCATTTTACCAGATTCAATTTGATTCGGAGGGAACATGGTTTCCACAATGTCATTAAATTATTTAACATGAAGGTAAGGCATCTCAGACTCCATCCCGTGAAAGGTGGGAAGGTGGTTCAGAACATGGGGTTTGAAGAAATATTGGGAATATCCTATGTTATCATGCCTAATGCATGAGGGTGCATTTGTCAAAGAAGGTTTGAGGTAGTCATTCATGGTCGGGTCTGCAACAATTCCCAAGTTAGGGTCTTGATCATTATTTTTTTTCCCTCGCCGGTTTATGATTTTGTTTTGTGAGAGATTCTCCATTGTATCGAACTCAATATCTAAATTTTGAGTATTTGGAAGATTTAGATCTAATGGAAAGATACCTCTTTTGGTGCTTGACTCCCCATCCCCAGAACTATCGACCCTAACTAAGCGATTTGAATGGTCACAGTTGTAGGCGGACATACGCCAAGAAAATGGAAAAAAGAATGGGGAAAATATAAGAGAAATGGGATGAGTAAAGAGAAATGAGGGAGAATAGAAAAATGTTCTAAGGTACCTTACTTGGTACCCGTTAATGGCACCAAAATTTGGTTGTTCCCAAATTTACCCAAGTTGTATGGTTTAATCGGTCATTGTAGTATGGCTTGGGGTATCGATCATGAGAGACCTAAGAAGAAACCTAAGAAACATGCATTATAAGAAGATGAATTTATGGTGTTTATTTGGATGTGAAGTGGCCAAATTGGGATTGAATTGATTGAATTATTTGACATTTTAATGACTAAAGTGAATTAAATTTAACAGTATGAGTTGATCATTGGTTATCGCATGGGGTGGATTGGATGAATTTCTTTTTAAATTATTTCAATTTCTTACATTTGAGCATTTCCTTTAATGAAATAAAAAAATCCAAATTAACTTTCCAATTTTGAGTTTTTACTCTCCTAAGTCGAATTATCTATACACTTGGTGGATCATATTGATGAACACTCCAAGTTATAGGATCGTTTTAGCACTCAGGATGTGTATCCCTATAATTGGTGAGTTTAAAGGAGAACGTAAATAATTGAATTAAAATATCAAAAATATAATTGATTAAGAAATATTAAAATAAGAAATAACATCCAATTCATCCCCTTTCCATTCCCTTGGATCAAACCATTAGAGGATTATCCCTCCATTGATGTTATTCCATCAATGGAAGCAGGTGGTAGACTTATGATGGTAGAATTGGAGAAGAAGAAAAATAAATAACAAACACTCCACCGTTCTGTGAAGAGTTTCACAAAAGATTATGTGAATAACCTCACTCCCTTAGGAAATAGTATCAACATGATATGGAAAAATAAATAAGAAATCAAGAATAAGAATATGATGATATTTTATTAATTAAATGAAGGTGAATGAAAAAATACATGGAAGAAATTGACAAAGTGATTACAAAATGAAAGCATGACAATAAAATTGAATGAAAATCAAAACTTCCATCCTATTAACTTCATGACCATCTCCTTATATAGGAATATTAGGAGCCTTGGAGACACCCCCAACAATATATTCCATCCCCATTAATTGGGAGAGTCAAAAGAGCATGAGAAAATCAAGGGAATTTTGATGTTTCAATGTTATCCAGAAAATTCATCCAGATTCGTCCCCCCATATTGATGTGTGAATTTGTAATCGAAGGAGGACAAATCAAAAGGGGTCGTAGAAGAAAAATATTCTCTTACATATGTCCGTTATTATCTGAAATAATATCAGGAAAT
Source organism: Viscum album (assembly GCA_963277665.1). NCBI lineage: Eukaryota > Viridiplantae > Streptophyta > Magnoliopsida > Santalales > Viscaceae > Viscum > Viscum album. Next base: position 318,113,777 of record OY728140.1, read on the forward strand.
TTGGTGCGTCTGTTTGGATGTTATGGTCGAACTAGTGGAATGCATTTATGTGCATTCAGATCGGGCCCACCATTTAAATCTATACTTCAGATCCCCTTAGCTCCATTAAAACTTCAGAATTAGCTCGGACCATAGTTGAATGAAATGATCCTCATATTTTTCTCTTTCTACTGTAAAAAAAGTGAGCTTCATTGGGCTTGTTTTATGGGCCCCACATCTGTTTTATGGGCCTTAGGCCCATTATGCTTTTCCTGAAAAGATCTGCATTCATCCCCAAACACCCCCATCTTATATTGGGATTCATACATAAATCCTAAAATAAAAAATGTTATAAACAAAGTTTTATATAAAATCCCAATAAATCAAATTAAAAAAATGAATATAATGTTGTCCCCAAAAAGATGAATGATTGGGCCCCAATTTTCATTTTAAACATGAATTGCATTTATGATGAGAAATGAAGTTCAATTTCTATAATGAACTAAAAATGATGTTTATGGACTTTGGAACACATTATTATTAAGATATTAACAATGAATATTAGCCACTTTTAGTGGGTAATCAGTCTTTGAAATGAATGAGAATCTAATTTTATCAATGTCCTATATTGATGCACTTGAAAGCACTGATCAGACAAACCAGATGTTCAAAGCATGCTAGAAGCACACACCGACACTTGAGCGCAACACCTGACCATGCACACAAGATTTTGGATTTATCACCCATGATTGGTTTGACACAACACTTATTTTTTGTTCACCTTTTATCTTTCAGGCATCCACACCACAAGGATCAATTGTTCTTTTAGACTAAAGGAACACTTTGGGTGCACGTTTAACTACATGTTAATCTTTCACATGCAAATATTTTGCACGACAGAGAAACATAATATTTTTTGGAAAATTCATAAAGCTTTAGTGGGGGTAGCTGCCTATTTATAGGCCTCAATTACCATACACACAAGTTTTTTATTCTTCTCTTCGGTATGCTTAAGTTTCACTCTAATCACGCAAAACCCATTTTGACATTGCATTAGGTGTGTAAGACTCTTCCGTGCGACCTCATCTTTCGTGCACATTTGAATATTTCGTGCACATTTCTCCATTTCCATGTTTTGATGAAGTGATAAAAAAAATCCTTGTACACATGTTTCCAAACCTCCTTCAATCTTGTATGAAACTCTCTTTTCCAAAACCACTTACTCCATTTTCTAATTTTTTGAACCAAAAGTTCTGAAAACACTGGGATTGGAAAAAACCTTCAATACTATTGTCTGCTTGAACTGTAAGATCCCTTCCTTGTAAACATCCAGATCTTCCATTATGTATTGAAAACAAACACATACCATTCTTCATTTCTATAACAAAAAACCTTGGTTTTAATATTTTTCCAATCATGTGGATAAACCTTATGCCCTTTTTAAAATGATAGAAAATAACTGTATTCCCTTATAACAAAGAAACTCAAACCTCCTTCTCCTTTCTCATTTTATAGAACAATGGACACATGTAGAGATCTCTCTCACTCTTCTAAGTAGGCTTTTGTAGAACTAATTACTTTTCACTCAAAATCAGGTGCAATTCATCACATGGGATCTCCCTTGGTAAGTTCATCAATCCTCTTACTTCCTTTTTAATATTATCTGTCCATCGACGACATGATCTCTATTTGAGATAATATTCTATATTTTTAGTTTCATTAGATTACTGATTTCTCCCATTATATACTAAATATGAAGTTGATATCAGATGAGTATTCATATACCAATATAAGGTAGGTGGTTTATCGCCTTACGCAAAATGATTCAATGACTATATTATAAATTGTTATCCCATGTGTTGGACCTTCTATGCATTGCTAAAAAATATTTAAATTAATTTAATGAATTCTTAAACCCTTGAATTGGTCAGAATGTGGAACATAATCACAACATTGGAGGTTTTCCACCTCTTTGAAAACTACCCTTTAGTGTGTATTAATTCATTTTATTTGAATGTAATTCCTTGAAGTGAAACTAAACCACCTTTTTAGGTGCATTGGACTTTTCCCTCATTAATGAGATGGTAAAATTAAATTATATTAAATTGTATTATATCTTACATTGCCTTTATACCATGGTTAGGATATTGAAAACACTTGAGGTGGGTTCGAATTATTACTTATAAGTGAAATGGATAATATAAGTTAAGTGGGTGGTTGAATGGTATTCATAAACTATATAGACCATGACCATTCATTAGGCTATACTATAGGAGATACATGGGTTTCTATGTGGTATGAATTTGATAAGATCACAGAGAAAATGGAAATATGTGATATACCTTACAAGATACTTTGGTTCCAATACAGAATTCCTTTGTTGGTCTTATAGGATAGGTTTAATTTAAATAAATTACGAGTGGAATTATATTATTCCATGGGTGATTCTTGGATTCATATATAGAATAACTCATATAAGTTCATAGGGAATATGTAATAGTTTTATTCCTTAGGCTATACTTGGGTTCAAATTTGGAATTCCATGAATTGGTTTGTAGGATAAATGGAATTATAATATGCCTTGAGTAATACATTGATTCTCTGAATTCAATGACTTGTATAGGCTCTGGACAAACATTTTTTCATTTGCATGTTTTATAAGAAAAAGAACATACTTGGAACCAATCATGATCATAAAATAATGGATTCATTGGTTTCTTTTGTTTGTCATGTAATAAAATCCCTTGGACTTATTGATACCCTATATGATTGATATCATACATGGATGTCTTGGTGTGATAGCTTGGGTCCAGAAATTATTAATAGAAATGAAATGTAAAATTCATAGAGGAAATTCCGTTTAGGATGGATTAGGTAATTTCATATAGGTATCCCATGAGGAACCCATGATAATATGGTTTATTTAGTTTCTATCTTATTTATTATGTTTCACACTGCTCATTTTATATACACATACTGGATGGTGCTAGACATCGTTGGTGGTGGCCTATTGAGTTTTACTTACACCCAGTTCAGGCTACCGATTGGTACTAGAGCAGACTCAATAGATGAGGGTAGCGACATGTGAAGTACATTAGATATGGATTCTTGATTTACGATATTAGGATGGAGTATGAAATCATAAGACAAAGATTTAGCTATTTATGATATTAGAGATAGATTTTAGTTTTTTTGATAATTTTTTATAGAATGTACATTGTTTTTCTGATAGGTTATTTCCTTGTATCCTTTTTTATTTCATCATGACATCGTCATGTTATGTATATGAAACTACATTTGTATTTTGGTTATTTCTTCTTACATGGATATTTATTTCCACTACCTGTGATATTATTCTCCCTTGTATTAATTCTAATATAGTTTTATTTATATATTACTATTATTCTTCACTATGATAAGGAGGATACAGATACCTTATTATACCATCGGAAACCATTACTACTAGTTAGAATCCTCTAGAATACAGGGACGAAAACATGAGGCCAGATAGCCAATGGGGTATAGTTACTTAATAGTGGAATAGGTCTGGGATGTCCCACAATTATTCTTAAAAACCAAGTGGAACAATAAATTAAATACATGAAAATATATTTTGTAATATTAGATTCTAGTTTTTTACAAATTCATAGTGGGTATTAAGAATATTCTATTTCCTGTATGATTCTTTTTCAATGTTTCATCTATTATCTCTATTATTATTGAAATTTCCATTTCTTCCAATGTCCCTTTTTATGTAGAAGTTATGTGAGGATGAATGAGTCAAGATTTCTTTCATAGGGGTTTCCCTTAACATAATACTGATAATGTTACTGCAAAAAATATGAAAATTGTTTAACTATTGTTAGAATAGTAGGTCAAATATTGTATAAACAGACCTTGAAAATGAACCTCATGTATACATTAACAACTGATACTCCCAATCATTCATTCCTGAGTATTTCATCTACATTCAAAGATTAAAATAGTATGTCATAGAATTTAACATAATTTATTCTTTAAAATAAATAGTGATTGTATAACTATATTTAAATGTTGTATTTTCATGATCTTATAATATTATTAAATTCAAAAGTTGAACAGTTGGGGTAAAGGTACACTTTAATGGTATTTTCGATTGATTGATCTATTTCCTATTTAATTTATTTATTAGTAATAACATTCCATGTTTTATTATTTTTCAATTATTTTCTAGAAAAATCATAAAAAATAAATTGGAAAAGACATTTATTATTATAGAAAATTATTTTTACAAGATTGATTGGACATTCTATGAAGGTTTTAATAGTAATTTTGACCATGTGTATATCCAGATCATCAAGGAAAATGGGTATCTTAACACTTATCACTTGATCTATGGGGATCCATACTCTCACATAATCTTATAGAAATTATTTTGTTGTAAAATACCTCCTTAGATAGTGTGCACTATACCCCTCTCAATAAGGAAATGGTTTGGTTCTATTCTATATAAACGTAACACCCCATGATTCCACAATATGTTTCCCTTTGAATAATGCAATAGCTTGCGTTGTACGCAACTTCGAGATTTTAACACACCACAACCAATCAAACTAGCCGTAATGAATAGTAATACCCACTTTTTGAAATTTTATAAATTTTATATTTCAAAATGGACTTCATTTTTTGATTCATAATATTGAAATTATCTTAGGGTGAATTTTTGGTATTTTTCTGAAAACATTCAATTTTTTATGAATAGTGAAAACACTTAGTTATGGTTTAAAACCAAATTTTTATTTAAAAAATTATTAATTTTATTTAAATTTATTTTAGGTCAAAATAGATACATAATACCAATATATGTTCAATGTAATTCATTGGAGTCATTTTATATTAAATTTGAATATATAAAAATTTTATTGAACATTTTACCATCTTTTACCCACCTCCTAGGAGCTTTGGCATATTTACATAAAACATAATTTTACCGCTTCGGTAACTTGAATTTCAAAAATATGAGAGGCATTGTTTATATCAGTAAGTAAAATTCTGTTCAATGAGATAAAAATAATTTTCAGTGAATAGTAACTTTTTACGTTTTTTACCACGGTTAAAAGTAAATAGGGTAATTAAAGGTAAAAATTATATTATTTTCACCCTAAAACATGTCCTAATTCTATTTGATAAGTGTAATTAGACCAAAAAACCTAAGGATTAAAATATGATCCTTTAGGTCCACGTGGATTAGATTAGGACATTTATTATTATTTAATTCAAAGAAGAGTTAAAAGTGTTAAATTCAAATTATAATAAATAATCCATTTTTAATACAATAATACACATAAGATAAATTTTTCTAAAGATATTAATTAGAAATCAAAAAATATTTCCTACATAATGGTATTTTATTTATAATTTTTAGACATAAAAACATTTAATTTATTTATGACACAATGATGATGCAGTAATTACCTTAATAATGAAAAATTAAAACAATTGATATTATAAATACCCAAATAAATGTAATTTCAGACTTTTTATGAATTACTCTAATTTTATAGGTTAATATGACATTATAGAGTTGATTAAATGATTTTATTTCGAAGTAATAATGCTTTTATTAATTTAGCAAAAACAAAATACCAAATATTGTCAAAATTGACATAAAAGAATTTTTAAAACAAATATTATATTATTAATTGATATTATATTACTAAAAATCTAAGTTTAGGATAAATGACTTAGATAAGGTTTTATATATTAATAGTGAACAACTGGGGGTTCTCTTGGAATATTATAGAATGTTTATTAACCATATAATATAAAAATACAAAGAGACATGGTAAATGTCAAACAATTTATCTAAGAGTTAAATATAAATGAAAGGGTTAATATGGTGACTTAAACTTGTCTAAAATATTTTCGATGAAAGGATTTCAACCCATCCACACCCTAGAGTCAAAATAAGTCACTTTGGAACCATTATAAACTGAATATGATTTTATTATAAAATAATATTTTAAGCTTTTCCTAAGGTGTCCCTCACCGCTTTTATAAAAAGGCACTCCCCCTTCTCTCTAATTCACAGCATTAAAGCCTTTTGTCTTGGCCAAACCCTAACAAAATAGCCTCTCAACTGCCCTCTCTTCATTCAAGAGGCCTTTCTTTAGTAAGAAATTCATCCTAAAGAGACCTTTTGATCAAATCAAAAGGAAGAACCCAAAGAAGAGGTAAATATTTCATCACATCGTTCAAGTTCTTTTCCTCTTCCACTTCCTCTTTATTTGTTGTTTCCATTATAAAATAATAACTCCATTATATTCTATATACTTTGATGTTATTATAAAAATGGTACAACCATATTCATTGTTCCATCCATCCGATAAATAAAAAGTCACCATATGTGCGTACGTAAGACTTACCGTCTACACGTCGCGGCGATGTTTGTTATTCAAACACTTCATCATTTGTATGGATATAATAATGAGTATAAATGATGTAAACAATAAATATAACATGATAATGATTCTTTATATATGATATACCATCCAATTATATACAATTTTAATATTAATAGAATGATATTGTCCCTCATTGGTATGTACAGATTACCGTCTCCACGAACGCGATGAGATTCATTCCCCATCGTATTCATTCAAGAAAAATTTTCATATGATGATTAAAAATAATGTTTAAATAGTTAATATCATTCTGAAGATGAATAAGACATATCCTATCCATAACAAACATTACTTACGTAATGAAGCATATAATGGAAAATGAATTACTTAACAACCAAAAATGATGATACTAATTAAATATCATTAACAAAGCAATATTAGAAGATCATATATGATATCATATTAATGTATATGGTTTTTGTATAATTAAATAACAATTTTTAACTATTATACAGGAGGTTAACATACCAGCGACTAAAGAAAAGAACAAGGTAAGGGTTAATTCTACAATCTCTTCATTATCCGAGGTTGTTTATGCGTAATTATCTACTGGGACCTCTTTATCATTCACATCCATGTTTCTTAAAAATATATTTCAAAACATTTTATTATTTAATAGACAATGGGTTAAACTCATTTATACCCTTATTTCATCTTATATTTTTTTGAAAGGAATCTTTCTGTCATATTCCAAACAAGGTACTTTATGACCATTTTGACAAAATTGAGGCAAGAATGTCTTTTTTAAATTATATGGCGGGTGAAGCTATTTTCTACCGTTATTACTTCATCGAATATTACCTTACAAGATTATAAAAATATTTACAAAATATATGTTTTCTTTTAAATGGTTTCAAAATAGAAAGAGGTATTTCTTTAAAATAATTTTCAGGTCATCTATGTCAACATCCTTTGATGGATTTTAAACTTGTTTGAAGTTGATTTATTATAATACAAATATTTCATATTTTATTGAAGGTTTTTTGATTTTTTTGACTATGGATTTTTTATTTTTATACCATTCATGGTTTATGGATAAAGTGTTGACATTTCGTATGCTAGTTTTAATTCTAATGTTTATGTTATGATTAAACCTTTTCATATGATGAATTAATTGGACTTAGTAAATGAAGATGGGAGCCCTCTATAGATCCTCGATGCATCAGTGGGTCTCATGAGACAATCTTGTGTCTTCGAGCAAGGTCTTGACAAAATCTTATTTGGTGTCTTTGCATAAGACCTTGACTATGTGGTTATGAAAGTCTGGAATTATGCATTCCATCATTATAAATGTGGCTATTGATATTTCATGTGATTATTCAACTAGTAGAATATCCATGTGAATATGTAAATTGAATTATTTCATTTTATCTTTTCCATATATTGCTGAAGTTCAAGTTTAAATGTATTATTTTTTATTTATAAATTGCCATAAAATGTTTTTGTTTTTTTAAGAAAGATTATGCTATATTGTTATCCATACTGAGCATCTGAGCTCACACCTTTCTATGTTTTATTTTTCCCAGGATATGAAAGAGTATTTTATAACTGACCTACAGGGATAGTCTATCAGATCTCAGTGTTGTCTATGGAAAAAATGTTGTTGTAGTTTTCCATTTTATGATGTAATGTAAAACTTATGAATGTATCTAGTACTTCCAAGGCTACTAAATGAATCGGTCTTTTGAGACTTGATATTTTGTGATCATTCTAATGATTTGTAATAATGCACCAACGCTGGGATTCTGGGGTCAGGGCGTTACAATAAATAATAATCAAATTGACCTTGTAGAATATTTGTATAGGAAAGGTGTCAGTATCTTCCTGATTCTCATTTCATTGAATGGTTATGGAAAAATTAAATACCTCTCGTAAGGTAGGACTTTGAGGGGAATGGATATCCTAAAAGCTAGGGGTGGATCTTCATATAGTGGTTCTTATTGTGTTGTTTCATCTCTTTGATTATTTCCATAAACATTCTATCATAACATAAGAGGCCAATTTTTTTCATATATAATATCTATTCTTCCCTACATCTCATCCACTATATTATCTTTAACCCCAATTAATTTCTTTTCTGAAAATATGTTCGAGGAAACACTTTAAAACCCACACCTCTAATGTTGCAATATTGTTCTAGCTACTTTAAGGCCACCGAATGTTGTCATTCAAATGTAGTCATTCATATGGTACAAGTAATAATGATTTTTGTGTCTAAATCATTTACATATAGAAAAATATGTATACATTTTTATGTAATTATGATTTAAAGAAATTTACACTTTTATTGTGTCATGCATACACATGATTCACATAGTATTTTCATGTTTTCGTCAACTCACATTCCCTCTTTGTTTACAAAAATGTTTTTCCATAGACCATAATGTAGGATAAAAGTGGGATTGGATTTTGATTCATGAATATCTATATATATATATATATATATATAAATAGAGGAATATAATTATGTCATTGTTTTAGGACACATCAATGTACTAATGTATAATTAATATATATACCATTTTTTCATGTGAAGAATACCCCATCATTACATTATAGAAGGGGTATGTTGGTTTCAATGAATGATTATTTTTTTTAAACACTCATTTATTGTTTCATAATTTAACAAATCTTAAACTAAGTGATTAACACCTTTATTACCATGTGAAGTATTACCAATCACAGTGTACCGAAACTACTACCTCCTCACGATGGCCAATAAATTTATTTCATGTTTCATGGTTTATCATGTGTGTGTGTATATATATGGTGGGTATGGGTTTAATTTTCTTTTATAATACCTAATATCATGATTCATAATAATTTCAGGAAAGTATCTACGAGCCTTTCTAGTGACCATTAATAAAAATTTCAATAGATATTCATTTAGTATAAATTCACCTTGAAAGGGATAATATTTAGTAAATCAAAGTCTGATTATCGTATTTCATAGTAAAATAGAGAAAATATATAATAATGTTTCTCTAATCTCATCCAATATTAATTCCTTCAATGTGGGAATAACAATGCGTCACGTATCTACATCAACTAGCACATGAATTTCAATTGTGACCCCAATGCGGGTAATTAAAATTGACTTGTTGGAGTTAACATGTTGGCCATGTGAATTCTATATGACTACAAATTTTATGGCTTTTCCCATAAAATTAATAATTTTTTTAATATTGTGGAACTATGAAACACCTTTTTTTCTCAGTCATAGGGTTTTCACCTTCTACCATTTCCTTAATTTCAACATTGTTAATATATTTTTCCTCAATATTTGTAGCATCAACAAATAGAGAAACTTTTTCTTCCTTAGGACTGTGAATATCAACATGTGGGGATACATGTTATTACTTATGATTAATAAAATTTTATTGTGAAGAATCCAATATCTCTGAAATAAGTTGAACATTTAATTTAGATTACATAAATTGTTTTTGGAACACATAATATTGTGAGGTAACACAACTAATTTAAAAAAAAAACATTAACATAATTTCTGAAATACTTTTTCTTCCATAAAGGATAAAGAGATTTGAACCCTCTATCAAGTATCCATAACCCTTCCTTATACTCCCCTCTAGAATTCATGACCCTATCTATATTGGAAGAACCGTGAAATTATTGTAATTTTCTAATAAAAGGGACATCCTCAATTGAATTTACATCTGACCATATATTGGTTTTGATAAATAAAATAATAATAGACTACATTCTGTTTGTAGGATGTTGCAAAAAAAATAATTGTACTACTTATGGTTCCATTTTTAATGGTTTATCCTTATAACCTTCCTTATTGGAATCCACATTCACGAATCCCAATTCAACGATTTTAACTACACTCTTGTTATCAACCCACTTGCATTGAAAAATGTTCAATTGGAGTGTTGAAAAATCCAACTCCCCTATTTTTTTACTAATGAAAAAATATGAAATATTCCCATAAATTATATTTATGTAATTGGATCTAGATACATGAATCTATTCCACCATAAGAGTTATTCAAATATTTTTCATGCTACCATGTTCATCGTGCTCCTTTTTATAAAATGTGTGACCATTATAAAATAATACATGAAAACATGGTCCCCAATCTATCCATAAAATTAATTATAATACAGAATTTAGATTTGAAACTGTCTCATTAAAAATATAGTATTGAGATAATCCAATAAAGTATCAATTTCTTGTATTTGAGATACAACTTTCATCCCTCTATGGAATCAATTTCCCATGAATTCTCTGGGATTCAACATATAGCGGAACCTCTACAATGTTATGTAAAACCTAAAGTTGACCTCACTCCTACTTCATAACGGTAATTATGAAAATATATATATTGGAAATTTCTTCACCCACAAGTTGCAAGTTGTGATATGATTTTCACTAAAGAATTCTATCTAAATAGAATATGTATTCAATATATAATTCAATTACATACTCAAAAATATATCACTTTTTAATAAAACATTTTGGAAAAATTTTATTTTTTACCAACCCTTTAAAAATATTCATACAATGTTCAATGGGGAATATCTATCTATAATGTACATGACCACATGGAGGTATCCCTCTATACAATTGTACCATCAAGTGATCCATCACATCAAATAATACATGCTTGTTTAAATGATTGTATATTGTCTCACAATTCTTTTATATTGTAATACGTGATTTATATTTATTTAATAACGATTCACGATTATTTGGGAATTTTTAAGTGATTTATGATCTTTGTGAAACAATATACATTCATTTGAACATGCATGTATTCTTCACCCACAAGTTTCAAGTTGTGATATTATTTTCGCAGAACAATTCTATCCAAATATAATATGTATTTAATATATAATTCAACTACATAATCAATAATATATCACTTTTTAATACAACCTTTTGGAAAAAATTTACTTTTTACCAACCCTTTAAAAATATTCATATAATGTTCAACGGGGAATATATATCTATAATGTACATGACCACATGGAGGTATCCCTCTATACAATTGTACCATCAAGTGATCAATCACATCAAGGAATACATGCTTGTGTAAATGATTGTATATTGTCTCCCAATTATTTTATATTGTAACACGTGATTTATATTTATTTAATAATGATTCTCGGTAATTTGGGAATTTTTTAAGTGATTCATGATCTTTGTGAAACAATATACATACATTTGAACAGGCATGTATTCCTTCAAAGATCAGACTAGGTGATCATAGAATTCATTTAGTATTATATTTTTTTTAGGGAATCACATTATCATCTGGTATCATATCATTCATCATATAAAATAATTCAATAAATATGGTTTCAATCAATACACTTCATGCTTTTACATTGTATAGCCACAGTATAGATGAAAGTGTTATATATATAGTAAAAAAGGTTTACAGTGGATTCTTTTCATGACTGTTTAACTTTTGAAACAACATTCGACAATTGTGATGTTCATCTTCAACTTCCATTTTAATTTCCTTAAAACAACCTTCAATATTTTTTACATGTGTAATGATATCATTGATATGATCTTTATCAACATTAAAAATTATAATAATATCATATGATCCATAAAAACATTGGTATCCCAATCAGTAGAAATATCCAGTTCCTCTCAGTGTTTACTCCAACATTTATGACTTCAATCTATTTTATGAAAAATAATGTATTCTTTTGACTCCTCGGGGCTAAATAGTCATGAATAAAAATAATGTAAAAACACACTAAAAAAGATTTTATATTGGTCCGAAGAACAATCTTTTTCAAACTTGATGAACTCTTTAACGTTATCCTCATTATATGTTATCATACAATTTACTTCCATTTTTTCCAGATTCATCATATTTGATAATGAAATAATCATTTTTTACAAATAAATAAACAAATTCCTAAATTGTATGATATTAAAATCATAAAAGGATATTCTTTATATATTCGCACATGTATTAATAATAATATATATAAATTTTCATTATATCAATAACATGTTAGAATATCTAAAGACAAAGAATGATATTCTATTAACAAACTAGAATCTCCAAATATTTATTTCATAAATTATGTTTTTTAACTCTTCCTCGAGATGTGTGAACATGTTTTTTATATAATGTTTTAAATAATTTTTAATTATTAAATTTTTATAGGTTTATCGATAAAAATATTTCAAGAATTATTTGTAATAAACAAACTTTTAGGAAGAAACACTTCATTGGGTTCATGGTCAATGAACCTTTTTGGTAAAATATTTCTTTATCTAAATCATCATTTCCAGAGGAAAATTAAAATATTAAGGTGCTCTAATTATGAGACCATAAACCACATCGTGGTGGATCATTCAATATTATTCTCTACACTAATTTGATTTGGGAAAATTCTCATAGCTCGAATATGTCTTAATAGTAAATTATGGTGTAGTAGATATGTGTAACAACAAATACTCATATCATTGTTAACATCCTTTCAAAATAGATTTGTTTTACTATGCTAGCTATTTTTTATACGTTTTGGGTATTTTGATACCTTTTAGTGTGAATTTCTATGAATATTTCTGGTGTTTGTGTTGATTACATGCCTATTTATAATAAAATTATATTTTAGATCTATTTATTATTGAAAATATTTTTAATAGAATCACACTAAAAATTATAATTTTAATCATTATAGCAATTTAATTGTAACCCATTTTTAAAAGATGATATATGGAGATAAAATTCTTTAAATTATAAAAATATTAGTTTATGGATGTTATTGAATCAATAATAAAATTATTTTAATTTACCTAATCATCCAAAATTATAGAATTTCCCATAAAATCATTTTTGTAATTCATTATTTTCTGGTAATCAAAATAACAATAATTGAAATACCATGGGATTTTTAAAATAATTTAGATTATGGGCATAATAAAAAATTGAATACCTTAACTAAAATACCCCAAAATTTTAAATTTCAAATTCGTGAAGAGGATGTATTTAATATCCAATATAATTTTAACAAGTACTGAATTTCATAATAGAAACAATCTCGATATAAATATTAAAAAAATTAATGATTTGAAACATTTCAATTCTAAAAAAAATTATGAATTTTCAAATTTATATTTATCTATTATTTAAAAAGATTAAAAATTTAAAAATTATGTTTAACAATATTGGTGGAATTATATTAATTATAAAATATAAGTCAATTATTATATGAATTTTTCCAAAATTTTGTATTGAAGGATCAAAAAATTATTTCTCTCAAATTCCCTTGAAAAATTATAAAATTTACATAAAAAAGATTGAGAGTACTTTTCAATGTTCAGATAAATTTATAAATCAAATTCAAATAAAAAATAATGATAAAAATCATAATTCAACACTAAATGATTGTGAATCAAAAGAAAAAACCATTAGAATCAATCGAGAGATTATTTTACTGAGTTCATGACTCACAAAAATTAGGTAAAGAATATGTGATTTTTGTATCCATTGAGAGATCATTCCAAAAGTAAAATAATAAGTCCCATAAGTAAATAATCAAGGGGAAAAATATTGATCATAAGAGAAGAATCAGTGATAATAACTAAATAAATTTGAAAACAATCACCAAAACATCTATCACACAAGAGGAACCATTGAGAAGAACAAAAAATATCTAGAAAAATGATGAAAGATTGATTGAAAACAAATAAAAAACAACATACCTTGGATTTAAGGGTTTATTTGGTTGAAATATTTAAATGAGTAGACAAATGGATATAGCTTCTGTGAGAGATTGAATGTCGTGAGTAGGGGTGATCATATTTAGGTTTCTTTTGAAATAGGCAAATGGGTTTTATCAGTGCTAGAAAAAAACAGTAGTATAAGATATATTTATCAGTAAAAAGTTTAAATAATTCATACACGTATTCCATATCATAACTTTATTATCACTTATAAATCCAAGTATTTATCAATGCCAAAAAATGATAAAAAAAGATACATTTATCAGGACTAACTGAAAAATAGTGATAGATGTATCTTATATTATTGGTTAATATAGTGCTATGAAATACCAGTGGAAAATAAAAAATTAAAATTAAAATTCAGAAAATAAAATAAATTATTGTTTATATAAAAATGTATATTTAAAATAAATTTATAATCATACTAATAAATATTAAAAATAATTAAATTACAAACAATATTAATTATATTTTATGTATTAATAACTCTGATAATATTATGATAAATTTGTTATATTATATTAAATATAAGAATTATATGATAAATTGATGATTAATATTAATTTTGTAAAAATTGACAAAAATAATTAAATTATAAATATTATATATTTTAAAAACGGTGAAAATGAATAAATATTAAAATATAAATGAATAAATACTAAAACATGAATTTAATTAAAAAATAAAAAAAATAAACTAATTAACAATGAATAGATAATAAATGTTTAAATATTTAAATAAATATATTAGGATAATAGTGAAAAAATATTAGTTTTTTAAATTAAAATAAAATTAAATATAAAAAACATTAATGAATAAAAATTTATAAATAAATATTAGAAATGAATAGATTATATAAATACTTATTGTATAAATACTAAAACTGGATAAATTATAAAAATATTAAATGATAATAACTCTACAAAATGAAGAGAAACATGTTGGGTTCCATGCCCCATTATTAAAAAGACAAAAAATGAAGTAAAATATGATAGGTATAACAATGCATTCCTAAAATCATTTAAAATTCAAGAATGGCACATGCATTCCCTCAGCAAATGAAGAAACTAAATGTAACCTCTTGGATTTTCCTTTGGCTCAAAATTTTTGAGGATATCGACTTATTCCATCTGGATATTAACCTCTCCACTATAACATTGGTTTCTAACATATTTTTTGATCATCGTATGATGATGTAGTAGTGATGTCTCCCATGTTGGGTTGGGTAGTGTATTTCCATGATACGCCCCGTATATCTAGTGTTAGTCTAGATCGCATATTATATTCATTATTGGTGTATATTAATTTTTGGACTGTAAGGAAGTATTTATAGGTAAAGAGTTCATGATACATGTTTACATAAAAATTCATAAATTTCTGGTTAAACTAATCATATATATCATCACTGGTCCCCTTAGAAAACCTCTATTACACAAACATCCCCATTAGGGTTTTAATGTTAGAATGTTTTATCATTACCTCATCACATTCCATGGTTGTAGTTTTTTAAAAACTATCCCAAGTGACCCTAATTAAATTAAAGAAGTAGGGGGAGACTAGCCCTCATCCAAAACATGACCATCTCCCACCTAAACATGAAATTCCTTGGACCCTCCTAATGTGCCCATAAATGATGAAACTACCCCAATCATCCCTAATATATTTCCCTACTATGATGTAGTGAACAAGAGAACCTTGTCCTATCCATGAGATCACATAGAGATAGACTCAACAACAATTTGTGCTTCTTCATTACTTATAACAAGCTCAATGGACAAATATGGACTGGATTTTTTTAAGTAGTACCAATTTTTGGGATTTTTTTATTTAAGATTTTAATTTTAGGGTGAGAAAAAATTATTAGTAGAGGGATTTATCTCAACATTAATGGAGGATTTTTTCCCAACATTAAGGGAAATTTATTATCAATATTAATTGAATTAATAATGAATGTTGACTTCATTAATTGGAGATATGGACTGAGTGTCTATATAAGAGGATGCAGTAACATGTTTTGGAGGGTGATCTGGAAAGGATGTAGCCGCCAGGAGAGAATGGGGAAGTGGTGTTGCATTCACGGTAATCGGTGAAAAGTGACAGTGATGAGATTGAATCAAATATTGTAATTACATCGATGATGGAGTGTCGACATTGATGATTGAAAGCATCGAAGATGGTGTGTGATGATGACCATTCCATGTATCGAAAGTCTTCTTGGTTGCAGAGGTCAAGCGGTGTGTCCCGGTTGAGGTGATCCGTGGTACATTGCAATGGAATGTTCATGGGTGTGGGTGTGTTGATAGAGAAATCCTTCGGGTGAGTTTTAAAATGAATTCAGGTGTTGGTGTATAAATTCTTTTGGTGCGGTGTGATAAAATTCCTTTGGGTGATGAAAGGCCTTTGGGTGAATCTTCTCTTGGTGTTTTGGGTGATTGCTTTCGTTGCGGCATCTAGCTCTGATCCCCAACACCAATTTGATACTCTCCTAATCCAAAATCTTCTTTCTTTTGAAAAAAATAGATTTATAGGGTTTCACATGTAAATTTTCATCCCCAATGGATTAATATCATAATCAATCCTCTAGAGGGGGTGTTTTCAAGAAGAATCATGATAATCTAACCCTTCATCCATTTAAACTACCCTTTTATGAGGGCCCCCTTGCTGGAGGAAGGGCATAACTATTAAGATGAATTAGATCCACCACCATTATAACTTCTAATAAATAGGGTTGTTCTAAACCCTCCATATCCTGGTGGATTTGACTTTGAGTGAGAGTAAACTCGTAACATCTTCATCCCTTTACGATCACTATAATTAAAAAATTGAATCAGCTAAATCAAATTCAGATCAACCCCATTTTGAACAGAAATATCCTTATCAAACTCATTGTGATCTATGAAATCCCTTATCTCAATTCCCCTAAAAATAGTATCCTTTAATGAAAATGTCTCATCCTACATGTCATCCAATGTCCCTACAACTCTAGAATTTACATATGAAGGTTACATAAAAATCCTATCACATATCTATATAAGAGGAGAAATGTCGATGTATGTGTACTGCTAATTTCGGTCTACAAAAATAAATTCCATACTCCACTCTGAGTGCCTCATTGTTATGGACAGTGGGTCCTCCAATGTGAGATGATAGAGACTATATACCAGTAATATCCTTAAGATCTCTTCATGCTCGATTACATGTACCACCATCCTTCCTATCATAAATTACATTATTCTGCCTTAGATCCCTATGAAATGTACATGATGAATGACACTTGGTAGAACAAAGAGGGTATGTTACCTCCCTTTGATATTTATCCATCACATACCCAATGAATTTACAACCCAAATAGAAATATGGAAACCACCCATGTGAATTTTTTTGAGGAAAATCATCATCAAAAGTAGATAAATATTTCTTATATGTCAACATCATAGAAATATAGACTTATACTAAAATGCGATTATAATTCTTATATTAGGAAGATTCCTTAGCTACATCCATTTTGATTGACACAATAAATGAGTATGTAATGTCAATGAGGATATGAGGATGCCAGAAAATCAAAATATGGTCAAAAAATTTATTCCAGGTTTTCACATGAGAATTCATTATAGAAAAGGGATTGAACCGAAGATCCCATTCCAAAACAAGAAATGTTACAGGATTGAAAATAATTGATCCATTTCCCCAGGTTTCCAATTTTCCATCGTCTGAATAAAAATGAAAATGACAACATCCACATCCCATTGAAATGAAATGCCAATCCGAAAAACACCAAACCACAGATAATATTTTAATGATTCAACCAAGTGACCAAGGTTTTTCACCATCACCCAACACATTTATCACTATAATAGAATTCTTACACAATTACAATGGCTCAAAGATGGATTATTGAATAGAAATGATGCAAGAAACATTGCCATTTAAAACAATTCTTTCTAGAGCCATGTTTATTAGAATGGTGAAATTATGATGAACTATGAGCCCGTATCTTAAATCATACTCAATATCTGGGGTGTCCTTCTACATTTCGTCATTTTCTTCCCCCAAAGTACGTATGGCCAAAAGATAAAGCTAGATTTCCTATGAAAAATTTGTAGTCGAAGAGCCATATTTTTCAACGACATCGCTATTGAGAGCACAAACCATGATCCCAATCCTCCAACAAAATGTGTGTAGGTTGACGCTCGACTCCTAGCGAGGGTGCTTGACCACGCCAAGAGTGCACCGCATGTTCCCTACCAAGGAAATGAATTTGAGTCACCATGTTTATAACATGAAGAGTGTCCGAGTCTGGCATGAATTGAGCCTTCAATAGTTCCCCAAGGTAGTGAATTGGCACAAACTAGGTGTACCACTCGACAAAAGCCCTTGTGGCTAAAAATGAATAGTTAATAATAGACGAGTAAACACTAAAATTGATTAAAAAATAATAAATAAAAATGGATAAATTTTAAAAATATTTAAAAATTGAATTAAAAATTTTACTTGTTATATTAATGATGTTTAAAAATTGATTAAATATTAAAATTAAAATTAAATATTAAATAATAAAAACTAAATTCATAAATTAGATATATATAATAAAATAATAATTATAAATGAAAAAATAATATTCATATCAATATTTAAATACAAATTTATTACAATAGAAAATGAAAAAATTTAATTAATTAAATCAAATACATATTAATTTTTTTTAGTGTTAATATTTAAAAATTTATATATAAGTATTAAAAAAGATTTCATTACAAAAATATTAATTGAATAGATATTAAAAATGAATAGAAAACAACATATGCATACACATACACATACCCACAAATACATGCACATAAATACACATACATACATATACACATGCATATAAACATACACATACATACATATATATACACATACATACACATACATACACATATAAGAATATACATGCATCTACATGTGCATACACATACACACACATAATCACACATATATACACATACACAAAAATACAATTACATCCACATACATGAACATGCATATGCATACATAGACATACTACATCAACATACACAGACTACATAAAAATACAGTTACACATACATACATATACATATTCACACACGCATACACGATCACTTACAAATACATACATACACATACACATACCTACATACATGAACTTATTCATACATGCACATACATACATTCACTTACACATAAACATTCTCATACACCACACATACATTTATATACATACACATACACATACACACATACAAATTCCCAAAAAATACATACATATAGATGCACAAACACATACACACACATACATGAAAATACATAAACATACATACACATACATACGGGCACATACATTCCTACACATTGATCCACATACGAACACATGCACACACAAACATGGAAATATATATGTATATTTTATTTTATTTAATATTAATAAAAATATAGAATTTCATATATGATCTATATTCAAATAAATATGTATTCATTTATTTAATTATATAATTTTTTAAATAAAATTTTCATATGTTATATTTATATACGAATTTTATTATTAGAAAAAGATTGATAATTTTTTTTATTATAATATAGTCATAAAAATAATATTTATATATTATATTCACATGTATAAAGTATTATTATACAAATAAAATTTAATAATATATAAATATGTATATAAATTAAATTATTAAAATGATAAATATTTAGTACTATGTATATATATATAAAATATTCATGGTCTCCACATTTCAATTATATATAAATTTATTAAGGATTCTGTTAAACATTCTACTAATTAAATAGAGATTTTAAATATATTGTTAGTTAGGTTTAAAATAATAAAAAAATATTATTTAAAAAATATTATAAATTGAATTTTTTATAAAATATTAATTTTTATGAATTACATGAATAATAAAAATGCATAATTTTTTTCAAATTTTATTATTAATTATAAAAAAATGAAAATTAAAAAATATAAATTTGAATAATTTTATTTAAAAATATTTTTAATTGATAGTATATAGTTGTGTGTTTGTGTATATATTTATATACAAACAATTTAGTAATTATTAAATTTTTTAAAAATAATACGTATTATTTATATTTTACTATGATTGATTTTTTTAAAAATAATATTACATATATAAACAATTGAATAATTTTTATACATAATTAGTTGTATATTCTTTGATTACATATAATAATATTCATAATTTTATTCTGAAAAAATATATCTAATAGTTACTAATTCTATACAAATATATTCTATTAATTAAATATATATATATATAATATTACTTATTAATATTTAATTTTTCAAAATATAAATTATCTTGAAAATTATTATTATTTATATAATTGAGTCAATATTTCTTGAAATGTATCATTAATTCTAGACAGGTATAATTATATTAAAAATAATTATATTTAAAAAATAGATATAAAATTAATATTCAAATAACTTGAATGTTTATCATTTGTATTAAAAATACACATAATATTCATTATTACTTATAATTAATTTATTAAATATTATTTCTATTTTTTAATATATATGTCTGAAAAATTAATACTATAGTTATATATATATTGTTTCATATTTTAAAATATATTACATAATATATACATATATCATATTTATTTTAGAACGTATATACAAAATATTATTAATTACAATTGAATAAGTCACAGTGTGGAATCTGAGAGGCCAATAAAGAACACTTAAGAGAGAAGGTATGAACAAGTTACCCACCCATAATAAAAAAATAATAAGTTTCTTTCCAAAGATTAACTTCCCCAAAAGAAGAGAAATGAAACAAACAGAAGCTATTGATAAAGACAAGAGAAAAAACAGAGAAACAATTTCAAAAGAAATGTAAAAAAGATAAACAACATGATACAATTTTCATGTTTCTGACCACTTTGGTTCTACTCCACAAAAAGTACACCACCCTAAAACCATTATAATTAAAAGAAAAAAATAATGAATATAAAAAATCAAAATATTTAAAAAATACAAAAATGAAAAAAAAACAGATGTCAAACACGATAGCCTTGTATACAAGAACAATAACCAGAAGACGATGGAAAAAACAACAATAAATGAAAAGAACCAGGCCAAAAACCCAGAACCAAGGTGAGTCCTTATAACGACCTAAGATTAACTTACATGGACATTATATTAATTTTTTGGAATACTTAATTCAGGACAAAAACAGATTCCCAACGATCGTATTAGTTTAGTGCCTTTGGAAACTGGGAAACATAAAAAACAGGTTCATAAAACATCTATATTGTCTCCAATATTATCCTTTAAAACTATAACCCCTTTTTGAAACATATTACTTAATACCCTTCTTCAAATCTTGGGGAAAATGAAACAGGAAAATGGGTGAGCACAAATGCTCAGAATGTTTAATCATGGAAACTAACTTACAAGAAATTAAACATAATAATGTAAAAACATGAACATAACTTTTGAATAACAACATTCCAAATTTATCATATACCAAAATTTTGTGACATGAAATATATCTTGGTATATTATAATGTATAAATCATAATGGAATCATGATCCATGAGAAAATAGCATTGGAATAAAACATGGAATTATTGAAAAAAATAAGCACATAATATAATTTCCCTAGTAGCCATGGAATTGTTTCCAAGAACATCATAGTGGACAAAGTACATTACTAAACCAGGTTTACATGCAGTTCTAGCTATGTATTATTGAACCAAATTTACTTTCTATTCCATACCTATAATATTGAAACAGATTTACTTTTTGTTCCATTCATGTTTATCTCATGAGATATAAATCATTACCCAATGCATTGGTGGGAGATATAGGTCCCACCCATGTCATAGTGAAATCATTCTTAAATGTTCTACAAAAAAATAAATCAGTCCTCATATCATACCCCAATAAATAAAATGGGTTTCTTAAATATCATTCCATCATAACACAATCCATATAAAATATCATTCCATCATTAAAAAAATAAAATCTTACTAATAATAGGGATAAAAAGATCACCCTATTTAAAGAGTGTCAACATAGATGGAAAATAATTTTGATAAAACACTTGAACATAATTCTTGAGGAAAATACTATTCTTCTTAAAAAACTATTTCTATTCTAAGAATATGATAAAATTTTAAAAGAAACTAATTTAATTGAAAATAAAATTGAAATCATGTAAAGGAATATTCATGGAAATAAGGCATAATGAAAGTATAAAAACCATTTTATGTCGTATAAGTTAAAAAAAGGACCTCGTACATTTTTTGGAAGAGACAAGGAGTACCTCGTATGGTAAAAAAAGAATGATTCCTTCCATACAATGAAGTAAAAGTAAAAAATGGATACAGATAACATTAATCATACATAGAAAAATAATAATAATTTTTGGAAAAAAGTTACAAAACATGTTAATGGATGATAAATATATCCCTAGTAAATACATACGTATAAACAATCTCAGATAAAAATGATACTAAAAAATTATCCCTCACCTTAGGACTAATTTCTTCCATATGTTTTTGAAACTCTTATTTTTTCAAGTATCTCCTTTTGATATGCACAAAAGGCCTCCCTAAGATTGCTTTCTACCCAATGTGTGATCTCTAATAGGAAGGAATGGATTTTGGGTGCATATTTTAGACGAGGTTGGATGAGACAAAGTTCTTGAAATGTGTGAGTAAGTGAGTAGAGGTGGTGACCTTTTATAATGGGGAGGAGGGGAACTTTAGGAAAGTATTGACATATTATTTTTTTAATTTTTAGTTTATAATGGTCCCAAACTCATTTATCTATAAGATTATATTAGTATGATTTGAAATACTCTCAAAAAATAAAATTTATTGCTGTTTTGATTTTTTTAAACCTTATCATTTTGATTTATACTTATTTAATCTATTTAATTTTATTTGTGGTAAAAATATTCTAAATATTAAATGGTTATGAATATTTACTAATGGGTTATCAATTTTCCATATATGGATACTTTATGACACTTTATACCATATAATTTTCACTTCGTAATTTGGAAATATATTCCGAAGCTTTAAATAATTTAATAATATGTTGTTTTTATAAAATATCAATAGTGTCAATTTTAAAAATATTCATTTATTTGACATTAAATATAATTAAAATAGAATAAAAATTCCAAAAAAAATATTTAATACACTCCTAAGTTGTCGTAGTCACCTAAAAAAATCCTCAAGTACATTAATTAGTTCAGATGATATTTATGTTAATATTTTTAAAACCATTTATTTGATATTTCTATATATAAAATACTTTCTACATCACTATTGTGTCATCATTAATGGTAATAATTTATTCTCTAAAAATTATGAAGAAATTCACATGATTTAGTTAATATTATTATATTAATGGAGACTATTATGTTCAATGTGTTATCAAGTTTATCACTATATTAAAATTATTCTACTTATAATCTATATAAGAGTGACATGTTGTCACTTTATTTTGTTTTAATTATAATTACATCACTTTCATGGGAAAAAACCATTAAATGAATTAATTCCAACCTTATGTGACATTGGTAAACTGTAATTCATCCAATAGTATTTGGGCATGTTTTATGGTAATTTTAATATCTTTATCATATTGTTTGTTATGCTAATTTATCTGATTTACCTTTAACTTTGTTAAATAAAAATTACTGTAGTAAATATTCATAATATTTAAAAAATAAAAGTAAGCTATTATCATATTTTTGAACCACTGGTTCCAAATATGGAATCCATTTTTTAGAATTCAAAACAATGAAATTTCATTAATTACAATAAAATCAATTATTGATGTCAAAACCAGAAAGCAGGTTTTTAAGAAATAAAAAACACTCCAAATATTAACATGTGTTTATGTCTAATTTAAATGTGAAATTAAATCCAATGAAAAAAATTGTATTAAATGATAAAAACATAATACAATTACATTTTAACACAATTAAAAAGATAATCTGACTATAAAAATAAATTAGTTGAAAAAGTAGGTTTCAATTAAAATTCAGTATTTTTAATTATTCATTAAAATAGAATTTTTTCAGAAAAATACCAAAAATTAAAATAAAGTAAATTTTTATGCCCCAATTCTAAAGAATCTATTTATTTTGTCAAATATAATATATAACTTGTTAAAACCGATATTTGAAATTAGTGCACCATCAAAAGGTGGAAAAACTTCATTTTTAAAAAAATACTTCTTTTATATGAAAAAATAAATTTGTTCATATATCATGTTCTAGAAAATACTTATGTTTAACTTTAATGTTATATGAAATTAAAATTTTGGTTAATAATATTGATAATGATATGTTTATATATCATTAAATAATAATATTTTAATAATATATCATTTTTTAGTGAAACTCGTTATTGCGTACAACACAAGATATCGAGGAAGGTCTCTCTTGTGTGTAACTCAAGAAAAGTTTGTGTTGCGTATAATACAAGCTAATATGGTGTTGCATATACTTTAATATAATCTTATTATAGTGTAAAATAGAAGACATCAAAGAAATTAAAAAGAATCTATCTCATAGAATCTTGGTGTGTTAAATTATAACCCTTTAAAATGAATTTCCTTTTGAAATTCGTCAGTGTTATAAAAGTTTTACTACTTGAAAATTTCATTGATAGAAACCCACATCATAAAAATGAATACTAAAACATAATTTTAAAATAAAATGTTAGAATCATAACTGTTACCCAAAGTAAGTCATCACTGGGTTTCCATATAGGAGAACATAGGTGGGATGTGAAAACATGGATATGGTTGAAAAAATATAGCCATCAAGTTCTGGTGGATAGTGATAGGGAAACATTTTTGGAGAAATTTAACAACCATAAATCCATAAATCTATGATGATCTAAGGGATCTTGTGATTCATCAGATAAGAGGATACTTGGATAACGTTTTTGGGTTTTAAGACCCTTTTCCTAATGTTGAAGAACCTAATGATAAATACTTACTTAATTTCAGTATAATATCATCCTTTGTCATGCCATGAAAACTTTCCTCTTCATCTCATATTCAAAAAAAATGAAGTTGAATTTTTCATTCCTGAAGTGTTAGCAGATCATGTGATCCATAAATTGAATGATAGATCATTCCATCTATCTCAACAAAATGTTGGTACAAGTAATCAAATATGCATAAGTCCACCTATAGTGAGATAATACATTAATCTAACAAAATTAAAGTGGGATATAACTTATACTATCCATAAATGGATAACATTAAAATCCTTACAAAAACTAAAAATATAAAACTTTTGAAATAGGTGAACTAAATCGATATAACATTTATCTCATGTATCTCATAAGGTAGTTCTTTCTGTCACATTCCAAACTTGTGAATACATTAATCATGTATTCTCTTAAAACATGGTAATAACATAAATTACAGTAGAAGCTTAGTTAAAACATGCATTCTTTCAAAATTAACTCTTTCCATACACCAAAAATACCAAAAATCACATTTTCCTTATATCAGTCATGAGGTCGTTAGTACTATCAAACATCTTATTATCTCTTTATCCCTTCATTATGTGCATATCATGTTCTTTCAAAAAAAATATTTCAATTAGTTTTCAGGGTTACTGGTACCATATAATTACAGAAACCAAAAATGGACCAATACATATAAATTCTTGTATTTCATAATACTATTAAATAGATTCTATAACTTGATTTTGGAATTCCATTTCATAAAATCATAATCATTCCACCACTTCATTTCTATAATCTACATCACCAACAGTGATCACACGTGATTTTACTTTCTCTTTTTCTATATGAGGTTGTTGACGTTGATAATCATACATAACCCGTGGATTAGGGTATTGGTTGGTATAATGCCCCATTTCCTTACAAATGTAGCAATGATGTTTGGGTGGTGCATTATCTATAGTGGAGGACCCCGGAACACCCTGAGAGGGGAGGGGTGAATCAAGGTGTCAAATTTTTCTTTTTAAAGTTGTGGGTATTTTTTCAACATTGGTAAGAACTTGTTAAATATACAAAAAAAATGAAACTAGGGATATGACACTACACTTTTACTTGGTTCACCACAAAGGGATAAATCTAAGGAGCATACACTAACAGTGTGTCAGTCGTACCTAAATCCACCTATCTATACATGTTTGAGGATTACAAGATATGGTCACACTCACTCTGTGCCAGGCACACTGCCTTTACAATGGTTCAGGGATAGCTCACTGCATCCCTCAGATCACTTATGTCAACTCCCCCAAGCACACTTTTTTGTGAGAAGTCTAACTTTAGTTTA
Source organism: Viscum album (assembly GCA_963277665.1). Lineage (NCBI taxonomy): Eukaryota > Viridiplantae > Streptophyta > Magnoliopsida > Santalales > Viscaceae > Viscum > Viscum album. Next base: position 318,140,264 of record OY728140.1, read on the forward strand.
TCGACTTGAACGACACTTCAATAGATTTCAATTTAAGTCTTCGTCTTTGTTCAGCATGAGACACTGCTTGCATTGAATTCCCAAATTGATGCACTTGTACGCGCTGAACCACTAAGCCGGGTAATCAGAACATATATCCAGCTTGTACTCACAATTTCACAGAACACCCACATTGTTCATGCACATTTTTATTTTTGCACGCAAAACATTCACGCAACTACAACCTTTACGCGCAGCTTCAACTTTTTACGTGAAACTTCAACTCTTCCACGCAACATGAAATTTTAGGTGAAACATCATCTTTTATGTGTAGCTACCACTTATATGAGAAACTTCATCTTTGAAGTGAAGCAACAACTTTTATGCTCAGGTAAAACTTGTACGCACACCCTCAACGTTTACACACATCAGCACCTTTTATGCACAACTACCTTTTCATGCACCTTTTACATGCATCAGAACTCGGATTTTCACTAAATATTCCACGCACATGAATGAGGGGTGTCACATCCTGTTTATAGGAGTTGTCGATCCCCATGTGAAAAACCCATCGTGGCGTGAAAAACCTCTCATTCTACATGCAATACTTTTCATGCATGAACTATTTTTCGCACACATCTCCATGTTTTTTGCGCAGCCCATGCCTTTTCCATTTTTCCATGTTCTGATTCTGAAACACCTATGGCGTGAAAAACCTCACTCCACTATTTCACGCACCACACTCATTTTTGCACACAATTCAAATATTTCACGCACTAGTTCCTCTTTGTGCGTTTTACCCTTTCCCAACAACCAATTTCTTCATTTTCTGATTTTCTGGCCCAAAAAAACTGGCAAACACTGGAAAACAACACCACCTTCAATACTAGTGTATGCTTGAACTATATGATCCCTTTCCTTAAATACACTCTGAACTTCCAATGAGGATTTAAAACAAACACAAACCATTATCCATTTCATTCATAGATAGACCATGGTTTTAAAAATCTCCCCCTTTGGATTTGTTGGCAAAAACCAGATAAATTCACAGAGCACGAACCCCAAGAAAAACCTAAAACTCAAGAATCAACATAGAAAACACTCTAAGTCTACGTGATCAATTATCAGAGTAGAAAAAAGGGGGAGCTTGAATTGGGTTCCCACATTTTAGAATTCTCACTAAAGCCCAAGAAATTCTCTTATAATGTCACAGAAAAATTACATGTCCAATGTATTCCTTCTCAACCTGTCACCGAATTCAGATCATTTCACCGAATTCTCATCATGTCACAGAAGAAATACATGTCCATCACATTCACATGTCACAAATTACCGAATTCTGATCATTTCACTTAATTATCATCATGTAATAAAATCATTACATGTCTATCACATTCACATGTCCTGAATTTATTCCTTCTCCCCCATTGACAATAAACCCAAAGATCGGTAATTGTTCATTGTTCAGCTCAAAACACACTCCCCTTGGATAGTATCTCCGCCCACAAACATGCATCATATCTACTAACAGATTAAAAACAGTAAACATAACTAGGGGGAGGGTAATTTCATAACCTACTCATGCACTGTGAGGTGGCCGAACACCGAGGTTCAACCGATGTTTCTCAATAATAGCCACTGACAGTGGCTTGGTCAGGATATCAGCAACTTTCTCATCAGTTCCCACGTGATCCATTTTAATCAAACCTTGTTCAACATTTTCTTTGATAAAATGATATCTTATTTCAATATGTTTTTTATGAGAATGTTGACCATGATTCTTGGTATGATAAATTTATCTCTTGTTATCACAGAAATTCACCATTGTTTGTTTCACCTCATCACCAATATATGCCAGTTTGTTCATTATCCATAGTATTTTAGTGAAAGCCTTTGTTGCAGGGATATACTCAGATTTAGTAGTACTAATAGAATTAATTTCTTGTTTCTTACTCAACCATCCAACACGTTTCTTCCCAATGTAGAATTCCCCACCACTTGTGGACTTTCTGTCCACTACATCTCCAGCCCAGTCAGGATCAGAAAACACTGATAATTCATTGTCCTGTCCTGCAGCAATGTATAACCCATAATTATGAGTACCTTGAATGTAACTCATAATTCTTTTTACTTATTTCATATTCTCTTCAATTGGATTACTCTATAATCAGGCCACTAAGCAGGTGGAAAAGACAATAATAGGTTATGTCGTCGTTAGGTAGAGTAAGCTTCCAATAATCCTCCAGTATATTGTGGGATCTATAGAGATCCCATCCTCATGCTTTCCAAATTTGGCTCTAACTTCAATCGGAGTTGACATCGGTTTGGAGTCATGAATATTAAAATTTTTCAGTAGCTCTCTTGTATACTTTTCCTGATAAATTAAAATGGAATCCTTCTTTTTGATAACCTACAACCCCAAGAAATAATTGAGCTCACCAATCATAGAAATTTCAAATTCTGATTTATTTTTTTTAGAAAATTCACCCACAGATTTCTTCCTGATTCCACTAAATATAATCTCATCAATATATTCTAGATCCATGAACCGATCTTTCAGATAATTCTTAACATATTGATTTTGATCTACTCCTCCTCTTTTGAATTCCAGCTTCTTGAGATAAGAGTCCATCCTGGAATATGATGCTTGTGGTGCCTGCTTCAAACCATATAGAGATTTTATTAGTTTTCAAACCTTTTTTTCATTAGTAACAAGAAGAAAATCCATTGGTTGCTCAACGTAGACTTCTTCTTCAATAACACCATTCAAGAATGTTTTCATGACATTCATTTTATATAATTTATATCCTCTTTGGAGTGTCACGGAAAGGAAAAGCTTGATTGACTCCAGTCTAGCCACATGAGATAATGTTTCTTCAATATCAACACCTTCAATCTGGGAATATCCTTTACATACCAGTCGTTCCATGTTTTTAATAACACTTCCATGCTCATCAAACATGTTCTTGAAGATCCATTTTGTACCAATCACATTGTGACCTTCAGGTCTCCAGACAAGATCACAGGTCTAATTCTTGTCCATCTGATTTAACTCTTCATTCATGGATTTCATCCAAGACTCATCCATTGTATTTTTTTCAAAATAGGATGGCTCCACAACTAACAAAAATACAGATTTTGTGTTATTCCTCATCCTCATTGTTTGTGTGGGTGCCCCATTGTCCCCAATTATGTTAGATGGATAAATCTCAGCTCTTCGATTTCTCTTGTGAGGTTCAATTGAATTCTCTCCATAAAATGTTTCCTCTTCCTATTCTTCTTCTGAGTCAACATCATGATGTGACTGCTGAGTATTTTTGTCCACCATCCTCTATTTCTTTATTTGTATTTACTCCATGTTCATTTTATTACTCAATTTCTAACACATCAACATATGAAATCCATGAAGAATTTCTGGATTTCTCTTCAATGATCTTAACATCACAGCTTTCCACAATCCTTCCAAATCGCTTGTTGAAGCACTTGTAAGATTTTTTGTTCATTGAGTATCCATGGAAAATTCCTTCATCTGCATTGTCACCATAATTCCCTTGATTTCATTCTTTGTTCTTGATAAAGAATTTACTTCCAAAAACGTGAAAGTATTTCAAAGAGGGATTACTTTCATGCCACAATTCATATGGTGTCTTCGTCTCACCCATATAAAGTCCTATTAGATTTTGAATATACACTACAGCTTGAATAACCTCTTTCAAGTAATGTCGTAGAATACAACTCTCAATCATCAAAGTTCGTACCATGTTGTTCACCAGTCGATTCTTATGTTCAACAACTCCATTTTTTGGTGGAGTTCTCACAGAAGATACCTCATGTTGTATCCCTTATTTCTCTAGGTAATTTTCAAATTAAATGGGCATGTATTCCCCTCCATTGTAAGATCACAACACTTTGATTGTCCATCCAGTATCATTCTCTGTGATTTTCTGATATGTTTTCATGCAGTCAAGCACTTGTCGTTTCCTGTGAATAACCATTTCACCTGGAATTATACTGTAATCATAAATGAAAAGAACAAAGTACCTTTCTCCATGAGTTCTAGAAATATTTATCAGCCCACATACATCTGTATGAATGACATCAAGAAGATGAGATGCCCTTTTCTTCTTTGAATGATATGAACTTCATACCACCTTCCCTCGAATGCAAACAACACAAAACTTATCACATTCACGCTTCAGGTTGGGAATTTCTTTGAAAATCTTTAATTTTGATATTTTTCCCATGTTTTGTTGGTTTATGTGACCCAATCTCCGATTCCATATGTTATTTTCCTCCTTAATAGTTATGTAGAAAATGTTTTCATTACTATCAACGTGATATAGGTTTCCTTCTGATCTGCATCCCTTCATAACTAAATTTCATATCTTTTCCTTTATAGTGCAACCTTTCTGATTAAAAGTAACTATAAGTCTGGAGTCACATGGTTGACTCATGATGAGGATATTATGACGTAGGAAATCTATATAAAAGGAATTTATTTTCTTTAGCTCTCCATAAGCAAGTTCTGTACTTCCACTTCCTTTGATTATCAGAGTTGCATCATTACCAAACCGTACTCTACCATCAACCTTCTTTTTTGTATCTGTTTAAAGGCATGCATTACCTATCATATGAGACAAAAAACCACAATCCATAATCCTGGTGTTGTTGAATTTTTCAGCTTTTAGGGCCACCTCTGTAAGGTTGCATTTTTCAATTTTCTTCTTTTCCTTCCATGAAACATAAAATTGACTGTAGAACACTGATGGCCTTTTAATTCTTTCTTCCATGTACATGGGTTCTTCATAGTCAAAATATTCATCCAAAGGAGAAAACCTATTTGTAAGAGAAACACTACCTTATTGGTTATCTTTGACTAGTCTCAGACTCTGTTATGAAGTGTCCATGTCCCTCCTCTGCCTGCAATCAACGACCTTATGACCAAATTTAGAACAATGAAAATAATATCCACATAAAGTGTTTATTCTAAAAGAATTAGGATTTGAATTTGTTCTTCTTTGTTGAAGTCCCATGTCTTCTCCATTCAAAAATCTCTTTTTCTCTTTGCAATAAGACATGGTATGGCCTAGATATCCACAGAACTGAAACATCATGAGAGGAAATGTCTTCTCACTTCTGTTTATCCTCGTTCCTTCTTCCATGGGATAATATTTTGAGTTCCTATTATTCATGGAGGCTCGTGGACAGACTTCTGTTCTTTTTTCAAATTGAATTAGAGGTTTCCTTTTTAGCACTTCATGTGAATTTTCTACATGACCCCCTTTAATCTTGCCTTTATTTTGGTCCCATTTGTTTATAGAATTAGATGATTCGATCTCACAACCGATTCTACTATTTCCAATGGAAGTGGGTCTTTGATCATTCAAAATCTTTTCAACTCCATTAGAGCCACATTCTGCTCTCTCCAACCGCTCAACTTCTGAGTTCCTTCCAAACTGTATTTTCTTCTTTGATTCTTTTGAAATTGATTCACTCTCAATTTAACTCCTAAGAGTAACAACTTCTTCTTCATGACCCTCAGTAGTCTTGGACTTTTCTGGCAGTCTATATGTGAGGTCATTTATGACCTTTTCCTGATCTTCAATTCTCAGCTTCAGGTCCACTACATCATCATTGCTTTCAAGGATTTTAGACTTTACTTTAATATATTATTCTATTCGTTCAATTTTAGCTTCAAGCTGTTCAACATATTCAGTTGATTCTTCTATAATTGATTTCCACTTATTGCAACTCTTACATTTAATCTTAAGATTACTAACAAAATCCTTAACTTGAAACTCGGGATTGGCACTAGTTTTAAACTGATTGTCTCCGCCATTATCTTCTGATTTTTCAACATTGGCTATCAGGGAAGCATGGTTTCCAGTTTTCAATTCTAGTTCTTCTTCTTCTCATAATTCATTATCATCATCTTCCTCTTCAAAGAAAAAACTATTATTCAGTACTTTCTTTCTATATTTGATGTCTCCCTTCTTGAAAAAACTTTTTTAAGGCTTATCAATGTTTAAAGCATCTCTATCTTCATCATTGATCATTCTTAAGAACTGAGAAGCAATGTGACCAACTTTTTCACAACGAAAGCAAGCTAGAGGTAACTTCCTTTTGATTTACCTTTTCCCTTCTAGAACATCTTGGCAATGAGAGAAATAATTTCTTTTTCCTCATAGTCTTCACTACTAATATCTTTTGAATTTTTTTGTTTCTCTATGTATTTGAATTCCATATCCTTGCTCACTCGAGTCATAACATCTTCTAGTTTGATTCTCATTTCATATGCCACCAGTCTGCTTAGCAGATCATCCAGAGAAAGTTTCTAAAGATAATTTTTTCAAGGGATGACACCATTTCATTATAGAGCGGTGGAACTGTTCTCAATATTTTCTTTACAATGTCCATGTTTTTTATTTAATTGCATAAACCCTGAATTTCTCCAACAACTTCAGTAATTCGATTGAAGAATGAGTCTTCATTCTCATCAGGATGCATCTTTAGATCATCAATCCTATTGGGAAGGACTTGTAGTTTCACCTCCTTCATTTTGATATCTCCTTCATAAATATTTTCAATTTTATCCCACATGGACTTTGCTGAGGTGCATCTCATCACCTTTAGATAGATCTGATAAAAAAGGGCATCAGTGGGAGCATTCTGTGCTTTAGCATTTGCATTGAGAATTTTCCTCTTTGGATCAGTCATAGCCTGCACTATTGGATCAGTAACATGTATACCATGCACAGTGGAAAATAGGAAATCCATTCCAAGGGATCTTAGATGAGATCTCATTATGTTCTTCCAAATCTGAAAATTACTTCTATCAAAGAGGGGGACTCCCGTAACACTGGATGAATTTTACATGACGGTATAAGACAGATCAAACACTAGAAACCTGGCTCTGATACCACTTGAAGGACCCGGGAACACCATCAGAAGGGAGGGGTGAATCAGGGTGTCAGTTTTTTTTATGTTATAGATTTTGTTCCCCATTGGTAGGGACTTGTTAAATCTTCCAAAAAATGAATTCAGGGCGATAACACAACACTTTTACTTGGTTCACCTTAAAGGGCTATATACAAGGAGCATATACTAAAAATGTGTCGGTCATACCTAAATCCACTAATCAGTACAAGTTTGAGGATTGAAAGATTTGGTCGTAGTCAGTCTATGCTAAACACAATTCCATTACAAAGGTTCAGGGATAGCTCACTGTATCTCTCAGATAACTTATTTCAACTCCCCTAGCTCATTGCTTTGTGAGAAGTCTAACTTTAGTTTATCGACATGAAGGTCACTACAATAGATTTGCATTGAATTCTATGTCTCTATTCAGTATGAGACACTATTTTCATCGAAGTCCTTAATTGATGCATTTGTACATGCTGAACCACTGAGCTGGTTAATCAGAACATGTATCTAGCCTGTACTGAAAATTTTGCGCAACACCCACACTATGCGTGCAAGTTTTTCTTTTTATGAGAAAATCTTCCACGCAACTACAACCTTTATGCATAGCTTCAACTTTCACGTGCAACATAAACATTTATGTACAACTTGAACTTTTATGTGCAACATCATCTTTTACGCGCAATTACCACTTTTACGTAAAACTTCATCTTTTACGTGCACCAATAACATTTAAGTGTAGGTAAAACTTTAATATGCACCTTCAACTTTTACACGCATCAGCACCTTTTACATGAAACTACCTTTTCCCACACCTTTTACGCACATCACAACTCGTATATTCTCTAAGTCTTCCACACACACAAATAATGGGGGTCACCTATTATTTATAGGTGTTGCTGACCCCCGTGCACAAAACCAATTATGGTGAGAAAAACATCTAATTCAGTGTGTAATACATTTCATGCATGAACCATTTCTTGGGAACATCTCCAGGTTTTCCCCACAGCCCATGCCTTTTCCATTTTTCAATATTTTGATTCCGTAACTACTCTAGCATGAAAACTATGCTCCACTATTTCATGAAACACGCTATTTTTCATGAACAATTCACCTATTTCGCACACCACTTCCTCTTTTCCTGTATCTTATTTTTCCAATAACCCATATCTTCATTTTCTGATTTTCAGGTGCAAAAAAAATTGGAACACACTAGAAAACGATGCCACCTTCAATACTAATGTCTTCATGAACATGGTTCCAATATATAGTAGTGTCTATATTCACATCATTAGCATGTTTTTCCCATTAGTTTGGCACTTAACTACTTGATGAACTTCTTTTTCACACATAAAACACTTTCCCATCCCATTAAGACAATATCCACCATTATTCTTTCTACACATTGAGCATAAGTAAACATTCAACATCTTTTAAACATTTTTTTTAGATTTTACCTCAAACTACATCTTTCATTTCTTATCAAAACCATTAGATTGATATGTAAAACCAACATCCATTTCTACCTTGATAGCATAACATAAAATATCTTCATATCTACAAAAGTATCATATACCTAATTCCCTTCGAAGACTTGGTTTTAATCCACTGAAAAATTGATCAACTTTACTTTCATGTTGGACGATAAAACTAGAAGAATACCTTGCATGTCTTGATGAATTTTCCTCGTATGTACCAATGGATTCATCATCCATTTTCTTAAGCTCACGGAACTCCTTTTCTATATTTATTCGAAGAATTTTAGGGAATTAATTATTGAAAAATGAGTTCTTGAACTCGTCCCATTCCATGGATTCAATTTCATCTTGCAGCATTGTATTCATGATTGGAGCTCATCACTAGTCTTCTTCTCCTTCTAAATGATAAACAGTCAGAATGAATTTTTCATATTCCGAAAAGCAACGGATGGAAAATATATTTTCAGTGGTACTGATCTATTTTTCAGCAACAAGTGGATCAGTAGACCCACTAAAAAAGATGGACGTTTCCTCATGAAGGACTCAATAGAATGTTGTTCCATTTCATGCTGATTTGGAAGTCCATAACGATTCATAGCTTGTCTAAGTATAGAAATAAGATTTTTCATTCCATCTCATATAAAATTTGGTTGATCAAGAAGACAGTAATTGTATTTCCCAGTGCATTGATCATTAATATGGTTCCTTTGGGTTTCATCCATTATCTAAAACCCAAAAAGAGTAGTGTGAGAGGAAAAATCCATACTAGGAAAACTACTTAATCAATGGGGAGTAATTTTAATCTCTAACATATTAGGTTTTATCCTAAGTTATTCATGTTCGTCACCATAATTCAAGGACTGTAACCTATAGTTAGACTTACCCTTAGGGACATCCCTAGACATACTTTAGAAATATTTCTAGGGATCTCAGTAAGGTTTTAGTATCCTACATTACAAAGTCTATCTAAACCCTTTCTCTGATACCAACTCTATCAACCAAGATTGACGTACATTAACATTACACTATTTTTCTAGAATACTCAATACATTACAAAAACAGACGCCTAAAGACCGTATCATTTTAGTTCCATTAGAAATTGGAAAACATAAACAAATAGTTCATCAAATCTCTACGTCATCTCCTACTTTATCCTTTATCACTACAAACCCCTTTTGACAAATCTTATTTAATACCATTCTTCAAATCCTAGGGAAAATAAAACATGAAATAGGGTGAGCTGAAATAGTTTTTAAGGGTATGCATGGTAATTATCTTCCAAAACGTAAATATAATAATGTAAAAACATGAACATAACTTTTGAAAAATAACATAAAACATTTAACATATACCAAAATTTTGAGTCATGAAATAAATAATGGTGGTTCATAAGGAATAAATCATAATGGAATCATGAACCATGAGAAAATAGAATTAGAATAAAACATGGAATTTTGAAAAAAATAAGCACAGAATATGATTTCTATAGTGGCCAATGAATTATTTCCAAGACCATCATAGTGAAAAAATTCCATTACTGAATAGGATTTACTTTTCATTCCAACAATGTATTGTTGTTCCAAATTTACATTCTATTCCATCCATGTTTCAATGAAGCATATTTACTTTTCGTTCTAGTCATGTCTATATCTTGAGATATATATTTTTACCTAATTCATTGGAGGGAGATTTAGGTCCCCACCCATCTCATCATGAAATTATTCTTACATGTGCTACAAAAACATAAATCATTCACATAATCATAACTCATGAAATAAAATGGTATTATTAAACAACATTCCATCATAACACAATCCATATAAAATATCATTCCATCATTAATACAATAAAATAATAGTAATAATAGGGATAAAAAATTTTCCTTATTTATAGAGTGTCATCTAAGATGGAAAATAATTTTGATAAAATAATTTAACTTAATTCTTGAAGAAAATTTCATATCATCTTCAAAATCATTTTCTTTTCTCAAAATATCATGAAATTTTAAAAGAAAAAATATAATTAATAATAAACATGGAATGTTGTAGTGGAAGCCGCATGGAAATAAGGCTTTATGAAAGTATAAAAATCCATTCATTACATATAGGTTAAAAAATTATCCTCTTACTTGTTCTAGAAAAGTCAAAAGTACCTTATATGGTAAACAAATGAATGATTCCTTCCATACCATGTATTAAAAGTCAAAAAACGGGTAAAAATAACTTTAAACATACATAGAAGAATAGTAAACATTTTAGTAAAAAAAATTAGAAAACAAGGACATTGATGAGAAATACATCCCCAGTAAATACATACATATAAAAAATCTTGGATAAAAATGATATTGAAAAGTATCCCTTACATTAGATCCAAGTTCTTCTGTATGTGTCTCAAACTCCTTTTGTTCGAGTATCTCCGGTTGATTTGCACAAAAGGGCTCCCTAAGATTTCTTTAGTCCCAAATTGTGGCCTCTAAGAGTAAGAGAGGGATGTTGGGAGCTTATTATATCAGATTTTGGACAAGCCAAAAGGGCTTGAAATGTGTGAATATGTGAGTAGAGGTGGTGGCCTTTTATAAGAGGGAGGATTCTCACTTTAGGAATGTCTTAAAATACTAATTTATTATAAATTTATTTTTGGTTTATAATGGTCCCAATCTCATTTATCTCAATGATAATATGTGTATGTGTTGAAATAATCCCAACCAATTAATTTTTTACATGTTTTGAATTTATTTTAATCCTTTTCAATTTGATTTATCCTTATTTAATCTATTTTTTATATATGGTAATAACATTCTAAATATTATATTGTTATAAATATTTACTTATGTGTTTTCAATTTTTCATAATTGGATACTTTATGAAATTTCCAACCATAAAATTTTCACTTTTTAATTTTTAAATGTTTTGTGATTTTTAAATCATTTAATAATATGTTATTTTTATAAAATATCAATACGTTAAATTTTGACACTATTCATTTATTTAATTTTAAATAAAGTACACACATAAGATAAATTGGAAAAAAATATTTAATGCACTCCTAACATGAATAGTCACCTATAAAATTATTGGAGAAAATTAGTTAGTTCAAAATATATTGTTTTTAATATTTTTAAAATAGTTTATTTTATATTTATATCAATAAAATAATTTCTATATATATTATTGTGTCATCGTTAATTGTAAATATTTAATCTCTAAAAATATGGAATAAATTCACATAATGTAGTTAGTTTTATTATATTTGTGTAGAATATTATTTATGAAGTTTTATCATGTTTATCACTATATTAAAATTATTATACTTATAATATATATGTGAGGGACATGTTGTCACTTTCTTTTGTTTAAATTATAATTACATCACATTCATGGAAGAAACTCCATTAAATCAATTAATTCTGACCCATAGGTGACATTGGTCAACTTTAAAACATCCAATATTGATTTTTCATATGTGAGGGTATGCTTATTATCTTTATCATGTTATTTGTTACCCTAATTTACCTGATTTACCTTTAAGTGTGATAAATAAAAATTATTGTAGTTACTAGTCATAATATCCAAAAAATAAAAGTAACCTATTATCATATTTTGGAACCACAAATTCGAAATATGGAATCTATTTTTAAAAAATTAAAAACACATAAGATTCATAAATTAATTTAAAATCAATTCCTCTTGTCAAAACTAGAAAGCAGGTTTTTAAGATTTAAAAAACTATCAAAAGATTTACATGTTTTGTGTCCAATTTAAATGTAAAATTGCATCCATTGACAGAAATTGGATTAAACGATAAAAGGGAAATCCAATTACACATTAAACCTAATTATAAAGATAATCCAACTATATACATAAATTATATAAGAAGGATGTTTTGAATTAAAATGCAGTATTTTTCGCTATTCATTACAATAATAATTATATCAGAAAAATACCAAAAATTTAACCAAAATAAATTTTGATGTCCTGCTTCCAAATTAGAATTTTATTTTTTCAAATATAATATATAAAAGTTTAAAAAAAACTAGAATTAAAATTTGTGCATCATCAAAATGGGGAAAACTTCATTTTAAAAAAAATACATCTCTTATCCAAAAAATTGAATTTTTTCTTTTATCATGATTTCAAAAATACTTAAGTTGAATGTTAATGAAATTTAAAATTAAAAAAGTGGTTAATAATATTCATAATATCTATTTTATATCCCATTAAATAATAATATTTTAATAATATATCATTTTTTAGTGAAACATTATATTGCGTACAACCCAAGCTATCATGGAAGGTCGCTCATACATGTAACACATTCCAAGTTAGTGTTGTGTATACTGCAAGTTAATATGGTGTTCTGTATAGTATAAGATAATCTTGGAGTAGCATACAATACAATAAAAAATGAAATTTAAAATAATCTATCTCATAAAATCTTGGGGGTGTTACACACATCAAATATTGTGGCCTTATAATATCATTGTCATCCACTCTAGAACCCAAAATCCTCAATATGTACACCTTAATAGTACTCCCATAATTATTCATGAATGGTTTCACCAATAGAGTTACAAAGAGGCTCACCCACCTCTATATCATCTCATTCTCCCATGATTTCTCTTGGTTTTCCATCTCTCAACTTTGAACGATATAACTACCCATGTAAGAAGGGACTCAAGTGCTTAAAACCGAAGGAACAAATCACTAAAACAAACACTCGACAACCCCAAGACACGTGTTTAGATGAGGATCATGTTAAAGATTCCATTTCAATACAACCTGAGTTTTCAAGGCTATGTAAGGGTCTTTATAAACTACCCCACATAAATGTAACTTTGGCAATTGCATAAGGTTCAGTCTACAGTTGTGTTAGTGTACTTCGAAACATTGTGAAAGGGTGTTTTAGAACCTATGGAATGGTAGATAAATTTTATAAAACGGTATCACCACCAACTAATTTAGGTTAGACTAGTGTCACGTAAGGGTAGCGCCACCCACGGTGTCAGCGCAGCTCACCCAAAACCATAGCCATATAACGGAAACCTCGACTCGCATAAGGGTAAGCCACACCATAAACAATATTCATAAGTGTAACATAGCCTCTATGTAAAGGTATCACTATCCATTCCACTTCCACATAATGGCCAACCACAGCTCAAGGAAAGGTACCTCGCATGGAACCGTGGATAAGTAAGGGTATAACATACCTAATGTAATGGTCATCCCTACAAAAATAATGTCACATAAGGGTAACATACCACATACTATAGGGTAAACAACCACACATAAGGGTAAAGTATCCTTCATGGAATAGTTAAGGAAACCTCATATAAGGGTAAAATAAAATAATCTAGAATGTTTCCAAACCAATTAAATGAAAAATAAATCATAAAAAAATCCTTATTTAACATGAAAATAGAAGATTAAAATCACATGCCTCACCTAATAAATAAATAAAAAACTTTTTAATTTTTTAAATCAATCATGTCAATATCATAAAATATTCACCTTATAAAATTAAATATAAGACACATAGGCCCAATGTTCTCACAAGACTACACAATCCTGACCTATTAGATGCTTGTGAATTCTTTTTATAATAGGAAAACCCTATGAACTTTCTTGATAAACCCAATATGGATATAACTAAGCATGTACCATAGTTGCACATGTCCTCCCTTACCAACACAGTTAATACTATCAACTGGAAAAAACACTCACAAAACAAAAAAAATTGTATGAAATGACACTATAAAGATGTCATTCTTTCACTTACCTAATCCAACATAATCACATACCTCTAAACAAATGAAAACATGACAACCGAGGTCTTGATCGTCTATACTGTGCTTTTACGACACACAAACAAATATACTAGTTCCCAATTCCTCTCACAAAAAAACATAGAGAAAGAGAAATTTAGTGTATAAACATGATCAAAAGTGATATAGTTTTGAATGTATGAACTAAAGGTAGCAAAAAACACACAGTGAGAAAACACATCATGCGGATAGGTGAAATCTATCAAAATAAGCCCAAACAGATCAAATAACCAGCCATACCCATACCCTCTCCCCCAACTGGACCCCCTATAAATATCATGAAAATATAGTCCGAGGAATGTAGAAGAAAGAATACCTAGAGTTATGCCTAATATATTATAAGGGATTCTAAACAGAATCAAAAAACCTTTCCATTATCATAATCAATGTATACTACACAATTCTAGTCCATACTATCCCTAGACGTATCCTGAGGGAATTATCCCTTAATGTAGTCTGTATTTCACCACTAATAGTAATTAAACATCAAAAATTGATTTCTATCCATCATTTATTTTATCTTTTTCCCTTCACACTAGGAAACTGAGTTATATAATTCACACTATAACCTTTCATCTTCAACCCATGTTTTAAAGATCCCCTGAAAAGAAAACTGACATCACTTCCTATAATGTGATGAAATCCCTATCTTAAATCATGGAATATTTAACTATAATGAATGATTCAACAAAGGAATTAAAACCCAATTATGTCTGGTCCATATCCATTATTTCTGTATCCATATTATCTGAGTCAAACACCATCTTATTAAATCTATAAAATTGATTCTACACATAAGTACCGAGGACCATTTTCAAATAATAAAGATTCATTTTCCTTCATAATCAACATAAAAGAGACCTAGTCATGTAAAATGTTTTACCTTAAAAATAATTGCATAGGAAGAAGTCTTATGGACCTATTTTTTTAAAACCTTATCACCTAGGGTAAACAACAATTGTAAATGTCCCTTTTTGGAAACTATAACACCCTGTACTTCACGAGTAATATTATTATATTCAATAGAGTATACGACATACAACAACAAACGTGTAAATAAATATAATATCCAAATAATTTATAATATATTTGGAATTTTAACAAAATTCAATTTATTTTACAGCTTTCTATTTACACAAAAATTAGTTATCGTATGTTACAAGAAACAATGTGTTTCTTCAATGGATTTTAATACACGCAATACTGAGTTTTACGGAATAATAATATATTTTTAAAATATTATTAGTTAATATAATAAGAAATAACCTAGGAATTAAATAAGTATTTATGAAAATGGTTAACTAACATATTTAAATATATGGTTTATAAAAATATAAAATGATATCATTGGTTACAAATTAATTATATATGAATATGAAAACTGCATTGAAGATAAATGAAAATATTTTTATTTATGTTTACAAAGCAGCTTTACCATAATTAATTAAATTAATTAAAAATAATTAATAACAAGAATGTGATATATATATATTATTCAATAAAATGTTTTTTATATTAATCTAATATATTTTATAAGCATAAGATAAGAACAACCAAAATTATATTCATAAAATATTATATTTTTATTAAGGCATTTTTAGAACCTTTTAATGGATAACCAATTATAAATCCATTTTTTGAAAATTATGTGGATTATATATTTCACAATAAACATTATATTTCATATATAATAATAAAAATTAGTCTAGGGTGAGTATTTGGTATATTTGTGTGAAGATTTGTTTTAATGAATAGTGAAAAATAATGAAATTTATTTCAAAAATGCTTTTTGTCTAATTTATTTATAAGGATAAATTATTTTTCAAATTGGATTTAAAGTTTAATTGGATCATATTTCTATTAGTTAATCCAATTTAGGTCATTGTAATCAATTTTACTTTGAAATTCACTATAATAACATAACAATCTTTCAGATCTTTTTACTTTAAAAACCCTCATTATTGCCTCATCAACAGGATTAAATTTAAATCAATTCCCTCCAATTAATTTATTATAAATTGGAAAAACAGATTCCATATTTGGAATCATAAATTTTTTAATGTTCAATATAGTCAACATAGTTTCTGACCAAAAATATTAGTGAAAGTAATTGATATTAATTACAACGGTTAAGGTAAAATTAAGCTTAATAAGGGATCAAACCTTTATCATAAGGGTGAAAATTTCCTATAAACATGTACAAGAGACATTTCATGTTCATATTTAGGCCCTATAATCTCTTTAATCAAAATGGTTCTATTATTGGATCCACATTAAATGTGAAAAATTTATATGGAAATCCATTGTCAAAATAGTACGAGGGTGCCACTCCACTCCACTATAAAAAGGTCTCCTCTCCTCCCATTAATCACACCTATGAATACACTTTGGAGCAACCAATATATGCCAAAATAGCTCCTAAAAATTAATCCATTAAACATAGAATCCTAACCATGGTCAGGAAGAAAACCAAGGAATCCATTTGTTGAAAACGAAGAGGAGTTACACGAATAACATGTAACATCTTTTCTTAAGCTCTATAGTGTTATTTCCTTTCTCCACTCCTCCAATTGTCCATATTTAATTATTTTACAACATAAAAAATATCCACAATATTCTATAATGTTTTTATGTAATTTTTTTGACCTACACATACACACACCTCCATTTAATGGATACTAAACCTAAAGATTACTTGTTTGGAAATATACCACCTCACGAAATAATGATTGTTCATTTTTCCTTCATCGCCTCTCATGGTGGAAATTATTATTGAAAAATTGTTTATATATATATGATATATATGATATTTATTATTCCTTTAATATTATTTAATTATTTTACAACTCATTTCATTATACATTCCATTATTTCTAAAAATGATAACATCGTTTGTGGATGTGTGGACTACTGCCACCTCAAAGCGATTTGATTCATTCACAATATACATGGAATTTTTAAAGGATTGTTCTAATTAAAAATATATAACATACAAAAAATATATATGATATCCATGATATAATTACCTTTCAATAAATTTATTATATATCATTTTCATTATTACCCTTTCACACACATAAAAAGTGATAACGTCGGTGTTGGACATGTGGACTACCACCTCCTCGTCATGATGTGATTTTTTTACATCACAAGAATTATATATATAATTATATATGATTAGATAACATATTATTTATGATATAATTATAATCTTGGAAATACATTTTTTTACATATCTTCTTTCCATAATGATCATTGAAAAATGGTAATGTTACTCATGCATTCGTATGGCCTACCGTCTCTATAATTTTATCATTGATTCGTTTTTCATAGCAATAATTATTGATTAGTTTGAAAATTATAATTGATGTATAAATATGATAATTATTTCATGATTGTTATTTTATAGATATTATATAATTACCCCATTGACCATAGTTGACCTACCAACGTTTTTTACTTATAAAGAGAATTTGGTCAAAACAACCGACGTAAACATAGTTGTTTAAGTAGTTGTATAAATCTTAGTAATAAGAGAAATAAAACTAATGATAAATAGGAAAATGGTCCTCGAACTATTATATAATTTACATAAGTTTATTATATAGGATGTTAAAGGACGTTATCCTAAATGGAAATGGAATGAATGGGATTTTGATTCAATTTACATTCCATTAGGACTTATTTGTTGTTATGAACCTAGTTTCTTTTCTATGGTGTATATATTTCCCTTTTACATTATATAAAATGAATATCCGTACTCTCATGATATTATATCTTTCATTTTATTTTATTCCTTCATGATATTTAGGATTTAACATATTTCAATGTGGTATGGGACACTTTGGAATGTTCAAATATTATTTTCCCCAATAATAAAATTAGTGATATTTCAACAGTATTTATATTCGAGGAAATTATATAAATATTGTTCACTAAAAATTTTTATTATACTCTCCAATTTTTATTCATGACCAATTTCAATTATTAGTACCATTTTTCAACTATTTGGTACACAAAAGGTTTTAGAAAATATTTTTATGAAAGCTAGACTTTATTTCTATCATTAGTCACATATCCTATTTTCATATAAAAACATTTTATTATTAATATGTTTTCAAAAACTATTTTAAAATGATCTGGTAAATAAATTTTTACACTTTTATTTATTTTAACAATGTTTTCAAAAGAATCTTCTTGTTTCTTTTTTTGAGAAGACATTTTTCAAAACATTTTTATCATGCAAAAGGATTTCCCTTTTTCCTCAAACGGCTAGTACGGATTTACTCTCCATAACTTCTTTGAAGCTTTATTTTCATGTTAAAAAGGATACTTTTTATAGAAAAAGCCTTCAAATGTGAATTTCGAATAAAAAAATTTCCAAATGGTTTTGTCATAATAAAAGGATATTTTCCTCAAGAATGTTTTTAAATGATCCTTTTATAGTATTTATATTCAACAATGAAAACATGCCCATATTTTAATTAAATTGGGATATTATTTATCGATACCATACTTATTATTCCTATGTATGTTTTATTATTTATTTGGACATGGATAGTATTCACTTCCTTGATTCATCTATCAGTTCCCTTAAAATATTCAATTTCCTATGATAATTTAACAATGAAATTCTCCTAATTGCCCATATCATTTATAATGGATATTTTAATTAGCTAAACCATATACCATTTTTCAGATGATTTCTATTTTGAATGTTATTTTATTTTTTGGGGAAAAAATTATAAATCTGTATCTTTTACTTCATACAGATATTTGATACGATATATTATTAAATCAACTATTCGACAGATGATGAATATTTTTAGACAAGTAGGAAACATATGGTACGTAATTATAGATATCCACTCGATGAATTAGTAGTCTCATTGGATGACTCATTTGGTTAGCCACCTTATATTGATTTTTACCCGATATATAGAAAACTCTCTTATGAAATTTTGGACGGTAAAGGTACCATGTACTTAGGAAACATGGAGTCTAATAATTAGTAATTTAGCTCATTTCATTTTAGTTAATATTCATCTATGATATTTCACATCGACATAGCTATGGATACATTTCATTTTTAGTTAATTGATTAGATGTCATGCATCTCAGTTTCATACCATGATATATTAATTTTTTCCTTATCTAGTTATTGGAATGGCATGTGATTATAGTTATTAACATTACATGTTGTTTTTGTACTTACATTCATTTTATTGATTACATGGAATGTGTTATCAGTTATTTACCTTTTTATATTGAATATTCTCATTGATTCATTATTTCTTCTGCTTATTTTTTTCCTTAGTGTGAATTTGAGCTCACCCTTGTTATGTTTTTTTCACCGGGAATCCAAGAAGCATTCTATGAAATATATGAATAGATTTATAGGATTTATTAGAGTTATCCTCAAAGATATTTTTTTATAAATAAGGTAAAAATTATGTTGTAATTGATGTATTCATTTGTAATACAAGACTCATTTATGTATATGTTTTACCATGACTACTAAACTCTAGGTCCTTTGGGATTTTTTCCCTATAATCATGCCAATGTAATTTATAGCAGACACCAGATCTGGGATATTTTGGGTTGGGTTTCTATAGAAACAATTGGATCATCATCGTAAAAATAGGTCGAGGTCTCCACTATAGTAGAGGTCACAATGGGTTTTCTCTTATGTCCTTCTAGAGGATCATCAAGTACACAGTGGACAAGAAGATCATGTATTTTAAATCATCACAAATTAATATCATTATATCTTTCAAGCTTCTTAATCTCAATCTTAGTTGAAAAAATGATTAAACCTAATAACCAGCTTTGGTACTATTTTTTATGATGATGATATGTGAAACCCACAATGAACTACCATGAGAGATCCAACTACCCACCCACAATATAAAATAGAACAACTATCAAGACAAAGATAAACTTCCCTAAAATAAGAGAAAAAAATTTATATTGATGAATACATGAGGGAAAACTATGAAACAATATTAAAATAAATGAATCAAAGATAAACAACGTTGGAGAATTTACGTGTTTTGAACAACTTTGTCCCTACTCCGTAACATGATCCCCACCAAAACCCTTTTATTAATCCAAGAACAAATGGAAACCTTCAAAAAAATTCAATGAAATAAAAACCAAAAGAACAAACATTAACTAGAGGTAAAACATGACACCCATTCATATAGGAAGAAAAACCATAAGACCTAGGTGAAAAAATCTACATGAGGGTAAAATATCCAAGACAAAATCCCCTTCTTAGGATCCAAAATCACCTATTGAAGCCCTACAAGATCACTATTTTCCTCCACAGAACCGAAATTCCTTGATCTCACCACTGAAATAGTACTCCTAGAATCAGTTGTGAATTGGGTTGCTGGAGGTGCCATAAATAGACTAATATAGCACTAGATCGTCTCCGTCTCCCTTGAATTTTATCGGTTTTCCATCTCCAAGATTTGATCTATCTAACTATCCATGAAATCAGTTACTTGAGAACTTAAAAATGAAGAAAAATCCCTCAAACAAACCTTCAACAACCTGAAGTTATGTGTTTAGTTATGAAATGTGATAAAGAAGTCATTTCACCCAAACCTATGTGTTCGTTGCTACATAAGGTTCATTATAACTTTCCAAATGAAAAGATATCGTTCACTAGTGAGTAAGGGTCAATATTCAATTGTGTAAGGGTAGTGTGAACTGCTATGTAAATGTATCTTCACCACTATATAATGGTATACCGGTATTGTATAAGGCTAGAACTACCCACTGCATAAGGGTACGTTTTCCAAAACCATAACTATGTAAGGGTAACCACAACTCATTATTTCAATACAAAATTTAATACTCTTGGAGTGAGATGGGCTAGATGAGGATGGAGATAAATAGATCCTTTTTTCATGTCTTGGGGACAATATACACATCCACCCCTTTATAGAAAACTTGTGACCCACAAACTGTGTTGGGATTAAATATTAAAAAAATATTCTAAAATGTTGTATTTTCACACATGCACTTATTTAAGCTATTCTATGTCTCATGGGTCAACTCTTTTATGTACTCTCATGAATCCTCATAAAATGCCCATGTCTCCCTCTTGTATCACTAGATAGACTTACAATTTTCCCATATCACAATCTATGTCTGATTAACCATGAATATCGTGAATGGAATTAAAAGTTAAGAATGATTTTCAACAAAAGTTAAAAAATGGTTTTCATAAATGAACAAACATAATTGTTCCCAAGATCCTTGTAGAGGCAATTGATAATGGTTGAGTAATAGGGGAGATGTGGAAAACTATTAACATAATTACATTCTTTATAGGTTAAATTTTTTGTTGATTCAGTTTTTAAATAGGAAGTGATGATTGAGATAATGAATGCTATGGAAACCATACCATTCTCTAAGTATTTATCTTGTGTTGGATTGTATTTGTTCTGAATCTACATGGTTTCTTTAAGTAATGTCTTTCAGAACATAACTTACTGAACACATATCACTACTAAAAATTTGACTATTAAAGAAAGAAAAATGTAGTTACTAATGGAATTTAGCCACCGCCATCTGACCGATTTTGGCGGTCGCTGTTGGACTCTAGTTAAAGGGAAATAGATAACACCAAAAAAAGTGGCTATATACAGTCCCTACACAACCATAGTAGTGGTAAATGGGAAGATAATTTGTTAGTTACAAAGGTGGTTGCAATTTATAATTACATGAAGACCCCCAGAGGGAGTCACTAATGACCACAACAAATAAAAGCATTATTGATGACCTATGTTAGACACTAACTTGATGATTTTTTTTTACATTTTGTTAATTTTTTTAATATCTGCTAAATAATCAAAATAATAGATAGAAAAGAACAAAAACATCAAATAAAAAATAAGAATCTACAAAAAACCAGTTCTCCCAACAATTATTCATCCTTCCAATCATATGACTTAATCAACCTACTGTAAAGATAAAAAAAATAAAACAAAGAAATGGAAAAACAATATATTTAAGAAAAATCAATAATTTTTATTAATATATATATATATATATTTATATAAATAATAATCCAAATAGTTTATATTGTGTTACATACATAAATCATCATAAATAAAAAAAATGAGGAAAACGAATATTAAATGTCTATTTACAGTATTTATCCGCTAAAAAATGACTATTAAAAGTTGAAAACCAAGTTTACCATAAACAATTCAATATGATCATAAGATTGATGCATTTTTTATTCCAATAGATCACATATGATTTGAGAAATTACATTCAATAATTTCATGTCAATCAGATGTTTTTTCCTCATTTTCACCCCCTATCCGGAGATATGTCATTTTAATATCACTAGACAATGGTACCTATCATTTTCTATCATACCGAGTGATGAAAGAATCCAATGGATACGATGTTGATTCATCCACATCCAAAACTAATAGATTATATTTCTTCCATGATTTCTTGTCAATAAAAGTGTGTTTTCTTAGTATTGACCCCTTTTAAATAATTTTTAACTAAACTCTTAATCTAAGGGGAAAACACTAATTTCGATCATTATGAGAAATTCATGTTTTCAATCCTCATTCTATTGATTCATAAATATTTTAAATGACATAAAAATAATTATCATAAGGTTTCATGTTAATTCAAGCTCGTTTGTTCTGTTTTTGCCCCTACGAAAGTTATATTTCCATTATTAAAAAAGTTGTAATAAATGATAGAATAAAATTTTAATTATACGAATCAATTTAGGCATTGGACTCAGACGTAGTTAATTGTAAAATATAATATAAGATTTGAGGAATTTTATCCTATATTTACACATCAATGAGATGTAATTTTCTCATTTTGACACAATGATGGAAGATATTTCATTTTAATAACACTAGATAATTTTATCCATTGTTTCCCATCATATTGTTAGACACAAGCATATGATGGATGCAGAGTTGATTCCTATAGATTGAAAATAGATCAGTTATTTTTTCCATTATTTAATGTCAATCATTGTGTGTTTTCTTTGTATTGAAATCTTTTATATGATTTGATACATAAAAAAATATGAGGGACAAACATCAGTTTTTATAATACTGAGATATTAGGTATATGATCATGGTGAGGAATATTATTATAGATTTTAAATGACTTAAATACAATTTTCCTAATATTTCAGGTCAATTGGATCTCCTTTGGTCAGTTTTTACCCCTACACAATTGATTTCCCCACTATTAAAAAAATGATAATAAGTGTGAAAATAAAATTTAATTATACCAATATATCTCGAAATAGTACTAAAATTTATTAGAATCTAGTAGATCACATACGATTTGAAGAGTTCTTTAGAAGCTTTTAACATCAATCGAAAGTTGTTTTCTCATTTTTGACCTTGTGACGGTAGATATTTCAATTTAATAACAGTAAACAATGTTATCAATAGTTTTCCATAATACTAGCTGACATGAGCATCTGATTTATATGGTGTGGATTTATATAGATAAAAAATAGCTCTGTGATCATTCTCTCATGATTTCATGTCAATCCATGTTCTTTTTCTTGGAATTATCTCCTTTTACATGATTTTTCACTTAACTCCAAATTCGAGGAAAAGAATTCACTTTATATTATACCATGGAATTTTGGAATCAAATCCTTGTATCGATTCAATATATATATTTTAAATTAATTAAATATCATTTTCCTAATATTTCATTTCAATCAGAGCTTATTTGGTCGGTTTTGACCCCTAAAAACACAATTTTCCCATTATTACAAAAAAATCATAAATGTAAGAATGAAATTTGAAGTATACTATTAAATTAGGACTTTAGAATGATTTTTGGTTGATTCCAATAGATCATATATGATTGGAGGAATGATAACCTATCTTTTCTTGTTAATCAAAAATCGTTTTCTCATTTTTTACCCATTGAAGGGAGATATGTCATTTTGAAAAACTAGATAATGTTATCCATCATTTTCCATCATACTAGTTGACACGAGAATATGATGGATGTGGAATTGATTAATACAGATCAAAAAACCTATTTGATCATTTTCCAATTATTTTACATCAATAAAATTTCATTTTATTGTTATTGTTCTCTTTAACGTGTTAATTCACTTAAATCAAAATTTGAAGGGAAAATTTTCCTTTTGATCATACCGAGCAATTTATATATCTCACCTATGTGAGGATAATTAATAAATATTTTGAATGACTTAAATATCATTATCCTAATATTTAATATCAATTAGATCTTTTTTGTTTGGTTTTTATGCCTACACACATAATTTAACCATTTTTGCACACATAATAATAAATATGAAAATGAACATTGAATTATACCAACAAATCCAAGAACCGTATTGATGTGTGGTTGAGTCTAATAGGTAAAATTTGAATCTAGGAATTCTATCCTAGTTTTTCACATCAACAAAAATTAATTTTCTCATTTTTGACCCACAGATGTTTGATATATTATTTTAATAACACATGACAATGTTATCTTTCATTTTCCATCATATCGAGAAACATGATGATCTGATGGATCAAGATTTAATTTTTGTAGATAAAAAAATAATCAAAGTTATTTATAAAATTATTTAATATCAATCCATTTGTTTTTTATTGGAATTGGATACATTTTATATGAATTTTTACTTTTCTACAAATTAGATGAAAAAACAACACATTCTATCATTCAGAGAAATTCTGATTTTTAATCCACATTGTCATTCCTCTCACAGCTTCTAAATGTCTTAAAAATAATTCTCCTAATATTTGATGTTAATCAGAGCTTGTTTGGTTGGTTTCAATACCAATAAGAATTATTTTCCCATTATTTATGTAATGGTAAATAATGTGAGAATGAAATTTTCATTGTATCAACCAATCCATGAATCAGATTAACACATAGTTGATTCCAATAGATCGCATATGATTATATGAATTTCGTCTTATATTTTCACATCAATTAGAAGACATGTCCTTATTATTGACCCCCTAATGGGAGATATGTCTTCTTAATAACACTAGAAAACATTTACCATCATTTCCCATCACACGATGTGACACAAGAATCAGATGGATGTGGTGTTGATTCTTGTAGATCAAAAATGGATTGATGATCATTTTACCTTGATTTAATTTCAATCCAAGTGTGTTTTCTTGGTATTGAACTCTTTTAAATGCCTTTTCACATAACTCCAAATCCGATGGATGGATGTCACATTTGATCATACTAAGAAATTCAGGTATATGATCTACATTCCGATGATTTATACATATATGGAATGACATAAATATAATTTTCCAAATATTTCAGGCTAATCAAATATTGTTTTTATTTTTTTACCCTAATACACATGATTTTCTCATTATTAAAAAATGATAAGAAATGTGTAAATGAACATTTAATTATACTGACCAATACATGCATTAGATTGAAACATAATTTATTCCAAAAAAATCACATATGGTTCAAGGAATGTTCTCCTATATTTTCATATAAATCAAATGTTTTTTTTAATTTTTACCCCTTGATGGGATATGTCATTTTAATAAGCCCTAGACAATTTTATCTATCATTTTATATCCAACCAGGGGATACAAGCATCCAGCAAACAAGGAGTTGACTCATACAGATATAAAAGGGATTTTCGATCATTATCCCATTATTTCATGTCAATAAAAGTTCATTTGATTATTATTGGACCCTTTTAGGTGATTTGTCACATAAATCCAAATCTGAGGGACAAGAAGAACATTCGATCATACCAAGAAATTCAATTATCTGATTCAACTGACGATTATCTCTATGGAATCTAAATGAAAATAAGGTCATTTTACTAATAGTTCAGGTCAATGGGAGCTTATTTGTTCTGTTTTGAGCCCAACACACCTGATTTTCCGATTATTATAAAAACGATAATAAATTTGAAAAAGAACTTTTAACTGTATTGATCAATCCATTCATCATATTGACACATGGACTTTTTGAATAGATAAAATATTATTCAATGAATTTTATCCTAGATTTTCATGTCAATCAGAAGTTGTTTTCTTCTTTCTGACCCCTGATAAGAGATATGTCATTTTAATTACACTAGAAAATGTTACCCATTATTTTCCATCATACCAAGTGACACGAGCATATGATGGATGTTGTGTTGATTCCTATAGATAAAAAATATATTTATGATCAACCTACCATGATTTCATTTTAATCTGAGTGTTTTTTCTTGCTATTATCCCTCTTTACATTATTTTTCACATTATTCCAAATATAAGGGATAAACACCACTTTTGACCATACCGATAAATTCAAGTATCTAATCCACATGAAAATTATTAGTACATATTTTTAATGACTGAAAAATAATTTTCTTATTATCTCATGTCAATTATAGATCATTTGGTTAGTTATTACCCCTACAAACATGATTTGACCATTATTAAAAAATGATAATAAATATAAAAATGAACATTTAATTTTACTAACTAATCTTGGAATCATATTTACATACAGTTGGTTCCATTATATCACATGTGATTTAAGGAATGGTATCCTATCACTGTGTGTCAATCAAAATTTATTTTCCTTTTTTCGACTCCTTCATGGGAGATATGTCATTTAACTAATACTAGACAACGTTATCTACCCCTTTCTATCATACCAGGTGTATAATCTGAAATAGTTGAGATAGTGAAGCCCGTGAGGATAGGGGAGGGGGTGGCCCGTGATCGGTGGTGGTATTTTAGTAGAAATCCCAACTTCTCTACCATCAATAGCTTGAAATAATTCCATAGAAAACTATAGTTGAGGCTATACCATGTGGTTGTGAGGATTAGATTTGTGACTTACACATAGAATATTCCATTAGAACTTTACTAGGGTAGCTATTATTGAGTATATTAAACGCATATATATCTATCAGAAGGAGGTTTACTTTCTACATTAACCCATCTCTCTTTAATTGTCCAATTAGAATCCCCTTTAGAAGCCTAAACATCTAAAACATGTTCCATAACATAAGAACCATCCAGAAAAACATTGGGGACATCAATGATTTTAATGATACAGAATTATTATTTGAATATTTAACTAAATTTATATAGATTCTTTTCTAAGTAGATATCTTTCAGTCAAATATCCCTTGATCATGAAGGTGAAATATCAAACAAAAGGAAAAATATTTATATAATTGTAGTTTCTTCCAAAATGAGAAAGATACCCATTCCAAAAAAATTTATAGTTAGGAATATATAAAAACCGGACAATCTTAAGATAAATACTATCCAAAATGGTGGATATCGTAGATATTTTTAAGGCATTAGTGAAAATGAAATCCCCAATTGAGTCTTTGATATCCCCAATGATTGATATGATTGTGAAATGAGAGTGGTAAACCTTGAAGATTAACTCATAGATAAGACATATTGTGTAATATTTATATAAATAGATCTATAAAACAATAGAATTAGAAAATTCTTTTATGATCATAAATTTGAAAACCCCTTCCTCATATAGTTACAAAAATATATTCTGAAATGAAATGAATTGAAAAGGATACCCTCTTATGGATATACAGGTTATTTCAATTGTAAAGCATCCATATGGAATTATAAAAATTCATAGATCCATCAATCGAGGTATGATGCTATCAAAATTTTAAAAAAATGTAGAAAGATTTATTTTAACTGTTAATTTATACTCCTACAATGAGTAGTAATAATCCAATTTACTTTCCACTAATTTTATACTCAGAATACTTATAGAAATTAGCATTTTTGAAATATAAATTTAACTGCTTAAAAACAGTGATAAATCTAATTTTGGTACTACTCTGTTTAATGTTAGATTTACATATCTCATAAGATTAAATCCTCACAATATTTCAAATAAAAAAATTATAATGATACTTATAGAAAATTATTTATCAAATAAAGGTGGTAGAAACACTTATTTTTTTAATAATATGTTAAATCCTACAATAATTTAGAAATCCATCACTTATTTTACAATTTTCCTAGATATCTTAAAATAAAGAGATGATATCATTGATCATATTATTATTTATTATAAAAACCTATTTAATATACATTCTTCTATTAACATTAAAAATATTCTAGTTATGATTCATATTATGATTAATGTGGATGGTAATTATATACTTACAATGATAGCATACCTTGAGGAGGTTTAATTAGATTACTTAACTTCTAGTCCTAATAGTTATATAGTCAATACAGATTTTCCATCTTGTTTTTTTCAAGAATATTGGGATCTTGTGCACTATGATTTATTTATGATATTCTAAAAAAAATTGAAATAGTGTTCTCACAACAAGAATAAATTCCTAATTATTGTTTCTTTTTAAAAAGGTAAATCATATTGATCCTTTGGATATTTTTTGTCATATTCTTATATCTAGTTCAGTTTTGAAATATATAGAAAATGTTTTCGTCATAGAGTTTTTCTAGTTATCAAAAATATGATCTTAGCTAACATGTTTTTTTGATGGAGGTTATATGATTTTTCTTCCATTATAAAATCATGTAATATATATTTACCATAATCATTGAGAACATGATATATGTTATTGGGTATAGTGATATCTTATTTTTAGAAGACCACTGGTCAGGTGAACGTGGGTTCCATTAAAATTAAGAATCTTCTCTTAACCGTGGATCTGAGTTCACTGTGCAATGGATGTTCTCTAAATGTGATTTATGACTTTAATAAAAATTCAAAAAAATGGGATAGAAAATTTGAACAAGAACAGAGAAAGATAAAATAAAACCCACTACTGGAAGTTGATGCGTTATGCAATACCCTAGGTGAAACCTTCATCCAATGATGTAGTGGCCTAAAATAAATAAATATTTTGAAGATTATAATAATAAATGTAATAAAAGTAAATAAATAAATTCAGTATAAACCCACATCATATGATCTCTTACACCATCACCCCAGTGCATATACTCTTGTAGTTCTCTGACTTCAACTAACAGCCGTGCATTGACCACGTCGAAAGCGTACATATGTGCATCAAAATATGTCACCTATTATGGCATCCCAACAAAAATAGGATTCATATAATCAGAACATGAAACTATAGTGTGGGGAATCCTTGTTCCATATGTCATGTTGTAGCCATGTCCATCTTGACCAATAATGATATGAAATATCTCATCCCTTAATAAAGAAATTTGTCACTAGTCCTATGGAACCTATGCTAATTAAAATGAAAATTTAACCTATGTAATATATAAATATAAATATATTTGTATATACATATGTATGTAAGTGTTGATTATTATTTCAAGAACATACATTAAGAGATGAAACCACCTGATCATTTTGATCACAAGACATCATCCACACAGACATTTCATTAGTTTGTTCACCCTTCTCCTTTAACTATATAAAATTAAGATAAAAATATATAATAAGAAACCATATTAGATAATAAATTTAAATGGGTAAAATATATAAATCATGTCAAATCATTGACACATGACGAGTTTCATGCCTGTGAGGTGGTCCCTCTAATCCACAACTCTCATAATGACATGCTACAACCTCCTACATTCAATTTATTTAAATTCAAACGTCCTAAATTAAAGAAAATATTCAAAATATATAAAAAAATAGACCCATAATTTCTATCCCAGTGGACTAATATGCAACTAAATAATTCCATTGAGATGGGACATTGCCTCTCGAGACTCGGTAAAAACTATTTGGGGAACCCATATTTAGTACATAGTGCTCCCTCATGACTCTACTTTTATAATCATCACACATTTGATGAAATTTTTCCATTCAAACTTGGTGAAATTGAGCGGGTCACATGTTCAAAATATTCTATTTAATAAAAGATTATCATAAATATAAGTGTTTTCTAAACACAGTTAATAAACTAAAATGATCCTCTTACCCGAACTTCCCTCCAAAACCGATATAATGTATCATATTGGAAGGAATCCTAGATAGATGTGGTTAATGAGAATAATTTTGGGTCACATATTATATGACCCAAATAGAGACTAAATCCAAGGAACCATTCATAGATGTGCATATATACATTTAAATATTAATTGAAAAAATAAAAACCCATTTACATTATACATACCTCAACCCGTTGACACATATAGATCTGTAGAATTATGTGGATCTAGTGTATGTACTCCTGAAATATGTATAGTCATAGAAATAATTAGTAATTGATCAAATATATAATATATATCAATGATGGAGATAGTATATAAAAAAATTTAAACTGTTCATTAAAATTCAAACAACAAAAAAACATTTTACACTGTAGAGTAAGAAAAAAATCATACCATTCATTAAATATTAAAATTGACCATTTCTACTTCAAAGATACCTCTAACCCAATAAATACCTTCCTCATGTTTAACTATGGTGTTTTGATTAGGTTTTTTCACAACAAATTCAATAGTCTCAGGTTCATATTGTTCAATTAAAATCACCCATTTCCTTAAACTTTTCACAATATCTTTCTTATTCAGATTATATAGAACAATAATTGAGAAAAATAATTCTTCTTTTGATTCTAAAATGAATGGTTCATTAATAACTCATTGATCTCTATATAACATATTTTTAAAGCTCACTAATGTAAACTATTATTGATCAATTTACTTCCATAGACTCGATCAACCCAATTACACTTTAACAATATGTATTTCAAACTATGTGTTTATACAAATTAAATGGTGTCATTCAATTGGCTTTGTAATAACCATAAGAAACAGATGGATAACCAACAACACTGTTTTTCCTTAATCATTTTTCATCGATTTATTTAATGAGAAACCAGAATCCATTAGCTTGTAAATATTTATAACAATGGGTCGTTATATATGGACCCTCATATAGTTGGTTAAATTTTTCAGTTAGTGTAGGTTCACCTAACACACATAGGTTGTAGACCTATATATTTCATAGAATTCAATAAAAATTTAAACATAGATAAATTTATATTATAATGAAATCATAATGAAAATCAATTTATATATTCAAAATTCTTGAACCAATCATGAAATTATTCGTAATGGGACTGATGAATGTGATTATCACTCGCACGACACATCTCTTATTTTAACTAATTAATGTCTTTCCCAGAGTTGAAGATTCCATTTTTAAATGATAAAATAATATTTGATAACAATAAATGAAAAAGTTGAATAATAAAAGTGATAAGACACTTACTGCATCACTGGTGTAACAAAATAATTATTGAACAAGTTATATCAATGATATTATACCCACTAAATATTATCCATATCAAATATAGTTCATTATCTAATTATAACATCACAAACACAAGAGTGATTATTTAATTTTGTTTCAACATCCATAATACATAATATATAAAAAGTATTACAAAAGCTATTAAATAACTATTAGCTATTGATGCCTCTAAACGACCACTTTTTTGTAGAAATCATTACAATTTATTCATATACTAAAAAATAGGATACATAAAACTTTATTTCACTAATCAAGTATTTGTTAATTAATTGGTTACATTCACTATCAAGTGAACCATTACATCAGAAAATTAGGGTGGATATAGTTTCTTCAAGTGAAAAATTATAAGTACAATTCTATCCTTTATTTTTTTTAAAGAGAATAGAGATTTAAATAAATGATAAAATATTAGGGAGAACAAGGGTTCACATCCAAGGTGGGAAATCATGTAACCATTCATGTGATACACCATAAATCCAATGTGTTTTAAGAAGGTGGTCAAACCTATTACCCACATTTTTGGAGAAAGAGAAGGAACATGCCACGAAGAGGTATTGAAGAGAATAGATCATCAGAACAAGAAATCCAAATGGGTACAAATCAATTTATGGTGAAGAGATAAAAACGTCAATAGTAAGGCATTCTGATGTCAAGATAAGATAACTATATCCTTTTTTGTAAAAGAATTCTGAAAAACAATAATAGATTGGGATTTTGAAATCAATGGATTCATGGAAATGGAAAAATGGGATTGGTGAGCTGCAACAACTGAACTACATGAATCCATAACAATGACACCTACACAGATAACACCTCCATAAGAAAGGGACACATCCACAT
Source organism: Viscum album (assembly GCA_963277665.1). Taxonomy (NCBI): domain Eukaryota; kingdom Viridiplantae; phylum Streptophyta; class Magnoliopsida; order Santalales; family Viscaceae; genus Viscum; species Viscum album. The sequence continues at coordinate 318,172,607 of OY728140.1, forward strand.
TAATCCTCATATATATTTCTAGAGTATGTTTCTATAAACCTCAACCATGAAATGTGGAAGGGGTATCAAGCTATGAAAAGTTACAGTTAAATGTTGCCAAACAAGAATATTCCCGATCAAACTAGAAGAATAAAGGTCTTTTCAACTAGTTAAAAATGATGTTGTATCATCTAATCCATATCATCCAAGCCACTATGCAAAAACTTTTCAATCACTTTTTTTAATGATCACAAAATCATGTTTATTTCGATATTAATGAGTTTTATGTTTTGTGGTATAATTTTACATTATGAGGCAGAAGGGAAATATTTCTGTTAAGACTAGGAACTAATAGCTGTTGAAAATGACTCGCCATCAAACATGACTCGCCGTTGAGGTTGATTCACTACTAGAAATGTATCACCACTAGAATGGAAATTTAGAAAATTATGTGAAAGACTCACCATTGAAAATTACTCACCATTATAATTAAATCTCCATTGAGGTTGAGTCATCATTAGCAATGTTTTACTGACAGACTAGAATTTTGGAAATTTATGGTAAATACAAATCATTAATGACGACCTATCACTACAGTGAAAATTTGGAAAAGTTTTGAGTTGGCCTACTACCAATATGAGTGAGTCACCACCAGCCTGAGTCAACACAAGTCTGACTTACTTCTAGCTTGAATCACTACCAGTGTTTTTTCATCATTCAAATGAGTCACTACTACTATTTTATTTGTTTTTAATTAAATATTATTAATGGATATATTAATGAATTTAATGCCATAAAATATTTTAATGATTATTCCTAATTCTATTGCAGAGATGCATTAAAGAATTTGTCAGCTTTGAGTATGAGAATGTAGAAGATTCAGATGATTATTTCTGCATACTACTTTTAGAATAAGTAGTAGACACCCCCATGCACATATCAATAAATGAAATGAGAACAAAGATACACACAGAGAACTATAGTTGAACATTACAAGATAAAAATAATATTTTTCTTTTCTTCCATGTAGCATCTTTACCGGTGATCAACTTAATAGAAGTGAATCCCATTGAACACTCAGAAATGTTCCTACTATCGAAATAGAGGTTTTCATGACACTATATTTCACTACATTTTTTAGAAATTTGACTCCATATTTATTTCAAGTTACGTTCATGGAGTCCAAATCTTTATATATTATCATATGTAGCAATATATTCATTTTACATAATTTGATTTTATATTTTTATTTAAAATATATATATTATGTGATTTTTGTGCTTAGTCTATTTCAAAATCACACAATGACTAGTATTTTATAACTAAAAGATACTCAATGTTTTCTCAAACACTTTCTTACCTCTTTTACCATGATTTGGTGGAAGAGTCCATGTGTGTCTTGTATCTGTTTATTCCAACATATTTTATTGAAGTGGTCTAGTGTGGCCTGGATAAAAAAAAATTTGTACCATTGATTTAGGTTTTAGATCATAGATTATTTTATATATCCTTATTTTCAGTGAGTGATTACAAATTGAAGAGGTTTGGGTATTATATTGACATCGAACATCTTTCTTTATTCTGTTTTTCTTTTTTATTTTAGTCTTTATACTGGACTTGTTTTAAACAAAAAAAATAGAACATTGATAGTAAATGTTAATTAATGTTTATATACGTTTTTTATTAAGAAAATTGATTTCAAATGTTAATGTATTTTTAATTATTGTGTTCATTAAGGCCTAATCAATATTTGAGAAATATTTTAAAAGATAAGAAATAATATCAATCTAATATTTTGGTTAACTAGGTTATTTTAAATTAATTTAGGTTTTTTTAAACCTATTTTAGATCAAAACTTTTATTGGGAACTCAAATCACCCCCCCCCCTCTTAAGATACTCACTCCAACAAACATTTTCTATCAAAAGTTTTTAAAAATATTCTAAAAAGTGATTTTAGTGGTTTTAAATATCTTAAATTTATGATATTTCTAAATTTAATTATTTAAATAGATAGAATACAAGATGGTTTTTCTACACAAAGACCTCCTTTCATTAATGGTAATAATTATACTCAGTGGAAAATAGTGATAAAAATTCATATAGAGAGTATGGGTTTGTAAATTTGGTATGCTATAGACGATATGTATGTATAGAATCCCGCCTTTTTATCACATAAACTTTCATTACATTTTACAAAATCGAGGATCTTTAAGGTTTAGTGTCTTGGAAACACGGAACTTAATACATGAATCAAAAAAAACATTCTTCTTAAACACTTGAAAGGCTTATCTTTATGTTCATCCTAGGTTCATTACTGCATCTCATAACCTGGGGACATACATCAAAAGAAAGGGCGAGCAGAAGGCCTAGTAAGGGAAACAAGGGGAAACATTTAACATGTGAACTTGAGATACATCAACAATGTCATGAAAAGAACTTTAAGGCATGAGAAAGAAATCATGTGGCATATCATAATAAAAATAAAATTTTTCATAACATGAAGATGTGGATACATTATTTAACATAGAAAATCATGAACATATCACCAAGGTCCATCCCCAAGGTGTCATTTGAAAATTACCAAGGTTATTCACCAAGGTATCGTGAAAATTGTAATCTCTAGTGGTTACATCATTACCCAATGCATTGGAGCGCTATCAGGGTAGCACCCTTAAATTGTCCTTTATTATCATGTGAGCCACATATATCATCATCAAACATTTCATAAATAACCCATATAGCATAAAATAAATCTGTTTCATTTCATAATCATAACGTTTTAAAAACTGCTTTAAAGACATGATCATTTCGTCACTTTAAACCCACTGAAAAGGGAAAGCGGGCTTCATGTATGTAAATCCTAGAATTTAAAATATAATATTTTGGTATATATGTGAATACCCCTGTAGAAATAAGAGCTTTGAGTATTCACTTTATAACATAAAATAATTTTGAGAAAAGAGAGAGGCATTTTGAGACGAAAATGCTGCAGCATAACGGCTATGTTATAGGGTTTTAGAAAACATTGAAAAGAGAGGGGACATGGTTCAAACATTCATAAATGACCCATAAAATAGTAGAGGGATAGAATATAAGATATTTAATAACATGTTAATGAAATTTGAAAAAATACCATATGAAATGAAGAACATGAAAGGAAGACAAAAAAATAGGATTTCTCTTATGAAAATTCGGCGGCCTAATGACGTCGCATAAACTTCAACCAAAAATGAATTGATGAGATAAAATAGGGTCACTCATCATATGAACATAAAAGATCAGTATAATAGATTCAGAGATCATACCCCAACATAATAAAAAGGAACTTTAAATACTTGACATGAAAATAGATCGTGAAAACAAGAAGGGTGAAAGAATCCCTTAAAAATTCGGCAGCCTAACGGCGCCACTTAAAACTTCAAAATACTGAATTGAAGAGATAAAATGGGGTATCTCATAATATGATCATAAAATATCAGTATGATAAATATATAGATCATACCCCAACATAATAAAAAGGAACATGAAAGACGCGACATGAAAATAGATCTTGAAAATGAGAAGGGTGAAAGAATCCCTTAAAAATTCGGCAGCCTAACGGCGCCACTTAAAACTTCAAAATACTGAATTGAAGAGATCAAATGGGGTCTCTCGTCATATGATCATAAAATATCAGTATGATAAATATAGAGAACATACCCCAAAATAACAAAAAGGAACTTGAAAGACTTGACATGAAAGTAGAACTTTGAAAAATGAGAAGGGTGAAAGAATCCCTTAAAAATTCGGCAGCCTAACGGCGCCACTTAAACTTTTATAAAATTAAATGATGAGAGGAAGAGGGGTTATCTCATCATATGAAAATGAAAAGGGATGTAAGATGAATATAAAAGAACATACTTCAACATAAGATCAGGGAGCATAAAAGAAATGACATAAAAGAGATTACTTGAAAAGAAAGAGAGAGGTCGGATCCCTTACCTTAAAACGTAACTCTTAAAACTCAAAGGTTGGGACCTTGAGGGCTTGGGGCACCTTGGGAAGACTCCTTGGGAGGTAATGAGACCATAAATTCGTTGTGGGGAGTGGGGAGTCTAAATGGATGAGATAATGTCTTGGTATTTATAGGGAAAGTGAGGGGACAAGGCATTAATGGCCAAGGGACACCTCAAAAGTGATTTTCTCAAAACCATGTGCTCTCCCTTGGCATTTACCATGGAGTTAGGCCACATGGGTCCCCCAAAACAATAATTCATCACCCTTGGCCGGAAAATCCTTAAAATATCTCATGACATCATCATGACACAGTTATGATGTAATTAAACATACCGAAACCCTAAAACTGTATTTTTACTATTCACTGAAAATTCAACTTTCTCAGAAAGATCCCAAAATTTCACCTTAATCAAATATCAATGCTTTGATTTCAAAAATGAACTCCATTTTATGAAAATAATTTTCTAAATATTTTTAATCTATTTTTTTAAATAATTACACTATTCACCAAAAATTCATTTTTTTCAGAAAAAACCCCAAAATTTACCTTAATATAATATCGATGCTCTGAGTTCAAAAATGAAATCCATTTTATAAAAATAATTTTCTAAATATTTTTAATTTAATTTTTAATTAAAAAACACTATTTACCTGAAAAAAACTAATACTTGAATAATAATTTATGAAACCGTTATTTAACCATTTTATTGAATCACACTACTTACTGAAGGTTCCTAGATTATGTTAATACTTTCTTTAAGTGGGATTACTAATCCATTTGGTAACATTACTAATCCTAAGCATAAAATCACTATTCATAATTTACTATTCATCAAAAATTATGTTGATCTTATTAGACTCTAAATTTCATACTGAACATAATTGTAGAAGACCATTTTTCCAAAATCATTACACATTTTAATTATTTATGGTTTACATAAACATTTTTAAAATATCATTTTTCTAAAATTCATTAAAAATATGAATACTGTATTAATCCGGACATTAGAAAATCCATAAACATCATCATAAGAAGAAATCCCAATTTTTATTTAAAACAAAGGATTACACAAGGCAGTTACGGTCTCCTTACATAGCCCCTTATCACACCAGCATAGGACCTAAGTGTATGGTGTGCTAAGGTGAGAGAATCTGAGGGGGGCTCAACCAACATCGCACGAGTAGTAATTTCTATCAGTTTGAACTTCTCAGAAAGGCGATTCCGTTCTAGCTTCACCCGATGAAGTTCATCTTGGGTTTGGTCCAGAGAAAAGCCAAGTGGTGCTACCTCCTTCCCAAGTTCTATTAGATGGGCTTCGATCGGTCCAAGACTACTGGGTGAGGCCATCGAATCTTCTTTCTATATTAATTAACCATGATTACTTGTATTTAGAGACAATAATCAAAACGTTTAGTTTCCAGGGGTCATATTGACCAATGGTCATATAACAATAAAAAACCCAATGGTCACATTTTAATTATACTCCTATTATCAAATGAAAAAAAATTGAGTAAAAAAAATAAAATAACACACAAAATTAGGAAACAAGATTTATTCAAAATTTCGGATCGTTACAATCTTCCCCCCTTAAGAAATTGCGTCCTTGCAATTTTTAAAATTGGGTTTTGAAATTTCATTGAATGTCCCACATCGGAAAAGGAGTCAGTAAAACTATTACACTAAAAGAAAGAAAGGGAAGTACAAAGGTCACCGGAGTTAACCCACACTAGGATTCCATGTAGAAAAACATGGACATGGAGGAGAAAAAAAAGGGTCATGTTCTGAGGGAGAGTGATAGAAAACATGATTAGGATAAAGTTAACAATAAGAAAATCTGAAACTTATGATGTGTGTAAACGGTCTTTGATTACCTAGTAGGAAACGTAAACCAACAACGTTTTGGTTTTACATTCCTTTTCATAATTTTGAGGAATTCATTTACTAAATAGAACAAAAACATAAGAAAATATACCTACCCTCATGTAGAGTTTCATCCTTTAATATGTTTCTACCAAAACTAATCTTTTCTCCAAGAGATGAGCATCCAAAACTACTTGGTCTCATCAAAACACAAGAATCATCTTCTAGAGAATCACATAATCCACAAAAGATTAACTATCTTTTTCATCTATCTTTAAACATTATCCCAAAAACAGAAAGGGTAAGGTAAAACAACTCTTCAAAAAGAAATAATCCCATAGGAATGGAAACTACTTTTAAATCTTCAAAGTTCCATGGTACTACCCAAAGTTCACCATAGACCATTCCATAAATAACGATCCTTATAATTCCTCAAAATAAACCAAACTAAGATTGAAACCCAAATACAAGAGGGATTTGATAACATAGTCTTCCAAAATAAACTTCATTGTTCATCTCCAAACAACATCAACCACTCCTAACATCTTATAACAAAAGTATCTAACCTAAACATATTTTACCCAAGATAGGTTAATCATTCCTATAAGTAACCTAAATTACTATAAGTCCACCTTAAATTCATTGATTCTTAAAAATATAAGTCAACCTTACTTCTCAATGAAAATAAAGTAGTAATATATTTACCTCGATCATATAGGGTCCCCAAAATAATGAACGTATTCCAAAATAATAATCATCTTTTAATCCACTAATCACCTCTTTCATATTAATATGGCAATTGTCACATTTCTTATCACATTGGTTGTTGGGACATGTTCTTCCATTTCCCTCCATTAACTACGAAAACAAAGTACAATTAGGGGCTTTAATACTTAGCCAATAATCATGAAAAGGAACTTAACGCATATAAGGATAACTTGTAGAAGAAAAGTACACCCTAACTTGTGATCCCTTATATTTCAAACTAGGTTATCCATGACCATATATCCTTATTTGTATCTTTATTTTATTTTATCTTTGTTCCTTTAATAATGGTTCATACTAAGCTTATGAATTTACCAAAGCATATCCCCCGGGAGTGTCGTAACCAAGAGTGCAGCAAGGCCCGTTGTCGTGTACCAGTTCCCATTCGAGTCTAGATCAAAGCGGTGTTTTCGAGTTTTACCCCTATGTACATCTGTGCCAGAGCCACCTCTACCTGCTCATATCCAGATAGGGATGTATTTTCTTGGCAACCCATTACTCAATACTCAACAAAATACCAGGAAGATTTCCTATATATAAACTTTTCTATAGGCTTCTTCCTAAAGTTTTCATATCCTAATTTTCACAAATAACTAAACCATACTTTGATACCAATTATAGCATCCCGCCTTTTTATCACATAAACTTTCATTACATTTTACAAAACTGAGGATCTTTAAGGTTTAGTGTCTTGGAAACCAGGAACTTAATACATGAAACAAAAAAAATTCTTCTTAAACACCTGAAAGGCTTCTCTTTATGTTCATCCTAGGTTCATTACTACATCTCATAACCTGGGGACATACATCAAAAGAAAGGGTGAGCAGAAGGCCCAGTAAGGGAAACAAGGGGAAACATTTAACATGTGAACTGGAGATACATCAAAAATGTCATGAAAAGAACTTTAAGGCATGAGAAAGAAATCATGTGGCATATCATAATAAAAATAAAATTTTTCATAACTTGAAGATGTGGCTACATTATTTGACATAAAAAATCATGAACATATCACCAAGGTCCATCCCCAAGGTGTCATTTGAAAATTACCAAGGTTATTCACTAAGGTATCGTGAAAATTGTAATCTCTAGTGGTTACACCATTACCCAATGCATTGGAGCGCTATCAGGGATCACCCTTAAATTTGAATTTATTATCATGTGATCCAAATATATAATCATCAAACATTTCATAAATAACCCATATATCATAAAATAAATGGGTTTCATTTCATAATCATAACGTTTTAAAAACTGCTTTAAAGACATGATCTTTTCGTCACTTTAAACCCACGGAAAAGGGAAAGCGGGTTTCATGTATGCAAATCCCATAATATAAAATAGAACATTTTGGTATATATGTGAATACCCCAGTAGAAATAAGATCTTTGAGTATTCACTTTATAACATAAAATAATTTTGAGAAAAGAGAGAGGCATTTTGAGACGAAAATTCTGCAGCATAACGGCTATGTTACAGGGTTTTAGACAACATTGAAAAGAGAGGGGAAATCGGTCAAACATTCATAAATGACCCATAAAACAGTAGAGGGACAGAATATAATAGATTTAAGAACATGTTAATGAAATTTGAAAATATACCATATGAAATGAAGAACATGAAAGGAAGACAAAAAAATAAGATTTCTCTTATGAAAATTCGGCAGCTTAATGACGTCACATAAACTTCAACCAAAAATGAATTGATGAGATAAAATAGGGTCTATCATCATATGAACAAAAAATATCAGTATGATAGATACAGAGATCATACCCCAATATAATAAAAAGGAACTTGAAATACTTGACATGAAAATAGATCTTGAAAACGAGAAGGGTGAAAGAATCCCTTAAAAATTCGGCAACCTAACGGCACCACTTAAAACATCAAAATACTGAATTGAAGATATAAAATGGGGTCTATCATCATATGATCATAAAATATCAGTATGATAAATATAGAGATCATACCCCAACATAATAAAAATAAACATGAAAGACTTGACATGAAAATAGATCTTTAAAACGAGAAGGGTGAAAGAATCCCTTAAAAATTCGCCAGCCTAACGGCGCCACTTAAAACTTCAAAATACTGAATTGATGAGATCAAATGGGGTCTCTCATCATATGATCATAAAATTTAAGTCTGATAAATATAGAGATCATATCCCAACATAAAAAAAAGGAACTTGAAAGACATGACATGAAAGTAGAACTTTGAAAAATGAGAAGGGTGAAAGAATCCCTTAAAAATTCGGCAGCCTAACGACGCCACTTAAACTTTCTTACAATGAACTGATGAGAGAAAGAGAGGGTATCTCATCATATGAAAATGAAAAGGTCAGTAAGATGAATATAAAAGAACATCCTTCAACATAATATCATGGAGCATAAATGAAATGGCATAAAAGAGATTACTTGAAAAGAAAGAGAGAGGTCGGATCCCTTACCTTAAAACGTAACTCTTAAAACTCAAAGGTTGGGACCTTGAGGGCTTGGGGGCACCTTGGGAGGACTCATTGGGAGGTAATGAGACCATAAATTCATTGGGGGGAGTGGTGAGTCGAAATGGATGAGAGGATGGCTTGGTATTTATAGGGAAAGTGAGGGGACAAGGCATTAATGGCCAAGGGACACCTCAAAAGTGCTTTTCTCAAAACCATGGGCTCTCCCTTGGAATTTACCATGGTGTTAGGCCACATGGGTCCCCCAAAACAATAATTCATCATCCATGGCCGGTCAACCCTTAAAATATCTCATGACATCATCATGACACAGTTATGATGTCATTAAACATACCGAAACTCTAAAACTGTATTATTACTATTAACTGAAAATTCAACATTCTCAGAAAGATCCCAAAATTTCACCTTAATCAAACATCAATGCGCTGATTTCAAAAATGAACTCCATTTTATAAAAATAATTTTCTAAATATTTTCAATCTATTTTTTTAAATAATTACACTATTCACCGAAAATTCATTTTTTTCAGAAAAAAACCCCAAAATTTACCTTAACATAATATCGATGCTCTGAGTTAAAAAATGAAATCCATTTTATAAAAATAATTTTATAAATAATTTTAATTTAATTTTTAATTAAAAACACTATTCACCTGAAAAAAACTAATACTTGTATAATAATTTATGAAACTGTTATTTAACCATTTTATTGAATTACACTACTTAATCAAGGTGCCTAGATTATATTAATACTTTCTTTAAGTGAGATTACTAATCCATTTGGTCACATTACTAATCCTAAGCATAAAATCACTATTCATAATTTACTATTCATCAAAAATTAAGTTGATCTTATTAGACTCTAAATTTCATACTGAACATAATTGTAGAAGACCATTTTTCGAAAATCATTACACATTTTTAATTATTTAAGGTTTACATAAACATTTTTAAAATATCCTTTTTCTAAAATTCATTAAAAATATTCATACTGTATTTATCCAGACATTAGAAAATTCATAAACCTCATCATAAGAAGAAATCCCAATTTTTATTTAAAACAAAGGATTACACAAGGCAGTTACGGTCTCCTTACATAGCCCCTTATCACACCAACATGGGACTTAAGTTTATGGTGTGCTAAGGTGAGAGAATCTGAGGGAGGCTCGGCCAACATCGTACGATTAGTAATTTCTATCAGTTTGAACTTCTCGCAAAGGCGATTCCGTTCTAGCTTCACCCGATGAAGTTCAGCTTGGGTTTGGTCCAGAGAAAAGCCCAGTGGTGCTACCTCCTTCCCAAGTTCTGTTAGATGGGCTTCGATCGGTCCAAGACTACTGGGTGAGGCCATCGAATCTTCTTTCTATATTAATTAACCAAGATTACTTGTATTTAGAGACAATAATCAAAACGTTTAGTTTCCAGGGGTCATATTGACCAATGGTCATATAACAGTCAAAAACCCAATGGTATCATTTTAATTATACTCATATTATCAAATGAAAAAAAAATTGAGTAAAAAAATAAAATAAAATAACACACAAAATTAGGAAACAAGATTTATTCAAAATTTCGGGTCGTTACAGTATGAGTTCCCTAAAACTCTTAGAAAAGAATGATATTATGAAATGAAAAATTCCTAATAAAATAATTATAAAGCTATGAATTCCCTTTACTACTCCTTAGGCGATGAAGAATTTAATTAAATATCTACTAGTAAAATAGTTTATGAAATTTGGGATATGTTATCTATTTATCATGAAGGAACACCCAATTTGAATGAAATGAGATTGATTAATTATTCAATAAAATATGATTCATTCAAAATGAAACCTGATGATTTAATTTCTTATATGTATCTCAGGTTCAATGAGATATTTAAAACAGTGATCTCCATGGGCAATCTAGTATCAGATATAGGTCAAATCATGAGTCTATTAAGATTCCTTCTAGACATATTGATAGGGACATATGTTTCCATAAGGTAATCCTAGGATATCAACAAATTACCTATCAAGGAACTTTTTGGGAAGTGGATGATGTATGAGAAAGATCATAAAGTCAATCATGAGGAAGATAATGAACCAAGATGAAAATTAGTAGCTTTTAAGTCTATAATATCCATAGAGAAATAGAATGAAAAAGTCAAATATAAATGTTCAAGTGTTGAGGAATCAACATGAGATAGTGATGAGGAAATGTAGCATCTGGCCAGCTGATTTAAAAAGTTCTACAAGAAGAATAATTTATTCAGGAATGTAGGATACAAAAAATTATGACAGTAAAGTAACGTGGAAAAAATATTGTAATAGGGATGAAAAATAAAATGAGATTACCTTATATGACATAAAGTGAAAAGAAAATTTTAAGGCAGACTACCATACGTTGAAATATAAGAAGAAGTATGAGGAAAAATATAGTAAATATAATAAGTAAATGGAAAGAACATGGAGTGCCTTTGAAGATAGATCTAGTGACATTGATTCTACTCATGAAGAGAAACCGGGTAGATAAAACAGGTGTTTCATGAAAAATGTTTATGAGGTACCTGCTATATCATTTTTACATAATTATAGTCACTCAGAAAATAAAAATGATGATGAAATGTCTAAATATTAAATTTTTTAAGACTATAATATGCCTGAGGACACATTCAAGGTTCTCAAAGACAAATATAATGTTCTGATGAAATTATATGATTTATCTACAAATATTAGGTATGATATTAGTATAGAGAATAATAAGAATTATAAACAATTAAATGAAAATAATAAAATAAAAATGTCAAATTAGAATATTAGGGAAGGGCTAGAAAGATTAAAAAATGTTATAAAATCACATACTCAAATACTAGGGAAAAAATTGCTGCAAAATACATTTCTGGTCGACGTTATCAACCAGGATAGAGAAGAGTATTTAAGAGAACATTTTTTCCCAAGTCCAATTATAGAAAATAAATTACTTTTTATTCTTAAAATAGAACTAATATATTTTTTATTTCAAAAAGTATATAGTCTCCTTATTGGATACCCATTAAGCATGTTTGGTTTCTTAAGGCTTTGATCTCTTACTTATCTCGACCCAAGAAATACAAGATTCCAAAATCATTTATGGTATAACATTTTTTTAGGAAATTTGATTCATGATCCCTTATAGGAACCTATGCTACATTGATAGTAGTTGTTCTAGGAATATGAAAGGATACTAATCAATCATCAAGAGATACATAATGGTTGATGGTGGTCATGTCATCATTAGAGATAGTTATTAAGGAAATATCATCATTCTTTTCTAAATTGGTAACATTAATTAATTTTTAATTTATAAATTACTATTTATTGATGGTTTAAAATATAACTTTCTTAACATCTCAAAATTATGTGATTATAGTTTTCAAGTAATGTTTGAAAACAATGCATGTAATTTTTTTAAGTCCAAAAATTATTTTGTTTTATTGAATTAAAAATTTATAATGTTTATGATGTGAATCACGATTCTTTGATTTCTCTAAATGTTTCCGGCCTAAGATTATTATATAAAGAATATTGGATTTGGAATAGGATTCTATGCCACTATTGAATTCACTCACTTTGAAAAATTACTAGGAAAGGGTTAGTCAGGGATCTACCCAAACATAAATTCCCAAGTGACAATGTTTGTAACCGCTGTCAACAACAGAAATAGCACAAGATTTATTTTAAATCAAATAAAGAAGTATAGACTTCTCAACCTCTTTATCTGGATCACATTGATTTTTTAAGACCATCTAGAGTTTCAAGTTAAAATCAGAAGAGAAATGTTTATATACTAATAGGTAATTTTTCTAGGTATACATGGATATTATTTTTATATCCCAAAAGTCAATCTTATTCTTATTTAAATAAGTATGCTTAATCTATATAAAACCATTGTGGAATTAGAATTAATACCTTATGAAGTGATCATGGTCGTGAGTTTGAAAATCAAAACATTGAATACTTTTACTCATAAAATAGCTATAGTCAAAAATTATCTGCTCTTAATGCCCCTTAGATGAATGGATTTATAGAAAGAAGAAATAGAGCACTTCAAGAGATATCTTAAACTATGCATAATGAATACGAGATACCTTTATACTTTTGGGTAGACACTATGAATACAACCTTCTATAGAATCAATAGAGTTTTAATTGGATTTATAATGAAGGAGACCCCTTATAAATTTTGGAATAATATGAATCCTAAGGATAATTGAATTAGAGTTTTTTTTGCAATTTAGTTATTCTTAACACTAAGGAAAATATTGAAATATTTTCCTCAAATCGTGATGAAGTAATTTTCCTAGGAAATTCAACTACAAGTAAGTATTGTATATTTTTTATCAAAAGGAACAAGACTGTGGAAGTGTCTGCAGAAATTATACTTGATGAAATAGATCCACAGGAGCCTAATAATTCTTTAGAAAATAATGATAATGATTTATCCACTTTGAATTTATATTCAAAATCTTTTATCTCTACTAGAAAGCAAGTAGAAAAATCATCAAGTTCTAAGGATATTCTTGAACATGAACCTAAAATTGTAGAGAACCCTGAGGTGAACATTTCTTATTTTAATATAACTGTTATTACTTTAAAATACCACACTTTAGATTCTATTATTGGTGATCTATATAGAGGTACACAAACTATATCTTCTCTAAGAAAGCAGGTTGCATATCAAGAATTATTTTTACATATTTAACCAAAGAACATTAATGATTAAGTAATTGAATAATTATAGGTAATGGATACACAAGATGAACTAAATCAATTTGAAATAAATAAAGCATGGTAACATTTTTGAAAGATATAGAGACACCTTGACTATAGGAACTGAATGGGTGTTCGTAAACAAGGTTGATGAATCAAGTAGAATAGTAAGGAATAATTCTAGACAGGTTACATAAGTATATAGTGAAGAATATTTTATAGACTATAAAGAGATCTTTGCACTTATAGATTGACAAGAATTCATTAGAATATTTCTAGCACATGTAGAATGTCTAGATGTAAAAATATATCATATGGATGTCAAAAGTGAATTCATAAATGGGTATATAGTTGAGGATATTTTCATTGAAAAACCCCTCGATATAAAAATTCCCATTTTGAAAATCATGTTTCAAAAATAACAAAATCATTATATGGTTAAAAAAAGCTTCTAGAGATTGGTATGATAGGTTCAAATCTTTTATTATTTCAAAAAGATTTTTAAAAGGTATATATGATCCTATCCTATTTATAAAAAAAATATCAAAGGATCTTTTAGCTGTTCAAATTTATGTAGATGATATCATTTTTGGATATTCTAAAAAAAATTTGTACTATTTTTTTATAAATGATACAAAATTAATTTGAAATGAGTTTAATGGGATAAATAAAATTATTTCTAAGTTTTTTATTTTATTAAAATAATGAATTAATTAATTTAAATCAAAGTAAATACATTAATGAAATTTTTTAAAAAAACTAATTTGGATAGAACTAAGTGTATTGATACTCCTATAAGTACCACTAATATGTTGGATCGTCGTAAAGATGGAAAATCAGTGGATGAAAATAGTTATAGAGGTAGTATTGGATGTATTCCCTACTGAACTGCTAGTTGGCCTGGTAAAATTATTAGTGTATGTATTTGTTCTTGTTTTCTGGAAAACCAAAAATACTCACACTTCTTTTAGTAAAAATGATTTTTAAATACCTCATATATGCTACTAATTTAGAATTTTTTTACCCAAGAGGAAAACTATTTGACAATGTTAGTTATTCACATGCCGATTTTGGTGGATGTAAGATAGAAAAAAGAACCTCTAAAACATGTCACTTTTTTGTAAAGTAACTAGTATCTTGGTGTAGTAAGAAAAAAAATTCCATTGTACTGCCTACTCCTAAAGATGAATACATATCCATAGGTAGCTGATGTGCAAAAATTTTGTGGATGAAACACACATTACTAGAATACATATATGAATTTTGACATGTCCCTATACACGGTGAAAATAAAAGTTCTATAAAAATTTCTAAGAATCTGATATCTCAATATAGAAAAATAAATATTGATGTATGAAATCACTTTTTGAGAGTCCATTTTCAAAAGGGTGATATCATACTTGAATAAATTTGTATATAACGTAATCTTACTGAAATTTTTAATAAGAGTTTGAATTCTAAAAGAATGAAAAACATCAAACATGAGTTTGGAATTATTAAATTTGGTTGTTTTTAATTTTCTAGGACTCACTATTTAGTTTTAACCACCATTGAGTTTTATCCACCATTGAGTTTTATCCACCGCTGAGTATAAACTACCATTAAGTTTTACCCACTATTGAGTTTTACTCACCATTGTGTTTTTCTCACCATTTTATTTCTCTCACCATTATGTTTTTACTCAAAGTTGTATTTACAAAACCTTGAAAATATCATGCCTTTGTCAATTTTTGTTATTTATGATTATGCCGCCATTGTTGTTTTAATTTTACAATTTATTTATTTATTTATTTAATTATTTATTCAATTCATATTATCTTTAGTGTCTTTATTTCCAAAATTATAATTCCCTAAATATTATAAAATTAGACGTTTTTCTAATTTCAAAGCTTCACTTCCTTCACACTATTTCTCTCAAGAATCGTTTTGATCTTTTATCACCTGACTATCGACCTTCCTTCGCCTTTTCGCAATCTAGGCAAGAAAATCTCCATGGTAATAGTGAATCGAGCATCCAATTATTCTCCAAATGAGTTGTGTCCCACAAAGAAGTAGAAAGGGGAGTTTATTCATTGTCTAGTTGAACCTATGAATCCAAAGAGTTTGTAGAGGGTTTTAGTACCTAAGAAAGAAGTTTAAGAAGAATGGATAATCTTGAGGAAGTCATTAGTTTTCAATGATATATAGGAAAAATTATGAAAGGATTGGTTATCTTCTAATGGGAGATATATTTATCCATGGATGTAATATCAATTTTACCAGTTTGTATAGTTTTTTATGAGTAAAATAAATATTGGGTAAAGTATATAATCAATTACCAAAAAGTATTATTCTCTTCATGTTTGTGGGCTAGATGTTTGTTAGTTCCTCATAAAGGAGCCACAAAAGACTATCAAGGAACAGTTCTAGTATCTAGTGAGACTTTTGTTTATGAATATGTTTTGGATGAGTGAATAGAATATAGAGTTTTAAGACTACTAGTTTCAATTTGATGAATGTAAAGAATCAAAAGTGGATTTTGGAGGCTTTTTCATCAAAAGGGTTATTTTTATAAGGATTAACATTTGCTAAAACCCTGGGATAAAGGAGTGGGTTAATGATACTGAGAGTCTTTATGATTAATTTAGTCTAGTTGATCATCCTTAGAGATGAAAAGATCTTTTAGACCCTATTTTGGAACCATAAAAGGTGGTGGAGTACTCTCATAGAGAGGAAGAGGAAGTTACTGCCTCTGGTGATAAGAAAAAAGAGTATACTATGGATGAAGCAAGTGATCCAGACTTATCCAAGGGTCCTCTTGGTATATCCTTTAGTGATCCTAGTCCTCTAAGGTCTCTACCCATTATAGAGAAACTATTAAAAGAAGGTTGTGATGCGGAAGAGATAGAAGGGTTAGGTGAATTGAAATTTTAGAGTACATACATATCTTATGAATATAATGAAAATTGTGAAAAATGTGATGTTGAAGAAGATGAAGAAGAAGGAAGAGGAGGAGATGATGAAGGTAGAAATAGATATAGAGATTGAAATGATAATGATGATAGATATTCTAGCCCTAATGGTCCCAGTGGAAGAATTAGATATTAGGATGTGAAGATACCTTTGGCTCTTATCCATTCTCTTGGAGATTCTATTTCTAGATCAAAAGAGAGAACCATCCTTATTTAACAAGTGGAAATGGATGCAAGAGAAGAGACAGATGCATCAGGTGAGGAGGATAAATCCCTAATTCTGGAAAGTCATCTATTCAATCCTCTTTATGTGGGTAATCTTAGAGTGCCTATAAATTTTGTTGAGAAGACTATTATTACAGAATTAGTGGTTGAGCAGATGAAGGTTGTTTCTACTCTTCAGCAGCCAGTTACTGAGAAGGTGGAAGTTGAGCATTTTACTTTTGATAAACTAAATGACGAATTGTGATTTGTTGAGTCCTCTATTGTCTTACCAGTTTTTGTTGTGTCTACAGCTTAAGAGCATATTATTTTTGAGTCTCTTAGAAAATATTCTTCAAATTGGATGGACCATATGTTTGAGGAAAGTGATAAGTCTCCTAGTACTGAACCAATGAATGGTGGAACTCTCATTTGATAAGTAATAGGTTCTATGTGATATTTAGTTAACTATATTGTTTCTACTAGTGAATTGCAAAGGTTAGATTCATAAAGAGATTTTTACCAACTTCTTCCTCTACAAATTTTCTTTCACCTGTTGTTTGTATTTATTAGTGGATTTTTTCAATAGAGGTGACTTGGAATATTTCATAGAAGAAATATTTTCTGATTTTGGTGTGATTTTTATGAATCAGGAACTGATTTGAACTATGTTATGTGAAAAGGATTCAAGGTACACATTTTAGTTGGTGACACGTCATATTTAAGAAAAGGTGTTTCACCACATTAAGGAAGTAGAAATTGAAAATATGAGACATTCCTATGATCTGGAGTCAATGAAATATGTATTAGAAGGGATATCGGAAAACATTCCTACTTCTATGGATGCTTTACTTGAGAGGATTGATAATATGCCTTCAGAACATTCTACTTCCATTGCGCCTCCTATTGATATTGAGTTGATTATATATATTGTGAGAGAAGAGCATTGAGCTAATTCCAATAATGTTCTTGACATGCCTTAGTAAACGTTGAGAAAAATCAAATATAATGGTGACCATGTGCACATGATGGTTAATGTGTATATGAATGACATGAATTATAACATAGAAACCATCACTAATGCTGTAAATTATTATATTTCAAGGAATTTTACCAAGCATGAGTTGAATTCTCATTTTATGTTTCTTACTAAAAATATGAGGATGCCTCTTGTAAGTCAAGAATTTAAAGAGAATGTAATCCATTTGAATGTCATGACTCCATTTCTTCAACAGTTTATGTAAGAGAAGAAATATTTCTTTATGTAACGCCCCGACCACAAAATCCCAGAGCCAGTGCATTATTTAAATAAATTGGCATGATTACAAGGAATCATGTCCCGAAGGACCAATTAGAATAGTAGTCTTCAAAACTAGATACATTCTTAAGTTAAACAATAAAACATGAAAAGAAAAACAAAACTAATTTATTCTATTAGAAATATCCAAGCTTCCATGATTATTCCTGAATGTAACTAATAACTAACTTCTTCATATCCTGAAAAAATGAAACATGAGAAAGGGGTGATCTTAGATGCTCGGTAAGAGTAATAAATACAGGGGGAGACAACATAAACATTTGGCATGGTGAATAATTGAAAACACATGCCTTAACAAATAATAAACATGAGCACTTTATGTCAGGAATATAGGATGAGTAAAAATATTCCATAATAAATCATAGTCATGGGTATTCTACTAGTCAAATAAACACATGATATATCAATAGCTAATCTCATAATGATGGAATTCATAATTCCGTACATCATAACCACATAGTCAGGGCCATGTGCCAAGACTACAAATAAGATTTTGTCAAGGCCTTGTGTCAAGACACTAGTTTGTCTCATGAGACCTACCGATGCATCGAGAAGCTATAGAGGGCTCCACCCGTCACTTACTAAGTCCAATTCATTCCTCATATGAAAAGGTTGAAATATAATCTAGGCATTCGTTCTAAAACTAGAATATGAAATGTCAATAATTTAACCACAAACCATGAATGGTATAAGAATAACACATCCACAGTCAAACATAACCCATTAAAAACAATATGGAAGATTATATTACAATAAATTAACCACAATCGAGAACAATGAAGGATATTGACATAGATGAAAATAATCACCAATACTATTTGAGAGAAATATGCCCCTTTTTATTGAAAACATTTAAAATTCTAAATATTTATCAAGAAGATGTTTAAAATAGATTTTTTAATCAAAGTGTACCATGCCACTTTGAAACTTTTAAAATTTTAAAAAATTAATTTCCATATAAATAAATCCTTAAAACCATTTTTAAAACATGGACATCAATGAGAATGATTTATAAGAATAAATATTTAAAACATTTAAAATGATATTTTAGTTAGAGTTCTTAACCAAAAGAGAGACTCTTGAATTAAAATAATTGAGTTAATCATCACTTTATATTATCTTGGGAATAAAGGGATTCATGATATACTATTTCAATGTACATTATATACACCATATAAAATTGAATTGGCATATGACAACAAAGAAGTCTCAATGGAATGTAAATTGTGATGAAAAACCTTATAAAAACCATATCATTAGGTTAAGTATAAATCAATGACATAATTATGTGTGAAAAATATAAATACACTAAATATGATTAGATATTCAGTGTAAATCAATCAGAGGACATTCACACTTATTCTTGTAAATACAACACCAATGACTTGGATGTTTAACTCAATGAATGGAAGTTCAGTTAATATGACTTTTATCAAGTTCATAAAAATGACTTGAGAAATTATCAATGACGTGATTATGTGTATCAAAATTATATCCATACAAAGGGGAGTGTAAATAAATACATAAATAATAAATAGTGATTACACACATAATCTTTTATTAAAATAATCAATGAAGTATGTGTAAAGCCGATTGAGTGGAAATTAAATTATATTACACAAATTATACAATCATGGGGAAGTACATACACCACATGATATAAATATGTTGTGACCAATGGAAATCTCATGAAATTAAAAGTGAGATAAGAAACCCCTTACCTCAAGTCCGAATTGTCTTGTATGTTCCTTGTTCTTCCGGAATAATAAAGTTAAGTTAATTTCTACTTTATTAAGAATAATTTTAATTTTTATTATTCCTTTTATATTACTTATTACCTTGCTATAACAATTAGTTAGTTATTTGAGTTCACATTGGATATTTATTGATGTTGGGAACATGAGTCAAAAACGAACTTGTTATAATTTCAATTATTCCATGTGGTGGAAAGTGGATTATATCCGGAATGATATACATGATTCAGATATCATATATATATATCATATATCCATTATATATATGTTTATTTATAATAGTATATAACATTTTTAGATAAGAAATGAAATGCACCGTTAATGGAGACGGTAAGCCGTATATACACATCAAGGCTACTCACATTTATATTTTGTATTTCAATGGAATTAAAACAAAATTTTACATATTTAAATTATAATTCCATTATATAATAATATCTAATATCATTAAATCCATACTTTATACGTCTCACACAAGTCATTAACAAGTCATATCACTTTGTGGGGGCGGTAGTCCGCACTTCCTCAAATTAAATTATCGCATTTTACCCATTATGAAACCATAAAGGTATGATATAAATAGAATGTACAGAAGTACAAGGAAACATAAACATAATATATATCATATATAAATACATTTCCATCTTAATGGACACCATGATATGTGGTAGGAGATAATCGAACTGTTATCATTTTGTGAGGCGTTAGTTTTCCAACCACAGAAACAATATGTTCTTCACCCATTAGATGGAGGTGTGTGTAAGTGTAGTTAGAATATTTCTCATAACAACAGCCTATTATATTGAGGATAGTGGTGTTTTGATAAAATAAACGAATAAAAAGAGTTTAGGGGGGGTTGGAGAAGTAAAATAAAACAAAATAAAACAAATGAATTTAAGAGAAACTGTTACCTTTCATTTGGGAAACTCCCTTTGGTTTGAACCAAAAGGACTCCTTATAGTGACTTCTGCCAAAGGTAATGCACCTAGGTGTAAGATAGGGATCTTGAGAGCTTATTTGGGCAGAGGTTGGACGATCTAAGGGGCTTTAGAGGTGTGTGGAATGGGTTATAAGTGGTTTCCTTTTATAAGGGGGAGGAGGGGCTCTTTAGGAAAGTGTGAAAGTATAATTTTATTATATAGTGATATTCGGTTTCTAAAGGTCCAAAACTAATTAAAGTAGAAGATAAGATGACTCATGGCTGAAATAAAATCATCCAATAATAATTGTATAGGTTTGGGAAAATTTTTTTAATATTAATAATCTTATTTATTTAAATCAGTTTTTAAAGAGCTAAATACTACATCATTATTGTGTCATAAATAATCAAATATATTTGATGTCTAAAAATTATGAGAAAAATACTATAATGTAGGAAATAGTTTTAGCTTTCCAATTAATACTTATAGTAAAAAATATGACTTATATTACCCCATGTAAAAATTGGTTTACTAAAAAATATTTGTTTATGTCATTTTTGCCTTTACTTTATGTTAATTAAAATAAAGTTTCATTATCATTCATAAGTGGCTTCATGGGGTCCCAAAATAGAACAAAGTATTCCCATGGTCTGAAATGACTTATCCAATAAGGTTATGACAAGTGTTAAGGTAATTTCATATTATTATAATATTCTTTTTACCTAAAATTACCCTATTTACTTTTAACTGCGAGAAATAAAAGTCAATAGTTACTATTCACCAAAAATTATTTTCATCTTATTGAATCAGATTTTACGTAATAATAACTACCATGTTTCTTGGATTTTTGAAATTCAATTCACAAAAGTGGTAAAATTTCATTCAAATGAAAAGGTTGTATTTTTAACTACAACATAGTGGTTTCACTATTCATCAAAATTTGAAGTTCTGTGGAAAAATACCAAAAATTCATCCTATGGTGTATTTAATATTCCGAATTAAAAAAATGATGTCTATTTTACCAAATTAAAAACATATAAGACGTATTAATTAATTTAAAATTAATTCACGTTGTCAAAACAAGTAGCGTGTTTATAAAAAATAATAACTATCAAAAGATTGACATTTATTTATGTATAATTTCAATGTGAAATTAATTCTAATGACCAAAATTGGATTAAAGGGTAAAAATAAAATCTAATTGCACTTAAAAACCATTTTTGAATATAATCATTCCTTATAAATAAATTATATTAAAAGATTGTATTTAATTGAAATATAGTATTTCTCATTAATCATAAAAAATGAATATTATTCGTAAAATACCAAAATTTCATCCAAAGTAAATTTTGATGTCCCGATTCTAAAAAAAAATTTATTTTGTCTAGTTGAATATGTAAAAGGGTCGGATATTTTATTTAAAAAGGGTTCACCATTAAAATGTAATAAAATTGATTTTTTTTAAAATACATTTTTTCTGAAAAATTGAATTTGTTCTTATAATATGTCTACGAAACACAAAATACATACGTTAAAATTATATGGAGTATATAAAATTCAAAATCCAGTTAATACTATTCATAACCGCTTTTTAACATCTTGTTTGGTAAGTCATGGTGCGCTCAAACATGATGTTGTGTGTAGCGATAGCTATTGAATTTAAAGAAAATAACTTACTATGAAATCATGGGGTGTTACATTCTCCCGTACTTCAATAAATTGCGTCCTCACAATTTTAAACTCTTCTTGAAAAATAAATGGTTAAAAATAGAAAAATACCTTTGTGGGAAACCCACATCAGAAATTGGGTTAATAAAATTTAATCTTAATAAGAGGGAAAGGGAGATGAAAAAGACACCGCAAAATTATGATCTCGATTAGAAGAACATTGGTGGAAATTAGAGATACATAATTGGAGAGAAAACATAAATATTTATAGGGACTGATTGAGGCCATCAATCCCAAACAACTGTAAAATTGAGGGCCTCGAAGCCAACTATCTATACCGATTTAAAAATATCATCGGTTCACCAAAACATATATCATTAGGATAACACTTTTTGGGTTTTAATATCCTTTCCCTAAAGTTTAATAAATAATTTATTCATAGAATAAGAAAACAAAAATATAATTGAAAAGTAGACTTTCATCCTTCATCTAATTCTTACCGCAAACTCATCTTTCACTCAAAATAATGAGATTAACTAAAACCAAAATGGTTGGTAAAATATCAGATGATCCCAAAAGGATAATACTTTAGATAAAGATATACTAATCTTAAATTTTAAAATTAAAACAACAATACCCAATGTTCTATAAATACCATTCAACAAACAATTGTCTATAAAATCTTTCAATAAAATCCAAACTAATATTGAAACCCAAAACTCAGAAGAATTTTCTTACATAGTCTTCCACATTAAATTGTATCTCCAAATAAAATCAACTAATCCTAAAGTCACATACTTAAAAGTAATTAACATAATCACATATTCTCTATGATAGGTTAATAATTTTTATAAATAAACCAAATTTTTATAAATCCACAATAAAAACATAGGTAAAAAAATACCATTACTCTCCAAATGAAATCCCATAGTATTCTATTTTCCTTAGGCATATAGTAATCCCAATACAGCGAATGTATTTTAAAATAACATTTATCTCTTAATCACCAAATAATTTTCCTATACAATGGATATCCATTTGATATGAAATAAGATCTCAGATCAACTTATTATTAATCAATAAAATCATTTAACTAAAAAGAATTAGTCACACTTACCAGTGACTTCATGTAGTCCAGTGGTAGGCGATAAATCCAAATCATATTATAGTTGTGGGTTCGATTCCTATAGCTTTGTCCGACACGATGGGTTGTCACATGGTCTGCGTGTTGCCCTATTTCAAAAACTATATAATTTGATAATATTCCCAAAAAATTAGATATATTCCTAAAAGTAACTACAACATAATTTCATCACAAATGTTATCTCGTACCTCGTATTTTTATCCCAAAATTTAATAACATGTAATTACCTCAAAATCGGTGATCAAATAAAACCAAACTGTTATTTATAACTATTTCCACATGGGAAAAGATAATTCTTCCTAAAATATCATTTTCACAAGAAAAACATCAGGGTTACAAACACAAGAGAAAATTCGACCAAAGTAATCTCAGAAATAATGAGCACTAGTACCTTTAAACATTTTTCCATCCATTTCTTTCTACATAGGTACTTCCTAGACCAAGAGGATATCCTATAGAATATGGAATTGATATGGGTGATTCCAAGGTCCCTTACATTTACAAAAAATCTCCATAATTGGATTCTTAGTATCATTTTTATTTTCTTCCATAGTACTCTTTATTTTTCCTCAAAAATTCTTTAATTTATACCCTTCATTCCCACACATAAAGAATTTCTTTGTTCCATTGAGACACTTTCCTGGGTGTTTCCATCTACATTTCTAACATGATGGAAATTGGGCTTTCTTCTCTCCATGGGTTCCACTGCTGGAGCTCTTATCATTCACTTCCTTTCTCTTTGTTGTTGAGTTCGGGATTTGGTTAATATATATGTTGTTGATCATATTTTTGGAAAACTGATTCAGCATGAGGACAATATCTTTTACGCCTATCAACATTCCATTTTGTTTTCCATTTACAACATTGTTTCCACCTTGCACATCATGTTCAATGTTACTGTGACTTCCATGGAATCCATCCATTTACTAACACAAGAATGTATAGTGTGAGTCATAAAATCATTTAGAGAATATCATAATGTCGTATTTTTAATCTAAAACACCTTAGGATTAACCATGGTTATTTATTCTCATATTATATTAAAATCCTTCAAATCATTTTGTAAAGAAAATGTGAATTATCCTAAGCATATCCCCTGATATTTTCATAACCAAAAGTGCAGGAAGGCCCGTTGTTGTGTACCTGGATACCCCGAGTCAAGCCCGAAACTCCTTGTCAGATTTTTCACTCCTAGGTACATCTGTGCTAGAGCTGCCTCTACCAGCTCGTATCCAGAAAGGGGTGTATTTCCTGGAAAATACACAAAATCTTTACACTACCAAAATTTAAGAAGTTCTTCTATACTATTCCTCAAATTATATCTTAGGGTAATGTGCTCTAATTAGAGTTTATCTAAATCTAGTTTCCATGGTTTTTACTAAACCACTCTTTGATACCCATTGTAATGCCCCGACCCTAGAAACCCGGAGCTGGTGCATTATTTTAATAAATTGGCATGATTACAAGGAATCAAGTCCCGAAGGACCAATTTGTTTAGTAGTCTTGGAAACAAGATACATACATAATTTCAACATTACAACTTGAAAAAAAAAACAACACTAATTTATTCCATTAGAAACATCCAATCTTCCAAGACTATTCCTGCAAGTCACTCATAACTAACTTCTTCATATCTTGGGAAAATGAATCATGAGAAAGAGCTGAGCTCATATGCTCAATAATATTAATAAATACAATGGGAGATAACATAAACATTAATAATGGTGAATAATTGGAAACACATGCCTTAACGAATAATAAACATGAGCACTTTATGGCAGGAATATGAGCTGAGTAAAAAATTCCATAATAAAACATATTCATGGGTATTATACTTGTCGAATAACCACATGAAATATCAATAGTTAATCTCATAATGATGTAATGCATAATGTTGGACATCATAAACTCATAATCATGGCCTTGTGCCAAGACTACAAATAATAATTTTTCAAGGCATTGTGCCAAGACACTAGTTTTTCTCAGGAGACCTACCGATGCATCGGGATGCTAATGCGGGCTCCACCCATCACTTACTAAGTCCAATGCATTCCTCATATGAAAAGGTTGAAACATAATCTAGACATTCATAGTAAAACTAGCTTATGAAATTTCCATAATTTAACCACAAAACAACAATGGTATAAGAATAGCACATCCACAGTCAAAAAGAACTCATTATATACAATATGGAAGATTATATGATAATAAATTAACATAAATCAAGAATAATTAAGGATATTGACATATATGAAAATAATTATCAAAACTATTTGAGAGAAATATCCCCCTTTTTCTTAAAAACATTTAAAAGTCTCACTATTTATCAAGAAGATGTTTAAAATAGATTTTTGAATCAATGTGTTCCATACTACATTGAAACATTTAAAAGTAATTTTAATTTTAAAACATTAATTTCCATATAAATAAATCCATAAAACCATTTTTAAAAAATTGCCATTAATGGGAATGTTTTAGATGAATAAATATTTAAAACATTTAAAAAGACATTTTAGTTAGAGTTCCTAACCAAAAGAGAGACACCTGAATACATATAATTGAGGTAATCAAAACTTTATAATATCATGGGAATAAAGGTATTCATGATATACTATTTCTATGTACATTATATACACCATATAAAAGTGAATTGGCATATGACAAAAAAGAAGTCTCAATGGAATGAAAATTAGGATGAAATACCTTATAAAAATCATATCCTTAGGTTAAGGATAAATCAACGACATAATTATTTGTGAAAAATATAAATACACTAAATATGATTGGATATTCAGTGTAAATCAATCAGAGGACATTCACATATATTCTTGTAAATACAACACCAATGACTTGGATGTTTAACTCAATGAATGGAAATTGAGTTAAGATTACTCTTATCAAGTTCATATAAATGACTTGAGAAATTATGAATTGAGTGATTATGTGTATCAAAAGTATATCCACACAAAGGGTAGTGGAAATTACTACAGAAATAATAAATAGTGATTCCACACAAAATCTTTGAGTAAAATAATCAATGAAGTATGTGTAATTCCCAATGAGTGGAAGGTGAAATTTGAAATTCCCTTACTAATTTGGTAACTCAGGAAACATACACCCCAAGAATGAAAGATAATAAAATTAAGATGTAAATTCCCATATATTAAAATACATTACACAAAGAATAAAATCATGGGGTAGTACATACACCAGATGTTATAAATAAGTGGTGAACAATGGAAATATTACAAAATTAAAAGTGAGATAAGAAACCCCTTACCTCAAGTCTGACTTGTCTTGTATGTTCCTTTTTCATCATAAATAATAAACATAGGTTATTTTCTACTTGATTAAGAAAATTATTAATATTTACTATTCCTTTTATATTAATCATTACCTTGATATAACAATTAGATAATTATTTGAGTTCATATTGGATATTTATTGATGTTCGGAACTATAGTCAAAAATGAACTTGTTATAATTACAATTTCTCCTTGTGGTCAAAAATCCATTTTCTCCGGAATGATATAGATGATTTAGATATCATATATATATATAATATATCGTGTATATATATGTATTTATAATAGTACATAACATTTGGAGATAAGAAATGAAATGCACCGTTCATGGAGACGGTAAGTCCTACGTACGCATGAATACTACTTTCATTTCTCTTTTGTACTTTAATGGAAATAAAATGTAATGATACATAGGTGTATTATAATTAAAGTATAATATCATATATAATATCATTAACTCCATACTTTATATGTACCACACAATTCATTAATGAGTCATATCACGTTTAGGGGGCGGTAGTCCGCACTTCCTCAAATGAAATTATCGCGTATTACCCATAATGGAAACCATAATGGTATGATATAAATGGAAAGTACATAAGCACAAAGAAAACATAAATATCATATATATCATATATAAATACAGTTCCATCTTAATGGCCACCATGAGAGGCGGTAGGAGACAATAGAACAATCAGTGTTTCATGAGGCATTGGTTTCCCAACCACAGAAATAGTATGTTCTTCACCCATTAGATGGAGGTGTGTGTTAGTGTAGTTATAATCAATCTCATAAAAACATCATAGTATACTAAGGATACTGGTGTTGTTTTAAAATAAAGGAATAAAAAAATTATGGGGGTTTGAAGAAGTAAAATAAATGAAAATAAAACAAAAGAATTAAAGAGAATTTGTTACCTTTAATTTGGGTAACTTCCTTTAGTTTGAACAAAAAGGACAACTTAAAGTGACTTATACCTAAGGTAAGGCCCCTAGGTGTAAGAGAGGGATCTAGAGAGATTATTTGGGAAGGGGTTGGATGATCCAAGGGGCTGTAGAGATGTGTGGAATGGGTTAGAAGTGGTGTCCTTTTATAAGGGGGAGGATGGGCTCTTTAGGAAAGTGTGAAAGTATTATTTTATTATATAGTGATATTTAGTTTATAAAAGTCAAACACTAATTAAATTATAATATAATATGACTCATGGTCAAAATAATATTATCCAATAATAATTGGACAGGTTTCAGATATTGTTTTAATGTTAATATTCTTATTTATTTAAATCATTTATTAAAGAGCTAAATACTACATCATTATTGTGCCATAAATAATTAAATTTATTTGATGTCTAAAAATTATAAAAAAATACCATATTGTAGGAAATAGTTTTATATTTTAATGAGTACTTATAGTCTAAAATATGACTTATATAACCACATGTAAAAAAAAGTTTACTAAAAGATATTTGTTTATGTCATTTTTTCCTTTACATTAAATTAATTAAAATAAAGTGTCATTATCCTTCATAAGTGGCTTCATGGGGTCCCAAAATCAACCCAAGGATTCCCATGGTCTTACATTACTCATCCAATAAGGTTAGGACTAGTGTTAAGGTAATTTTGTATTATTAGAATATTCATTTTACATTGAATTACCTTATTTACCTTTAACCGTGGTAAATAAAAGTCAAAAGTTACTATTCAAAAAAAATTATTTTCATCTTATTGAATCACATTTTAATTAATAATAAAACCATGTATTTCGGATTTTCGAAAATCAATTCACAAAAGTGGAAGAATTTCATTCAAATGAAAAATTCTGATTTTTAACTACTACTTAGTGGTTACACTATTCATCAAAAATTGATGTTTTTCATAAAAAATACAAAAAATTCAGCCTAAGAAATATTTTATATTATTAATTCAAAAATGATTTCAATTTTATAAAATTCAAAACATAAAAGATGTATTAATTAATTTAAAATTAATTCCAGTTGTCAAAACAAATAGCGTGGTTTTAAGAAACAATAACTATCAAAAGATTGACACTTGTTCATGTATAATTTCAAAGTGAATTTAATTATAATGACCAGAATTGGATTAAAGGGTAAAAATTAAATCTCATTACACTCCAAAACCAATTTAAAATATAATATACCCTTATAAATAAACTAGATTAAAAGGAAATTTTGAATTAAAATACAATATTTCTCATTATTCATAAAAAAATAATATTTTTAGAAAAATACCAAAATTTCATCCAAAGTAAATTTTGATGTCCCGAATCTAAAGAAGAATTTTATTATTTCAAATTTAATGTGTAAAAGGGTCAAATATCGGATTTAAAAAGGGTTCTCTATTAAAATGTCGTAAAATTGATTTTTTTTGAAAAATACATTTTTTATCGGAAAAATTAAATTTTTTCTTATAATCTGCCTAAGAAACACAGAATACATAAGTTAAAATTATATAGAGTATATAAAATCCAAAATATAGTTAATACTATTCATAACCACCTTTGAACAACTAGTTTGGAAAGTGATGGTGCGCTCGAACTAGGTGTTGTGTGTAGCGCAAGCTGTTGAATTTAAAGAAAATAACTTACAATGAAATCCCGGGGTGTTACACTTTAGTTCTATAGAGAGAGGTGGAAAAAATATTATGTATTTTATCAATTTGATAAAATTATTTCTTCATGTGTCTGGAACTGCTGTAGTGTCTCATAATGCCACACTAGTTATAGCTCATCGGACCCCTCCAAATAATGCTCCAAAGTACATCAGGTCTGGTGTTACCAAAGATCCTTGTGTACCCATACCATCACATTTTAATTATATTTCTCTCTCCAAGAGAATTAGTTCACCACCTAAGTCCAATCATCATCAGAGAGACTCTTTCTCTAAATGGTGCTCCTACTTCCATTCCTAGAGCTTCTTCAACTTTTGTTGCTAAACCTTATTCTTCATAGAAAAGGGAAATGAAAAGTAAATCCAAATCCATCCATACAAGCTAATTAATCATTTATTACTTTACATTTTTTAAGGGGATGTTTTTTGTATATTGTTTTGAATTCTTTTGGTTGTATTTTCATTTCCTTTCTTAGTGGGACTTTTGTTATTATTTGTATTTTTTTTCCTTTCATTTCCTATTTTATTTTTACATTTTTCTAATCATAGATGGGGGATAAGATTTTATGGAATATGTTTATAGATTTCATTTATTTACTTAATATATTATTATTTCTGTGATACCATATTGATATTCCAATCCATATGTGTGTAAATACCTTCCTTTGATACTTTATGTTCTTTTATATTGCTTACTTTTAATACCATATTTCCTTTTTGTACCATTGATACCCTTTATATCTTTATTACTTTTTTTCTTTCTATTTTATACCATGTTTGTAAAATTCCCTGATTTGTGATCATCAAAATGTGGTAGTTTTTCGGAACCCTTGTTTTAATTATCCCTATATCATGTTAATTATGATATTAATGAGTTTTATGTTTTACGGTTGCATTTTACATAATAATGAAAATTGGTGAAATTTTGTTTAGTTCTAGGAAAGACTCATCGTTGAAGATGGCTCACCATAAAACTTGACTCATCATTGATGTTGAGTCACAATTGGAAATGCCTCACCACTAGATCAGAATTTTGGAAAAGCATTGGAAAGACTCACCATTGAAGATTACTCACCATCGACTTGACTCATTGTTCATGTTGATTCACCACTAGAAATTTATCTCTTCCAGACCATAGCTTTTTCCAAGTATTGGAAAGACTCACCATTGATAATGAACAACCACCATAATGGAATGATGGAAAAGTATAGAAATAACCTATTTTCATGATGATTCACCCCCATCCTCAGCCACCACCAATCAGCCTCACCGCCAAGTTGAATCACTACCACTTTTGTGTCACTATTAAAAGGATTAACCGACACTATTTTTTTATTTTTAGTTAAATGTGTCTAATGGAAATATTATTTAATTTAATGTCGAAACTTATATTAATTATTATACATAATTTTATTGAAGATATTCATTAAAGAATGTGTTTTATTTAAGTATGATGATGTAGAATATTTAGATCATTCTTCCTGCATACTATAGTTAAAAGACATAGAAGACTCCCACTTGTAGACATCACTGAATGAACTGAGGACCAAGATACACATAGAACGTTAGATCTGAACTTTGAATGATCAAAAGAAATCAGTGTGTCATACAGAGAAAATATTTTACATTGATAATCTATAGTTAAAGTGAATTACATTGAACACCCAGAAAAATTTCTACAGTCAGAATAGAAGAGTTCATGAAACTCTGTTTCAATGCATTTTTTCAGAAATACAACTCAAGCTTCATTTGATTCTAATTTTAAAGAGTCCAAAGCTTCAAACATTATCAGATAGAGATACAAATTCCTTTTAATTATTTTAATTTTATCTTTCTATTTATTTTATTTACATTATAATAAGTGTAGTTGTACTCTATTTTAAATAGAAAAACTGACTCATATGATATAACAGGAACACAATCAATTTCTTCTCAAACTAATTATTACCTATTGTCCCACCATTTTGTGGAAGAGGTACTTTCTGGATTGTATTTATTAATTACCGTAGGTTTTGTGGAATAAGTCATGTGTGACATTGATATCATTATTTTGTACACTCAATCTAGGTTTTGGATTATATATTATTTTATATAACATTCATGGTAGAGAGTGATTTCTATGTGGAGATGATTTGGTCTAAACATGAAACTGAACCTATTTTTTTATTTCACTCTGTGTGTTATTTTATTTTATGCTTTAAATTGAATCTATTTTAAACTAAAAAATAAAACCACAACATTGATAGTCAATATTAATTAGTTTTTAGATATGTTTTTGTTTAAGTAAATTGATTTCAAAACATAAAGCAGTTTTTAAAAAAATAACTGAGACCTACTAAATCTTTGGGAAATATTTTTAGAGAATAGAAAGTATATAGATCTATTATTTTGAATAAATTTTTGTTTTAAATAAATTTGTTTTTTATTTAGAACTATTGTAGATTAAATATTTTATTTGGTACACTATTCACCCCCTATTGAGATACCCACTCTGACCAACATAAAATATTCACCATATCTTTAAGAAGGGAGAAAACCAACTTCAGAAAAAGTGTCATAGAGTTATGAACCAAATCCAAAAATGTATCAGCATTCATCTTCTAGGTGTTAAACATAGCCTTGTCCCTAGGGAAGATGAAAATGTAATGCATGGATGATTCAGAAGAAACCGTGAAAGTATGACATATCATGTTGTCAATTGCATGGTGAGATGTAAGGAACTCCGTGTTATGAGATTGTTGGTTCATGTTTTCCACCCATAAAAACAAACCATTTGTGGAAAAGACTGTTTCCAATGGGTCTCAGATATCTCACCATCTTTCATGAATGTCATTTAAAGTGAAAATTTATAACCAGATTTAACAGAGTAAATGTCATATGCTTCTTCACTCTATCACAATCAATCTGGACCTAAGTCCCTCACATAGGAGATTCTTGGATATGATCCCTCTCCCCCCCCAAGAATAGGAGTCTAATATTTATTTCTCCATATTTCACATAACACATTAAAAAGAGAGATAATTATTACATCGTTCAAACCATGGATTATAGGATAGGTCATATAAAATCTTTTGAAATCATCCAACCACGAGTCCATCAAAACCCTAAAAGTGGTCCCATATCTAATACTCTAGTAAATCCGCTTATTTATAAACTCTTGTGAACACCATAATATTCTCTATAGATCACTTTTTAGTGCCCTAAGGATGCATATAGGAAGCCCGTGTGTGGAAAATATTTTCTACAGAGGTTCCTGGAACAAAAAGAATCAGGATATTGAAATAAGAACCAAAATTTATTAGTGAGGTGAGCATTATTAATTTGATAGATGTCCCAAAATCCAATACCCCTACATGATTTTGGATGATAAATATTATCCCCTGGAATCCAATTTCTTTTTTTCCATCCAGAGATCCTTTTGAATGTCCATCCCAATATCCCTTTTTCAACTCAACCTTGTAAACCTAAAAACACCACATGTTTAGGATCAAAAAATGGTGGGGATCCCCATATATTATTTATGCTTTTAAACCACCCAGATACCCAAAGAGTGGTTAAATATGTCTATCCCACATTAAGGGATACCAGTGATGACATAAATTTCAGATTTTGAAAAAAAAATCGACTAATTGAAATCCATTTCATAGTTACGGATAAGATGGAAAATAATAACATATTCTTCGAGAGTGACCCTGGAAGAAACTAAACTTTCATCGAAAAATATTAGGTGGGAAGTGGGTGGGGGATCATGACACACCTCACACCATGAATCATATTATCAAAATATTACACTTAAATGAAGTTCTGTGAAACATCATCTATTTAATAAAGAGTAAAATAGAAAGTGGATATAGTGCCCTAATCCCAGTATGCTAGGAGACTGTGTCAACTACATTTACATTGACATGATTACAAGGAATCAAATACCAAAAGATATATAAGTATAGTAGTATTGGTAAATTAGATACATACATGTGTATTACATTATAAATGAATACACTAATTTAAACTTAGTTTATTCTAGAATAAAACTATTCCATCTAGAACATCATTTCATATAATTCTTAGCACACTTCTTGGATTTTTGGGGAAATGAAAAAAATAAGTGTGATCTCATATTATCAATAAGGTTTATGTAATGTAGTAACAATAATTAATCAATGAACATAATCAACGTGTAATTGTAAATAACTGAACACACATTACATGTAATCAATTAACTACATAGGAGTGCGTAAAAAATATGGAAAGGTAAATAACATAACAGAAATTATGTTTAAATTACTGTATAAGGAATAATCAATATGTCAATGTAAATAACAAAAAACTATACCATTTAGTAAATAATGTGAGAATGAAATGAATACATAGCTTTTTCATTGTAAAAATATCATGGATTATAACAATTGAATCTAAATAAATAAATTTTTAATTATTAGATTCCATTTTTTCTTGGTACATGATACCGGTACTATCAATACCTTTAATGAGATAGTTTAAAACATACTATGGGAAAAACCCTACTAAGTTTAGCCAACTAAATGTCTCAGGAGACTACTGATCCATCAAGGGGGTATATATAACTTGGCCCGCCCATGTCGTACAGGTACAAAGAATTCCCCAAATATCCAATAATTTATTTAATTCATGAAAATGATCCTTGTAAATTATCCATATTGAGTAAAAGATACTGATTTATAAATATTTCCACATTAAATCAAATAATTTCTAAAGTGAACACCATATGTAAAAATTTTATATGGTTTACTAAAAAAATCATATACATGATAAATTATAAGGATATTTAATGTTCAATGGTCACTGGAATGTGAATTACTCAGGGGGAAGTTAATTACTACAAAAATGAATTTAGGAAGTTAATGTCAATACTTAATTTGGTCAAAATGAGAATATTTAATCTGGATAAAGACAAAATATGGTATTTCTAGGATTTATATCAATTGGGGTAAAAATAAGGGTTGTTTTATTTGATGAAATAAAGAAAATATATTTAAAAACATTCTTTAAGGAAAATGTCATTTAACATTAAAAATGTCTCATACCACATTGAAACATTTTAATCATAAACACCATGATGGAATAAAATTAAATGAACTAATAACATCCTATGATTAAGGATATTCATTATATATCATTTAAAATCTGTAGTTTATGCACCCTATAAAATATTATAGGTGTATAACAAAACAAACATCTCAAAGAAGGAAAATTGTTGCAAAATTCCATTACTGCTACGGAAAAATTAAAACCATTACCCCATAAGTAATAGTTATTAAATGAAAATTTTAAGTACAAATAAGATAAAATAATTAATGATATAATATATCAACAGTGGCAGTAGATAAACCACACAAAATAAGTAATTACTGAATATGAAATTTATCTCACAGATGTAAAATGCGAGATGAAAATCCCCTACCATGTGCTTCCTTTTGTGTTAACATCATTTAACCTAATTTATTATGTTTTAAATAATGTAAATAACTTATACTATAAACATATATTTTTTTATAATATCATATATAATCTCATTATAATATTTTATCACCCATATGTTAATTATCTTTCATTTTTTTATCGTTTCTGCTGTTAATTGTCATGTTTTTCGAGTATGTTTTGAGTTTTTATTTTTCATTACTATTACTTAGATCATGATTTCATCATATACAAAATATAAATCATGATATAAGTTTAATATATATCCACTATATATGTATTAAAAATAATCCTTAAAATTTGGAGATATAAATGAAATACAGGGTGCATGGAGATGGTAGGTCGTACGTACGCAAGGATGTTGTTTTCATTTTCTTGCCATATTAAAATAATTAAAAGTTAATGATATATATATATATATATTACAATTAGATTATCATATCTATTTCAAATATGTCACATATTAGTATTAAAACCATCGTTAATGCATTCTTTATGAAGTTTAAACTAGTCACATAGGTTTGAGGAGGCTGTAGTCCACATGTCCACCAACAATGTTATCCTATTCACACAAAATGGAAATCATAAAGGTATGAGTTATATAATAATTACAAAATCATAATGAAATTAAAAATATTATATATATCATATATAAACTATAAATCCATCATTATTTCCAACCTTGAATGTTGGTAATGGAATAACAAACGACATTGGTTCATGAGGCTGTAGTCATCCGTACACAAGAACAATGATTGTGTATCCAATTTTGTTGGATGTGTGTAAAAGCTTAGCTAGAAATATTAGAATAAAAACATCTCATTATAATTAATATACTTAGGTTATTATATGATATTTATATAAAAATAATTTAGGTAGTGTAGAAGTAAATGAAACAAAAGTGATAATTGAAGAATGTTATGCTTATTTAGGTAACTCCTTATGGTTTTTACCAGAAGACATACTTGGTTTTCATTATAACAAAATTGAGGGTTTCAGAAATATGGGAGGGAATTTGGGAGCTTATTTGTTCAAGGATTAAATGTGACAAATGGATTAAAAGGTTTGAATAAGTGAGAGGGTTGAGTGCCTTTTTATAGTGGCGGAGTGACATTCTTGTAAACATAAAAATTTAAACACTATTGAGAGGTCTACCATACATCATGTGCCTCAAATAATGAATCCAATTAGATAAAAGGGATTATATAGTCTAAATATGTCCATCCAATTGTTGGGAATGTAATGTCTCAATAATAATCTAAGTTATATGTTGATTTTGATGCTCACGAGAACCCATTTTTCCCTAATAATGTTACTTTAAGAATGTTTTAAGAATTTTATACAATAATTATATGTATCGTATTTGATGTAATTTAATGCTATAGGATGTATTCTAGATACAATGTTCATACCCTGTGCTATACTGAACATTTTATGTATATATTAGCAGCCCTATGTTTGCGTATGGATCAGCAACCATGTGTTTGCATATGGATTGACAACCCTACATTTGTGTATGGATTTGAAACCCTATGTTTGGAAAATTAATTTATTGATTATCAACCATACATTTGAATAAGCCTATGAAATTTATATTCAATGATGAAGTCGGAAAATCTATGTTCATTCCCAATGCTATGCAATGGAACCCTATGCAAAACAAAGGAACCCTATGCTACGCAGTTGAACACTAGGTTTGACTATTTATTATTGGTGGTTTTAAAGCCACAATATATTCTAGGATTCATGAAATGGTTTTAAAAGTATTACAACCTGATTTAATGATTTTATATAACTGATTAAAAGGTTCATTATGATTGATTCAAAGAACCATATTTAATAAATAAAATCACTCCTATTCTTATGGTAAGTTATGACTCACTATATCAATTTGAATTTGAATTTCTACATTTTATCTGGTTATTTTCATGGATCTTTAATACTGAATCAAGCTATCTGCTCTATATATTCAATCAAAATTTCATTTAAGAAACACACACATATGTGACTGTATTCTTGTGCATATATTTTACAGTGATACTGTAAGGAAAATTCAATTCATTTATTTTATAAAAAAGGATACACTTTAAAAATTATATATTATATACCTTCTATTGTTGTCATATTACTATTTATGTTTACTGATATTCAAATGGAATATCATTTATAACCAGGATAGCTTCAGAGTTATTCATTCTTGAAGACATTATTTGTGGAAGAAGAAGATCTATCTACTATCAGTTGTTGTTGTAACTATTAAGATTAACCCAAACAATCATGAAATAAAAATATTTTGATTTATTAAAGATTCAACAACTCATACTAAGTTGTGGTGAAGTATCAGATTCTTGTACAAAGCTATGGATAATCTGTTCACTGAAAAAGAACCAAATTTCTCTATTTAGCATTGTTGTAAAGGGGCCAAATTCCTGCACTCAGTTTTGGAATTAAGGTCTTATGATAAAAAGACATTTCTAGTGAAATTCACTAAGCTCATAGAGAGAGCATTGGTGGAGTGTACTAGGGGATCATTGTTCCATGAACCACTATAAAACTATTACATTTTTCATTATTTTTGTTTATCCACTGATCATATTTCAGACATAACAAAATGATGCATATCTGCATAAATCACAAAGGGATTCAAAATAAAGAATCAGTCAAGATTATCCAAAATACATAATTACCACACCCCTCTTGTCTGTCTTTTTATTATTCCAACATAAAAATTGGTATTAATGGTAATATTTTGGAATAAAT
This sequence comes from Viscum album, assembly GCA_963277665.1. Taxonomy (NCBI): domain Eukaryota; kingdom Viridiplantae; phylum Streptophyta; class Magnoliopsida; order Santalales; family Viscaceae; genus Viscum; species Viscum album. Next base: position 318,210,502 of record OY728140.1, read on the forward strand.
TTATTTCAATCTAAAAGTGGAAAAAGTATATAGAATGAATATGGAAAAGGATGATCCAAAATATGGTATATCTATGGTTCATGATTCATATTCTAATTGTGAAAACTAGGAATAAAATAATTACATATCATAATTTACTTAAAGAATCTTCAATCCATATTCTATTCAAAGATCATCACTCCTTATTCAATTTCTGAGAAACCAAATACTTGGGATGTGGAATGGGAAGTTCAATATAACTTCAATTAAAAGGTAATGAATTCCATAATATTTGGACTCAAACCTGATGAGTTTAATAGATTATCACAGTTCCCTATTTCCTATGAAATGATGAAAAAAATAGCTATCTCATATTAAGGAGAATAAAACATCAGATATATGATATATGCTATTGAAAGACTAATGTCTGAAAATTTTTGAATGTTCTATGGTCAAAGAATCACACAAATGATTGGAAGGTTAACATAGATTTTTAACAATATTACTACCTTGGGAGATCCTATCAATAAAAACGATCAATGGATAAAAGTACTTAGTGTACTTCCCAAAAAATGCAATAAAGTATCTGCATCTATTCGACAATCATCCCCTATTAACAATTGGACTATGTAGAAATTTATTAGAACATTGATGATATATGAAGTATAAATGTTAGATGAAGTTGAATATTAGAATATTTTATTAGAAATGAAAAATATTGATCTCAATGTGAAATCTTAGAAGGATAACCAAAAAACAAAACAATAAGTCAAGACAGACAACAAATCAGATTCCTCAAATTTTGTAATGGAACTGGCTCAGCTAGCCAAAAAATTAGAAACTTCAACAAAAAAAGTGGATTCATAAAATCCTTTATGAAGGATTAATGAAAACCCCATGATGTAAGATTCTATGAATTTAAATAATTGGGTCTCATTAGACCTTTTTTCCCTCAATTGAAAGATGAAAGAATGAGGGAATAAAATAAATATCATAAGAATGTTGATAATGATCAATAAGGAAAAATAACCATGAATGTTATGTGGTGTTTATATGAAGAATCCATTATCTCTTAAAAATATTATTAAAAAAAGATCCACCAAAACTGAAATCCAACATGTTTTTTATGACTGAATATGAAGTGGTAAAACCAATTACTCCTCTTATTCTAATACTGATAGTTTTTGAAAAGATAAATTAATAGATTACTATTCAATGTTAGAATTAAAATTTGATTCTTTAATAAATAATAATAAATCATTTCAAAATATTTACAATGGTGTTTTAGGTGAAAGAGACCCTATACTAAAAAACATCAAGAACTAATTAAAATATTCAATTCTTCTACATCAAACTATATTGATAATGAAAATAGGGTAAAAGAATTATAGGATGAAGTAGAATCTTAGAAAAGTGATTCAATTTATTCAACTAAAGGAAAAAAAATTCTAAATGATATTCTTTTAAATAATGTTATTAAAAGTGAGGGATTTTTAATAGGAGGTGAAGGTGAAAAATAAAAATTGTATAAAAATTATTTTGTGCACAATACAAAAAATGCTACCTACTACTATTGTGAAATAAAAGGTCATTACACTAACAACTGTTACTTGATAAATCCTCAATTTATTGGTACTAAAAATGATTTTATTTGTAAAACTATACCTCAATAAAGTGATATTAATTTTGGAAAAATAAAGGTTATCTGGATTCCAAGATTATTACTCGCTGACACTACCAGACCCATGTAAAATATCTATAAAACAATATCTGTTTAAATTTTTTTGTAGAAGAAAGGCCATAAGGAAAAGTTCAATGTGGTATATGGATAAGGTCTATTCAAGAAAAATTAGTGGAGAATCATCAAACAATGGATTAAATGGATGGAGTTCTAGTCACTTTTGGTGACAATGCAAAATGAAATATTGTTGGAGTTGTAATGGATGGAGATCCAAAGACTATCTCAATAAAAAAGTATCGTATGTAAAAGAGTTAAAGAACAACCTGATAATTATTTCTAAAATTTGTTATGATTTTATTTATGATGTTTTATCAAACAATTTCTACTCTATTTTCAAATGTAAACTGATTAAATTTAGATCACCAAGAACTGACAATGTTTATAAATTGTATTTAATATCCTTTTATAAACTAAAAGTGAATTTATTAATTTCTAATTAAAATGAGTCATGGAACTCGAATAAAAGACTTGGAAAATGAAATTTATATTATTTTACATATATTATCTAAGAAACAATTATTTTCTGATTTAGAATATCATAAATTTGACAATGATATATTTTTTGATGCACGCCAATTTGGAAAGTAGCACAAATCAACTGTCAAATCAATTAACAAAATTTCTACATCTACACCATTATAGCTTATCCATATGGATTTTTAGACCATATAGGGTAGAAATATTTTCTATTAAATTATATGTTTATGTTTTAGTTGATGATTATTCTTGATTTATTTTGGTATATTTTCTAAAATTCAAAAGTGAACCACTCAATTTTTTTGGAAGCTTATGAAAAAAATATCAAAAGGAAAATAATTTTAAAATAATTTCATTACGAAGTGATCATTGTGGAGAATTTGAGAATCAAAGAGGATGATGAATCTAAATGACCATGAATCTAAAGGACCTAAAAGTGTCTTACCTAGATATTCTAGACCCTCAATGAACCATCCTTTATAAATAGTTATTGGATACCATGATACAGAAATCAGAACAAGAAGAAATGTAAGAAACCTAGTTTAATTTTCTTCCTTTCTATATGAATTATAACCTAAATCTATTGAAGAATATTTAGAATATGAGAGGTTAATGATATCAATGGAAGAAAAACTAAACAAATTCAAAAAAATGATGTTTGGGAATTTGTTGAAAGACCATCCAATTATCCAGTAATAGGAACCAAATAGGTCTTTAGAATTAAACAAGATGATCAAGGGATCATAACCCAAAAAAAGATAGATTAGTAACTAAAGGATATAATCATGAAGAAGGTATAGATTATGAATAAACCATTTCCCGTGAAGCTAGATTTAAATCTAATATAATTATTTTAGTTTATGTATATCATATGAATTTTAAATTATATCATATGGATGTTAAATATTCCTTTTTAAATAGATATTTAATTATGGAATTTTATGTTGAAAAAACTCATGGTTTTTAAATCCCTCTTACACCTAATTCTATTTTTAAACTCCAAAAATCTTTTTATGTACGTAAACAAGAACCTATAGCCTGGTATGAATGATTAAGAACATGTTTTGGAAAATAGATTTTATATAGGATTAGTAGATCCTACTCTTTTTATGAAAACTTTTCATTCTAATATTTTATTAATATAAATTTATTTTGAAGAATTTATTTACCGTTCAACATATATATGGTTTTTTAATGATTTTTCAAATATACAGAAAATTGAATTTCATGTTTTTATGATATGAGAATTGGATTTCATTTTAGGATTTCATATTTATTAAAAATATTATGGAAATATTTTAAATAAAATTAAATATATTATTTATTTATTGAAAAAGTTTTCCCATGAAAATAGTAAGACTTTTACAACTCTTATGTGTACTAATCTAAGACTTTATTTGGATGATGCTTGAAAACCAGATGAAAAAAAGTTATATAGAGGTATAATTGGTAGTTTTTTATATCTTACTTCTAGAAAACTTGACATAATGTTTTCTAGTTTTTGATGTGCTAGATTCCACCTAAATCCAAAAGAATCCCATATTACTATTGTTAAAATAATTTTTCGATATTTAAATGGAATTATTTTTCATTCCCTACACTACCCCGAAACATCTAATTTTAATTTAATTTCATATTAAGATGCTCACTTTGAAGGATGTAGATTAGAAAGAAAAAAAACCTCAGGAACCTATCACTTTTTGGAAAATATTTATTATCATGGTCAAGTAAGAAACAACATTCAGTTTTCTCTATAAATAGCCAAGGTATAATATATATATTCTGGTATTTGCGCACAACTTTTGTGTATGAATCACACACTAAATTTCTTTGGAATGTTTTTTAAAAAATCCTACATTATATGATAATACTTGTGCTATAAATATTTTAAAAAATCATATAAGTCATTCTAGGACTAAGTATATTAATATAATTCTTCATTTTCTAGGAGATCATATTCTTTAAAAGGATATATCTTTAGAATTTGTAAATATTGAACATCAATTAGCTGATATTTTTTCTAAACCACTTCCCACTACTTGTTTTAATTTTATTAAGGGTGAGTTAAGATTATTTAATTGTAAAAAATATTTATAAATTATTTTTATTTTTTTTTCTTTATAAAATATTTTTATTTACAAATTATTCATTTATTAGTTCAAAATAAATATTTTTATTTTTATTTATACATTATATATTTTTAAAATTAAAATTTTAATTATTTCACCTCATTATCGACATGTGAAACCAAACCATTAGACTTCCCCCACTCTCATTCCTACCATTTCAACCCTTCAAATTATAGATCGCCTCTTGAACCAATTCACCAAATCCATGACCTTCAAAAATTCAATCATCAAACCATTGGAAATGGATCCTTCTCGCTTTTTTGACAATGATTATCTAAATGATCATATTCACCACCAATATATTTATTGAAAAATAATTCATGGAAAGGCAATTGATTTCTCCTAGAAAAATGAAACAAATATGTTGTAAAAAAATTCAATCAGATTTCAGGGATAGTAATTTGTTTTTGGGGATAGTAACTCACCATTTATTTATGATATTGAATTAAAGGAATTTTTTCTAAATGCATCCTTCATTATCATGTTTTCATGACACTTTTATTTCTATGATTAATCATTGTGAGTTTTCTATCACTTATGAACAAATTTTTGAGATCCTAGATTTTTTCCATGAGGGGGAATCTCCTTTTTGTAGGAAAAATATAGGGAATGGAAGATTTAAGTCAGAGGATATAATGTCTTTCTTGTTTGTAACTCATGAAATCAAGAAAATAATGACAAGAGATTTTACTCCTGATAAAATGTTTCTGAAAAATATTATCCAGTCAGTAACTGTGACAATGACTGGAGAATTGGAAAAATACTTGCATCCTGATATTTATGTTTTGTTTTTATTAATAAACCATATCAAGATGTATTTATTTAGGTATATGTTGATTTATTTGAGTTACTTCTAATCTAAAAAAGATAGGATTCATTTTTATCCCTATGGAATGATTCTTTCTCCATTTCTATTTAAATTGGGACAATATAAAGATATCTCACTTGGTCAAAGATTCCATCATAGTAATTTTTTAACTTTTTGAACTGTATGGAAGCTATGTTATTTTTGGAGCAACTCTTGAAATAGACTGTTACCTTTTCGTATTATAGATCATGATATGATGATGGAAACTACATTGGGAGGAGTAGAGAATGCTACAATCAGTTTGATCTATTAGACCAATTCCAAATGAATAAACTAAATCGAGGGAATAGGATTATTTTTCTCAAAGAATAATAATTTTAGTAAGAATTTAAGAGGATGTGAATGTAGCTGGAGAAGGAAATGAAAGAAGATTTCCTACCGAAGTAGTTGTGAATGTTGTGCTAGTTTCATAAAGTGATTATCAATCTAGGTTAGTTTATCATTATACTGATCAAGCTCCCCATAAAAATAATTATTTGGTTATTGTTGATTCAGTAGATATATAAGTGTCTACACTAAAATAAGTAATAGAATTTCAATGAATGGATGGATTATAAGGAGAGACAAGTTTTGATATAGTGGAGGTTGGAAAACCTTTGAAATTTATTTCGACAGAGTCTTCTTACTCTTATGGTGAATTTTTGGTTTGTAAGAGTATTCATTTGAATGACCAAAACTTAAATCTAAGACAAGAGATGGAAGATGAGAGGAACAAAGTTAAAGTGAAAAGAAGTTAAACAGTTCCTAGGGATGAGTTTGAGACACATCAATCGTATCTAAGAGAAGTTAAGGAAACAATTATGTTAGTGGGTGACCTTGAAGAGTTTATTAAAATGGTGGCTGCTAAATTCCTATTTATGATGGAAGAATCTGTAAAGAAATTAGATTTTGATGAGCTAAAATAGTTGTTATAAAGAGAGTTTCAATATGTCATAGAAACTCATCAAGTTTTAAACTCTTCTAAACAGAAGTATACTGAATTGATAAGAAAATTTGAAGTTATAACTTTAGTGTTGGATGATTTCAATGACAGACTGCACACTGTTCATTGTGATAGTACTACAATGAATGGTCTTTTATAGAATCAAAGACATTTGATTAGCCCACTGACCACAAGTGATTCTTGGTTAGGGACAATTACTCTTCAAGTAAGGGATAATCTTAATGCTTTCATTCATTCCAAAGAATCAGTGAATGGGTTTATAAATGTTAATTTTTTTAAGAGCTTAAGGATTTCTCAAGATTCTAGGAAGATGATCCAGTAGTGGATAAGAATTTTCAACAATCATTTTTAGAGATTTTTGGTGATACTAAATGATATTAATGGTGTTTTCCAATCCATTTCTCATCATGTTGCATCCTCTTCGAGTCCAGAAGAAGAATAAACCACCCCATCTAACCAAAGACAATCCTTTTATAACTCTTCCTTATATTGATTGGTGGATTGTAATCAATTTTAAAAAAAATTAATTTGGAATTAAATTTACTCTAGCTTATATATATTTCTGTAAATTTTATTTTGATTTATTATTTTTCATTATTTATATCCAATTTTTTAATGCCAATATTAAATTTATTTATCTTTAAACAGTTTTAAAAATAATTCATTTATTTTTCTATGAAAAGTTAAATGTGTTTTAATCCATTTTTTCATACGATTTCTTTTCTATATCACAAAAGGGGGAGAAAACTGGGTAAACCCAATTGTAAACAGAACATTCTAAATTTTTCAAGTATCAATTTCATATCATTAAAATAATTATGCGAAATCCAAATTTAATTTTCACAACTTTTTTTAGTGTTTAAAAATCCTATAATTTTTTCTTTAAATTATTTTTTTGGGTTTTCTGACCATCAAAAATGGAGAAATTATTGGGAATGTATTGTCTTAACTATAATATATGTCATGTGTTGATTTTGATGCTCACAAATACTATTTTTTCCTAATAAAATTTCTTTAAGTGTGTTTTATAAACTTATTTATCATAATTATATGTATCTTGTTTGATAAAATTTAATGCTATGGGATATACTTTTGAAAAACTGTTCATACTATATGCTCGGTAAATTAACATATGGATCATCATCCCTATATTACGCTGAAGAGTTTGTGCATGGATCGACAACCCTACATTTGTGTATAGATTGGAAATGCTACATTTTTGTATGGATATGAAACCCTAAATATTTGTATGGATCGGTAACCCTATATTTTCATATAGATCAAAACCCCTACATTCGGTAAATGAATGTATTGATTTTCAACCCAATGTTTGAGTAAGCGTGTGAAATATCTATTTCATCATGAAGTCAAAAAATATTTGTTCTTTCCATACACTACATAGAGAAACCTTGTGCTATGCAATTGAACCCTATGTTATGAAAAGGAAACCTATACTATGCAAAAGGAACTCTATGCTACACAGTTGAACCCTACATTTGACTGTTCAATAGAAGTGTTTTTAGGTCCCCAATATAATCTTTGATTTATGAAATGGTCTTGACAAAATTGTAGACTAATTGAAATCTTTTATACGACTGATTACAATGTTTATTATGATTGATTCAAAGAACCATATTCAATGGATAAAATCACTAATATTCTTAAGGTAAGTTATGACTCCCCTGGCCATGTTGAATTTGAATTTTCACATTCTATCAGGTGATTTTCATGGATCTGGAATATAAAAGAATGTTGTATTCTCTATATATTTTATTTCATTTTCCTCTTGACAAACAAAAACAAATATGTCTATATTATTGTGAATATCTTTTATAGTGTTGTTGTAATGAATGGTCGATTCTGTTATTTTTTGAATGAAGATACACTTTTATAGTTCTACATTTTTTACCTTATACTATTGTTAGATTACTAATTCTATTTTTTTATATTAAAATTGAATATCATTTGAAACCAATATCGCTTCAATGTTATTTATTCTTAATGATATTATTTTTTGAAGAAGAAGATCCTTCTACTCTTAGTATTTGCTACAACTGTGGATATTTACCTGAACCTTCAACAAATCCAACTATTTTTCTTTATTAGTGTATAAACTAATCGTACTTTGTTGTGGTAACATTTCATCTTATTTACTAAGTTGTTGGTAATTGTTTCCCTATAGAAGAACCATAAGTCTCTATTTAGCTTTGTTTTAAAGGTTTCAACTATCTGTACTCATTTGTGAATTTGAAGGTCTTATGATAAGAGGAAATTTATAGTTAAATTAACAATGATCACATAGAGTGTGTTGGTGGAGTGTAATATGTGATATTTTTTCCCTAAACCACTATAAAATTATTGTATTCATTCTTTCTATTCATCTGTTGCTCATATTTCATATAGAAGAATATGATGCATATCTATATAAATCAAAACGGGAGTCAAAAGAAAGAATTTTTGAACATTATCGAAAAGACACAAGTCACCCCCATATCTATTTACTATTCTGACATATCACCAATATATTTTTTCCATGTTTCTAGGTCATTTTATCACTTAATTTTAAGTTTTAGTCCCTAGTTAAGATTATCTTTACCTTAATCATGGTAATTAATTTTAATTACATGAACTAATAATTTTGGTCAAAAATATATTTCAACATACTAGAAATTATAAATTATTTTTATTAAAAATATGTAATATATTTTTCCAAATTCCAATAACATAAGTGGTATGAATTAATTTAAATTTAATCTCACAACTGAGATGACAAAGAGGTGGTTTAAAGTAAAAATGTTCAAAAGATTGAATTGTTTTTATATCCAATTTCAATGTGAAATTGATTCCAATGACATAAATTGATTAATTTATGTATAATTGAAGTAAATACACCTTAAATAAAATTGAAATATAATTTATCTATAAAAATAATCTTTATGAAAAATCAGTTTTCAATTAGTATTTTAGTATTTTTTCACTATTCATAAAAAAACAAACTTCATAGAAAAATACTAAAAATAATTCTAAGATAATTTTAACATTACACATTCAAAAATGAAGTTTATTTTGACAACTAAAATTGTAAAAATTATGTTTTAAAACTAGTATTCTATTTAATGGAGGCAAAATTGCCTTTGGGAAGATATAGGTTTTTATGCGTAAAATTTGTTTTGTTCTTATCATATGTCTGACATATTAATTTGGTGAATGAAAAAAATATTTTAATGATCATATAATATATATAATTAATGTAATTAAAAATAATAATTAATTTAATTTATTAGGATAATACACAATTGTGATCATAAAAACCTTTCCATTATATTAAATTGGTTTTTATATTCATTTTTAATTATTTGGTAACCTGTTAATTCATTTAATATTTGTGTAAATAATTTATTTTCATAAGTTATTTAATCCTATTCATAACAGATAATTTAACATATAGGTTATATCTTTTTATATTAAATATTAATATTTTAATAACATATTGTTTCTTTGTAAAACTAGGTCTTGCGTGTAATGCAAGATATTGGAAAAACACATTGTTTTGTGAAATTCAAGATAACACAATGTTGAGTTGATTGAACATATAAAATATATTAAATTTGTTTAAAATATTAAATACACCATAATGTATCAAGTTGTAATATTCCTCTCTATGATCGGTGTTGTGTGTCATACACGTTATCAAATAAAATATACTCTTTTAAAATTTTAGGTGTGTCACATTATCCCCACTCTATATAAATTGACCCTTTCAAATTTAAACTCGATCTCAGATATCTAGGGTTAGATATTTGAAAATTTCTTTTTGAAAAATCTCACATCATGAGGATAGTTAACAAAATATCCTCTTAATAAGAGATAATGATAAGTTCAAAGGTCACATAAAATAACATATAACATGGTCTCTATATAAGAGAACATTACTGGGAAGTGAATATATGTGCATGAAGGAAATGATTAAATATTTATATGGGTGAATGTGGTCATTGATCATAAAATTTGAATGATCAATGCAATGTTGAGGGCCTCAAATCCTTAAATCTATGAAGATTTAAATGAGCTTCAGTTTAGTAAAAATTAAGGTATGCAGATTTTTTTTATCATTTTCCTAATGTTGAATAATTCTTTTATTATATATTAATTTCAAGAAATTAACATACAATACATTTTTCTATTTCATAAACACAATTTTCATCCTTTGTTTCTACTTTGATAAATTTAAAATTCAACCTTTACTTCAATAAATGTATATCTTAAAATTCACTTTTTTATTCCTGAAGCACGAATATTTACTTTTTAAAGATTTTCATAGACATAAAACAAGTCTTTACATTTTCCCCTAAATATTTTCCAAAACTATTATGGTTAATAAATTAATCTCTAAACCTCAAAATTGATACAATCAGTTCTTCATTAACATTCATTCAGAAAATTATTTAGCTAAAAGAAATAAGACATTAACCATGACATGTTATAGACCAGTGGTAGGAATAAAACCCTTATTATCCTTTGTTTATGGGTTCAATCCACACTACCTTTCCAAATTTTATGGGTTGTCACCCAGGATAGAGGTTTTAATTTTTCTAAAACCATATTAATATAGTGTCAAAAAAATGATGGGTATAAATGAAATTTACTAATTAACTATACTTTTCTCTACGGTTTTCAAGGAAACATATTAATTTTTGAAGCCTATTAATCAAATTTGATGGTTATTGAAATTTAATTAATGATCCTAATAAAACTAATGATTGTCAATAGATTTAAACTAGTGTATCTAAATTTAATGGTCATTATTACTCAAATAGATTTTCCACTAAAACAAATACAAAAATGTAGTGCTATATTGCCACAAATTTTATACAATAGATCCATAATATTATAAGACTACCATTACATAAAACCTAAAAAGAGGTTTTTAATACATATAACATTTGATCAACTATAGTCTATATCATACAAAAACATTAAGATTTTATTAAATACTTATCTTTCATGTATATCTTAATGTTTTTCCTATAATCAATGTTTCCCTAAATCTAGTTCCCAAGGTTTCTAAAAAACATCCTTTGATACCAAATGTATCACCTTGACCCCTATAATCCCGAAGCTGGTGTCTACTACCATTACACTGGCATGATTATAAGGAATAAAATCACGGAGGGAAGATTGGATTAGTAGTATTGGTAAACTAGATGCATACACGAGTCTTACATTACAAACGAATACACTAATTAAAACATAATTGCTTTTGAGAATAACACCATTCCATCTATCATATAATTTCATAACTTTCTTAGTACAATTCTTGGATTCCGTGGAAAAATAAAAAAATAAGGGTGATCTCAAATACTTTGTATGGGTTATGTACATTGAAAACAGTAATGAATAAATGAAAATAATCAATATAGAAAGGTAAATTTTTGAACACACATTCCATGTAATAAATAAAGTGAGAGGGAGTGCATAATAAATTATGGAAATGTAAATAACCAAACACACATACCAATTAAATAACTGGATGAGGCATAATCAATATGGAAATGTAAATAATTTAACCCATTATATTTAATTAATAGACTGAGAATAAAATTCATCCATATATTTTTTTCATAGTGAAAATATCATGGATAATGACAACTAAATATGAATTAATAAATGCATAATTATTAGACTCCATGTTTCTATGGTAAATGATACCTTTACCATAAATACCTTTACAAAGATAGTTTAAAAAATTATGGTTGAAAACCCCCATTGAGGATAGCCAACTGACTTGTCCCATGAGACTACCGATGCATCAATGGGATATCTATAACCAATCACCACCCATGTCGTACTAGTCCAAACCATTTCTCATATGTCAAATAATCAATTTAATTCATGAATAATTTTCTTTTTAAAATATCTATATTGAGTAAAAGATAAAGATTTATCAGTATTTCCCTAGTTAATAAAATAATTATAAATCTAAACAATGCATGTATATATGGTATATAGTTTATGAAATAATCATATCCATGATAAATTATATGGATATATAATGTTCAGTGGTCACCGGAAAGTCAATAACAGAAGGGGAAGTTAATGAAAACAAAAATAATTCAAGGAAGTTGTTGTCAACACTAACATTGGTAAAATGATCATATTACTTACAGATAAAGAATAAGGATAGAATAAATATTATTTATACCCATTTTAGTGAGAATAATTTTTTTATTAAATAAATAAAATATATTTAACATCATTCTAGAGGAAAATATATTTAAATATTAAAAATGTCACATACCACTTCGAAACATTTGAATAATAATCCCCATGAAAGAATAAAATTAAATTAAACATATAATTTCATTATAATAATGATAATTATGATATATCAAGTCAAATTAGTAGTATATACACCTCATAAAATAAGATAGGTGTATAACATAAAAAAGGTCTAAAAATAAGGAAAATTGTGGCAAAAATCCTTACCGCTTTGGTAAAATCCAATTTGTAACCCCATTAGTAATAGTAATTAAATAATATATTTAAATAACATGAGGATGAAAAAATTCATGATATAATTTATAAAAAAAATTAGTAGACACACCACATAAAATAATTAATTGGTGAATATGACATTTATCTCATATATGTAAAAAGTGAGATGAAAATCCATTACCTTGTGTTTCCTTTTGTGTGAACATCCTTAAACCTCGTGTAAAATGTTTTTAATATTGTCAAAAATTTATAATAGAAACATATTTATATTTATAATATAACATACTACATTTTTATAATATTTCATTACCCTTTTGTTAATAATCATTGATTAATTTTATCATTTCGGGTGTTAATTGTCCGGTTTTTGGAGTATGTTTTGACTTATTATTTTTCACTCCCATTACTTAGATGATGATTTAATAAACTAAATAATGTAAATAATTATGTAAATATCATATATATTTATTATAAACCTATTTTTATTAATCCACAAAATGTGGATATATAAATGAAATTCTATGTTCATAGAGATGGTAGGTAATACGTACGCATGGACGTTATTTTCATTTTCTTTTCATATTAAAAGAATGTAAAGAAATTACACATATTTATATGTATATTATAATTATATTATCGTAATTATGTCATATATGTCACATGTTTTTATGAAAACCATCCTTAATACATTCCGAATATTGTTTGAACGAATCACATCGCTTTGAGGATTCCGTAGACAACACGTCCACAAACGATTTTATCATGTTCTCACAACATGAAAATCATGAAGGTATGAGTTATATGGGAATTCCAGAAGTATAACGAAATTAGAAATATAATATATAAACAATAAATCCATAATTTTTTCCAACCTTCAAATGTGTTAATAGAAGAATTTAAAACATCGGTTCGGGAGGCAGTAGTCCGCCGTACACACAAACGAGGACTGTGAATCCCATTTGATGGATGTGTGTGAATTCATAGTTATAAATCATAGAATAAAAACATATAAGTATATTTAATAGACTGGGGTTATTATATAATCATGATATAAAAATAATTTAAGTGTTTGAGAAGTAAATGAATGAAAAGTGATCATTGAAGAACGTTACATCTTATTATGGTAACTCCTTTTGGTTTATATAAAAAGTCTTACATGGTTTTCATTATTTATGATGTGAGGATTCTAGTATTTGGGTAGGTAAGTTGAGAGATTTTTATATTGGTTTTGGATGATCCAAATGGATTGATTGGGGTGAATAAGTGGTAGAGGTGAGTTCCATTTTATGTTGGAGGAGTGTCATTATTGTAAATATAAAAAGGTAATCAACGGTGAGAAATATCTCTTACATAATATGCCTAATATAATAATAATAATTCGTTAAAATTAAGGATATGTTCTATTTATGGACATAAAATAGGTTTTAGACTTGTTTCTATGCAATTTTTCGCATCATTTTTATGGTTTAGTACCTTGTTATGATTAATTTTACCTTAATCCTTGAAATTAATTTTAATTACATTCAAAAATATCTTCGGTATGAAACTAATTTGACCTTGATATAAATTATATATTTCGATTATTGAAAATATGGAATTTATTTTTCCAATTTTTAATCACATAATTAGAAGAAATTAATATAAATTTAATTCCATAGAATGGGATGACAAAAAAGCTTTTTAAAGTAAAAATGTTCAAAGGTTTGAAATGTTTTTATATCTAATTTCAAAGTGAAATTTATTACAATAAACTAAATTGGAATAATTGATTTGTAATATAACTAAAAAAATATAAAACTAAAATATAATATAATTTTACTATATAAATAAATTAGATGAAAAATTAGTTTTCAATTAAACTTTCATTATTGTTCACTATTCATCAAAAAATGAAATGTCACCATAAAATACCAAAAAAACAACCAAAGATAATTTTTACATTACAATTTCAAAAATTTAATTTTTTTTACAAATAAAAAATTTCTAAATGTGAAAAAATGGGTTTTAAAACTAGTACGCCATTAAAAGGAAACAAAATTGCCTTTATGAAATTATATTTTCTTATGCATAAAATTGTGTTTGTTCTAATATTATGCATAATGAATCTTTTGAAATAATGTAAAAAATATTTTATTGAACATATAATATATAGATTTCATTAATTTCATTTAAAAATATATGTTAATTCAATTTACTAAGATAAGACATCATTGTGAGCATAAAAAAATTCATTTATATTCAATTGGTTTTTATATTCATTTCTAATTTATTGGTCACCAATTAATACATTTTATATTTGTGTAGACCATATATTATCATATGTTATTTCATACTATTCATAAAAACAAATTTAACATCTATGTTATATCATATTATATTAAATAAAAATATTTTAATAATATACTTTTGCTCGATAAAAGATGGTCTCGCATGTAATATAAGCTATCGAAGAAACTCGTTGTTATATGCAATGAAAGAAAACTCATCATTATGTGAATTGAAAGCTAACGTATATTATAAATTTATTTAAAATATTTTATAATCCATAAATTCATGATAATTTATATTCCAGTTTACCTTTGGTGTTTCATCGCATACAATCTATTGAATAAAAGTTAAACTTTTAGAATTTTCTGGGAGTTATAGTGGATCCCTTGGGAAGAGACCCCTGGTGGGGGAATGTCTCAGTGTAAGGCCACCATTGAATTTAATCTTAAAATAGGATTAATTAACACATCTAATAATAATATTAATCCACTTACTGCAGAATCCCTATTTTCTCATAACAAACTAGAGAAAGAACCATTCAACTCCATCATAGGCTTTGTTCATATCATGGTTCTAAGCCATAAAACATATTTTAGCTACCAATAATTCTTCCAAAGAATGAATAATTTCATGAGTGATAATAGAATTATCATATAATATCCTTTTAGCGAAAAATCCACATTTCATTTAGAAATTATTTGAGGAAACCACACCCACATAGGATTAACCATAAAAATTTAGAATATTTTATAAGTCACATTGCATAAGTTGATGGGTCTATAATATGTTATAAAAGGGTGTTTTTTAATCATTGGGATAAGGATAACCATGTTTTTATTGATAGAACCTGAACTGGATTTACCCATCCAAATATTGTTCGTAAGATGCGAAATATGAGGCCCCAGAACATGTATAATTTTTTTAGAAAATTGTAATCAAAACCATTATGGCATGGAACATTTGGGGAAAGAATTTATTTAAGGGACACAATACTTACATCATAAAAAATGTCAGGGGTAAGGTGGCGATTCGTATAATTTTTTATAGTTATATTAATTCATTAATAATATCATTGGAAATAACATACCCATAGTTGTATAAAGCTTCTAGAAGAAGTAAAAAAATTGGCCATGATTACACTTTTCACTAGAAATAATACTACCATCAGTTGAACTGTGGCATAAGATAAATGTTTTTAACTGCCTCACGAAGGATTTATGATGAAAATAATAAGTATTATAGTCTCCTTCTTTGATGTGAGTTTCTTGGGTGAACATGGACCAAAATCCCTCCCTGGTCATGAGAGTTATAACCATATCATCTTTGAGACTCACAATTCTAGAAATGATCGCAATTGAGGGAGGATAATAGTAACACTCAATTAATCTACTTTAGATGATAGAACATTGTATATTTATTTTCTAGAACTTATTTTTGCTCCAACATTTCAAAATAGTGTCAACATGATAAATTTTCCTTTTTTTATCGGGGACCCCCATTATACAAGATGATAAGACCACCACTTCAAAATCCCTTTTAATAGTTAAATAACATTAAAATATGAATCAATACTCCTGTTGTGGTATTACATAGTTGGGGGAGTATTTATAAGGATGGAGAAATGATATGACATGGTGGGAAAAAGATGAGAAACCTGGTGTAAATTAAAATGGTTTGTCCATTCAGTTGAGCCCAAAAATCTGCCAACCAGTTTTAGGATATAGGTACTCTCATGTTTTCTACAAAACCAAGTGAAGGGGTCACCTAATTACCCCTTGTCGGAGAGATACACCATCTATGTAGCCATTAAAAACTCCACCATCACTAAATTTATCATAAAATCACCCCCTCTTTTATCATATTGGAACATAATTTCATTGAAATCCCCACCAACAAGTAGGGTACCTGATAGCAGATCTCTTATATATGTTAAGAGCTTCCAAGAATTCCCAATATAACTAATATAGGACCATCCATACAACCTAGTGATGTCCATGAAAAAGTGATAAAGCTAATGGATATAGGTGATAATGTGGTTTGAAGAGAATATTTAAACCTAGACATCAACTTATTCCTTATAGAATAGAAAGAGGCCACCCGAATGGCCTTATTGAGCAATTATAAGACAAAACCATTGTTTAATTTTCAATTCCAATCATGTTCATTCATTCCAGTATGGTTTTGGAGTGGAATACCATGCCAAGGTAACATGTAGTGAAATAGTGATAAAGCATGTTAACTATTCATGGGATACCAAGCCCATGAGAATCCCAATATAGAATTCTCATGGGACCGAAATCTAGAGACAACTGCTCACACATAAATGAAAAGATCACACCTGATGAAGAGTCGAACACATAAGGATCGAACTATGACCATGTGTATGGTGATGCGGTCATAAGTATGATGATTGTAATTTTAAAGTGAATATCATACAATTATAATGATATATCTATCATAGCTACCTGAGTGATCTGTATGAACTAACTCTACAAATATGGCCAGTGATCCAAAATTCTTATGAAGAAGATGTTTGGTGATGAAGATGTTCATTGAACCAAAATATAATGGTCCGATGATCCGTATATCTAGAAATATGATAGATCCATACATGAAGAATTTTGGTAGTCTATCAATATAATTATAAAGACATCCAGTGAACCAATGATCTGACTGGCATGTGATCTAATGCTCCGCTGATCCAGAAGTACCGATAGAGAAATGTAGTGAAGGATGCATGTGAACTGATCACCAAATAAAAGACAGATGGTCTGACGTCAACCAATAGGTGTAGACATAATCTATAAATCCAACAGGTGAGTGTAGAATTGGTGATCTAAGGAAACTAAGGAATAGAACATCCAGAACAAAATGACTGATTCAATAAGTAACCAATTATCAATTATCGGAAAACCCATAGAGAAATACTTATATAGAGAGGATACAAATTGTAATGGCCCTAATTTTGACCAAGGAACGGGTCATTGGTTTTTCATATTGAATATTTCATTTAATAATGGTAAAGGTATACTACATCCTTGGAAAGGACCAAGGAGAATTTGGGGCTATTGCGGAGCCTAGAGGTCCAGAAGAATTGGTTGTAGGTTGGGCCACATGACTACTTTAAACTATGTGACAAAGGAGGTACAGTTTGTGTAAACCATGTTTGTGCAGATAGGGAACCTACAAGTCTGCAGAATTTGTCTAAAAGTGTGTGTTCTAGGTGCATGGTCATATGACCCGATGTAGATTGGGGATAGAGCCTTAACTCATTGTTTTTACAGAGTTTGAAAATTAGGCACATAAACCTTGTGTAGTGGGATTTTGGAATAATTTACAATTTTCCATCCAATTTAACCTTATGTATTTTTTTCCCCCTTACCTTCTAGTGGATAGAACCAAAGGATGCCTCTTATTTTATCTCTCAAATGCCTAAAACTGGGTTTTTACCCAGGTGTTATGTACGTTTTCCAGACCTCAATCTTTTGGAGGTGTTGAAACCCTTGCGGTAAGGCTCACTAGCCTATCTATTCCTGCCTCTATTCTAATTTGCACTATTTATTATATATGGATTTTGGATTATATTCCCTATTTTTAGGTAATTTGAATAAATCTTATATATCATCCAACCTATATTGAATCTAAGGTTGATATCAAGTGAGGCTTTGTCTATAACCCTATGGTATGTGGTCACGTAGTTTTCCATTTGTGTTTTTTGCCATTTCGTATTTATTCTATCATTCCATGAGCCATCATTTACCATGCTTCTTAATAATTTTTTTTCCATTTGTATCTAAATGATCCTAGTGATTTGATATATGTTAATTATTTCTCGTTTAGGTGTTTAGACATCCCCGTAACTCTAAATGGACACCCATTGGGGTGCCACCTTGAAAATGTCCATTTGATAAAAATGGTTCAAAATACATGGATCCCAATTTAGCTTTCTTCTTGAATTTTAATTTAAATATCCTTTGAATCATGTGTTTTTGATACATACCAAGGTGCCTCAATGGTTCTTATCCCTTTTGAATAGGAATTTTCTAAATGGGAATTTGCATATTTCACCACGAACCATTAACCTTGACACCGTTCCGTTAAGTGAAATTTCCATGTTAGGAAAAATGGATGGTTGGCTTATATAGGTTAGATAGGGTAAGATGGATTTATGATTTTAAATGAATTTGTTTTAATGGAATGGTTTCAAGGGATTGCATGGAATTTCCCTTATCATGATTTTTTTATAAATGCATTATATGAAATGTCTATTTTGTTAAATGAACATGATATAAGGATGGTGAACCCATTCCTTAGACTATGACTTGTATAAAATGGTAAATGATATGTGGGATTCCTTGAATGGTTTGGGCTTGTTTATATCATGTGAGTGATCTGTGTATATATATATGTGAAAGGATGGGAAAAATTCTTACCCCATTCTAGCTATTTATATGAGAATGGGTGGGATGTATTCTTACCCCATTCTAGTTTATTATATGTGAATGGGTGGGAGACATTCTTTCCCCATGATAGCTTTATATATATTAATGGATTGGAGGAATTCATTCCCCTTGCTAGCTATTTATATGAGAATCGGTGGGAGCCATTCTTACCACAGGTCGGCTTTATATACATGTATGGGTGGGAGGCATTATTACCCCATTCCAGTTATAATCTATATATATATAGTGACCTGATCATACATACCAACATGGGATGAAGTACGTAGAACCACCAGGTTTCATTTATGAACCTAATCCGGAGTTTTTTTCTTTATTTTGTAGTGCTTTACTTTCCAGTTATTACTTGAACACAGTTTACTTATGAGTGCCTAATCAGCTTACACATAGACACCATTAGTGGTGGCCTACTGAGATTTATCTCACACTCTACCCATGCCACCTTTATAAATCAAGAAGAATATTTTTCTGCATGTATGGATAAGGGAAAACACCAATCCTTTGGTTGTGGATTCTTACTCCATAGTTAGAGTTTAAGAGAAAAGGATCGGGCTTAGGCTCAAGATTCTATGGTGTAGCTTTTTTATTTTCTTCACTTTTACACTTTTTAAAATTTATATTTCACTTTTCCTATTTTATTTTTTACTAGCATGACATGAAAACATGTTCTTATCAGACACTTCCTATGAGTCTTTTTCCACACTACTTAGTTAATTAGCCTTTCACCATATCAGTTTACGCTTCTGTTGTTTACTGTATTTTTTTGTTTCATTATGATTCTACTACTGTTTATTACTTTATAATCTATTGTTTACTCCAAAATGCAGGTATAGTATCCCCACCATTCTGCCTTCACACCCCCACTTTTAGTTGGCAACCCTTGGCATATGGGGTGACCCACAAGGGGTCATGTTTCCAACCGGGATCAGGTCATAGGTTATGTCGAATCTAGGTCGAGGATGTCACAAAGATACATAAAAGTGGTTATATTCTTAAATTACTATTTGGTGAAAATATAATGGAGATTTCGTAAGGCACAGTAGTTGGTCACAAGCTGGTTTTGGGAATCATGAACCCATGTATGGGTTAAAGGGAATGTTTCTAGAAATTATATTGTTAATGATTTTTCTATTAACATTTATATCATTTCATCATTGGGTTCTTCCCATGTTTTTTGATGTTATTAATATTGATGTTATTGGGATTATTATTTCATTACTCCACCTAAGGAAATGATGGTTATGTATTTGAACATGCATCATGGTAGGCACAATATGAATAAGCCGTTAATTTTTCCATGTCATATTTAAATTTTTAGTAAGCATTCCCTATTGCATGTTGACTGTGACATGTTATATTAAATTGTTCTAACCATTCTTATAGGATATAGATCATAGTGTGCAGTGAGTTTAGTGGGTTATAATCTTTGATTCATAAGGTTTATAGGTCTTTATGGATTGAAAAATAGTATTTCAGCTAGCTCAACCATTTAAGAGATGTTATAATTACATGAAAAATACCAATTTAAAATAGAATGGCATCCAAGTGAGTGCCACATTTTGCTTCATTAGCTGTATTGGCCCTTATGGAATAGATTTGGATTAAGGTTATTCAAACGTTTAACATGTTTTTGTGAGCACACCTTCAAGTGGGAAATGACTTTTAAATTGATAATATCCCTCTTGCACATGCCTAACATAGGAATATGACCCAAACCCAGTCCTGGTAGTGGTTAATGGGTATTTCTCTGTTCTTATGGCCTGTTATGGTCTGTTCTAATGTCTAGTTCTATCTTTTGATGTAGGAAGATATGCATGTTCATTATTATAGGAAGGATTATTACCTATCCTAAATTCTTGAATGCAATCTTCTATATCGCTAAGTTTTCTTTTATGGGGCATTTGTTTAGCATTGTAGAATTGTGTCTCCATGATGTCCTTGACCTGTGTACCCTAAAGGTGGTGGTAATCATGTTATTGATGTGGTGGGCCTTGATCCGTGATTCATTACCCCTTTTTATCCACCTGTGAATCCTCTTCATTTCCTTCATATTGGGGTTGAAACCCAATTTTGAGAGGGTTCCCTTCATATGTTTCAGAACATGCACGGAGGAGTGAAACCATCCTTGAACATGGATAAGTAAACTCGTGAATTTTAGCAGCATAATCCTCATACATTCTTTAGGGATGGTGGAACACTCACCATAGAAACCCAACACATTGTGATCCTGTCTATATTCGAGCATCTAGAGATTCCTTGTGACAAGAGGGTCAAACTAGCTATATACATGCTTTGGGATTCATCCAAGAGGTGGAGGGATGTCATCAACATATGAATATTGTCTAGTATAACTTTCAGGTCATATTTTATGATTACTTCTTTCCCCAGACATTGAGGGATGATAGAGCTGGAAGGTTTATGAACCTGTAGTAGAGAACAATGTTAGATATGGAATAATTATTCCATTTAACTAAGTTGAAGTGGACTTATCCTTCTATGAAAACTTATGATCTGATGACTGCTAGGTGATTTGAGGATGGTAGGTGTTACGCCATGAGATATTAGGACAATGTGTTTAGGTTAGTGATAATTTCTAAGATTGTCAACCAGGCCCTAATTACATAGTGAAATTTGAGTGATGTTAATGGTACAATCCATGGTTGTTCAGAACCTAATGATTACATTGGAACTCCTTATGGGTGATAATGAAACATTGAATATTCTCATGGTGGTACCAGTGGACAAGATACATTCGCTGGTAGTTATCCTATCTATATCTAGTGTAGAGCACTAGGGCACTTCAAGAGGTAGGGTCGACAGAATCCTATTTAGTGCAGAGGTTGTGGAATGGTGGGAAATCTCGACTGCTTCTACAGGACATTCCAACCAGTACCTTGAGAGAAGGAATCTGCACCTATTCCCTGACCAAGAGCAGGGTTGGAAAGATAACGATAGTCTGGGAGATGGAATTTCACCAGCCATTCAGGCTAAGCTGGTGGTTTAGAAAGAGGGAACCAAACATATGATTCTTAGCTTCAGTAGAGTGGGTCTTCTCATGGGAGTTAGGAAGGGACTCAAGGCCATGATACAGTACAATTACATACAGTCTAGCCTACATATTAGGACAAGAGTGTGAGACCATCTATTGTACAAGATACTATTCTAGTAGCCTCCACTTTAGTGACTTCTTTAATTTATACAGGTGTATCTCACTCATTTAAATTTGAGATAACCACTGATATTTTTTGAAAAAAAATCATGTATTATCATGGAATCATGATACTAGATACACACTTAGGTATCCATTCATAGGGGCTTCCCCACTATCAGAATTTCCCCCCTTGAGTTTGGCGGATACCTATTTGAGTGTAACCTGTACATTCTCAACATGAAGGGTTTTGATGTAATAATTAGGATGTATTGGTTAGTTCCCTATAGAGACCATATTTACTGCCATCATTATAGGGTGATGAGTACATCACTAGAAGTAATTACACACTGGCATAAGGAAGAAATGGATGTCAATGTGACATGAGCAGTACCTGGGTAGTAGAAGTTGGGTAGTGTTACATTACATTTTTCTATTCTTCATCATGATGACTATGGGTTAAAACCCACTAGTTTCACTCATATAGAGGATCATTTCAAGGATGTTTTCAATTATGAATTCACCGGTCTAACTATAGTGCGATAGTTAGAGTTTACTATTGATCTTATTCTAGGACCAGCACCTAAGGCCATTCCTCCTTATAGGATGGAACATAAGGAGCTTTTGGAGCTTAAGAACCAATTGGAGGATCTAGAGGAGAAAGGTTTTATAAACCATATTACTTCTCCATGGGGTTCACTTATCAAATTTTCTAAGATGGAAGATAGTACCCATAGGCTTTTTGTGGATTATCGTTGGTCGAATAAACTGAATATTAAGAACCATTATCCATTTCCTAAAATATATGAACTATTTAATTAGCTATGTGGAGTGAAGGTGTTATAAATGTTAGATCATAGGTTAGTATATCATCAGGTGTGTGTCAAAACATCATACGTACCCTACATCAATTTCTGGAGTAGGTTTGGTCTATACGAGTATCTGGTTATGTAGTTCAGACTCATGAACACACCTATTGACTTCATGGATCTTATGAACTATGTTTTCCACCCATGTCTTGATTCATTTGTGGATGTACTAATTAATGATATCTTATTGTAATTATTATCCAGACAAATCTATGAATCCCATATTGATATTGTTCTGAATACACTGAGAGAGAATCCGCTCTATTCTATGCTCAATAAATGCAACTTTTTGATCGATAATGTCGACTTATTTGGCCATATTATCTTGGAGTAAGGAGTTTTTGAAGGACCTTGAAACACCCTGAGAAGGGAGGGGTGAATCACGGTGTTAATTTTTTATTTATAAGGTTATGGATCTTGTTCCCACATTGGTAGGAACCAGTTAAATATACTAGTAAAATGAAAGAAAGGAGATGGCACAACACTTTTACTTGGTTCACCAGAAAGGTCTACATCCAAGGAGAATATACAGATAGAGTTTCAGACTTATCTAAATCCACTATTCTTCACTAGTTGTGGAGTACAAGAGTTTTTTCACCGCCACTCAGTGAGAAGAACACTTCCTTTACAATTGTCCAGGGATGGCTCACCGCTTTTCTCAAAACACTTCCATAAACTCTCCCAAGCTCACTATTGTGAGAGTTGTGTAACTCAGTTTATTGACATGAAGTTCACTTCAATATATTGGAATTGATGTCTTTGTCTCTGTCCAGTATGAGACACTACTCGCATCAAATACCTGAGTAGATTCTCACTAAGTTCCTTGACCACTCAACACTGATTCTCAAAATGTTTCTTCACAAAACCCCTTTGAAAAGATGAACCATTCGTAGATCACACCAAATTATATAGAAAAACTATTTTTAGATCTCACTACCTCATAGAGCACAACCCTTTGTGGATCTCTCTGCCTCACAGAAACACCTACTTCGCGAAGCTTACTGAGAAAATGTAGAACATAAAATCTTCACAAAGTGACCAAAACATAGAAGCATTGACTTTAATCAAGACTAGGATAGTCTTTTCACAAAGCTCAATATTTCAATGAATCCTTGCTTCGCGGAGAACCCCTTTCTTCGTGAAGTTAGAGAGATTTATAATTTTATCTCTTTTGTTTGTGTGAAATGTTGATGGGTGGCCTCTTATTTATAGGGACAGTCAATTCTTGGATCTCTGATTCTTCAGGCACAAAATTCAGATCTGTCAAAATGTATCTACGACACTTTTTATGTCTTGTAAATCTCTACTAAAATTTACTATTCGCAGAGCTCATCGTAACTGTAGAGAAACACCATCACAAACTGTAAATATTAATTTCTTTGTAATCCTCATTCTAGTATTTCAAAAAACCACTCCTTTCTATATAAATTAAATGTTTATTATTTAAGAATAACTTTCTCGAATCTCAAAGATCAAGCTCTCGTAATCGTTGAGCACACTACCTGAGTTCATTAAATCTTTGCGAAACATAAATCAAGAGGCCAATCTCATTGAAACTACTTCCTTTGGCATATTTTCATAAGGCCACCAAGAATAACCACTTTTAATAATTCTTTCCATTCTCCAAATTTTTGGACCCAAAAATTTGGCAAGCACTGGGAAAGGACGTCCCCTTAGAAACTGATTTCTTCTTGAACTGTATGACTCCTTTCCTTGAAATCTCTTAATCATCCAGGAGAGGATTGAAAACAAACACAAACCATTCTTCTTTTTTATCAAAGAAGATCCTTGGTTCCAATAATCAACCCCTTTGGGTTTTTTGGAAATCTCTAGATAAATTCAACAGAGCAGCATCCACTATCGACACCTGTTACACACCAATCAACTCAGCCAACACTCAAAGTCTACATGAGAATTGATAATTGTAGAAAACAAGATATAAGACATGAATCATGTTCTCGTGCATTCAGATGAATTCTATTACTTCTTCTTCATGAAAAAAAGGTTTTATCGCTTCACATTCTCTACTTTGAAGATCTCCATTCTGCTACAACATGCCTGTAATCATAAAAACATTACATCCTCTAGATTTTCACATTGAATTTATCTATTTCTCCCCTGTTGGAAATAAACCCAGAGAATGGTAATTGAACATTTCAGATCTTAGAATGTACTCCCAATGGATCGCATCTCCCCTATAAACCTGCATCAATTCCAAAAATATATTAACATAGTCAAAACAATTGGGGAGAGGGGGATTTTTTAACCTCAATATGCACTATGAGGTGGCTGAACACTGAGTTTCAACTGATGTTTCTCAAACACATCTGATGGAAATGGCTTGGTCATAATTTCAGCAGCATTCTCTTCGGTTACCACATAGTACATTTTTATAATGCCTTTTTCAACATTTTCTTTGATGAAGTGATATCTAACATCAATTTGTTTTGTACAATAATATTGAACATTATTATTTGTAAGATCAATTGTGTTCTCGTTATCACATTAAATAACCATTGGTTATTTCACCTCATCACCTATGTCATTCTTTTTCTACTTAATCCAAAGTAACTGATTGCATACCTTGGTGGTGGAGATATATTCAGCTTCAGAAGTACAAATTTATATACTTTCCTCTTTATTTATCAACCAGCCTAAACATTTCATCCCAATATAGAATGCTCTACTATTGGTGGACTTTTTGTCTACAACATCTTGAGCCCATTCAGCATCAAAAAATATTGATAGTTCACTATCTCTTCCTACAACAAATTATAATCCATAATTATGAGTACCTGTAATGTAGCCCATGATTCCTTCCATGGATTCCATATGTTTCTCCTTTGGATTACTATGAAAGAGGTCCGCTATGAATATTGAAAATACAATTTCTACCCATGTCGTAGTCAAGTACAATAACCTTCTTATGATTCTTCTATACATTGTGGGATCTATAGACCTCCGATCCTCTTGCTTTGCATGTTTTGTTCCAATCACAATCGGAGTTTCCATTTGTTTGGAATATTGCATATAGAATTTCTTCAACAGCTAACATCCATTATTTTCTGGAGATATGAAAGTGTAATCCTTCTTCTAAAGATCCTACATCCCTAAAAAGTATTCTTGTTCACAAATCATCAAATTTTTAAATTTTTATTTCATGTGATTGGGAAATTCATCCACTGATCCTTTCCTGATTCCACCAAAAATAATATCATCCACATATAACAATACCATGAACTAAACCTTTTGAGAATTATTCACATTGAGATTTTGATCCACCCATTCTCTTTTAAAATCAATCTTTCTTGATTAGGTGTACAATAGAGAGTATCATTCCCATGGTGCTTATTTTAGGCCATAGAGACCATTCTTTGATTTTAAGACCTTCAGTTCATCATTGCCTAGAAAGAACCCCACTGGTTGTTCTATGTAGATTTCTTCATCCACAACTCCATTTAATAATTCTTTCTTGACGTCAATTTGTTAAACATTATAACCTCTCTAGATTTACATGGTAAGAAATATCCTGATTAATTCTTGTGTTGCTACTGGAACTAATGTCTCTTCAACATTAAAACCTTCAATTTGTGAGTATCCTTTACAAACCAAGCACGCTTTTTTTCTGACCAAATTTCCATGCTCTTAAAATTTGTTCTGACCAAATTTCCATGCTCTTAAAATTTGTTCTTGAAGATCCATTTTGTACCAATCACATTTTCACCTTCGAGATTCTAGTCTCAGTCCCATGTATTCTTCTTTTCAATCTGATCTAACTGTTCATTCATGGATTTCACCCATGATTCATCCTTCACAGCTTCTTGAAATGAGGATGGTTCAACAACTGATAGAAATACATATTGTGTATTTTTCCTCATTCTCCTTGTTTGCGTGGGTGAAGTCCAATCCCCAATAATGTTAGATTGATCAATTTCTTCTCTTCAATTCCTTCTTTGAGATTCAACCAAATTATCTGCAGCCAAGGTTTCCTCTTCAGATTCTTCTTCTGAGTTAACACCATGATGCAACTCCTGAGAGTTTTGTACACCTTCCAATATTTTTTTATTTTCATTTTCTATATGTTAACCTTCTTCCTCATCTTCCATCACATCAGCATATGAATTCCTTGAAGAATTTTATGTTTCCCCTTCAATGATATTAACATCGCTTATTTCCATAATCCTTCCCATGAACATGTTGAAACACTTGTAGGATTTTCTATTCATTGAGTATCCAAGAAAAATTCCTTCGTCTGCATTGTCACCATACTTCCCTTGATTTCATTCTTTGTGTCTGATGAATCATTTACTTCCAAAAACATGAAAGTATTTCAAAGAGTGCTTCCTTCCATGCCACCGTTCATATGGTGTCTTTATCTCATCTATATAAATCCCTTTTTGAAACACTACATCTTGAATGGACTCTTTCTAGTAATGTTGATGAATACAACTATCAATCAGTATAATTCTTTCCTTATTCTTAACCTATCTATTTCTAGGCTCAACAACTCCATTTTAATGGGCAGTTCTTACAGTAGCTACCTCATGTTGTATCACATGATTCTCCAGGTAATTTTCAAATTTAATAGATGTGTATACACCTCCATTTTCAGATCTCCTCACTTTTATTTTTCATTCAGTGTAATTATTGGTGATTCTATGATATGTTTTCATGAAGTCTAACACTTGTTGTTTCCTATGTATAACCATTAAACAAGCCATTATACAATAATAATCTATGAATTGGACGAAGTACCATTCTCTATGAGTCCTGAAAATATTTCTTGGGCCACATACGTCTGTATAAATGAGATCAAGAAGATGAGATTCCCTTTTCTTGTTTGTATGGTATGAACTACATACCATCTTTTTCTGAATGCAAGCATCAAAAGACATTTAACGTTCATGCTTCAGGTTGGGAATATTTATGACAATATTATGTTTTGATATCTTATCCATGTCTTTTTTTATTAATGTGCCTCAATCTCTGATGCCACATGTTGTTTTCTTCTTCAAAATCCATGTAGAAAATCTTTTCTTTTATATCAAATTGATATAACTTGCCTTCTTTTCTACATCCTTTCATCAGTGAATTTCATGTATTTCCCCTGATAGATTATCCTTTCTAATTAAAAGTAACTATATGTTTTGAGTAATAGAGTTGACTCGCACTGAGGATATTGTGATGTAGTCCATCCACATAAAGGACTTCAGTTTTTATTAGCTCTCCATTATCTAGATCAGAACTTCCACTTACTTTTATTTTAAGAGATCCACCATTACCATACCATATTATTCCATTAACCTTCCTCTTGAAATTTATTAATAAGTCTGGATTACCTGCCATATGAGATGAACAACCGCTCTCCAGAATCCATGTGTTGTTGCCTTTGTATCTTTGAGGGAAACCTCAACAAGGTGTATTTCTCAATTTTCTTCTTTTCTTTCCATGAGATGTTGGATTGAGTGTATGAAATTGATGGACTTTCAATTAATTTTTTCGTGAACATGGGTTCTTCATAGTCAAAATATTCATACATATGAGAAAACCTATTTGAAAGAGAAACACTATCTTTTTGACAAGATTTTACTTGTATCAAACTTCAGCATGAGTTGTCCATGTCCCTCCTCTACCTGCAATAAATGGATTTATGGCCAAAGTTATAAATATTAAAATAATATCCATAGAAATTGTTTCTTCTATAAGTAGTAGTATATGAATTTTTCCTCCTTTGTTGAACTTATAGCTCTCCCCATTCAAATTGATCCTTGACTCTTCGCAATATGACATAGTATGAGCTAGATATCTACAAAACTGACACTTTGTGAGAGGGATTATCTTCTCACTTCTATTTTTCCTCATTAATTCTTCCTTGGAAAAACATTTTGACTCTATGTTATTCCTAGAAGTTTGAGGATAGTCTTCTGTTCTCCTTTCAGTTTGATTTAAGGGTCTCTTTTTTAGTGGTTCTGGTGATTTTACAACATGATAATCTTTTAGTTTTTCTTTTATTCTAGTACACATTATTTTCAGCATTTTACATTTTGGCATCACAACGAATTCCACTGTTTTCCATGTGTGCAGGTATTTGATTATTCAAAATCTTTTCAACTCTATCAGACCCTTATTTAACTCTCTCTAGCAACTCAACATCTGAAAACCTACCAAATTGTATTTTCTTCTTTTCTTCTTTTGAACTTGATTCACTTTTTAGTATATTTATAAGAGTAAAAACTACTTCTTTGAGTCCCCCAATATTTTTGGACTTCTCTTCCAGTATCGAGGTAAGTTCATTGATGTCCTTTTCCTATTCTTTGATTCTTTTCCTTAGTTCCACAACATCATTTTTCCTTTCATGGATTGATAACTGTACTTTCACCAGTTTTTCCTTTCGTTCAATTTTAGCTTCATGTTGATCAACATATTCTGATGATTCTTCCACCATTTCATTCCACTTATTACATCTATTACACTTATTCTCAAGCTTAACAAAATAATCCTAATGTTTTAACTTTGGATAGATATTATTTTTCATCTAGTTATCTCTATCATTATCTGTTGATGGTTCTAACTTCTCAATTGTAGCCATCATTGATTCATGGTATTCGGTTTTAAATTTTGGTTCTTCTTCTTCACAGAATTCATTATCACCATCTTCCTCTTCACAGGAAAAACTCTTCTTCTATACATTATTTCTAGAATTGATGTCTCCAATTTTGATAAAAAAAATTTGAGGCTTCTCAATGTGTTCACCTTCAATTTCTTCATCTTTGAACTTTCTTGACCACTAAGAGGCAATGATCCCATCTTTTCCAAAATACAAGACATAGGTAACATCCATTTAAATTTACATTTTTCATTATGGATATTCTTGGAAATGAGAGAAAGAATTTATTTTTCCTCATCATCTTCACCACTACTATATTTTAAAATTTTCAGTTTTTCCATGGCTTTGAACTCCATTTCATTGCTCACATGAGTTGTAGAATCTATTGGATTGACTCTAATTTCATATTCCACCATGAATCTCAACAGATCATCCTGAGAAAATTTAAAAGTATATTTGTCCACAAGAGATGACCCCTTTCCATTGTACATTATTGGAAGTCTTCCCAATATCTTCTTTACAATGTCATCATCTTTGATTTCATCACCTTAACCTCGAATTTCTCCAACCACTTCAGTAATTCAATTTAAAGAGTCTGTATTCTCATCCATATGCATCTTCAGATCATAAAACCTATTGTGCTGGACTTCTAGTTTTTCATCCTTCACTTTACTATCTCCTTCATAATTATTTTCATGTTTATACCACATGGAATTTGCTAAGGTGCAGCAAATCACCATTAGATAGATCTGATCAGAATAGTCTACTGTGAGAGAATTCTGTTCTTTAGCATCTTCATCAAGAATTTTTCTTTCTGCATCAGTCATGGACAAACATGTTGGATCAGTAAATTATATTCCTTGAATAGTAGAAAATAGAACATCTATTCTAGGAGATCTTAGATGAGATTTCATTCTATTCATTCAGATCTGAAAATTGCTTCCATAGATGAGGGTGACTCCCCTAACATTGGCTGAATTCTCCATGATGGTAAGACAAATCAAACACCTAGAATCTCTCTATGATACCAATTGAAGGACTCCAGAACACCGTATGAGGGGAGGGGTGAATCAGGTTGTGAACATTTTCTTCCTAAATTTGAGGATTTTTTCACAAGTTGGTAGGAAACTGTTAAATCTTCCAGTCAAATGAAAGCAAGGAGATGATATAGAATTTTTACTTTGTTCACCACAAAGGACTACGTATAAGGTGAATATGTCGACAGTGTGTCAGTCGTACGTAAATCCACTAATCTTTACCAGTTGTGGAGTACAATATTTTGGTCACAGTCACTCTAATCTATGCACACTGCCATTAAAAATGTTCAGGGATGGATCATTACTTCCATCAGAACACTTATGTAAACTCCTCATAGATCATGGTTGTAAGGGATGTCTAACTCAGTTTATCGACATGAATGTCTCTTTAATAGATTAAAATTGATTTATATGTATCTATCCAGTATGAGACACTTCATAAATCATATTCCTGAGTAGATGCTCACTGAAGTCCTAGACCACTCAACACTGATTCTCAAAACATCCCTTCAGAAACCTGAACCCTCTGCAGAGCACACCACCTTGATGAGAACAGATCTTTGTAGATCTCACTGACTCATAGTGAACAACCCTTCGCAGAGCTCTCTTCCACACAGAGAAACCAACTTTGCGCAGCTCACTGAGCCAACATGCAGCATCCCATATTTTCAAAGTGACTAGAACATAGAAGCATTGACCTCGATCAAGACTATATTAGTCTTTTCACAAAGCTCAAGCTTGCAATGAATCACTGTTTCACGGATAACCCCTTTCTTCAAAAAGTTAGGGTGATTCTGAATTTTATCTCTTATGTTCATGAGAAATGGAGAGGAGTGGACTCTTATTTATAGGCACGGTAGAATCGTGGAGCTTCGATTCTTCAGGCGTGAAATTCAGATCGGTCAAAACGTCTCTATGGTACTTCCTCTATCTCGCAAAGCTCTGTTGAAATTTCCAGTTTGTAGATGTCATCATAACTGCATAGTAACACCGTCTTAACTCTCAAAGATTAATTTATTCATAATACTCATTCTAGTCTTTGTGAAAACAATTCCTTTTCCATATAAATGAAATATTGACTCTAGAAGAATACATTCACAAAGTAGAAAGATCAAGATCTCATAATTGTTGACAACACCATCTCAGTTCTATAAATCATTGTGAAACACAAATCAATAGTCCCATATCTATGGAACTACTTCCCTTTCTGTATTTTCATAAGGCCTCCAAGAAGAACCACATTTCTCAATGCATTCCATTCTCCAAATGTTAGACACAAAACGTTGGAAAGCATTGGTAAACGACATCACCTTCAAAACTACTTTTGGATTGAACTGTATGACCCCTTTACTTGTAATATATCTGATCGACCATGATAGGATTGACAAAAATCACAACCCATGCTCATTTTTCAGCAAAGAACATCCTTGGTTCCAACAGTTTCTATTGACCTAGTGAAAGTGAGAGTTGTAGTTTCTTAGGATTATCCTAAGAACATCTTTGATATCAGGAGTTTCTTGCGGCATGATGGATATTACATATGCTTCATTCAGGATTTCTAATGTCTTGCAATGCCTCTTACGGGTTTCATAAATAAGGTTGTGTAATTCAAATGGTGAAAATCTTGTGAACCATACTTTAAGGATATGAAGGGAAAATTGACCTCAGCACCGATACTAATTCTGCTGGAGCCAAGTAGGGTATACGCAATCTAAAATAATGCATCTTGTTTCGGTCATAGAGTTTTTCTAATGAAGTAAATTCGATTTTTTGTGTATGGTTCTCATCAGTTGAGTCCTCATGAGTATAATTACTTGATGCATGACCTTGGGCTCATTGCTATAGTAAATGCCTTATGTTGTTGGACACATTACATATTGGAAGAGAATTTTTTGGAATTCACACACCACAAAATATTCAAATATATATTCTCTCAATGGGATGTGAATCTTAGGCAGTATAGGTGGGTCAGGTACCTACAATAATTTGATTTTTATCTCACCTACACTTCAAGGAATGGGAATTCAGTAGCTAATGCTCTGAGCCAGAAGGCCCAGAATCAGGTACTTCAGGAATCCAATGATGAATGGAAGCATATGGCCTTATTCTTGGAGATGTATTTTGAGGTTTTTGAGGAGAATGGTCATAATATTCTCTTAGACTTAGTAGTTACATCTACACTTTTGTAATAAGTATGGTCGAGACAAATATCTGATCATAAATTCCTTGTCCTATGGGAAAGTGTCTCAGATGTTGATACTTCTTCTAGTTAGACAGTTGATGGGGATAATACTCTATTTTCTCATGGGTGTGCGTGGGTCCTAAGAGACATCAAATAGGATTTGATGGGGGAATTTTCACACCTCGTCATGGGTTGTTCACCTCATTTTCATCAAAATGTATCGAGATCTATGATGCCAACATAGATGTCCCAACATATAACGCGAGATAACTGGTTTCATTACTAGGTGTTAAACCTATTAGTAGGACATGGCGGAATATCAGCATCTAGTAGGACTTCCTCTATTGCTGTCCATTTCTAAGTAGAAATGTCGTGATGTTTTGATGGACATTGTGACTGGTCTACACAGATAACCTTGTGGTAGTGACATTTTCTAGGTTGTTATTTTTTATCGGATGAAGGTTTCACACATCTTTCCTATACAAGAAACCATCTTGATAGATTATTTGGGAAATTGTTAAGTCATGGAGGTGGTATGTCTTCATGGATTACCTTGTTGTATCATTTCAGATTAAGATTCTCCTTTCATGTCACTGTTTTTGTAGGGGTTATTGAAGGAATTGGGTACAAAGGTACTTTTAAGAATGTCCTATCACCCTTAGACAGGTGGATGGATGGATCATACAATTCAGTTTCTATAGGATATGCTATGTGTGTCTATACTTGACATTGGGGGTTCCTGGGATAAATAAATTCCCTATGTCAAGATTTCTTATAACAAAAGATTCTCAACTAACATTGTGATGGATCCTTATGAATCATTTTATGGTAGGCCTTGTCGCTAACCTATTTGATGGTTAGATGGAGGGGAAGTATATTTTTTAGGCCTCATCTCATTCAAGAGACTATAGAGTAGGTCGATATGATCAGAAATCACATGTTGATAGCTCAGTCCAAACTAGTGTCGTATGCCAACAGATTCATGTGAACTCTTGAATTCACGGTTGGAAACTCTATTTTCTTGAAAGTCTCACCCAGGATGGGGTATATACATATTCTGAAGTATAGTAAGCTATCAATGTGATTTGTTGGACTATTAAAGGATGTAAAGCGGATCAGACTAGTGAATTATTAGACGGAATTTCTTCGGATATACTAGTGTATGCATGATATCTTTCATGTATCATAGATTCACCAATATTATCTAGACCCATCCCATGTATTTCAGCCTAATGATGTTGAAATCGATATGTATTCTTCCTTCAAGGATTATCTAGTGTGTATTATTGATCGGAGCATCAAGACACTATGTGTCAGGTAAGTTCCTCTTGTACAGGTGTTATGGTAGCACATACAAGTTCTGGACAAGACTTAGGAGCAAGAAACTGATATGTGATATCAATGGCTGGAACTCTTTGAGGTGGTACCTCTTTACCCTCAGAAGGAAAACTCGGGATGTGTCTCTATAAGGATTGGAGGTTGTACCAAGACAAAATTTGACCAAGGTAAGGATCATTGGAATTTTATATTGAATCGTTCCTTTAATCATGTTAATGGTATACTATGGCCCAGGAAAGGCCTGGGGAGAATCTAATGTTGGTTTAAAGCCTGAAGGTCCGGAAACATGGGCTACCGGCTGGGCCACATGGTCAGTGTAAACCATGTGACCTAGGCCACATGGTTTGGGTAAACTATGTGGCTAGAGACGGTATAATAGCAAGTCCACATGATTTTTCTTCAATGGTGTGGAATAGGTGTACGACTATGCAACCTTATACAAATGGGGGAAAGATCCTTAACACACGGTTTTGTCACGGTTTGTAAACCATGCGTATAATCTATGCTTTGTGGGATTTGGGGAATATTATCATTCCTCCTCCCACTTTAACCTTATGTCTTTTTTTCATTCCCCCTTACCTTCCAGTGAACATAACCAAAGGATTCCTCCCCTTTGAGCTCTCAATGGCCTAACCCTTGGTTTTGACCCTGGTGGTCCATCCGGTGTCCAATCTTCAATCTGTCGAAGGCATTTGAACCCTTTCGGTAAGTCTCCCTATTCTCTCTACTTCTATCTCTTTTCATTTTTACATACATTACACTATTTTGATTTAAGATCTTATTCCATATTTTCAGGGAGTGGGACTGGACCTAAGATCTCTTCTAATATTCTATGAATCTGAGGGATATATCAAGTCACTACTAGAAAACTAACCTTTACCAGTGGTTTGGAACCGTTGGTATAGGCCTCCAAACCGTTGGTATAGCCTATACCAACGGTTTGGAGAACCGTAGCCAAGTAAGCCGTTGGGATAGGTCTATACCAACAATTTTTGGAAAACCATTGGTATAGACCTATACCAATGGTTTTGGAAATCGTTGGTATAGGTAATATGAAATCTATACCAACGGTAATGGAACCGTTGTTATATATATTCCAAAAATAAAACATCTGCTGGGATTTGATCCCAGGACCCCTCGTTTATAATCGAACGACTTAACCACTAAGCTAACATCACTTTTGTAAACATAATTTCATATATATATTTGTATTATCATAATTATTTAAAATTTTGATTTATATAATGTTCTCGGTTAGTAGATCTGGAAAAAAATCAAAGAACCTATCCCAACGGTTTTGAAAACCGTTGGGATAGGTTAGGGGTGGGTTGAATTATTTTGGCCGAATGTTGAATTTTTGGGTGGTTTTTCCCAATGGTTCACCAAAACCGTTGGGAAAGGCCACTCTTTCCCAACGGTTCACCAAAACCGTTGGGAAAGAGGCTCAAAAGACACCCTTTCCCAACGGTTTTGGTGAACCGTTGGGAAAGGCCACTCTTTCCCAACGGTTCACCAAAACCGTTGGGAAAGAGGCTCCAAAGACACCCTTTCCCAACAGTTTTGGTGAACCGTTGGGAAAGGGTCACTCTTTCCCGACGGTTTACCAAACCGTTGGGAAAGGTGGGGAAATATTTGGATTTCCCAACGGTTTTGGTGAACCGTTGGGAAATGGTAGCTATACCAACGGTTTTTACAAACTGTTGGTATAGAAGTGTTGGGAAAGATCATCTTTCCAGTAGTGAGTGAGGCTTCATCTACGACCCTAAGGTAGTTGGTCACATAGTTTTCCATTTCAGTTTTGGTTTTGTCTTATTTATTTTTTCGTTTCACGAGCTGACCTTTTCTAAGGTTATTAATTATGTTGGTTCCTTCACGTCTAAATGGACCTAGTGAGTTGATATAGGTTATTTGGTTCTTGTTCAGAGATTTAGACATCACCCATAATCTATATGGACACCCATATGGGTTCCAAATTGAAAATGTCCATTTGGGTCAAATGGTTCAAAATACATGGAATCCAATTTAGCTTTTGTTTTGACTTTTAATTGAAATAACCTTTTGACTCGTGTAAAGTTGATGCATAACAAGGTGCTTCAATGGTGTTTATAAATTCTGAATTGGAATTTTCCAAATGGTTATCTAGGTATTTGACCTTAACCCTTTGGACTTGAAACCTTGGCTTTCAATGAAATTTCCATGTTAGGAAAATTGGATGGTTGGCTTCTATTGATTCGCTAGGGTAAGATGGATTTAACCTTTTAAATGAATTGATTTTAGTGGAATGGTTTCAAGGGATGGAATTGAATTTCCCTTGTCATTATTTATTATTAAGGAAATACCTGAAATGGGTTTTTTGTTAAATTAACTTGATATAAGGATGGTGAACCCATACCTTTGATTGTGCCTTGTATAAAATGATAAATGTTATGTGGGATGCCTTGAATGGTTTGAGCTTGATGATATCATGTGAGATATATATATATATATATATATATATATGCGTGTGAATGGATGGGAGGAATTATTACCTTGTTCCAGCTATTTATATGATAATGGGTGGGTGGCATTCTTACCACAAGCTAGTTTATTATATGTGAAAGTGTAGGAGGTATCCATACCCCATGTGAACATTATATATGAGAATGGATGGGTGCAATTATTACCCCATTCTAGTTATTTATATGAGAATTGATGGTAGGCATTCTTACCCCCAGGACATCTATATATACGTGTATGGATGGGAGGAATTCTCCCACCATGCCAGTTGTTATATATATATATATATATATATATATAGTGACCTGATCAGACATACCAGCATGGGCTGAAGTTGGTAGAACTATCTTGTTACCTTTAAGAACCTGAGAGGGAGGTTGTTTTTTTATTTAGTAGTTCTGTAATTTCTTGATATTACTTACACACTATATACTTATGATCACCAACTCGACTTACATGTATACACCGTTGGTGGAGGACTACTGAGATTTATCTCACACCCTACTATGGTTGACTTTGGAACTCGAGAAGATTATTTTCCTGCCAGTATAGATAGATGAAAGCACTAATCTTTGGGTTGTTGATTTGTATTGCTTAGTTGGAGCTTATATGTAGAAGACCGGAATTAGGCTCAAGAAACTATGGAAAATCATTAGGTTTTTTTGACTTTTTCACTTTTTTTACCATGCAAGTTTTATGTTACCATTTTCTTTTATACTAGTGTTCCACTCATAAATGTTTATATCAGACCCTGTCTTTTAGGATTTTCCATATAATTTAGTTAATATATCTTCTATTGTATCCTTTTATGCTTCTGTTGTTTACTATATCTGCCTAGTATAATTTGCTTCCTTTACTTTTCAATTTTTTGTGTCTTCTGCATTACTCTAACATGGAGGTATAGTCTCTTTGGTATACTTCCTACATGCCCCATTCCTAGTCGGCAGCCCCTGGATTATGGGTAGATGTACCATGGGTCATGTTTCCAATCGTTCTTTAGGGAAAACATAAGTGGCATCCTTATTTGGGATGTCACATCAACACTCATACGCATAGGATAATTTAGTCTTATAAAATTTATTAATCATCCAATCATTTTTTTCTTAAAAAAAAATATTTTTAAAAATAGTAATCATCTCAATTAATGGTTTAACAACATTGTGTGACAAACAATAATGAAATGGAATTGGAATAAACTGGTTATGTAGTATGTGATTTTCCTAACTTTTCAACCCTTTCAATGTCCTTCTTGACACATTCAGACGCTTTTAAATACAAGAAGAGTATTCCTCTGGAACCTTTCGCATCATAAAAATTGAGAGATATGTATCTTTCTCTTTTTAAATCATTTTATATTGTGTAGTAGTCATGTATTCCTTGTTTCCCCCACCCAACTCTAAATGAAATTGTTCTTTTAAACTCAATTCACCTAAATAACATCGTCTATTGACATGGTCTTTTGATTTTCCACTAACACCTAAAATGGTCGGTAATATACAATCATAATCATTTTTATAATGGGGATGAAATCTAGATTATGAATTATTATGTGTGTTTTCTACTAAAGGAGATTTAAAAAATATTTTTTTTCTTGTAATTATGATTGTTCTATCCACCTGGATGACAAATATTGGGTAATGGATGAACCACAAAATCCTAAAATTCACATACAGTGTGGATGTTTTAGACCTCAATCTGGGGTAATATTTTTAATCATTTAATGATCTTTGGGGATGGTTTGAATTATCTAAAACCATCAAATTCTACTCTTTCCTTTCTGAACCTATTCTATGGGTGTAAGAACACTTCTGTGACCCATGCATACTTATTTTTTACCATGTTTAATCCATGTAGAATGCTTACATTTATTATAAAAAGGGAAGGAAAATTACCCTTTATTAAACCAAACTGATAAATTTGAATAGTCTAGGAAGTCATTGATTTTCCTCAATAAATAATCATGCAGATTTAATATTTCATATGTTTCATAGTTTAAAGTCATCACACTATTACCCCTAAATTCATTCCAACTCATCAATCAATGGATGAAGGTAAACATCAATCATATCACCCAGACTTCTAGGACATTAAAATAGAGTGGAAATTAATATAAATTGTTGTTTCATGAAAACCCAGAGAGAAAGATTATACATAACGAACACTGTGGCCCTTGTTCTAGGAGTTTCACCATCCATAGACCTGAATAGATATAAATCATCTTCTATCATCCCAAATCGTACATTACTATAATTTGTTGCAAATTTTGGGTGTCTCTATTTGAAATATTTCCATGAAAGAGAGTCCTTAAGGGGTATTATCATTTCACATTCCTTATTTCATTCCACAATCCATCTCATTAATATAGAAACATTAGATGACATAAGTAATATTTTCAACCCCTGATTCAGTGGAATGTAACAAATTTTCTCTACAGAAATCTGTTTCCCATATTTCATAGTCGGACTTTGATGAGTCTAATTTCTCCCATTATCTTTCCACATAGAAGAGTAACAGACCATACAATTATACAAATGGATAGTTTCCTTTCTAAAAAAACATAAAACTATCTTCACATGCATATATGGTCTCATATTTTGAACCTAAGTTCTCTGTCAACGGATGAGCATCATAATATGACTTCAGAATCTTAGCATCATCAGGAATTACTTTTTTCAATAACACCAACAGCATATTGAATAATTTGACTAACCACAGATTCAATGTTTTCAAGAGAAACAATTCCCCGTTAAATGAAAACTTACTGTAAGAAGTACTCCTAGAATATTATTATATTTATGCATCATCGTGAGTTTCATAAAACCACAATGAATCTTGATTTTCACCAGATCATAGATTGATCTCACTGGTCTCAGCATCCCAGACATTAATTCTTTTAGGACCCAACCTATGTACATTTTGAGTAATCATTTCATACATCAGATTATTCATCCTCACATCAACATCCATCTAAACTATTTCTATATGATGAAATGTAATATGTTCTTCCCCATGAAGAATCCCACACTTATAATTTTCTAGAAACTCATTCAAGAATAGGTGTTCCCTCACGTTATCTCATGTGAAATGATATATTTTTGTATAATTTCTGCAAAGACAACTAATATATTCAATTTGAAATCCTCTAGTGAAATCAATAAACCACTTAATTCCCTCAAAACATTCCCTATACATTCTATTTGGAATATCAATCCAACTCATATCCTTATTTATATCTATACAACAATTATTAACATTTACACAATAATTCTTATTGCAAGTTTTTTGTATGAATTTTAGATCATAAAATATTTTTAAATCAATGGCTAACCAGTTGCATGTGGAGTTTAATTCATTCTCATCCCAAATAATAAAACAATTCACAAAGGACACAATTATCACATTTTAAGTTATATTTAATTATTTATTACTTTTATTTTTTTTAATTATTCTTTTGTACATGAATTTATATTTTATAGAGAGAAGCTTATAAATAATGGGATGGAAAGAAAAAATAAATTTTAAAAAATCAAAAATATATATTAAAATATTACCAATGGTTATTTTACAAATTTAATTGTCAAAAAATTATACTATGTAAAATTATGTTATTCAACAATCATTGATATGCTTGTGTATCAATAAATAAAATTTCATATAATTAATTATGTATTTATGATTTATAATAAATTATATTTTCTAATTCGAATTTTAAATTTTGAATTACATTTATAGATGTGGTTTTATTGAATTCTCATTTTTCTGTGAAAAATAATACAGTATATGATTGAAAATACGGATGGTTATATGTCCCCAATAATGTAGAGTGTTGGGGGTTAGTTCATGTAGAAAATTAATTTATTAAAAAGTTTTAAAGATGAAAAATGTATATGATTAGTAAAATTGAAAAAATTATTATAGTTATAACATTAGAATATAGTAATAAATAGTACTATAATGAATCATGTCTTAATAAATGTTATAATTATTAATATAAATTTGTTGAAAATGTTAAAATAAATTCTTAATATTATAATATTTATCATCTTCATAATTATCATTATCATTAAAATTAGGTCAAAATGGGTTTTAAGTATATTCATAATAATATATGTTAAATAGAAATATTTTTCATCACCATTATAATCATCATTAAAATTAAAATGATTTATAAAAATTATCGTCATCATTTTTTAAAAATATTAATGTTTGTCATCATTATCACTATTATCGAAATGTGTTTTGAATAAATCCATTATAAATTTTGAAAAAATAATATTATCATCTTCATCACTAAAAGAATGTTATGTCATTGATTGACCATCTAGGAGGTAAGAGGTTTGACTTACATGGGTTCATGTATATGTATTTTCAATGTATTTCCACCTTTCTAATCCCATATAAATTATTAGAATGAGTTTTATTCTACTATGGAGTAGAATTATGCATTTCCTTTGAGACAAATATAGATGAAAAAGTATTTTTAAGAGAAAAAAATATGGATCAACTGAATGTAGAATATTTAATTGAAATGGGTAGGAAATTATGTATCAGATTTTTAATCAAGATAACCCATACAAGGTAATTATCAAAATCAAAAGCCTAAAATAGATGGAGTATCGAATGAATCAAGAATCATTCGGTTTATCAAAAATAGCGTGATGAATCTGGGATGATAGTGAGTAGAGGGGGCATCAATATCTAGATCATGGACAGTGGCAGAGAGAGGGTTGAAGCAGTGACTGGGATTAGAGGAATTGGGGGTAGTGGCTCTAGCTGGGATATTGTGAGGATGAGGGAGAGGTCATGGAGGGTGGATGGGTGGGAGCGGTAGCCTCACAAGGGGGTGCAGTAAGGTTTAGGGGAGTGGATGGTGATGAGGGAGAACAGGCGGTGGAGTTAGCGACTCTGGTTGCAGTGGTGTATTTGGTTCATGACAGGTGGTGGATCTAGTTAGTAATGGTGGACCTGGTTCACAACGGGCAGTGAATCTGGTTGACGGCGGGCGATGATAGCTACATGTACGATGAAGAATGCTCTGGTTCCAAAGGGACAGGGTTTGTGCGAGGCACACTACCACTTCTCGTGCTTTATATAACATTTACCTTTAACGACACTAGACAAAAAGCACTGATAAAGATGGGACTTTTATCATCAATTGAAAAAAAACACTACTAAAGTTTCATTTCATCGACAATAATGGAAGCATTAAAAAAAGGGTACCCTTTTCCAGTGTTTTTTTCTAGCACTGATAAATGTCCCCCATTTGTCATCATTTTTTTGGGTAAATAAAAGTGGCACCTTTATCAATACATTTTCCAGTACTAATAAAGGTCGTATTGAGTAATTTTACACATATATATAATATTTACATTACAGTAGGTATATATATGTAGATAAAATATATAAATATGATTTATATAACTTTTAATAAAAA
Organism: Viscum album; assembly: GCA_963277665.1. Lineage (NCBI taxonomy): Eukaryota > Viridiplantae > Streptophyta > Magnoliopsida > Santalales > Viscaceae > Viscum > Viscum album. Next base: position 318,252,973 of record OY728140.1, read on the forward strand.
ATGAAATTTATTTTCATAATTTTTTATATATATAATTACCAAATTTATGTTAGTCAAATTAAATAATAGTTTTTTCATATAAATTAATTACAAAATCTGTATATAAATAATATAAATAAAATATAATAATGTTTTATTTAAAAAATAATATTATATAAAAATTAATATATTTATTTAAAAATATATTTATATTGATATTAATTTTTTTAAATATATGTACATGTATAACAGTATTTATGCATGTGTATGTGTGTGTATGTGTGTATGTATATGTGTGTGTAGATGTGTATGTGTGCATATGTATGTATGTAATGTATTCATGTATGTGTGTGCGGAAGTCTGTTTATTGGTTGACTAATATTTATTATTTTTTCATCTCTCCATTTTTAATTTTTCTCCATTTATTCATTTTTAATAATTATTCATTTATAATATAAATTTATTTTAACATATTCATCATGATTATCTATGTGTGTGTGTTTATTTTGATTTGATTTAATTTCATTATTAATATTTTTAATAGATAATATAATTCATTTTTAATAATTTTTTTATTTATATATTTAATATCTTATATTTATTAATTTTTATTCATTTTTAGGTGTTTTAAATCCAAGTAAATTTTAAAAATCCACTTTTTTATAATTTTTAAAATTTATTTAATATTATATAATAATTTGTTATTATATATTCATTAATAATGTTAAAAATATATTTAATCACTATGTAATATTTATTTATACATATAATTATTTACTACACATTTAATATTTTCAATATCTTTGTAATTTATATCAATAATATTTATTTTCATTTTTATCAAGTTTTTCCATTTAAAATATGTTTGAAGTTTAATTAATTATTCTCTTTAAAACAATTTCTTAATAAAAATTAACTCAAATAGTAAATTATAAAATTATAAATATATATAATTTTTAAAAAATGTATTTATAATGTTGAAAATAATTATATATATATTTAAATAATTAATATTTTTAATAAATATATTTACATAATTCATATATTTATTATATTTATAATTACATATATTTATATATTAATAAATATATTTAATTATATAAATATATTTAATTGCATAAATATTTTTATAATTATATAGATATACTTTTTAAATATATTTACACTACTACAAAAACCGGCATTAACAGCGTTAAAAACGGGCTTTAATAGCGCTAAAAAAGCGTTGTAAAGCTCGGCGTTGATAAAGGGGGTGCCCCTTTATCATCACTAAACAAGCGCTTCTTTAGCGCTGATAAATGATTGTTTTATCAGCTCTCCTTTAGCACTGATAAACTTATCTTTTATCAGCACTTATTTAGCACTGATAAAGGTGTAGTTTATCAGCGCCTTTTTAGCGCTGATAAAAGCACAATTTATCAGCGCTAAAAGAGTGCTGATAAACATATCTTTTATCAGCGCTTCTTTTGTGCTGATAAAGGTGCAGTTTATCAGAGCTTTTTTAGCGCTGATAAAAGCATGATTTATCAGCGCTAAAAGAGCGCTGATAAATGCCCTCTCTAGTGCTCCGATAAATCTGTAGCAGTACACCCGAACACCTACAAAAAAATAGCATCTCAATAAGCCAATTAAATCATGTATACCCATAAAAAATTAACTCATAAATCATAAGCAAATTAGGCCAAGTATTCCCATACAACAATTATACCCGTACACTATTAACAAATTTTTATAAGTTAATCAAGTACTTAATGAAACAATTCAGAATTCAGGGGTTTGGGGGGCTATTCAACGGTTTGGGGTGGCTATTCAAGGGTTTGGGGTGGCTGTCCAAGGGGGGTAGGGGGTGTCCGGGGGGCTTTCCAGTTCAATCCTAAGGCTCCACATGGGTGTGTTTTATCAATACATAAATCTATGGACTTTTCTCTATCCACTATGCATCATGTTCTCAACCACAAAGAAGTTATAAGGTTTGTACACACCCTAAGGTGCACATAATTGGAGGGGGGATGAATCTCCTTAATAAACCCCCAATATTAAACCAGAAATAGGATATTGTATGTTCATGGTCAGGAAATATGCACAACCTAGTTGATAAAGAACTGGAATAAAACTATTAAAAAATAATCATTGATCCTCAAATCCATGACCATGATTAAACCCAAATTAATGTTCCAAGTGCTGAAATTTTACCAAGCATTTCACAAGGATCGTGTCGACATTATAAAAATATAGTTTGACCAACTCCTACCCCATATACATCAAGACACATTGATTCTCAAGTATTAAAGCTTGATCAACCATACCTACTTTATCCAATGTTAGGGTTTCTCTGAGTATATCATAGGATCCACACAAAACATATAATATACCATGGTCTCCCCACTATATACATAATTATCATTGACCTCAAATATGTGAGTTTGATTTATACTCCATCATGTAAATCCACTTATGGGAGTTTTCTCAACCAGGGAAGACCCTCAACAGTATCTCAGACCACCCATATGTGTTCTTCCAATTCCGAGGCATAGGACCAACAAGGATCTCATCCCTATACTATGGGACTACCCATATTTATGGAATAATACAAAGAAGCATATATTCTTTACCATATGGTAGTATTATATTCCAAATAATAATCCCTATAATCATATCAACCCTCCAATATGGGTGTATTCTCGTTTGAGGCATAATCTATATAATCATCTCAGCCCTCCACTATGGGATTATTTTCATTTAGTGAATATTCCCAAGAAGAATCTCATCCCACTCCTATGGTTTTATTCTCATTTGGGGAATAATACTTATATGCATCTCATCCCTCCCCTATGAGAGTATTCTCATTTATGGAATATGACCCATACGAATACCCACCCTCCCAAATGGGAGTATTTTCATCCAGATATAAGCCCACAAGTATTATAGACCCAAACACATGATCACCCTAGTATATCAGGCCAACCATGAATTGATATATATGAGGCCCATGATAGATCACATTCCTTGAACCCCCATTTAAAAGATCAATGCAATCCGAATGCATTTGGTCGGATTTCCGTAGGTTAGTTGTTGTTTTCACTTAAATTCTTGTCCATTTTAAACAAAATCAAGACCCTTTGAGTGCTAGCAGCCACATCTTGCCTCGGATTGAGGCGGGGATGACTCCTACATGTCACCAAGGACCCTTGGATCGTTCTTATAAAAGCTTAATGCAATCTGAATGTGTTTGGTCGGATTTCCGTAGGCCAGTTGTTGTTTTCACATAAAATCTTGCCTGTTTTAAACAAAATAAAGACCCTTTGAGTTCTAGGATCCACAACGTGCCTCGGATTGAGGCAGGGATGATGTGTAAACATCACCAAGGACCCTTGGATCGTTCTTATAAAATATCAATGCAATCTGAATGCGTTTGGTTGGATTTCCGTAGGTCAGTTGTTGTTTTCACTTAAAATCATGTCCACTTTAAACAAAATAGAGACCCTTTGAGTGCTAGCGGCCACACCATGCCTCGGATTGAGGCAAGGTTGACTTGTACATGTCACCAAGGACCCTTGGATCGTAATTATAAATGATCAATGCAATAAAAATGTGTTTGGTCATATTTCTGTATGTCAGTTGTTGTTTTCCCTTAAAATCTTGTCCATTTTAAACAAAATAGTGACCCTTTGAGTGCGAGCGGCCACACCGTGCCTCGGATTAAGGCGGGTTTGACTCTTACATATCACCAAGGACCCCTGGATCGTTCTTATATATGAACAATGCAATCTGAATGTGTTTGGTCATATTTCCATAGGTCAGTTTTTGTTTTCTCTTAAAATCTTGTCCATTTTATACAAAATACAGACCCTTTGAGTGCTAGCGGCCACACCATGCATCGGATTGAGGCGGGGTTGACTCGTACAAGTCACCAAGGACCCTTGGATCGTTCTTATAAAAGAACAATGCAATCTGAATGCGTTTGGTTGGATTTCCGTAGTTCAGTTGTTGTTTTCACTTAAAATCTTGTCCATTTTAAACAAAATAGAGACCCTTTGAGTGCTAGCGGCCACACCGTGCCTCGGAATGAGGTGGGGTTGACTCGTACACGTCACCAAGGACCCTTGAATCGTTCTTAAATAATATCAATGCTATCCGAATGTGTTTGGTCGTATTTCCATAGGTCAGTTGTTGTTTTCTCTTAAAATCATGTCCATTTTAAACAAAATAGAGACCCTTTGAATGTTAGCAGCCACACCGTGCCTCAGATTGAGGCGGGGTTGACTCGTACACATCACCAAGGACCCTTGGATCGTTATTATAAAATATCAATGCAATATGAATGTGTTTGGTCGGATTTCTGTAGGTCTGTTGTTGTTTTCACTTAAAATCTTGTCCATTTTAAACAAAATAGAAACCCTTTGAGTGCTAGCGGCCACACCGTGCCTCGGATTGAGGCAGAGTTGACTCATACACATCACCAAGGACCCTTGGATCTTTCTTATAAAATATCAATTCAATCTGATTGTGATCTACTAATTATTCATTATGCAAAACATAAAGGTCCTATTAAATACTTACATTGCCCACAAACACCCATAACACAACCCAACCACAACCTTCATCCCAATGTACTCAACTGATCTAAACACCAAGATGTATTTTCCCCAAGAATATCTAATTCAAAACTCCAATCATGTAATCAACCGACCACTTAATTTCTATGGTTCTCCCCACTATATTCTTTATCTCACAAACACCACCATCTGATGTTTAACACCTCCATCATCGGGAAAGAACCACTAGAACCCCAACTAAAACTCCACAACATACCCAACATGTTTTCTAACATACCGTGCTTAGACATCCATGAGAACACCAACCAATGTTATAATCCATCCTTTCAATAAAAACCACTTGGAATGGATGTGAATCCATCATCCATACATGAATCAAGTACAATTCAACTTTTCCTCAAAGATTGAACCCATTTTCAAAACATAATTAACATTTCAAAACATCAAATAGATGTGGCTTAAAACTCCCCACATTTGTTCCTTTTTCCTGGAGGAATTTGAAACATGCACCACATTGGATGTAAAAGAAGTAGAGGATAGATCTCATTGATCATACAAATCCATGAACCCAAGTTTATCCTTGAGGAAGCTGATGAGTGATGTTTGCGAATGCTTTTTGGAACTAGGAACTGACTCGCTTGATGAAACACTGGAAATATCATTAAATGTAGCCTCACTTACTGAATAATTGGAACAATTTCTTGTATAGGATGCTCTTAATATCAGATTTAGCATCCCATATTGTTCATCAAATGGATTGGTCAACTTCCAATCTATCATGGAGGCTTCCGCACCACCTTTACACGCAACTAATGATCATGGGGTAGCTTGATTAGAAAAACAATCCTGAGGGAACTGGACAAGAAAGATCATGTGGTTCCATAGTTGCTCAGCAACCTCAATTTACCCCACATGATATAAGGCTATTGCATGATGTCCAAGTCATAGTGAGAGGAGAAGAGAAGGTGAATGTCTCGTAGACGAACAACATCATCAATGAACATCCACCACCCTTTCACTATATATATCAAAACCATATCTTTAAGAACGTCGATGTGAATTTCTATCTTACTTCCATCGAGGATGATACATTTTGGTCAACTTGTTTTAGAAAATGTTTATCTTCATCCGTACCTTGTACTTGCACCCGTTAATTTGAAGGTGAGTATGCGTACATGATAGTTGACCTTCTTAGAGAAGAGTTTCTGGAAGAGTATAAGAGACATGAAGTAATGAAGATCATTAGAGTGTTGGATACGATGTGGTTACTTCAAAATATGTGGCAATATACTTGTGCAATGCGGCCTAAGTTACTGCTTGCAGGTATTGTAATTTATTTTTTTCTGGTGGGTTTCAGTGTAAATGCATTTTGGAATGATCATTTCTATTCATTGTCTTTTAGGTTTTTTTGACAGCCGAGGGGAAAGGGTGGGGTCTGCAGACATTGAAGGATATGTCGAAGGGTGACTTTATGGGAAATTACATCCTATATTTTTGCAACATTTCCATAGTATCTAACATCTAACCAAATGGCCTCTTTTCCCTTCAACTTCCCCGAACCCCGATCACCATCGGGGTTCTGGGAGCTTGAAGGGAAAAGATGCCATTTCTCTAACATAATCACACATAAAATCACCCTTCGACATATCCTCCAATGTCTGCAGACCCCACCCTTTCCCCTCGGCTGACAAAAAAACCTAAAAGACAATGAATAGCAACGATTATTCCAAAATGAATTTACACTGAAACCCTCCAAAAAAAATAAAGTACAATACCTTCAAGTTGTAACTTAGGCCGTGTTTCACAAGCCGATTGCCACATTATTTCTAGCAACCACATTTGCTTCAACACTCTAATGATATTCATTGCTACGTGTCTCTTACACTCTTCCATAAACTCTTCTCTAAGAAGGTAAACTATCATACACATCACCAAGGACCTTTGTATCATTCTTATAAAAGATCAATGCAATCCGAATGCGTTTGGTCGGATTCTTGTAGGTCAGTTGTTGTTTTCAATTAAAATCTTGTCCATTTTAAACAAAATAGATACCCTTTGAGTGCTAGCGGCCACACCGTTCCTTGGATTGAGGTGGGGTTGACTCGTACACGTCACCAAGGACCCTTGGATCGTTTTTTTAAAAGATCAATGCAATCAGAATGTGTTTGGTCATATTTCTGTAGGCCAGTTGTTGTTTTCACTTAAAATCTTGTCCATTTTAAACAAAATAGAGACCCTTTGAGTGGTAGCGGCCACACCATCCATCGGATTGAGGTGGGGTTGACTCGTACAACTCATATAGGAACCTTGGATCGTCCTTATAAAAGCTCAATGCAATCTAATTGCGTTTGGTCAGATTTCCATAGGTCAGTTGTTGTTTTCACTTAAAATCTTTTACATTTTAAGCAAAATAGAGACCCTTTGAGTGCTAGCATTCACACTGTGACTTGTATTGAGGTGGGGTTGACTCGTACACGTTACCAAGGACCCTTGGATCATTATTATAAAAGATCAATTCAATATGAATGCGTTTAGTCAGATTTCCGTAGTTCGGTTGTTGTTTTCACTTAAAATCTTGTCCATTTAAAACAAAATAGAGACCCTTTGAGTGGTTCAAAATTCTTTCATGTTGCTGGTGCATATCATCTATTAAAATGGGAAAATTACTCATTGGACAAAGGTTGTTTTATTTAATAACAATTACAATTTTCCTACGAACATTTACATACAACAATGTTTCATCTTTTGATCCCCTTAACCCCTCTCAAAAACGACCACAAATTGTACATGTCCCCAAGTTAGATATTCATTGTATTTCTGCACAATCTTCCATCAGGTATGTGGCCCACTCTTTTCTGACACATCTATATCATCTTGTGAGTATGAGACTTTTCAGCAGTCATAGTAGTACTGCAAAATAAAAATATAAAGAATTAATAAATAACTTAAACGAACTAGTAGTTGTTTTTAAAAATACCTCTTTAGGGATGCTAGTTTGCTGATGAAAAACAATCTCTTTCATAAATTTACAAACATAATAACAGCAATAATTATCGTTTGTTTGTTTTGGACACTGAAAAAAATTGATCATTAGGAGAATAAGTAACTTGTGTTGAGATGTGTTTGGATAGTGAAATTTTATTATATATACCCTGATATTTGTCCAGATGTAGTACTTGCTCACCTCCTTATTCTTATCCCTTGTCTGCATTCCTTTTTTTAGACGATAATGATACACCACCCTATTAGTAAAAGATAATATAAATTATATTACTTGATGTTTAGACCTAAAACGTAAGATATAGTGTCTTACATATTCACAAACTCCATCATGTGTGGTTGGTTTGATGGATATCCTTGCTTTGAATCCAGAAAATAAATCTTCGGAGTATCCAAGTTGACTGCAATTAGCAACCAATGTTTCCTAAAAACACAAAAAGGAATAAGTAATAAAAGAAGTGAAAATATAATTGATATTCTCTAATCGTAGAGTGTTACCCCTGTATGGTTGGTATTAGGAAAATTCGATCATCTGTAATCTTGCGTTCAAATGTTTTCAGAAAGCCGTTCACTATTTCATTCCGTTTTGATGGCTCTATTTTTGTTATGTGTGTTGATGTGATATGAGCACTAACCAGTCCAAATCTTGGCTCATGGGAAAATTTCTTCAATTGCTATTCATAAATGCATCTGTCAACAATATAAAATGCATTTAGTCATAATTTTCACGCTAGATCAGCTTTTGGAAAATCAATTCATGGAAACAAACCTCATATATACATTTACAACTGTGACGCATAGCCAACCGTTTTCAAGGATTTCATTTACATTTTCAGCAGCAATGAAACCTTGACTTTCCTTTCCCTATATATTCTCTTCGAAGACCACTATATGACTATTACCATCTTTTAGCTTCATATCCACATGAGTCTTCAATTCTAGTAAATGCTGAAAGAGAACAGGTGGTGTTATTGTGCTTTCAGTATCTCCTTGGGATCAGTTGGTCGATCCTTTAGATGGTTTTGAGCCGATGTTTGTCACCCCCTTCCCTTTGTCCATCTATAACAACAATCATTGGTTCAGACCCTTTTTTCATTAATTTTTAAGGGTTTATCTTGAAAAGAAAAGGAAATAAATACCTCTTTGTCCCCATTTACTCTTACATGTTGTGATGACCATGCAATGAATGTACCAATAGCCTTTTAGACCATATGAATATCATCGTCATCAAGTGGAATAGGTATCTCTGCCTTTGGATCATGAGCTACAGTAATCATCACTTTCAGATGATCTTTCAGAAGTGGTCTATTATGCAGTGTGGCATCTGGGATATTGAACATTGTAGCCCTCGCTACAAGGTGATAGGTGGGTGTTGACAAATATAAATCACAATCATTATCACCCTATAGAAGATGAGTACAGAAACATTATCAGTGTTTGTCTAATTCATATTTCAAGGGAACAATTATTATAATATTGTTTACCATGACTAAGACAGTTCTTTGAGGTGAATAGCTCGCCTCAAAGCTGGTGGGGAATGGGGCGGGGTGGTCATGTGGCGGTTGTTCTTGAGTTGTGGCTACCTTTTGCTTCCCACCCATAAAGGTTTCTAGCAATTCTCCTTACCATTGCAATTTTTCTTCAAGGGTTGCTATTTTTTCACTCATTTGTTCCAATTTTTCATCTGTATCATCCATTTTTTTTCTTCTCAAAATATACTCGGGGTGTCACCCCAAACCCTACACCTCTAACATGACCGTATTTTTCTGGCTGCTTCAAAGCCGTCGATAATATGTATGTATCAGCTACAGGAGTAGCTGATTCTTGTGACTGTCGGATATAGTAAAATAACTAATTATTTTTATGTAATGGAAATTTTAAACAAATTATTTTATTGTCGTGTCATACTTACACATATTTCCCATACATTCTATTTGTTCTCATATACTAACTTCCCATCTTTGTTCACACGTTCCTCCTTCCATATCACATGACGTGGGATGGAAGTAAATTTGGTTTTAGACTCGTCAATCTACATATAAACATAGAAAAATAATTATGATGTTGTTTATTGGCACCCAACAATATTATTGTAATTTTAAAATATGTACCATTTTCTTTTCTAATGAAGTGTTCCCCATCCTTGCTTTACGATAGGGGTATGTTGGTTTTGAAGCACATTCCTTATTTTCAGTACGAAGTTTTTGTTTCATAAATAAAATATTGAAAATCAATGTGATGAATACAGGTATCTTCAAACAACGTATTATCACTCACAAAGTACCTGAAACTTTTCATCCCCTCGATGTACAATAAATTCATCCCATGCTTCTTGGGATATCAGGTGAGCATAGAAAATGGGTTGGTGCAGGTTTATTTTACCTTTAGAATCTTTGAGGTGACATCTTGTTTAAATAGTGTGAAAACCTCAATGAATCTTTCTTGCAAGCCTTAGTACATAATCCTTGTGTGAATCGTCTACTATAAATGTACTCTGAATGAGATTGAGAAGAGTAAGGCATTGTTTCATTATTTTATTTACTAGTAAATTAAAGAAATAAATTCATAATGTTACAGAAATTTCTTCCCAGATCACAGCCTTCAGCCCGGACACAACATGGTGCCATGAATCTATCTCAATCAGCACGCATTGCTGAGTGACAACACCAATGTATCTTCTAAACATAGCCTTGTTGGGATTCACATGTTGGCCTTGTGCATTCCATCCGACATCAAATTTGATGCCTTTGCTTTTCGCATTAAGAATTTTGGCTAACACCGTCAAACTACGATGCACCTATGATTTCGGCGACGCTGGTCCTTCATTCCCAACCATTTCATCGATATCAACATCATCTATATGTTCATCTAGAATGGTATCAATGACATGTGTTTATGATTGTTAGACCTCAACACTAAGAGAAGTAGGAGCCGCAGTAGGAAGAGCAGCAGGAGGAGCAGCAGGAGGAGGAGAAGCAGCAGAAGTCGTAGTAGGAGGAGCATCAGGAGCAACCGGAGCCACAGTAGGAGCAACAGTAGAAGCAACATGAGCTGTAGGAGCAGCAGGAGCAACAGCAGCAGCACCATGAGCTGCAAAAGCAGCAGCAGCTATAGCAGCAGCTGCTTGAGAGACTTGTTCAGCCTCAAGGTTTGGAGCATCAGAATGTGCATAAGTCATTATCTGCAAAAGTGGTTGAACAGTTAATTCAGATTACATAAATTTAGTAATGATAAGATAATAACAAGAGATAACAAGATATATATTACAAAAAAATATAACATGATTACTAAACTCTATTTCTTTTTTTCAAAGGTTGAAGGGATTTGACACCTCTATCGACTATCCAAATCCCTTCATTGTGGTCTCCTCTAACATTAAAAACATCATCTTCATTGGGTCCGCTCCGAAATTATTACGATGTACCACTAAAAGTATCATCCTCAACTGAATTTTCATCGGAACCTTCAGTTGTTTTGGACGATAACATAATAATCGACCACTTTCGGTATGTAGGATCTGGAACATAAAAAACTTTTATCGCTTGTGATGCTATTATAAACTGTTCGTCTTTGTACCCTTATTTACTGAAATCAACTTTCCCAAATCCCTATTCATCTATTTTAACACCACTATTGTTAACAACCCATTTTCATTGAAAAAACGGAAATTGGAATGTCATATAATCCAACTCCCATATTAGTTTGATATTGCCAAAGTATGACATATTTGCATAAATTGGATTTCTGTCCTTACTACCAGAAACATGCATCGCTTCATCCACTAGTGTAACTCCACTATTTTGCATGGTACTATCTTAATCATTTTAATCTATATAGAATGTATAACCATTAATTACATAACCACTGTAAGATAATACATACACACTTGGTCCAGCGGCTAGCCATCGAAGACGTTATGAAATTGAATTCGGATTTTCATCCAACTGCTTAAAAATATGGTCCTGAAACCATCCTATAAACTGGTGATTATGTGTATCTGATAACAATTTTTCAGACCTTGAGGGATTCAACTGCCTAAGAATTTCTTTGTAAGTTTTAATATATGGTGAAACCTCCCAACTGTTATGCAAAACATAAAGATGAGCCTGCTCACAATCTGTAATATTGATTGTCACAACTTCTCTTCCAGAAATTCCCTCACCCTAAATGCGTCTAGTGTGACGAGATTTCGGGAGACCAATGCTTTCCACATCATATAGGTATTTAGTACAAAATTCAATGGCTTCCTCAACAATATATCACTCCACTATACAACACTCTGTCCGACTTCGACTTTTGACATACCCTTTCAAAATCATCATATATCGTTCAACAGGATACATCCATCTATAGTGCACATGACCACAAAGTCGAATCTCTCTCACCATGTGAATCATCAAATGAACCATCATATCAAAGAATGTTGGTGGGAAGAACATTTCTAATTCACATAATATGATGAAAATTTCTTTTTCCATAGCTGGCAATTTCCCCAGGTCTAAAACTTTGCTACATATATATTTGAAAAAGAAACAAAGTTTGGTTAACGTATTATGAACAATCTTGTGAAAAATGCAACGTAAATCTATAGGAATTAGATCTTGCATCCAAACATGGAAATCATGTGATTTCAATCTTTTTAACTTCAATTAATTAATTGAAACAATTTTCTTGATATTTGATGAGTACTCCTCTGGAACCTTTACATCATTGAAGAAGCTGCAAAACTGATATCTCTCCGCCCTAGAAAGAGTATAAGAAGCTGGAGGAAGAAATAGTCGATTTTCACCCTTCACGGGAGCCAACTATTCTCGTATTCCCATGTCAACCATGTCCAACCTTTCCATAATTCTATCTTATGTTTTTCCAGGGGCATTTTGAAACATTCCGATAACAATGTCATATACATTTTCTTCCACATGCATCACATTAATAAAATGTCTGACGTACAAACAATTCCAGTATGGTAATTCAAAAAAACGGATCTCTTTTTCCAACTGATTTTCGTAAGATTTTCGAAAATGGTTTTCCAAAAATAGTGTTCAGATCTTTTACTTTCTCAAACAGCTGATCACCTGTTAGTGGAGACGGTGTTGCATGTTTTTCTGAACATCCATTGAATGATGTCGTCCAAGATCAGTACTTATGTCGACGAAGTAGAAATATACGATTCCTAGAAACATGGATTTCGATGAATGTTTCAACCTAATTGATTTTGTATCTTTTTCTCACATGGGACACCCTTGAGTTCCTTTAATTCTATAGCCTGAAAAATTCCCATAAGTAGCGAAATCATTTATTTTCCCATACAACATCACTCTCAACATGAAGTATTCACTTTTATATGCATCATAAAACATTACACCTGAGTCCCACAATAACTTCAAATCCTCTATCAAAGGAGCCGGATAAACATCAATATCGTTACATTCTTGTTTTGGTCCTGATATAAGCCTAGATAACATGATGAATTTCTGATTTAGGCACAACCATGGTGGTAAGTTATAATTTACCAACATAACAGGCCATATACTATGAGTGCTGGTTTGAAAACCAAAAGGATTCACTCCATCTGTAGATAACGCAAGACGTAGGATTCTCAGCTCTTTTCCAAATTTAGGATACTCATGATCAATTTTCTTCAATTGAGGAGAGTCAGCCGGATGACGTAATAACCCATCTGTATTTTTTTATCTGCATGCCACGACAATTGTCTTGCAGTTTCTTCACTTCTATATAGATGCCTAAACCTTGGAATGATTGGAATGTACCATACAACTTTAATAGGATTGGATTTATCTTTCTTGTATCGAGAAGAACCACACTTTGGGAATTCTGTAAGTGATTTGTTCTCATTGTGAAACAATATACAGTCTTTCGGGCAGGCATGTATTCTTTTAGAAATCATTCCCATCGAGCGTAGCATTCATCTAGCTTCATATGTCTAGCTGGGGAGCTCAATATCTTCCTGGAGCATGTCATTCAAGAGAGAAAGTAGTTCCGTAAAACTGACATCACTCCATCTGTTTCCTACTTTCAATTTATACAACTTCAGTATAGCTGAAAATGTTGTATACCTAGTGTAAGAAGCATACAATGGCATCTTTGCACAACTCTTTAACTTCTCAATCAATTTTGGGAAATCGCGAAGTTCATCTTGAATTGTCTTTTTCATTTCCTCAATACGATCTTCATCATCATTGACATCTGTAATCAAATCCTTCATATGGTCCTCTTCATTATCCATATTTGTATTCATATCTGACGATCCGTAAAATGCAGTTTTATCCTATCCAGTAGCTACATTCGCTTTTTCTCCATGTTTATTCCAACATTTATAACTCCGATCTATTCCGTGACATATCAAATTGTTCTTCCAACTCCTCTGGAGTAAGTAGACTAGAATAAAAACAATGTAAACACAGAAAAAGGATTTGAGAAGGATCCTTTGCGTGATCCTTTGAAAACTTGAAGAACTCTTTCACTCTGTTCTCGTACTCTATTGTTAAATGATTAACATCCATCCAATCTTTATTCATCTCCATCCTATTAGAATCTAAAATATTATTATTTATGGTTCAAGTACACAAAAAAATAATTCCAAATTCAGTAGAAGAGAACCACTTCCTTATAAAAATGGAGATTTATAGAGCCTAACCATTAGTATTTATTCATCATGCCTAAATACTCACTACTGGTGCAAGTGAAACCGTTCTTGATGATCATGCCAAGAAGAAATGGAAACCAAAAGTGGGGAGTGAATCAAAATACCCCAAACAATATGAAAAAACATGGTATTTGAGAATTGGTTAGTGGATTTCATGTTGTCTAGAAGGAATCCTAATTTATTTCAATGAAAAAGGTTAATTCACAACAAGATACCATCCATTCCATATATTATTTTCATTAATAGGGTTATTTTTTGCTTCAAAATGATCAAAACATGTCTAACCAACTTCAAATGGATAAAATATGAATTCATGAAACACATGAATCCCAAAAAGAAGATATAGTATAGAAACACCCACTTGGAATCTGAATGAGTCTTCTCAAATGAAGAACATCATACATCTCAAACTACATCGATTCTTTATCATATACAATGACACCACTGGCTAGATAGTGTCCCTCACCAAGAACATCATACATCTCCAAATAAGAGACTACAACCACTAACCATGAAGAACATCATAAGATGGAAATATACTAAGAACACATCCCTTCGCCGAATTAAGATACTACAACCACTAACCATGAAGAACCACTAAGATCATAATTTGAAACCTAAGGAAAGGTACACCCAAAATATACTAATGAATTCAAATGAAATACTTTTTAAACCAAACCATTGAAATCCTAAAATGTTCCTAACATAAAACCCCATCATATCTCCTAATAAAATTCTTTGATAACACTATTTCATGGCCTATACCCATTTAGTCCCCTCTATTGGTTAGTATATTATAGTCTAGTGACCCCCTAAAACCATCCTCCAACATGTCATGGGTTAGTGAATGCACCGAGGGTATTTATCACAACCATGTGAAATGTACTTCTAATAATAAATAATTGGTATAGTTTAACATCAAGTTGTATAGATGATTGTTTGAATGATACCAAGTGAAAGTTAGTATGTTAAATATGTGTTATAAGACATTTTTGGTCTAACTAAAAGGGGATATAACCTAATGATTGTATTTTGGATTCAAAAACAAATATGACTCTATGTGGTATATGGTTTTTCCACTAGCATGAGTGTGGACCACTATGTGAATATGGTCCTCTATGTGTGGGAATGTTTTCATTTAGTGCATGGCCTAATATGTATGGTTCCCATAGAATAAGGCCCATTTGAATTGGATATTTGGGCTCGTTACACAAGGTGGGTCACATTTTTCATGTGAGGAATCTACACCAATTTGGTTCATAAAATATATTCATAGCACATAAGGATTTCTATATACATAAACTAATGAGTTGTTTTCTTATCACACCAGGTAAGAACATAAGATCATCTACTAAGGGATGTGTTTTGAGATCGTATGCTCATCACATAGGGGATTCTTTGGCACATCGCCTCAGGAATCTCATGCTCCTCATATGAGGTATAATCATAAGATAATTACCTAGGAGATGAATAAGAGATCTTATGATCATCACTTAGGGGATTCATAGGCATATCCCCTAATAAATCTATTTATAATCTCATAAGGTATAATCAAGGGAGCATTATTTGGGAGATAAAGAAGATCTCATATTCCCATAACAGAGGGACTTCATATTCTCGTCACCTAAGGAAACCTAGGATTATCACCTAGAGTTTGATGTTTCCTGAATTAAGTGTGGTCATAGGTTTATATCTCGGTAGAGGAACTCACATATTTGAATTTTAGAAGAGGGAACAACCCGATACACTCATCGCGTAGGGGGTGAGCATAGTTTTATAGCCACCATTTCATTTTTATCCAAGAAGTTATTCAATTCCCACCAAAACCTTTTCAATTTCATCATTAAAAAGTGTATTCTATGTCACTGGGAAACTAAAAGGAAAATCCATATCAACTAACGATGTCATCTCCCATAATAACCCACTCATTACATATTTTAAACAAAGGAAAGGTTGATGCTTCCCCACTGCACGATTTACCACCTCAACCATCTCACATTTTCCCCCAATGGAATCTATCACAACCAATCTAATAAAAAAATTCTCAAAAAACCCCACCAAAAAACAATGATGATTTTCAAAAATAAAATTAACCAAGCACCATGTTCTTGAGAAGTATAATGAAAATTAGTAAACACATGTGAATCATCCCCTTTATATCATTTTCCATCAAGTATAGTACCTTTTCTTCAATCGTCCAATCCATAATACTCACCCATAGAATAAAAAAGCATGTTAAAAATGATATAAAAATGGGAGAGGAGAACAGTATTAAAAAAAGATTTGGAAAACATGCCTTAAAGGAGGTCCTGCAAACCGAAGCATGAAAGCGTTGCGGGCGGTAGAGGTCTGGAAAACTGAAGGTCAAGGGTGGTAGAGGTCCAGAAACATGATCTCAGTGGGCGGCAGAGGGGAGTCACAGAGTTCCAGAACCACGAGAGAATTAGGTCGCAATAAAACAAGGGCATTGTGTGACCGACTTTATAAAAAAATGCACTATGGTTTTATCAGTGCTAACATTTTAGCGTTGATAAAGGTGTCCATTATCAGCACTATTTTAGATCTGATAAAGGAGTTCTTTTTCAGCACTTTTCTAGCACTGATATATGGCCTCTTTATCAGCGCTAGAAGCACTGATACCGGGAGTCTTTATCAGCGCTTTTGTAGTGCTAATAAAGAGGCCATATATCAGTGCAAGAAAAGCACTGATAAAGAACTCCTTTATGAGTGCTAAAATTTTAGCGCTGATATAGGGTAACCATTATCAGCGGTTTTTCTTAGCGCTGATATAAGGGGGCGCTTCCCTTGCCCATCTATTTAGTAGTGTTATTTATATTTATAATTATAATTATACATAAATTTAAATAATTATAAATTTATAATAAATGATTATTAAAATAATAATTATATATATTTATATATTAAGAAAGATAAATATAAATATATAATTATATATTTACCTGATTTTATGTTTTTGGCGGATTGCTAAGCCTCCGAGTGGGGTGATGACAGTAAGTTAGGAGTGGTGTTGGACTCGAAATTGTCAGTTTATGGTTTATGAACCTGGGAATGATGGCTACATGATTCTGGGGAATAGTGAGTAGGTTGGCCGGGGAGTAAGCCGATGAAGGGTTTGGGACCCAGGTGGTGACAATCTATCTGATGACGATATGGAACAGTACCCGATGGTGGACCAGCTGATTAAATATGATCTGTGCTATGCAAGGAGGGTGACTGGAGCCCCTCCTCGGTAGTGGGGTTGGTGATGGTAGACTGTCATCTTTTGAGGCCATCAGCATCATCGTGATGCGTGGGTAGTGAGGTACCAATCTATGGCTGTGGGGATAGTAGTCGGGAGAATGGGAACTGGCTGAGGATTATCAGGGGTGATGGATGGCCTTGGGGTGTGGAGCGAATTTGGATGGGCATTCAAGGTATAATCTCCTTGGGTAGACCTTGGGTGTGTTTAGCTTCGATACTTGTACCATATATCTTTGGTTCATTTGTATGTTTTATTTTGCTAATAAATTTTTGGGTTCTGGATTTGGGTCTCCAAATAATCCTGATTAATTATATACATTTAAATTTTCGATTTATATTAAATATTTTATTAAAATCAGGTCTTTATCAGCATTTTGAAACCACTGATAATGAATTATTTTTATTAGATCTAAAAACACAAATAAAACATATATTTTTCAACACTATAATTTTAGAATTTATAATGATATGTTTTACCAACTCTTTTGATTTTAGTACTGATAAAAGCACTCTTTATCAGCACATGTCTGAAAGTTCTACTAAAATCCATTATGATCATTGAAATATAACCATAAGAGAGTCCTCGTCACTCACAGTGTTCAATCACCCATAGAACAGAATCACCACCACCACTCTTCATTGATCTTATTGATGAATCAATCCCCTCAAAAGCTAAGGTATGTTATTTTTTCATCACTCGTTAATGGCGCTCCTTGAACATTCCCTCACCAATGAGGATGCTGACATTTCATCAAAGTCCATGGTTATCTCTGAAAACACACCCATCACATTCCAAAAGTATGCGCTTGATCTGATTCTTATCCCAACTTATCCCATCACATGAAAAATAGCCAATTGAATATATATTAGTTGATCCCTCTGAAAACACTCATCTTTTTCCACTGATGCACTATTCATTTACCCAAACCTGATGCCCTCACTCTATGAGGCACCCCAATATCATTTAGAAATTCCCTCTAAAGTCTCAACCTCGCTTTTAGTGTGATTATGTGACTAAATCCTCTATCAACTAGAACCATCATCGCACTATCATATCAACACTACAACCATGCCAACATTTATGAGTTTTTTTAGTCGATTTTCATTGTCGGTGATAAATAAGTGTTTTGATGGTGTTTGTCTATTTTTCGGTTTATGATTCAAGTCATGATTATGATCAGTAGTCATTTGGGTTGATGAATTGAATTAATAGTTTTTTTTTCATTGAAATTATAATTCCATTCATATCTTTTAGGTCTTCACGCATGTTGACAATGTGATTAGTGCATCCCATTAGCATCTCGATGATCAATGGGGTGATGAATCTATTTTTGTGATGACCAATGTAATTTATAAGAATTTTAATTACGTTAATATAGAAAATTTTTATGTATATATTTTAAAATATTAATGTAAATAATTTGGATAGTTATTGAAATTTAAAGGTTAAATAAGTAATTTATGCTAATAATTATGTATAAATTTAAACTATATATTTTAGATTAAATAAATATATGGATTATCTAAATGATTTTAATGAATATGTGAAATCACTTTTTTAAAGAATTTTTTTATTTTAAATTTTGTATTAATATATTTTCCTCATTTTAATGTTTATCTAATTTTTTTTGTTTTGAAACACTACTGGAAAATTAGGCTATCGACGGCGTTTGGAACTGTCACTACAGTTTATTGCCACAATTTTATGAATCATGGCTGGTAATGGAGTGGCTATAGAGAAACACCTATAGCCCCAGTACAAACTGTGGATATTGGTCTATAGCCACGGTTTGAAACTGTGGCTATAGGGTTTCCCATTTCATAAAAACCACCATACCCTTGTAAATCCCCCCTGTAGCACCCCTTCACCCATGAAAATCTCACTCTCCACTCCCCCTGGACACCCCCCCCCCCCCCCCCCCCGCTGCACAGTCCCCCCTCCCCTGCTGCACTGTTCCCCCTGGAGAGACCCACCCCCCTGCACAGCCTCCCCCCACCCCCACCCCCACCCATGACAGCCCCCCTGGACAGCCCCCTCTCCCACTGTACGGTCCCCCTAGACACCCCCTTACATAGCCCCCCCCCCCCCGACAGAACACCCCACCCCAGACAGCCCCCCCAGACAACCCCCTGAAAATCCCCCAATGGAATGAAGTCCCCCCCACCCACTACAAATCCATTAGCCCCCTAAAACACCCCTTCCCCCATGCAAAACCCCCTTCCCCCTACAATCCCCCCCAGACCTTGGAACCCCCCTGGAAAGACCCAAGACACCCCCCAGACATTGGACACCCCTCAAACAGACCGTAGACAGCACCCCCCCCCCCCCCCCGACCCTGAAGACCCCCCAGGATAGACATTGGATAGACCCAGAAATACATAGGACATACCCCCCCCCAGACAGACCTTGAAAAACACTGGACATACACTACCCCCTCAAGACAGACCCCCCAGACCCCCAAGACCTAGGACCCCCCTAGACATACCCCCCCCCAGACCCTGGACACCCCCTACCGTGGACACCCTGTTGGACATACCCTGGACAAAGACCCCCCCCCCCCTAAGATGTTGGACACCCCGAGACCCTGGACACCCCCTGGATAGACCCCAAACACCCCCTGGACACCCGCATCCCTCTTTGACACCACCTCCATCCTGGACCCCCCAGACAGACCCCCTCCCCCTACAACACCCCCTCCCCAATGCAAATCCCCCCTCCACTCCCCATGGACAACCCCCTTCCGGATAGAACCCCCCAAACAGCCCCCCCCCCAAGACAGACCCCCCTGCACACACCACCCCTACAGACCTACCCCCTTCACCCCCCCTACAGTGGATATCGTACATGCATTCACACAGTGATATAATCCAATGCTCTAATAAATTACCCACTTCCATGTAGACCACCCCTCCAGACCCCCTCCCCTCCCCTACAGACCCCAACCCCTCCCCATGTACCCTCCCCTGCCAATTTTCCCTCCCCCCGCTGCCCCGCTAGCACCCCCTCCCCCCCAGCACACACATGCCCCATCACTCCCCCATTACTCCCCACCTGCACCCTCCCCCTGCCTTGCAGACCCCCCCTCCCCCTCCCCCTCCCCCTTGCACCAGATGTTAAAAAAATTAAAATATAATTGGAACTATTATTCTTTCTTGCAGTATTGCTTTAACCAAATCCATCCTGATGGATGTTTAAGGATTGTCACATTAACAACATGTAAATAAATTAAATTCCCAAATGTTTATTGAAGAGTTCGTGGAACAAGAACTGGGTTACGACCAAGAACATGAAACATGAAATCCCTCATGGACAACCCCCTCCTGGACACCACCCTAGACACCCCCCTCCTAGACACCCCCAAACTCTTGGACACCACTCCCTCTCCCATGGATATCCCTCCCTTGTAGACCCCCATGGACAACCCACCTCCTGGACCCCCCCCCCCATGAACAACCCCACTCTTAGACACATCCACCCCTCCTAGACCCCCTCCCTCCTAGAACCGCTCCCTACAGGACCCCCCTTCCAAGACACCTCCCCCACCTGGACACCCCCTGACCACCACTTCTCACTGCACACCCCCTTGAACACTCCCCCACCCCACCCTATTTCTTTTCCCCCTCCCTTCCCCATACACCCCCTACCCCCTGCTAGTCTCCCCCCTACCTGTTCCCCCTGCCATGCCCCCTGCCACCCCAACCCTATCAACCCCCCACCCCACCCCCTACCAGCCCCCATGACCATATCTGCACCAAATCGGTTGCAGTAGGGTTTTTCAAAATCCATGTTTTAATCCATGGTAATATTCCATGTATATAAATGATTTGAACTATATAAGTAGTACATTTATGGATATGTATAAACCTTGTAAATTTGAGTATAATACCATGGTTAATCCGATGTAAATTATTGGATATATCCATGATCGTGACAATGGTAATTTTTAACTACACCCATGGTTAAACCATGGATGTTGGTCCCAAATAACTCTTTAAAAACCATGAAAAATTGACCCTATAACTATAGTTAATAACCATATAAATTGATTCCTACACATCAATACATAATCACCAAATGATTCCATAATGGCTGCACCTTATAGCAGTACTCACAACCTCTAGCTACGAGAAAGAATCACCACCTTCCAAATAATAATGAACTCAAACATAATACAATATATATCATTAGAATTAAAACTATCTCAAATATAAACAATATAAAATTTCAATATCAATATCATCATAATAAAAAGAACTATTTGATAAAATTAAATGTATAAACCAAGAATAAAATTTACATTTTAAATGTACCTCAATATCAGCATCACCAGAACCATCATGACCCTCATCATCTCTTATAGAAACATCAAAATCATTATCACCTCCTCTCAGACCACCACCGCCACCACCAGCATCATGATCATTGAAATATTCATTGGTTTATGCACCTAAATCAATGGAAGGAGTAAAGAATCCTGTAAACAGAATTCATTCAAATGAGAACACATTTAATTAATGAAAACATTAAGTGATTATACGGTGATTCATATAATATCAATATGTTACCAATAAAATACTACAATAAACATAATACATTCAAATGATAACACATATAATTAATGAAAACATTTATATATTCTTGTGCATGATGATTCATGAACATAAAACTGAA
Organism: Viscum album; assembly: GCA_963277665.1. NCBI lineage: Eukaryota > Viridiplantae > Streptophyta > Magnoliopsida > Santalales > Viscaceae > Viscum > Viscum album. The sequence goes on from OY728140.1 coordinate 318,275,108, forward strand.
GAGAAATAAGAATAATATTTTAAATATAGTGCAATAGTAAGAGTCTGATGGTCTAAATAGAACAAAATAAGAATGACAGGGTAATAATGTTTGGAGATGGTTAAAATATTAAATCATATTTATTTAATGATGTTATTATTCTATATGTTCATTCGTGTATTGATTTCATGAAAGGGGGAAATTATTATAATTCATAAAAATAAATGAAAAATTAGTCCATATAGGGGGAACACTATATGTTAATGGGTGAGTATCTAAAGGTTATTCATTAATGGATTCATCATTAAACTATGTCACACTTTACAATTGTTTCTAAGAGATAAATTCATATTGAAGACCTGTATAAAATTACCAATGCATATTGAGGTTGTTTGATCTATAAGATACATGGAAGTGTTTGACTATATTTGATGGTGGGGGGGGGGGTGTAAATGAGATATTTTGGCTTGTAATGAAGCGTGATAGTTTAAAAAATATGTTTTTTCTTTTATATTATATTTTTTCATGATGAAGAAACCAAATACATATTGAGGTGGGTATAGGAGGATAAAAAAGGATTTGAGTTTCATTTCATTGGATCCAATTTATTGAAACAGAAAAGTGATTGTCTTAGTTTTTCATATTGGATTCACTCACATCCATTCCAATATGACCATCAATTTCCCATATAATTAAGGTATTTCCAAACCTTATAACACTGGAACCACTAGTTTACCCTAAACTTTGACCCTCAATGCTTCCAAAAGAACAATGAATTCTGATTTATATCATCAGTGATATCATATGATGGGAAATCTCAATAAATATTTATTCAAATATTATTGTACCAATTTACATGGAATGAGAGAAAATACACAATTGGAAAATTATCTCACCATAGGGCTTTCAAAAAAAAGTGTAATAGAACTGTCTGAAATAAGTTCACAACCACCCACATATTCTCTGAAGTTCTCCATGTGAATATCCTTAATAGTTGGCCCAGATGCAAAAAAAATCATTAGAAAAAAATTAACAACTATTCAATAGTTACAATTGAATTTTCAGTTTGAAATAACAAAATCAAAACATAATACATGTTTTTTAGGTCAACTAAACAATCTAAAACAGAACACATGTTATGTTAACTATAAATAAGAACTCAATTAATATAAAAATATTTAACACTGAAACTATTGATAAAAAATACAAAGTTATTTTCAATTTAAAAGACAAAAAAAGAGAAATCATGTTCTATTATAATTATATTAACTTTAATAATCAAAACTCACACCTAATCAAAAGAAAACTAACAATGTGTAGATAAATAGAGAAGACACCTCCATTGTGAAACAATCCCCGACACCAGCCTCTCTGCACCTCTAGGATTTTTGGGAACCTATATCTTCTCAACGTTTCTGAATTTTTATATGTTGTCAATATATATTCTGAAATATATTTTATTTAAAATCTCTAATGATATATTAAAAAAATATTATAATTCATATATTCAATCCTTGTTGGATGAAAATAAAGAAATATAGTTTCATTAATGTAATCTATTGTTGTGAGAATTAACTATGTGACGATGTTTAAATTTTTGGTAATAACCTATGGGTGTTTCAATAATGGAGGAGTTTAAAGAACTATAGGTGATAGAGAGTTCATCTACTGTAAAGGAGTACTTATCAAAATGAAAATCATGTAAAATAAAAAATATAAATTAGGGATGGATAAACCATTTAAAGAATGAAAAGATTTGAGAAAACACCTAACAAAATTACAAACACAACCCAGGTGGAAGCAGTAACCATCTCCTTTGATTTTTTATAGATTGAAACCCAAAATAAAGAAAAAATTAAAACATCTAAAGGTGATTTTTTTGGTAAAATTGCAAACCTAGAAAATAAGTCATTTTTTTAATCTTCCATCCATTTAATTATTCCATGTTTCTACAAGAGAGTATCAAAAGGTTATATTGAGAATATCACTTCTAAGGAAGTTGTTCATGATTAGTAAGGAAGCAGAAAGAGAGAGCCCTGAATATATATCATTAATGAATTAGATAATTGATGAATTTGATAAAGGAAATCTAAAAACCACAAACAACATATGCAACATCTCAATCAGTCAGTCAAATATCGATATTCATATAACTTTCAGATCACATACAAATCAGTTCAAGATGAATGTTATCCTTACTGAGCTCTAAATAATCCTGAAGGCCAACTATGCCACTATTTTTCTTCAGCTCATTCTTATCTGAGAACATCTCTATATCAGCATCTTGTTCATCAGAAGACTCATGTATATTGGCATATTAAAGAGAACATTTTTTATAATATAAAACCTGAAATAATACATATATATTTCACTATCAATACACCATAATGAAAAATAAACAACTTAAAGGAATGGATTTCTATAGACCTTCTTTTCTAAGGATATCATTTCAATAAAGACTGCTTCCAAGGAGAACCCATGAAGGAATATCCTGTAATTGAAATTGTGAATGAGTGAAACAATTATGTATGAAACCCTTTTAAGCAACCTACAATATGAAAACACATCTATATAAGAAATATCCAAAAATGTATGTATAATAAATATGTAAATAATATCAATTGATATCCAATTGAAAAAAAAATCAATTGTATGTTTTTGTTATAGGTAAATTGGAAATAAGCACAAAAAATTCCTATTTTTCAATTATAATATTTGAATAAAAATAACATTCAATCAAAAGTACACTTATATACCTAAGTGTATCATTATTTAACATAGCCAACATCAGGGTGTCCCCTATGCATGTACTCAAATACATAAATAAAAAAAATAAAAATGACAGGAAATATGCATGATTGAAACTACAAAAAAATTTGTACCGAATCAAATCAATTATGGGTACCTAAAATGGAGAACACATTGATGCGGTGGAGGAAATCCATATCAACCATGGAAGAAATTTTAGATGAAGAAATATTGACCCAGAAAAAGAAGTACAAGTAGTAATTGGTGAATCAAAACAAGAGACATATTGTATTGATGTTTGAAAATCCATAAATAGCTAGAAAAACTAAATCTTGGAGAGAACTGAATTTTTTTCTAGAAACATATGAGAACCCACCAGTTGTGAAGAACTTTATTTTATTACGACATATGAAATTAGTATGAACATAGTGTAATGTGAAACTATAGATCATTGAAAAATAATATCGTGATTCTATAAATAAGAAATTACCATATGCATGATTCAGTGGGAACTTGATGAATATATGATTAGGGAACATTTATACACTCTTGTCTATTTCTACGAAGGAATATTAAGATATATTTCTTAAGAAAGTAGCAGGTTTCAGTGATGGTGAATGGAAACGTGAAGTGGGTACACGGCATTCTTCACCGAGGTAGATGTCATCGGTGACATATAATACCGGTAACCCCTGGAGGAGTGGAAGGGAACCAGGAGATGGAGAGAGATGTTGACTGGGGTAGGTGGGAACCCTAGCTCGACGGGAGGTGATAATCGAGCGGGAGAAGAAAATGAGGGAAACTGATAGTTGGTGTTGATGTGAACAAATTCTAGAGCTATAAAAGGTGTTCTCTGTCACAGTCAATGGAGGGGATGAGGGTGGATTGATGCGAATGATGGTATCATAGTACGATGATGGAAATAGTTTGTGGGAATCCCAGGAGAAGTGGACAAGAACCAGGATTTGGTGGAAGACAACGACTGGGGTCTGCGGGGACAATAAGTCGACATGAGAAGGAGAGAAAAAGTGGGGAGAAACCAAGGGGAACCACCTGTGAAAGAGATATTGAGTCTAAAAAAATAGTCTAATGTGAAGGAATACGATGAACCCTAGGTCGATGGGAGATGAACCTCGAGTTGGAGGAGAATCTGAGGGAAACCGCATGCAGAAGAGGGAGGGAGGGAGAGGAAGGGATTGTCATAGAGAAGGTATGTGAAATTCAGGCAGAGAAGAAATGTGGGTTACTAAAATATTTGAAACATGGAATGGAGAGGAACCTAGGATTAATATAGTTAGTAGATACCATGTATCCACTATGTTTTCTTTTAGTACTATTTATGAAAGCAGTAAATTGAACATGTTGAATAAACTCAACTCACTCTGACAATTTTAGAGGTTTAGTTTCAGAATTATGAAATTACTTATAGTTTTTTTTTTAAAAATATTATTCTTGATAACTAGAGGTAAAGAGGAAAATGTAACATGTAAAAGTTTCTTAGTGGGAAGAATATCATTAGGAACATGTCATCACATAGTAGCTTCAATGATAGTAACATAATTATCACTATTGAGAATTTTAAATCTAATAATGATGTACCACTAAAGCATAATTAGTGGTTAAATAATTAATTTTATCACTATAGGATAGATCTGTAGATTCCATGAGCTCACCTTTAGCTTGGGGATGATTCTAGAACATCTATATTTTTAAATATAACACCAAAATCTGATCATGATACATATTGGTCATGTTTTATCTGTAACGACCCAATGTTTCATGAATGGAAATCCCCCTTGATCCAATTAATTGTATCTTTATGTTTATATAAGATTTCAAATTCTTTGGTTCTATGTTATGAATTGTGACCATTACTTTTATAGGCGTTGAACAGTGATCACATTATTATTATAAATATAGGGCTTTAACAAATCCAATTTACTCAGAAAAAGGAAGTGATGGCCTCATACAGTAGAATTGCTCCATACGAAGCCCATTTTTCAGAGCTCGGAAATGTGGTGGCATCCTCGGGCCTCGATCTTGACCAAGCCCAGGCTGAGCCTCATCATGTCAGTCTCTAATGGGACCGTCTATGGGAGAAGTGGAAGTTGATAGAAATTACCACTCGAGTGATGTTATCCGAGCCACCCCAAGAGTCTGTCACCATCATACACCTTACCCTTAGGTCTTATGCGGCTGTTTTAAGGGTTTATGTAACAAATAAATAGTACAATGTTCATGTACATTATTTTTTATATAATAATGAATATAATTTCTTGTCATTATTGATACTTGGTAAATATTTTTTTTAGTACAGATATTGTTTTAGTTATTATTTAATTAAGAATTATATTTTATTAAATTAAGGGATTTTTGAATAAAATAATATTTTAGTAAAATATTATTATTAAATTAATTTCTATTAAATAAAAATTATTTTATAATTTTATGAATGAAATTATAATTTTTATTAAGGTTTGAAAGCTGTTTCTGTCAAAACCCTTGAATTTTTTATAAATGCCGGTTTTTATTTTAAAAGTGAAAATTAGAATATTTAGAAAATTATTTACATAAAATAAATGTTATTTCAGGAAACAGGACGTCGAAATTATCCAACGGTGAATTTTTCATAATTTTCTGAGACAGTCAAATTTTTGGGTAAAAATTAAATACCGTTTAAATATATAACGTGTTTTATGACATCTTAATGACCCAATAGTGATGTAATAAAATACTATAATCTTTATGTTCTGCTAATATATGTTTAACCATTAGAATAATGTAATTTTGGGTTTATTTGACTTACTTTTCAAAGCATTAATGGACCCCTCAAGACTTAATAAACACCTTTCCCTTTTAAATTAATTTCCATGGGAGTGTGACTCACCTCCACATAAGCAACCCTAATATTTTAAGAATTTCGGACTTTTGCCTTATAAATTTTTTTTCCCTCTTCCCTTTTCCAAAAACCATTAACAAAAACCATGTGGTGGTTTGTGCTTGGGTTTAGTTTAATGAAAGGGGTCCCAAACCGAAATAATAAAGAATTCCCTCACTTTTCCTATATAAACCCACCCAATTTCCCACTTCCTTCTCACTCATATCATTTGGAGTTCGTCCAAACTCTGACCTACTCTCTCTAGAATTTTCCCAAGGATCCCCAAGCTCCCAATAAGCCTCTCACAAGCCTCTCTTTGGCCTTTGGAAGCACATTTCCAAGTAAGGGTTTTTCTTCCTTTTTCATTTTTGTCCAATTTTCTTTAAGTTTCTATGCCCTTTTAATTTCAATTATAAATGTTGGGGTATGGTTTCATACCTCCCCCATACTTCCCTATTTATTTTTTAATGATGGGATACCCCTTTCTCTCGATTAAAAGCCTCCCATGTACACCTGTTACTATGCCAAAATTCCGAAAGGAACTTCTCTCTCCTCATTTACATTCAACCAATACTTGTGTATCATGAATCTAATTTCCATTACATTTTTTGGGACATGATTTTATTTGACCCCATTAATGTCCATTTAATTTAAATATTATGATACACCCCTCTCTCTCTCATCAACCATTTTTATGAATTTTTATGTCACGCCGTTACGCTGCCGAAATTGCACTGATTTTCTAAGCCAATGCCATTGTGTAGTGAATACCATGCCCATTTCTCCATCAAGGGTATTAACCTTTATGAACATTTAATTATTGATTATAATGTTTCATGTATGAATTCCACAATCATTTATCAAGGAATAAATGATCATGTTTTATTAATCCATGTTTTATGATCCACGTGGCACACTTATGCTTGAAATGAAATGTTTAAGAAGGGTGCGCCCTTATAGCGCTCCAATGCATTGGGTATAGTATAGTATCACGATACATCATGTGAAATTAGTGTTGACTCTTTCTAATACAAGTGAAACAAGGGTTTACTCGTTCTTTATGTGCAATGAGGATTTACTCATGTTCTATGTGCAATGAGCATTGGCTCATGCTAATTCTATGTTAAGTGTTGTTGCCACATTTCCATGTTATGATTATCATGCTTTATCATGCCTTTTTGTTCATGTTTCTCTTTTTCTCTATTGATATGACTAATTCCTAACATGTATTGTACTCCTCATCTTATTCAATGTTTATTCCCTTACTGGTCTTTATAGCTCACCCATTTCTTATTCATTTCCTCAGGTTATCCCATGCAATGATAAGTACGAGGGAATGTAGATGTCATGTAAATTAAGTTTTCAATAAATATGTTTTATTTCATGTTTTATGTTTTTATGTAATGATCCTAAGCCCCAATGACACTAAACCTCTCAATCTTCTTGTTGTATCAAGTGAAGTTTTATGTAATAAATCATGTTTATGTTTGTAATAAAAGCAGGGTTGTCATAGTTGGTATCAGAGGATAGGTTTAGTTATTTTTAGGATTAGGATTAGACAACCCTAGTAAAGCCTTAGAGACAAGACTAACTATAACAAAAACATCCATATGTTTTGGTAAGTATTAAGTAAGTGGTTTATCAAGAAAATACATCCCTGTCTGGATACGAGCAGGTAGAGGCGGCTCTGTCACAGATGTATCCTAGGTGTAAAACCCGAAAACATCGCTTTGAGCTAGACTCGAACGGGAAACGATGCACGACAATGGGCCTTTCTGCACTCTTGGTTATGACACTCTCAGGGGATATGCTTTAGTAAATTCATAAGCTTAGTATGAACCCTTATTAAGGGAATTAAATAAATTCCCCAAAGAATTTATGTTAGAAAGTATATCATGAAAATCCTAGATTGAAACCTATAGGCTCATAAGTTAAGGAAATAAAATTTATTTATAAGTCATCAAATTTTGTCTTTGTATTACCCTTTATGTGTTACCCCTAACATTCCTTTTCTTCCATACAATGGCCGGTAATATGAGGACTCGGGCTAACAACTGATGTGAAGACTAGTGTGATTACTATCCTAATGAGATGCCCAATCCAATGGGAGCGGGAATCGTGAACTTTGTCATGCTTCTCTCTCAGCTAACTCAAGTTTTGAATAGAAACACGGGTCAAGAAGAACATTCAACCCCCCCTAAGAAAGAACATGTCACTATCGAGAGCTTCATGAGACAAAGGCCTCCTACTTTTAGTGGATCATCTGATCCCATGATCACTAAACAATGGATCAACTCCATTGAAAATATCTTCTTCATCCTTCAATGTTCTGAAAAAGAGAAAGTTCTCCTGGCGGATTATCATATGGAGGGTGAAGCTGATCAATGATGTACGTTGATCAAAAACACGAATCCTGGGGATGAGATTGAGGCATTTTAATGGAAGGATTTCCAGAAGATGTTTTTCGATAAATATTTTTCGTGCACCCTTCGGCTTAAGATGGAAAGGGACTTCCTTTCCCTCAAGAAAAAAGATGAAGAATCTGTTGGAGTGTACGAGGAAAACATCACAAGGCTTGCATTATACGCTTTTGGTGTTGTCGTTACCCCTTAATGTAAGGTTGACCGCTTCTTTGGTGGGCTGATGCCTAGCCTGTGGAAAGCATTAGCAATCCATGACTTCGACAGCTATGAGGAAATTGTCCAATGTTCCCTCAAGGTCAAAATGGAGATTGAGGAATCACAGGGGTATCAAGGGGATAAAGAGCGTAAGGTGGACTTCAATGCTGGTAGTCCGATGGATAAATCCAATGGTGCTAAGAAGATCCAGCACCCCACTTTCCAAAAGTGCAGAAAGAAGCACCCTAGAAATTGCCATTAGGGGACGAGGAAATTTTTCAGGTGTGGAAGAGAAGGGCACCTAGCTGTTAATTGTCGGCAAGAAAGACCTGTGGCTGCAACAGAGGAGAGGAACGCTCTGTTCGAACCCCAAAGCATTGTTCAATGATAAAAATGCAAAGAACTAGGTCATTTTTCAAATCAGTGCCCTAATCCAAGGGTTTTCGGAGGCAACCAACAACCCCCACGACAGCAAGGAAGAGCTTTTTCCATCACTTCTGCCAAAGTGAACCCCGACAACGAAGTGGTGAAAGGTACGCTAATTATTCATTCAAGAATAGTTAATGTACATTTTGATTTAGTTTCTATGCATTCTTTTATATCTCTAAAGTTTAGTAGAATAATCCCCACACCACCACAAATCATGGAAGTGAAGAAGTCAGTGAGTACGACAAATGGGGAAATCATTGCATCCCATGAATATAAGTCCTCCCTTATTTTAATCTGTGTATTTAATTTGTCGGAGAACCTCGTCATACTCCAACTAGTGGAATTTGATGCAATTCTTGGCATGTATTGTCTTTCCATTTATAGAGTCAACATAAATTTTCGGGAGAGGGAAATCACACTCCATATGGAGAATCGACCCCCGATTCTTTAAAAGTGTCAGGATGAAGATGAATCTCATTTAGCTCCATCATCTCAAGAATGGATATTACTGCCCTATGAGCACACGTATCTGACTCAGATGATTGAGTCCAAGGAAGAAACGATCCTTGAAGAGATGCCTATTGTGAGGGAATTCGCGTAAGTGTTTCTCGGGGAAGTGCCTGGTCTTCCTCCTAGAAGAGACGTTGAGTTCTAAAATGAACTTATACCCAGGGAATTACCAGTATCCAAGAATCCGTATAGAATGGCTATGTTGAGATTGAGGAGATAAAGAAACAACTATATGAGAATCTGGAAAAAGGGTTTTTACGCCCAAGTTCTTAACCATGGGGTGCCCCAGTCCTCTTCATCATGAAGAAGGATGGGTCAATGCATCTTTACATCGATTATCGTGAACTTAAACAAATCACGATAAAGAACAATAATCCTCTGCCACGGATCAATGACTTGTTTGATCAGCTCTGTGGAGCACAATAAATCTCCAAGGTGGACTTGCGGTCGGGATATTATCAAGTAAGGGTGAATAAGGAAGATATCTCCAAGACTGCTTTTCGCACAAGATACGGTCACTATGAATTCACAGTAATGCCTTTCGGACTCACCAATGCTCTAGCAATCTTCATGGACATAATGAATAGAGTCTTTAGAGATTACCTCGACAAATTTGTGGTAGTCTTTATAGATAATATTCTAATATACTCCAAAATCAAGGAGGATCATGAGGAGCATTTAAGAACTGTACTAGAGACTTTGCGAAAGGAGAAGCTATATGCAAAGTACAGCAAGTGTGAGTTCTGGTTGAAGGAGGTCTCATTCTTGGGTCATATCATCACAAGCAATGGGATATCTATGGACCCCTCCAAAACATATGCAATTGAGGGATGGGTGAGGCCAACATCGGTAACGTATATCTGTAGCATCATGGGGTTAGCTGGATATTATCGACGATTTGTGAGAAATTTCTCACGATTTTCCAACCCTCTTACCAATATAACTCGAAAAGGAGTAAACTTTTCTTGGAGTGATGAATGCGAAGAAAGCTTCCATGAATTGAAAATGAGTCTAATCACTACGCCCGTGCTCACTTTACCCACAAGTGGGGAACTTTTTGTGGTATTCAGTGATGCTTCAAAGAAGGGCATAAGTTGTGTGCTGATTCAGAATGATAAAGTAATATCCTATGCCTCAAGGCAGTTGAAAATCCATGAGAGAAACTATCCAAAAAATGATCTAGAGTTGGCGGCTGTGATCTTTGCCTTGAAAATATGGCGGCATTATCTCTATGGTGAGAAATGTGAGATATATACTGACCAAAAGAGTCTTAAATATATATTCACGCCGAAAGAGCTTAATATGCGCCATAGTAGATGGATAGAGCTCATCAAGGATTATGACTATTCAATACATTACCACCCTAAGAAAGTGAACAAGGTGGCAGATTCCCTAAGTAGAAAGGACCCAACGATTCTATCAATGATTAAAATTGAGAAGGATCCAATCTTCTTAGAATTGATGAAGATGGACATGGGAATCATAGAGAAGGGAACATCATCAATCCTTTCACAAATTATTGCTCAACCATCTCTTTTGGAAGGGTTAAAGGATGCTCAAAAGGATGATGTGGGAATTCAAGAAAAAGTGGAAGCTATCAAAAAAGGGAAATCCTCTGAGTTTAATGTTAATGAAGAAGGAATTGTGCGGTTTGGGAAAGACTATGTGTTCCATCAAGTTTGGAGATGAAGAAGAAACTTTTGGATGATGCTCATAGTTCAAATTTCTCTATTCACCCAGGGAGCACAAAGATGTATCGAGATCTCCAAGAAAACTTTTGGTGGGATAATATGAAGAAGGAGATCATTGATTATACATCAAAGTGCCTGGTGTGTCAGAATGTGAAGGCAGAGAGGCAGAAGTCTAAGGGGATGATGCAACCATTGCCCATACCAGAATGGAAATGGGAGAAAATCACCATGTACTTTGTCACTGGACTTTCGAGGACATCCAAAGTCAACAATGCAATCTGGGTTGTTGTGGATCGACTTACAAAGACTGCACACTTCATTACTATTCGGGAGGATTTCTCATTGGATCAACTAGCATAGATATATATCAGATAAAGTGGTAAGGTTGCATGGAGTACCACTATCTATTATATCTGACCAAGATCCAAGATTCACCTCTATGTTTTGGAAGAGTCTTCAACATGCTCTGAATACTGAACTGAACTTCATTATGGATTATCATCCTCAAACTGATGGCCAATCTGAGTGGACTATCCCAACACTTGAGAACATGTTGAGAGCGTGCTCAATGGACTTTAATGGAGGATGGGATCAACATCTTCCTCTGGTTGAGTTCTCTTATAATAATAGTTTCCACTCGAGCATCCAAATGGAACCATATGAAGCCCTGTATGGGAAAAGGTGCAGAACACCAGCATGTTGTGATGAGGTCGGTGAACGTAAGAAGATTGGATCAGAAATGGTCGAGGAAATGGTGGAGAAGGTGAAACCCATTCAGCGGCATATCAAGGCAGCTCAGAGTCGACCGAAGAGTTATATAGACAATCATCTCCGATACCTTGAGTTTAAAGTTGGAGACATGGTGTTTCTATGCATATCTCCGTGGTAGAAGGTCATGAGGTTTGGAATGAAAGGGAAGTTAAGTCCAAGGTACATCGGCCCCTTTGAGATTCTTGATCGTGTCGGGGCTGTGGCCTATCGACTAGCACTTCCACCTACCATTGCCAAAGTACATGATGTCTTTCATGTATCCCTCTTAAGGATGTACATACCAGACCCTTCACGTGTATTCGCTTCTGAGGTGGTACAATTGGAAGATGATCTTTCTTATGAGGAGCAACCAGTGAAGATCTTATATCGTAGATAAAAAGTTCTACGAAATAAGACAATGCCCCTCATCAAGGTGTGGTGGAGAAACCAGAAGTATGAAGAATTGACTTGGGAATCTGAGGAAATGATGAAGTTGAGTTACCCACATATGTTTTAGTGTGGGAAAAATGAAATTTCGAGGGCAAAATTTCTTAAGGGGGGAATATACTCACGACCCAAAATTTTCATTAATGGAAATCCCTCTTGATATAATTAAATGTATCTTTATGTTTATATAAGATATCAACTTCTTTGGTTTTATTATAAGAATTTTGACCGTTACTTTTATAGTCGTTGAACAGTGATCACCTGATTAGTATAAATATAAGGCTTTAACAAATCTAATTTACTCAGACAGAGGAAGTGATGGCCTCATCTAGTAGAATTGCTCTATACGAAGCCCATTTTTCGAAGATCGGAAAAGAGGTGGCATCATTGGGCTTTTCTCTTTACCAAGCCCAAGATGAGAATCATCATGTCAAGATCGAATGGGACCGTCTACGGGAGAAGTGGGTGTTGATAGAAATTACCACTCGAGCGATGTTATCCGAGCCACCCCAAGAGTATGTCACCATCGCACACCTTACCCTTAGGTCTTATGCAGATGTTTTAAGTGGTTATGTAACAAATAAATAGTACAATGTTCATGTAAATTATTTTTTTATATAATAATGAATATAATTTTTGGTCATTATTGATACTTGGTAAATTGTTTTTTAAGTACAAATAGTGTTTTAGTTATTATTTAATTAAGAATTCTATTTTATTAAATCAAGGTATTTTTGAATTAAATATTATTTTAATAAAATATTATTATTAAATTAACTTTTATTAAATATAAATGATCTTATAATTTTATCAATGCAATTATATTTTTTATTATGGTTTGAAAGCTGTTTCTGTCAAAACCCGTGAATTTTTTATAAATGTCGGATTTTTTATTAAAAGTGAAAATTAGCATATTTAAAAAATTATTTAGATAAAATAAATGTTATTTCTGGAACAGGACGTCAAAATTATCCAACGGTGAATTTTTCATAATTTTCTGAGACAGTCAAATTTTTGGGTAAAAATTAAATACCATTTAAATATATAATGTGTTTTATGACATCATAATGACCCAATAGTGATGTAATAAAATAATATAATATTTATGTTCGGCCAATATATGTTTTACCATTAAAATAATGTCATTTTGGGTTTATTTGACTTACTTTTCAAAGCATTAATGGAACCCTCAAGACTTATTAAACACCTTACCATTTTAAATTAATTTTCATGGGAGTGTGACTCACCTCCACATAAGCAACCCTAATATTTTAAGAATTTCGGAATTTTTCCTTATAAATTTTTTTCCCTCTTCCCTTTTCCAAAAAAACATTGACAAAAACCATGTTGTGGTTTGTGCTTGGGTTTAGTGTATTGAAAGGGGTCCCAAACCGAAATAATAAAGAATTCCCTCACCTTTCCTATATAAACCCACCCAAGTTCCCACTTCCTCCTCACTCATATCCTTTGGAGTTCGTCCAAACTCTACCCTACTCTCTCTATAATCCTCCCAAGGTTCCCCAAGCTCCCATGAATCCCCTCACAATCCTCTCTCTAGCCTTTGGAAGCACATTTCGAAGTAAGGGTTGTACTTCCTTTTTCATTTTTGTCCAATTTTCTTTAAGTTGTTATGCCCTTTTATTTTCAATTATAAATGTTGGGGTATGGTTTCGCACCTCCCCCGTACTACACTATTTATTTTTTAATGATGTTAGACCCCTTTCTCTCCCATTAAAAGTCTCCCATGTACACCCGTTACTATGCTGAAATTCTGAAAGGAACTTCTCTCTCCTCATTTACATTCAAGAAATACTTTTGTATACTGAATCTAATTTCCATTAAATTTGTTGGGACATGTTTCTATATGACCCCCTTACTGTCCATTTCATGTAAATATGATGATACACCCCTCTTTCTCTCATCAACCTTTTTTATGATTTCTTATGTCACGTCGTTACGCTGCTGAAATTGCACTGATTTTCTAAGCCAATGCCATTGTGTAGTGAATACCATGCTCATTTCTCCATCAAGGGTATTCACCTTTATGAACATTTACTTATTGATTATAAATTTTCATGTATGAATTCCATAATTCTTTATCGTGGAATAAATGATCATGTTTTATGAATCCATGTTTTATGATCCATGTGCACACTTATGCATGAAATGAAATGTTTAAGAATGGTGTGCCCTTATAGCGCTCCAATGCATTGGGTAAAGTATAGTATCATGATACGCCATGTGAAATGAGTGTTGACTCATGCTAATTCAAGTGCAATGAGGGTTTTCTCATGATTTATGTGCAATGAGGATTTACTCATGCTCCATGTGCAATGATCCTTGGATCATGCTAATTCCATGTTAAGTGTTGTTGCCACATTTCCATGTTATGATTATCATGCTTTATCATTCCTTTATTTTCATGTTTCTATTGTGCTCTATTGATATTACTAATTCCTAACATGTATTGTACTCCTCATGTTATTCTAAGTTTATTCCCTTACTGGGCTTTATAGCTCACCCTTTTGTTATGCATGTCCTCAGGTTATCCCATGCAATGCTAAGTACGAGGGAATGTAGTTTTCATGTAAAAGAAGTTTTCAATAAAGATGTTGTATTTCATGTTTTAAGTTTTTATGTAATGATCCTAAGCCCCAAAGACACTAAACCTCTCGATCTTCTTGTTGTATCAAGTGAAGTTCTATGTAATAAATCATGTTTAAGTTTGTAATAAAAGCAGGGTTTTCATATTATCATACCTGAATCACATATATATTAGAATAGCATTAACATATAATCTATATAAAAACAGTTTTGGGATTATTTATGCATGGAATCAACCCTTATAAATAATAATAATGCTAGTAAATATATACTATAGCAATTGGTACATTTCTTAGGTAAAGATATCAAAAGATAAGAAAGAATAACATCACATTAATTCTTGGTTAAATATGAGAATGTGGAATATTAATGTCATTGCACCACATTCTATGAGGGAATGGTGACAATGTAATGATTTCATCAAGGTTAACTTTAATAAATAAATACGAATTGTAGTATCTAACATAATGATAAAAATAAGACAATTTATCCATGTGACACCATATTTCTAACACTTTAATGGATAAATAAATCTTGGAAACATCACCATATTTGGTGATGGATGGGCTCTGGCATACGGGGAGGATCGTATGAGGTCACAGTGACTAATCCTATGATCTAGGAATTACATAGTTTATGTGGTCTGGTGGAGGATGTTAAAAAATCACACTTATTCCACCACTCTATGAAGCCCCATAAATATTGACAAATTTCACTAAGTCTTGGTGAAATGTAACATAAATCAAACCCTATAAAATTAAATATTAAAAGATACGAATAAGAAAGAATAATAGAGGTATAAGAGGAATGTTTACCCCTATCCATTTAAAGTATAAGAACCCCATAAGTCATTTTTAAAGGTAGAATCTAGAATAACTATTCTATTATCTATAAAAACAACACTCGTCCCTACTGGGTAACCAATCCACCTTCACTATGTAACTGATGGACCTTATAAAAGGTCTAGTAAACTTTCCATCCCACCAAGTACCTGGTACCCCTCCATTAGGTACCTTATAAATGCTATAGTTTTTTACAAATCCATTAAGAGGCACCTAGTGCCTCCCAATTGAATACCCAATGACTACTCCAGTTTTTTTCAGTTATCCACTACCCTATGATTTGGAAACCAAACCTCCAAATAACCTTTAGCTTCAAGTTAAAACACATCCTATAGATGTACTAACTCTTGAAATTCCAATTCATATCCCAATTCTAAAAAATCTCACCACTTCAGGAAAACAATTCAAATTTCCACTGAAATTAATAACCCTATAATTCTGCGGGTCATTGAAAACTCCCATCCATAAGAATTACAATCCTTGAGAATCATCCAAGATGATCCCATGATTCCTGATTGAACCATAAAAATTTGATACCAACAATTTTTATCGATTCCAACTGTCCTTAACTCCACCATGAAAATTCCCAATCTAGAATAATTACCTATTCACCAAAAATTACTTCTCCCTCACTCTATGAATATCAATTATAATTAGAATAATTTATCTAATTCAACAACAACTTTTCCATACTCAAACATGTGAATCTATTCCAGTTTACTTCTACATACCCTGATAACAAAATAATGAACACATAATTGTTCATAACAAGGTGGAGGAGGATAACGTCGATGGAATTGTCTGCGTCGGAGGCACGCGAGAGGAGGTGGGGAGGTCACCTGGGAGTAGCATCAGTAGAGGAGGTGAGGTGTTCCGAGATCAGTGGTAGTGGCTCATAGTGGGGTTTCTTTGTTCGATGTTAACTAGGGGCACCGTCGCAAGGGGAACCGTCATTAGGGGCACCGTCAGTGGAGGAGGATTGGGGAGTGGAGAGGTCACGATAGGTCGGGGAAGGAGGGTCATGAGCAAAGGTTATTGGGGAGGAGTCAGCCACTGTGAGAGACATAGGGGGTTTGGAGGGTCACGATCGGGGGAGGATGGTGGAGGAGTCCGACACGATTTGAACAAAAGACATGGAAAATTTTTAGACACAACCTTATAACTAAATCATGGCTATAAATAATATATAGCCACAGGCCTATAAAACCATAGTTATAGGTATGTGGATATAGCCTCAATTTTTATTAGTGAAATTATAATGATATATAATAATAAAGTCATGTGATCAGTTGTGATCTCTTTCTCCCCCTCAAACATCTTTGTCTATTTTTAATTACACCAAAGGGTTTGAATAGTGCACACACAAGCGGTATTATTTTTTCTCGATCTACCTTGTTGATTCTCCACCCTATCTATCATTACTTGATCCAGTTTTGGTTCACTATATCCCATTCCATCACATTAATTTGCACTCATATATCATTATTAATCACTTTGATTGCAGAGTGCTCCTAATTGTGCACCATAAAAACCCCTCCAACATATCATGTAAGGCGATGATTTAAAATGATATGTAAGAAAAGTTTTTAAAGATTATATATGATAATTAACTCCATGTTTAATGTATCCCTACTACTCCCATGGATTAAAATCAAAAAATTCTTCCCATTTTCATCAAAGCATCCTTCCTACTCTCACATATTAAAACCAAAATTTCATTTTAAAAATTCCATTAACTTGTGTATTTTATATTTAGTGGACATTAGATTTGTTATCTTTACAAGAAACCAAACTAGGATAAATATATTGTGGAAAATTTTGGGAGAGAAAATTTTAAATTTTTCCTATTATATTTTTTCAAAAAAAATAGTTATCAACCATTTATATAAATAGATAGTTTTGAAGCTTTTTATTAATTTCCATTTGTTGATAACATGTATATTGGGTATTTGTCGAGGATAAGTCTCTCTTGGGTCCTGAATTAGTGCAAGAGATGGTATATTATGTTCATAAAATGTATAAAAAAATAATGATAACCAATGTTAGTGAAATCCTACCCATTAATGGACCAATTTAGCTCTTTAAAATCATAACTACTAATAATATTAACTTACAGTAATATTTTAATCATAAGATAAATGATTTATATGAAATGGTTTTTGTGATTTATTTATTTTTTTAAATATTAATATCATATAATCAAATAGGATGGATATGTATCAGAAATTGTTGGATTCTAATCATTTGAAAAAAGATTAAGAGGATGGGGTAAAAAACATCATCAAGTTTGAAAACGATCATGCATATGTCCCTTCCCAAATCTGTTTTCCATGTTCACATAATTGTTATTCAATACTAATTAGTATATAGGGGTTGGAATAATGTAACAGCCCAAGATTTTATAAAAAAATATTCTTTTTAATTTTATTAATGTCTTGTGTTGTACGCTACACCAAAAGGAGCTTGCACAACACACATCCTTGACTTGTCTTGCATTACACGCAATCGCGACCTTCCTCGATAGCGTGTGTAGTACGCAATACCGAGTTTCACTAAACAACGATATGCTATAAAAATATTATTAAAACTAGCCGTTATGAATAGTAATAACCACTTTTTGAAATCCAGTAAATCTTATTTTTCAAAATGAACTTTATTTTTGGATTCGGAGTATCGAATTTAGCCTAAGGTGAAATTTTGGTACTTTTCGGATAACTTTCATATTCTGATGAATAGTGAAAATTACTAAATTATAATTAAAAACAACTTTTTTAATCGAAATAATTAATAGTGATAAATCATTAATTTGAGTGGTTTTAAAGTATATTTATAATATATTTTTACAATTTAATACAATGTTGGTCATTGGATGTAATTTCACATTTAAACTAGACATAAACAAGTGTCAATCTTTTGATACATATTGTTTCTTAAAAACACGCTATTTGTTTTAACAGCGGGATTTAATTATAAAATTAATTAATGCAACTTTTATGTTATGAATTTGGTAAAATAGACTTCATTTTTGAATTCGGAATATGAAATATAGCTTGGGATGAAATTTTGGCATTGTTCTGAAAAACATCAATTTTTGATGAATAGTGAAACCACTAAGTGGTAGGTTAAAAACTGAATTTTGCATAAAACTTAATTTTACCGCTTCTGTGAATGGAATTTCGAAAATCCGAGAGACACGGTTAATATCAAGGACTAAAATGTGGTTCAATGAGATGAAAATAATTTTTTGGTGAATAGTAACTTTTTACGATTTTTACCGCGGTTAATAGTAAATAGGGTAACTAAGGGTAAATATGATATTAATATTACCCTAACACATGTCTTAATTCTATTGGACAAGTGTAATTCGACCAAAAACAAACTTAGGAATAAAATATGACCATTTAGGCCCACTTGGATTAGATTAGGACATTTATTATTAATTTATTTAAAGAAGGGTTAAAATAGTTAAAATCAAAGTTTAATAAGTAAATCATTTTTAATATGGGGTTATACATAAGATAAATTAGACTATAAATATTAATTAGAAAGCTAAAAAGATTTCCTACATGATGGTATTTTATTTGTAATTTTTAGACATCAAATAATATAATTTATTTATGACACAAAGATGATGCAGTAATTATCTAATTAATGAAATATTGACATAATTGATAATATAAATACCAAAATAAATGTAATTTAAGACTTTTTATGAATTCCACTAATTTTCTAGGTTACTATGATATATTAGTGATGATTTAATCAACTTGGTTCGAACATATAATTATGTTATGACTTTCACAAAAATCATATATCAAATAGTGTCAAAATTGACACAAAATAGTTTTTAAATCAAATATTATATTATTAATTGTTATTTTATTCCTAAAAATCTAAGGTTCGGCCAAATGACTTAGATAAGGATATATATATTAATAATAAACAATTTGGGGTTCGTTTGGCATGTAATAGTAAGTTTATTAACCATATTGTGAAAGAAAACAAAAAGACATGGTAAAAGTTAAATTATTTAACTTAGAGTTAAATCTAATTGATAAGGTTAAAATAATATCCTAAACTTGTCTAAATTCTATTGGTTGATAGGATTTCGACCCATGCCCACTTTAGCTTCTAAATAAGACCCTTTGGAACCATTATAAACCGATTTTGACTTTAATATAAAATAATATTTTGAGATATTCCTAAGGTGCCCCTCTCCTCCCCTATAAAAGGACACCTCCTCCCCCTCCTCCTCAAACCAATTTGAGCACTCAAGCTCGGCCAAACCCTGCCAAAATCCCTTCTCCACTTCCCTAGAAACATCCTAGAGGTTCTGGTCTTCCTCAAAGACTAATTCTAGTGCCCTAAGAAGAGGTCTCAAAGAGGCACTTCAAAGAAGAGGTAATTACCGTTACCAATTCGTTCATCTTTATTTCTTCTTCCACTTCTTCTTCTTAGGTTGTTTCATTATGAAGTAATAAAATAAGTATCAATCATATACTGATATGTTATTATAAGTATGAAACAACCCTATTTCACCATCTATCCATCCTACGGAAAAAGAATTCACCGCGCGTGCGTACGTACGGAATACCGTCTCCACGCCGTGGTGTAATCTATTTTCCACCACCACCTTACATGGATGGGTATAATGGTGTAAAGAATAACTATACATAGTTATTACAACATCATATTGATTCTGATATATTGTATAATCCACTCCAATTCAATTCAATATTTATAGAAATGATATCATCGCTCGTGCGTACGTACGGACTACCGTCTCCACGACGCGATGAGATTCATTCTCCATGTTAACCATTTAAGAATGATTATAAAGTATATATAAGAAATAATAATGAAATATATGACATTTTAAAGCTACTGGATTTATGTATAAATATATATGTATGCCATCTACTTACTTCCATTTCAAGACAATAAGGAAAGTAAAACAGCGTTCATGCGTACGTACGGACTACCGTCTCCATGAACGGTGTTTTTCATTTTATTTATCTATCTATTATATATATATATACTGAATATATATGATATATAAATCATATTTTATATTCTGGAAGTAATTAAATCATGATATAAGTAATAATGATGTCAAGAACAACAAGTCAAAACACCTACGATAAATGAAACGATTTTACCCAAAACGCTTCTTTAACAAGGAATTTACAAAAGAACGGGTAATATAATGTCATAAGTGAACCATATATGATATCATAACAATGAATATGATTCTGTAATAAGTCAATAACATGATTTAAATCATTATACAGGAGGTTCAGACCCTTACAAAGCAAGTCGGACCTAAGGTAAGGGAAATATCACAATCTCATTTTTATCCGAGATTGTTTATTCGTAAGTATTTACTGGGGTGTATTTTATCATCCACATCCATGTTCCCTCAAATTGAAATATTGTTTCCATCGACTTGCAATAGTTTAAATCCAATTTTACCCTTAGGTGAGTTTTTAGTAAAGAATATGAAAGGAATCTTTTGTCGTTTTTCCATACGAGGTACTTTTTGACTTTTCCGACAAAAGTACGAAGAATGTTTTTTTTAAACTTAATACGGCACGAACGGATTTCTACTGTTTTACAAAGCCTTATTTTCATGAAGCTTCCTCTAAAATAATTCATGACTATTTTCAATAAAATCTCTCTCTTTTAAAATTTCATGATGTTTTGTGAAAAGAAATTGATTTTGAAGAAGAAAGGATATTTTCCTCAAGAATTCAATTCAAGTATTTTATCAAAATTATTTTCCATATAAGATAATAAAGGGTTCTGTTTCTATCCATATTTTTACATTGATTTGACTATGTTGTGATGGAATTATGTTTATGAATTCCTTTATCTTATATGAATGGTTTTATGATGTCATGATGTTTAAGAATCCCATTTTTATTACATGGGTTATGCGATGATGTTTGATTTATGATTTTGTGGCACACATAAGAAAGGATTCATTAAGAGATGGGTGGGACCTATATCTCCCTCCAATGCATTGGGTAAAGATTTCATATCTCATGAGATAGTCATGGCTGGAATGGTAGGTTATACCGGTTCAGTGAAACAGGACTGAAACGAGGATTACTCGATTCAGAAAGGGAATTTGTCCACTAAGATAGTCTTGGCAATGAGTCTTGACTAACAAGAAATGATTCTCTATGATTATGTGTGTATGCCACAATGAGTAATGTTTTAAGTTATGATTTCATTTCACTACTATGATTTATCCCATGTTATGAAATTATTCTCTCTTTTGCAGGTTAAGATTTCCAAAAAATGTTATGTTCTTATGAAAATTATGTGATTGATATTTCCTTTGTTTACCCTTACTGAGCATTTGAGCTCACCCTTTTATGTTTTCTTTTCCCCAGGATATAAAGAAAGGTTTTAGGTATAAAAAGGAAGATCTTTATGGGAGATGTTGAAGATCTTCCACCACAATTAGAAGATTTTATTCCGAGTTTCCAAAGACACTAAACTATTACGATCCTTGTGTGTGTGTTTTTGTTATGTACTAAGTATTCCGCAAATGTAATGTAATGTCCATGTACGATAAGCTTCGGGTCTCTACAGTTGGTATCAGAGGAAAGGTTTAGTCAACCTTTGGAAACTAGGATGCGAAAACGTTAGTGAGATCCCTAGAGATATTTCTAAGGTATGTCTAGGGATGTCTCTAAGGTTAAGTATACGTATAGGTTATAGTAATAGAATTACGCTAACGATCATAGAATTAAACCTAAGATGTTGGATATTGAAGGTACTCCCCCTTTATTATGTTGTTTTCCCTAGCATGATTTTTGCCTCTCACACTATTCTTTATGGGTTTTAGACGATGGCTGGAACCCGAAGGAACCGTGTTGATCAATGCAATGGACAATGCAATGATTGCCCTCCTGAACAAACAAATGTTATGGGAGATGGAGTGCAAAATCTTATTTCTATACTTACACAAGCTATGAATCATTCTGGACTTCCAAATGAGCAGATAAGGGAACAATATTCTATTGAGTCCTTCATGAGGCAACGTCCACCTTCTTTCAGTGGGTCTACTGATCCATTAGTTGGTGAACAATGGATTAGTACTACTGAAAAGATATTTTCAGTTCTTCAATGTTCTGAACATGATAAAGTCATCTTAGCAGTATATCGTTTGGAAGGTGAAGCTGATCAATGGTGGAATCTTATCAAGAATACGAGGCCAAGAGATGAAATTGAGTCCATGGAATGGGACGAGTTCAAGAACTTGTTTTTCAGTAAGTACTTCCCTCGTATTCTTCGAACAAAGATGGAGAAAGAGTTTCTTGAACTGAAGCAAAGGGATGATGAATCTGTTGGTACCTATGAAGCAAATTTTACAAGACTTGCAAGGTATGCTTCTGGAATTATCATCCAACCTGAAAGTAAAGTTGATCGATTTTTCAGTGGCTTAAAACCAAGTCTTCGAAGGGCATTAACTATAAGAGACTTCAGTAGCTATGAAGAAATTGTGCGTTGTGCTATCAAGGTAGAAATGGAAGTTGGTGTTACATATCCATCTCATGGTTTTGACAAGAAACGAAAGATGGAGTTCAAGGAGAAATCTCATAATAATGGTGAAAAGAAGATGAATGTTTCCTTATGCACAAAGTGTGGAAAGAAGCATGGTGGAGATTGTCTTAAAGGAACTAGAAAATGTTTTAAGTGTGGAAAAGAAGGTCATCGAGCAGCTGAGTGTCGAAGTAATGGAAAAAGGGTTTCTAATGATGTGAATAAATCAAACACTGCAGAGAACGCACCACCAACACATCAATGCTTCAAGTGCAAGGAAATGGGGCATTATGCTAATAATTGCCCTAATACAAGGGTTAGTGATGATCAACATGAGCAACCACTAAAGGAAAAGGACAAAGGGAAGTCACATGCGATCACTATTGGCAATGTTGAATATGACAACGATGTGGTGGAATGATTAAGTGTTTATGTAATGGGATTCCAAAATAATGTTGTATCATTGAGTATTGCAATATTTATTGATGTGGTATTCAAAGTGATTGAGATATTTTTTTGGAAATAAGATGATATGCGCATAATGAAGACGAGAAAATGAAATGATTAATAGTATTCATGAGCTCATGATTGATATAAGGACTAAGTGATATCATGGTTTGAGTATATAGAATTTTGAGGATTTTGGTATGTGGAAAGTGTTAACTTTTAACTGCACTCATGTTTTCACTAAGGTATTCAAGAGAATACACGATTAAGGACTTTGAATGTTTGGAATGTGACCAACAAGACATATCTTATGATATATGGGGATCAACGATGGTATTAAATCTCTGGTAATCGTTTTCACTATGTTATGAGAGTGGACTGCAGTATTATGGATAAGCCTAAAGATTGAAATGGATTATGTTGGACATAAGTGATTATTGATAGAAGTTTTTTTTTCTTCGATATTATTGATGGGATGTTATAGTAATGTAGTTTTAGAAAAAGGGACAACCTACAGGACGGGCGACAGCCCATCGCTTCGGACAAGGCTGTAGGAATCGAACCCACAACCGAAGTGCGACTGGCCTTTATCGCCTACCACTAGCCTACAGGAAGTCCCTGTTTAGTAGAAACTAGTTTTATTATATTAAGCAGTATGATATATGAAGTATAAGTCCATATGTGATTAATCTCACTATAGATCGACTTATGTATATAATTTTGCTAACCTTTTGTTTGAAACAGATGGAATGACCCGTCATTCTATCACATGATCTGCTAACACTTCACGAATAACAAATTCAACTTCATTTATTTAAGAGATGAAGTGGAAATTGTTAAAGGCACGAACAACAGTGAGATTGTACCAAAATAAAGTAAGTATTTATTCTAATTCAAATTCTTTAACTTTAGGGAAATGATCTTGAAAACCAAAAATGTTGTCCTAGTTCTCTTATACCTGATGAATCAGATGGTACCTTAGATCGTCACAAATTTATGGATTTGTGATTACTGGATTTTCCATAGCCATGTTCTCTACCACTCCCCATCAGAACATGATGGTTAGATTTCTCTTCCATATCCATATTTTCACCTATGTGGAAACCCAGTGATTAGTTTATTTGGGTAATCGTTACATTTCATACTTTAGTTTTTAAAGCCAAGTTTTGGTATTCCCTTTTATGATGTGGGTTTCTATTAAAGAAACTTTCAAATAGTAAACCATTTATAACCCCGACGAATTTCGAGGGCGAAATTCATTTTAAGGGGGGTAGAATGTAACAGCCCAAGATTTTATAAAAAAATATTATTTTTAATTTTATTAATGTCTTGTGTTGTACGCTACACCAAAAGGAGCTTGCACAACACACATCCTTGACTTGTCTTGCATTACACGCAATCGCGACCTTCCTCGATAGCGTGTGTAGTACGCAATACCGAGTTTCACTAAACAACGATATGCTATAAAAATATTATTAAAACTAGCCGTTATGAATAGTAATAACCACTTTTTGAAATCCAGTAAATCTTATTTTTCAAAATGAACTTTATTTTTGGATTCGGAGTATCGAATTTAGCCTAAGGTGAAATTTTGGTACTTTTCGGATAACTTTCATATTCTGATGAATAGTGAAAATTACTAAATTATAATTAAAAACAACTTTTTTAATCGAAATAATTAATAGTGATAAATCATTAATTTGAGTGGTTTTAAAGTATATTTAGAATATATTTTTACAATTTAATACAATGTTGGTCATTGGACGTAATTTCACATTTAAACTAGACATAAACAAGTGTCAATCTTTTGATACATATTGTTTCTTAAAAACACGCTATTTGTTTTAACAGCGGGATTTAATTATAAAATTAATTAATGCAACTTTTATGTTATGAATTTGGTAAAATAGACTTCATTTTTGAATTCGGAATATGAAATATAGCTTGGGATGAAATTTTGGCATTGTTCTGAAAAACATCAATTTTTGATGAATAGTGAAACCACTAAGTGGTAGGTTAAAAACTGAATTTTGCATAAAACTTAATTTTACCGCTTCTGTGAATGGAATTTCGAAAATCCGAGAGACACGGTTAATATGAAGGACTAAAATGTGGTTCAATGAGATGAAAATAATTTTTTGGTGAATAGTAACTTTTTACGATTTTTACCGCGGTTAATAGTAAATAGGGTAACTAAGGGTAAATATGATATTAATATTACCCTAACACATGTCCTAATTCTATTGGACAAGTGTAATTCGACCAAAAACAAACTTAGGAATAAAATATGACCATTTAGGCCCACTTGGATTAGATTAGGACATTTATTATTAATTTATTTAAAGAAGGGTTAAAATAGTTAAAATCAACGTTTAATAAGTAAATCATTTTTAATATGGGGTTATACATAAGATAAATTAGACTATAAATATTAATTAGAAAGATAAAAATATTTCCTACATGATGGTATTTTATTTGTAATTTTTAGACATCAAATAATATAATTTATTTATGACACAAAGATGATGCAGTAATTATCTTATTAATGAAATATTGACATAATTGATAATATAAATACCAAAATAAATGTAATTTAAGACTTTTTATGAATTCCACTAATTTTCTAGGTTACTATGATATATTAGTTATGATTTAATCAACTTGGTTCGAACATATAATTCTGTTATGACTTTCACAAAAATCATATATCAAATAGTGTCAAAATTGACACAAAATAGTTTTTAAATCAAATATTATATTATTAATTGTTATTTTATTCCTAAAAATCTAAGGTTCGGCCAAATGACTTAGATAAGGATATATATATTAATATTAAACAATTTGGGGTTCGTTTGGCATGTTATAGTAAGTGTATTAACCATATTGTGAAAGAAAACAAAAAGACATGGTAAAAGTTAAATTATTTAACTTAGAGTTAAATCTAATTGATAAGGTTAAAATAATATCCTAAACTTGTCTAAATTCTATTGGTTGATAGGATTTCGACCCATCCCCACTTTAGCTTCGAAATAAGACCCTTTGGAACCATTATAAACCGATTTTTACTTTAATATAAAATAATATTTTGAGATATTCCTAAGGTGCCCCTCTCCTCCCCTATAAAAGGACACCTCCTCCCCCTCCTCCTCACACCAATTTGAGTACTCAAGCTCGGCCAACCCCTGCCAAAATCCCTTCTCCACTTCCCTAGCAACATCCTAGAGGTTCTGGTCTTCCTCAAAGACCAATTCTAGTGCCCTAAGAAGAGGTCTCAAAGAGGCACTTCAAAGAAGAGGTAATTACCGTTACCAATTCTTTCATCTTTATTTCTTCTTCCACTTCTTCTTCTTAGGTTGTTTCATTATGAAGTAATAACATCAGTATCACTCATATACTGATATGTTATTATAAGTATGAAACAACCCTATTTCACCATCTATCCATCCTACGGAAAAAGAATTCACCGCGCGTGCGTACGTACGGAATACCGTCTCCACGCCGTGGTGTAATCTATTTTCCACCACCACCTTACATGGATGGGTATAATGGTGTAAAGAATAACTATACATAGTTATTACGACATCATATTGATTCTGATATATTGTATAATCCACTCCAATTCAATTCAATATTTATAGAAATGATATCATCGCTCATGCGTACGTACGGACTACCGTCTCCACGACGCGATGAGATTTATTCTCCATGTTAACCATTTAAGAATGATTATAAAGTATATATAAGAAATAATAATGAAATATATGACATTTTAAAGCTACTGGATTTATGTATAAATATATATGTATGCCATCTACTTACTTCCATTTCAAGACAATAAGGAAAGTAAAACAGCGTTCATGCGTACGTACGGACTACCGTCTCCATGAACGGTGTTTTTCATTTTATTTATCTATCTATTATATATATATATATATACTGAATATATATGATATATAAATCATATTTTATATTCTGGAAGTAATTAAATCATGATATAAGTAATAATGATGTCAAGAACAACAAGTCAAAACACCTACGATAAATGAAACGATTTTACCCAAAACGCTTCTTTAACATGGAATTTACAAAAGAACGGGTAATATAATGTCATAAGTGAACCATATATGATATCATAACAATGAATATGATTCTGTAATAAGTCAATAACATGATTTAAATCATTATACAGGAGGTTCAGACCCTTACAAAGCAAGTCGGACCTAAGGTAAGGGAAATATCACAATCTCATTTTTATCCGAGATTGTTTATTCGTAAGTATTTACTGGGGTGTATTTTATCATCCACATCCATGTTCCCTCAAATTGAAATATTGTTTCCATCGACTTGCAATAGTTTAAATCCAATTTTACCCTTAGGTGAGTTTTTTGTAAAGAATATGAAAGGAATCTTTTGTCGTTTTTCCGTACGAGGTACTTTTTGACTTTTCCGACAAAAGTACGAAGAATGTTTTTTTTAAACTTAATACGGCATGAACGGATTTCTACTGTTTTACAAAGCCTTATTTTCATGAAGCTTCCTCTAAAATAATTCATGACTATTTTCAATAAAATCTCTCTCTTTTAAAATTGCATGATGTTTTGTGAAAAGAAATTGATTTTGAAGAAGAAAGGATATTTTCCTCAAGAATTCAATT
Organism: Viscum album; assembly: GCA_963277665.1. Lineage (NCBI taxonomy): Eukaryota > Viridiplantae > Streptophyta > Magnoliopsida > Santalales > Viscaceae > Viscum > Viscum album. The sequence continues at coordinate 318,303,259 of OY728140.1, forward strand.
CAAGTATTTTATCAAAATTATTTTCCATATAAGATAATAAAGGGTTCTGTTTCTATCCATATTTTTACATTGATTTGACTATGTTGTGATGGAATTATGTTTATGAATTCCTTTATCTTATATGAATGGTTTTATGATGTCATGATGTTTAAGAATCCAATTTTTATTACATGGGTTATGCGATGATGTATGATTTATGATTTTGTGGCACACATAAGAAAGGATTCATTAAGAGATGGGTGGGACCTATATCTCCCTCCAATGAATTGGGTAAAGATTTCATATCTCATTAGATAGACATGGCTGGAATGGTAGGTTATACCGGTTCAGTGAAACAGGACTGAAACGAGGATTACTCGATTCAGAAAGGGACTTTGTCCACTAAGATAGTCTTGGCAATGAGTCTTGACTAACAAGAAATGATTCTCTATGATTATGTGTGTATGCCACAATGAGTAATGTTTTAAGTTATGATTTCATTTCACTACTATGATTTATCCCATGTTATGAAATTATTCTCTCTTTTGCAGGTTAAGATTTCCAAAAAATGTTATGTTCTTATGAAAATTATGTGATTGATATTTCCTTTGTTTACCCTTACTGAGCATTTGAGCTCACCCTTTTATGTTTTCTTTTCCCCAGGATATAAAGAAAGGTTTTAGGTATAAAAAGGAAGATCTTTATGGGAGATGTTGAAGGTCTTCCACCACAATTAGAAGATTTTATTCGGAGTTTCCAAAGACACTAAACTATTACGATCCTTGTGTGTGTGTTTTTGTTATGTACTAAGTATTCCGCAAATGTAATGTAATGTCCATGTACGATAAGCTTCGGGTCTCTATAAATAACACTTGATTTGTCAGAGAATAGATAAAAGTTATAAATGATGGACTAAACATGGGAAAAATCAAAATGAATCTAGTGAATGGGATAAGACGGTGTATTTTGGATAATGTATTATGATTACAAGTATATAAAATGATAAAGACTATATCGAGGATGTGATTATAGGTGTAAATGATGATGAAGATCATATTTTAGAAATAACCATGACAATTGAAGATGAACTTCATGATTTTCGAAAATTGTTTGTGTACTCAAAGAGTTGTGTATAGATTCCATTGTATATTGGTTGTACTAAATATAAAGCATTGTCAGCCATACTGAATATTGATAATTTAAAAGCTGCAAAAGGATGGAGTGACTCCAGTTTAACCAAATTACTTTCTCTCTTGAATGATATGCTCCCAAAAGATAACATTATTCATAACCGAACATATAATTATAAACTAATTATACATTTAATGGGTATGATATCTAAAAGAATACATGTCTATAAAATAACTGTATAAAATTATGTAGGAACCAAAAAAACATTAAAATTCCCAAATTGTGGTGCTTCTTGATATGCGAAATATGAATCGAGTCCTATAAAAGTTTAATGGTACATTCCAATCATTCTAATATTTAGGTTCCTATGAGAATGTAAGGTAACTATAATATAATTTACATGTAACACAGATATATGATATAATGATTGGAAAATTAATCACCTGATATACTCTACTCAAGAGAATATAATCGATCATAATTATTCTAAATTATGAAAAAAATCTAAGAAACTGTTTCCCGGGACTATCTAGAGATTGAGTGATTCATTTTGTTTAACAAAGAAAAACTCAGAGTACATGGATTGTTATATTGGTAAATAATAATTTTCCACTCTGGTTACGCATGAAATCGAAATATATTATGTTATATCTATATATATCAAGACCAAAAAAACAATTTATTATTATTGATATTAATTTGGATACATTGATCAGATATGTGAAATTATTGTGGGATTTAGATGTTTCGTTGTATGATATTTCATAAAAAACGATTTCACATTGAGATCCATGTTGTACAAGATAATAATTGAATTTCCTGGTTATGAATGGTTTTAGGATTAAAATTAAAGTGTCTCAACTGTGTCCCATTTTTTTAACAAGATACACGATCAATTAGGTCGAAAAAATAATCATAAACTATTTTTTGGGACATTGAATATTTCTACCCTAGTGACATAAGTACCGATTTGGGATGATATCATTTTATGGGAGTTTATAAAAATATACATCACCAAATCCACTAAAAGGTGATAAACTATTTTAGAAATTAAAATATATTGAAACTAATTTTGGTAAACCCTTTTCAAAAAAACAAACAAAAACCTGTTATAAAGAGAGATCAGTTTTTTTGAATTACCATACTGGAATTGATTTTATATTAGGAATTTTCTGGATGTTATACATGTTGAAAAAAATTCAGATGATAATTTCATTGTAATATTACTAAATGCACCTAGAAAAAATGTAGAATTAAGGCTAGGTTGGAAATCATTGACATGGGAATAATGGATGAGTTTTCACTAGTGAAAAGTGAAAAATATACTTTTATTCCTCTAGATCCTTACACACTTTCTCTAAAAGAGAGGTATAATTTTTCAACATAAAAATGATGTAATATTTCCAGGGGGTTTTCATAAAATATCATGTATATCGTGTCAATGATTGATCTAAATTTAAATGGCATGGAATCACTTTCCTTTTATGTTTCGATGAAATATCCAATGTTTATAACTATACATTGAATTTTTTCTAAGAATATACCTCATACATTAACCAATGTTTATTTTTTTTACAAATCTATATACAAATGATTTCTAAACTCAGTGAAATTTACAACTATAGAAAAAAAAAATTTCTATCTTATTATGTGAATTGGATATTTTCTTCTATCTGACATTCTTTGATATGATGGTTCACTTGGTAAGAAAAATTCAACTATGTTGTCCCATAAATCATAGATGAATGTACCTCAATTAATGGTATATTAAAATTTTGAACAGGTATGTCAAAAATTGATGTTGGACAAAAGGTTGTATTGGAGTGATATATGTTGTTGAGGAATCCATTGAATTATATACTCACTACCTATCTAATGTTGAAATCATTGATCTACCAAATTATTATCACATTGGGTGACTTGTAGGCAAAGAAATTACTAGAATATATATTTTCATAATTACTATTATTGATTGGGATTATGCCTACCTTTACATTTTGAATAAAGATTTAGAGGTTTCCTTGTTTTTTTGAAACCCACAATGTAATTCTTAGGCATTAGAATCCATTAATGGATGAAATATAGATATCAAATACAAAAAAATAAAAAATTCATAGGATTGTTTCGATTCAATATTTTTAAGGAGTCAACTGGAAATCCATATTCATTTTCATAATAAATTTGATGTCTAGATTGAAGACCAAGTGTTCATATATTATCTTATAATTCTTATGTAATTAATGGTTATATATTCTATAAAAATGACCATGATGAACACAGTACAATGAAAAATAGTTGAATTAGACTTTTGGATGAAGCGATTCATGTATATGGTACCAAGGCTAGATATCCAATTTATATGAATATGTCATAGTCTAGCATCATCAAAAAAATATGGGAGTGAGATTATATAATATTACAGGTGCTCATTTTTCAATGTAACTGCGTTGATAAAAAGTGTACTGTTAAAATAGATGAATTGGGATTCATTAATGTGTATTTTAGTAAGGAAGGGTATAAAGATGAACCATTTATAACTGTATTACATGTAGTTAAAGTATTTTTTATTTTAGATCCCACAAACCAAAAGATGTCAATTTTTCTATCATCGATCAAACCCAATGAAGGATCAAAAGCCAATTCAAATGAGGAAAAACCTTTTATAGGGATGCCACATTCATTTCACAGTTTTCCAAATATATATGGGGTGTTTTATGTAAGAGGATAAAACAATTAAGATATTTGGATACTCAATAGATGGGTCAAATATCTTCAACCTTTAGAAAATGATTGTTTAATAATCAGGTAATATTTTTTATGATATGCATTGTGTTAATTCTTAATATTATTTTCACACTGATAAATTTATGTAATATAAAAAACAATTTCAACCACTTATGTATATAATTACTTTTGGACATTCTAATCCTCTTAATCCAGAGGAGAAACATGTTTCTCAAAATATGGGTGCTCCGAATGGAGTGGAACAACAACCTTCTGAAAATATCTATGATAACAATCCATAGGAAGAACATATTGATGATGTTGAAGTCTAGGAAATGGTATATGGTAAACAATATGTTTCTCATGAAAACGTAGAGCATTATATAATGATAGTGTTAGAAAAAAATTATTAATGCAATAAAAAAGGAATCAAATTTTAGGTTGGATGGAATGAACACGTTCAGCATATTAACCCCAAAAAGTTCATGTTTAGTAGTTATATTGGGATCACCACTCATGTGCACATGCTTATTGATGTAGACTCATAGAACATTGTTGTGATTGATCTTAAGACACTAATTTAGGAATAGACTATAGTAACATTACGAAATAAATTATTTATTTTACTAAGAAACAAAATAATGAACCATTTAATTACTATTAATTTTCCCTTTCTAGGTGATTTTATAGTAGACGATACCTAAATGAAATGTGTATTAATGCTCGCTAGAAACACTCGTAGAGGATTTCACAAAATTATTATAAACTATCACCTTAAATATATTGAAGATAAAATAATCCATCACCCACCACATATGTATGAGCACTTGATAAACCAATAAGAATCGGATTCATTAATCAGTCATCCTGAGGTGAAACATGTTTAGGTGCATTATGACTGGTAATACATTTCTTGAAAATATGTGTAACACCCTAATCCCTATTTCCAAGATCCAGTGCATTGTGTTATTATATTGGCCTGATTTTAAGGAATCAAATACCAATGGACTGAATAGTTTATCAGCATTCGAATACGTGATTACATTCATGATACCAATAATACATTGGGAAAAGAACATAACAAGGATAAAATATAAAATTAAATAAACTATATCCTTTAAATGTTATTCATTGTTTTCTTCTTAAAAATATGGGGAAATTAAAGATAATAAAGGTGTGAGATCAAATTCTTAGTAAGTTTAATAGATACAGTGGATGTTATGATAAGCATAAAGACTATTCATGGTGAACAAAAAAATACAAGCCTTTAGAAATATACTTGAGCAGCATATGGAAGGAATGAAAGCTAATTAAATAAAGCCATATAAATGATCATAAGAGGAAGAAACAAAACTATTGATATTCCACTAGTAAAATACTCACTTGGTTTGTCAATTACTAATATCATAATGAGGAAATCAATTATGTGTGACATCAGAACCATACCATCAATTCCTCATCTAAGATGTCTGAAAATACAAGGGTAAGGCCTCAGCCAAAACCCAATTCTGTTTTGTATCATGAGACCTACCGATTCATAGAGGAGATATAGTGGTACCCACCCATCACTTACTATTTCCAATACATTCCTCATTTGAAAATTCTGAAACATAAACAATATAAGCATTCATATCGACAAACTAACATACGAAATTTTAATACACTAACTACAACCCATGAATGGTATCAAATTAGTACATCCACAGTTGAAATATTCGTCAACCATTAAAAAACATATTGTAGATAGTATCATAAGATATAAAACCCAATGAAGTACAAAATTCATCAAAGGATCTTGACATAGATGAATACAATCTTAAATGAGACCATTGAAAAATTCATGAGGAAATAATCTTATACATTCCAATGTCTCTCACAGCACTATGAAAAATTCAAATAATAATACCATAGAATATCATGAGAATAAAGATATTCTTTATAATATATGTCAAAGTGTAGTACATAAACCACATAAAAGGTACAAATAGTGATAAATTCATACATCTCACAGAAGTAAAAGTGAGTAGAGAAAACCCCTTTTTTACTTTAGAAAAAAGAGTTCTTTCGGAAAATCTTTTGTATTCGTCCTAAAATAACATTGTAAAAATGTATATTACCTAAAATAAATGGTAAGGACATCGAAATTATTTTTTTATCCATAATATATGCTCCAATTAGGTGAGAATTATGTAAAAAGTGTTTTTATGAAACTTTAGAAACAATACGTTTTAGTGTGGTTTAACGAAAATATTAATGAGATTTTAAACAGAATGGAATGGGTGTTTTAATAAAAATATAAACGAACCAATATATTATTTCATGATAAAAGTTTAAAATTTCGAAAAATATTGATGGATTTAAATATATTATATAGTGAACTATAAAATGGATATGAATTTGAGAAGTTCCCTTGAATCAGGCATGTTTATGAGGAAGAATTGAGAAGGGAACTATTTTAAAACATATGTATCCCCATCAAATAAAGATGATATAATATAAATTTATTATTTTGGAAAATATAAATAGAATTTAGAAAAAATATACAGAAATATAGAAGCATTGCATTTGAGTAAAGGTAGAGAACGAGTATCTCGAGGGAAAACAGGGGTTCGGGTAGAATCTCTTACTACTTTGGAATCAATCGAATCATTTGCACCAAAATTAATTATAATAAAATGATACATTTAATACAATGAAAAAAAAATTATTAATTATATGATACATCAATGGTAATTATACGTACACCAAACATAATAAATAGCTATGAATAAGGAATATCTTAAAAAATGGAAGAGATATAAGAAAACCTTTACCATTTGTCCGAATGTGTTTTGTACATGACCTTAATGTCCAAGAAAATAAAAAAAAATAAAATAATTAATTAATTTATAACCTATTATACATGTACTTGATTTATTATAATTTTATTAAGTTCATTCATGTCATTTTTTATGAGTTTATAACATGAAAATTTATCGCTTGGGAGCATTCATTTGCTTAGTTTTTGTGATCAGTATACTTGTATATGAGTATGGAAGTTGATGTGTAAAGGGTATAATTATCTAGAATTAAATTTATATGATATTAATTAACATAAAAATATTAATTTTTTACACAATTCATTTCTTTATATGACATGAGGATGAATCATTAGATAAAATTTAGTGATAATTTCATAGATTATTTTTGAATTATTTCGATCACCGCACATTAGTTTTGATCAATAAATTAATAATATGTATATATAATTGATATAGAACATTAAATAAGATTTAATACATAATTTTTAATCTCTTTAATCAATAAAAATAGTTTCATGACCAGCCTTGAAGGAGAAATTGAAGAACACAAATCTGTCATTCACAATGGTGGTAAAACTACACCTCCAAGATGATGATTTCGTTTTTAAAATAAGAGAAAGTGAGTATGGATAATTATGATGTATCTTCCATTAAAAAGATATTAGTATAGTATATATAAAGTTTGGGGCCGAAGCCTCATTTTTATTATTTAATCAAAGAAAAGTCATCTTTTAATTGGGTAGAGGGAAAACCCATTACACAGCCCGAAGGCCAAGTGGGCTTGTAGCCCATTACATAGCCCATAGGCCCAAATTCTAAGGCCAATTCACATTCTGTGAATAGTAACCTACTGCTACAGTACCGAACAGTATCGCCGCCACTACAGTGCCCTGCCGCCGCTACAGTACCCGCTGATGAACAGTGCCACCACTGCTACAGTACTGCTACAGTACCTGCGCCCCATGGGTTTTGAACCCCCATTTTCCATGTAGTATTACGGGGTGCTTACCACTAAGCCAAAGATAAATAAAGATGATTTACCTCTTGAATTATTTTCCTTGAGAACCACTTTAGGTAAAGAGGTTTTGGTTTTTTGGAAAGAGCAAGAGCTATTAGATGTGGGGAGAGATCAGGGGAGATTATTTTTTCAGAACACTGACAAGATTCAAGGATTAGATGATTAGGGAGAAGTAGGGGTGTGAGGTTGTTTTTATAGTGGAGGAGAGGGTTGATTTCTCACTATTTAATTCAATATTGTATTATTTTTCTCAAGACAAGAAATAGGTTGATTATTAAGACTAAATAAAGTAATGAGTGCATTTTAGTTATAACCAATAGTGCTTACATCATCCAAACATCATCCATGACTCTATAATTTAGGTATTTATCATTTATCACAAATTATCATATTTTACTATTCACCATAAATTCAAGTATTTTAGAAAAATCTCAATAATTAATCCTATCCATTTTTTAACGTGGAGTATTTTGTGATGAATTTCTATTGCGAAAACATTTTTGGAATAGATATTCATCTGAAATAATCTATTGCAAAAAAGAGCTGGTGTTTGGTCAAAACACTCGATTGATGAATCGAAAGGCTCTTCACTGGGCAGAACATTCTCAGTCAATCTATGAATCATGGCATCATAACCCTCTCGAACAATATTAAACATATAATTATTTTTATAAAAAAATATTTAATATAGAAAAATATAAAAAATTTAGAAATTATATAATGTTTTTTTATAGAAACATGGTTAAAATAATGGTACATGTAAATAATAATAATTATAGATATCATATATAAGAAACTAATAAATATTTATTGATAATAAAAAATATATTATTCTTTATCTTCATTTTCAGTTGCATTGGTGTTAATGTATTTATCATCCTCTTTAGTATCATCAAATTCCATACTAGATTTAATTTAATCATACATAATAATACCAATGTCTTTGGTTACATCGTCAAAATTATCAACTCCATCGGCCCTTAAATGGGGGGGGGTATCATAATTGATATCATTATATATTTTATTAATTAATATATTTGGTGATATTTCTTGAAAAATTTAATTGTTTTTCACTTCTACAACACCGCTTTCAATTTCTATAAATTTATGAAATTTCATTTTTATTACACTCCACCATCCATTTAAATATCTTCAATAAGAACAAAAATTTTCATAGTAAACATTATGTACTTGATATGTAAAGAAAATGGATCATTTGCAGCAAGAAAACATCTATTTATAATATTAATGATTCAATTTCATAGATGAAGATGAAACCCTCGATCAATATCAATCCAATGAAATTTATGCACTGTTATATAATTCTTCCCTGGATAAAATAACTTAATGATTTCATCTAGCATCCCATAAATTTCAACTTCAAAAAAATTGTGTTGATATCCTTTTAAACTGAAAAAATGTTCATCGATTTTTTGTTTCACCTTATGTATATGTATAATATTCAAATTCATTAAGTGAATAAGAATTATAATATTTGACCAATTTGGATGGTGTTTTTATCAATTCATATAATCAACAATAACTTTTATTTCTATGTTTTGATACCTGGATAAAAAATTAATTAAAAATACACTAAATACTAGATTGATATCATATGATCAATCACAAACAATTTAATTTATCACCCTTTGAAACTAATAGTAAAAATTACACTATTGGAATTCATCAAGTGAATTTTGGGTAATTTATATGAATATTTTTTGATATGATCATCATGTAATATAAAAGAAAAATTAATATAAATTTCATTTAGTCATATATTTTAAAACATTTATGTAAAAGTAGTAATTACAACAAAAATCATGTCATTTATTCACTGTTGATAAAAACATGTATATGATCACTATGTTGTTCTTCATTTGAAACCCATCAATCATGATGACCACTAAAACTATTCTTAGGATGATTAAATATTGAATATCAGTTGTATGTGACATCATTAATATTTTTCTCATTTTAGACCATTCAATTATATTTTGAAGGATATTCAGATTAAAAATAATAAGAGCAGATATTTGAAATTTCTTCTTCCAAATACACATCAACAATAGACCCTTAAACTAATTCCTTATTATGAACCTTATTATTCAACTTTATATGCATATATTGAATTGGTAAATCCATCATAATTGTAATGGACCTCCACATTTAGCATCTTACAAATAATAAAATATTAAATGTTCCATTGAGTTAGACAAATATATCAGAAATATTTTCTCCAATTTATATAAAATTATAAAAATATCATATTACAGAAAACCCAATGCATAAAATTATATTGTTTCTTTACAAATTACTTAGAATAAACATGATATTTTACTCAAAACTTCCCATATTGAATAATTTAGTGTCCCTCGAATACCAATAGGTAGTAATATTTTCATACTGATGTGAAAGTCATGACATTCTAACCTATAAATATGTCTATTTCTTATAAAAAATGACTTGTTAGAAGTATAGCCATATGGTAACCTCAAATATTTCATCCACTAATAATATAATAATACAAATTCTTTAGAATTTTTATAGACTTTGTATAGATTCATTAATTTCTTTGATCTTTTATTATTAAAAAAATCGAGTTTAGGATGCCTATAAATTTATGTAAGGTCTAACCATTAATTCATCGTATATTTGGTCATGTAGGGTGTTCCCAAAATGCTATAAAATATGTTATCCAAAAAATTATTCCCAATATGAATTATATCTAAAATTTGATAAATTAAAAAATCAAACCAATATGGGAAATTCTAAAAAATACTACTCTTTATCCAATCATGATCTCTCTTAAACCACCCTTTTTTCTATTAGTCCAAAGGTAAAAGGTGGTAATGAGGAGACAATAGATTTTACCTAAATACCTAAGTGAATCGTTGGAGGTTAACCTCTTTCAATTATTACTTTTTATTATTATATTTATTCCCATGTAATTGTTGATTAGTAAGAGGAAATCTCCAATGATACTTGAAAAATTAAGGCTTTCTTCTATTGATGATCATAAATACATTATTGTCCTCTATGGTGTGTTGAAAAGATTTTGTACCATTTGTACTCCATCATATAAAATATCATGCATAAAAATTCATTGATTTTCCACATTTAATGCATCTTTGAGTATAAAATTTTGAATTTTAACTAAATCATATGTAGTTACATAATCATTCCATAGTAAAATTAACTTATTAAGAAATGGATTCAAAAGAACATTCATATAATTTTTTGGATTTCATGGAATTACTAATTCCAAATATAGATATGGTTCTTTCTTCAATATCCATTGATGTGAGATGTATGATGTTATGAAAATAGGCTAATAAGAATATTAATTTCTATAAGTTCCAAATGAATAAAAACCATTAATTGAAATTCCAAAATATATTTTACAAGGTCCTGAACAAAAATATGGATTCACCTGATCAATGTTTATCCAAGAATATCCATTATAAATATGATTTATGATTTTACTTTAAAAAATTTGATTTATACCATTTCATCAATGATGTTGTGTTGTTAGACAAAAATAGACATTGTAGTCTAGATATAATGGGAAAAACCTTAATTGTTTAAGAGGAATAAACCCGAACATTCCTTGTTGTAACTTACTATTCCTCGAATATCTTCACGTTTTATAATTATCTAATGAATCATATTCACTGTAATATAATATTTATTCATTTGATCATGCATGGATCTTTTGATTACTGAGACCCAAATTATGATCCAACCTTTTTCTTTCAGGGAAATTTTTAGGCAATGTATTCCCTTGAGACAACAATGATGTAATTAAAGAAAATATTTGAACAAAAAAACTATTTAACATTACAAAATTATATTTTATAGACATAAATTTTGTACCACCTTTAAATTTTATTATCTTATATCCTATATATAATTCCTCATCAGCATATTTCAATAAATCAAAATTTTTGGATGATTCAAATTCATGAATAAAATCATCATTCTGAGTATTTATTTCTGGAAAATAGGGGCCAAAAACATCATGTAATAAATTCTAAAACTGAGATGGAACTAGAAGAAAAAAATTAATATTTACTTCTAAATTACATTAACCAGGTTGATACCAAAAGATATAATCATTCTGAAAACCAAAATATAAAATATAAACTCTAACATTATCAAATGTTTCATGCCTTCTAATATCACACTTCTTACACGAGCATTTAATTGGTCCTTTTGAAACAAATTCTCAATGCGGTGATGAAAATAAAATAAATTATTCAACTCCCACGATGCAGACATGATTTTTAATAGATCTGTTTGGATTTCTATGGTGATTTTTCCAATCATGATGTAATAGTAAAAAATATTTTCTATTTACTCGTTCTACGTTTCTAAAAGATAGGATTCATAAGTATATTATATATAAAATTTATTATCAAAATTGTTTTCATTAAATAAAAAACTAATTATTTTTTATAAATTATTAAATAAAAAAAGCATTTCACTTATTATTAAAAATTTATTAAATTTAAAATATGAATTTTTAAAAAATATTATTAAGTTATATTAATTTATAGTAATTTATTTAAAATTATAGCAATGTATAGTAAATTATTATAATTAATTCTAATTTTTATTGACTTATACTCATTGATAATAATTTCAAATAATTTATATAAATTTATAGTTATTTTTGAAGAATTAATACTAATTAATACTAAACTATAACTAATTATTGCAAAATAATTTTTACTAAATTATTAGGAATTAATACGAATTTATTGTAGTATATATTATATTATAATAATTTAAACTCATTGATAACAATTTTTTTAATTTATAATAATTATATCAATTATTTTAGTTTATACTAAATGATTCCAATTTATACAAATTTATATTAATTTTTACTAGTTTCTATGAATTTTTACAAATTCATTCCAATGTATAGTAATTTACATAAATTTACTATAAATTACAGTAATTAATAGTAATTTATAAAAAATTTCATGGAATTAATACAAATTTATAGTAATATATATTAATTTATAATAATTTATACTAATATATAATAACTTTTACTAATTTATGATAATGTGTATGAATTTTAATTTATTTAATATTATAATTGTAAAATTTATATATAAAAATAATAATTTCAGTACTCTATATAAAATTATAATAAATTATATTATTTTATGATAATTTTATTAATAATATATAAAATTATATATATGTTTCTAAATTTCTATTAAATTATAGTAAATGATATAATTTTATACTAATTATACAAATTTAATCATATGAATGTTATTTTATACCAATTCGTGTGGAATTAATACTAATATATAGTAATTTATATTATTTTATACAAATGTATTCTAATTTATAAATATTTATATCAATATATAACAAATTATATAATTTTGTACCAATTTATTCGAGTATTTAATATATTTTTTAAATTTTCTATAAGTTGTTATTAATTTATATTAATGATTAAAAAAATATACCAATTTATAAAAAATTATATCACATTATAATAATTTCTATTTAATTATACAAATTTTATATGAATTTAAACTTATTAATAAAAATTTATTTGAACGAACACTTAATTATATAAATTTATAGGAATTATATATCAATTTATAATAATGTATATAAATTTTTAAAGATGTATAAAAAATTATATTAATAAAAAAATTCATCAATTTATCCATTTACACTAATTTACATGAATATATAATAATTTTTTTTATGTTTTTTAATTCTTATCAATGTTTTTTTTATACTAAATTATATCACTTTATATTAATTTACATTTTTATACTAATTTTCTATGAACATAAACTAATTTATTAAAATATATATGAATTTATACGAAATTATATCAATTTATAGATTTTTCGTATTAATTTATTATATTGTATTTTAATTTTTACATTTTTATACAAAATTAGGTGAATACATAAATTTTTTATCAATATATATAATTTTATATGAATATTTATTAAATTTTATTAAATATTTAATTTTTTAATCTGTTTATACTAATGTATATTAATAATTATTAATATATAATATTTGTAATTAATTTATAATAAAATTTAAAATTTTTGCATATTTATACTAAATTACATCACTTTATAATAATTTATATTTTTTTAATTACTAGAGGAGGAGGATGCGATTCGACGAGTTCCACCAGAGCTCCCATGGTGGAAACTCTGATGGTGAATAAACCCTACATCCCACGACGGAATTTCCTCACATTTTAGTGGATGATCTTTAGAAAATAATTGTAGGTGGAAGTTAGTCTAATCAACCTCATGTTGGAGATTCTCTTAAGAAAGGAGATTCGAAAGCAGATCAGGAAGGAGATTCTGAGTTTGTCTCTCATACATTAACATCCAACAATGATTCAATCATTGGGTGGATTTTCAAAGTAGGTTTGACGGTCCATATAGAAGAGAACTCTAATTTAGTGTCTGAAAAGGTTTCTCATGTGAAATAACTCAATTGTGTGGTGGCTCGTTCTTCCCAAAGGAGAAAAGTTGAGGAGTTCGGAAGACAATTTGAATATAATCTTATAAATTTGGTTTTTTTTCAAAAATGAATTGTGTTTCATTGGGGCATGGATGCTATCAATGTCTATTTTCTTCTGTGAATATCAAATGAGAGGCTTGGAGCCTTTTATCTCCCTACTTGATGTTATGTCTATTTCAAGACCATGATTTGTCGTTGCATTTTAATATGACCGTTTTCAATAATACATTCGTTCAGGATTAGATTTTTCTCCATGGACATAATTTGATTTAGTAGAAGCTGAAAATTTTTCATGACATCATAGTTTCTATTGGAGTTCTTATTCATCTAGACAAAGAGACTAAAATGGTGATATTGGGAATTATGCTAGGATTCTTGTGGATATTGTTCTCTTTGTAACCTGCATTGATTAGGAAATTCTCTCAACGTGTGATGATGAGATAAATATTATAGTGGAATATGAAAATCTTCCTCATCATTGTGAGGAATCTCATCCAGGGGGAAACCTAAAAGAAACTTCTCAAAGATTAATTTTTTTCATTAAATGTGGCATGTGAGGGTATCTAGAAAATCACTATAGGAGGAGGGCTGGTGCATCCAAGAACAAAGAGATTTTTTAGCATGCAGGAAGAGATAATCTCTCTAGGACTTTATCCCCTGTGGTGCAGGAGATTAGACTAGATGGTATTGCTTCATATTCCCTGACCATGAATCATGGACTGGGTATAAGCCATGCTAATGAAAGTAGTCCTGGTCCTTAGATAGGTGTGGAACCTAGGAGTCAAGAACCCTATGGAAAGGATATCGTAATGCAGTTTCTGGAGAGTTTCTGTCAAGGTTGTCTACAGGGGTGCTCTCCTCACACCCAAGGGCAACCTCACACTTTCTCTCGTGATGTGGATGCTTTTTTAGAGGGGTGAAGTGATGATCTCCTTAACCATAGTGACTTTGAGATAGATATTCAAGACTCTATTGAAATAGAACTAATTCAAGAGAGACATTTTCTTACATACAGTCTGCGAAATGCGATATCGAAAGTGGTTGATTCAACATCCATTAATATTTATAAAGCATCTTAAAATAATGAAGTAAGGTGATCAATAGTGTGGATGTTGGGTAGAAAAGGGGACATTTCAACCCTTGTCTCATGTCTCAACTTGCTAACAATGATTTTTCTATTCACTCTTGAATTCATTATGATCATCCGGTAGCATTCATCAATTTTTCTATAACTCCTTATCCAACTCCTAATGAAGTAGTTCAACATGTTTCTTCCACCTATGAACAAGGGTGAATGGTTTTTCAATTTCATACCATGTCAGTGTTATGATTCCACTGGAATATGGTGAATAATGTATTAATTTTCTAGATATATTAAACAGATCATGTATCAAAGGGTTCATCCCTGAAGAATTTGGTAGCGCTCAAGGTCTTACTGGTGAACAATATCCTATCCTTAGACACTTAAGGATCTCACCCCACCAGATGACACTATTTCCCTTCTTGTAGATGATAAGACCTGGAAAGAGCCCAAAACCTAGAGGAGTGGCCATCATCTGATAGGTAGGGGTGGTGGATGGTCCCATAAATGATCTTATTCTTCTACTTCCTAAGAATATTCCTTCTTTGAACATTGTGGTGGTAGTATGTCACTGGTTTTTTTGTTTTATCCTCTTATATATTGTTCAAACATTATTTTCAAAAAATCAGGACCATGTCTATAAACCATGGTTCATTCCATCTTGGTATAATAATTTTTTTTAATTTATACAAATTTATAAAAATTTATATAACATTATACTAATTAATATCAATTTATAATTATTTTATAATAATTTATAGTAATCTATATTGATTTTTCCACATATATAAAAATTTCTATGATTAAATAATAATTTATATCCATTTATAATTAATTATATCAATTTATACTAATTGATACGAATATATAATAATTTTTGTTAATTTGTATTGAATTTTTACCAATATATTCTAATATATATTAAATTTTAATGATTTTTAATAATTTTTAATAATTCTTAATAATTTCTTATAATTTAAAATAAATTACATCGATTTTTAATAAATTTTATTTATTTATACTCCTTTTCTATAAATTTAAAAAAATTTATAAAAATTTTGTAAATATTTACTAAATTACACCACTTTTTAGTAATTTTAAAATAATATCTCATAATTATTATTAATTTACATCACTTTAAAATCATTTTAACTCATTAATATCATTTAATTATAATTTCTATTAATTTATATCACTTTCTAATAATTTTTATTATTTTATAGCAATTCATAATTTGTTTTATTAATTCATACAAATTTAATATTAATTTATTTAATTTATAATAAATTATAGAAATTTTTATGAAACTATAAAAATTTAAACTAAATGTATTGAAAATTTAAAACATTAAAATTACTAAAAATAAATATAAATTAAAAAAAATGAATAGAAAATAAATAATGGCAACAAAAATAATGTTTAAAAAATACATAAAAATTAGTATTATACCAAAGGATTTGGATAGATGGTCTTGAATCTATTCAGATGGAGGTTTAGATCAGAAAATAGAGAATTTTATTTATTTATGTAGAGTGATTGTTAGAGAATGGTGAGGTGTGCGGGGGGGGCACATTTTTATAGGCTTTTTACAATGGGAGGTCTCTCTGTCGTAAAATGATACCACCAAAAATAAAATTTATCACTCAATGAAATAATATTTATGGAAGATCCATCACATGTAATATGATTTTGCAGTGGGATACCTCAAAAATATAGATACATTTGTGTATTTGAGATGGATTCATCACAAATAATCATTCTCGTTATGGGATGTTTGTGACAGATGTATCAGTATGTCACAAAATAACCATGCGAAAGTAAACTATTTATGATAGTATTTGGTTTCCAATGAAAATAGTCCATTTTTTCTTTCTTACGTGCAGGTGTTCCAAAATAATTTACAATAGAAGACTTCATCTGTTACAGAAGTAATTCACATAAATATAATTTGCGATAGATAAACCGGTCCATCACAGTTTTTTTGATTTCATAGATTTTTTGTAAGGAAATTCTATTTCTTCACAAGTAACATTTCGCAAAAATGTGACATTCATGTAGTGTAGAGGCAACCTACACTTGATTCCTATAATATATTGATAGTACAACAAGGGTTCTCAACTAAATCATTAATGAAGAAAGAATTCCAATGAGAAGTATATCTTAATGTTTTCTCGAATTAATTAAAAATTATATGCAATGATCTCATCTCATGGATTATAGAGTTTCTATTTCATTTAGTTTTGTGGATAAATCCAAAGTATTTGATGAAAATTTTTATTAGTCATTGTACCAACTGCTTCTACTACAACATGAAACCATCATATGATATCAGAGCGGTCTCATAAAAATTTATAATAATTATTTTTTTGTCAATTGATATAAATTCTTTTAGTATTTCATTTATGTTGATTTGTTATTTTAATCTGATAGTGGATATTACACATTCTCCCACCTTCATTTTATCTATGACACATGCATAATTTATAAAGAACAACATGAGGTTCTCTAGGGAGGTTAAGATGGTTATGGAAGTTTGATATTGTTACATGACATGTAACTGAAATGTACATGTTGTGTAATAAGGTTCACCACATCTGGATGAGTCGTGGGGTATCCAACACACCACATAGAAATTAACACACATAATAATTAATACATTGCATCTTTACTATACATACTAACACATGACTTTAATGACTATATGTAGTGTAACCTCGTTACACACCATGTAGTCTAAAATAGTTCTCCTAAAACTGTTCATGTAATCCATGTGGTCAACATATCCGTCAAATGATTTATAAAGATAGAATTTCGGTCAACTCATAATTAGTGAGATTATATTCTGGGCCTAAATTCCATGTAAGGTTCCCCCACAACCTAGTTTAAAATGGGATTATTTAAAAAATAAAAAATGGATTTAATTGCATCAGGATTCACGGTGATTACACTCTATGTAGCCCACGTTCACACTGGGAAACTTCTTAATTCCGGCAAGGTGTATATTCCCATCTACCCAAGTGTGTGTCGTAAAGACACAAAATGCAATATAAATTTCAAGATGCTCACTAGTAAACATTGTGTAATCACCCAATAAACAGAAGAATAATTTTTTTATGAAATAAATAATTAAAACAATAAAATCAAACCTCATTTATAATAGGTGATGTGCCACTATGTAACATGGTTTTAAGCGTATTAAAATGATCAATTGATTTCACATAATTAAATCAACCTAATGGCCAATGTATTTACAGCATGAATATAATGAGTTAAACATCACATTTTTAATACATGTAAAATGTTCACAAATTCTACATTTATTATGTGATATTATGAAATCTATAAATTCATACTGCATAATCATGTGACCCTGCATGTATGCCAACATGCAATGTGAGTATTTAATACACACCTAAATGCATTGAAGTTTGTTATATTTTGTTTTCCTCCACGTATGCATTATGCACTTATTTAATTTTAAATATATTTAATTAATTTAATTTTTCTAGTTAATATTTTCGAATTTACCAGACCATTTGGACAATATAAAAATAAATGATTAAATTAATTAACAAGATAATTAATTGAATTATTTCGAGACAGTATTATCTTTAAACAAATGAATTGATGTGAATTGTAACTAGTGTAAAAATACGTATTGGTTGTATGTGTGGATGATAATGAGCTTATATTGACCAATATATGTGCTTGATTTCTTTTATTTTGTTATTATTACATGATTTTTTTAGTATTTATTTTATAAAATTAAAATCATGGCATTTAAGTCTTCCACTCCTTTATTATGTAAGGGAATATGTTCCTATTTTTTCTTTTATGTAAAACCCCATAACCAATAATTTGGTTCCCCTCACTTTCTTTTGAAAAAATATTATGTAATGGATGGAGATCTCATGAATGTGGAGGTGGTTTGAGTTTGAAGCCGCAGCTCGAACCAAGTCAAGGTTCAAGGCGGTTTCCCTATGTCAAGGGTAACTTTATCACCAATTAGAAAAAATAACCATTAGATACGTTCATGATCATTCCAAAATTTTTATTTTTAATTTCTATCAATTTCATGGTTATTTATGATTATTTACCATTATCACTTAAGAAATGTATTAGCAAGCATTCAAGATAGAATTAAAATAAATTGGATTATGCTTAAATTTCACCCCGACCTGGTTAATCACATACATAAAATCCATTTAATATTAACTATCTTGTAATGATGATAAAATGGTAAATTTACACATAAATATTAAAAATCCCCAATCAAAATATTTAGTCAGTATATCCTTCCACTACTTAGGTTGAAATCAAACCATAGTTCAATGTCCAGGAACAAACACTATCGGTGTTCTTTCAATTATTGGAATTTCTATCTTGAGTTTTGGGTAAACTAAAACTAGTTCACAATAAGAGTTGATCACCTCTACAAGACTTAATGAAACTAGTAGTGATGTGTGGAGGAATATCACATCTAAGATTTGAAGATTTGGGATCCCACTCAATAGATCATGGAGTTGAGGTTTTATAAAGCTTTCAAGTTATTCCTACCTAAATGCCTTTGAGTCTCTTGTGAGACACCCGTATGGGTTATGGGAAGGGGTATATAGATCTTTTCCACTAGAATATTCATGCTACAAGATAGTACAAATCAAATGATGAGTTCTATTTGGTTTAGATAAAATAGTGGGAGACTAATAAATAAAATTTATTACATCATATATTTTGATAGACAAGATAAAAATAAAAATAAGATTTTAATTAGTATAGAATATGAAAATTCAAATCATCATAACACTATGATACATTAGGAACATATCATTTCCTCAAAGGAACATAATTCCCAGGGTGGTGCAGTTTATTCATACATTGAACTATGATTGGAAAACTTATACTATGTTGCAAAATTCCCAAAACATGTTCATCCACCTCATACAACATATGAATATGAGAAGGATGCTTACAGGAGGTGCATGCAGATGCTCCAATTTCCCATTTCATTAGGATATTATTTTTTTCTGGAGGAATGATAATGTAACATAAGGATATGGATTCTTATACCATCATATCTCATCTATTACACCAAAATAATGAGAAAAAAGGCTTTAGATAAACAATATTATCACTACATTATACTAGTGTAAACTCGAATAGGGTAATTAGCTATTGATCTTGCCTTCAATATACTGATTTACATTGATTTGTTTTGGAATTATGACTTCTATATAGAAATTAATCTCATAAATATCATACTTACATTTTAGGTTTTCCTTATTCATTTTTTTATATTAAAAAATCATGAATCTTTTAAAAAAACATCACTAGGTAAATAAGAGTTTTGGATAACTTGGTTCTACAACCCTTGCGGAAGAAAACATGAATGACAGGGTTGAAACATTCATGACTATTTTATAGTAAATGGATCCCTTACAACAACTCTAAATTAAGTCAAATATTTAGAGGAAGTGTGGAAAATATGAGACTATTTTCTTCTCATTTATATAGTTATCTCACTTTAAAAGTAACTATATTGAATTTAAGAAGAATCGATTAGTTTCACCTACTTTAGAACTATATTCATCATATTATTTAGTGTTTATATCTCACTTCTTTTGTATTTAATAAATTTTATATTATTATAAGAATTAAATAAGTGTTGTGTGTTCTCCCAGTTTCTGAGAAAGAGTGATTCTTTTATCCTCAATGAAAATAGTACAAAAAATTTATGATAAGTAAGGTGTGTTATCTTACTCATTAAAAAAGGGTGATTCCTAATTTGGTAGTGATAATAACATTACTTCATAAGTAAGGTTTTTTCTAGTGGTTGAGAAAGGTTTATTCTAATGTCAATAATAGGAAACAAATGAATTCTTATTTCCTATTGTATTGATTCTAATTGAATTATTATTTTCGTTATATGTTACCAAATATTTAGCTTAGTATTGTATTGAACACAGTGAGAAAAAAATTTCTTTTGAAAATAACATTACTATGGAAAAATAAACATAAAAAAATTTAGTAAAAAATAAATCATAAATATCTAATATTGAAAATTAATTATTAATGTAATTTTAAGGCTCATTCCAAGTTGTGTCAAGATAATTCTTAGTCAAATATAACTATAATTTGTGATTTATAAACTTGGTATGGTTCTTAGATTCTTAGGATCTAAAACTCTTAGGTATATGACATACATATGTTATAAAATATTAAACCACTATATATAAAGGCATTCCACAATGATTTTGGAGTTAGTTCACTTAGATAGTGTGAACTATTCTAAGGGGAATCTAGAGGTAAATTCATGTACATTATGATATTTCGTAAGAAATATTTTGAATACTTAATGAATTAATGAATCCACTAGGTAAAGGATATAGGTTCCCTTGAGTTTTTATGTCGAAGTACATTTTGATAAATTAATCCTTTATCTTTAAATGTAGATTGAAGGTTATTCTAAACTCACATACCCTTATTCACTTATAAATATATAGTAATATCTATGATGAGTCTTATATATGTATTGTAGTCTTTCTTGATTCATTTCTAGATATGTTTTCAAAATATTAGTGTAACAACTAAGAATATGTAAACTATATTTACTAATGGATATCTTATTTTGTTATGATATGAATAAAATCCATTATTTTATATCCCCATGTGTTTTTATTGGATCCATTTATAATGTTGGGGAATGATTTAAATTTACATCACTTAAAGAAAAGGTGTATCTCAATTAATTATCCTATTACAACTATGGATATTAACATCCGAGAGATAAAAAATGTATTAATAATACCAATTTTATTTCAATAAGTTAATTACATCTCATTTTGAGATAATATGAGAAAGTAATATTTTTTAGAATCTTTTCTCTAGATGTAGAAGTCGTCTTAAGAACATTAAATTGACCAACTGTTAGTGTGAGGAATTATTCTAGTGTCACATAATACATAGGATGGTTAAATCTATAATGGTGGTTTTATTTTTACAATGGTGGGTATTATATAAATTAATAAGAGTAATAAATCCTATTGAGAGAAGTAATTTTCAATTATATATGATTGAAAAGTTGTTATAAATTCGTTAATTGATTACATTTACCAAATATTTAGTGGTATTTTATTTTTGATGTTTTTAGACATGGTACTATAAGTGTGTATTAAAGAGAAGTTATATATTTATTGTACAATTTGTTGTCAATAAACATGATTTTTTGTCAACATGGTTAATTTATATGGCACGGTATGTGACTATTGACATTCTGTTTTGTCACTCGGGATGAAATGATTATGTAGAGAACCACATGTATCAAAGATGTGAATATCCCCATAAATGATCAAAATAACATCCCAAACCAGACTATTTTCACCAACCATGTGCCCCAAAAGGCTCGCATAAGACCCCCTACATGGCATTGAAGGACCATCCACCCCTGCGTGGTTTACATGCACCCAGTACCTACGACGAGTACCTACATGGTCAAAATTCTTCAACCAGGGTTCCATATTTTAATATAAATAGGACCCTGGGGATCCTCATTTGAGAGACTAGAAAAATAAAAGAAATATCCAAGATCTGGTCACGCAGAACATTCAACCTCGTCATTAAGAACCCCATAAGTATCTCTCATAAACTCAAGAGAAGAAGGAATTAAGGGGGATTGTGGGATCAAAGTCCTACATAGGGTTTAAAGAACAAGACACCTACGTAGGGACTCCTTTAACACTAGTTGATAAGAACTAGGGTGAAGGTCCCTTATCTGACTCGATGCCTGTGAGAAACCCTTCCAAGGACAGCTGAGGATACCCTTGGTTCCTAGATCAACGCTGCTCCCAAGTGTTTTCTCCAAGGTGAGCCATCACCCAAGGTACCTCCAGCTCATTGTCATGGGATGAGTGTCTCATCACAGTGGTTCACACATGCGGCACCCCATCCCCATCCAAGGCGAATGGGGTTCAGCCTTCCCTCTCTTCATACGATGTGAGGTTCACTGGTTTTTTCCTTCCATAGACTCATCAGGACAGTGGACCCAACTCCCAACCAGTGGTGTCAAGACTAACACACACCATCCTCCACAATGTCGAGGAAACTCAGATATCTTAGATAGGGACAAAACAGATGTAATGCCGCTTTGATGTTCTTGATGGTGTGGTACAGGACCCACATGATTAGGTTGTGACATTCTCCCACCACTATTTCATGCACTCCCTCATGCATGCATGATCGTTGCCTTCTGTGTGTCCCTGAAATGGCCTACTTCCAACTAATCGGCTACCAAGAATAGCCTCAGGGTTGCTTCTTCCTTTTCATTGGCATCAATGGCCCACCCACTCTCTGGGTTGCAAACCACTATGGTCTACCCTCTCTCTAAGGGTGGAAAACCCCCTCTATGAGACGCACCCTTCATAATAGAGTCTCTAACTCTGACATCTCTCGAGTGAAACCTTCTTTGTCATTTCACCTCTGCATGACACCCCGAGACATCGTTCCAACACCATGGTCCAAATAGAATCATTTCTCAACACCATGCGGTGCATTCCCTTTGATACCACTTGTCACAGGCTAAGCATCCCATCATAGTAGTTCGCCCATGCGGCACCCCATCTCCCTCAAAAGTGGGCATGGTTCATCCGTCCAGCTCTTCATATGATGTGAGTTTCACTAGTTTCGTCCTTCCATGGACTCATAAAGAGAGTGGCCCCAACTCTCAACCAGTGGTGTCAAGACTGACACACACCATCCTCCACAATGTTGGGGAGACTCCAATCTCTTCGATAGGGACAAACTAAATGAACTAAAAATTTGATTTTCTTGCTAGTGTGGGCCAGGACCCCCATGATTGGGTCGTGACATCATGCAGGCTTACCCCCATACGTGAAACATTTCCATCCCCTCCCAATTCCTATGTGAAGCACCTACTTCTCACCAAGCCTTTACCCACATGAGACTCTATTCATTCCCCAATTCAAATCACCAATGGTAGGGCTACCCTTTCATTTGTCCCTTTTTTGAGGGATACCAACATGAAGACTCCACCAAAGCATCTGGACTTCAAAAACAATTGCAATAGATACATCAGAATTTCTCCCATTCAGATATGCATTACATTATTCATAGGATTCCTACACTTTTTCCACAAGATAGGTAGGATCCTTGGGGTACATGCAGATATAAATTACATCAGTCACAAGGACCCCGAACCAAGGTGCAGTGTCGGCGATCTCCTAGTCTCAAACATGAGGGTTAGGGATTTTTCGTCACATTCTGGTCTCTAGGAAAGTGACATATGGTTATAAGAGGGGAAGGAGAGGATCATTCTTGCCATTACCATTGATGTATATTGTGTTACCCTCCTCTCTTACCTAAGAACCAGTCACCAGGGCATCTCACCTAGAGTAATTTTCTAGCCTTTCTTGAAAGAGGATTCACTCTTTCTCCTATTCATCCATTGAGTCAAAACTAAGAGTCGATGTGACTATCCTAGTTACCAAAACAAGAGAGGATATGAGCCCAAAATCCAACCCTTTTTCTTTCCCTTTGGGACCAAACCTCATCCATCAATTGACAAAGAAGACTGTGTGGTTCTCTATATCTATCACTTCCTCTTGTTTCTCACACTGAGCATTACTCACATGGTCTTCGAGGATAGTGGTGATCATTAAATCCAATCATCCCAAACCTATGGGCATCCTCTTCGGTGTAAGTCCCAACCAAAACCCCAAATCATCTTGATTCAAGATATTCCTCATAGCCTCATTCCAATGGGAATCCCTCTAAATGGTGAAAGCCCCAGAATCCTTCTATAGTCCTTTAAAAGGGTCACATTCCCTACGATACATGCCTTCAGAGGTCCTCCAGAGGCATGGGTACTCATAACTTAGCTATGTGGGCTTTGAATCCAATTCAAATGGGATACATAGAAAGCCTCTATAAGGTCCAATACCAACACCACAAAATCAATCCTATATTTCTCTAGGACACATTACCAATATGTTCATAACTAATATGGGAGGCCATATCCCTTAGATGTTCCTTGGGTTTCTTCTATGTAATTCCAACACAAAAACATAATTAAGAACCTTTTTCCTAGACATCCCATCCGCATTATGTCAAACTACATGGTTTGGTCCTCACCGCATTACTATAAAAGGTACAATGTTCCCCATTAAGTGGAAATGAACTATGTGGGTTCTGATTCCTTTCACAAGGATTTATAGGAAAACAATCTTGTAGATCTTATCTCAATATTAAAACAACTCCCATATCGTGGGATGATGATAAAATCTAGAGGAATCCAATGTGCGGCTAAAAACTAGAATCATAATATTAAATGAAAAATGAATCTATAATATGTTCACAAAAGGATACCATTGACGGAGAACCTCAGATACATATATATTTTCAATTGATTAAGAACCTCAGATATATACAGATTCCAAATTCTATATGTGCTAATAATTTATTGTTAATTCAAGGGTTACCCAATTCATACTTTGGAATTAATTAAGTATTCATGAACATATCAAAAATCTATAAGAGATTCCCAACGTAAGAAAACATTCCCCCTAAATGGGTGTGATGATCCCAACCTCCCATCCTCTTTACCAATGTGAGTTCTAAAGTATCATTTTCCAGGTTTACCAATGAGAGATTACCTTTTGTAAAAACTTCCATGAGTCATCATGGATATGAGATTCATTGGGTATTTCTTGTGACATGAACAAACCCCAATGGAAAACACTCCGAAAATACATGCATATATTTTTATGACTTAATGGTAGTTCCAAAAACACCATGAAACACCATTCCAACCTATCTTAGAATTTTGGAATGAAACAAAAATGGTCAACTAGACTTGAATCCTCAACCAAGATGATGGTGTTGCCTATTTTTGAAGCCCCTTTCACTCTCAAATTGAATGAGGTCCAAAAAAGAAAATAAATTAGGCATGTGATTGTTTATTGAGATGCTAATTTGAGAGGGTTTTCTTATTTCTGTTTTTCACTTATATTTTAGGAACATTCAAAAAGATATCCCATAAGATACAAATTGTTTTGTACCATCTCTGATGGAAATATGACTCAGGTACCATTTATATTTGCTTCCTATTCAAGTGGAGGACATAATCTCCAACCCAATATCTTCAACACTAGGTGTTAAGGGCACTATTCTAATATTATTGACAAAATGGTACCATCCTTGCCATGGTGGATGCTCGATAGGCCATCCAACTCAAAAAGCCACACTAATTTTCTACTCAACGATGGCCGATGGTCCAAAATCGGATGGAACCAATAGCCATCTCCAACTATTTTGGGAGATTAATCTCGAAATGAAACAATAATATCCTTCCTTATCATAGGTAGGTAGATCAAGAGGCCACAAAGGACTTCTCCTAGATGACATGGGGATAATTTCAAAGCGATCCTTCTAGTAACCACTGCTTCCAACAACAAATGGTAGGGAACCCTCAGAATGTTGGGGATTCTATCCTAGAGTGTCCTTTCCTTGTCATATAGAATCGGGTATGCAAGATGACCCATCGATTGTATTTAATGGATAATAGGGAACTGGGCTACACCTCTATCCCGTCTATAGAATCTAACCAATCGAATCTTATAGAAACCTGTGAGTAGGCACAACCACCTTCCCATACCAATCAATTATAACTACAGAATCATCTAGAATCATCTGGAGAATCCTAACAAAAAATGGTTGTAAATAGTAAGCAAGAACAAACACCTCCCATGCATTGAAATCCCACTAGTCAAATTCATTGGAAAACTATTAGTAGAAACAAACAATTTACCACATCAGCTGAGCCCTGAAAAAACCTCATATGGTAGTGTACAAAGAATCCTACAAGTAAAATTTGTAGAAAGCCTTGTGTAGGTGCACACATCCTCCAGCGTTCATCTAGCATGCGAGCAACATTGTTGGAAGCTTCCATAGAAGTTAGTCTGTCGGTCCCGGAAACAGACATGGGGAAAACCCAAATCTCTTCCCCCACTCTTTAGTAATTTCACAATCAACTAGAAGGAAATAGAGGAAAAGAGAAGTCATAGACCCCTGATCCACCCACATAATGGTATTATATCCTCATTCCATCCACTGAATACACCAATCATATCCTAATAATGGTGAAAGGGAAGGTTAAAATTCCTTCCCACATCCCATAATCTTCCTAGATATCATAAAAAAAGAAGTGGTATAATGAAGGATTCACAACACCATCCCCGAAATTGGGGTGACTCATCAACATGTCATCCCAGAGCAGATACACAACTCTTCTCTATTATAAGAGGTTTATATTCTAAATAACCATATTATATATGGAAAACTACATCAGGTCCATACCCTCATTCCAACAGGTTGTAATAGGCCCATCCCAATGGAGATTCTGAGGTAGGCACAAACCCTAACTGAAATTCAAGAAGCATTCAAGAAATTTCTGATAGTAACATGGGAGTTATGAAGACAAGATTATGTATCTAAAAATATCATTCCCCAACAAGCGATCCCAGTCAATCAGAATATGTAATCCAAAAAGAAGCCTCACCATAAATGAATAGAAAATGAATAGTCAGTTCACAATCCCACTATACTTAATGATGGAGTTAATGAAACCTTCATACATTTATCTATGATAGATCAAGATATAATCTCCCATTAACAAAATATATAAATAGTATCAATATTCTATGGGTCCTCCCCATCACTTCATCCTGAAGGCTTGCTTTATGTCTATAATCTGACCAATCTTGAGATCATATCTATTGACGAGAGCCATAGTAACTCTATACATGGAAAGAATGTCAAATTGTATGAAGGTCATACCCTTGTTGTGGTTCACCCTGAATGTCCTCCCCAGGTTCTATGATGGGTGAATTATCATTCTAATCAGACATCAATCCAAAAGGGTGGTCCTCCCTACAATAGAATTCACTATGAATGTTCAATCTGTAGTAGATTTTTACATCATCAAAAGGGTCCTCCCCTTGGATATTTAATGATGAGGAAACCCTTATACCATGAGGAACTTGAAAAAATGAGTCTGATAATGTCTGATGCCTTTTTATTAACATGTTAAATCCTTTCTCTACTAGAAGACATCCCAACGTGATAGTCACTCTCTGAACCAACCTCCAATGTGAAATAGGAGGTTCCTAACAAACTTGATGTTTATGATAAAGTTGTAGGGATGTTTCCACATTGGTTGGATTAGGTTGAGGAACCTCTAGAAAAAGATGAAGAAGACATGTTAAATATGAGGAGACAATTGGATAAGGACTACATTGAAGTTATGTTTTGGTAATTATCCAATTCTTAGTTTAGTATACTAGAAGAATTTTTAGAAGATTGTGTGCATGAAATCCACCAAAACATATGGGAAATTCTTCATCATTTAAGAGAAAATTTATTACCTTATAAAATGCACCTAAGTCATGTCAAGTTAATAGAAAGGGTACACCGCCAAATCATCTTGGAGACTCTCCTAGATATACAATATCAAGAATTATGGGAAGAAAAAGGAGATCTTTAAATCATGTGTCTTTGTGTGTTAAAATAATTTCATTAGTTGATTGCAGATGCCCCATCCAATGTTCATATAAGAGGATGGATGAACTGGACCATTTCATTTCTACATGGTACCTAATTAGTAATATCTTACAATTATGACATTTTTCAATGTCATAGATTCATACCAACATAAAAATTTTGAATCTATTTGAAAAAGGTTATATTTTCAACAAAAATAGGACCCGAACGACTCTCATCAACATTGGGTAAGAAGAGCGCAAGCCATTGAAAGAATTTTTCATCATATATTGGAAAATATTGATCAAGACTCCTTCCTAATGAAGTTCAATCATGAGATAAAATAAATGTATCAAATGGTGCAAAGGTATTTATATTTGGGTATCTTAGTTGGAAACCAAATAATGCCCCCAGCCCATGCTCGAACATGACTCAGTAAAATCAAGATGTCATCCCTGGTAGTAACATCAATGGAAATCCAAGAGAAACCCTAGCCCACAGGGTTGGATTATTTTTAACATTCCCTTCGATGTCAGTAAACTAGGATCAAAAGGTTGTGGAAGTAGAGTGGTAATAGACCTATCTCATAGGTTTGGGAGATTTTTTACCTCAAAACACTCCTCCTTAGTAGAATTCAGTTTTCCTCCAATTATAGGGAACACAGAAAAATGAATCCTACCAGTTCATCCTATCATGTGCTCCAATATCCTCATCAAGAATGCGCATGAAAAAAATGTCTGGAAATTACCTTCAGATCACCATCCATCGAACGACTCCAAGAAAACTAGTGAAGGAGAGGACATGGACTCATAAAGGGTATAAAAAAGGTCAGTCTCACAAAGAGACAGATAAAAATCCATTAATATGTTATGCATCAGTGAATGTCATTAGCACCACCCCTGCAAACCCTATAGAATAGAAGGACAATAAAGAGGATATAGAAAAGGATGTTTTGGGTCATAATATGTTCTACACTGAAATGATTGAAGGAGGTGTGCATACCCATAACTAGAGGCTTACAATAATTTTGGTAATCCACTCCACCATTCTATTATCATCTCCTGAAAGATCATCCAAAAAAGAAAAGGGTTAAGGTAAGGTTCTGCACACCTACCTCCTGAGGATGTTTAAACCCATACAATTGAGGGAAGTTTCACTTTAAAAGACAAGGAGATGAAGGAATTGATAAGACTCAAAGAAAAACATCTCCGATACAACATTCCTACCAAACATGTTCTACAAACAGAGCATCAAATCACACTACCTATAGGTATACCTCAACAAATAGGGGTTTCCATGACAAGGGATATGGATCCACAACATCTTCATAATGTGGGGTACTAAAAACCCATATAATTGTATCCTAAAACAGTAGATTAGAAGAACCCTCCATTGGGTACACAAATAAGAAAGGTCCAGCTACATCCTTATTGACCTTACACTATATGTTATGAATAATATTAGGTAAATTTTGAAAATATAATTTAAAAATGTATATAAAATTAATATTTTATTTATTAATTAGATAGAAACGAAATTATGAACTATTTTAACATAATGAAATTCATTTTCTAACAAAACTATTTCTCCATGTAAAAACACCATTTTATCTTAATAAATTAAACAAAACACTTTTTATTATTGTTTTCAATGAAATTTATATAATATATATTCAATCAATATTTGTTATACTCATGTAGAGACCCATATTTTTCCTTTTATGAATGAAATATTTCTATATATATTTCCAGATCTAGTTGCTGAGACAGTGTGTGATTTCAAGTCCTGGTATGCCTGGATTTAATTTCATAAAAATATTAAGTATATTTTATAGAATGAATCTAAAGGAAATATGATAAATCCTAAACAGAATCTCATATTAGATAACTGAGTCCATGATTGAGTCCCAGAAGTGGCATTTACCCAAGGAGGGACATAAATTTTGTTGGTGAAAGAATTATGTGGAAACAGTCACTAAGGACGTAACCGTAAAGAAAATAATTAAATTATTTTATTTTATTTCGGATGTTGTTTAAAATAAATCTTGAATGGGGAATTATATTATAAATATGAGACCACCATTGAATTCTTAATTGGGTGTTTTACATAAGGGAAACATAATGTGAGAGGGCATGAGATGTTCGGACCCCGTGACTGTTGGTGGGTGTGGCTAAGCAGACACTATAACTAAATTCGATGGTTATAAATATCTGGTTATGGGTACTTGATTAGGGTTTCCTTCCAATACTTCCACCACTGATGGTGAAGCTCTCCCCCATCCCCCTTTAGTAGATCAACAACAAACCAATGACAAAGAGTGGTCAATGAATTTTCGACGACGGATGGATCAAAACGATGTAGGAATTATTTCATTAAAATTAATGTATTCTCAATTGAAGTTCTTAATTTTAAAAATTCATCCATTTTCAATTATTTCATAATTTATAGCATCATATTCGATGAAAAAACTAACACGAACATCGACCTTTGATTGTATCCCTTTTATTTTATGGTTCTTAATCAGCTCTTCATGGTTTTCATTGTTAAATATTAAGCTCATCGAATCATCAATGGATCATCAAGAGATGATTAGGTTTGTAAAGATCTCAGTCCAAGGATTCTGAATATGTGTTTTTAATATATTTTTTTAAAATGGAGGAGTAACAATGGTTTGAGGAAGGGAACACCGGTGTGGCACCAGGACTGTGGTGGTCGGCGGCGGCGCATGGTGGCGACCCCTAGTGTGGGAGGAAGAGCCACGAGCAGGATGATGATAGTGGGCTATAAGAGAAGTTGAGGATAAGGGTTCTACCGAGATAGTGATAGAAGACCACACTAGGTAGCGACAAGTGTTATGGAATGCGGAGAGATACAACTTTGATGGTCAGTGGTGACTGCGTCCTCTGAGGCGAGCGTGTCAGGTGGTCCAGGCGTAGGTGGCTAGGCGGGCTGAGCCTAAGTGGCAAGGTGGGTTGGGCACAGCTAAGTGGGCTGTTCCCAGCCAAATGGTCCAGATCGAGGTAAACTGGGTTGGACCCTGCTCAGACCCAGGTCGGTTGGAGCGGTGTGCATCCACAGTTGACTGTGGTGTTCAATCACAATGGTTGGTCGGCGCGACTAGTGGATAGACTACGACGGTCGGCCCATAGATGGTTTGTAGTTAGCCCCAAAAAGTCTTCAAAGATCCATATCCTCTAAATAGAATGTCATTCGGATGTACCATATATGAAAAAGTGATCCTCCCTTCAAGACGGGCCTTTTGAGGTCAGTTTGGTAGTTTAAAGTTTGAAGTCAAGAAGTGGCCCCAAAGATGTCTCTTTCAGGCGTGTTGCTGTTAAAAGCACCATTTTCACCTATTATTCCATTCAGGTAAGTAAATAGCATATTCGATGTGTTTTTTCTGTATAGAGAGTTATTGTGACCTCTGATGCGAATTTAAATTAATGATTAGAGTTGTTTTGAGCATAACGTATCTTTAGGTAGTGTTTTATGAATGTAGTGGCAAGGTATAATATCATATATTTCTAAGTAGAACTATCCAAATGCAATGGGGTGCATTTCCTCGATGAAATTAGAGTGTAACCACCCATCATCATGGGAACAGGCCATCTACAGTTCCCTCTATGTGGAACTCCATACCGAGTAGTGTGCAGGTCCTCGATGGCATAGAGTAGAACACCCTTTTGATACCTTGGTGTGGGTCCTCAACTGTTTGAGTGTATCCCCCTTGTGTACTAGGGTATGTATCCTCTATGAATATTACTAAAGTGGAACCCCCTTGATGTACTAGGGCATGAGACCTCTATATTGAGTTTTCAACATCCAACTACAAGGACCAATGGCGAGACGTGTTTTGACCTACATTTGGACTCACGAGAAAGAGGGTTGATTTCCCCATCGAGTTACATCATTGTGAGGCAACCTATAACCGTGTGGGAGAGTTAGTACCTCCCAATGCAGAAAATATCAAGGTAAGCTATTTGAGTCCCTTTGACTTGATGTTCCGGGAAAACGTATTGGATACTGGGAATCATTCATGGATACTCCTAAAACTATTGGAAAAATTTATCCTTGGGATGATATGTGATATGGATATCCCTTTACCCTATCATTTGAGTTTCATTAAATAAGAATATATATATATATATATATATCATATTTTAGTAACCACTCCTTGGGTTTGGTTTCTCTTCTTTCAGGAGAGGTGAAGACGTGAGGTGTATGCCACATGCTTTTTGTGTCTAGCTTCACATTGTTGGATGAGTCTACTCTCCTACTATAGGTAGCGAATACTTGATGATACGGTAATATTATCATCGTCTATGTCTCCTTGTGTTTGTATGTGTTTAATTTTCACTCTTACTAGGTTTATATGCACTCTTTTACATTACCATGTTCTATATATTGTATTCATTTTCTATTGTATCTCTTAATAATCCCCCTACAGCTTTTGGGGAATCTTACTAGGTATATTTATAATCACCCCTTCAAGGGATTTTCCGGAACACATCATGCCTCGTGTAGGTGACAGCCAAGTTTGATCGTGAAATTGGAGGAGCTTAGGGATACGATTTCATAGAACCCGCATGGTGGTTGTAGCTTGGGTCCTGGAGTGGGGCCCTCTTACCTATTTTACTTTTCATGTTTCTGTTAGGTTGGGACACTTTTCATGTTGGGAATGTATTTATTCCCTTTTCATTTCAGTTTAATTTACTATACTTGTATTGTTTAGATTTTCATTCATGTTTGGAATATTTACACCAGTATAGAATATTTTACTTTTTTACCTCTTCACGTTTTCATTGAGTTGGATATGTTGTGTATAGGTACTTTGGAAAAGTCCTCCCCAAGTGTTTTGTGCATTCTGTGCTTTTCATCACCCATGGCCTATAGAGGTGGGCTTAGATTAGTTGTGGATCAAGCCCCGACATAGGCTGGGTCGTGAAAAATTGGTATCATAGAAAGTTCATTCCTTGAGAATTTGTTCTGAAATTTCTTCTTAAAAGGATTCGTTCGATTTAGGTAAACTCTATCGAAGTATATAGAGAGTGTCTCTTAGGCCAGAGAGTCTAGTGATGGTGCGGGTGCCAATGTGTCCATTCACCAAGACCCAGAGTACATACTTTTCAACTCAGTATGCTGAGACATTTGTTGCAGGGATAAATGGAACATGAATTATATATAATTGAGTCATTGAATATATTTTTAGAGTCATCTCCCCATTTATTTTGTTGATATTTATATATATATATATATATATTCACCTGACTGCGATATTGCTTGATAACTTTCAGGATGCCTCCGCGACAACAACTAGCCATCATACCAGCTCCAGTTTGTGATGATGACCCTATGAGCAATGACACCTCCGTTTATGGTCTATCATGAGTTCCCTTTCTTCTAGATGGGCAGGTAGCAACACATCCACCTATTGAGAACTAGAGATTCCTAGCAGAGTAGGATGAGGAGGAGCGCAGGCCGAGAACACTCCACAAGTTCCAACACCAAAGACCACTAAGGTTCCATGGTGAGCCAGATCCTCAGGTAGCTGAGGATTGGTTAGAGGTAGTGGTCCGCCTATTCATGATTTTTTTGACTACGAAAAATCAGATTGTGGCTTTATAAGTCCGTCTTTTCAACAGAATTACTACAAATTGGTGGAGATTAGTTACTCAGATTCATGATGAGTTGGCACTATCATGGGATGACTTCCAGCAGCTGTTCTGTGATGAGTACTACCCCTCTTACATATTATCCGTTCAGATTAAGGTGTTTTTCAACCTTCAGCAGGGAGGGATGATAGTGGAAGAGTACATGGATTGGTTCACAATCCTGACTCAGTACTCTCTGCACATGACCTATGATGACAAATTCCGAGCATTATAGTTTGAACATGGACTTCATAGAGAGATTTGTACCGTCATAATACCTTTTTGCATCCACACCTATGTCGATGTGATCAAGAGAGAACTCTTGAGAGAGAGTTTTATTTCAAAATTATTCCAGTTAGATAGAAATGGCAATAGATTCTACATAGATGAGACATCAGTGGTAGTTGGAAAATTTTAGTCAACAAGATCTCGATGCAGGAGGCCTCCCCATGATCAGACTCAGGAAAGTGGTCTGGTAGCACCATAACAGCACATAACACTGGGTCAAATCAGAGAGGTTTAGTGTTATTCTTGTGACGGGGGAGGTCACATGGAATGAGACTACCTGACCATACATGTTGAGCATCCCTGGGTGATAGCAGGTGGAGTACCACGGCCGAGACAACTCCGTGATCAGGGATCCTCGGGGCGGGGATAGTGGTGGACCCCAATGAGGCAGTGCTGGTAGAGGAATAAGAGGACAAAAAAGTGGGGGACAACACTATGAGGTTCTCCCAGCATTACCACCGTGTGGGCCACGTTAGGCTCAGGGAGACGTTATCTTGGGTTGTAGATAGCTGCATGCTACGAATGTTTGTGATCCTAAAGTGGACGATATTATTTGAGGTGATATTTGTGTTTATTCTACTCTTGCATCAGTATTAGTATATATAGTTTTCAGTCACTCTTTTGTACCGTTACTCCTGGTATGGGAGTTGTATCTCCCAGTAGCGGCACTAGCACAACAAGATTTTATCAAGGTTCTTACGTGGATCATTTCATCTATGTCATTCATCTACCGAATGCACGAGCTATCTATTTGAGGATAGAGGTTCACGTGGGACCTAATAATCATCATGATCGAACCCTACAATTTCATCTTGGGAATGGATTGAATTTCCATGTTTTGATCCCATATAGACTATCACCTCAGGCTAGTCAGATGCCTACACAATGATGGGATAAGATTCTCGTTTCTTGGTGAAATAGAACACATAGTAGGGAAGGTAACTGTTGTGAAACGAAGGTTATAACCTTTCAACCATTAGTTAGTGAGTGTAACCCATGGTGTAGTAGACTCTTTAGGCATCCTGGTTCCTTCAGTTGTGGAGGAGTATATGGACATCTTTTCCCAAGATGTTATGGGACTACCTATCAGGCCGAAGATAGAGTTTTTCATTGATTTGGAACTAGTGACTGCCCTAATATATTCTACGTAATATCAGTGACACCCACTAAGATTCATGAGATACAGTTATAGTTGGAGTAACTTTATGATAAAGGATTCATGAGACCTAGTGTGTCCCCCTGGGAAGCTCTAATTTTATTCATGAAGAAGCAAGATAGGAGATTATGTCTTTGCGTGGATTATCATCACCCGAACTGGACCATGATAATGACTAAATACCCTTTATCGATAATTGATGTCCTTTTTGACCAGTTTTGAGGTTTGAGATAGTTCTCCAAGATCGATCTCAGATCTAGCTACCACCACCTACGAGTCTGTGATGTAGATATTCTGTTTTTGGCCTATTCGATTTTGGTATGGGCACTATAAGGTCCTAATGATTCCCTTTGGTGTGAAAAATCCCCCACCATCGTTATGGTTCTGATGAACTATATCTTCTATCCATACTCAGACTAGTTTTTTTGTGTCTTCATCAACAACCTACACATCTACTTTGCATCACAGGAGGATCATGTCGATCACTATAGGATGGTTCTTGACTCACTTCGAGAGCCCCAACCTTATGAAAATCTCTCGATGTTCTAGTTCTGGATACATGAAGTTCACTTTTTTGGGAATTTAATTTCCACACATGGTTTAGTCAAATATCTAGAAAAGATAGAAGGAGTTTTTTCTTGGGAACCACCCAATATTGTGTGAGAGGTGAGAATATTTCATGGTTTGGCAGGGTACAACATGATATTTGTGGAAGACTTATCTAGGATCGCATCACCTTTGACCGCTCTGATGTAAAAGGGAAAACCATTTACACGGTTTGAGTAGTTCTGGATGGCCTTAAAGGAGTTGAGTTAGAGGATTATGAGTGCTCTATCATTGAGACTGATGGAGGCAGGTGTTGAGTTCATAGTGTATTGTGATGCCTCACGATTTAGGCACAGTTGTGTGTTTCTGTAATGATGGGAACTCATCGTATATGTGTCGAGGCAGTTTAGACCCCATGAGTAGAATTATGTGACTCATGACCAAGATCTTTCAGTGGTATTATTCACCCTGAGGATGTGGAGACACTAAAATCTAGGAGAGTACTTTGTGGTTTACTCAGACCACCCGAGCCTCATGTACATCTTCACACATAGAGACCTGGACCAAAGGCAGAAACACTGGTTATACTTCCTATGGGACTATGACTTTGAGATAGTATATACTCAAGTAATGGGAAATTTTGTAAAAGATTCCCTTAGTAGGAAGTCCCAGGCCCACCTAGTGTGGGAAGATTCAGATTAGTTAGCTTCCCAACATCCCACCCTGGCGAAGCAAGAGGTTAAATTTTTCTACAGTGGATGGTGTTCACTCCTTTTCTCCTTGAGTGTGTGAAGGAGTCCCAACTGTGAGACATCATATACAATGTTTTGGGTGATGAGATATCCCCAAGTGACTCACCATATGGAAAACCTAAAGGAGAGAATCACGATATATTTTTTCAGGAAAGAATAGTGGTTCTAGTCGCGATTTGGGTGGAGGTGATGAAGGAGTTCCCCACTTGTCACTTAGCCATACATCTCGGTGTGGGGAAAATGCACATGTATCTTCAGTGGTAGTTTTGGTTGTCCAACATGAGATGAAGTGTAAAAGAGTTTGTCTCACGATGACTCACCTTTCAACATGTGAAGGCTAAGCATCATGTTTTGGGAAGGTTTGTTACAGCCTCATGAGATTTCGGAGAGGAGATGAGATGGTATATCCATGGACTTCGTCACATGGATTCCACACAAAGTGAAGGAACATGATGTCATCTGGGTGGTAGTGGACTGACTCATGAAGTTTGTGCACTTATTTGTTATTAGGAAGCAGAGTTTTGTGGAGATTTCGGTGAAGTTGTATATACTAGAGATCATCTGTTTTCATGGGGTACCCTTAAAAATTGTCTGCAATCCTGACAGGCGGTTTACATCATGATTTTGGAGAGGCCTGCAAGAGAAATTTGGAACCCATCTATGGATTAGTACAACCCTTCACCTCTAGATCGATGGGTAGACTGAGAACACTCTCCAGGTACTTGAGGATATGCTAATGTCATCCATGTTTGATTTTGGTAGGAGATAAGAGGATCACATACCTTTGGTAGATTTTTAATACAACAACAACTGACACTCTATCATCAACATGGAACCTTTTTAGACCCCATATGGGAAACCATGCAGTTCAACTTTTTGTTGGATTGAGGTTTGTCAATCATCCCCCATGGGCCCAAAATTGGTGCAATCAATGATGGAGAAAGTGTATGTCATCCATGATCGGATGAAGAAGACCGAGATCAGAAAGAAATCAAATGTGGCCTACCATTGTAGGCCCTTGGAGTTTGATCAGGGAGATCATGTATTCTTGAGAGCCTCCTCACAATGCAGATTGTAGATGTTCAGTCTGGGAGGCAAGTTATCTCTAATATTCATCAGGACTTTTGAGATCATGAGAACAGTTGGTGAGGTTACCTACCACATTACCCAACACCCACAGTTGGAGTAGTTTCATGACATCTTCCATGTTTTGTAACTGAGGAGATAAAATGAGGATCTTATGCACATCATCCACTAGGGTGAACTGGAAATTGAATATGGAGACACCTTTGTAGAGCACCTTGTAGAGAACGAGGATCGATAGGAGCGGACCATAAGTGGAGGGATCGTTACTTTGGTTCACAAGTTGTGGCAGCATGGAAACATGTTGGAGAGTTACTAGGAATGATATATGCACATGAGGGCTTCATATCCTAAGTTTTTTTCCCAGTTTTGATTTTTGGGGATGAAAATCATAAAGGAGGGAATGATTTAGAGACCCCGTTTTTTCCTTATATGTCTTTGACATATTTCTATATATATTTATAGCTCTTGGTGTTATGACAAAGTGATATTCTAAGACCTGGTTTTCCTAATAGTTATTTTATAAAAATATAAAGTATATTTTATACTATGCATGTGAAGAAAATGGTTTAAATCTTAAAAAAAATCATGGATTAGAAATCCAAGGCTAGATTTTAGTCTCTAATGTGGCGTTTACCCTAGGAAGGTCATAAAATTTTTAGTGAATGGTTTCTTTGAAAAAAAACACCATGTCCGTAATTGTAAATAAAATAATTAAATCAAATTATTTTTTTTCAGATGTTGCTAAAAATAACTTTGGAACGGGGACTCATATTTTAAATCAATGACCACCATTGAGTTCTTAATGGGGTGTTTTACCTAAGAACAACCTAAAGTGAGAGGGTGTGGAAATTTTAGATATTGAAACTATTTGTGGGTGTGGTTAAGAAAATTCCTTAACTTAACAGTAAGGTTATATTTATGAGGGCATGGGTTCTTGAATAGGGTTTCCACCCAATCCTCCCACAATAGATGGTGATTCATTATCCCTTCCCCCATCAGCAGATTAAGGAACAACCAATGACGAAGTTTGTCGAACAAATTTTCAATGTTGAATAGATTAAAATAACATAGGATTTCTTTCCATTGAATTCTCATATTCTCGATCGAAGTTCGTCATTTGAAAAATTCATTTGTTGGAAAAAATTTCATCATTTTTAACATCATAATTGATGGATGAAATAACATGACCATCGATCTATTCTGGGATCCCTTTTATTTTTGTGTTCTTCATACATTCTTCATGGATTTTATCATTATATTTTAGTAACATCGAATTAATAACAAATCGTTGATCGAGGCTTAGGTCTATAAAGATCACAGTCCAAGGATTCCATATCTATGTTCATCATAACTTTCGAGCAAATAGAGGAGGATTGGTGATTCTTGGAAGGGACCACCAGCGCGGAATCAGAGAGTATATAACTAACAGTGGTGCACGGTAGATGATGGAAGCCCCTGGTGCGGGCAACAGAGCCACCACTAGGATGGAGGCAGTAGGCTGGGTGAGGTGGATGGAAAGGGTGGGTGTGGCTGATATGGTGGCAGTGGGATACGAGAGGCAACCGATAAGCAGGGTATGGTCGATGCGACCCGTGGCGGGTGTAGGCGCCACAGAACATGGTGGGCTATCACGCTGATAGTTGATGGCCACAACATCCACCAAGGTGAGTGGGCCAATGAAAGTGAGCTGATGTGAGTGGTCCAGGCAGACCAAGACCAG
This sequence comes from Viscum album, assembly GCA_963277665.1. NCBI lineage: Eukaryota > Viridiplantae > Streptophyta > Magnoliopsida > Santalales > Viscaceae > Viscum > Viscum album. The sequence continues at coordinate 318,343,271 of OY728140.1, forward strand.
GAGGCTAGGAGGCCCGAGCCTAAGCAGCTAGGTGGGTCGGGCCTAGCCAAGTGGGTCGATCTGAGGTGACCCAGGTCAGATGGAGCCGATCATGGTCGACTCCGAGGCCTTGGATGTACAAGCTGTTGTGGGACACTGACATCATCCGGTCACTGGTGGTCAACTGTGGTAGTCATCCACACTGGCCGGTCTCTACGACTAGTGGACCGACCACGACTGTCGGTCTATGAATGCCCCCACCATGGTCGATCGACCACCGAGGTAGGTGCAGCAACTGTGGTGGTCGGTCCACGGTTTGTCAGTAGTAGGACCTAATAGGTCATAAAACATCCACATATTCTAAAAATAATTTCCTTTTTATGTTTTGTCTATAAAAATTTGATCCTCTCTTCGAGACATGACTTTGGAGGTTAGTTTTGGAATTTAGTGTTCAAGGTCGAGATGTAGGCCCCACAATGTCCCATTCAGGCATGTTGTAGTGAAATGCACCCTTTTCGCAGGTTATCTGATTTGGGAATGTAAATAGACTATCATGTATGTTTTTTCCTACATAGAGTGTGATAGTGAGTTCTAATGCCGATTTTGAGTTACGTTGTGAAGGGTTTGGATCTTGAAGCATCTCAAAGTGGTGTTCAATGACAATAGTGGTCTGTCAGGATATCAGAAATTTCTGAGTAGAACCCTCTGATGCACTAGGGTGTGGTTACTCGACGACATCAATGAAGAACCACCCATCGGCATGGGCAGGGGTCCTCTACAGTTACCTCTGAGTGGAATCCCTCTATCGGGTAGGGTGGGGATCCTTGATGACCTAGAGTAGAACCCCCTTGTGATACCCAGGTGCGGGTCATCGAAAATTAGATTGGAAACCATCTAACACACTACGGTGTAGGTCCTCTTTGACTACCACTAGAGTGGAACCCCTTCACCTATTGGGGAACATGTCCTCTACTTCACGTTTTCACCATGTGGTTATAAGGACCATGGGTGAGATGTGGTTTGATATACCATTGGACTCACGAGAAAGAGAAACAATTTCCCCACAGAGGTGTGTCTTTATGACATGACCTAAAACCATTAAGGAAATTCAATTCCACCCAATTCGGATAGTATCAAGGTGCAGTGTTTGAGTCCCTTTGACTTTCATGTTCAGGGTGGATGTGTGGAATATTGGGAATCCTTAATGGATACTCCTAAAACTGGTGGTCACACTTCTTCTTGGGCTGAACTGTGAGATGGAGATCAGCTTACTCTCTCTTTTGGGTTTCTTTAACTGAGAATATATATAAATATAAATATACACATATATATCATATTTTAGTACCCAATCCCTTGGTTTTGGTTACTCTCATTCTAGGAGAGGCGAAGATGCATGTGGTATGCCATGTTATTTCTATATCTAGATTCTCGTGGTTGGACGAGTCTACTCTCCTACTATAGGTTGCAATGACTCAATGAGAATTTAATCTTCTCACTATATCTATCTCCTTGTGCTTGGATGAGTTTACTTCAATCTTTTATTGGGATGATCTACAATGTTTCAATCTACCTTGTTATATCTACTGTATTCCTTTTCTATTATATCTCTTACTACTCCCCCTTCAACTTTTAAGGTGTCCAAATGGGTATGTTTATAATCACCCCTGCATGGGTGTTGGTCTCATGCATCGTTCCTTATAAAGATGACATATAGGTTTGATCATGAATTCAGATGAGCTTAGGGATACAAGTTCTTAGACCGCCTATGGTGTTCGTATCTTGGGATCCCGGAGCGGGGCTCTCTAATCTATTTTACTTTTCTAGTTTCTGTCTGGTTGGGACACGTTTTTGGTTGGGCATGTATTTTTCCTATTTTCCTTTCAGTTTAAAGTACTATTCTTTTACTTTTTATAGGTCCATGCATGTTTGGTTTATTTATAGCAGTATATAATATTTTACTTATTTCCTATGAACTTTTTCATTGAGTTGGTTGTTTGTGTATGTGTATAGGTAATTAGGAAAAGGCCTCCCTGAGTTTTTTGTGCCTTGAGCACTTGTCACCAAACCCTATCCGATGGACATGGCCCTGGGGTGGTTACAGAATGATCCCCAGAATGGGTTGGGTCATGAAAAACAACCCAGTAGATTATATAGGTATAAGAAAATAATAAATCTAATTTTATGAATAAAAAAGAAGTATTTTTCTAAAATGTAATCTTACAGCCCTTTAATTAAGAACAAATTTTAAATTAATATTTGAAATTTTAATATTTTTTATTTGACAAAATAAACTACATTTTTTGAAATCATAATATCAAAATCTAATTTGGGTGAATTTTCGGTATTTTTTTGAGAAGTTTCATTTTTATTGAATTGTAAATAATAGTGAATTTTAATTGACCAAATGGTCGTTAGGCCTTCATTTTTTTTATTTTTGATAATCCACCATTCATGGGGTATGGTATAACCCTTCCAAGACTCGAAGTATTAATGAAAATTACATGAACCGTAGGTCATAGAGGGAATCAATTAGGCAAGAGAACTTGGAACTGCTCCTCCCTAGAAGATGTCATGATATGAGCACTCAACCTTCGTAGGGCTAGTAGGCTAGCTATCCTGTGTAGAGTTGCACATGCCTTGTACGGATGGAAATATAATACCCTCTAATTCTTCTAATTCCGGTTAGCTCTTCTCTATTGAATGTTCCTACTATGATCCTCATCTAGAGGCTTCTACCTTATAGTCTGACTGGTACATCTATAAATCCATGTGGGCCGAAGGCCTTGGGTGGACCAAAAGCCTTACATGACCTGAAGACCAAACTGGTGGCCAAGAGGCCCAAATGGATGAATAGTTCTGGCTGCTACAGTACCACAGATTACCTTCTACAGTACTGCTACAATGGCCCATAAATATTTCTCCACTCATATATAATCTCGGGTCTCTCGGATGCACTTGTCGAGTCGTCACCAACCGGGTTGAGGATCATGTGCTTAATTAAAGATTACATTTTTTATAATTTAATTACATAGTTAATTTATATTTTGAATTATTTCTAAAGTTCATTTTGGTAAATTTTACACTGATTAATCCAATTTAGGTCATTGGAAGTAATTTCAAATTTAAATTGTATATAAAATGATTTCATACTTTTAATCATTTTCGCGTAAAAAAATCCACTGCCACGACATTTCTGCAGGATTAATTTGAAATTATTTTCTTCCACTTATGTGATTATAAATCAAGAAAATGAAATCTATATTTGGAATCAGAATAATATATGATTTCTAATAAGTTTAACATAGTTTTTGAAGAAAAATGTTACGAAAAGTAATTAAAATTAATTACAGTGATTATGGTAATAACAATATCACTTCATGGTCAAACATTAATTTATTGGGACAAATAACCTAGATACAAGTTAAAAATAAATTGGTTGGAAATATTTCTACCATTTATCCTATTGGATCTAAAAGGGAAAATTATTTGAGGTAAATTATTTAAGGGATACGTCTCAATGGTGTTTACCATTGTATACTTACAAGAATTCCACTCCTCATCCAATATAAAAGGGCACACACCCCCCCACCCACTCCCTTCATCACACCTATAAATAAATTTGGACCCTCCAAACCCTTCCCAAAATAATCTCCCAAAATTAATCCACTATTCATAGTAGCCCCACTTTATGAAAAAATACATCCAAGGAAACCCATTGCTGAAAACCAAATGGGGTTAACCGAAAAAATGTAACATTATTCAATGTGAATTTCTATTTTATTTCTTTCTCCAACCATTTAGTTATTCATATTACATGCTAATATAATAACATCATAATCTTCAATATATTATGATGTTGTCATTTTATGGGTTTGACCTACAACTACACACACTTTAGTCAAGTGGGAAACAAAATTACCTTTATTGTGTATTGTGAACTATCACCTCACAAAATGATGCCATTTATTTTCCTTTTAACACCTCTCCTAGTTGGGTATTGTGAGAGACGTACTATTTTTGTATAATATTTTTGATATTTTTGGTGTATTTATTCTCTTTTAATTACTATATAAAACATACCATCATGTTTTAATTTTTTTGTTAATATGATAACATTATTTGTGGATGTGTGGACTACCGCCCCTCAAAGTGATGTGATTCGTTCACACCTTACAAGGAATCTATCAAGGATGGGTTTAGTAAATGTATATGATATAAATAAAATAATAATTATAATATAATGATAATATTTATATACACACAAACAAGGATATATATATATATATATAATTTACTTTATTTTAATATGACAATAAAATAGAAACATCATTCATGCTTACGTATGACCCACCATCTCCATGAAAGGTGTATTTAATTTAATATTTCTATATTTTACAGATTTTTACAATTATTTATATAATGAATATATATGATATTCAAATATTTTTTTAAATTTTGGAAATAAGTAATTAATTATCTTTGTAGGAGGATCAAGATTAACAAGTCAAAACAAATACGAAAAAAATGATATTACCCGAAACATAGAATTAAAATGAAATTATTAATAAAGAGGTACTGTAAAGTCATAATAAAATAATATATATTATGATATATAAAAATAGGGTTCTGTGGAAGATTAATAATGACTTATACTTATTATACATGATGATTTAATACATACGAATAATGTCAAGCCTTAAGATAAAATAATTTCATCTCACTTTTTATTTCTCTGAGATAAATGTCATATTCACCACTAACTTATTTTGTGCGGTGTATATTCTACCCTATGATATGTTAAATTATTATTTTACTTTATTAATAATATTAAAAGATTTAGATTATGTTATTATTTTATTGCGATCATGATTCAAAATTTACCCTTATAGTAAGGGTTTTCTTATCTCATTTTTATTTCTGTGAGTCTTATGAATTATTCACCACACATTTATTTTTCGTTGTTTATAAAATAAACATGAATGTATTATTTTTCTATTATAATTAAATTTATGGGGACATACATGTCCATTTTAGGATCTTTATTTTATGGGTTTTATGGTTTAAAATTTACCAAATTGATAATGTAATTTTCTCTCAATTTTCTTTATTTGAGGCACATGCCATGTTATGTAGCCATATTATACTATAAGATGTATATTATGAACTATGACATGTTATATAATGAAAAAATTTATTTTCATCACATTTTAAGCTTCAGGTAATTCTATTATTTCATGGGGATTATGATTCAATGTTATTGAAGTGGTAACCATTTATTTGTATAGTCACATTGTTTATTGGGATTGTTTATCATTATGCATGCATTGATGAATTCTTATGATCCATATCTCAATAAATCTATTGAATTTTATTATAATCTGGTAATTCATGATATCTTCATATAATTGTACCATTTTACCACTCTTTGTTACATAATCTGATTACGAAAATGTTTTTTAGAAAATCCAACTATATTTATCTCTTTAGTTGGAAATCTTTTTTATTTAAAAAACTTGTTTTCTAAAAATGTTTTCAAAAATATATTAAAATAATATATTAAGACCATTTCTAATAAGAATTTTTCTAAAGAAATATTTTATGCATTAATGTGTTTCAAATAGTTTTCAAATATTCTTTTATAAGTTTTCAAGTTTATTTTCAAAGAAAATGGTTTTCAAAATTTTTTATTTTTTAAATTGAATTTTTCAATGTGGAAAGGATGTTTTTATAAAGATATATTTTCAATGATTTTTAAAGATTACTTCATATGTTTTTAAATTTTTTTTCAAATGAAAATATTTTGAAAATTTTATATTATTTCCAAAGAAAGGTTATTTTCCTTATGAAATGTTCCAAGTGATCTTTCAAAATAATTCTCCATCTATGATGACATACTTTAATATATTTATTATTTATAGGGGATATGATCCAAGGATACCATTAATATTATTTCTCTGAATGTTTTATGTTTTGATGTAATGAGTTGTATGGAACCATTTTATTTTCTACATGTAATCCATTTTTCAAGGAGGGTGACATGAAACCCAACTCTATTCCAAGGGTTATATGCTTTCAAAAACATATTCTTTTAACGGTTTAGGATTTGATGAAATGATTATGAAACATAGATCTTTTCTGTATGTTATAATTTGATGAAATTTTTATGATACCCATTTCATTTCATGGGTTATGTTATGACATTTATGAAACATGTCTCTTTTTATGGGTCATGATATGATGAATATTTTATTATCTTATGAAACGTGTATGTATGATTTTATTATGTGACAGGTGTGGAATATATATCTCTTGAATGCATTGGGTAAAAATTTATATCCCATTATATAATGATGGGAAACAAGTCAACTGGACTGATCCATAATTGGAAGCATGTGAATCTTGAACCACAATGGGAAATAGGAGTATCCTAATACACAACGGAAAAAGGTGTGTCCTAACACATAATGGGAAATATGTGAATTCTAGTCCAGAATGGGAAATAGGTGAATCCTTCTCCATAATGTGAGATATGTGGATCCTAATCCACAATGGGAAATAGGTGTGTCCTGATCCATAAATGGAAATAGGTTTGTATGGATCCACTACGGGAAAACAATTGTTTCCTAATTCATAATGTTGATGGTCTTAGTAGTTAACCATGACACATGAAATGGTTTTCTATTTTTATCATGGTGAAAAACTTATATGACATGATATTATGGTTTATGGATGATTTATGATGATATATCACCCTTACGATTCATGTATTATGTACTATCAATCTATATTCCATGACTCATGTATATGATATTTGATATGTAGGGTATGATCTTCAAATGTTATTCTCATGTTCTCTTACCCTTATACTAATGTTATTATTACGTATCTCCTTTATTTACCCTTACTAAGCATATAAGGTTGTCCATTTCTTATGTTTCCTTTCCCTAGGTTATAAAGAAATGTTTTAAGTTGGATTACTAATGGGGAAGATCTTTATAAGAGTTGTTGAATAACTTTTATCAAATTACAAGAATAAGATACAAGTTTCCAAAGACAACAAACTATTATGGTCCTTGGGAATGTATTTTTGTAATGTGTAGAATATTCATAAAAAATGATGCAATATCTATTTATTTTAATCCTGGTGTGCTATAGTTGGTATCAAAGAAATGGTTTATTCAACCTTTTGCTACTACAATGAGAAAACTATAGTAATATATCTCTAGAGATGTTTCTAAGGATATATCTAAAGATGTATCTAAGTATAAGCCTTTGCTGTTATAGATTTATAATAATTTGTCATTATTTAAGAATCCTATAAGAAATTTTTTCATGATTATGAAGTTTTTTATATGATAAGTGTTGCACGCACTATTAATTCTAGTATTTGTCAAAAGAGGGAACTAGAAGGATCTAGTTTAACATTGAATTTTTTAGATATGGGAGGTGTGGGAATTATGAAAATAAATACCCAAAGTGGAAATATCATGATCAGAATTAGAAAGGTTGAACAAGTGTTTGTAACAGCCTTATATTTTGTGAAATATTTTTTTCAAATTAATTTAATCTTTTTAATATTCTATATTTCACAAAACACTGAATATAGCTTCTTTTATATGAAAGATATAAGTTAATATTTATTTTTATAAAACACCAAGTTGATATTTCACTACATGGAACACATATATTACCTTTTATTACATGAAATATTATGTTTGTCTTCTATAATATACAATTCTGAATTCCATCAATAAATTGCATGACACACATGACCTAGTTTTACCAAACTATAATGTACTAATAATATTATTATTAAATATTATAATAATTTTAACCTAGCCATTGGAGTGATGGTTATGAAATAGAATATTTAAATTATTAAAATATTGTTTACACATTTTTATAATAAGAATAATTCGGTGACCAATTAACTAGAAATGAAAGTTACCCCCTTTTGAAAATATATGAAATAATTTCCTCGAAAACTATATTTTTGTTATCAAACGAATTTTACCTCAATAAATTAATTAAATAAAATTTGATAAATTATTTCAATTAAATATATATATTATTTAGATAAATATTAAATTTTAAACTTATGTGTTTTCTAGAAAAGAGATAAAAATAATTTCAATTTTTTGAAAACAAAAGATATATTTTTCTAAAAGGTAATTTTACATCCATTTAATGGGGAACAAATTTTAAATAATTTTTTGGAAAAATTAATAATTTTTATTTGAAAATATAAAATTAATTTTATAAATTGTAATAAAAAAAGTTACTTTTGGTGGCATTTTGGTATTTTTCTGAGGAGATTAATTTTTGATAAATTGTGAAAAACACTGAATTTTAATACAAAACAATTTTTTATAATATATTTATATAGTTAAATTATATTTTAATTTAGTTTTTAAGTATAATTATATCAATTATACATAAATTAATCTAATTTAGGTCCATGGAACCAATTTGACATTAAAATTGGATATACAAGAATTTCATACTTTTGGACCTTTTCGATTTAAAAACTCATTGTCTCGTCCCATATATGGGATTAATTGTATATTGGTTTCTACAACATATATGATTAAAATATTGATAAATGGATTCCATTTTTTGTAATAATAATAATTTATAATTTATAATAAGTTCAACATAATTTTTTACAAAAGTGATTTGTGAAGGTAATTAAAATTTATTATTGTGATTATGGTAAAACTGAGTTTACTTAGTGGTTAAACATTAATATTAAGGGGAAAATGGTGAATAAACATTCCCAAAAACAATTTCTGGAAATATTTTTAATAATTCGCATATTTTCTAGAAAATGGAGAATTATTTGAGACACATGATGTAATGGATACCTCTCAATAGTGTTTACCGTTTTATATTTAAAAAAAATTCCATTTCTCCTCCACTATAAAAGGTCACTGACCCCACCAAACTTATTCACACCACTCAAGAACTTTTACTAGGCAAAAAGTAGAAATAATAACCTCCCAAATTTCCTCCCATAATTATATAGGCCTCATTTTGGGATGATATCTAACCAAGGAAGCCCTTTGGTGAAACCCAAAAGAGGTTACCCTAAGAAGAGGTAACATTCTTCCACAATCTCTTTTGTATTATTTTAATTCCCAACCCTATCAACTATTATTATTACTTTATTATATTATAAAATTAGTATACTCAATATACTAATATTTTTTCTGTAATGGTTTTTACCTACACTCACAGACCCTTCCATAAAATGAGATGCACAATCATCATTCATCTTTACGACAGACTATGCCCTTGCGAACCGATGTTATTCATTCCTCCATTTCCACCTTTCAATGTTCAGTAATGATCTAATTTATATTTTTATATGTTATATTTGATATTTATGATGTATTTATTCTTTTTTAATTATTATTTAACACATTCCTTCATTCTTTCGATTTTTTGGAAATATGATAACTTCATTTGTGGACGTGTGGACTACTGCCTCCTCAAAGTGATGTGATTCATTCAAACATTAAATGGAATATATTAAGGCTGATTTTAGTGAAAATATATGACATAAAACACATAATAACTATACTATAAATATAATATAATTATATATATACATATCATTTACTATTATTTCATTCACAATGCGATAAGAAAATGGAAACAACGTTCGTGCGTATGTATGGCCTACCATCTCCATGAATAGTGTATTGCATTTCTTATTTCGGTATCATATATATCATTATAAATACATATATAATGAATATATATATATGATATATATACCATTGTTTACATTCTGGAAATAAGGACATCATGATCTAAGTAAGAGGATCAAGAATAACAAGTAAAATCATCTATGAAAGACAAAACGGTTAATACATGAAACATAACCTAAACATGGAATAGTTAATAAATATAAAATATAAGGCCATAAAAAAATAATATAAGGTATGATATATAAATATTTTTTTATGAGGTATATTTATAATAAAATCATATTTATTGTATAGGAGTTTTGAACATGTACAAAGAAATTCAATACTTAAGGTAAGGGTTTTCTCATCTCACTTTTCTTTCTCTAAGATTTATACCTTATTTAGCACTCATTTCTTTTATGTGATGTATATAATTACCATAAATTTATTCTATTACTATTATCCTTAAATTTATGGTTATTTACATATCTATTTTATTTTTTCTCTTTTATGGGGTTTATGGTTGAAAAGTTAACAAATCAGTAAAGTATTTTCATATCAATTTTTCTTCTTTGAGACACGTCTTTTAATGAAGATATATTATTCTATGAGGTGTATACAAAACCCTTTCAGATTTTATATCATTAATGTAATTGTTTTAATTCTATTTTAAGCTTCATGTAATGTTATTATTTCATTGGTATTAAGATTCAAAGTTACCAAAGTGGTAACAGTTTATTGTTACAATCTCATCGTTTATTAGTATTGTTTATTATTATGACTCCATTGATGAAATAATAGTAATAATATATCAAAAAATATTACTAAATTTATTTTACTATTATTATTAATTATATATTAATGTAATAGTTACCTTTTTCCACTCTTTTCAACTTGATATCCTTAATAAAGTGTTTTTATAGAAATATTACTTTATCCTTCTCTTCATTCAGAAATTTGTGTTCTTTCATAACCATATTTCATAAAAATGATCTAAAAATATTATTCTATTATATTATGATCATTAAAATACATATTACCCATATTCTAGCTTTGAAAAAATGATTTTAAAAAATATTCTTTTTGTCCTCTTCCGATTGAGGATTTTTTCAAAAAAATTGATGGTGAAAAAGGAATGTTCAGAATGTATGTATTTATCCACCTTCATGCCCATACTTTATTTGAAGATTCATTTTCAAGTCTACAAGATTAATTTTTTTAATAAATTTTTTCCCTAATATTTTTTAAATCCATTTTTAATGTATTTTTCAGAGAAAAAAGGTCTCAAAATGTTTTCAAGAAAATTTTATATATTTTCAAGGAAAAATGTATTAAAAATGTTTTCAAGATTATTTTATATGTTTTAATGAAAAAGGGTTTCAAAATATTTTCAATATTAATTTATAAGTTATAAAGGAAAAAGGTTTTTTAAATTTATTACAATAATCATTTATTAGTTTTCAATGAATGTTTTTTATGTTTTCAAGCTTCCTTTATATGATTTTACGGAAAAATATTGTCATAATGTTTTCAAGATTACTTTGTATATTTTCAAAGAATTTTTTTTTTCATAATTATTCTAAGATTGTTTTATATGTTTTCAATGAAAATGGTTTGAAAATGGATTCCAATATTCCTTTACATGTTTTCAAGGTAATTTCTTAAGAAAATGTTTTCCAAAATGTTTTAAATTTTAGAAAGTATTTTTTTCCAAAAAGAAATTATATTTTACTCAAGAAATTATTTAAAAATATTTATAAAAAATTATGTTCCTTATAAGATGACATAAATTATTTTTACTCGTGAATCACTGGGAATATGATCCAAGGGTTCCATGCATATTCATCCCCTAACTAGTTTTTGTTTTGATGGTATGATATTTATGAAACCCGTTTCCATTTCTTGGGTAAAATGTTTATGAAACATGCATCTCTTTCATAGGTTACATGTTTATGAAACCTGTTTCTCTTTCCCTGGTTATAAGTTTATGAAACCAATTTATTATTCATAGGTTATATTATTATTAAAACCACGTATTTACATGGGTTATGCTTTAATGAAATAATTATGAAACCTGTCTATTTTCCACAGGTTATGATATGATGACTTCTTTATGATACCCATTTCATTTTACGGGATAAGATATGATTGTTTATGAACTTATGGAAGAAGAATGTATGATTTTATTATGAGATTTTTGAGACTTATATTTCTCTCTAGTTTATTTGGTTATTATTTATATCTCATGAGTTAGGCATGGATTGAATGGGGACTGAACTCAATACAGTTAAGGACTTTGTCTGCTAAGATGGTCTTAGGAGTGAACCTGGATTGCAAAGATTGTTTGAGGAGGAACAAATTCCACTAATATGTCCTTTTCATTAATCCTTGACATCAATTAAAATCATTCTTATATGATTATGTGTCTGCCACAAATTATATGTCTTATTCCAATGTTATTATTTAATGGTATTTTCTCTGGATTATCTTATGATTCATGTAATATAAACTACTAATATTTATTCCATGATTCTGGTTTATGATTTTTGATATGAATGGTATGATATTATGATCATTTTATAATCTTCACATACCCTTATGATCATTTTATGATTACGTATATCCTTTATTAACCCTTACTTATAATCTATACTCACCTTATTCTAACGTTTCATTTCCCCAGGTTATGAAGTAAGGATTTAAGCAGGAGAACTAAAGGGGAAGATCTTTAAGGGAGATGTTGAATATCATTTACTAGGATAGAAACTCATGTTTCTATGTTTCCCTAGGCACTAAAATATTATGATACTAAGGCATGTACTTTTTAAATGAATTTAACATTCAACCTAAATGATGTAATATCCTTGTATATTATGTCAGGGTTGTTATAGTTGGTATCAAAGGAAAGGGTTAGTCAACCTTTGGAAAGTACAATGAAAATCATTAGTGAGATCCCTAGGTGTATTCTAAGGATATATCTGGGTATTTCTATAATGATAAGCCTATGGTTTACTAGATTAATGATGGTTTCATAATTTTAAAATCATATAGATGATTTTTCATAATTATGGGTTTTCCTCTATGAATTGTGTTTCTCACACTCTTATTTCTAGTTGTTTTAAATAGAGGGAACCAGAAGTAATTGGGTAGACCTTAAATATTTTGGAAAATTTGTGACTATGTCTACCAAAATTGGATAATGGCGAGAGAGAAAGATAATGTGATTATTACGAATCATCTATATTGATATATGAATAATGATTTTGACATTAGTGATATTAATTACACATATAATAAGAGGAATGTGGTATTTTTAAAATTTCCAAATGAGACATAACATAGAGGAAAGAAGAATAAGCTTCATACATGTCAACATTATGGGAATAAGAACCCTAATGAATAAATCAATTGGAGGCGAAGATGTTATCTATGTGGGAAACAGGTTCATAGATTGGGAAAATGTCATTGAGTTCAATTTATTATCTATGGATAACATGGGATTTACCCAAATCAATGACCTAACGTAATAATTAACTTTTAAAACGATGAATTATCTATTTTATTCCAATATTTAGAGTGGAAGGATTGTAGTTTTTATGTATTTGGATTCAAGAATTATGTCATATGAATTGTGAAATATATTATTATTTTTTACTTCATGTTTTTTCTAAGGATTTAAAAGAATAGTTGAATGGTTTTGATGGTGTAGAAAAGTCATTTAATGGAAAGGTTATATTCAAGGGAAACATAAGATTAAAGGAAAGATAACCCTTGATACGTTCCTGATGTTGAGATAATGATGTTTGGATAAAGATATTTATGATATGAATAAGTTAATTGGATGTTACAAATTACCTCATAACTGATAAAGGAATTTATTTTAAAGTGGTTTATTCTGTCATATATGGAGTTCAAAATATTTTTATATTTATGAAATATATCCAATAAACTATGTAATAAGGGAACATGCATGTTTTAAACAAGGATTTGTGGTAATTCAAGTTATTACAATATTTCAAGAGAATACATGATGAAAGTTTTCACATGTTTGGTATGTGATAGGGAATAAATGAATTAAGATATATGAGGGTTCAATGATAAGTTGTTTTAAGAAATTTTTTGACCTTATTTCTAATGTTTTGTAATTTTATATTTTGGATGGATTATAAGGTTAACCATTTATGGAATGGTTTATGTTAAACATCAGATGTGGTTTTAGAGATTAAATTATTACCTTTCGATATAAGGATTTATGCAAATTGGATAACTAATGCTAACCTTCTTGTTTTGATAAATATTGATGGAATGACCTATCAATATATTTATATATCTCATGATCTACTACTACTTCATGATTTGAAAATCCACCTTCAATTTTCTTGGAATTATATATGATGTGGGAATTGATCAAGGCAAAAAAATAGTGAGTTTTTTTTAAAATCATGTAATTATATATTCTTAGGAAAATTCTTAAACGTTAGGTAAAAGTGGAATGAAATTGATTGTTTTCCTCTTATCATCATTTTTATGATATCAATGACATTTTTTATCCCACTTTGGTTTACATATTTGTGACAATTTACATTATCCTAACCATTTTCTATATCACTCTCCATCAATACTTGATAGTTAGATTTATATTCCATGAACATGTTTTCACATGCCACTTATGTTATTCTATATTTAATCGTAGTTATGAGTTACTTTGGTTAACCATTATGTTTCAAACATTCCCTTTTAAAATTATGTTTTAGTCTTCATTTTAATGATTTGGGATTCTAAGAATGGAACTTTCAATTATTAAACCTTTAATAACACAAACATATTTCAAGGGAAAATTTCATTTTATGGTGGGTATAATGGTATACCATGAGGTTTTGTAAAATGATTATTTTAAATTAATTTAATCTTTTCCATATTATTCATTTTTTATGCACACTAACTATGTCTTCTATTATATGAAATCACCAAGTTATTCTTTATTTGAAAACAACACCAAGTTGATCGTTCCCTAAAAAATACATATATTATCTTGAGGTACACACAAAAATATCTTTGTATTGTGTTATATACAATGTTGAGTTACTTCGATATCTTATGTGACTTTCAAGACATAGTTTTACCAAAATACAGTATACTATTAATAATAATAAAAAAATATTATTATAATTGTCACCTATCTTTTGGAATGATGTTTATGAATAATATTAATTAAAATATGAAAATATGATCTAAACATGTATATAATAGTAATTATTTGGTGAAGAAATAACTTTTAATGAAAGTGAAACCCTTTTTGAAAATATCGTAATTCATTTTCTAGAAAACTATATTTATGCAATTTAACAAATTTTACCTCACTAAATTTTGTAAAAAACTATTGAAAAATTGTTTTATTAAAATAAATATATATATTATATTTATATAAATATTTAACTTTCATCTTATGTGTTTTCTATAAAATAGATAAGAATAAATCTAATTTTATGAGTTAATAGTTTTATTTTTCTAAAAAGTTAATTTATGACCTTTTAATGGTGAACCCATTGTAAATCTAATTTTTGACCCAATTATTATTTTTATTTGAAAAAATAAAAATAATTTTCAAAATATGAATATCAAAATTTACTTCAGGTGAATTTTTGGTATTTTCCATAGAAGTTTTATTTTTTGATGAATAATGAAAAACACTGAATTTTAATTCAAAAATGAATTTTTAACGGATTTATTTATATAGTTCAAATTAATTTTAATTTAAGTTAATAATAATTATATAAATTATACCTAATTTAACACTATTTAGGTTATTTTAACTAAATTCACTTTAAAATTGGATAAAAAAACATTTCAATCTTTTGGACTATTTCACTTTAAAAACTCATTATCTCCTCACATCTATAAAATTAATTTTAAATTAATTTCTTTTCACATCTTTAATTATAATTTGGAAAACTAAATTCTATATTTGAAATGAGTATAATTCATACTATAAAAGATATTCAAACTAATTTTTTTACCAAATTCATTAGTGAAAGCAATTAAAATTAATTTATACGATTAAGGTACAACTGAGTTCATTTAATGGTTAAATTTTAATCTTAAGGGGACAAATGACCTATAAACTTCTCCAAAATCCATTTTATGGCCATATATAGACCAATTAACCTATTTTATCTAAAATTTACATTCATTGGTGTCAGATGTTGTAAGGGATGCCTCTAAATAGTGTTTACCTTTTTTATTTATAAGAATGTCACTCCACCTCCACTATAAAAGGACACTCACCCACCTAACTTCTACACACCGATCAAGACCTTTTACTTGGACAAAAACAACACTAATATCCTCCCAACTTCACTACCTTAATCATATAGGTATCCCTTTGGGAATAAATCCATCCACTAAATCCCTTTGGTGAAAATCAAATGGAGTTACCCAAAGAAGAGAGAACATCATTCCACAAGCCCTTTTGTTTGATTTTCATTCTCCACCCCCATTAACTCTTATTATTATATGATTATATAATAACATCCTTTCACAACGTATATTTATATTTTTTTATGTAAATTTTTAGACCTACACACACACACACTTCCATCAAATGTGATATGCAATCGTCGTTCGTGTGTACGATAGACTATCACGTCGCGAACTGATGTCATTCATTCTTCCATTTCCACCTTTCAAGGTGGGAAAGAAAGATGTAATTTCTATTTATATATGATATATATGAGACTTATGATTTATTTATCCTTATTTAATTATTATATAAATCATTTCATCATGCTTTCCAATTTTGAAAATACTATAACTTTGTTTGTGGACATGTGGAGTACCGCCTCTATAAAGTGACGAGATTCATTCAAACATTACATGGAATGTATTAATGATTGGTTTAGTGAACTTATAGGATATATTTGACAGAATAATTCTACTAGAAATCTTATATAAATATATATTTATTAATTTTATTTCTTTACAAATATGAAAAGAAAATGGAAAATAACATTCATGCGTATGTACGACCTACTGTCTCAAGGAAATGTGTATTTCATTTCTTATTTATATATTTTATAGATTATTATAAATAAATATATAAAATATATATATGATATTTATATAATGTTTTAAAATATTTATATAAGGAAATAATTATATATGTAAGAGTATCATGAATAAAAATTTAAATCATGTACGCAAAACAAAGTTGTTATTACCCAAATCATAACATAAACATGGAATTGTTAACAAATGGGTAATATAAGGTTATAATAAAATAATATATAGTATGATGTATAATAATAAGGTTTTTTTGTAGATTTATAGTTAAAGTATATTTATTATACAATAATTTTGAATGTGTACAATGAAATTGAAAACTTAAGGTAGGGTTTTTCTCGTCTCATTATTATTTCTATGAGATTTATACCTTATTCACCAGTAATTTCTTTTTTGGGGTTCATATAATTACAATTAATATATAATTTGATTATTATCCTTAAATTTATTTATTTTTACAAATCCATTTTATGATATCTCTTTTTAGGGTTTTATGGTTTAAATGTTGCCAAAACTGTAAAGTAATTTCATCTCAATTTTCCTTTTTGAGACACATGCCAGGTTATGCACCTATATTCTTCTATAAGGTGTATACACTGTCATTTGAAAAATCTATATCATGAATCTATTTATTTTTATGATATTTAAAGTTTCAAATAATTTTATTATTTCATGGGGATTATGATTCAATGTCACCAAAGTGATAATAGTTTATTTCCACAATCTCATCGTTTATCAGGATTGTTTATGATTATGCATCAATTGATGAAATATTATGATAAATATATACATAAAGATCATTAATTTTATTATAATCTATTTATTCATTATTTACTCATATAATGGTACTATTTTCCCCTCATTTTAACTTAAGATCAATAAGAAATTGTTTTTGTGAATATCTGACTTTATCACTCTCTTCTCTCCAAATGTTGTTATCTTTCAAAACTATGTTTAAAAAAATGTTTTAAAAAATGTTATACTATTATCATATTATATTTAAAAGAAATTTTTACCCATGTTTTATCTTTTTAACAGAAGTGTTTATAAAAATGAATATTTTTATCAATTTATTAATTATGGCAATTTTCTAAACATTTTTCAATGAAAAAGAAAAGTTTTCTATATAAATATTTATCCACCGTCATGAACATCCTTTCATTGAAGCATAATTTCATAGTTGAAAAGAATACTTCTTTTAAGAACTTTTTCCATAATACTCTATACATTCACTACTTTTAAAGTGTCTTTCAAGGAAAAATTTTGTAAAAAAGTTTTCAAGATTATTTTACAATTTTTCAAGGAAAATGGTTATCAAAATTTTTTCATTATTATTTATAGGTTATCAAGAAAAAACGATCTAAAAATGATTTCTTTATTCTTTTATAAGTTTTCATGTAAAACTTATTTCAAAATATTTTCAATATTCTTTTACAAATTTTCAAGGAAAAAGGTTTTCAAAATGCTTGCATGATTCCTTTATAAGTTTTAAGGAAAAAATGTAATCAATATGTTTTGATGTCTCCTTTAAATGATTAGAAATAAAATGTTTTTAAAAAATTTTTCAATCTTACTTTATAAATATTCAAGGTAACATTAAAATAAAATGGATTTCAATTTTTTTATTTTAAAAATAATTTTTTTTAAAGAAGAAATGAAATTTTCCTCAAGAAATTATTTTAAAAGTTTTATCATAAATTATTCTCCATATAAGATGACATATATTGGTGTTAATAATACCTTACTCCGGATATTATCCAATGGTTCCATTCATATTCATTCTATGAATGGTCTATGTTTTGATGGTGTGATGTTAATGATACCCGTTTCATTTTCACAGGTTATATGTTTAGAAAACCTATTTCTCTTTAATGGGTTATTTGTTTATCGATTCCATTTATCTTCAATGGGTTATATACATATGAAACCCTATTTTTAATGGGTTATATTCTTATGATGTCCTCTTATTTTCAAGGGTTACGATTCGATGAAATAATTTGAAACCTACTTATTTTCAATAGATTATGACATGATGACATGTTGATGATACCCATTTCATTTTATGGGTTCAGATATGATTGTTTATGACATTTTTGCATGACTATATATAATTTTATTATGATATGGATGGGAAATATATCTCCATAAAATGAATTGGGTAATGATTTATATCTCATTAGATAGACATGGCTAGAACATGTAGTGAACTCGGTTCAGTAATGGAATTTTTCCACTTAGATGGTTTTAGGAGTCAAGTTGGACTACCAAGATGGTTTGGGGAGTGAGACCATTCCACTAATATGGAATTTTCATTAATCCTTTACTACTATAGAAATAATTTTTATATTATTATGTGTCTACCAAAAATTCTATTTCTTATTCCAATGTTATGCTTTCATGGGTTATGCTCTTGATTCGCTAATGATTCATGTCTTATGAAATGCCACTCTTTATTCCATGTTTCATATTTTGGATATTTAATATGTATGATATGATCTTATAATGTTATTTTCATATTCTAATACCATTATTCTCATGTTATTCTTACATATCTCCATTTTCTACCCTTATTTAAAATCTGAGATCACCCCTTTCTTATCTTTCTTTTAGACAGGTTAGGAAGAATGGTTTTAAGTAAGAGTACTAATAGTGAAGATCTTTAAGGGATATGTTGAATATTATTCACAAGGATATATGATTATCTTAGAAAGTTTATAAATAAACTAAATAATGATGGTCTCCAGGCATGTACTTTTGTAATGTGCTGAATATTCATAAAAAATGACATGATGTCATTATTTTTTATGTGTGGGTTGCTATAGTGTTGGTCATCTACTAAAGATAAAGAGCCTAAGAATGACATGAGAAAGGTATGGGATTTTCTAATAGTATAGTTGACATGATTAAATTTAGGTTGAGGAACTTTAAAAAATGATTCATATTTCATATTCTAGGAAAGGTATTTTAAGGCTTAAGATGATAAATCCTTAGTAATGGTTTTAGAATAACGTTATATAATTTAAGTGTATATTTATAGGAATTCAAAAACTATGTTATATAAATCATTAATTATATGTTTAAATTAATGATTTGTAAAAATATATTTAGAGGTTTTAATGACCTAGTAATGTGATTTAATAGAAAGAGAATATTTTGATTAAGGGAAGGTAACCCTTAATGTGTTCCTAATGTTGATAAAAATGTGTTTAGCATGGATAAAGAGATGATTATTGATACATTAAATTGGGTAGTAATGATTATCATGGAATTATTTATTTCTTTTTTTAGAAAAGTGATTTTTTCTATCATGTATGGAATTTAAAACATTTCTTAAATTTATGGAATATATCAAATAAACTTTGTAAAAAGGAAACATGCATGTTTTAAATACGGATTTATGGTAATTTGGGCTATTTCCATGTCTCAAGAGAATCCAAAATGAAGTTATTCACAGGTTTCATATATGAAAATGAGATCTACATTTTTATATGTGGGGGATCAATGCTAATCCAGTTCTTAGAAATTTAGCGACCTTCTTCTTAATATTGTGGACTTTCATCTTTCAGAATGGTTATAAGCTTAACGATTTATCGAATGGTTGGTGTTAAACATCATATTGGGTTTTAGAGAATAAACTACTATCTAAACACATGGCGATTTATGTATATTGAAAAACTTTTGATAACCATTTTGTTGTTATAATGGTAGATGGAATGATCAATCATTCTATTTATGGATCACATGATCTGTTAATGCTTTTGGAATGACGAATTTACCTTTATTTTTTAGAATAAGAGATTATGTGGAAATTGATTAATGAAGAAAATGGTGAGACTGTGCATATGAAAAGGAATAAAATCAATAATTATATATCCTTATGTTATTAGGTTGGGTAAGAACTCCAAAAATCTAGTAAAATGATATTGAGAAATATTTATCCGAATACATTCAATTATGTTGAACTGGTGGTCTTATAAATCATCACAGATTTATGGTATTGAGGCCCTTAACTTTACATTTATTATTCACTATTGGTGATAAAAGATATTTATCACTCTATAAAGTTAATTACGTTTTTTTATCCATGTCCAATATTTAATCCCAACCTATGTTCTCTTATGTGGAAACCTATTGTGAGTTACATTGGGTAACTGTTAGGTTCCAACATTCCCTTTTAATTTTTTTTATATTCATTTTTTATGAGGGTTTCTATGAATGGAAATTCCATGTATTAAACCATTAATAACCCAAGAGAATTTTGGGGGATAAATTCATTTTAATAAAGGTATAATGTAACACAAAAATAATTTTTTAAATGTATTTTCTTGAATTAACTTCATCTTTTCGATATTTATAATTTCAAAATATTATATATATTGTGTTAAAATAAATCACTATGTTTAGCTTCTGTTTCATGCAACACCATGTTACGCTTGCACTACACACAACACTTGTATTAGCTTGTGGTACACCCAATACTATTTTTGGCTTGTGTTACACACAATGTTGAGTTCCTTAGATAGCTATTGTCACATGTAAGGTTAAGTTTTATGAACTACAATATACTTTTAATATTTTTATTAATATATTATTATATTTACCCTCAAGCTATCAGAATGGAAGTTAAGAATAATATTAAATAAATTATTAAAATATGATTAACACATTTATATAAAATGAATCTTTTGGTAATCAATTTATATGAAATGAAATTCATAACGATTTAAAAATAAATAATTTTCTTTTCTAAAAACACAATTATCTATGTACAACCATAATTTTATGTCAATAAATTAAAAAACCACTTTTGATGAATTTTTAAAATAAAAATTATATATTATATATTTAATAAATATTTTTGATACTCATCCAATATATTTGATTGGAATAATATAATAATAAATTGAATTTTATGAATAAAAAATTGCTTTTTTCTAAAATGTAATTTTAAAGCCTTTTAATGGAAAACCCATTTTAAATATTATTTTTAAAGCCTTAATTAAATTTATTTGAAAAAATAAACATAATTTATGAAATACGAATATGAAAATTTCCATTGAGTGAATTTTTGGTATTTTTATAAGAAGTTTAATTTTTTTATTAATAGTGAAAAATCGTAAATTTTAATTGGAAAAAGAATTTTAATCTAATTTAATTATTTAGTTAAATTATATATTGAGTTAGTTATAAATAAATTTAAAAATAATTAATCCAATTGAGGTCATCGAGTCCAATTTTACATTGAACTTGGATATAAAACTATTTAAAACTTTTAAACATTTTTTCTTAAAAACCTGTTATCGTGACTGGTCTATAGGATTAATTTTAAATTAATTTCTGCCACTTCAATGATAATAATATGGAAAAATGAAATCCATATCTGGAATCCAAATAATTTAAAATTTATAATTACTTAAACATAATTTTTAACCAAAAAAATTAGTGAATATAATTAAAATTAATTTCAATGATGAAGGTAAAAACAAGATGACATAGTCATTAAAAATTAATTTAAGAGGACAAATAACCTTTAAACATGTCCAAAAGTCATTTTATGTAAATATTTAGACCAATTACACTCTTGGATTTAAAATTTACATTTTTTGGTGGCACATGATACAAGGGAGACCTCTCAAGAGTGTTTACATTTTTATATTTATAAGAATTCCACTCCTCCTCCTTTATAAAAGGGTACTCACTCCACACCACCACCTCACTTATTTGCACATATCAAGACCTTCAAATCATCCAAAAACATCCCAAATAATCTCCCAACAACTCTCCTATAATTATATAATCCTCAATTTGGGAGTAAATCACACCAAAGAAGCCCTTTGATTCAAACCAAAAGGAGTTACCTGAAAAAGAGGCAACGTTCTTCAACGTGCATTTCTATTTTATTTATTTCTCCACTAATTCAGTTCATATTATTCAATTATTATATAATAACATTAGTATCTTAAATGTATGGATATTTTTTATTATAATGATTCTACTTACACCTACACACACTTCCATCAAATGGGTAATGAACTTAATGTTCATGTGTATGAAGTACTACCACCTCTCAAAATGATGTCATTCGTTTTTCATTTACCACCTCTCATGGTTGGTAATTATAATGGAAGTAAAGTTTTTATATGATAAATATTATATTTATGATGTTTTATTCTTATTTAATTATTCTGTAAAACATACCTTCATTCTTTGAATTTTTTGTAAAAACGATAACTTTGTTGATGTGCGGACTACTGCCTCCTTAAAGCGATGTGATTCATACACACATTACATGGAATGTACAAAGGATGGGTTTTGTAAAATTATACGATATATATAAAATAAAAATGATATTGGGAAGATAATATATATAGATATATATACATATATTTCATTTACCTTCTTTCTTTCAATATAAAAATAAAACGATAACAGTATTCAGGCGTATGTACGACCTGCCGTCTCCACGAACGGTGTATTCCATTTCATATTTCAATATTTTATAGATTATTATAAATATTTATATACTGAATATATAAGATATTTAAAAAAAATTTAAATTCTATAAATAAGTAAATAATGATTTATGTAATAGGATTGAGAATAATAAGTCAAAACATATATGAAAAATAAAGAGCATATTACCCAAAATGTAACATTAACATGAAATTGTTAATAAATGGATAATATCAAGTAATAATCATATAATATATGGTATAATATATAAGAAGATGGTTTTTTGGTAGATTTATAATAAAATTATACTTATTATATAGGATTTTTTAATGTGTACTAAGATAGTCAAGACTTAAGGTAATAGAATGTCATCTTAATTGTTATTTCCGTAAGACACATTTCAAATTCACTACTCGCTTCTTTTCTATGGTGTATATAATTCCTTATGAAATTTTATATCATTATTTTCCTTTAAATAATTAAATTAATTTATTTTATTAAATTGAAGGATTTAATTAAATTAAGGTATTTAATTTATGTTATTCTTTCATTGGGATCACAATTCAAAAGATACTCATGCATTAAGCGGATTTCTAGTCTCACATTTATGTCTGTGAGGCTTATGCCTTATTCACCAGTAATTTATTTTTTGTGGTGTATATAATTCCCATGAATGAATTTTTTGATTATTATCCTTCAATTTAAGTATATTTTCATATCAATTTTATTATATATATTTAATGGGGTTTTTCATTTCCAATGATACCAAATCAGTAAAATAATTTTGTCCCAATTTACCTTCAATGAGACACATGTTTTGTTATGTTCCTATATTATTTTAAAAGGTGAATTTATATCCATTTTATAAGTTATATCATGAATATAATTATTTTAATGATATATTATGCATCATGTATTGTTATTCTTTCATGTGTATTTTTATTCAAAGGTATAAAAGTGTTAAGAGTTTATTGCTACAATCTCATCGTTTATCGAGATTGTTTATTATTATCATTTAATTGATGAAATGTTATGTTCCATATATGAAAAAACATTTTCAGTTTTCTTATCCTTTGTTTAATCATGATATCATCATATAATGGTACCATTTTCCTACTCTTTGGTAGTTGAGATGATTAAGAAAATGTTATTAAGAAAATTTTACTTTCTTTCTCTCTTCGGTTAGAAATCAATTTTACTCACAAACCATTTTTTATATATATGTTTTCAATTATTTTAAATTATATATTAAGATAATTCTCATGGAAAATAATTTTAAATAATTTTTTATTCTTGAAAGTGTTTAAAATTATTTTCAAATATTCTTTTATAATATTTCATGGTTATCTTTGAAGAAATCCTATGTTCCAAATCTAAAAAAACTCTTTAAATTTGATGTCCTCTATTTATTCATGATATATTAATATAACAGTACAATTTTCATACTATTTGGTACATGATATGATTAAGAAAATATTTTAATAAAATCCAACTTTATTTCTATCTTGAGTCAGAAATATGTTTTATTCACCAGCCATGTTTTCTAAAAATATTTTCTATTTTTTTAAATGATATATTAACATCATTATGAAGGAAAATTATTTTGAAGAAATTTTTTATGTTTTAATGTGCTTAAAATTGCTTTAAATTCTTCTTTTATAAGTTTTAGAGGATATTTTTCTAAAAATGGTATCAAAATAGTTTTTTTAAAATAACTGTTTTTCAATGTTGAAACAAAAATTTTCTAAAGAAATTTTTAAGTATTTTTTAATAATTACTTTTTATGTTTTGAATGTGGTTTTCAATGAAATGGATTTTTAAAATATTATTTGATTTACAAAGAAATTTTTTATCCTTAATAACTTGTCCAAGTGATATTTCAAAATCATCCTCTATCTAAGATGACATGATTTGATATAATCATTATTTAGTAGGGATATGATCCAAGGATACTATTCATATTATTTATCTGAAGGGTTTATGTTTTGTTGGAATGATGTTTATGGAACCCTTTTCTTTTTCCCAATTAAATCATGTTTGAATGAGATTGACCTAAACCCCATTTCTCTTTGATAAGTTATATTCTATTAAAAACCACTTATTTTCACAGGTTATGATTTGACGAAATTATTATGAAAACTGCATCTTTTACATAGGTTATAATGTCATTAAATATAAATGATACCCATTTATTTTCATGGGTTATTCCTTTTTGTTTATAAAACCCATCTCTTTTCATGGGTCATGATATGATTAATGTTTTATTAACTTGTGGCACATGTTTGTGTGATATTTTTATGTGATTTAGGGACCTATATATCCCTCCAAAGGATTGGTTAAATATTTATATCTCATTAGACAACGATGGGAAAAAAAATAGACAAGCTTTATCCTCAATGGGAAACAGGTGTGTCCTGATCCTTAGTGGGAAATAGGTGTGTCCTAATCCAAAATGGGAAATAGGTGTGCCCTTATCCATAGTGGTAAACATATGCATCTTGATCCAAAAATGGGAAGAATGTGTGTCCTCATCCATAGTGGGAAACTGGTGTGTCCTGATCCATAATGGGATGTAGGTTCATCCTGATCCACAATGGGAAATAAGTGCATCATGATCCACTATGGTAAGATAGGTATGTCCTGATCCACTATGTTGATGGTCTTGGTAGTTAAACTATACACCTGAAATGGATTTCTTTGTTTATGATCGTGTCCCACTTATATGACATGATATTATGGTTCATGATATATTTTTGATGATTTATCACCATTACAATTCAATTATTATGAAAAATCAATCATTATTACATGACACATTTATATTATCTTTGATATATAGGGTATGATCTTAAAAAGACATTATCATGTTATCATACCCTTATTCTCATTTTATGCATATGTGTCTCCTTTATTTAACCTTAACAAGCATCTCATGTCACCACTTTCTTATGATTCTTTTTACTAGGTTAAAAAAGAATGGTTTTATATAGGAGTTCTAAAGGGGAAGATCTTTATGGGAGATATTCATGATATTACACTAAATTAGAAGAATGTTATCCAGGTTTCCAAAGACACTAAACTATTACAACCCTCAAGTATGTATTTTTGTAATATTATGAATATTCATCTATAATGATTTAATATCTATGTATGTTAAGCCTAGGTCATTATAATATAATTTTTTATTGTATCCTCAAGGTTCACTAGATAATATGATATTTCATTATATAACACCTTACATACCACAACATCCTCACCAATAGGGGTATTATATATGATCATCTCAGGACTCAAATTAGGTCCCTTTTCGATTCAATTTGCTGACATCTCAGTCAAAAAAACATCTTGAAACTGATAAGGGTTAGATTCAGCACCAAAACCTTCATCAGACCATCTTGGATAACTTTTAACATTTTCTAGGGTGGAAACAGGGTTGGTGGTGGTTATTGTAGTGTCCCCCAATGTATATGGAAGATTTGAGATATCACAGGGAATAACACAGTGATCAACACAAGGAACCTTATGATATATATGACATTACCATGACCCTAACTCTTTTATAAAGTGATATTCGATAAATGTGGTTTCATCCCTTAACACATCATCTTTCAAGGGGAAGTATTCACCAACATGAGTTTGTGCCTCCTTCGGTATGTCCCCCTCAATCCTTGAATGATCTATACCAGACCCCTTAATGGAGGAAAGCAATAAATATTATTTAAAATGAAATCATGTTCAAAATATTATATTTTGTGAGTCGTGAAATAAATTTATAGGGAAAAGGACCTATTGTGGCACATAAACTTGGCCAACTTCTTCACCTTCTTTTTCTTCCTCTCTCAAGATGGTGAGGAGATTGTATCAGTTATCATGGTAACAGAAACATGATGTGGAGATCGAGAAGACCCTTATTCCATTTCCTATTCCATTTTACATTGACTCAAGGATAGTACCAAGGATCTAAGAGACTCTTCAACAACCCATATTAGAGTACCAATGGGCCAATATTTTGGTAACTTTATAAACTTCTCTTCTTTTTCCTCTTCTTCTTCTCAAAAATGAAAGATAGATCCCCCAAAAGATTAATATGATGGATAAAGGGGTAAAAAGAAAAGTTATAGGAGAAAGATACAACACTATGGTCGATGTAGTTATACTATTCATCTTCGGTATGACCAAAAACCCAATCAATTGTTTCTTGACTCAACATTCCAGATACCCTCTTGGCGACTGGGATCAGATCATCCTTTGCATATATCAACATATCCAAATCGCGAATAGACTATCCCACCTCACTCAAATTACTTTTAGCATGAGGAACTGGGGTGATTGGATATATCCAAACAATGAGATATTTAGGCTATCCTGTAGGGATACCGACATGTCTCTGATGTTGGGAGATATTACTTTCCAAGCATGTATCTATAAGGGTCACAAATAATCTGGATCTTAGGTGATTGGATGGGAGGAAACATGGAGTCTTTTGACAGTGAATCCTTTTCAGGCCACTCTTATCTCATTTAAGAATGAGTGAAATGAAATCGAGCCTCCTCACATCGATGATGACTTGAACTCCTTGTCATAGACGATATAATTTTCTCAACCATAGGCTTCTCTATGGACCTTTCCTGAGATAGATTTTAATACATTAGAGCTTCAACACCATCACCTATTAATTGTACCTTCCTATTCTGTTATAAAGGACGATATGTTTTCATAGATGAGACTAAAGGAATGCATTTCATTGACACCCCTTGCGTTTATGAGGAAATCCAAGTGATATTTTACACAAATTCCAGCATGTCCGCTGCACCCAATAGCGGAATATTGATTGTGATCTGGGACACATCCTTGTCCCTTGGAATCTAGAATTTACAGTCCACCATCAAGTGCCTCTCAAAGTAAGAATGGAGGGTGAGAAAGACACTTGACTATTGTGGAACCTAGAACCATTAGTTAAGTTGATATGGAGTGTGTACCTCACAGATGATTTCGATGCAAATACGTGTTTCCATTATTTTGTCTCGGAATGAAATCATATACAACCTCAAATCATGGTTTGCTTCCCATCTTCAGTGAATGTCATGGTCAATGGATCACCATGTGGGAAGAAGTTAAACTCTCCCAATATGTCCAAGATCCTCAGGAAATCATCATACTTTAGGGTTAGAGAATGGATTCCAGAAACAACCTGAAAAAATAGGGAAAATTAGTCTTCAGGGACCTGAACTCCACACATCACATCAAAAAACTAATGTTTTCTGCAATCCATCCCCCCCCCCAGTACTTGAAATGGCCCTGAATGTCTAAATGGGGCCTTACCGTTGTACACATGTAGTGACCACTGGTGGATCATGCCGGGAGAGGGGTATCTAACCCTATATGGAACCCTTTTACTAGTTTAGATGTTGTATCAAGAATCCCTATTCTTATGACACCATTGGATTCGTGGACCGAAGGTAGGTTGATACTCATCCACATTGTGAGGAATCCATCATATGGGTATTCTCAAAAACATTAAGATTATACTTGTAACCCTAATGTGTATGTTGGCACTTCTCTAATATAGGATATAATTTTCTAGGAATGAAATTATTTTCTATGGTGGGTAATCCTGTACGATTCAAATAAGTGATACCTTTCCTTCTTTCTTGAGGAAAGACTTCATCCATGATTTAGGATGAATATAACCCCTTGGGTGATGATATTTATTCTACACCATATGAGGAACTATAATAATCTCATGGGCTAAGGGAAGTGTTCCTCCAATATCATCCCACATATTCTTTAGTGGGATAAACTCAACAAACATATTCTTGAGAATAAAAGCCCCAAAAATATTATAGACATCCAATTGGATAATGCTAATTTCACTATGCATTAGATGAAAATTATTTGTCTGAGGAATCCATCAGCATAGTAGTTCAGGGAGGATGTCCGGGTTCTAGAAAACATAAGTTTCCCCCACCCAAATAACATCATAAATGCTGACATCTTGTAGCTCATTTCAGAATTATATACAATTTTGGAACACCCAGTGTGACCACATCCATTAAGGATTGACCCCTCCTCAAAATTAGAAATCAAAAACCTCCTTCAATCCTTGTCACTAGTCTATATTTGAAGCACAAAATGTGGATTCAAAATAGTGAGGTTTCAACTTTATTGTATGAGACTTCATATTGGAGGTACAGTTGATATGATGCATGAAATAGGCAGTGGTAACTATTCTTTCTTTGATATAGACATCCCTGGAGAGGTTTTTGGTGGCATAAAATTGATATATTCCACATACCAAGACTTTGGGAAGTAACTATGATCCATTGGGATAAGATTTTATCTCATTATTCTGTGATCGTACATCGGCAGATAGTCAGTTCGGAGAAACTCACATTGATACTTCATTATGTTCTTATATATGTCTGGTAGAGTGTAATCACACATGTAACAATAATCTGGGCCAACATCTTTTATCATCTCTGAGACAAAATCAGTAGCTTATTCAGGAGAATCCATCATCCAACCATTTAAAATATGTAAGAAGATATTATGATTTTTTTAATTAAGTTAAAAAACTTTATTTCCAAAAGGATTAAGAATTTTTCTAATGGAAGGTCCCTAATGCATGCCCATTAACTAGGTTCCTCGTACATGCCCCTCTACCAAGTCACTCATGAAGGCCCAATGACTAGATTCTTCACATAGGCTCCTCAACAAGGTGGTTCTATGTTGGGAGGTAACTCATATGGTTATACCATTCACAAGAATGAGGAAGTCCTTCTGAAGACCTACATGAATGAAAAGAACAGAAAAAACAAATAAAATAATCTATGCGATGAGAGAAAATGGAACGAATATTGAAGGGAAAATTCAATGGATGGTTAGTGATATTTATATAAAACACTAGACTATGTATTTTTCCTACAAGTCAGACCTACACATTGGACCTGTGCACCAGACCAGCATCCCTGACTTACAAAAAAACCCAACATGGGTGACCTGCACAACATTCTGAATCATTCCCTCCATCATCCTCAAGACTAGACCCTCCTCTTCTAATTGGATGCAATCATTATGGGGGGATTTTGTTGTCACTCTATTTTTTCATATGGGGAGAAAATATTGTGGGGAGTACCCCAAATATCAAATAGGTATAGATCCCCTAAAAATGTTAAAGGAATGTTCCTGAACTGTCCTACACGCACTACCCCTGAACACCAGAAGGCTAGTACAGGATCCCCTACATGGAACTACATTACCAATAACCCATGAATGAGGTACATGTGTGTGGTACCTATTTCAGGTACCTGTGTGGATTAACTCCTTCAACCAGAGTCCCATATTTTCCTATAAATTGGACCCTAGGTCTCCTCATATGATAGACTGGAAATATGGAAGGGTCCTTAAATATCTAGTCACGCATCCCCTTCACCTAGGTCATCAAAACCCCCTAAGGTTTCTCTCAAAAACTACATAGAAGCAGAAATTAAGGGGGGTATTTTGATAGAATTCACTCCAGGATCTCAAACACAATACACCTACATGGGGACCCCTTTCCCCCTAGTTGGCATGAACTAGTGAAAAGGTCACTTCTCTAACCTAGGACTTGAGAGAGACACTTACAGGGATGCCTGAGGATACCCTTGGTTACAAGATAAAGGCCTTTCCCATGTGTTTTCACTGAGGCGATCCATCACCCAAGGCACCTCCAACTTGTGTAGGCTTACCCCCCCCCCCCCCATGCAAAGTACTTCTATCTCCTCCCAGGTTCTGTGTGAGGGAACATCTTCTTACTGATACTTTACCTACTTGAGACACCTTCAAAACCATATTTCATGTCACTAATGGTAGGGATCCCATTCATTTGAATCCGTCATCCAAGGGGGGCCAAATATAAGCCTCTATCAAAGCCTCCAAACATCAAACCCCATGCAAATAGACACATCATAATTTCTGAAATTCATATTTTCATTACATTGGTTAGATGTGTCCCACACATGTCCCAACTAATGGGTAGGTTCCTAGAGATGTATAAATATATGAACCCCATAAGTCATGAGAAAAAAATAACCTTGGGGTGGTGTCAGGGACCTCCCAATCTCATACATGAGCGTTTGTTATGTTTTCTACATTTCTGGTCACTCTGACTAGGGAATTCTAGTTCTAGGAAGGGAGGTAGAGTAACAATTTTTCCTATCCATTTGAGGTGTAGTTCATTATCATCCTCTATTCCCTAGGAACTAGTCACTAGGGAACCCCTTATGGAGTAATCCCATACACATTCTTATTGGAGTTTTCACTCTTACTCCACTTCGCCTACCAAGTTGTAGCCAAGAGTCGATCTGACTATCCTGGTTTCCAAAACAAGAATGAATATGGGAGCTAGATCCCACCCTTTATCTCTACTATTCGACCCATGACATATCCTTCAGCAGACAAAGAAGTTTTTCTATTTATCCAGATATATCACTTCCTCTTGTTTCTCACACCAAGCAAGACTCACATGAGCATAGTAGTATGTAGTGATCATGAAATCATCATGACCCCAAGCCTATGGGATATTCCTAGGTGTAATCCACAACTAAACCCCCAAATTACCATGATCCAGGACATTACTCATGGAATCACTGTAAAGGGAATCCTCATAAATTGTGTATTCCCCAAAATCATTCCATAATTATTTAAAAGTGTCACGTTTTTTGAGAGACAAGATGTCAGAGGTCCTCTATAGGCGTGTTTAATCATAATTTAATGATGTGGTATTTGATTCCAATTGAAATGGTATACATAGTTAGCCTCATTGAGTTTGAAAACTAACACCCCAAAATCAACCCTAATTTACTCTAGGCCACATTTCAATTTGGGTCATGGATAACCTAGGATACCGCATCCCTTTAAATTTCCTTGGGGAACATGAGTGTATGTCTCACACCAAATCATGATTGGGAACCTTTTTCCTGGACTTCCTTATCTCATGACGTTAAACTACACAATTTGGTCCACATAAAACAAAATTAAAATGTATAATGTGCGTTGAAGAGTAGAAACAAACTATGTGGGTTCTGATTCCATTCACAATGATATATAGAAAACCAATATTATGGGTCAAACCGAATATATAAACAACTCGGATATCCTTGGATGATGATAAATATTAGAGATCTCCCACTTTTTGGCCCAAAAAAATCATCATAATAATAACAAAATAGAAAATTTCTAATACGTTCATAAAAGGATACCATTGAAGGAGATCCTCAGATACATAATGATATCTCCAACGATAAAGAACCTCAAATACATACGGATATTGAATTCCATAAGTTCTAATAATTGATTTTTAATTCAAGAGTGTCCCACATAATTCTTGGAGATTAGTAAAGTATTCGTGAACATATCTTAAATCTATAAGAGAGTCTCTTAGTAGAGACCCCCCCCCCCTCGAAACTGTGTGATGAGCCCAAAATCCCATACACTCGACCAATGAATGTTCTTAAGTATTTTTTCCATGTTTCCCAATGAGAACCTTGGAAATTAGGTCCATGAGTCATCAAATATATGAATTTCATTCGGTGTTTCTGGTTCCATGAATAACCCACATTGGAAACCACCCAAGAAGGATGTGGGTATATGTGTCAGACATGAAGGTTTTTCCACCAACACTAAAAACTTCCATTCCAATCCCACGTGGCATTCGGTAATGAAATTATAACATAAACCATTAATCTAATCATTATTATAAAATCTATTTGAATTATACTTGTTATATAAATTGTTATCATTATATTAGTTATTAGATATGAAGTTCCATCTCTCATGGAGGTGACTTTATAGTTCATATGGAATTACTAGAAAAGTAGGTGACAATAAAGAAATCTATTATAGATTGTAAGTTTCATGTATCCATTTATGCGTTTAAAAAGTTTAATGGTAGTAGTATATCAATTTAGAATGAAATGTTTCAAATGTTCTATAAGAGGTTAGTGGGAGTGCCAGAGTTTTATAAGAATGGAATGATTGAAAAAATAAGAAAACAAGTTATTAGTCTTATGGTAAATAATTATATTGAATTTATAAGGAAAAATGACTGAGGAAGAATCCTATAATCTAGTGAACATGATCTACTATCATGGATCAATAGTTTTCTTATTCAATGTCATAATACATAATTGACGTGGTACTTAAAAATACAAGATGGTAAAGTACACCTATTTTTTCTAGTGTCACATTTTATTCTTTTTCTGTATAGACTATATATGACTAAGAGTATTTTGTAAATATATATCACATTCCATGACATGTACAAAGGTTTGATATTTATTTAAAATATATCATAGAATTAAAATATTAAACAATTCCAGGTGAACTATATTGTTTGGATATTAGAACTTTCTGAATGTTATTGAGGAAGAAAACCTAGATGAGTTACTATAACTAGAGAAATCCGACTACTTGTTTTTAAGGACAATAAAATTTGTCTTATTTAGATCAGTTTGATCAAGTATCATAGATAAGATAATATAATATGAGAAGGTTAAATCATATTATTTCCAATAGAATCCATATCTATATTAGATAGAGTAAACTGTGGCTTATGGTATAGCTTTAGAAGTAAATTTCTCTATGATTTCATCCATATTTTTTTAGTTATAACAAGATAGTAAAAAAACAATCAAAACATAAGAAATTTCGACTATGGTATTATACAAGATGTCAATGATGATAGAGGATAAAATATATACACTCATATTTATTGTCTCATGAGGTATTTTCTTGGAGTGATGTGGTCACATAATGTAGAAAAACCATGGGTATCATAGTTGGCTCAACAATTATAATTATATATCAGTGGAAGCAATTTTATCATGTGAAGCAAACTAATTACGTTGTTAGTAGTTGGATCTAGTATATGTGTGGGTCTGTTGGAGTTGGTTCCCTAGATCCCAAAACTGTACGAGTAATGAATTATTCATGGTATTGAATATTAAGTTATATCTGATCACATGATGATTGTTACTATACTTGAAATCTTTGTGATAATTTCATAAGGTTATATATTTCACTAAACATTTGATTCCCACTATGATGAGAACCCATAAGTTTCATGAGAGTATTCTTAAATATATTTTCTACACTCTGATGATATCATTATAAGGGAAACAATAATACAATCTATTGAGGATGGAGATTCCTATATCTTTCAGACAATTTGTAATAGTCTACATCCTTGTTGTAACACACTAAAATTATAAAGTAAGAAAATTGTATATAATAGCATGTATGACATCCAACACCATGGGCATAATAGAATATAATATCCCGATTATTTAAAACATAGTTACTATTTTAAATAAATTAAATATATATTTTATATCTTAAAATGCACACAAAACTGGTTTAGATTGCATTACATGCAATATAACCATTCTTTTATAGCTATTGTTACACTCTAGGGTGAGTTTTTCCCAAAAAAATATTTTAGTAAATATTATTATTTAATATAATAAGTTATAAACGAGTCGTTAAATTAGATTTTATGAATAGTAATAACTAAATTATAAAAATCATGGTTTACAAAAATATAAAATGAATTTATTCATTACAAATTTATTAGAAATTATTATAACAACCAATTGAATAAAAAAGGAATATTTTTATAGAATTTATTTTTATTCCCACAAAAAAGTTTTACCCTATTAAATTAAATTAATTAAAATTATTGAGTGATATTAATTTAATATATATTACATACAGAATAAAATATTTTTGATAATCATACAATATATTCTATATACATAAGATAAGAAAAACCTCAATATTAATCATAAAAACATAAATTTTTATTAAGACGCTTTTACCACCTTTTATTGGAGAAACAATTTTAAATCCAATTTTGACCCTTTCATAAATTTTATATGTCAAAATAAATTTTATTTTTGGTATCAAAATATAAATGTTATCTAAGGTTAAATTTTTTGTTCTTTTTCTGTAACGATTCATTTTTTTAATGAAAAGTGAAAATACTAAAATTATTCAAAACTTCCTTTAATATAATTTATTTATACAGTTAAATTATAATTATAATTGGTTTTAAATGTATATTGGATCATATATTTATCAATTAATCCAATTTAGGTCATTATATTCAATTTAACTTTGAAATTGACTATAAATACATAGCAAACTTTTCGAAAAGTTTACTTTTAAATCACATATTGTCATCCCATTTCTAGGATTAAATTTAAAATAATTTCTGACATTCATGTTATTGTAATATGTAAAAATTGATTCCATATTTTTAATCATCATAATTTATAATTTATAATAAGGTCAAATTAGTTTTTTACCAAAAATTTTAGTGAAATTAATTAAAATTAATTACAATGTTTAGGGTGAAATTATGCTTAACAAGTGACTAACCCATTAACTTAGGGGACCAAATATCCTATAAACCTATCCAAAAACCATTTTATTTCAAGAAATAATCCATAAAACTTGATTTATTTAGTTTGGTTTTTTATGGCTTTTTTAGGTAAAAACGTGGGCACACTAACTTCTTTCAAAAAATATCAAGTGAGACCTTTTCCTCCCCTATAAAAGGACACCAACTATTACCCTTCTTCACACATCTCATTCACCTTAATTTAAGAAAATATCTACCCAAATATATATTCAAAATCCAAACCCACATCATATAAGGCTCCCACTGGGTAGAAATCCATAACCAAAAGGAGTTACCTGATTAAGAGGTAACATCTTTCCTTGAGCTCTTTGGTTTCATTTCCATTGTTCACCACCTCAAATCATATTATTCATTAATTATATAAAAACCCCAATATTCTCAATATACTAAGATATTGTTATTATAATGGTTCACACTACACTTACTACCACTTCCATCCAATGTGTAATGATCATACTATTTACAGTATTATGATGAAATACAGCCTCACAAAATGATGATTGTTCCTTTCATCATTTACTACCTCAAATGGTGGGAATTATGATGGAAGATCTATTTATATATGATATATATGATAGTTATTATGTCTTTGTTCTTTTTTAATTCTTTTATAACACATACCCTTGTACGTTTCATTTTTTGTAAATACGATAACATCGTTTGTCGAAGGGTGGACTATCTCCCACATAAAGCGATGTGACTCATTCATAATATACAAGGAACATATAAAGGATGGTTTTAATAAATCTATATAACATATATAATATATATATAATACTATGATTATAATATGAATATGTGTCATTTGATTTTCATTCTTTTAATATAACAATGAAATGAATGTAGTTTTCATGCGTACGTACGGCCTATCGTCTCCATGAATAGTGCATTTCATTTCTTACCTCCAAAAATTATAAATTATTATAAATAATTATTTAATGGAATCCTTTTGATAATTAATTTATTTTTTACATTTTGAAGATGATGATACCATAATTTAATAAATAGGAATAACAAATAACAAGTCCAAGCTTACCTGAGAAACTAGGTAATTAACACCCAAAATAGTAAAAATAATGAAAGAGTGTTAATAAACAAGAAATAAAATATTGTAAGAAGATAATATATTATATTAGAAACATTATTATGGTTCTATTATATGTTTTTAAAATATTTTAAACCACATTACAAGGGGATAAATACCACACACAAAAATTAAGGTTAAGTTAAGGGAATTTTATCTCAATTTACATTCCATTGAGGGTTATTTGTTATTGTTCTCCAATTCATATATATTTTCTATGTATAATCCATTTTGACATGTTATATCAGGAATATCCTTACTCACATGGTATTTTAAATTCCATTTAATATTATTCCTTTAGGTGTATTATGTATAAAATGTATCCAAGTGGTAGGGAACACTTTGGAATATTTAAATATTATTCTGCTAATGAATGTTCTTAATTATTATCTTTTCAATCCCACTTCCTTTTGGGATTTATTACATTATCTTAAAAAAATAAATTTATTTTAATTATTTTTTCATTGTAAATTTACTTAAATATCAATATTCTAATATAATGGATATTATTATTCACTAAACCATATATCACTTTTTATATACAGTGTTCACTTAGACAGTTATTAGATTAATTATGCAATTATAGATAAATCCATATTCCTTAATCAATATAGTTATTTGATAAGGAATATTATTTATTTTCATTAGTTGATATGAGAATTTCTTTACACTGGTAATGATAGATGGTCTTGAACGTTATATAGCCGCTAGATGCATCGATAGGTTCTCACAAGATGATTAAGTTGGCGAAGTTAAATGGGTTTCTATATATATTTTTAACCGTCCTTTGAAATTTATTGATAGTATAGGTTTTCATGACTCTTATAAATGAAGTACAATAATTAATCATTTCCTATATATTCCACATATTATTTTCCTTATCAATGCAATTTTGTGTCGACATATCTATGGATGCATTCTATTCTCAATTTATTGTTTAATTGGAATGTTTTTTTAGTTTCATACTTTTCCATGTTGATTATTCCTTATCTGGTTATTTAAACAGAATTCACTATCATTAATTTACATTTCCACATTAATTTTTTCACATTTATTCATTATTGATTCCAATTTACTTACCTTTCCATTCATTTGAGTTCACCCTTATGTTGTTTCCTTTCCCTAGGTTATGAAAAATATATATTTGAATAATCATTCAAGGTTGAAATTTATTTTTTATTTATCATGTGTGTATTTCCTTTTTCCAATGTATTAATGGTATCATGTTTGTAATTTTCCCTTCCAAGACTGCTAAACAGATTGGTCATTTGGGATTTGATTCCATATTATCATGCCAATGTAATTAAATAATGCAACAGCTCTTGGATTCTGATGATGGGGCATTACAATTGGTGTTAAACGATGTTTAGCAGCAACCTTGGAAACTCATTTTAGAAAATGTAGATTGGAGATCACAAACCTCAGATTGAAATTGAGGGCAAAGTACAGAAAAGTGTCCTCAAATTTTTGTAAGGTATAGATTATGTGGGTATTTCTATCAATACATCTCTGTCTACATACAACATGTGGGCATCGTTCAGGCACAAATGTACCTAGGGGTAAAAACCCTCACACGGTGTTCAAAGTATAACCTTGTACACGATAATTGGCCTTATTGTGCACCTAGTTTGACACTCCTGGGGGATACTATTAAGATAATTCATAGTTTCATTACAAACCATTATGAAGCATTTTAATAGATAATTACAATTAATGACCTAGTATAAACCTATGTTTTATTAGATTCATGATAAGGTGTCATGATTTATAAAAACTATAAATGATATTTTTTATAAACTCTAGAACAAGGAAGGATCTATGTAGAAATATATGGATGGCATATTTATGTTTTTAGGTTGTATTGAAAACCTTAGTTAAAATGGCATTCAGTGATTAACATTATTTTATGGATGTCCGTCATATTTATTTTGGAAATTATATTAATATGGTTTTAGAAAAGTATAACATGTATTCCGGGTGAAAACCAATCAAGTCTCGTAAGGTTGCTTGACATGAATCCATGACCGAATGATGATAAGGGTGTACCACCAACCACTGACCTACATAATTTCCTGGTTCAAATGTCATTGTTTTTAGTTAAAAAAAATTTATGAATAA
The DNA here is from genome assembly GCA_963277665.1 of Viscum album. Lineage (NCBI taxonomy): Eukaryota > Viridiplantae > Streptophyta > Magnoliopsida > Santalales > Viscaceae > Viscum > Viscum album. The sequence continues at coordinate 318,382,116 of OY728140.1, forward strand.
ATATTATTGATGAACCATTATTGTATCTTTTAGGGTTTATAAATTAACCTATTAACCATAATAGTTTTGGAAAATAGTTAGAGACAAATATTTAGATCTTTCATTCTTTTGTGAGCCTTAATGTTCGTTAAAACTGTATTTTAGTGGTTTAGGCATCAATGATAAAATTTAGATATCAATTTCGTAAAGTAATTTATGAATTGGAAGTAGATCAAATCACAACCAATGGTTAAATTTTTGTTAAATATATATATTATTATAATATATTTTCTTTATATTCTAAGATTGTAAAAGAATTACCCAACATTAGGAAAATGATATAGAAATAAAATTTTGTCTTAATAACTTAATTTTTCTTGAATCTATGGCCTATTAAATCGTTGATGAATTATAAATTTTAGGTCTTCAACATTCCATTGATAATTCACTTTTTTTAGAAGGTGGTGCCTCAGTCAAAGACCGAGGCACAAATTATTTTATAAAAATAGGGAAGCTACAAAAGTCTGAAAGAAGGAATATTATTACAATCCTTATCATAAAGAGGGAGCAAATCACCAGGCAAATCATCAAGCCAGGTAATATCCCGGTTGACTCCCTTGTTGGCGAGACTATCAGCAACCATGTTCGCTTCACGGTAAGCATGTGTGGCAATGTAGCTGAGTTCCAAGAGCGTGGCAAGGCATTGCATCCAAAGAGGAGTGAGCATCCAGGCAAGATGCACCACCCCCTTCCAGATAGCTTACACCACAGTGATTGAGTCACTTCCAAGCCACATCTTGTTCCAACCCTTTTGTTTGGAAAATTCCAGCGCATGAATCACACCCAGCATTTCAGCTTCCAGAGCCGAGACCATACCACAGCCACCAAAGAAACAGCCCTGGCACCTGCCAAGATGATCTCTAAAGATGGAACCACATGATAATTCACTTGTTTATGATTTATAAGCTAAATCACTCCCAAAAAAAATTTATTCTTTTACTCTAAGTATGTATCCTTACATGCCACAAATGTTCTCTTGCTTAGTGACCTAGTTATATGATAGTCCATGTTACCATCGTACATCACATTCTCTCTTTTCTATAAGATGTTTTATGAACCCTTCAATCTATGTGGCATTTAAACATAAGAAATATCAAATAATATAATACCAAAAATGATTTTAAATTGTGAGGTTACAATTTAATTAAGGTGGGGAGAATATAATTTCCCATTATTCTAAAGTAAGAACATTATATTCAATAGCATATATGACACACAAAACCAAGCGTGTAAGGAAATAAAATATTCCATGTATTAATAAAATATTTATTATTTTAAATAAATACAATATATATTTTATAGCTTACAATGCATGAAAAATGAGTTATCTAGCGTTACAGGCAAGAGAAACTTTATTTGATAGCTTGTGTTACGCGCAGGACCATGTTTTACTAAAAAAAAGATTATGTTATTAAATATTATTATTTAATATAATAAGTTATAAACTAACCATTAAATTAGTAGTTAGGAATCGTAATAAAAAACAAATTGAAATTATTTTTTACACAAATATATATTTAATTCATTGATTACAAATTAATTAGAGATGAATATAACAACCAATTGAATATAAAAGGAATATTTTTATAGAAAAATTTTTTTATGCCCATAAAACTATTTTACCCTAATAAATTAAATTAATTAAAATTAGTGACTGATATTAATTTAATATATATTAAATATTCAATAAAAAAATTATGATAATCGTCCAATCTATTTCATAGACACAATATAAAAATAAACGGAATATTAAACATAAAAACCTATATTTTTATTAACTGACTTTTACCACCTTTTAATGTAAAACATATTTTAAATCCAATTTTTGAACCTTTAATAAAATAAATATGTCAAAATAAACCTCATATTTAGAACCAAAACATAAATATTTTTTAGGGAGAATTGTATGTATTTTTCTATGAAATTTTATTTTTTAAGGAATATTGATAAATATTAAAATTTAATTCAAAAATTATTTTTCATATAATTTGTTTTATGGTTAAATTAAAATATTAATTTGTTTTAAAGTTCAATTAGATTAAATTTTTATCAATTAATACAATTTAAATATTTATAATCAATTTCACATTGAAACTGACTATAAAACATTGCAATCTTTTGGACGTTTTCACTCCAAAAACCTGCATTGTTGTCCTGTTTGCGGGGATAAATTTAAATTAATTTATTAAAATTTTATGATTTGAATTTGGGAAAATGGATTACATATTTTTAATTAGAATAATATATAATTTATGAAAATTTAAACTTATTTTTTGACCAAAAACATTAGTGAAAGTATTTAATATTAATTACAATGATTACGAAGAAATTACGTATAACAAGGGACTAAACCATTAACTTAGGGGTCCAAATGACCTAGATACTTGTAAAAATCCCATTGGATGTCCATAATTCGGAAATTAACCTTATATTATTGAGTTTTGTTAGTTTTTATGACATTTTAGGTTAAAACGTGATTGCACCGAAATTCATTCCAAAAATATCAAGTGAGTCATTATCCTCCCCTATAAAAGGCCACCACCTCTTCCCCTTCTTCATATATCTCAAGATAATTATGTTCAGAAATGATCTACCCAAATAGCACCTAAAATACTTCCACCAATCCTATAATCCACCCCTTGGTTTGAATTTTTCCCAAGGAATCCCTTTTGTAGGAACAAAAAACAGTTACTTGATTAATAGCTAACATTTTCCCTTAAGATCTTCAGTTTCATTTCCATTCTTCACCCGCTCAACAATAATTATTCCATGATTATACAACAAAAAAATTATCCTAAATATAATAGTATGTTTTTATTCTATGTATTTTACCTACACATACATGAAATTCCGTCTAATGTGTAAGGAATATATTGTTTACGTGTACGATGAATTTCCGCCTCACGAAATAGTGATTGTTCATATTTCCTTTATCAACCCTCATGGTGGTAATTTTGAGGGAAACTCTATTTATATTATATATATATATATGATATTTATTTTGTCTCTATGCTTTTATAATTCTTTTATAACACATATCCTTATACTTTCCATTTTTATAAATATGATAACATTATTTGTGGAAGTGTCGACTACCACCACCTCAATGCAATGTGACGCATTCATACTATACATGGAACATATAAATGATGGTTTTAATAAACCTATGTAACATATATAACATATATATGATACATTAATTATAATATAAATGCGCATCATTTACTTTTCATTCATATAATATGACAATGAAATGAAATTAGAGTTAACGCATACATACGGCCTACCGTCTCCATGAACCGTGCATTTCATTTCTTATTTCCAAAAATTATTGATTATTATAAATAAATATTAACTGAATATATGTGATAATTAAGTTATGGTTTACATTTTTAATATGATGAAACTGTGATCTAATTAATAGGAATAACAAATAACAAGCAAAATCTTACAGGAGAACCTAGGTAATTTACACCCGAAATAGTTAAAATATTGAAAGAGTGTTAACAAATGGGTAATAAAATATTTTAAGAAGATAATATATGACATTATAAACAACATTATGATTTTTTGAAGATTTATTAACATATTTTAAACCACTATAAATGAGGATAAATACTATACAACAATATATCTTTTAAGTTAAGAGAATTTTGTCTCAATTTACATTCCATTGAGACTTATTTGTTATTATGCACCAATTCACATTTTTTGGAGTGTATACTACATTTTTACATGTTATATCATAAATATCCTTAATCAAATGATATTATAAGCTTAATTTAATATTATTCCTTCCAAGGGATTATGATTTAAATATTTTAAAGTGGTATGGGACACTTTGGAATGTTTGAAGATTATTCTCCTAATGAAGGTTCTTAATGATTATCTTCGCAATCCCACTTACTTTTGTGATTGTTAAAATTATCCAGAAAAAATAGATTTATTTTAATCATATTTCATTATAAATTTACTTAGATATCTATATTATCATACAATTGGTATTATTATTTCCTAAATCTTGTATCATTATTACATACGGTGCTCAATTTGACAGTTATTTGATTAACTTGGGAGTTATTAATAAATCCATATTATTTATTAAATATAGATATTTGATAATACATATTATTCATTTAGATACATTTATATAAGGAATTAATTGGAATGGTAATAATGGGTTGGGACAAACATTATAAATCCCTTTGATGCATCGATAGGTTCTCATGAGGCGATTAAGTTGTCCAAATTAAAAGGGTTTCTATTCAGACATTAAATCTTATTTTGTAAGGTATTAATGGAATATGTTTTCCAATTCCTACAATAATTAATCATTTTATGTATAGATATTCCATTTATTATTATTATAAATGATATTTTTCATCGATATATATATATATATGGATGCTTTCTATCCTCATTTTATTGATTATGTGTCATGTGTTTCAGTTTCTTACCTTTCCATAATGATTTTTCCTTATCATGTTTTTTGAATGGAATGTGTTATCACTTATTTACCTAGAGATGTTAATTTATTCTCATTGATTCAATATTTCTTCCTATTTACTTACCCTTACTGATCATTGTATTTTACCTTTATTTGGTTTCCTTTCCCATGGTTATAAAGAAGAAATCATTTAATTAGATTTCAAGGATGTAGTTTATTTTATTTTTATTTATCATGTTTATATTTCCTATTTCTCAATGTATTATGGTTATCATGTATGTAATAATTCTTTCCAAGACTGCTAAAATGATCGGTCCATTGGGATTTTATTCCTTGTAATCATGTCAATATAATAAAATAATGCACTGGCTCTGGGCTTCAGGGGTCGGGGCATTACATTGGTAATCTTCATAGTAAAATATTTTGAGAACATGAACCTATAGTAGGTAATCTATATTATATATTTCATTTATTATTCACATATATGGAAGTTTCAATGGTATATAGACATTGATAATATTATAAAATAATAACATTATTTGTATAATTTGATGTATTGATGAAAATATTGATGACATCTACTACAGTGAGGTAGGATCTGTTGGGTGTATCACGGGTGATATTACATTAATTATTAATGAAATAAAGGATTTATCCATTCTATTTTTAATGGATTTGATATCTTAGGCCTTTTCATGGGAATGAAAATACTTAACCAAATCTGTGTATACAGTGTTCTATGGGAATGTTTAGTTCCATGAAGTCAAATAATGAGACACCCAGAATAAAAGTATATAACATCAGTATGCAACCTAATTGAATAAATAAATGATGATATAGGTATTATATTTCACAATGTGAATTTTTATGAGTTTTTATGACAGTTTAATGTTAAATTCAATCTTTATGGGGGCCTTGGGGTGTTTCTAGATGATAACATTGAACTTTAGGAAGTGTATCTTAACTCCACTAAGAAAGGTTCCTAGAGGCTCACACACTAAGTGCATCCAAAACCTCACTTAAATTCAGTTTAATTTTAACATCTCATAAAATATTATCTGCATACATGGTTTAATAATTATTCATGTTTGGATGATCTAATCTATTCAGTCACCAGTTATTAATGATCAAATTTTGCGAGTTGAATATTAAATAATCATTTATCCAATAGGTGATTCTTTATTGAATCACATGAATATACAGTATTTACTTATCTACAGTATATTCATAAGGTAAAAAATATTTATTTATTTGGTTATGTGAACATTTAATAAGTATTTTTTCAATGATATAGTTAATATAATATTTATTTAATGGAAAATTATTTTATTAAATTCATTTATTTGATTGAATAGACATTGTTCATTGTCAGATAAATATTAAGGAGGATTGACAGAAAATGATTAATGTTATTTTGAGGAATGATATTTTAAATATTATTTAAATAAATATTAGATTCTTTATCCAAGGAAATAATATTTATTTATCCATGATTTTTAATTCATGTTAGTGAAATAATAAAATTATGATTACTATGTACACATTGGGTTCATCGGCGATTAGGATTGTAATGAGGGACAATGTGAACTTATATATTCTCTAACTGCTGGTTTATAAATACCCAGTAATATCATTTTATAACACTTGTGAATCCTAAAAACCATTGTGCAAGAAAAATTCTATAAAAAATCCTCCCAATACCCAAAGGGATCTTCTCTAAGAGTATTCTAATGAAAATAGAGAAATAATCCACCATTACCCTCTCCATTTTAGAGAGAACTAGGGGATTTCATTCTTTCCAGGAATGATTCTATTGTAAATCAATGATGATCGATGTAAGATCTATAATCATCTATGATAGCACCCGATTAGTTCTATAGTGTTGATTGGGGATTTTTGGAACACATGTAGATCACTACTAGATGGATACTTCCCTTTATTCCTCTTATGATTTCGTGGTTTGAAAAGATGTCCCAACCAAATCATTGATGAAGAAATACCTACAATGATGTGTGATTATTAATCTTGACACTAATTAATTATAAATTATATGTGATGATACTATATCATGGAATACAAGGATTATATTTCTTATATTCTTAATGATAAATCAAAATGGGTTAATGAATAAACATTTTTGGGCATGGACCTGACCACTTCCACTACGCCCCAAAACCTTCAACCACTACATTTTCTGTTTCTATAAACTATTCATCATGGGCTATCCATCATGACACTAGCTCTTGTATTCTATTCTTGAACATAAAAATTTTATTTTATAATTCTAATTACTCAAGACCATTAATATTACTCTGGCCTATGGGAGGAGTCATATTAAATGAAGATGAGCTCCTCTCAAAGACTCATGAGTGGGAGGGTCCAATATTAAATCCACACACACAATCAATATGCACATTCCCAAAAAATGGGAAAAAAAATTTTAGTGGGAGACTAATGACGACTATGATGGATTTTCATCCCATGAATATTAAATTTTTTGATAAAAACATAAAAATATTTAATCACATATAAAATAAATAACTAAAGATTACAAAGATATTCTATTTCATGAAACCAAAATTACAAAAAATCATTTTCATAATAATAGAGTCAATGTAATATTAAAATAACTCATAAATGTGACTCATTACAAATATAAAAATCAAGGTTTCATTATTACTCGCCTTTTTATTTACTGTTTAGAGCCATTATAAATATTAATATAAAATTAAAACATCCATTACAGGTTCCAACTAAGTGAAATATATATCTGACATCAATATCCAAATCATTCAAGAAATATGGGATATCCCATTATTTTATTTTATTTTCATATTTCAAAAGATATTTCATTTATCATTAAATCATATTGTAATTATGACTTGAGAACACCAAATATAGTAATTCAACGCATTCCTATTTAATAATATATTCTATTTATAATGATTTCATTAATTCCTAACATTGAAATTAATAAAAATTGAATTGTAATGTATATTTTTCACCAATATTGTTCCATATCAATTGATGCGCAACCACTTAAAGTACAAGAAAAAGAAAAATCATCTACATATTATATATAAAAAATAAATTATACATATATATGATATGAATATCAAATAAAATAAACTTATAATATTTATTTTGATTTACCTTTACATGTTTATGAAAAATATTATTCTTTAATATGACGGGAATGGGCATCGAATTATGATACATTACTGGAAGGGATGACATTTAATTTACTAACTACCCGAATATATGCCCATATAAGCCTTTTATATCATCTATTGGAACCCCATACTTATCAAATGTGTTAATTTCATTAACTTTTTTCATCCTCCAAATCATTTTATGTATTCATGTTTGTTTTTATTCTATTATTATTTAATTTATTCAATAAGTATATTCAATAACTAGTATAGAGATGTAATAAATTATTTTTTACATTAAAAATTACATACCAATCATACCCACCATATAATACCCCTATGATGGTAATTATGACACCATATTCTCAATTGATCAAAATTCCTCAACAGATCCATCTAATCCCCCCGACATCCTTGTAGCAGGATGTGAAGAACCAAAAGAAAGGAGGGTACCTGATGAATATGAGATCATATAATTTGGATTTAGATGGAAGACAGGGATCATAGAAAAAGTAAAAGAAATATAGGATGAAGGGTAGGAGAGTATTATATGGACTTGATGACATATGATTTGTGGAAGACCAACTCATATCATTAAATTGATTGGTTTCCAATTCGTACATCAAAAAATGAAATATTAATCATTATTCAATGAACATTTCTAAAAATTAATTCACAATGTAAAAAAAGGAAAAATTCAAACAAATATTTTTTATATGTATATATACTTGGTTATCATTGATGGAACATAAACAAGTGTCACATCAAAACAAAAGAAAAAAATCAAACAAGTACAAGGTTAAATGAAAAAAACAGTCAAACGAGCCTTAGTAAATGAGTATCAATTAATTTTATTCATAATCCCTATGTAATCCCTTTTTTCCTCATTATATTCAAGGTTCTTATTTTTTAAATCCATTATCCATGTGTCCAATTCATCAAATACTCTACTATATCATAAGAAATTATGACCAAATTTCTCTATATGATATGGAATTCTTTAATTAGAACCATTTATTATTAGGTACATGTGTTAGATATGTATGAAAAATTCATAATATTAATATAAATATTCTTTTTCCCACATGACATATAATGGGTATTAAAAATTAATGTTGTCATTGTTCCACTAAAATAAATTATTTCAAATGATCTATTGTAATTTTAAATTAAATTTTAACGCTTTTAAATCCCCACCACACTCTTCCATAAAAATATTTTAAAAAATGCATGACCTTATATATTTAAACTCCATGTTTTGAAATTGATAAGTATTATAGCCATTCTACATGGCTTGTTTCATTTCTATATGATTATGTATTTCATTGTTAATTTATAATGTTTTACAAACTAGTTAATGTCCCGACACATATTACCCTAAAAAAACAACCCAATATGTGGATGAAAGACATATATTCTAAAAAAAATATATATATATATATATATAACATAAAGTATACTATAGAGTTAACTATTTTTTAATAGAACATATACAAACCGAATGTGTTGATCCAATATGTAATGATTTCCCTTTAATATTGTTTTATGTATATACATTCATTTATAAATGGTTTATTTAAGATTTATATCCTTATATTAGAAGATTCATAATATAATGTTTTATTAAATCAAAATATTATTTTATTAAAATGTTTTAGAAGATATTTGTAAACATTGAATGGAATTTTGATATAAATATAAAATTCATTCAAGGAATCATTAAAGTCTAACTTATATATATATTATTAATGTTTTTTAAATCTACGTGAGAATTATAAACGTTATAATATAAAAATATATAATTTTACTATCCAATCAGCATGAAATTTCATAAATATAAAACCATAATACTATTGACCTCGATTAAGCTTCTAAATCACTCGAGGATGAGGTATAACATTAAGGATTTAGGGTAATTTATTTGGAAATTTTCCCCTATTTAACCAAGTCAGAGCGGATATTAGTTTTATTCTAAAATTTAAATCTCACATATCCATAAATAAAACATTCAACCCTATTTAAAGTCAAATTGATTCCCATAATTACATGTCCCAGAATATTAGTATATAAATAAAAAACAGGAAAACATATGCATAAAATATAGGTTAAAATGTAGAATAGTATTATGAAGGTCATGGAAATTAGAAAATAATAAAGAGAATATGGGAGTAGATCTTTTGAAAACATACCTTGTACCTAGAACCAACAGACAAAGAAGGGGAATAGGTCCACATAACAGGTGATGAATATGTAGATTGTAAAGGATAATGAGAACTTGATTTAAATAAGGAGAATAATAGATTGGGAAGATGATGAGGATATTCCTGAAATATAGGGAAAATGAAAAGGGTATATGAGGTTTTAATGAGGGAGGTATGAGGATACGATAAGGATACATGTGACTAAGACTGAACAAGATGGGTGGGGAGGTTCATGTGATTGAGGTAGGAGGAGGAAAGGAGAAAACTGTGACAAATAGGGTTCAAATATTAGTGGATACTCAAAAATAATCATTTAATGAAATATTAGTCGTAGTTATTGTAAAAATAATAACTTATATTTCATTATAGGATGATTATATCTAACCACCACAAATAATGTGTGGTTGATTAACAAGAGTCTTGGGTTTTTCCATTATCAGTGGTTTTATGAAACAAATTCTAGTAAATTGCTACAAAATATTATCTTTCTTATAGTGATAATATGGATAAGATAAATCATTTATATATATATGAGGATTTGGGGAATAACTTCATCAATATTCCACTTTCATTAAATGCACAATGGATTTGTACTATTTTAACTTTTATTATATCATATAAAAGAAGTTATAATGTAGTATTCAATACTCCTTTGGGATATTTAAAACATAATTTTGAAAAATTACCATCAATTTAACTTAATATCACATCATCTGTGATAATTTTTTATTATAAAACCACAAATCCATTTAGATATACACTAAAACACATTTAGACGTTTTTATGAAACAAAAACCACCATAACCAGTAAACATTGTTCTTCTAGAATCTATTCAATAGAATCTGCACACAATGGAAATCCAAACCTGTATAACTTCCTTCACTGGATGAACATCCCCAAATATGAGTGTACAAAAACATATAAGGAAAAAAAACACCCTAAATCACTGTATTGAGAAGTCCTCATACACAATCCAAACAAACTCCCGATTTAGAAAACATTCATGTAATGGGAATACAATAAAAGAGAACACACAAGGATTTACATGATTGGGACATGAGTCGTATATCCACTAGATAACTCAAATATACATTTCATTATAATTTTAAATTACATGTATTTACAAACACAATTGGTAGTTATCAGCTATATAAGTTTACTATTACAAATAGATTCATAATACATCTTTATAGGATAGAACCGTCTTTCCTTTATAGTGGGTCCCAAATGGTCAACATATTTCACTGACCTTCAACTTCCATTTTATTCTCTATATTTTCCATAGTGACTTTCAATCTTCAATAGTTATCCTTTTCATGACTTCCATATTCCATTTTATTATCACATTACTCTTATGTAAAAACTAATGAACCATACATGCTAACATTTATCTCAAAACCATAAGGATTGGGCCTTACAAATGACCATCATAAAAAAATTACAAGTCTCATAACTTTTATTTTTCATCTTCCATTAAACATAAACCACTAGAACACCAAGAAGAATGAACCATCTTCCATCCTTAATTCTATCTAATGTATTTCCCACTATTTTTTCATTGACATCGAGTTTAGGATAATGTCTAATATTCATATTTCCATTAGTTTTAGATGACATTTTAGGATAGACGTCCCCGTTATTAAAAAAATTTACTTGAAGATTATTTTCCATGGAACCTTGGGAAAACATCAACACTTTGGAAAGAATTCCAATCCCCCACTTCTATATCATGTAGTATCTCCTCGATTCTCCTATTCTCCCATTTCCCACCAAGTAATAGTGTTTCCTTAGGATTTATTAGACTAGAATCTTCATGATCAAGTCATATGGATTCTTTTCATAGTTATCTTCTATAACTCAAATAACTTTCTTCTAGTAAATTATAAATGAAGTGATATTTCAAGTTAATGTGTTCCATTATTTCATGATATAGTAGATTATGGGACAAGTAAATTACACTCCAACTATCATCAAACAACACTCCACCCTCATAGAATCATAAAACATCCTTCAAAAAGTTCATCAACCATATCAGTTCCTTACGTCCATTTTTTACACATTCAATACATCCATTGTGGACAAAATAAACACTAATTGTAATCATGCATCCAACAAATTACCGTTCATTTCTAGGTGGGAAAAAACCTAATGGTTATCTTTAATGTTTCTAAATAGCAATAAAAGTGAATGTTTATTTGACCTTAAAAAAGTCCATTTATCATAAATGACAATGGTCTATATTCTGATCCATTTAAGTACTGGATAATACACATCAAAAAATCTTATTTTTCTCTATCAGGATTCAACATGAAATTAATTACCACTCCCAGTATAATTGTAATGTCCAGTTGAGTGCATATTATAGAATACATGAGGCTATATACTACTAATTAGAATAGAACCTTTTCCATTTACATAATCCCATATTCCATTTTTTCTCCTTATAATTGTATAATTTGAAGTTTCATATCCATAGAATTTAGACTAGCATACATCCAGACATTAAAAACCATTTTATGTACTTCTAGATATATTCCATTGAGAGGGAACCAAATTCATAGATTCCCTATATCTCTCAATATTCAATCCCAAAATGGTTTTTTCAGGAAAAATATATTTTATCTTGAATCATCTAGATAGTCCATGCTTCAGCTCCTAAATCATTAACATCATTCGATCATATATCAATATATCATCCATATATAGAATAATTATGAAGAAAATTCCATTACATTGTGTCATTCAATAGAAACATTGATATGTGTTTCTCTAAGTGAATCCTTACTTATATATTAAAGAATAAAATCTCAAATTCCACTACATTGGTGCGTAATTCAAACCGTAGAGAATCCTTTTTAGTTTAAACATGAATCCATTGATTAAATAATTCTTCAAAACCACTGGTTAATTCTTATAAATATCTTCCACTAAGTTACCATAAAGAGAGGATGTATTAACATATATCTTATCTAAGTGAATATTATTAGAAGTTATCGTGCTCAATACAATCGATATGGTAGTACGTTTAAAAAATGGTGATAATATTTCAGAGAAATCAATCATATAATATTGGAATCCTTTAACCACAACTTGTTCTATATATATATTCCTTCTGTCAACTCCCCCTATTCAAATTGAACACCCACTTTTGCTCAAGTGCACTTTTCCTTTGTTGTTCTTTGTCCCACAAAAGGCCTAAGAACTATACAGTCTCAAATATCAATCTACTATAACAGAGATGAAAATGGAACCTATAAAGTAACTTGAATGGATCCATATTGAAGTAAGGGTGAGAAATTAGGTTATATTCAATTTCAACCAAGGGATTTTTATTTACTCAGGATTAACTGAAATTCATAACACACTCTTGCATTATATCCATCAGTGGTTAAATATTCCACTCCATCTTCCCATCCATATATGGATGGAAGGTAGTATTGGTACATATATAAGAACAAAAATCATTCTAGATATGTCCCAATACATTCAGGATTAAATAAGGGTCCCAATTAGAAATTATGTTCCTCGGTGCCCCATGGAGATGCACTACCACATTCACATACCACTTAAACAATGCCAATTCATCACATGACTTATTGATCTCTATGAAGGGAGAAAACTTGGTAAACAAATCCAAAAACATCCATATAGAAATACATACTCCCTATTTTTGAGGTGAACGTATGATGAAATCCATTTAAATGTCCACCCATTTCCTCTTGGAGGAATTTAATGTCCGAAACAAACCATCAGGGACAACATAGAGTTACTAGGATTCACTACTAAGGATGATATATGAAACTCACAAATAATCTCCTTATGCATCGCTAGTCAAATAAATAACATCCCTCAAAACAACAGCCAGTTATGATCATCGTCTGACCATCCCTATAGACCATCACCATAAAATACGTGGCCCCACATCACCTCTACCACCAAGTATACCCACTAATAATCTTCCACCTGCTTGACCAAGGAATATCGTACTTTCATCTTGATTATGAAAACCGCCATCAACCTCCTCTACATAAAGATTCATCACTGAAAGATCCATCATTACCCTTCAATAATATTTAGACCCTCAAAAAACATTTCAATGTGGATTCATACTCACTATATCAACAAACACATTCCCATTCGCTTGGGTGTAGGAGATATCAAAGTGGTAGACCAATAAGAACTACATTTGCCTCAACTAATATATAATAACCCTGTTGAGAGAAAAATTCCCCAGGTTAATGTGATATATGAAGATAAAAAATAAATCACCAATGAGGTAATTTCCAAAAAAAAAAAAGAAAAAAACCCACCACCATCAACAATGGGTCATGGGAGGAATAATTATGCTCATGGGGACATAATTACACCCATATGTGATCACTACCATATGCTTAATCAAGACTTATCCCAACCCATGATGAGAAGCATAACAAAAAAACATTGAACACCACTCCTTCATTTGGAAAGAGAAGGCCTCGATCACTAATAAACTTCAACTTAAGCTACCTGAATGATTCCTGACACATACCATTACATACAAAAAAATTATCCTTATTATTCAAGGCTATCAATAGGGATACAATCTGAGATAAATAAGACAAAAACCTACAATAATATCCCATAAGACCCATGAATCTATAAACCTCTCCAACATTCATTGGTGCTTCCTAAGAAACAACTCCCTTGATCTTTGAAGGATCGACCTCAAATCCCTATTTAGAAAACTCATTCCTATGGAAATGAACCTAATATATCCAAAACATGTACTTTGACAGCTTCCCATAGAGATAATGGTGTTGATGGACCTATAAAACATCCTTAATGTAAGGCAAGGGTTTTTCCGAATAATATTCATTCCAGAAACTATATGATTATAATTATAAACTATACTCTTTTTCAATTTACTTAATGGAGGTCAAATTGATTAGGAAATTAGTCATACATGATATGAATAGAAACTAAAATCACTTTATTCATTCCTAAGTGAAATGTTACAAATAAAGTGCATAAAAATAAATATTTCTTACCATCAATTATTACTCACTATGGATAAAATAAAATCGTTTAAAGTGTAGAAATCAATATGGTACAATAGATAGAAAAAATAAAATTTTCATGAATATGAAATCTCGTGGTTCATATTTAACCTTGAGGATCACCAATATCCAAATAAAATCTACAATTAAAAAGGTCACCATGAGAAGAGAAATTGATGTGCCTGGATCAGTTGTGATCACTGAGAGGGGAAGGGTGAATCGGTGATAACTTTTTTTTAAAGAATTTTTCCCTTTGAATGATCAATTCAACCTCTGTGGATGGTTAAGGCCTCGATCTACTCTTCTGGTGATGCAGTGATAATGAAAGCACAAAACATAGAGATTTACCATGTTTGGTACAAAGACCTACTCCTTGCGTGTTGGTTATACTCCCCCAACATAGATTCTTCACTATCCCAAAAAATTCTTACACAGTAATTGGTTATACCCCCCAATTACAACTTGTTTAAACCCCCCAACTTCACTACATCTTCTTCTTTACAACTTCACTTCTCTTCTTCAAATGTGTTGTTCAATTCTTCAAGTAGCTTCAACAGACTCCAGGAGAAATTGTTGGTCTTTCTCACCAATACTAATCACTTGAAATAATTATTTATTTTTCATACACACTAAAATGTGTGTTCCTATACTTCTTAAAGTGTTCACCTCTATTTATTTAAAATGCATGCATGTACATACACGCAACACTTTCTTCTTTACTTGTGCACACACCCTCGCAACACAAATGATTGGGTGTGGGCTTACTCACTTTCACACACACACCCTAGGTGTGTGGACTTCACTTCACCAGCACACACTTCAAAAGAGGGCGCACAAGGGTGCGACCATATCCTTTCTTCTACCGTGCAAGGTGCTCGGGAGCAGCGGGCGCGCAAGGTGGCTAGTGCCTTCTACCGTGCAAGTGGCCCGACAAATGTTTCCTGCCGCGCATGTTAGAGGTCATAAAGGGCATGAAACTTCACGCGGAAACCTACTATCGCACAGGTTTCGCGGGAAGAGGGCATGCAAGTGACGCGCAGCTCAGCCTCTTCTTGTCGCGCAAAGGGAGCATGCAAGGTGGCCATGTCCTCTTTCCTCCACGTAGGCGTTACGCGAATGATTCCCTAGGAGCCTCGAGTGGCTCCGGACCTCATTTTCGTGCTCGGATTTTTCCTTCGCGTTGCACGGAGCTTCGCGGGATTTCTTCTCAGGCGATCAGCAGCCTCTTCTTAGTTTGGGCTTCTCCTTTTATAGGAAAATAGTGAGAAAAGAACCGTGGGGTTCAAATCTTTGAATGCCCGAGATCTGCGGCATTTTTAAATCTTCAAATGCGGACCAAGATACTGCCGTAAAAGCCGGTAAATTTCGTTCAATGCCGACTACTTCTTTCTCGGTGAGTACATCTCATGTGTTCATTTTAGAACGCATGCAAGGCTTCTCCTTTGTACGTCGAACGGGAAGTGCACCCTTGGAAACATCATTTGCCTCGGGCTCCCTCAAATTTCTCATCTCGTTGCATGCATGAAACTTTTAATGCATTCATGTGTTCATGAAGGGGAGACAAACACAATGGAGGCCATATCTTTATCAGAGGCGGTCGAAAGCTTTTTCTACCTTTCTCGAGTGACTCTGGACTGCGGGGGACGTCACGGGAAGATCCTCAAATGGTGGGAGGTTGAAGATGACCCCAGTGCCATTGGATCCACATTTAATGAACGTGGACGGCCGAGATTATAACATGGTGGAGCGGATGAATCGTACGGCTGAGATCGGATGCGAGATCAGATGGATGGTTAGGATTAGATCTACATCTTTAAAATGTCGTCTCACATCGAAATGAGTTGCAGTTTTCTCGCAGTTTAACAAACACACTGCGGATGAAGCGGTTAAATAATCTCTTCTCCCTCCTTCGATGCCGCCCTGCACCGGTTCTCTGTGGGCGTGCTCTACACACATTCTTGCCTCATGTCCTCAGGCGCGCCATTGGCGCCCACGCTGCACGGGCTTCACCACCACGTGGCTCGCGCTTATACATGGCTCGCACTCATGCCTTGAGGAGGCCCTAGATTAGAAAACTTCCCTTGAGCGTGGTTGACCCTTGGGTATCGCAAGTGCTTGAGGTGAGGACCTCAACTGGCCTCCTTGGTTGGCTTATTTTTTATTAAAGTAAATAGTTGGTACTTTGTATAAAAACAAAGTAACCATGTACTTAAATGCCAAACCATTCTTAAATTCCAAACCATTCTTCTTCTCCTATTCATATTCTCCTATTCATCTTCTTAAGAACTCCATATATCTTCTTCAACATCTCTTCTTCCCGTATGTAATTGAGTACTACATGAACTACTTCAAGTGTTGTAACATTATATAAACTTGATAAAAGTCTTGGAACATATGACCAGTTCAACAATCGTCTGATTTAATGATGCTTCAATCATCATTCTTCAAGATCAACTTCATTAGTTGGCAGACATTGACAAGTTATTTACAACAAATGCAATCACTTGGGACAACAATCTCCCCCTTTGTATTTGGTTGTCAATAATCTTAAGCACACTTTGAGAATGGAATAATGTGTTTTCTAATGATTTCTCCCCCTTATTGGCCAACAAATGCAAAGGGATGAACGGTAAGTCATACCCCAAATGCATAACTGCTTGACCCTACACAACTTCAACTACCAATGCTCCCCCTCAAGGGATGAACTCATTTCCTTCAATTCCCTGCACGTTAGTACAAAAACATATAAATTTAAAGAATAAGGAGGAAGATTTTTCTACCTCAAGTTAGAGGAGAAGGTTGGACATGAAGTTTCAGCCTTAGCTCAACAAATCTTTCTGTAGGAATATCTTTGGTGAAAATATCCACCACCTAATCTTGAGTAGAACTGTAAACTCACTTATTGTCTCTACTAGCGACCATTTGTTTGATGAAATGATATTTTATATCAATGTTCTTGGCTCTGGAGTGTTGTATAGGATTTTTAGACAATCCAATAGCACTTTGATTGTCACATAAGATTCTCAATAGTTTTTCTGTGTTAATTCTCAAATCTTCTAGCTGCACCAACATCCAAATCATCTGTGTATATGCATGTGTAGCTGCCACATATTCTGCTTCAGTTGTGCTCAACGTTATAGAATTTTGTTTCTTGTTGTACCAACTAAAAAATCCTTCCTCCAGAAAGAAGGTTCCACCACATGTGGATCTTCTATCAGTACAATCACCAGCCTAATCAGCATACGTGAATCCCAACAACTTTATGTTTTTACTGTGTTTTTATATGGGCCCATAGTTGAGGGTTCCTTTCACATATCTCAAAATTCTTTTAGCTGTTGATAAGTGAGATTCTTTTGGGTCACATTGAAATCTGGCACACAATGTCACTGCATATGTTATATCTGGCCTTGAAGCCGTGATATAAAGAATAATGCCAATAATTCTCTTGAACTCTTTCTGATCAACAATGTTGCCTTCTTCATCCTTGCAAAATTTGGTTCCAACAGAAATGGGTGTTGAGACCTCCTTTGCATTCTCCATTCCAAACCTTTTCACTAACTCCCTTGTATAATTCTCTTCTGAAATAAATATAAAGTTTTTCTTTTGTTCCACCTGAAATCCCAGAAAATCTATCATTTGACCATGCATGAACATTTCAAAGGTTCTCATCATCTGCTCAGAAAATTCTTCACATAATCCTTCCTTTTCACCATCAAAAATAATAGCATCCATATAAAGGATGACTATGAGAGTACCAGTGTCCATTTCTCTGACATATAGATTACTGTCAACTGTTCCTTTGACAAACATCATGCTCTTGAGACAACTATCCAATTTGGAGTACCAGGCTCTAGGGGCCTGCTTCAATCCATACAATGATTTTCTCATTATTCATACCATACTACCATCTTTGTCCAGCACGAATCCCTATAGTTGTTCTATATTCACCTCTTCTTCAAGATCTCTATTAGGAATGCAGATTTCACATCCATCTGATAGACATTGTACTGCTTGTGTGCTGCAACTTCTAAGAACATTCTGATAGTTTCTAGTCTTGAAACTGGTGCAAAGGATTCTTCAAAGTCGATTCCTTCCATCTATGAATACCCTTTGCATACGATTCTTGCCTAATTTTTGGAAACTT
The DNA here is from genome assembly GCA_963277665.1 of Viscum album. Lineage (NCBI taxonomy): Eukaryota > Viridiplantae > Streptophyta > Magnoliopsida > Santalales > Viscaceae > Viscum > Viscum album. The sequence continues at coordinate 318,401,136 of OY728140.1, forward strand.
CCCCATTTTCATTGAGTTTGTTTCTGAAAACCCACTTTGTGCCAATAACATTTTTATTTTTGAGCCTTGGTACAAGATCCCAAGTGGAGTTCTTTTCTATTTGATTGAGTTCATCATGAAAAGCATGTACCCATTCCTCATGTTCAACTGCTTCAGCCACTGTATGAGGTTCAACTTGAGAAACTAGTGCAGTCTGATCTTTTGATCTTAATCTTCTTCTGGTTATTACTTAGAACTGTGGGTCACTAAGGACATTTTCTATATCAAAATGTTTCTTAAATTTTTTGTATATACTTCTTCTATATTCATTACCTTCTTCTTCATCAATGGTTTTTTCAGAATTGATCTCACCAGCAGTTGGTATTGGCTCATTTAATTCTTCATTCTTCTGTTCCAAGATTGTGTCATTCTTTGAGTCATCATTATTTACAGTGTCTATTTTGGTGTTGTTTTCAATTATTCTGACATCACTGCAGTCAATCATTTTTTTCAACCTCTTATTCCATCATCTGTAGCCTTTTCCATCAGGTAAGTAACCCATGAAGATTCCTTCTTCTGCTCTTTCCTCAAAATTTCCTAGATTAATTTTTTTAATCTTGATGATGCAAGGACTGCCAAAGACTCTGAAGTATTTAACAGCTGGTTTTCTATTAAAACACATTTCATAGGCTATTGTTTTTGTTTTTGGTCTTAGGAGACATCTATTTTGTATGTGTATGGCTATGCATACCGCTTCCCTCTAGAAAAACATAGAGATATTGTGTTTAGTTAACATAGTCCTCCCCATTTCGACTATGCTTCGATTCTTTCATTCATCCACTCCATTCTATTGTGGAGTATATGGTGTACTGTATTGATGCTTGATTCCATGGTTGACCAGCTAGCTTTCAAAATCATCACAAGTGTATTCTTTTCAATTGTCTGATCTCACTTTCTTGATGCAGAGTCCTATTTCTTTCTCAGCCTGCCTTCTGAAGTTTTTGAACATTGTGATTGCTTCTGACTTGTGTTTAATGAACATGATGTTGGTCATCTGAGTGTAGTCATCAATGAAGGTTATAAAATAGAGATATCCTCTTGTAGAATTCTTCCTCATCGGTCCACATATGTATGTATGGATGAGTTCAAGAGACCTAGTGAACATGATATATACTCCATTGTGTGAACTATGGGTCAGTTTTCCCTTCTGACATGTGTCACAAATTTCATCTCTTTCTCTTTTTAATTTTAGCAGATCTCGTACAATGTTGTACTTCAAAATTTTACTCATACTCCTTTGACCAAGATTTCCAAGTCTTCTGTGCCAAACGTCGTTTTCGTCCTTAGAACTAAGATAAAAATAATTGATGGACTCACCAATTTTAAATAGGTTTCTAGTGGTTCTTCTTCCTTAAGTGGTGATTTTTTCATCTTTTGAGCTCTTGATGATGCATGAATCCTTTTGGAACAACACCTCATGCCCATCATCACATAATTAGATTACACTCAGCGGGTTGTGCTTTAATCCTTCAACAAATAACACATCATTGGATTTTAGATTTGTTGTTTCAATCATTGCCTTTCCAAATCCCTTGATTCTCAAAGAACAATCATTTCCAAACACCACGGTTCCTCCCTCATGACTTTCTATGTTGCTAAGAATTTTTGTATCACCAGTCATGTGTGATGAGAATCCACTATCAAGGATCCATGCCTTGGTTTTACTAATGGATTTTAGAGCAACATCAGCCAAGCATGTGATTTCTTCATTGGGTTCCTGAATTCCTTTTCCTTCCATGTCTTTAACTCTTTTTTCATGAAGAGCAATTATACATTTATCAGCTCTATGACCTTGTTGATCACATCTTCCACAAGCTTCACCCAAGCAGTCAGATTTGTTCTGAATTGGAGGTCTTTATGATTTCTGTAGTACACTCTTGGTTTCAAGATATCTCTCCCTTGACTCATGCCTCATAGTTGTAAGAGACATGTTATACCAGCATAGATAGGCTTTGTGTCAAAACACTCTACAACACCAGCAGTAGCCTCTAAACCTTGACCTTATCCGCTGATAGGAGTCATGTTGTAATTTTCATCCAAGATTTGAGTTGTCCTTCCTGGAGATTTCCTTTGTTCCATTGAAGATGATTTTTCACAAGTTTTTGTACTCCCTGTTTGTCTAAAATTTATCTTTGATCCTGCATTGTTAGAGATAACATATGTATTTTGAGATTTACTTAGTGGTGAGTTGACCTGCCTCTGATCACTAGCATGAGATGATTCTGCCTTGACCTCAACATCCTTGTTAAAGTCTTCTCTCATATTTGTCAATCTATTTTGTTCTTTAATCCACTTAGACTATGTCACTGATTTCTCTTCTTCTTTGAGATGAAGTTTCTCTTTAAGATATTTTTCTATCTTGTCCAGCTCATCTATATTTAGTTTGTGTCTCTTTATTTTATCAATGTATAGTGTCTCTTTCTTCATACACTCTTCCAACTCCTCATTCATCCTTTTGGTATCCTTTTGTAACAGTTTCTTCTCTTTCTTGAGTTTATTGTTTTGCTCAAGGCAAGCTTCAAATTCATCTTTCAACATGTTCTCAATCTCTGTTCATTGACTTTCATCATCTTCACTATTGCAGGGGTAAAACCCCTTTTCCACATGAGCCATAAAATTTGTTTCTTCTTCTGATTGACTGGATGATGTGGAGTCTGATTCTTCTTCTTTGCTCACATAGCTTCTTCTTTCACCTGGAATGAACTTTTTATTTCTTGCACCAAATTTTCTTCCTTCTCATCGATTTCTACTCCATTTCTTCTTTTTTGATTTTTCTTCATCAATTTCTGTAGCACTAAATCTTTTCTTAGGATAGTTAACAGCAAAGTGTCTGATGTTATTGCAATTGAAACACCTCAGTGGTAATTTCCCTTTTCCCTTAAATTTATCTCTTCCAAACCTTCTTGATAAAAGGGAAATAATTTTGTTGAAATATTCATTCTTTTCTTCATTGTCAGATTCACTTGATTCTAAGACTTTGTCATCTCTAATACTGAGTTGTCTCATGGCCTCAAAAGCCATATCATCTTTGATATTCTTCGTGAATACTGGGATCTTACTCATTTCATATGCAATGATAATGTTGTGTAGTTCATAAAGAGAGAGATCATATATTTCCTCTAATGCTGAGACTTTGGGGTCAAACCTATCAGGAAAGTTTCTCATTGGTTTTTTAAAAATAGTCGAGTCTTCCAACTTTTCTCCAAAGCCCCAAATTTTACTGAAAATTTCATTGACTCTTGTAAAATAATCATCAATATTTTCTTCGTCTCTCATCTTGATATCTTTAAACATGCTTCTCTAAATTTGTAATTTGGCTTCCTTGACTTTCATGTTGCCTTCATAACTGCTTTCCAATTTGTCCCAAATTCCTTTAGCATTCTTGAGTCCCAACAATTTTGTGTATACCTTTTCTGAGAGTGACATAAGGATGGAATTTTGAGCTTTACCATCAACTTCCATATTTCATTTCTTAGCAAGTGTCATAGAAGCTTCCTTAGCAAGAGGAGTGAATCCAAATAAGGCTGCATCTCTAACTTCAAGGCTGAGAGATAGAAGGTAGGGTAACATCTGATTCTTCCAGCTGTGGTAATTCTTATCATCTAATGTATGAACAACCCTACTATTAACAGAATTCAGATTGTCCATCTTCTCAGAAGTAGATCCTAAAAGAGGGAACCACCCTCTGATACCACTTGAAGTGCCTGGATCAGTTGTGATCACTGAGAGGGGAGGGGTGAATCAGTGATAACTTTTTCTTTTTAAGAATTGTTCACCTTCAATGATCAATTCAACCTCTGTGGCTGTCTAAGGCCTAGATCTACTCTTGTGGTTATGCAATGATAATGAAAGAAAAAAACACATAGATTTACAAGGTTCGGTACAGAGACCTACTCCTTTCCGTGTTGGTTACACTCCCCATCACGGACTCTTCACTATTCCAAAAGATGCTTACACAGTAATTGGTTATACCCCCCAATTACAAGTTGGTTAAACCCCCCAACTTCACTGCATCTTCTTCTTCACAACGTCACTTATTTTCTTAAAATGTTTTGTTCAAGTATTCTAGTAGATTCAACAGACTCCAAGAGAACTTGTTGGTCTTGCTCACCAATACTAATCACTTGAAATAATTAGTTCTTTTGCATACACACTCAAATGTGTGTTCCTCTTCTTCTTAAAGTGTGCACCCCTCTTTATTTAAAATTCATGCATGTACATACACGCAACACTTCCTTCATTACTTGTGCACACACCCTCAAAACCCAAATGATTGGGTGTGGCCTTCCTCACTTTCACACACACACCCTAGGTGTGTGGCCTTCACTTCACCAACACAAACTTCAAAAGAGGCAAGGGTGCAGCCATCTCCTATCTTCTACCGCGCAAGGTGCTCGAGAGCAGCAGGCACGCAAGGTGGCTAGTTTCTTCTACCGTGCAAGTGGCACGACAACTTCCTCCTGCCGCACAAGTTAGCGGGCACAGAGGGCATGCAAGTTCACATGGCCACCTACTACCGCGTAGGTTCCGCGGGTAGAGGGCGCGCAAGTGACGCGCGGCTCAGCCTCTTCCCTTCATGAAAAGGGAGCGCGCAGGGTGGCCCTGTCCTCCTTCCTCCACACAGGGGTTATGAGAATGATTCCATAGGAGCCTCAAGTGGCTCCGAACCTCACTGTCACGCTCGGGTTTTTTATTTCACATTGCACGGAGCATCGCAGGATTTCTTCTCAGGAGATTATGATCCTCTTCTCAATTTGGGCTTCTCCTTTTGTAGGTAAAGAGTGCAAAAAGAACCGCGAGGTTCAAATCTTTGAATGCCTGAGATCTTCCGCGTTTTGAAATCGTCAAACGTGGACCATGATATAGTCACAAAAGCCGATAAATTTCGTTCAATGATGACTCCTTCTTTATCGGTGAGTATATCTCATGTATTCATTTTAGAATGCATAGAATGATTCTCCATTGTACGTCTAACGAGCAGTGCACCCTCGGCAACTTCATTTGCCTCGGGCTCCCTCAAATTTCTCATCTCTTTGCATGCATGCAACTTTTAATGCATTCATGTGTTCGTGAAGGGGAGAAGAACACAATGGAGGCCCAATCTCCATCAGAGGCAGCCATGAGCTTTTTATGCCTTGCTCGAGTGACTCTGGTTCGCGGGGGACGTCGCGGGATGATCCTCAGATGGCGGGAGGTTGAAGATGAACCCAGCACCGTTGGATCCACGTTTAATGAACACGAATGGCCAGGATTATAACGTGGCGCAGTGGATGAATTGTGCGGCTTAGATCGGATGTGAGATCAGATGGACGACCAAGATTAGATAAGCGTCTTTAAAGTGTTGTCCCACATCGAAATGAGCCGCGGTTTTATCGCGGTTTAACAAAAAAATTGCGGTTGCAGCAGTTCAATAATCTTTCTCCCTCCTCTGGTGCGTCCCCACACCTATTCTCTACGGGTGCGCTCTTGTTCCCACTCTTGCCTCCTGTCCTTGGGTGCGCCATTGGCACCCACGCTGCGCGGGATCCACCACCGCGTGGCTCGGGATTATACACGACCCGCACTCATGCCTTGAGGAGGCCCTGGCTTAGAAGACTTCCCTTGAGCGTGGTTGACCCTTGGGTCCCGCAAGTGCTTGAGGTGAGGACCTCGGCTAGCCTCCTTAGTTGGATTATTTTTTGTTAAAGTAAATATTTGGTACTTTGTATAAAAACAAAGTAACCAATCACTTAAATGCCCAACCATTATTAAATGCCAAACCATTCTTCCTCTCCTCTTCATCTTCTCCTCTTCATCTTTTTAAAAACTCCATATATCTTCTTCATCATCTCTTCTTCCTGTATGCAATTGAGTTCTGCATGAACTACTTCAAGTGTTGTAACATTGTATCACCTTGATACACGTCTTGGAACTTAAGACCAGTTCAATAATCGTCAGATTTAATGATTCTTCAATCATCATTCTTCATGATCAACTTCATAAACTTCATTAGTTGGCACACATTGACAGGTTATTGACAACAAATGCAATCACTTGGGCACAACAGAAATCATTATGCAAAATCTATAAAATAAAATAAGAACTGGGCCTTGTGAAGTGAGAGTGGAATAAGTGGAGGAATTACTAACTCTATATGTAGTAAATAATCTTTTCATTATAAATTTTCTCATGGGAAATATATTTGTTGAAAATATGCTAACTGGTCATATATCCAACATGTAAACTGAAGTCGTGTATTATTACCTAGTAAATTTAAAATAATATAACTCTTAATGAAATAATAATATGATATTAAAATATTAAAAATATACATATTTATATATTACATATAAATAATAATAAAAACAATAATAATACTACTAAAATATTCAAATAAATATTTTATGATTATTAGAGTAGTAAAATTGAATTTGAGAATATAAATAATAAATTTTAATGGTATTTGTTAAAGTGTATTTAGTATAAAACTATTATTTCATTTGTCAAAGAGCTATTTTGTTATGTGTTTTATATTTTAAATGAATAGATTAAATTGATAACCATTAAAATATTGTATATGAACTAACATATTAAATACTTTCATATTAGGAATTGATATGAAATAATATTAAGAACACTTAATGCTAAAAAACATCATTCTTCAAAAAAATGTGTTTTTTTATGTTTTGTATTTTCAGTTGAAAAATTAATTCATAAATTTCAAAATATATATTAGATGAATTTAATTTAATTTTTTTATTTATAATTTTAAAATTATTTTATCATGATTTTTTGAGATTTTTTAAAAAATATTGATTTTTAGATGAATATTAAAAAATATCATTTATACAAATAACATGACTTTTATGAATTTATTATTATATAAGTATGAATTTGATATTTATGAAACAGTTTTATAGGATTAAATATGTGTATTATTAGTGAATATATAATTTTAAAATTGTTATTTTAATTAATAAATTAATATTTTACATTTTAGAATTTAAGTTATATGTTTCAAAAGTTGATTTTAACACATTATACCTTTAGTATTTTAAAATAAATGTTAATAAATTTTAAAAATAAAATCAAACAAAAGGGACATAAATTTTTCAATCATTAGGTAAAAATTATATAATACTGGCCATTTTTTCATAAAGGATAAATTACCTATGTAAACACTAGTTACTATGGTGAAAACAAAAATGGGAAAAATGGATAACCAAAGAGTTAATGTTCCAAACATGTTAGAAACATGTCTTAACTGAATTTTTGAGGTTTGGATTGAATTTATATATTATAATATATATTATTACTCAACTACGGATTCATTTATATTAAGAGTCACATTCCATTATTGAAATTTTTTGGGTATTAAAAACAATGAAACTCGTTTTAACTTATAAAAGGGACTCTCTTTTCCTCACTTGCACTCACACAAAAACCAAATTAGTACATAAAAAAATCTACCCAAAACTATGATAAAAATTACAACACTACTTATAAATGTTCATGTCTTCTCAAAACACCATCCTTCAAAGGATTAATCCCCTTCACAATGAAGGTAATCCGTCAAGTGAGGTACAAGTTCATAACCTCTTTTCCTCTATTCTTTTTTCCTTATGTGAAATTTCTATTTCTAAAATTTCTTTTAACCACACAAAACATATAACATAATAATACATATTATACTATTACATTATTATAATGATGATACAATCTTTAACCACCCTTCCCTTTTTTCCCGAAGAATAGTGAAAACGACATTGGTATGTGTGCAACCTACCGCCTCCACAAAACCTTGTGTTTCATTTTCCTTCACCACCTTACATTGTTGGTCCTAATGTTTATTTTAAAAAATAATTATGATATTTATAACATATTTTTTATTAATAAATGAATAAACATATTATTCATTTCTATCATTCTATGGAAAATAGATTCTTCAACCATGAAAATGTATGGACTACCACCTCCATTGGATGATTGAAATCTATTTTTTTCATCACCTTAGTGATTCATGAAAAAAAAGTTTAATAGATAAAAATAATGTTTATTATATCATTAAGGTTATTATATGAAATATTTTACCACCAATTAAAAATAATATCGACAAACAATTATTGTTAATTCAATTATTTATAATAAGCCTAATAAGAGGGAAATATTTAATTCAAATTCTGAAACATTTTCATTTCCATCACTTATTCTTATAAATAAATTAAAATTTTTATATACCACACTAATAAATACTAAATAATTTCATCATTCTAATTGTGTAATGATATTGAAATTAAATCATCACATAATCATCCATTAAGCATGGTATGTTACTATTTTGGTCGGTTTGACCACCTACTTGAATAATGCTATGAAATTATATCATGGATGACTATGAAAACATAATTATTTATATAATATGTTATAAATATGTAAATAATTATTTTTTTCTGTATTAAATATACATCAACATTGAACTTATTAATTATGAAAACCCCCTTCAAAAGTTGAAAATCACCTAAAAATGATCATTGTCAATATCAGCTTCATGGATAAAAACTATAGTACTCATAAAAGGAAATTTAAACAACAAAAATCATTATAAGTATTCAATTATAGGAAATTTAATGAAATTTTGATTATTATATTTGGTAGAATAATTAATTAAAAAACCTCTTTAATGAAACGAGTTCAAAATGTTCAAAATTACCCATACCCAACATTTAAAATATATAATCACTAACTAATATAAATAAAGAGATTAATTATAAATTAAGTTTATAAATTATAAGGTATATGAAAAAGGTTTCTAAATAGGACATTAAGATATTTATTTATGATATAGTGGATCTTATATTGCATTCGACTAAGAGGGGAAACAAGGTAATGGGTTCTTTATCTTAAATTTAATTTCATGAGACTTGTTTCAAAATGTGCACCATGAAACCATTAATATGGTATGATTAGTACATAATGAATAACTTTTATGAAATTAATTGTGTTTAGATATGCATATCATGTACTTTAATTATATTTTTGTCGATTCATAAGATTCCTGAAAAGAAATTGGGTTGATCAAAATGTTACATAAATCATAAGGGTTACATTGCCAATTCTATTTTCAAATCAATATTGTATTTGAATGATAATCTATTTAGGTAATTGGAATTATTTATAAAATTAATCTTCATTTATGTTGTATAATAATTTTGTTTTATATATCCCCTTGATATTTCATTTCCCCTTAACTCAAATTCTACCCAAAGTGTTTCTTTTAAGTGGAACTAACTTCATATATTCATTAAAATAGGGAAGATCCATTTTTTTCATATCATAATTGATATGATGAATATTAAAATTTCCTTTTCGATAACACAATAATTTTTACCCAAAGTGTTTCTTCTATGGATTACTTATGTAATTTTATTCTCTTTTGGATTAATGATCCATCACTGCCTTTGTCTTTCAAAATGATCCATTATGTATGATCCTAACTCTTCACCCAATACATTTCCTTTAAGAATACCTTACTTTTTTATTCATTTGAATTATGAATTACATAAAATGATTGATTTTTGGAAATTATTGACTTAACTATATATTATTTATCCAAATAGTTTAAATGTCATATTCTTTATTATCTTGATTGAATTTTATTTTCCTTGTATATTGCTTTAACTCATTCGATGCCTGTTTATTATTCATGGGTTTATCATGTTATCATTATTGATAGAATTATTATTAATTTCCATATTTTAATCCATATTAAACCCATTTTATTTCCATGAGTTCTTTAATATGTGTTAAATAATATCAATATTTTTTCCAAGGGTTCTTTATTCTATAAAAGTGAATGATTTTTATTTCAAATGTTTTACCAAACACATTTTATTTCCATGGGTTATTTATGACATGATAAGTGATAAATTTCATGTGGAACTCATAAGTATGGATGATAACGGGTGGGTATTATATCACTAACAAACATATTGGTTTAATGATTATATCTGATGAGATTAGTATTTGAGAGCAAATTTTAGTTACTCATAATCATGGGCACTAATGGTGTGGCTTGTGAATGCAATGTTCCCTATACTATTTTTTGTTCCGAACATGAAAGATAGTTCAAATTCATATGATTCTTCCCATAACTATGTTAAGATATATGGGATCATGTTTATTGATTCATTTTTCAACAAACTTTTGATTCATGACTTATTTCATGCCAATTCATTTTCCAATATTATTGATCTATTCTTTGTTGGGTTTGAATTTTCTTCTGTATCTTGATTATACCCATTTTCTCATCTTTTTTTTACTTATGATGTTAGATTTTTATCACTTATATTTACCCTTAACAATTATCTAATCTCACCCCTTCCTTTTATTTCCATTTCCCCATGAAATCAATATGAGTTAAATTTATAATAAGTACATGAGGGATTCAAATTTTGATCAATTACGGAAAAATGTCCACAAGGGTTGTAAATAATTTTCTTATACAGTTGCAACTAAAAGATAGTAAACCATTAGTTCTTAGGACTGAATGATAATTTGTTTTATGTAATTCTTACCTTATATTAATTTTTTAAAATAAAGGCATGTACACCCTGGGTTGATATAGTTAGTATCAAAGTGGTATTTAGTTTTTCTTTTGGATTAGTTTGGTTAAAATTGGTGATAGGTTTAGAGAACCTTAATTAAAACCCTAGAGATGAGTCTAAGTATAATATGGTATCCTAAAATATTGATAATGTTTTGAGTATGTGGATTTCTTAGTAAATACATCCCTGTATAGATAATGGAATGTGGATGAGGTTATGGAACAGATTCACTTAGGTGTAATCACCCCAAAAATGGTTGGTTGAAAATTGAATCGATTATCCCCAAGATGCATGTTGAGTGCACCTAAGACTACTCTCCTGGATAGCCACTATTATGGGATATTTTCAAGTTAATCACATTCCCATTATGAACCATTTTTAAGGATTCATTTTCTAGTAATGTTGAGGTATTAGGTTTAATACTATATGATAACCAAAATAAAAGTATCCCAGATTAAACAGTTATTTATATATTTTTAACTAACGTAACTATTAGTCAACATTATAATATAAAATAATGACATTTTCTAATATTGGGATTCCTTTTTTGAGTATGATAATTCCCCTTTATTTCTATTGTTTTGTCCCTCATATCAACCTTTTGTATAACAGTAATGGTTGAATCCTAAAAGAACCATGTTGAAAATGGATTCAATATATAATGCAAAGATTGTACCAGGAAAAATCTAATTGAATAAGAGCTAGAGTGAATAATCTTGTGATTATAACATACCATCTATCATGAATTTGGTTAAATAAAGTAAACATAGTCAGATTTCAAAATACACCAAAGAAGGGAAGGTAGAGTCTTATGATAATTCTGATAATGGATATATTAAAGGAATGAATATTTAGCCTTTTACATGTCAAATATGTGGGAAGAATAAAAAATGAATTTCCTCAGAGGGAAAGTAATATGATTTACATGTGTTTAAAGAGGGAAGTGATAATCAAACTTCCAAATAAAAATGAACCGTTTGGTTAACATGATTGAAATAAATAATGTTTATCCTAATGTAACATTAATAATTCAATGTATTATGTGTGGGGAACTTGTGAATTATCCATGTAAATTCAATGAAACAAGGAGTAACCAAGATTATGAGCATTACAAACATATATGACCAAGAGTAAAATGTAACACCTATATGGACACTATTCTTAAAGTAGATCCTAATATTTATGGACCACATACCCTCTAATCCAATGTATTATATGCCATTTTGGAATTTAATTCTAAGAACTATATTATAACTAAGAAGTTTTGTATGACCATTAAATAAACCCTGATGATATAATTTTAAAAAATCTTTTACTATTATGATTATTGTATTTCATGTCGATGTTTATAGGAATTTTCCTTATAGAGATCTTATTATCCTTCCTCAAGAAAAATTTAACATGATTTTAATAATGGATTGGTTCCCCCAATTAGAGGAAAAATTATTTGGAGTAACGAAGACACATTTCATATTAACCTATTATAATCTATCATTGAATTTATAATCATAGACAACCTGTAGAAATAAATTACATAATATGGGTCTTGATACTAAATAATATAAGACTCTTTACAAAAATAGTTGGAGAAAAAATAAATATTATAGATAAGTCTATTATGTGGACAGAGATATGTTTCCCATGAATTTAAGGTGGATATATCTCTATAAATTATATCATGGTTCATCTATATAATTTAGATTCACATATTTATTTATGTTGGTATGTGATAATTAAAATTAAAAGGACTCAATTTATCTAAGGTTTTATGTAATGCCTTAGGTTTTACAAAATCATATTCTATCCATAAATTATATGTTTATAGTTCAAAACAATATCTTTCCTCTAGTTTTAAAAGAATTGGATTTTTTAGAAAATATTTCATATATGATATGAATTAAAACTAATTAAAAATTATTTATTTATAAGTGTAACATAACAACAAAATCACATAAACATATGTATTTCACATCATGGATTATTACTCACCATGGATAAAATACATCAATTAAAATTTCACAAATCAATAGGGGACAATAGTTGGAAAAGAATAAAATCTTCATGACTAAGAAATTTAATGGATCATATTCAACATTGGGGATCACCAATAGAAAAAAAACTTACAATGATAAAGATCACTATGAAAGGAGAAATAAATAATCAACATCTATAATACAAAAAAATAATAATTGGGCTTTGTGAAGTGAGAGAGATATGAATGAGTGATTTAATAAGTTTATATATAAGAATGAAATCCATCGATTATAAATATGATCATTGAAAATATAGTTGTTGAAAATAAGGTCTTTTCAAATATATTCATTGGTCATAAATCTAATAGGTATAATGAATATGTTTATTGTTACATAGTAAATTTTAAATAATATAACTCACAATGAAATAAAAATATGATATTAAACATGTAAATATATATATATAATTATATAAAAATATTAATAATAATGGTATTAAAATATTAAAATTTATAAATTAATACCAATGGACTACTAAAATTACATTTCAGAATATAAATAAGATATTTTAATTGTATTTGATAAAGCGTATTTAGTATAAAAGTAATATTTCTTTTTTTCAGAGAACAATTTTGTTAAGAATTTGATTTTCTATCCTAATAGATTAAATTGTAATTCTTTAAAATATTATATATGAACAAACATATTAACAACTATTCAATTATAAATTCCTATTTAAAACTATTAAGAACGATTAATTTTAAATAATTTCATTTATCAATAAAATTGTATTTTATGTATATTTTATATTTCTATTTTAAAAAATTATAAGCATTAATTATTGATATTTTTTTAAAAGATTGATTTTTAGTTGAATAGTGAAAAAATACTATTTTCAAAAATTACATGAATTTTATGGAATTTTTAATATATAAGTGTGAAATTGTAATTAATGAAAACTTATTATAAGAAACAATTTGTATTTTATAACTGAATTTATAATTGTTTCAAAAAAATTAATTTACAAACCCATATTTGACATTTTGGAATTCAAGTTATATTTTTCAAAAAAAATATACCTTATATATTTAGTGTTTTAAAATTAATGATTCTTCATTTTTAAATACTGTATAAAAATGGATTTCAAATTTAAAATCACAGGTAGAAATTATATAATAATTACCATTTTATTTTTTTGGAATTAAGGGTAAATTTCCTAGGTAAAAACATGTTATCATGGTGAAACCCAAAATGGTAAAAATTAGTGTCCTAAGAGGTTAAGGGACAAGAATGTTAAAAACATGTTTTAATTCTATGTTTGAGGTGTATCTCATAATTATATATTATCTTATTTTTTTTTATTAATTTTGGAGCAATTCCCCTCAGAATGAATTTCCACTATTGAAAATTTTTGGGTGTTTACAAAAAGGCCACTCCTTTTCACTTATAAAAATAGATGTCCTCTCCTCACTTACCCTTACAAAAAACCCTTAGTTCTATAGATAATTTTCCCAGATCTCTCATAAACACTCTTATAAACCTGAATTTGGTTATAGTATTCTCAAAATACCATACATTAAAGGTTAAATCCCCTTTCCAAAGTAGATAATCCAAGAAGTGAGGTATATGTTCCTAACCTCTCTTCCACTTTTATTTTTCCTCATATGCGTTTATTATTATTATGATTTTATATAATGACATAAAAATAAAATCCTTAGTATCCATATTATATTTTTATATTATTATAATGATGTTACAGGCATTAACCAACCTTCCCTTTTTTACATAAGAAAAGAAAAAATGATATTTGTGTGTGCGAGGACTACCGCCTCCACAAAATGCCATGTTTCATTTTCCATAACCAACATACGTAGATAGTACTAATGATTAATTTAATAAATAATTATGATATTTTTAACAAATTTTATATTCTTAAATAATTAAATATATTCTTCATTTGTCTAATTTATATAAATATAAATGGTTAACCATCCATAGGTGTGGACTATCACCTCCATGTGACGATTGATTTATATTTTTATTTTCATCACCACCATACATGGAAGGTAATATAAATGGGTTTATTGGATAAATATGGTTTTTTTGATATAATTATGATCCTATTATGACAAATTGGAGAACCTATTAATGATATGATTGACAAACAATTATCGTTAATTCAATCATTTAAAACAAATGTACTTAAATTAAAATAATTAATTCAAATTAATTAAAATTAATATAAAAATTAATTATTTTTATAATTATTTTAAAATGTCTATATAAAACACAAATTAAAACTAAATTGTATCATTATGATACTTTTATAAGGATATTGGAACTAAATCACCTCATAATAATCCATTAAGAATGGTATGTTTATGTTTGGGTCCATTTTTAGACATACATGAACAATGATATTAATTTATATCATTGATGATTATGAATACCAAATTACTAGAATAATATGATATAAATATGTAGATAATATTTTTTGACTTTGGAAAATATATCAATATTGAACTCATTAATTAATAAAATATCATTCGTAGGTTAAAATTTACCAAAAAATTCATTGTTAATTTCACCATCTAGGATAAGGACTAAAGTACTCATGAAAGGACATTTAAAAATTAAAAAAATTATAATTATTTCATTAAAGTAACTTTAATGAACATAAAATAATGAAATTTGGTAGAATAATGAATAAAAACACACCTTTTACCAAAGTAGTTAAAACAATCAAGATTACCGACACCAGACATTGAAAATAAGTAAATACTATCTAATATTAATGTATAGAATAATTATAAATAATGATTATAAATAGTTATGTATGTGAAAAAGGGTTTTAAATAGGTTATTTTTATATTTATTTCTCTTATATAGGATAATATAGTGAATTAGAATAAGCGAGGAAACGTGGTATTGGGTTCTTTGTCACAAATTTAATTCCATGAAACATATTTGTTAATCTGCACCATGATACAATTAATATGGTGTTATTAATTCCTAATAAATTTAATTTACCATATTTATGGGATTTTAGGATCTATATAATTAACATTATTTAAATTTCCATCGATTCAAAATATACCCGACTTGAAAGTGGCATTGATCAAAATGTTACTCAAACCATAAGTGTTTCATTGGAAATATTATCTTCAAATAAATATTCTTTTTTAATGTTAATCAATTTGGGGAATTTTTATTGTTAATAAAATCAGTCATCATTTACATGGTATATTCGTGTTGTTTTATTTTTCCCCATGATATTTAATTTCCCCTTGACTCGTATTTTACCCAATGTGTTTGTTGTAAGTGGAACTGAACACATCTATTCTTTAAAGTCGGGAACCTCCCTTTTTCTATACACTAATTAATTGGACTGTTTTTTTTTTAATTTTATTATCTATACCTCAATAACATATTATGTTCATTTTTTACTACAAAACTTTTTTCAAATTATTTTAAATAAATTTTTAACATTTCTTTTATGGTACAATTGCATAAAAGTGTAAAAAGAATCTATTTTTAATGTTTCCAATGTGAACACATCATTATGCCACATTTTTCATTCACTATGATACTTACTTTATATAATTTAAGGCTTTTTTCAAATAATATATTATTCTCCATTTTTAATTAAATATTTCTATCTATATTTTTTTAAAGATCATTAATGTTTCTTATTTTCAAAGTGATTTTATCTAATGCTCTTAGGAATGGTTTTCATCTAAATCTACATGCTTTGGATGAAATTATGGTTGATCAAGGATATTCATATAACATAAAAATACACCTTATTTCTATGGATTGCCTATTTTATATCCTTATCTTTTGTAAGAATTATATATCGTTTCCTTTTCTTTCCTAGTCATCCACTATAGATAATCCTAACTTTTAATTCAATTAAGCTTATTTGTGAATAACCAATGATTGATTCATTTTATTTAAGGGTGTTCACCTAGATTACATATATCAATTGATTTTGTGAAATTATAAACGTATCTATATACCCTTTATCTATAAATTATAAATAAAATAAGCTTTATTATCTTCATTTAATAGTATTTCCCTAGGATGTTACTTCATGTCATTATATACCCTTTTATTTTCCATGGGTTTATCATATCTTGATTATTGATTTAATTATTAATGATTTCCTTAGGAGAGTCCATACAAAACCCATTTAATTTCTATGGGATCCTTAAGATGTGTTGAATAAACCCCATTTTATTTCCATGGGTTCTTTATACTATAAAAGTTAATTACATTCATTTGTAGATTTTTATAAAACATATCATATTTTCATGGGTTCTTTATGATATGATAAGTGATTGATTTAATGTTTCAATCATAAGTATGGATGGTGATATGTAGGGTCCTATATCACTGTCTAATTTATTGATTTAAATTTTATATCTCAATGTATAATTATTCACAAAAAAAAAATATTTCCACAAAAGAGTGGGAAATAATGGTGTTTATCATGAAAATAATGTTCCCAATACAAATGTTTGTGCCTAATTTGAGAGATGTTTCATAGTTTAATGATTTTTCTCATGACTGTATAATATCTCAGGACTTATTTTTGTTAACTCATGTTTCTATACTCTTGTGAATCATGTCTTATGTTATGTCAAAGTCATATGGAATGATTTTTGATATATCATTTTTTATATTATTTGTATTATGTATATTGATTATATCAAAATCTCATATTATTTTCACTTATTATATTCAATTTTTATTACTTATGTTTACCCTTAATGATATTATGAGCTCACCAATTTATTAGGTTTACATTTCCATGATTTATATAGATGAGTATAAGAATACATGGGTGAGTCCAATGTGGATCAATTATGGGTAAATATTAAAATGGTTGTAAAATTAGTTACTTATGTTGCTAGTCCTCAAAGACACTAACCTTAATTTATTGGAATTGTGTGATTATTTGTGATATGTAATGTTTTTATTTATGTACATATTGTAACATAAAGGCATGTCAAGCCTGGGTTCCTATACCTAAGATACTCTACATGATACTCCTAGGAACTTTGGTATATTATTATTTCGTTGATGTACACTATGATAAAAAAATATAGGAACTCCAAGAACATAGATTTCATGAGTCCTATGTAAACAACGAGGGAGTTTATCGCACCAAATGATAAAACTACGAACTCAAAGTGACCATAAAGACTCCTATAATTAGTATTTGGAAAACACTCCTCCTTCAGCATCATCTAGAGATATATAGACCATAAATAAATCTTTAAAACTTACTGGTCCCCTTCCACTGGTAAAATAGAGCATTAATCCTTGGAATGGGGTAATGATTCTTGGTCGTTAACCAATTCATTCATTGATAGTCTAAACATAAATTTGTACCACTATCCACCTATTTAGAAAATAACGTAGGAGCCCCTAATGTTGACACAATGGTCCGGATGAAACCTTATGTATAAGATCATCAATCAAGATCCTCAACTACCACATCATAAAAGGTTTCATTAAATAAAGAGCCATAGAAATCATATAGATACACAGTTATAACTCTCTTACAATCTAAATTACACATTAAGAGGGAAGGGTCACAAAATCATTGGGGGAAAATCCAAGAAACCATTAACAATTATAGGGATTTCAACCACTTTATTCTTTGATGGATCCGAATATAGCCCTAACATCAATGAAAATAACATCTTTGATCACTTAAAACCCATCTTCTAATCCTGACCAGCAACGAAAACCATAACCTATCACATCTCATTATAGAACTCAAATCTACACAAGAAGGAATATATAACGAAATACCCAAAATACAACTAGTTGATTCTATGGATTACATCCTACTGTTTTATCCATAATAAGAATAAATTACTAGATGATTAATGTTTCTATATCATCATCTCACAACCCCAAAAAACATCAGACAAGATGGTTTCACCTCCTACTTGTGTACACTACACTAGGGGAACTAGAAGCATCCCCAACTATAGTCCCAAGGCATAAACCAATGTGGGTGAAATGGAAGAGTAAGATTCTCTTGGGTCAAAAAAATATATAAATAACATAGAGTAAAAATATATGGTACCATGAATGACCTCCATCCTTTTTAATGCCAGCATCACCATAACATGAAATTGTCAGCATCCAGCTCCTCTACCTCAGTACTGAAAACAACCACAATTATCATGCTCTGCCTTATTCACCCAAAGAGAATGGGACATCATAGGTATATCCTTTACCAACTCTATATCTCTTGGTGAAGCATAATCATGTTGCCTCTACTATCAATGCAGCCTCTAATGAAAATCCAATTTCATGGTTTGTTATGGAATTTGGCCTTCCATACCAGGATGATCCACAATATTTAATGGGAATTGATAGCATAGATAGAAATGACCTCCACCAATGAATCACACTAGCATAGAGCTCTTTGTGGATTCACAAGAACTTCATGCCCTATAGAATCATGACGAAGAAAATTGTTGATGCTAACTTCTATCTAGATATAACCTTAACATCCTTGACATATACGATCCTCCACCAAAACCCTACTCTTCAAGGTCCTCAAACAGATCCCCTCCTGAGCAGATATCTTCTAAACATGTGTACTCTCACTCACTCAATCCTTCTCATATACCTCAAGATATGTATGCTCTATAAATGAGTTGATCGTATAATGAATAATTGGTAAAAATAACTCTTCTAGATGGTGTGATATAAATTACTCATCTGGTAAAATATCAGGCATAAAGAAAAGATGGTTCTTGAATAAAATCACATGCTCTCACACACTCAGGCTCCCATTCTTAAGGGAGAGAATCTCCTTAAACATCACTTCCCTCATTGTTGTTGAAAATAACTCTTTATGAAGATACCTTTTAAAATAATCCCATGAAATAGCCTCCTCATTCTACTCCATGAGATACTTGATCCATAACAATCATGATACACCCCACATCTGACTAATAACAAGATAATATCTATATCATTCTCTAGTATGGATCACACTGAATGCAATTTCAATATCCTCTATGTGCTCTGTCTATAAATCAAATATTTCCTCCTTATACGTAGTTAACCCATGATGTTGTAACTCATACAATTTATTTCTCAAAACCACATCATCTTTAGATAAATAAAGCCTATAATGTTAAACTAGACCATCATGTTGAACCTCATCAACCAGAACTTCACATATATAGCTTAATGATGTATATTTGTAAGAAAGAGAAAAAATCCTAAGCCTAGTAGCCCAAAATTAATTTCAGGTTATTTTGATTATATCCATTTTAATTTCCCCAATATCATCCTATGAAAATCACATGTGTAAAAAAGTATGATACATGTACCTATGTTAGATACCCACCCCACAATTAGTTTAACTTAACTTATAATGTTATATAATCTTAAGGTCCTCTTGTATGATCCTAGGGGTACCTATGAACTATGTCTTAGTCAGAGCCCTTTAATTACATCACATAATATATTAAAATGATTTAGTTTCCCTAAGAAACCATGAAATCCTCACTAGTGTTTAACTCTAGTCTTCATCATAATTCCCAACCAATGCTTTGATTCCACTTTTTTCATGATCTAGTCCCATTGGAAACCCTCAAGGGATTAATGTGAAGATGTGAGTGACCTTAGAATTCTGCGTCCAATAGGCCATGGGATGGTGATTAGAATCGTTGTTATAATTCACACATCTGGGAGTAATTACCCTCATAAATATTTGGAATATTCAAAGAAACTAGCAATCAACTCCATGATATGATATAAATAAAAATCATCCCATAATAATTAAAATTCATGAAATGTCAAAAATATAAAAGTACCAAGTAAAATTCCAAATAATACTCTTAATAAGTAGTTCCAACTTTAAATAAAAACTCCAATATATTTACATCCATATTTATCACAAAAAAACATCCTTCAAACATAAATAATGGAATTATATATATTGTGGTGAGGATAATAGGTATACTCGATACGATCCTCCTCAACATAATTCATGAAAATATTGAAGAATAATATAAATGATTCAATGAATAAAAGGCAGAGCTGAAAATAACCTATTTAGTTAACTAATACCCAGTCTCACTAAGGCCCATTTACCAAATATCACATCAAATCACAATAAAATAATATCAATGAATATAGTAAAAAGTTTAACCCACATAACTTATCTACTTTTTTGTCACTCTTATACCCCAATATAAAACATCATGTGTTTAATCCCTTTTCTAACTATCAATCTCAAAAGAAGCGTGTGTGTGTGTGTGTTTGTGTGGGTCAAGACACCACTGATGATGATCTGGCTATAGCCCTACATATCCCAACCAGTCACATGGTCCAATGTTTCATGTTGGTATTATTCTACGTACATTCACCATAGCCGATGTAAGTAAGACGACAACCCTACCCATCACAACCTCCCCTCGGGTCCAACATATTTTTCCCATCAATTCAATTCCCCAACTCCATATCCAAATCCAAATCCAAATATATCCAAATATGGAATCAGAAATGGAGGACACAATTTAATTTCCCTCCTCCCCCCATGAATGACCCCTACTATATACCATAACCCCAATGAAATATTCCTAGAAGGGAGAAGAGGGAAGTGGGAACAATCAGTAATATGTTCTATTTTCAACCTTAATGGTTAGAGATATCACCAAAAACCCAAAACATTATAGCTATAAGAAGAATATAAAACATGGGTGGGTGCATATAAAAATCACAATAAAATACATCATATGGTATAAGTAAACATTAGGCCAACCTAAAGGGTTCTCACTAAAACTACACTACCACACCCATCACAACCATCACACTACCAATGCCACAAACAAATTATCTCCAACAATTACAAACCACCAAACCAGAACAAGTTCTTTATGAAGCCACAATAATCATTCAAATATTCTTATTAAGTCATATCATATCACCACATTCAAATTTATCATAATAACAACCATATTACATTCATTATTTAATTTTTTCCAATATTTAGTGGGCAACCATTTCCAACCCTTATCCACATTTAATCCATTCATTACCCATTCATCTCAAGAATTTACATTTCATTAATATCCCTTTACTTATTTAATTCCACCTAATAATCATTTACCATTTCATTATCAACATCATATTACATTTACAACTGGTAACTAAAAAATACTCCCATAACCATCCACTAACCATTTAAAAACAATCCTAAAACTAATCTCTTACCAACCATGTCAATCAATTTCAAAAAAAAGTATTAAAATCATAACTCAACAACTACCACAATAGCTCAACCACCTCACAATGACAACCATACCAACTCGTGGAACTCAATTATAGTCCCACTTCCCAACTCATTCAAATGACCATAACATATTTAATTTCACCAAAATGACCACATAATTCACAATATCAACAATAAGAATGAAAGAAACATAAAAAAGTGAAATTACATCATCAACCTCTATGAACATTCAAAATAATTTCACAAAAAACATCACATCAATATCAAATTATATTCAACTAGTTTATTTATTTTCTTTATGTTATTAACATTTTATCAATGGTGATTACAATTGTATATTCAAATAAAAATCATGTAGTCATAGTATAAACAACAATGATTTTTATCAACTTTCGAAATCAGGAATCAATAATTTGAGTAATATCATGTAAATAACAAAAAAACATGACAAACACATCTTCCCACAAATTTATTATATTTTTTAATTCATTATCTAAATTAAATCAATTATTATTATCCA
Source organism: Viscum album (assembly GCA_963277665.1). NCBI lineage: Eukaryota > Viridiplantae > Streptophyta > Magnoliopsida > Santalales > Viscaceae > Viscum > Viscum album. The sequence goes on from OY728140.1 coordinate 318,423,525, forward strand.
CACAAAGAAATGAAAATCATGAAACATCAAAAACTCACACCTAAACATAGAGAGTTCTAAAATCCCCAACCTCAATCAAAGCTTCACAATTCACCACATAAGGAAAAAAAAGGGAAAGATGATCTCCCAACTTAAATCACACAAGGATCCCCTTAACACCATAATCACCATCATAATCTCTTACCTTAACATCACCCAAACTAACCCCTATATCTTCCCTGACATTATTCAATCATGTAATAGAGAAGAAACCAAGAGGAGAAGAGGGGGGTCTTGCCTTAGATCACCAATTATCTTTCTCATTAGTCCAATGGTGAATTGTGATAAAAGGGAATTGAAAAATCATTCAAATTATCTGATGTAACACAATGGTAGATGGAACCAAAGGTAGAATAATGATATTCTATGGGGAAAAAATTTAAAGCTAGTCTTGAAAAATATAAATCCATAGTGCAAGGACATAAGACATATAGGAATAGGGTCAAACTGTACTCCCTCAAAAAATCATGCTATAAATTTCCTTATTTATAGTTCATGGAACCCCCAAATTTAATAAAACTATGGAATTATCATGGAACAATGCTCATCATCTTGAAATAGCATCATAAATTCTAAAATTATAAAAAATACCTCAAAATAGACCGCAATGCAACATGACATTCAGGATTAAGTGATTCCAAAAATGGAAGAACAACCATAATCATCCATATTGGACTCCCCGGTAAAATTGTGAGAACTACACCACAAAACCCAACATATCCTATTATCAAGACCTTCCATGTATGAAGGACATGAAATGTAATGGCCCAAACTTTTATTAATGAAAATTGAACTTGATCCAATTAAATGTATTATTATGTAAAATGATTATATATAACATATTCACATCCTTGGTTTTATGGTTTTGTATTTTAAAATAATGTTAATAATTGTTATTGTTGCTAATATAGTTGTTGAACAGTGATCACATGATTAGTATAAATATACGGTTTTATCAAATCCAATTTACTCAGACAAAAGATGCGATGGCCTTTTCTAGATTAATTGCTCCATAAAAAGACCATTTTTTCAGATATCGGAAAGGAGGAAGTGTCATTGGTCCTCGCTCTTGACCAAGACCAAGTCGAGCTTCAATAAATTAAGCTCGAACGGAACATCTTACAGGAGAAGTGGAAGTTGATAGAGATTACCAAATGAGCGATGTTATTTGAGCCTCCCCAAGAGTCTGTCACCATCACACACCTTACCCATAAGTCTTATGAAGATGTTATAAGGGTTTATGTAACAAGACCCTAGAACTATTATTATGTGCATTTTTTTATAGAATAAAGAATATACATTCATTTTATTATTATCACTTTATAAATAGTTTTCAAAACACAAATAGTATTTTTAGTAAATTTTCAATTAAAAAATTTGTTTTGATGAATAAATGGATTTTTGAATTAAATATTATTTTAATAAAATATTATTACTATATTACTAAATATAAATGATCCGATAATTTTTATATAATTTTAATTTTTATTAATGTTTGAAAGTAGTTTTTGAAAAAACCAATATATTTTCGATAAATGTCAGTTTTTATTTTAAAAGTAAAAATTAAAATATTTAGAAAATTATTTGGATAAAATGAATATTATTTTTGGAATCATGACGTCTAAATTATCCAATGGTTAATTTTTCATAATTTTCTGAGACAATTGAATTTTTGGGTAAAAATTAAATACAGTTTAATTATATAATGTATTTTATGACTTCATAATGACCCAATAGTGATGTCATAAAATAATATAAATGAGATTTTCGTCCAATATATGTTTTAACTTAAAAATAATATGATTTTATTTTTGTTTGATTTATTTTATAAAGCTTTAGTGGACCCTCTAAGGCTTATAAAATATTGTAACCTTTTAAAATGTTTTCCTTGAGAGTGTGACTCACCTCCACATAATAAAGCCTAATAATTTAAGATTTTTGGACATTATACTTATAAAATAATTTTTTCACACTTCCCTTTGGAAAAAAAACCATGGGGGAAAACCATGGTATGGTTTGTGGTTTTGATTAGTTTAATGTGTAGTGCCCAAAACCTAAATAATAAATAATTCACTTTTTTACCTATATAAACCCACCAAAGATCCTACTTCTATTAACTGAAAACACTTTAAACACTTCCATATTATTTCCTCCTCTATATAGTATCCTCCCAAGGCGCCCCATGCTCCCAAAAAGTCTCTCTCAAGCCTTCCCCAAGCCTCTGGGATCATGATTCCATGTAAGGGATTTCTTCCTTTCTCATTTTTTTCCAAATTTCATTATGTTGTTATACACTTTTGTTTTCAATTAAAATTGTTGGAATATTCCACACCTACACCATACATTCCTCCTTATGTTTTAATGATGATAAACCTATTTATCTCTCATTAATTCCTCTCATTTAAACCTGTTACCATGCCGAAATTACATAGGGAATTTCTTTCTTCTCATTTACATTCAAGAAATTATTTTTTATTTTGCATCTAAATTACATTAAATATGTTGGAACTTGTATATATATAACCCCCTTACTGTCAATTTTATGTACATATTATGAGACAACCCTTTCTATCTCATCAACCATTTTTATGAATTCTTATGTCACACTGTTATGCTGCTGAAATTGCACTGTGATTTTCCAAGCCAAAGTAATTGTGTACTGAACACCATGCACATTTCTCTATCAAGGTTATTCACCTTTATAAACATTTAATTATTGATTATAATGTTTCATTTATTAATTCCTCATTCTTTTATCATGGAATAAATGATGATGTTTAATGAATCCATATTATATGCTCCATCTGACACACTAATGCATGAAATGAAATGATTAAGAAGGGTGTGTCCCGATACCGCTCCAATGAATTGGGTAAAGATTAGTATTATGAAACGTCATGTGAAATGAGGGTTTACTCATATTAATTCAAGTGAAATGAGGTTTTACTCATTCTCCATGTATAATAATCCTTGGATCATGCTAATATCATGTTAAATGTTGTTTCCACATGTCATGACCCGTCCTCGGGGCCCGTGCCGTGACTACCCCAAGCCCACCATCCATAGGCCACGGGATGGTCACTAGAACCAAAGGCGTAAATCCCTATAATGGGAAGACATTGCCTTTATAAAAGTAAAAAAACACAACAGATTACGCAACTGATGTAAGCACTAAGAAAAAACTGTATACAAATAGTAAGTGCTGAAAAGAAAGGGGATGGAAATACAAGCCCAACAGTAAGTACATTACAACTGAAAAACTAGTATAGCTGCAGTAAAGTAAATCAGTAACCACCAAGTCATCCTCCAGGAATCCCACAAGAAGGGTGGGTACAGACGGTCTCCTCAGCATCTCGGGTCCGTCTGTCTGCTCAGTGTACGTCTTGCCAAGTGGTCCACCTCCGGGTACTGTCCAGCTCTACTAGTCTCTACCTCGATCGGTGTTTTCTGTCGTCTGCATCCAACACAACGTAGTACGGGCATAGCTCATGTAGGGGTGAGTATATGATACTCAGTAGGGACCCCGAGACCCGCAAGGCCTCACAATATCCACTAAGGATAAAGAAAAGAGAAAATATACAATCACAAATTATCGACCAACTCTACTTAGGTATATGCCCATACATATACCTAAGTTAGCAACACAGTACTGCTCCAACTCTCGAGCCCAAGCACAACCCAGTCCACACAGGAAAGAAGTCAAACACATCGATGATAATGATTGAAATTCAAGACTCAGCTCACATAGAGGTATACATTTTTCATATCGTGATAGAGAAGATCAGATGTAGTCACTGATTCAACTAAGATGTTAGACCAACGTAGGATATTAGACCAGCTAAGCCACCAGACCCACTTCAGATTCAATACTAGCTACTCTGTCGGACCCACGTAGGATTCAAGAACAAAAGTCAAACTGTCAGATCCGCTTAGGATACAAGTACAGTTGAAAAAACTGTCGAACCCACTTTGGATACAAGAATAGTAGTCATCGCTGTCGAACCCACAGAGGATTACAGTAAAGGATTTGTCTCCGTCAAACAAACGGAGGATTCCAGTACGGTAGTCATCGTCTTCAAACCCACGAAGCATTCCAGTACGGTTGTCGTCGCAAACGCAGTCAGCTCTAGGGTTCCCGCACACAACATGCTCGATTCCAGGAGGGTCCGCTCCTTGAGTCAATGTTATATACATCAACTGTCACAAAGTCCTGAGTTTATGTATCCCGAAGTTCCGTCTCTTCAAAAGAAACCCAATTTGACAGACGACATGTCAATCGGACGCCCGGTCTGAGAGTTATTGGATTTTCCGTCCCAAGGGATTGGTTGGTTTTTAGGCTCAAACCAACCCGACCATATTCCAACTGTGTCCAAACCTCGAGTAATGTATACCAAAAGAACCATCTCATAAAAAGGAAACCAACATAGTTGATGGCACATCAATCAGACGTATGGTCCTTATGTTATAAGTGTTTCCACTCCGAGGGCCCGGTTGGAATTACACTCGTTCCAAACTCATCCGTTTTCCAAAAGTCATCCAAAACCCACTTATAGTATCAAAAAAGGACCACTTCGTCGCAAGGGTCCAAGTGCCGCAGAAGGCACGTCGATCGGACCCGCAGTCTTAAAGTTATTCACGTTTAAGTGAAACGGGTCCGGCCCACTAAGCCCAGTGGGATGGCGAGTCGGGTCGACCCAGTTTTGGCGGGTCTGACCCAGTGAATCACCCGGCCTGGCCCGACGGGGCGCGGCTCGGCCGGATGTCCAAGTGGTCCGAGGGGGGGCGCGACCCCTGCTTTCCCGAACCGGCGGCGGCGCCCTCCCATCCGGTCGGCTTCTCCAGCGCGACCGGCCCGCTAGGGCGGGCCGCTATCTTCCGCACGCGGCACCAGGTTCTGCGGCCTCTTCCAACCTGGCTTGTCGATTTGCCGACCGGTTCTCCCACCGAAGCGGCCCACGGAGTGCGGGCCACGGTCCTCCGTAGTGCGGCGCCCTCTTGGCGTCGCAGTCCCTTCAGCCCAGCCGGCTTTAGCTGGCCGATTCTTCGTCAGCCGAGCGGCCCGCGGTTGCGTGCTGCGGTTCTTTCTTCTGTGTGGCACCCAATTCCATGGTTCTCTTCGGGCCAGTGCGTGGTTGCCACCGCCGCCTTCGGTCGTCGCCACCTTTTCCGTCAAAGCCACCATCGAAATAAAACATGGATCAACGGAGGGTCGTCGGGCTGTGTTTGTTCATCCTGCAACCTCCGCGTTAGGAGGTAACATACGGCCAAAGACAAATCATAATTTTCAATGATGAACATAAAAAACATCAATCAATTAAAATGATCATAATACACCTACCTCGAAATAAGGTTCGCGGTAGTCGGGAGTCGCGGAAAATAGCATCTCGGGGAGACGACGTTAACTAGTTGATGTCGGGGAAGAAGGAGACGAGGACGGCGCGTCATTGGCGTTCCTTGTGGGTGGCTCTTTCTCATTTGGCTTGGATGAAGATCAAAGGAGATGATCATCATTCATTGGTGCTTCTTCATTGGAAGGACGGTGTTCTTCGTTGAAGAATGAAGATCTTCTAATTCTCCAGAGGTTCCCCCACCAAAAATATTTGCTATCCAAATATTATAATAGACTTGTCCATCTTTAATGAAATGTCATGCAAATCAAATAATTCAAAATAGTAGATGTAACAATTAATTAATAAGGATATTAATTAATTTAGTTGGGAAGATAAATGAGAAGGAGGTGGAGAGTTTAAAATTTTAAAGAGAGGAGTTAACAAATTAATCAAAGGGGGTGTTAATGGGGTTAAGGGGAGTTATGGGGAGATAAATGGTTTAGGGAAAGTGTGGGTCCCACCACACTAAATCCTCTCATGGGTGGTTATGTGGGAGTGGGCCTCACTTCTAAATCCCCATGGGAGGAAATAACCACCATCCATAAATAAAATTATGTACTACAAATTTCTTTATTTTATTCTAAATACCCAAAAATTTACTCTCAACCCACATAAAACGCAACTGTGGTAAAGGTCCCCTTAAGTGAATATCGGCGTTGCGAGTTCATCGGTGTCCTCGGATTTTAATTCCACGCACCGGTTCAATATATAGGAAAACCCTCACGTACGTTTACTGAACGTACCCGAACAAAACGTCAGAAATTGATTCTGGGCACACCAGGCCTCGGAATCAAGTGTTGTCAGAAACCACAGACTCGTAAAATTACAAAGAATTAAGAAAAAAAATTTCCTTGAAATTTCAGGGTCTTTACATTACTCCCACCTCAGGTCTTTACGTCCTCATAAAGCAACAACACACACTAGGGAAACAAATGGGGGTACTGAACACGCATCTGAGCCTCCCGCTCCCATGCACTCTCTTGGATGTTTTCTGTGCTGCCAGCAAATGCGCACCAGAAGAATCGACCATCCACGTAGGACCCTCTATTATCGATCCTCAATCTCGACCAGGACCTCCGTGAATGTCACCCTATCATCGATGTCCATCTCTCTATGGTCGATGATGTGGGATGGGTCGTGCACGTATCTCTTCAGTGGAGATACGTGGAAGATGTCATGAACTCGGTGCAACTGAGGTGGAAGGGCTAAGCGGTATGCCACCTAGCCTACTCTACCGAGGACCTAGAAAGGTCCGATGAAAAGAAGACATAACTTTCCACCTCGACCAAATCTCCATAGACCTCATCGAGGTGAGACCCGTAGGAAAACGTGGTCACCATCCTCAAACTCCAGTGGTCTTCGTCTCCTATCAACATAATACTTTTGTCTTCTATGTGCAGTCTTCATCCACTACTGGATGATCTGCACCTTCTTCGTCATATCCTGAACCATCTCTTGTCCAACAAGTGCTGACTCCCCAGGGTCAGTCCAGCATAGAGGAGATCTGGATGGTCGGCTATACAGTGCCTCGTATGGTGCCATCCTGATGGTGGAGTGGTAGCAGTTGTTGTACGCAAACTCCGCCAAGGGAAAATGATCCTCCCAGCTACGACCAATGTCAAGGACACATGCATGGAGCATGTCCTCAAGATTCTGAATGGTCCCCTTAGTCTGACCATACGTCTAAGGATAGAAGGTGGTGCTCAGACGTAGTTGCATCCCAAAAGCCTTTTGTAACCCCTTCCATAGCCGGGAAGTGAAACGAGCATCTCGATCAGAGACGATAGTCGATTTAACACCATGAAGTCGTACGATCTCCTGCATGTAGAGGCGTCCCATGCTCTCTACTGAACCATGATCTCTGATCGGTAGGAAGTGGGCTGACTTGGTGAGTCAGTCTACGATCGCCCAGATAGAGTCGTGTCCTCTAGATGTATGTATAAGCCCCATCATGAAATCCATGGATATCCCGTCCCACTTCCACTCTGGGACCTCTAAGTTATGTACCAAGCCTGCTGATACCTGGTGCTCCACCTCCATTGGATGAAAAGTGAGGCATCGTGAAACAAACTCTACTACTGCTTTCTTCATACCCGGCCACCAGTGCTGTTGTATGAGGCCCTGATACATCTTTGCCACTCCTAGATGTACCGCTAGAGGGGAAGTGTAAAACTCCCTCAACACCTCCTCTTGTAAGGAAAATGGTACCATGATAAGTCCTCTGAAGAGGATGAAGTTCTCTTCTACTTCAGAAAACCCTTCGGGTGCCAGACCTGAGGATATCTAATCACGTCGTGTCTTGCTGTCAGCGTCCCCATGCTGCACCTCTCTGACTCACTGAAGAAGTTGGGGAGTGACTGTGAGAGACTGTAGAAAGGCTGCTCCATCTCTATCCACAAAATTTATCTGCAATGTGGCTAGCTGTTATGTCGTGTCTCCTAGTAATTGAATGCCTAATCTCCTACTGAGAGCATCTACTACAATGTTCCCCTTACCAAGAGTATAGACTATTTCGAAGTCATAGTCCCGGAGGTAATCGAGCCATCACTATTGTCTCAGGTTCTGGTTCTGTCTGGGAGAAGATATACCTGAGACTCTGGTGGTCAGAGTAGATTGTAAAGCACTCACCCATCAGATAGTGTCGCCATATCTTCAAGGAGAATACCACTGCTGCTAACTCTAGGTCATGGGTGGCATAGTTCTGCTCGTGTTGTCTTAACTGTCGTGAACCATACGCGATCATTTCTCGCTCTTGCATCTGGGCACACCCAAGTCTGGTCCCTGATGCATCATAGTGAACTACGTACCTAACGCCTTCCTCTACAAGCCTCAGATTGGGGGCACTTTTCAACCTCTACCTCAGCTCCTGAAATCTCTGCTAGGATCTCTCCGACCACACAAAGGGTTGTCCCTTCTTCGTCAATGCCGAAATCGGTGCTGCAACTTTGGAGAAGTTTGGCACAAAGGTAAATTTGGCCGACTCTTGAGTGATCGACTGCATCCCCTTATGTATGATTCCATCCTGTCTGCCTGGGTTTTCCTGTTCGCCGACCAAGGAAAACCCCATCCCAACATTGTAGATAAACCACAACGTTTTTCCTAATACTGTCAATCTGTGTATGAACTGTGGTTGCCCAGTCCATACCCAATGTAATGTTGTAAGGCCTTGACGCTTCCACAATGTGGTTCCAAACGAAACTCTCACCTCATGGTTAATATCACACTGTCGATTTATGTTTGATTATTGAGTCTCCTCCCAAAGGTATCTCTAGACATGAGGGTCAAGTCAACGGATTAACCAGAATCTGAAGGTCTGGGACAAGATTCGTGGAAGGAAGGAATGATTGGTATAGATGTCTATTGATACAGCAGCAAGTAGTAGACACAGATAGTACCTCAAATCATTCCTTGAGACCTTGGGTCACACTTCTTAACCGCATGTTGCTACTCTCTTCCCCTACCCACCAGCTCCTAGAGCCTAGCGGGGATACATAGGCGGGTGGTTACTACATGTCGAAATGTTCACCAACACATGTTGCTCTCCTAGATCTGATTCCACATCTGTTGCCCTACGTATTTATCTGTCATTAACACTTCCCCTTCTTGAAACATCTCACACGCCCAAGTCTCTAAGACTGGCACCGGTTTCATGCTTCTCAATGCTAACATTCACTGGCTGTATCCGCTCGGCCAAAGATCGTTCAACCACAAAGGTTCTCTCAAGCACCCTAAGATATGTAGGAATTATTTAGAGGAAATATTGTGGCTCAGATTTCCTCAAACACACCTCATTCAGTGATTCAAGCTCTAATGCACTGATCGCTTCGTAATCATCGAGTACCCGGAATGGTCAGTACGCCTCGATAGATACTCAACTACCGACATGCCATCCTGCTGAAACTGTGTAAGCTCTAGAAAACTCTCAGCCACCTCCTCAATCCAGTCCTCAGCCGCCTGTGGGTCAGGCTCACATTGGAACTTGAGGGATGTCGGGTGCAGAAACACATGTAAGGCACTAAGCCTACAAGTGTCCTCTTCCTGTACCACCGGTTTTAACTACTGACCAACGGGCAGTGATATAGCTGGAACCCAACACAAAGGTACTATCTCGGGAAATGGTCCACATACCATAGCCTCATCACTAAGTGGACCATCCTCATGGTACCTTGCTAAGAGAGACTAGTAGCTAAGATCACCATCTACTCTACTACTATCACAACTAGGCGGAAAACTCTACCAATCGCCTTCATTCGGTCCTCTACTGATTGGGATTCTATCTCGCCTCAAAACATATGACGCCTCTGCTACTGGAACTTGTGTAATGCACTCAGTCGGCTTGCACCGTCCTCCAATGTGGATGGTGGTATTTTCTGCCCAATGGGTGGTGGTGCTGCTGGTACACCATCCGAGGGTGCCAACATAGTAAGAGGGCCCTTCACCGGAGCCTCGTCGCTCGGTGGGCCGTCATCATTTTCTCTCTTGGTAATTCTACCTGGATGTCTTCGTAATGGCATCCTGATAGGGAACAGGTGCGCCATGGTCAAAACAGTATACCTGGTGAGTTGAGACAAAGTAATCACAAAGAAAACTTTTCTAATGAAACACACACACGATCAGTGTTTTCATGCACAGAGTCGAAAATCAGAGGTCAAGGTCCTAGTGTATGGATACGTCAGCCGCTGCACCAACACTAGACTCCCTAGACTGAAAACCACACTCAATACTCTTAAAACTATTGCTTCACAGTAAGATAGATCAGAGTCTTAAGTTTTGTGGTTGAACCGACTCCTCTGATACCAATTTGTCACAACCTATCCTCAGGGCCCATGTGGTGACTACCCAAATCCCGCCTTCCATAGGCCAGGGGCTGGCGACTAGCACCAAAGGCGTAAATCCCTATACTGGGACGACATTTCCTTTATAAATGTAAACAAACACAACAGAATACGTAACTGAAGTAAGCACCGAGCAAAAACTATATACAAAAATTAAGTACTGAAAAGAAAGGGGCTGAAAATACAAGCCCAACAGTAAGTACAGTACAACTGAAAAACTAGTACAACTGTAGTAAAGTAAATCATCAACCATTGAGTCGTCCTCCAGGAATCCCACCTGAAGGGTGGTTACAGATGGTCTCCTCAGCACCTCGGGTCCATCTGTCTACTCAGTGTACGTCTCGCCAAGTGGTCCACCTCCGGGTACGGTCCAGCTCTACCAGTCTCTACCTCGATCATTGTTGTCCATCATCTGCATCCTACACAATGTAGTGCGGGCATAGCTCGTGAAGGGGTGAGTATACAATACTCAGTAGGGACCCCGAAACCTACAAGGTCTCACAATATCCATTAAGGATAAACAAAAGAGGGACGATGCAATCATGAAGTACCAACCTACTCTACTTAGGTATATGCCCATACATATACCTAAGTTATCAACACATTATAGCTCCAACTCTCAAGCCCAAGAACAACCCGGTCAGTATAGGAAATAAATCAAACATGTCGATGATAATGATTGAAAGTCAAGACTCAGCTCACACAGAGGTATACATCTTTCTTATAGCGATATAGATGATCATATGTAGTCACTGATTAATCTATGCTATCGGACCCACGTAGGATTCTAGACCAGTTAAGCTGTCAGACCCACTTAGGATTCAAGACCAGCTACTCTGTCGGACCCACGTAGGATACAAGAACAGAATTCAAACTGTCGGATCCACTTAGGATACAAGTACAATAGACAAAATTGTCAGACCCACTTAGGATACAAGAACAGTAGTCATCGCTGTCAAACCCATAGAGGATTCCAGTAAAGGAGTCATCATCGTTGAACCCATGGAGGATTCTAGTACGATAGTCATCGCAAACGCAACCTTCTCTAGGGTTCCCGCACACAGCACGGTCGATTTCGGGAGGGTCCACTCCTCGAGTCAAAGGTCGATACATAAACTATCATGAAGTCCCAAGTTGATGTATCCTGAAGTTCCATCTCTTAAAAAAACCCAACGTGACAGAAGACACGTCAATCGGACGCCCAGTCTAAGAGTTATTGGCCTTTCCGTCCCAGGGACCCGGTTGGTTTTTAGGATCAAACCAACCCCACCATACTCCAACTGTGTCCGAACCTTGAGTGGAGTATACCAAAAGAACCGTCTCATCAAAAGGAACCCAAAGTAGTTGATGACACGTCAATTGGATGTCTAGTCTTCATGTTATTAGTGTTTCCTCTCTGAGGGCTCGGTTGGGATTACGCTCATTCCAAACCTGGCCATTTTCCAAAAGTCGTCCAAAACTAGCAAAAAGTATCTAAAAAGTACTGCTTCGTCGCGAGGGTCTAAGTGTCGCAGACGGCGTGTAGATCGGACGCACGGTCTTAAAGTTATTCATGTTTAAGTGAAATGGGCCCAGTCTGTTAAGCCCAGTGGACTGGTGGGTCGTGTCGACCCGATTTTGGCGGGTCCGACCCATCCGAGGGTCAAACCGGCCTAGTGAATTGCACAGCCGACCTGAGGGGGCGTGGCGTGGTGCGGTAGGGCGCAGCCCGGCTGCCCGCGGCTCGGTAGGCTAGCCGAGCGGTCTTGTAAAGACCCGTAAAATTCAAGGGAAATTTTTTCTTAATTTTCTTTGGATTTTTACAAGAGCGCGGTTTCTGACGGCACCTGATTCCGAGGCCCGGAGTGCCCGGAATCAATTTCCGAAGTTTGGCTCAGGTATGTTCAGTGAACGAACGAGCGGGAAATTCTAACTTTTGATCCGGTGCTCGGAATTGAAATCCGAGGACACCGATGAACTCACAGCGCCGATATTCTCTTAAGGAGACCTTTTCTGAGGTTGCGTTTATTTCGGGTTGAGAGTTAGTTTTTGGGAGTTTAGAACAAGTTAAATAAAAATTGTGGATTACAAATTTTTATTTAAACTTGTTGGTTAACTTCTCTCAAAGGAAGTTAGGGGTGGGACCCACACCCACTTAACCTCCCTTGAGAGGATTAAGTGTGGTGGGGCCCACACAAACCCTAATCTTTTCATCTCCTCTCAAAACTCCTTTAACCCCACTTTAATTGACATGACAACTTGTTAATTAATTTGGAGTTATCTTATTTGAATTTCAAACTTTTGAAATTCAATTTGGTTAAGTGTGTGAATAAAATACGTCTCTAACTTATTTTATTTGGTTAGATTTCTCTAGCCTTCTTGAGAGCATTTCGGGTTATTCTCCTTCTTCTTCAAACTTTGACGAAGAACGCTCAAGCTTTGACGGAGAACGCTCAAGCTCCAACGAAGAACGCCGCTCCTCTCATCTTTATAGCCCGTTGTTCCCGAAGATCGACGACGTCTTCCGTGTCAACGAAAGGGAACACCGCTTCCTCCTCGGACTTCCTTCGTCGGCATACAAAGATTCGCCAACGACGTACCTCTTCGGACGTACCTCTTCGTCATCGGATTTGACGAACGACTACCACGACGCCAGACCTCCGTGACGTTGTCTTCCGCAGGTCGTTGACGATCTTCGAACTTGAACCCAAGGTAGGGGTTTTTGTTGATTTTTTGTTTATTTATTTATTCTCGTTGGTGGTTCTAGCATGACAAACGTGAGGATATTTAAATATGTGTTATCGTTTAACGTGAGGGGGCCGGACCGCATGAACACGGCCGAACCCCGTCCTTTGTTCTTGATGATTTATCTTGCGGTTGAAACAATATGGCGTGGTGCCGTCGCACCATGCGGATACTCGCACGATTATTTTGCGCGGCGTCGTCGCGCCGCGTCGAAGGGAATCAAACGTGCGGCGGAGGGGCGCGGTGCCTTCGCACCGCGCCGGACGACGAACAGAGCGGCCGGTTTCGGGCCGCGGCGGGACGAGAAGACCGGGGGCCGGGCCGCCGGCATCGGAAGCCGGAAAGGGGACCGGTTTACCGGTTCTGTTGGAGAAAAATTGGCCGGCCAGGTGGCCGTCCGGAAGGTCAAAGGCCGGGGGAATTTAATTCCCCCGGCCATCACTAAACCCCCCCCCCCCATTTATGAGGGGGGTGGTTTCGTTAAGGGGGGTAGGCGGCCCCCCGTTTCCCACAAGCAGACCCCCCACGAAGGGGGGGCAGGCGGCCCCTCGGTTTCTCCTCAAAGCAGGCCCCCAGGAGGGGGGCCGTTGATTGGCAAAAGGCGCGGCTAAAAGCCGCACCGCCAAAAATGAAGCGGGGGGCTTTCCCCCTACGCATGGCGACAAACGGTGGCAGGCCGCGCCGCCGCCGGCCGGGTTGGGTCGACCCGGTTCGGGCCGACCCAGGGGGGGTCGGGCCGGGTCGGCCCGGACCCGGACCCCCCGTTTTCGAGATGATTTCGGTCTTTTGGCCATAACTTGATCCACGGACCTTGGATTGACGAACCATCTGCGGCAACGCGATCCCTGGATCGAGACGGTCGTTTCGGTATATTACACTCAGGGTTTCGGAACACTTTGTGTTCGGTCGATTTGATTCGTACACGAAACCAACCGGGCCTTCGGAGCGTAAACGCTCATATCTTGAGCTACGGACGTCCGATTGACGTGTCGTCAGGTTTGTTGTGTTCCTCTTAGTGAGACGGATCTTTTGGCATACTCCGCCCGAGGTTTGTATGCAGGTGGAGTACTTTTGGGTTGGTTTTGCCTTAAAAACCAACCGGGCCCCTGGGACGAAAAAGCCAATAACTCTCAGACCGGGCGTCCGATCGACGCGTCGTCTGTTGCGTTGAGTTCCTGTTGACGATACGGAACTTTTGGATACATCAACTCTGGACTTTGTGACATTTGATGTATCAGCCTCTCGGCTCGTGGAGCGGACCCTCCTGTACGAGCTTGCTGTGTGCTGGAACCCTAGTGCTGGCTGCGACTGTGACTACTACTGCTACTACTGCTACTATGACTGCGACGACGACAGTACAGAGATCCTGTGTGGATTCGACGACGACGACTACAGCACTCAGCGATCCTACGTGGATCAGTGCTATAGGTCTTGTGTGGGCCCGATCCTGTGTGGGTCTTTTGCGGGGGTTGGTTACCTATCGATCCTTCGTGGGTCCGACGACTTAGATGGATCAGAGATCATCTTTATCGTCTTTTGAAGAAGTATACTTGTGTGAGCTGAATCCTGTTGCTTTCCTGTGTGGATTGTGTTGTTCTATCCTGTGTGGATTACGTTTTGCTTTCCTGTGTAGAATACGTTTACTTTCCTGTGTGGACTGAGTTGTACTTGGGCTCGGAGGTTGGAGCGTATTTGAAATTGATGACTTATGTATATGTATGGGCATATACCTAAGCAGTGCCGGTTGTTACTTCGTGATTGTACCTTTCTTCATGGTTTATCCTTTTTGGATTTTGAGAGACCTTCAGGGGTCTCAGGGTCCCTACTGAGTATCTTATACTCACCCCTGCACGCTCTTTGCCCGCACTACGTTGTGTTGGTTGCAGACGACGGACAACGTTGATCTTAGCTGAGGCTTGCAGAGCAGGACGGTACCTAGAGGTGGACCACTGGGCGGGACGTGCTCGGAGCAGACGGCGGGACCCGTGGAGCAGTGGAGCTATCTGTACCCATCCTTTAGGTGGGATCTCCAGTGGACAGCTCGGTGTAGCGGCTTTTACTTACAGTTGTTGTTTTCCCTTTCGAGTTGTACTTTACTTTCAGTTTGGGTTTGTATACTGGCCCATTTACTTTTCCGCACTTTCAGTTGTACTCTGTTTTTACTTAGTGTTTACTTTCCGCATGCTTACTCTGTGGTGCTTGTTTACTTTTCAAAGCCAATGCCTTCCCTTTTTGTTGGGATTTACGCCTTGGTGCTAGTCGCCAGCCCCTGGCCTATGGAAGGCGGGCTTGGGGTAGTCACGACACGGACCCGAGGGCGGGTCGTGACAAATTGGTATCAGAGCAGTTCGGTTCTACCGCGAACTCTGATCTTTTCTAGGTGAAGCAATAATGTTTAGCGTATTGAGTGTGGTTATCAGTACAGGGAGTCCAGTGTTGGTGCGGTGGCCGACGTATCCGTACACCAGGACCCTGACTTCTGATTTCCGACTTAATGCACGAAAACATTGATTGCGTGTGTGTTTCAAGTTTTCTTTGTGATTACTTATATCAGCTCACCAGGTATACTGTTCTGACCGTGGCGCACCTGTTTCATTTTCAGGATGGCGCCATGACGGCAGCCAGCTAGGGTTCCGAGAGTCGAGTGTGACGACAGCCCACCGAGTGACGAGGCCTCGGTACAGGGCCCTTTGTCAGCAGTGGCACCGGTGGTAGCACTACCCGCCGAGCCCTCGATGCTTCCAGCGCCAGCCGCTGACGATGCACGTCGCCTCAGCGCACTTCATGAGTTTCAGCGCCAGTGACCGCCTAGGTTTCGCGGGGAGATGGATCCCCAGGCAGCTGAGGACTGGCTGGAGGCAGTGGTACGTGTGTTTAGGCTAGTGAGGACACCAGCAGACCTCATGGTGATCCTCGCTGCGAGCCTACTACACGCAGCAGCAGGACGATGGTGGAGCTTGATGCTCCAGGTGCACGATGAGGTATCTCTACTTTGGACGGTCTTTGAGAGCCTCTTCTGCTCGGAGTTCGTCCTAGCCACCCTTCGTGCGGTGCATATCCAGGAGCTTCTTCAGCTGCGGCAGGGCAGCATGACGGTCGCTCAGTACTCGGCGAGATTTACCGATCTCTCGCGCTACTCGACTGACATGGTACGAGACCCATTCTTCCATGTCCAGACCTTCGAGTAGGGTTTGAGACACGAGATCAGGGCATCGCTGATCTCCCTCAGCATACCGACTCAGACAGGAGTACTGGAGCGGGCCCTTCTGATCGAGAGCTTCCTTGCTGAGTCTACACC
Organism: Viscum album; assembly: GCA_963277665.1. Lineage (NCBI taxonomy): Eukaryota > Viridiplantae > Streptophyta > Magnoliopsida > Santalales > Viscaceae > Viscum > Viscum album. The sequence goes on from OY728140.1 coordinate 318,439,811, forward strand.
AGCGCAGCGACCCATCGCAGGGCGGCACGTGGAAGAGTCATCTACAACAGGCAGTCGACGGATGACTCAAGGGTCCAGACAGACCAGACCCTCAGGCAGATGAACTCAGGACACTGGCTCAGCAGTGCGGGGAACACAGCGCGGAGCCAGTCTTTCGAGAGGCAGACAATGCTACTCGTGCGGAAGGCAGGGCCACATGGCTCGTGACTGCCCGACCCGCCGTGCCGAGGAGCAGCAGTCAGTTGAGGGACCACCGAGGCAGAGGTAGAGGGTCAACCGTGGCAGTCCGCAGGGAGGAGGCGGACGAGGCAGAGGAGCTGGTCGAGCAGCAGGTGGTGGGCGACGCTTTGAGGCTCTGCCACCACCACCACCAGGAGGTCCACCCCGACCACAGGGAGCTGGCGGGAAGAGATAGGCACAGCTCCAGGCAGCAGAGGCCTATGACCACGGTGCACCCGAGGTGATTCGAGGTACTATCTGTGTCTATTCCACCCTTGCTGCAGTTCTTATAGCACAGGAGCGAGTCACTCATTCATAGCCGCTGCCCTTGTTCGGAGCTCGGAGATTCCGACAGAGCCGTTGGCTCGATCCTTACGGCTAGAGACTCCTACGGGAGCATACTCGATGATTACGCACTGGTGCCGGCAGTGTGAACTCACTCTAGGAGGCGAGAGCTTCGGCAGGGATCTTCCTGTAGCAGCGTCGAGGCCTTACAACATCATCTTGGGCATGGATTGGCTATCTACGGTCCATGCGCAGATTGACTGTTTTAGGCGCAAGGTGCAATGTGTACGCACCGATGGGAGTAGGTTCACCTTCACCGGTGAGAAGGGATCCTTATCAGCACAGGATGGACTTCCGCGGAGGAGAGGGCAACCCATTACTCATCAGTTAGCTAGCCTCATCCTTGGAGCAGTTGACGCGCGGAGTCCTGGTTTTCCTGCAGTGGTGGATCAGTTTGCGGACGTTTTTCCTGACGACGTTCTAGGGCTACCTCCTCGTAGAGAGGTAGACTTTTATATTGACTTGTACCCCAGGACAGCCCCGATATCCACTCCAGCATATCGGATGGCCCCCGCCGAGCTTCGAGAGCTACGGGTACAGTTGGAGTACTTGCAGGGCAAGGGGTTCATCCGACCCAGTGTTTCACCCCGGGCTTCCCTGATATTGTTCGCCAAGAAGGCGGACGGGAGCTTGCGACTTTGTGTTGACTATCGTCGCCTGAACCAGGTGAAAGTGAGGAACAAGTATCTGCTACCGAGGATTGATGACCTCTTTGATCAGCTCAAGGGAGCACGGTGGTTCTCGAAGATAGACCTCAGGTCAAGCTATCATCAGCTCAGAGTCAGAGACGAGGATGTGCAGAAGACGGCCTTCAGATGTCGGTATGGCCATTATGAGTTCTTGGTTATGCCTTTCGGCATAACCAATGCTCCAGCAGTGTTCATGGCCCTCATGAACAGGATCTTTCAGCCATACCTCGATCGATTTGTCGTGGTCTTCATCGACGACATTCTGATTTACTCTACGACTGAGGAGGAGAACGCCTATCACTTGCGAGTTATACTAGACACACTCTGAGAGCACCAGCTTTATGGTAGGCTCTCGAAGTGCCAGTTCTGGATACGTGAGGTCCACTTCTTGGGACACGTTATCTCTGAGGCGGGAGTTGCAGTGGATCCTGCGAAGATTGAGGCTGTGTTAGCATGGGAGCCACCCAGGAGCGTGACTGAGGTTCGGAGTTTCTTGGGATTAGCTGGATACTATCAGAGATTCGTGCCAGACTTCTCTAGAGTTGCGGCACCACTCACAGCTTTGATGAAGAAGGTAAAACCCTTTGTGTGGTCAGACAGATGTCAGCAGAGCTTCCAGGAGCTGAGACAGAGATTGACCAGCGCACCTATCTTGAGGTTGCCTGAGGAGGGAGTAGGGTACGTAGTTTACTGCGATGCATCAGGGACCAGACTCGGATGTGTTCGGATGCAGGAGTGGGTAGTGACCGCTTATGGATCACGTCAGTTGAGGCCGCATGAGCAGAACTACGCTACCCATGACCTGGAGTTAGAAGAAGTGGTCTTCGCTCTGAAGACATGGCGACACTATCTGATGGGCGAGCGCTTTACATTCTTTTCTGATCATCAGAGTCTCTGGTATATCTTCTCGCAGAATGACCTGAACCTGAGACAGCGGCGATGGCTCGAGTTCCTCCAGGACTATGACTTTGAGATAGTCTATACTCCTGGGAAGGAGAACGTAGTAGCCAATGCCCTTAGCAGGAGGATGGGCATTCAGCTACTTGAGGAGGTGACGGAGCAGCTAGACTCTTTACAGATATCCTTCGTGGATAGAGATGGAGCAGCCTTCCTCCATTCTCTCACAGTCACCCCTCCACTACTGCAGCGGGTCAGAGAGCCACAGTGTGAGGACGCTGACTGTGAGACACGGCGTGCATAGATATCCTCGGGACAGACACCTGATGGTTTCTCCCTTGGAACAGAGCACGACATCCTTTTCAGAGGACGTACCATGGTACCAGTCGCTTTGTGAGAGGAAGTGCTGAGATAGTTTCACACTTCTCCTTTGGCGGTACATCCTGGAGTGGCGAAGATGTTTCCAGGACCTCAGACGACAGCACTGGTGGCCGGGCCTGAAGAAGGCAGTAGCAGAGTTCGTTTCTCAATGCCTCACCTGCCAGCAGGTGAAGGCAGAGCATCAGGTACCAGCTGGCTTGGTACAACCCTTGGAGGTTCCGGAGTGGAAGTGGGACGGCATATCTATGGACTTCGTGACTAGACTTCCACGCACTTCCAGAGGTCACGACTCCATCTGGGTGATTCTTGACCGACTCACCAAGTCGGCACGCTTCTTACCCATTAGAGAGCAGGGCTCAGTGGAGAGCTTGGGACTTATCTACGTTCAGGAGATTGTGCGGCTCCATGGTGTGCCATCATCTATCATCTCCGATCGAGATTCTCGCTTTACTTCCCGGCTTTGGAAAGGGTACAAGAGGTGTTCGGGACGCAGCTACGTCTGAGCACAGCCTTTCACCCTCAGACGGATGGTCATACGGAGAGGACCATCCAGACTCTCGAAGACATGCTCCGCGCATGTGTCCTCGACTTTGGTAGTAGCTGGGAGGACCACCTACCCTTGGTGGAGTTTGCGTACAACAACAAATACCACTCCACCATCGGGATGGCTCCATATGAGGCGTTGTATGGCCGACCTTGTAGATCTCCTTTGTGCTGGAAAGACCCCGGGGAGTCAGCACTGGTGGGACCGGAGATGGTCCAGGCCACGACAAAGAAGGTCCAGGTCATCCAGGAGCGGATGAGGACAGCTCAGAGCCGGCAGAAGTCATACGCTGACAGGAGGCGGAGACCACTAGAGTTCGAGGATGGTGACCACGTCTTCTTGCGGGTCTCACCTCGACGTGGTATTCGGAGATTTGGCCGAGGTGGCAAGTTATCTCCGCGCTTCATCGGACCCTTCCAGGTCCACAGCAGGATTGGCGAGGTGGCTTATCGCCTGGCTCTGCCACCTCAGTTGCACCGGGTGCACGACGTCTTCCACGTATCTCAGCTGAGTAGATACGTGCACGACCCGACGCACATCATTGACCATGGGGAGCTTGACGTTGATGATGGGGTGACTTTTACGGAGGTCCCGGTGGAGATAGAGGATCGACAGGAGCGGGTCCTACGTGGGAGATCGATTCCTCTTGTGTGCATCAGATGGCAGCACGGTAATCTCCAGGAGAGCACATGGGAGCGGGAGGCTCAGATTCGTGCTCAGTACCCTCATTTGTTTCCCTAGTTTTTGATGTATCTTTACGGGGACGTAAAGCCCTGAGGTGGGAGTCATGTAAAGACCCGTAAAATTCAAGGGAAATTTTTCCTTAATTTGCTTTGGATTTTTACAAGAGCGCGGTTTCTGACGGCACCTGATTCCGAGGCCCGGAGTGCCCGGAATCAATTTCCGAAGTTTGGCTCGGGTACGTTCAGTGAACGAACGAGCAGGAAATTCTAACTTTTGATCCGGTGCTCGGAATTGAAATCCGAGGACACCGATGAACTCGCAGTGCCGATATTCGCTTAAGGAGGCCTTTTTCGAGGTTGCGTTTATTTCATGTTGAGAGTTAGTTTTTGGGAGTTTAGAACAAGTTAAATAAAAATTGTGGATTACAAATTTTTATTTAAACTTGTTGGTTAACTTCTCTCAAAAGAAGTTAGGGGTGGGACCCACACCCACTTAACCTCCCTTGAGAGGATTAAGTGTTGTGGGGCCCACACGAACCCTAAACTTTTCATCTCCTCTCAAAACTCCTTTAACCCCCCTTTAATTGACATGACAACTTGTTAATTAATTTGGAGTTATCTTATTTGAATTTCAAACTTTTGAAATTCAATTTGGTTAAGTGTGTGAATAAAATAAGTCTCTAACTTATTTTATTTGGTTAGATTTCTCTAGCCTTCTTGAGAGCATTTCGGGTTCTTTTCCTTCTTCTTCAAACTTTGACGAAGAACGCTCAAGCTTTGACGGAGAACGCTCAAGCTCCAACGAAGAACGCCGCTCCTCTCATCTTCGTAGGCCGTTGTTCCCGAAGATCGACGACGTCTTCCGTGTCAACGAAAGGGAACGTCGCTTCCTCCTAGGACTTCCTTCGTCGGCATACGAAGATTCTCCAATGACGTACCTCTTCGGACGTACCTCTTCGTCATCGGATTTGACAAACGACTACCGCGATGCCCGACCTCCGTGACGTTGTCTTCCACAGGTCGTTGACGATCTTCGAACTTGAACCCAAGGTAGGGGTTGTTGTTGATTTTTTGTTTATTTATTTATTCTCATTGGGGGTTCTAGCATGACAAATGTGAGGATATTTAAATATGTGTTATCGTTTAACGTGAGGGGGCCGGCCCGCATGAACACGGACGAACCCCCTCCTTTGTTCTTGATGATTTATCTTGCGGTTGAAACAAGATGGTGTGGTGCCGTCGCACCACGTGGATATTCGCACGATTATTTTGCGCGGCGCCGTCGCGCTGCGCCGTGGAAGGATCATCAAGAACGCGACGCCGTCGCGCCGCGTCGAAGGGAATCAAAGGCGCGGCGGAGGGGCGCGGTGTCGTCGCACCGCGCCGGACGAAGAACACTGCGGCCGGTTCCGAGCCGCGGCGGGACGAGAAGACCGGCGGCCGGGCCGCCGACGTCGGAAGCCGGAAAGGGGACCGGTTTTCCGGTCCCGTTGGAGAAAAACCGGCCGGCCAGGTGGCCGACCGGAAGGTCAAAGGCCGGGGGAATTTAATTCCCCCGGCCATCACTAACCCCCCCCCCCCATTTATGAGGGGGGAGGTTTCGTTAAGGGGGGCAGGCGGCCCCCTATTTCCCACAAGCAGACCCCCCAAGAAGGGGGGGCGGTTTCCTTGAGGGGGGGCAGGCGGCCCCCCGGTTTCTCCTCAAAGCAGGCCCCGACGAGGGGGGCCGTTGATTGGAAAAAGGCGCGGCTAAAAGCTGCGCCGCCAAAAATGAAGCGGGGGCTTTCCCCCAGTGCGTGGCAACAAACGGCGGCAGGCCGCGCCGGACCGCGCCGGCAGGGCTGGGTCGGACCCGGGTCGGGTCGACCCAGGGGGGTCGGGCCGGGTCGGCCCGGACCCGGACCCCCCGTTTTGGAGACGATTTCAGTTTTTGGCCATAACTTGAGCCACGGACCTCCGATTGACGAACCGTCTACGGCAACGCGATCCTTGGATCGATACGGTCGGTTCGGTATATTACACTCAGGGTTTCGGAACACTTTGAGTTCGGCCAGGTCGATTCGTACACGAAACCAACCGGGCCTTCGGAGCGTAAACGCTCATATCTTGAGCTACGGACGTCCGATTGACGTTCCGTCAGCTTTGTTTTGTTCCTCTTAGTGAGACGGATCTTTTGGCATACTCCTCCCGAGGTTTGGATGCAGGTGGAGTATGGTCGGGTTGGTTTTTCCTTAAAAACTAACCGGGCCCCTGGGACGAAAAAGCCAATAACTCTCAGACAGGGCGTCCGATCGACGCGTCGTCTGTTGCGTTGAGTTCCTGTTGACGATACGGAACTTTTGGATACTTCAACTCTGGACTTTGTGACAGTTGATGTATCAAACTCTCGGCTCGTGGAGCGGACCCTCCTGTACGAGCTTGCTGTGTGCGGGAACCCTAGTGTTGGCTGCGACTATGACTACTACTGCTACTACTGCTATTGTGACTGCGACGACGACAGTACAGAGATCCTTTGTGGATTCGACGACGACGACTACAGCACTCAGCGATCCTACGTGGATCAGTGCTACAGGTCCTGTGTGGGCCCAATCCTGTGTGGGTCCGATCCTGTGTGGGTCTTTGCGCTCAGCAGTCCTGTGTGAACCAGCGCCTACAGGTCCTATGTGGGACCGATCCTGTGTGGGTCTTTTGCGGGGGTTAGTTACCTATCGATCCTTCGTGGGTCCGAAGACTTAGATGGATCAGAGATCATCTTTATCGTCTTTTGAAGAAGTATACCTGTTTGAGCTGAATCCTGTTACTTTCCTGTGTGGATTGTGTTGTGCTATCCTGTGTGGATTACGTTTTTCTTTCCTGTGTGGAATCCATTTACTTTCCTGTGTGGACTAAGTTGTACTTGGGCTCGGAGGTTGGAGCGTATTTGAAATTGATGACTTAGGTATATGTATGGGCATATACCTAAGCAGTGTCGGTTGTTACTTCGTGATTGTACCTTTCTTCATGGTTTATCCTTTGTGGATTTTGAGAGACCTTCAGGGGTCTCGGGGTCCCTACTGAGTAGCTTATACTCACCCCTGCACGGGCTTTGCCCGCACTACGTTGTGTTGGTTGCAGACGACGGACAACGTTGATCTTAGCTGAGGCTTGCAGAGCAGGACGGTACCTGGAGGTGGACCACTGGGCGGGACGTGCTCGGAGCGGACGGCGGGACCCGTGGAGCAGTGGAGCTATCTCTACCCATCCTTCAGGTGGGATCTCCAGTGGACAACTCGGCATAGCGGCTTTTACTTATAGTTGTTGTTTTCCCTTTCGAGTTGTACTTTACTTTCAGTTTGGGTTTGTATACTGGCCCATTTACTTTTCCGCACTTTCAGTTGTACTCTGTTTTTACTTAGTGTTTCCTTTCTGCTTTCTTACTCTGTGGTGCTTGTTTACTTTTCAAAGGCAATGCCTTCCCTTTTTGTTGGGATTTACGCCTTGGTGCTAGTCGCCAGCCCCTGCTCTATGGAAGGCGGGCTTGGGGTAGTCACGGCATGGACCCCGAGGGCGGGTCATGACAGGTCTGAGGGGGGCGCGGCCCCCTGCTTTCCTGAATTAGAGACACCGCCCTCCCATCTGGCTGGCCGAAGCTGGCCGGCTTCTCCAGTGTGAGCAGCCCGATTGGGTGGGTTGCTGTCTTCCACACGCGGCGCCAGTCGTCGCGGCCTCTTCAAACCCGGCCGGTCGACGGGCCAGCCGGTTCACCCGCCGAAGCGGCCTGCAGAGTGTGGTTCGTGGTCCTCTACAGCGCGGCGCCACTGTCCCTTCGACTCAGTCAGCTTTAGCCGGCCGGTTCATCATTGGCCGAGCGGCCTGCAGTTGCGGGCCGCGGTTCTTCCTTCCACGCGGCACCTGGTTCCGCAGTTCTCGTCGGGCCTACGCGCAATTGATGCCACCTCCTTCGGTCGTCGCCACCATTTCCGTCACGGCCACCATCGAAATAAAATGTGGATCAATGGAGGGTCGTTGGGCCGTGTTCGTTTGGCCCGCGCCCTCTGCGTTTGGCGGCAACATACGTCCAAAGACAAGTCATAATTTTCAACGATGAACAAGAACGGTTTTAATCAATTAAAATTGAACATAATTCCCCTACCTCGAAATAAGGTTCGTGGTAGTCGGGCATCGCGGAAAACGGCATCGTGGGGAGACGGTGTCAACTTGTTGTCGTTGGGGATATTAATTAATTGAGTTGGAAAACTTATTGAGAGGGAGGTGGAGAGTTTAAAATTTAAAAGAGATGAGTTAACAAATTAATTAAAGGGGGTTTTATTGGGGTTAAGGGGAGTTATGGGGATATGAAAGGTTTAGGGCACGTGTGGTTCCCACCACACTAAATCCTCTCATGGGTGGTTATGTGGGTGTGGGCCTCACTTCTTACTCCCCATTGGAGGAAATAACCACCATCCATAAATAAAATTATGTACTACAAATTTATTTATTTTATTATGAATCCCCAAAAATTAACTCTCAACCCGCATAAAACGCAACTGTGGTAAAGGTCCCCTTAAATGAATACTAGCGCTGTGAGTTCATCGGTGTCCTTAGATTTCAATTCTGAGCACCAGTTCAAAAGATAGAAAACCCTGCACATACGTTTACTGAACGTACCCGAACAAAACTTCAGAAATTGATTCCGAGCACACCGGGCCTTGGAATCAAGTGCCGTCAAAAACCACAGACTTGTAAAATTCCAAAGAATTAAGATTTTTTTCCTTGAAATTTCAGAGACTTTACACCACATTGCCATGTTATGTTAATCATGCTATATCATACCATTATGTTCAGGTTTCTCTTATGGTCCATTGATATGCCTATTGCCTACCATGTATTTTATTATTCATGTTATTCCTTGTTTAATCCCTTATTGGGCATTATAGCTCACCCTTTTCTTATGCATTTCCTCAGGTTATCCCATGAATTTCTAACTACGAAGGAATGTGTGTGGTCATGTAAAAGAGGTTTTCAATGAATAAGTTTATTTCATGTTTTAAGTTGTTATGTAATGTTCCTAACCCCCAAAGACACTAGACCTATCGATCCTCAGAGTTGTATTAAGTGAATTTTTATGTAATAAATCATTTTATTGTGTAATAAAGAGTAGTATTGTTATATTTGTTATCAAAGGATAGGTTTAGTTATTTTTTGGATTAGGCTTATAAAACCCTAGTGAAAGCCTTTGTGATACGACTAAGTATAAAAAACGTCCCTAAATTTTAATGAGTAATGAGTAAGTGTTTTTTCAAGAAAATAAATCCCTATCTGGATATGATAAGGAAGTTGTGGCTCTAGGACATATGTATCTAGGGGAAATACCTGAAAACACTAATTTGATCTAGACTCGAACGGGAACTGGTGAATGACAACAGGCCTTTCTGCACTCTTGGTTATGACACTCTCGAAGGATATTATTTGGTAAGTTAATAATATAAGTATGATCCATCATTATGGGAATTAAAAAAATTCCCCTAATAATATATGTTGGGATGTAGATCATTGATAACATAGATTTAATCCTATAAATTCATAAGTCAAGTAAAAAAAGTAATTTATAAGTCATGTGTTTTTGTCTTTGGATTACCCTTTATGTGTCACCCCTAACTTTCCATTTATTTTAGCGAATGCCTAGTAATAGGAGGTCTCGGGCTAACAACTGATGCGAAGATCAATGTGAAGAATTTTATAATGAGATTCTCAATCCATTGGGAGTGGGAATCACAAACTTTTTCATGATACTCTATCAGTTAACTTATGTTTTGAATAGAATCTAGGATCAATAAGAATGTTCAACCCCCCCCCCCAAGAAAGAACAAGTTGCAACCGAGAGATTCATGAGACAAAGGAATCCTACCTTTAATGGATCATATGATCCCTTAATTGCCGAACAATGGATCAACTCTATTGAAAAGATCTTCTCCGTCCTTCAATTTTTCAAACAAGATAAGGTTCTTCTAGATGGATATTGTATGGAGGGTGATGAAGATTAGTGGTGGACATTGATCAAAAATATGATGCCTGAGGAATAGATCGAGGCATTGGAATAGACGTATTTCTAGAAAATGTTTTTCAGAATATATTTTCCTCACATCCTCCAACTTAAGATGGAATGGGACTTCCATTCCCTCAAGAAAAAAAGACGATGAATCAGTCAGAGTGTTTGATGAAAAATTCATAGGGCTTGCATGATATGCCTCTGGCTTTTTTGTCACCCCCAAATGAAAGGTTGACTGCTTTTATGGTGGGCTAAAAACTAGCTTGCATAAATCCCTATTGATTTGTGACTTTGAGAGATATGAGAAAATTGTCCAATGTTCCATCATGGTCGAAATGGAGATCAGTGAATCTCAGTGGTATCATGAGGATAAAAATCATAAGGTGGAGATTATTTCTGGGGGACCGATGGATAAATCCAATGGTGCTAAGAAAATCTAGTACCCCACATTCCATTGGTAGAGAAGGAATCACCCTGGAAATTTCCTAAAGGGGGCGAGGAAATGCTTTAGGTGTGGAAGAGTAGGGCACCTAGATATTAACTACCGACAAGAAAAACCCACTACTGTGATAGAGGATAGGAATGATCTATTAAACCCTCATTGCATTGATAATTACTTCAAATACAATGAACCAGGGAACTTTTCAAACTAGTTCCCTAATATAAGGGTTTTTTGAGGCAAACAACAACCTCTAAGGAAACAAGGGAGATATTTTTCCATCACTACCACCTAAGTGTACCCTGAAAACGAAGTGGTGACAGGTAAGCTATTTATTCATTCAAGAATAGTGACCATACTTTTTGATTCTGGTTCTACGTATTCTTTTACATCCTAAAAATTTTAGTAGAACAATCTCAACACCACCTTAAATCATGGAAGTAAAGATGTCGGTGAGTACGGAAAATGGGGAAATCATTGCATCCCATGAATATAACTCCTCCCTTGTCACAATTTGAGGATTGAACTTCTCAATGAACCTTTTCATACTTCAAATGGTGGAATTTTATGCAATTATTGGAATCTATAGGCATTTGGTATATAGATCCTACATAAATTGTTGTGAGAGAGAAATCACTCTCTATATGGAAAATCAACCCCCGATTCTGTACAAGTGTAAGGAGGAGGACGAATATTCATTAGAACAATCATCTAAAGCATGAATATTACTACCCTATGAGCATGCATATATTACTCATATGATTAACCCTACGGAAGAAGCCGTCCTCGAAGACATGCCAATTTTGAGGAAATTTTCTTAAGTGTTTCTTGAAGAATTTCCTAGTCTTCCTCCTAGAAGAGGTGTCGAATTTGCAACTGATCATATACCTGGGGCATTGCCAATATCCAAGACTCCGTATAGAATAGCTATTATGGAGAATTAGGAGCTGAAAAAAAACAACTAATGGAGAATCGAGATAAAGGGTTTATATGCCCAAGTGCTTCACCATGGGGTGCACCAGTCATCTTTGTCAAGAAGAATGATGGGTCAATGCATCTTTGCATTGATTATCGTAAGCTCAACCAAATCACGATAAAGAACAAGTATACACTTACCCTAATTGATTACTTGTGTGATCAGCTATGTGGAAAAAAATACTTCTCTAAGGTGGATTTGCAGTTGGGATATTACCAAGTAAGGGTGAAGGAGGAGGATATCCCCAAGACTGCTTTTTGTATAAGATACGGGCACTATGAATTCATAGTAATTCTTTTCAGACTCACTAATGCTCGAGATATCATCATGGACTTGATGAATAGTGTTTTTAGAGATTACCTTGTCAAATTTTTGGTAGTATTTATAGATGATATTCTAATATACTTGAAGACCATGGAGGATCCTGAGGAGAATCTAAACATTATACTTGAGACCTAGCAAAAGGAGAAGCTCTATGAAAATTACATCAAGTGTGAGTTCTGGTGGAAGGATATCTCATTATTAGGTCATATCATCACAAGAAATGGGATATCTATGGATCCCCCCAAGACAGATGTAATAGATGGATGGCCAAGTCCAACATCAGTAAGGGATATCCATAACTTCCTTGTGTTAGCTAATTATTATCATCGAATTGTGAGAAATTTCTCAGGATTTTCAGACCCTCTTACCAAGATAAATCATAAGGGAGTCATGTTTTCTTGGAGTTATTAATTTGAAGAGATATTCAAGGAGTTGAAAAGGAGGCTTATCAGTGTGTCTGTGCTTACATTACCCACATGTGGACAACTGTGTGTGGTATTTAGTGATGCTTCGAAGAAGGGAATGGGATGTGTGTTGACGAAAAATGACAAAGTCATTGCCAATGCTTCATGTAAATTGAAAGTTCATGAGAGAAACTATCCAACACATGATCTAGAGTTGGGTTTAGTGATCTTCACTTTAAAAATTTGGTAAAATTTCTTCTTTGGGGAGAAGTGTGAAATATATATGGATAAAAAAAGACAAAAGTATATATTCCCATATAAAGAGTTCAATATGCACCAATGAATATGGTTAGAGCCGATCAAAGACTATGATTGATCAATCCATTACCTCCCTGGGAAAGTGAATTATGTAGAATATGCTATATGTAGAAAGGAACCAGTGATTCTTTCATTGATGAGAATTAAAAAGGATCCAATATTCTTAGATTTTATGAAGATAGACATGGGAATCCTAAAGAAGGGAACATCATCAATCCTTTAACAATTGATTTCTCAACCATCTCTTTTAGAAAGGTTAAGGGATGATCAAAATGATGATGTGGTAATCCAAAAGAAAGTGGAAACTATCATAAAAGGTAAATCCTTGGAGTTTAATGTTAATGAAGAATGCATTGTGAGATTTGGTTTAATACTATGTGTTCCATCAAATCCAGAGTTAATTAAAGAACATTTGGATGATTCATGTAGTTATAATTTCCCCATTCACCTAGGAAACAGAAAGATGTATCGAGATATCTGAGATCTTTATTGGTGGGATAACATGAAGAAAGAGATTGTTGAGTATACATAAAATTGTCTAGTATGTCAACAAGTAAAGGTTGAGAGGAAGAATTCCAAGGGGATGATGCAACCATTACCCATACCATCATGGAAATGGGAGAACATCACCGTGGACTTTTTCACTGGACTTCTGAAGACATCCAATGGAATAAATTCTATCTAGGTTATTGTGGATCGTCTTACAAAGACTGCACACTTCATTTTTATTCGGGAGGATTTCTCATTGGATCAACTAGCATGGATATACATTGGAGATGTGGTAAGGCTGCATGGAGTACCACTATCGATTATATCCAATTAAGATCCAAGATTCACCTCTATGTTTTGGAAGTGTCTTTAACATGATTTGAATATAGAGATGAACTTTAGTACGACTTATCATCCTCAAACATATGTCCAATCTAAGCAGACTATCCAAACACATGAAGACATGTTGAGAGCATGCTCAATGAACTTAAAAGGAGGATGGGATCAACATCTCTATCTAGTTGAGTTCTCTTATAACAACAGTTTCCACCCAAGCATTCAAATGGATCCTTACGAAGGCCTTTATGGGAATAGGTGTAGAACACCAGCACGTTGGGATGAATTTGGGAAAAGAAAACTCCTAGGACCATAAATGGTCAAAGAAATGGTGGATATGGTTAAGACCATATAGGAACACGTTAACGCTGCTCATTGTCGACAAAAAAGATATGCTAATAATAGTTTACGAGACCTATAGTTTTATGTCACAGAAATAGTATTCCTCTACATATCACACTGGAAGAGAGTTATGAGATTTGGGAAGAATGGAAATCTTATCCCTTGGTACATTGGCACTTTTGATATCCTTGATCGCATTGGAGTAGTGGCATGTCGACTAGAACTCCCACAAAACCTATCTCAAGTACAAGATGTATTCCATTTATAACTCCTAAATAAGTACATACATGACCCATCGAATGTATTCAATCCAAAGGTGGTACCATTGAAAAATGATCTCTCCTATGAAGAGAAGATGATGAAGATCATAGATCATAGGGAAACAATTCTAAGAAATAAGACAATTCCCCTCATCAAGGTGTTGTGGTGAAACAACAAGTTTGACGAGGCAATGTGGTAATTAGAGGAAGTGAGGAAGTAGAGTTTTACACACCTGTTTTAGTATAGGAAAAGGAAAATTTGATGGAGAAATTTCTTAAGGGGAGAAGATTTAACGGCCTAAAATTTTATTAATGAAAATTATTCTTGATCTAATTAGATTTATTATTATGTAAAATGGTTATATAGGACATATGAACTTCCTTGGATTTATGTTTTTGGATTTTAAAATAGAGTTAACAATTGTTACTATTGGTAATATAGTCATTGAACAGGGATCAAATGATTAATTTAAATATAGGGCTTTAACAAATCCAATTTACTCAGACAAAAGAAGTGATGGCATCATCCAGTAGAATTTCTCTATATGAAGCCTATTTTTCTGATCTTAGAAAGAAGGTGGCATCACTGGGTTTCTCTCTTGACCATTCCGAAGTCAAGCTTTATCAATTTAAGCTCGAACGGAACTACCTATGGGAGAAGTATATGTTGATAGAGATTACCACCCGAGCGTTATTATCTGAGCCTCCCAAATAGTATGTAACCATTTTAAACCATACCCTTCGGTCATATACGAGTGTTATAAGGGGTTATGTAACAAGACTGTAGAACTATTATTATGAGTATTATTTTTGTATAGAATAATGAATATACATTCATTTTATTATTTTTACTTTGAAAATAGTTTTAGAAGAAAAAATAGTATTTTAAGTTAATATTCAATTAAAAAATATATTTTGAAGAATTAATGGATTTTTTAATTAAATAATATTTTAAAAAATAATATTACTATATCACTAAATATAAATGATATAATAAAATTTATACAGTTGTAATTTTTATTAATGTTTAAAAGCTGTTTTCGACAAAACCCATGAATTTTTTATAAATGTTATTTTTTATTATAAAAGTAAAAATTTATGGATTTAGAAAATTATTTAGATAAAATGAGTATTATTTTTGGAATCAGGATGTTGAAATTATCTAACAGGGATTTTTTCATAATTTCCTGAGATAGTTGATTTTTGGGAAAAATTAAATATCGTTTAATTATATAATGTGTTTTATGACAGCATAATGACCCAATAGTGATGTAATAAAATTCTATAAATGGGATGTTCATCCAATATATGTTTTACCATTAAAATAATTTGTTTTTAGGATTTTTTGATTTATATTACAAAGCCTTAGTGGACACTCCATGGCTTATAAAATATTTTAATCTTTTAAATTTCTTTCCATGAGAGTGTGCCTCACCTCCATATAAGAAACCCAAATATTTTATGAATTTTGGACTTTGGCCTTATAAAAAAATGTTTTCCAATAAATTTTGGAAATAACTTCTTCCAAAACCATGGGATGTTTTGTGGATATTATTAGTTTAATGTATAGTATCCAAAACCTAAATAATAAATAATTCCCTCTCTTTTCCTATATAAACCCACAGAAGATCCCACTTTTATTCACTAAAAACCCTTAGAGCACGTCCCTAATCTTTCCTCCTCTATCTAGTATCCTCCCAAGTCTCCCCAATATCCCAATAATCCTCTCTAAAGCCTCTCCCAATCCTTTGGTATTACACATCCAAGTAAGGGATTTCTTCCTTTCCCATTTTTTTCCAGATTTCATTATGTGGTTATACCCTTTTGTTTTCAATTAAAAATGTGGGGGTATGATTTTTAACCTCCCCCATACTTACCTACATATTTTTCAATGATGATATACCTCTTTCTCTCCCAATAATTCTCCCCATGTACACCTGTTACCATTCCCAAAATTCCTTACAGAATTTCTCTCTTCTCATTTACATTCAAGAAATTATTTTATATTATGCATATAAATTACATTACATATATTGGGACATGTATCTATATGACCCCCTTAATTTCCATTTCATGTAAACATTATAAGACACCCCCTTTATCTCATCAACCATTTTTATGAATTCTTAATTCACCCCATTATGCTGCCGAAATTACATCGTGATTTTCCAAACCAAAGTCATTGTGTAGTTAATACCATGACCGTTTTTCTATCAAGGTTATTCACCTTTATGAACATTTACTTATTTATTTTAAAGATTCATGTAAGAATTCAACATTACTTTCTCAGGGAATAAGTTATTATAATTTATGAATCCATGTTATATGATCCATGTGGCACACTTATGCATGAAGTGAAATGATTAAAAAGGGTACGCCCTGAAAGCACTCCAATGCATTGGGTAAAGATTAGTATCATTGTACATTAAGTGAAATGAGGGTTTACACATTATAATTCATGTTCAATGAGCTGTTACTCATGCTCCATGTGCAATGAGCCTTGTATCATGCTAATATCTTGTTAAATGTTTTTGCCACATTTCCTTGTCATGTTAATCATGTTATATCATGCCTTTAGATTCATGTTTTTCTTCTGCTCCATTGATATGCCTATTTCCTAACATGCATTTTATTATTAATTTTTTCCATTGTTTACTACCTTAGTGGGATTTTTAGTCCACCCTTTTCTTACGCATGTCCTCAGGTTATTCCATGAAATTCTATGTATGAAATAATGTGTGTGTTTTGTAAAAGTATTTTTTTAATTAAGATGTGTATTTCATGTTTTAAGATGTTATGTAATGTTCCTAAGCCCTAATTACACTAGACCTATCGATCCTCAAGGTTTTCCTAAGTTAATGTTTATATAAAAAATCATGTATATGTGTGTAATAAGGAGAAGGTTTGTTATATGACATAGCCAAATGACCACATTATAGAGACCCCTAAAATGAAAAACTATTAGGATTCAACCCATTGATATTTCCAAATTAAAGATAAAATAGTTGTTTGAATTATATATATCTTTAATTTTATCACACAAGTAAGGATTCATATATTTATCATGGGAATATATATCATTTATATCTATTTAAATGAGATAAGTGTTTGATTATTTAAAATAGAAGATGTATATTATTTGAAAATTTTACGTTATAATATTTTATATCTTATTTTTATTTGAAAAATGAAACATTATAGGATATAAAAGGAGATGTAGATGATGGAAATCATTAGAGAGAGATCTTATCAAGATGTATTCCAATGAGATTAAAAGGAAAGGGTTCGTTGTGTTTGAAATAGACCATGTGGCTCTTCAACAATGTAAAACATGAAATTGATGGTGGATGTATGATGTGATGGGACACCACATTTATGTTAACATTTGTGGCACGTCGAAATTGAAGAGTTTCACTGTAGTAGGGATCAGATTGATGATCGAGGTCATGTATTGAAAGTATTATTGATTGTGGTGATCAGGTGGTGTTTACCATTTGAAAATTAGTGGTACATCACAATGCCAGGATCATGAGATAGAGAGAGATATATTCTTTAGGTGTCATAAGAATGTTTGATAGGCTGATTCATGTTTATATTTGATCCATGATATAGTGGGGCTTTGTCCTGAAAGGATGGGGTTTTTTCACAAATATATCTTATGATCATGGAATTTCCAAGATGAATTTTAATGATGTGAAGAAGGTTTATGGGGTTTTATTTCTCACAAATGATATTTTTCTACTCTCATAAAAATTAAAAATCAAGATTTTCTTTATTTTTGTACTCATTTATTCATAGTGGATATATCAGAGTTTCTTCATGGTTTTCTTAATCTTTTACATCCGAGGGTTTTTATATGTAAGAAAATGTGTTTTGATTCCTTTTATAGGTGTTTTTTGAGATTTCAATTATATTATTGAATTGTTTCACACAAATTGTTTTATATGTATTTTTTTCCTCATGGTCAGAAATCACCCCCACCAAGTGGTATCAAAGGGGACTATTCATACTAGTAATTGTTTGTGGAAATTTTGGAAGATTTAAAGAGGATAAAGTTCATGTATGAAATGAAAAATAATTTTTTTAATACTAATAATTATGTGAGAGGTATTTCAGGTTTGTAAACTAATTATTTTTATCAAATGGTGTGACTGCGGAAGAAAGAATTAGAAAATTGGTGATCAAGGTGATGCACTAGATGATCAGGGGATTTTAATCAAGGGGTAATTTTTATCTTAGGATGATCGAGGTTGGGTAGTTATCAACATTATGACAGAGCCAGATATTAATGGTTTCTATATTTTCTTATCAGAAAAAAGATGAGTTAGATATGGAAAATACTTTAGTATTTAGACTTATTTTTGCAGGGGGAGATCATAAGTTTCTATGATAGTTGTGAAAGGGTGACTTAATATTTTCTATATAGAATGATGGTTAATGTTTTGAAAGTAGATTTTCTAGGTAAATATGTTTTTTGGATGGTATCTACCTAGATGGGATGAAGGGGGAGATTTATGGTATTCAACCCATTGGTATTTCAAAATTTTAGATAAGATACATTGCTCATTGGAGATATATTTAATTCTATTACAAAAATAAGGCTACATCTATATCTAATGGAGAGATATATCATTTATATATATTTAGATGAGATAAGTGTTTAATTATTTATGAATGTAGATATGTAGAGTTTTTTTAAATTTAATAAACAATATTATATATATAATTTTTATTTGTAAAAGGAAACTATGAAGGCTTGAAAAGGAGAAGCTGGTGTTGGCGATCAAAACAGATTGAGCTTCTCAAGATGTAGTCCACCGTAATTAAGAGGAAAGGGTCCATCATATTTGTGTTGGCCTAAATGGCTTATAAAAAATAGTGAATGACGCATCAAAGGTGTATCTAATATGTGATGGGATACCACGTTTTTAGTATCTTGTGTGGCGCATTCGCATTGAACAAATGTGAGGCATTAGTGAAGAGATTGATGATTGAGGCCATTATCAAAAGTCTTCTTGATTACATTGATGATGTGGCGTTTCCTGGTTGGGGATCAATGATACATAATGATGGTGATATCATGAGAGAGATAGAGAGAGAGAAATCCTTTAGGTTTCACAAGAAGGTGTGATACGTTGATGCATTTTTGGATTTGATCCCATAAGTAGTGTCATTTTTTCAAAGAAGGGTGACATTTTTCTATCGATGAATCTTTCGTGCAAGGTGATTTAAAGATGATTTTTAAATAGGTTAAGGAGGTGTTTAGGGGTCTGAATTTCACACAGGTTTTCTATTATCTAATTATAATTCAAGTTCTAGCATTAATTTAATTTTTTACTCTATGATTCGTAGTGTATATTTTCGAGTCACTCCATGGTTTTTTAAATAATCCTCACTAGAGGGGTTTTTAACATTAAAAATCATGAATTTTGATTAATTTTATTTGTTTTTACATAATATTACACTTCATTTATTTCATATTTTAACCCAAATTATGATAAAATTGTTTTTCCCCATTTTTGGGAATCTCCCCGAATATTGATCCCCATGATACACTGTTGACGCTCCTTTCCATCACAGAGTCTAAACGAATGAAAAGGGAAATACCATGAACCCAAAGTGATTCATCCTTTGAAGAAACATCAAAAATTGACAAAGGAATTAACAGAGATTCATGTTCACTTGGGTCGTGCAAGTTCCATCAAGGCCGCGCAAGTATACTTGCGTGCCTCCCAGTGGTCGCGCAGGTGACTTGCGCGCCCTATCGGAATTTCACCCAGCGCCTTCACCAACCTATAAATACCCCTGTGGGCCCCCCATTTCAGGACGAAAAAAAATCCAGAAACTCAGATTTGAGCTCTTGGCGCCCTAGTCTCTTCTCAAAGCTTCTGAACACTTCTAAGGTAATTTCTTACCTAGAACGGAAGATCCAAAGAGGGGAGGAGGCCTATGTGTTTAAATTCATCAACGCATGCGCGCCTAAGTGTATAAAACCTTAAAATAAATGAAGACACTTTCACACCGCCTTACCCCTTCAATATAACTTGCGTGACTCTCTTCTAGATACCCTTAGGGATAATACTAAGGGCTTGAGCCAAGTCTCACCCAAGTATTAACCCATGGGTTAGCCGCCGCGCAAGTACCCATGTGTCGCGTAGGTATACATGCGCGACCAGAAATTGTGTGCCTCTCTCTTTTTGAGGGCCCCTCCTTCCTATTTCACTTCTCTTATACCAATCCACCTCTCCTATTTAAGATTTAGTCTTCAAGATACTCTTCAAAGCCATTTATGGCATGTTTCCTTGATGGCTTCTTTATTTGAAAGTAATTATGTGGAATATCTCTTGAAAACCTAGTTATTTACATATCTTTATGTCACTATGTTTAGACATTTCATTCATTAAACTTCATCCTTTAAAAGATGAGAAATTTCCTTAACCTGGGCATCCTCCTTAGGAGTAAGCCCCAGTCTAAGTTCTCTAAATTTGGGCATCCTCCTTAGTAGTAAGTCCCAATCATAAGTAAAAGTCCCCCCTTAATTCTGGGCATCCTTTTCAAGGGTTAATACCCAAATTAATTGTATAAATCTCCATAAAGCACATATATCTTTATGGACCATGTTCACCTGGACATCCTCCTTAGGAGTAATCCCCAAGTCTCAAATTTACTTAACCTGGGCCTCCTCCTTAGGATTAATCCCCAGTCATATTTCTCTTAACCAGTCTTAATATACTTTTGATTTGAATTTCATTCTCAGGAGTAAAACCCAATCATAAGTCCCCTCTAATTTGGGCATCATTCTCAGGATTAAGTCCTAAGTTAAGTATTCAAATCTTCATAAAGAACATATACGTTTATGGTCCTTGTTCCCGGGTTTCTTCCCAGAAGTAAATCCTAATATTAAACTATCTAGGAAGTCATACATACATAAGCCCCACAACATTTCTCATGATTTGATATTTCATGGAACAATTGTCTGGTTTTACCAATACCTTTTGTTTCTCACACCGAGCATGACTCGCAAGAGATTAGGGTGTAAAAGTAATATGACATATTTCATTGAGCCATCAATCATGTAGAAACCTCATACTCCCTACTCAAACTATGTGGGTTCTGATTCGTTTTCTAACAAGGATACGTAGGTATCCCACCTGCGGTTACGATCCCAACTCTGAAATAACTCATGTCCTTCTGAATGACAATAAACTTCAAGTGCCTCGCTGAGTGGCTTTAAAATCAGTATGGTTTTCATAATGACCAAGAGACTTCTATACAATATGCCGAAAGATACCATTGAATAATAATATATAAACAAATATATATGATTCTATATCAATTAAGAACTTCCAATACATATAAAATATTCTTTAAATATCATACATATCAATCATTGATTGTCAGATCTAAACGAAATCTCATTTTCTTACATGGTAATGTAATATGGATTCAAGAACATAACATAAATCTATAAAAAGAGTCCTGGAGTAGACAATAATTCCCCCCAAAAATGTGTGATGAGTCCGACCTCCCATCCTCTCGACCAATGCAAATTCTTAAGCCTCATTGGTCCACAACTAATGAGCACCTACCTTTGGAAAGTAGGTCCAAATGGATATAGAATCATTGGATGTTTCCGGTTCTATGAACAAACCTGTTAGAAACCGCTTGGAACATTTGAACCTTAAACAATCAAGGTCATCCCTTTTTTCATAGGAAACAAAAAATGGTGAACCCGACATGAATCCTTAACCAAGTTGAAGTGATGTTGTACTTATTTGTTAGGCCCCTGTTTAAACACAATGAGAGGGAAAACAAAACAATCAATATACTTATGTGCTCATACAAAAGATGTAGTGGTCTGACTTATCTTGATTATGTCTGTTATATCAAACATGCACACTTTTCCAAGATCTTCTGCATTACAGAAATGGATTCTCCTAAGTTCACACATGTGAATGCCTCTGCTGCTACTCCTGCTAGATCGTCATCCACTCTGAGGAAGATATCACCTACTCAGAATCTTCAACGCTGGGTATCAAATGCGCTAGTTAAGGAGTATCATCAACATGGTACCAATCCAACTCTGGATGCTGCTCGACAAGCCCTCCAAGTGAACAACTCACACCGGTCGTTCGTGCAACGATGACCAGTGATCATGAAGCAGGTGGTTCCAACCACCATCTCCAACCGTTTCATGTCGTTATCACTGGAACACAATCACCAGTCCCTCCCATATTCTGGGGAGGTGAATGAGAAGGTCACTCAAGGCCTTAATTCAAGGAGACATGAGTCCTTCCCGAGGGCTCCCACCAACAATCGCCGCCAGACTCGTGCGGAAGTGCACCCTCAACATGATGAGGGTATCATCTCCAGGCATTCGACTCAGGTTCCTCGAACCCGAGCAGGAAAGAAGAACCACTAGAGGTGAAATCCAGTCAACAGGGAGCAGATTCTTATCTCTGCTGTTTTTGGAGAATTCCACAAACCTAACTTGGGGGCAAGTAACGAGTGGGCACAGACACATGTCCGTCTTAATTCTGCTATCTAGAAGACTCGTCTGGCAACAACACGCCATTCACGCAAGAAAATTCTGGAGGAGTACTATAGACAAAAACATACACCAGTTTATAAATCCTCATCTAGTCAGCAGGCTCGTCTGACTACATACGATGAAGCCCGCCAACCCAATGTGTTGACAACTGGTAAACAGGCACATGCACCTGCTTACACTCATCAATCCTGCCAGCAGCCTCGTCTGTCAATATTGAAGGAAGCTTGTCAAAAACGTTCAGAGGAGTGAAATCAGTAGGCACATACACCTACTAGTATTGATAAAGCCTACCAACAGTCTCGTTTGGTAGCATTCAGAGAGGTCAGTCGGAAATCTCCGACGACAAACATGAGTCAGACTCAACTCTCTACCCCCACACTTGAGTACTATCAGTATTCACTAACATGAAAAGGAGGACAGGAGATGGCACATTCACCTACTCTATGTTCGGAATGGACGTATATTCCCGTTCCGGCAGCTGAAGTCACCAAGCACATTCTGTCAATGGTGAAAGAGAAAAAAAATCCCTGCTCATAATCTGGATGCCTGTCAGGATATTATAACAGCTTCAACAGCATCTTAAGGAAAGACACATAAATCTGTCCCTACGAGTGGAGTGACACATCAATAGTTCACTCCAGAATAGACACACACCTCTGTTCCAGTCCAAGAGGTTCGTAGGTCATACTCCCCCATGTCATGCGGACAACCAAGTCAGGCACATACACCTAATTTGAGTGGAGATAATCAGCCTAACCTGATCATTTCTCTTAAGCAGGCACATACACCTGCACATAATAACCACTTTTATCAAAAAGTGGTTCCTAAAGTGAGTAAGAAGGTGTCTAAGAAGAAGACCCATCCAGAACAGTCAATAAATCAAGAGCCTATCTGTAACAAGTCCTTTCTCGATGCTGGAGTTCATGAATCCCTCAGACAATTATCTGTTGGAACTCAAGATTTTACTCCCTCATTTCCAAATAGTGGGAAAATTAATTCTGAAGGTCGTCAACAGACACTTCCGCATGAAGGCTTGCTTCATGATAGTTCGGTTTATCTCGAAGTTTCATCTTCAGATGAGAGCTACAATAACCCTCTGTGTGGCCAGAAGACTAAGGAGCAATAGATTTCATCTTTTGTTGTAACTCGTCATGGTGGTCCTCCCCATGATGATGAATTTTGCTGCGAAAGTCCTCTCCGTAGTAGTGATTCACATTTCCTGGAACATGCTCCAATGGACAATGTAGTGCTGAAAAATCCCTCTTATCCTGAGGCACTTGAAAATGCAAATCTAATCATGTCTGATTCTTCATCGCTAGTAGGTGAAATACTTTCTCAATCAGAAGATAGCCCAGGGTTTAGGTCATTCTCCGAACCACCCCTGGGTCCTTCATTTTCTAGTTTGACAAATGAATTATCTACCAATCTTGTTGAATTTGATGAAGCAACGAGGAAGCACCAGCTCTAGTCTAATTAGGTAGAAGAATATTCATCAAATGATAAAAATGAGGTGTTGAATATGAGAAAACAACTAGCGAATGGTGAAGTGCCAGTTATGTTTTGGCCTTTGGCTGATTCTCAGTATGGCATTCCAGAGATGTTGACAGAAGATGGAATTCATGATATTCGTCTCAACATATGGAAAACTCTTTGTCAGTTGAAAAAGAAAATACTATCTTGCGATGAATATGAAAATCATGTAAATATAATAGAAGGATTACAATGCCAAATTGACTTGGCATCTCTCTCAGTTTCTCGATATACGAAGGCTGAAAAGCAACAGAGAGCCCTTCAACATTCATGCCTTGGCGCACTAAGAAGATTGTCCTAGTTAATTTCTAATGCCCCATCTGGTATTCATATCAGAGGATGGGTTGTTCATGGAGCACTATATTTCATTGTACTCTCCAGTCAGCAAATCCCACTGAAAATGGTCTCATACATTATTATTGCCCATGGCCGGACATAGCCAATTGGATTTTTTTGTAATCAAAGGCTCGCTCAAGAACAAGTCTCAACTAGTTCTTCTGAAAATCTGGCATACAAAGAACAAGTTGTTGAATTAATCTTGAATCAAGCTAATTAGAATGTTGAACATGATTCTCATTTATAGCTTGCACATCATCAATTGACAGAAGTGTCAGAAATCATCGAACGGTCTTCTGATTCTGGTGATAAAAGTGGATGCAGGTTGATACATCAAGCCAATTTATGGACTAATGTCCGCAAGATCAAGAGATATTTTAAGAAAGTCTCAGATATAGCATGTCAAGAACCACCCTAGCTTGCCAGACTGGGGAATCTTTTCTCCCAACCCTCAGAATCAAAAAATAGTATTCGAGGAGTTGACCAGAAACAGCTGGAACAGCCCCAGTCCACCGTACTAGGGACTTTTTCAAATCATCAATCTCTTCCTCAAAGAAAGTCAGTCTTATCTTGATTAGGGAAGAATCCACAAGAGGAACTAATAGCCAAATTATTAGGATATTCCCTCCAAATTACGGTTCGTCAAGAAGTTCCTAAGGGATCAAATCGACAAAAGGCAATGTCTCATCAGGTACATGGAAGAAGACAATATCACAGAAATGATGATAGAAGGGATACAATGCGTTATGCATTAATTAATGTCATCAATGTTGTTGTTGTTGATCCTCCGAAACATGAGGCTCACTCAAGGGACACACAGAATGATGTTCCTTCTCAAGAGGTTGTATGCACAGATACAAATGGAGAAGGTCTGCATACACGAAATCAAAGGCTAACCCAGAATCTGGGTGTTTCTTCAAATAACCAACTTCCCCCTCTCTGAAAGGCATCTAACAAGGGGAATGGAATGAATCAGGTTACGTACCATTCCTTTGGAGAAGGCTAATCGCTCTCATTAGAGAAAATATTTTCACAACAAGAGGAAGAAATGAAGGAATTAAGGAGGTTGAATGCAGAACTACTTCAAGGAAGTCTTCCTCCTAAGCGTGATGGAGTCAGTCAGCCAAGAGAATTTGTTGCGGCTACTGAGATGGATCAATAATATCCTCTTTTATCATTACACCCTCACAGGTCTAATCTTATGGGTCAAGTTCAACAACAACCGGTGGTGTTGTCCTCAGTTGTAGTACCAGCCACCACATCTGTCCAAGATCCGGTTATTGAACCTGCTCAGGTCCAAGCTCAACCAGATATTTCTCAAAAGTTAATAATTACATTGAGTCATTAACATCTTAGTTGGAAGCTATAGAGGTAAACATGCTCAAGTTCAATGAGAAAAGAGAGATTACCCTTAATGGGTTGATGCAATTTCTCCCCCATCAAATTTTGCAAATATCACATTCCCAATTTTTAATGGTTCGGTAGATCCAGAGAAACACTTAACACATTTTGTTTCTCTTTGATATCCTATGATGGGAACTCTTCAACAACAAGAAGTAGTTAATCTCAAGTGCTTTGTAAAATCATTACAAGGACCTGCCTTTGTCTGGTATACAAGTTTGCAATCCCGGTCAATTAGTGGGTGGGAAGATCTCTGTCAAAAGTTCTTGCTTCAATTCAGCTCGACCTTGCCAAAGATGAAAGTTTCTGATCTTAAAAATTGTACAAAAAGGTAGAATGAAAGGGTTTCAGATTTCATTTCTCACTAGAAGGGATTAACATATTCCTTAAGCATAACGCTCCCTCAGGAAGAGTTGATGCCAATCTGTATGGAAAATTTGCGTGATGAATTATGCACACCGTTGATCCATGTGAAATACATAGGTGGGTTTTGAGACCTTATTTCAAACGCTCAGCAAATTAAAGATTCTATTATAATGACTAAGGATAAATCTCGTGTAATTCCATCGGTTCTTGGAAGGATAATGGGGAAAGTAGATGCTGTTACAGTTACGCTTAAACAAGCACCTGTACCTTCTTCTAATTCAAAACCTTCATCTTCCTGAAGGGATCCATCTCATGACCGTCAACAACAAAGGCCATTTCTTCAAGACGATCAAAGAGATCACAGATGAAAACAATTTGAGGATTTGAAGAAAAAAGTTAATTCTTTCCGAAATGAACAAGCTCATGGATTCTTCATTTCGTCTATGGAAAACAATTTGGTTTAGTTTTCAAGGCCCAAGAGGCCAAACAAGGAAGGATATGAAGACCGTCCCAACTATTTCCTCTTTCATCAGATGTTGGGGCATCCCATTAAGGAGTGTTTTGTATTCAATGATCTCTTGCAAAAGATGGTGGACTCTGGGCAGGTAAAACATAAAGGCTCTTCAGCCCAAGTGGCATGTGTTACTGCTACAATTCCAGAGGAAGAAGGAGAGTGGGAATAAGTTAAAAGAAAAAATGTGCAGAAATATGATGATTGGATGGTCAGACAAACGATCAACCAAACTCATGCCATTTTACGAACACAATTGAAGAAACAAATTATATCTTATATTATGAATTCCACATCAAACCCCCCATCTTTAGAGGGAAAATCCTCAAAGGAGCAGTATAATTCGAATAAAGAAGAACAGCCAGAAGAGGACGAGTTTGTTTCAAAGCCTAAATTGTCTTTGACTCTAGAATATTTCATGCCATCTACTTCCAAGTAACGGGCATCACCCCATCAAATGGAACATCCCAAAATTGGGTAATTAGGAAGATTCTTCATCAGAAGAAGAATTGATCTTTGGTTATGTTAATATGATTCACTTAAAATATCCTTATCCAAGTCACAGTTTCGATTTTGACGAGCTCGAATTACCTGTATCAAACAGAGGAATCAGAGGGAGTTCCAAAGGTTTGGGATATAGAGGAATATGTGGATATCCCAGAAGCCACTACTCCAATTTAACTCCTTCCATAACTGTGTATGTAGTAGAAACTCGTGGAAGAGCCCTTCAGTGGGCTCAACAAGAACAAACAAGTTCTTCCACACATGGCGGATTCAGTCCTGGCACAGTCATTCTGGAAGATCGGTTATAAGTTACACCTTCTTCCTCTCAATATGTAAATAGACCTATTCGGTCTAATATTCCAAATCCAGTAGTATTTCCAACTCCTACCCCGATACAGGAAGCATCTACATCCAAAGAATAAACTTTTAAGGAACCTGCTAAACCTCATGTTCCTGTTGAGAAACACAAAACTTTGGATCAAAATTATGATGTATTGAAATACCTGGCCCTAGTACTGGCCAACTTATCAATTTTGGATGCATTGAATTTATCAAAGGATCTTCAGGAGGCACTCATCGAGGCTTTGTCAAGTCCTCGGGAGTTTGAAACTAAAATTGATGCGGATGAAGTTTACCATGTAGAGAATAATCTTGCAGAATGCCATGCAGTGATATATTTTACAAATGAAGATGAAGATGATGTCATGGATGGACATATTAGACCTTTGTACTTATCTGGAAAGGTCAATGGTGTAGATGACCGAAGAGATTTCATTGATAATGGTTCAGGAGTCAACCTCATCCCCATTCGTACACTTCATCGATTGGGCCTCACATAATTTGATTTATATCCTTCTACTATGATGTTGCAAGGATATAATAATAATGATCAAGAACCACTGGGTGAGATTACACTCAAAACTCAGTTTGGAGACCTTTTACCCAATTCAGATTTCATAGTTGTTAATCATGATACAGCCTTCAATATTTTTCTTCGAAGACTTTGGCTACATAAAGATACATCCGTACCTTCATCATACCAACAATGTCTTAAATATTGTTTCGACGGTCAAATTGGAACATTGTATGGTGATAGATCCCCATTCAAGACATGTGAATCTCAATACAATGAGGCGTAATTCTATCACGTGAAGGGTAAGGAGAAATCCACAACAAGGGAGGTTACCAAGGTTAATGCTCTATTTTGTTTGGAAAAGATTTCAGTAAATCCATTTGCACATGTGAGTGCAGATTATGTGTTGCCTATCAGTCAAATTAATAGGATAGACCCAAATCCAAATACTCTTATAGAAACTTCCATAATGTCAATTATGTAAATAAATCCAGAAAACATGGGAGAAATTGGTGATTCACCAGAAAATGATGAAATCTCAAATAGAGATGTCTTCATATAATTTTCTAAAATCTAGCAAGCCTATACATCGCCAACCAGGCCATATAAAGTTATAGAAGCGTCAGAAGTGAACGATGATGTCGATTCTCAATCCATCATCCTCTCTTTATTGCCCAAGGAAGACCCTTCATCATCGATCAAGTTAGAAATGGAATCCTCTTGATCAAGATGTTAATATTTTAACATATCCCCTGATCATGGAAATTCTACTTCATCATCTACTATTCAAGTAGGAACAAAAGAAATAGCATGTGTTGAAGAAGTAGAGGAAGATCTCAGGGATGCTCCTCCAGCATTTGAAGATAGTATCTCTACCACTATGGATGAACTCAGAAAAATAAATCTGGGAACAAAAGAAGATCCAGGACCCACTTTAATTAGTGTGTCCATGACTCTTGAATAGATGGAAATGTATATTTCATTTTTGAAGCAAAATCGAGATATATTTGCTTGGAACTATATAGAAATTCAGGGGCTTGATCCTGATGTTGTTACTCATTGTTTGGGTTTGCCCGAAGAATATAGAGGATTCAAGCAAGTAGTAAAGAAAAACACACCCAACTTATACTTCCGAAATTGAAGCTGAAGTGGATAAGCTTATCAAAGCTAACTTCATCAGAGAAGTTAAATATCCCAAATGGTTGGCTAATATTTTCCCTGTGAAAAAGAAAATCGGACAAATTAGAGTTTGCATTGATTTCAGATATCTTAATCGGCATTGTCCTAAGAATGATTTCCTAGTTCCGATTACAGGACTATTAATTGAAGCAACAGCTGGCTATGAAGAACATTCCTTCATGGATGGATATTCTGGATATAATCAAATCCAAAAGGATCCAGAAGATGAAGAATCTAGAACCTTTAGATCCCCTCATGGTGTGTTTTTCTATCGGGTAATTCCCTTTGGACTAAAGAATGCAAGTGCAACATATCAACGTTCCATGCATCGTATCTTCAAACCCTTTTTAGGGAAGTTTGTTGAATGTTATGTAGACGATTTGGTGGTTAAATCCATGAAACATGCTAATCACTTGGATGATTTGGAAATCATATTCCATAAACTTCGACAACACAATTTGAAGATGAACCCCTTAAAATGTGCTTTTGGGGTAACCTCAATAAAATTTCTCGGCTTTGTTGTATGCCATCATGGTATTGAAGTCGATCCGGAGAAGACAAATTCAATCCTTGGTATGTCACCTCCTCAAAATTTGAAATAATTGAGAGGAATTCAAGGACACCTGGCCTACATTCGACGTTTCTTCGCAAATTTGGCAGGAAAAAGTTTAACCTTCACCAAATTGATGAAGAAGGGAGTCACTTACCAGTGGACTGAAGAATTTCAGGAGGAATTTGATATTCTCAAGAAATATCTCCTAAGTCCATCAGTATTAATTCCAC
The DNA here is from genome assembly GCA_963277665.1 of Viscum album. Taxonomy (NCBI): domain Eukaryota; kingdom Viridiplantae; phylum Streptophyta; class Magnoliopsida; order Santalales; family Viscaceae; genus Viscum; species Viscum album. The sequence goes on from OY728140.1 coordinate 318,469,499, forward strand.
CTTTTGAAGGAAGGCCACTTATCCTTTATGTGACAGCTTTAGAGCAATCATTGGGTGCCTTTCTTGCTCAGAATAATGATGTTGGGAATGAAAACAACCTCTACTATCTCTATCATACTATTCTTGAAGCGGAAACCCGATATTCAAGTATTGAGAAGTGCTGCCTAGCATTAATATTTGCAGTTTAGAAGTTGAGACATTATCTGCAACATCATGAGGTCCAATTGTTATCTTGCAATAACCCTCTAAAATTTATCCTTAGTCATCCAATGCTTACAAGATGTCTGGGAAGGTGGGAAGTTATTTTGCAGCAATTTGATATTCAGTATGTGTCTCAAAAGGCAATAAAGGGCCATGCTCTGGCTGATTTCCTTGTTGAACATCCTTCAGTAGAAGATATATATTTTGATACTGAACTTCCTGATGAAGAAGTCATTTCTATTCATGGTAATCTTCAAACATGGGAAATGTACTTCGATGGTGCTTCCAGAAGTCCACCAGGGAAGAAAATGGAAGATCCTAAATTCAACAAAGTTGGGTTAGGAATTGTACCCATTTCCCTGGAAAAGGCAGTGCTACCCTATTCCTTCTCATTTTTGGGAGGCGGGACAAACAATGAAGCAGAATACCAAGCTCTCATCGCAGGATTGGAATCGGCGCTTCAGGTATAAGTGAATCACTTAAACGTGAAAGGTGATTCAGAATTGGTAATCAAACAAGTCAATGGGGATTATGCCATCAGAAAAGAAGAACTAATCCCTTTGTATGATTATGTCAAATATTTAATAGCGGATTTCCTACGGAACCGACATTTTCTTATGTACCGTGATCACAAAATGCCCAAGCTGATGCACTGTCTCATATAGCCACAACTCTAGCAGATCCAAATCGGGATGAGACAACCATTAGTATTACCCACCGTCGTACAATTTCACCTTATGTTCAAACCAGAACAGAGGAAATCAATGAAATTAGTCCCATCTCTAAACCATATGGTCATACTACATGATGGATGACACCTATCAGGGAATACCTTCAAAGTGGAACACTTCCACCTGATAGAGCCGAGAAAGAACAAATCTAGCGATGTGTGGTCAATTTTACTCTTTATGATAGCCCAGATCACCCAGAGAAAATTCTCTACAATAGAGGTTTTCATGGATTTCTCTTCAGATTCATTGATGGTGATGAGATGATGGCTGTCATGAAATAAGTGCATGCAGGAGTCTGTGGTGCCCACCAGTCTGGACATAGACTGTCTAATCAAATTCGAAGGCTTGGATACTTTCGGCCTTCAATGATACCCGATTGTGTTGATTTCACAAAGAAGTGTCATTCATGCCAAATAAATTCCAACTTCATTCATCAGCCCCCAGAGTTTCTTCATACAGCTAAATACTCGTTTCCATTTCCTATATGGGGAATGGATGTGGTGGGACTTTACCCTTCAGCTACATCCAAGTAGTTTAAGTATATTCTTACTGCTACTGAATTCTTTTCCATATAGTAAAAGGAAATAACTTTCAAGGAAGTTAGTTCTAAAAGCATTGTTAGCTTCATCAAGTCTAACATCATTACCAGATTTGGTGTCCCTCATACCATATTTACGGAAAATGGCACCAACTTCTATTCATCCGAGGTGAAGAAGTTATATCAAGAATACAACATCAAATTCAATCATTCATCTCGGTATCATGTAGCAGCAAATGGCCAGATAGAATCCTTGAACTAGGCTCTTTAAAACATACTGCAAAATATGGTGGATAAAGTTAAGAAATTATGGCCTGATAAACTCTTTCATGCTTTATGGTCTTATCAAACCACCACCAGCACTGCAACGTAGTCAACTTCATATTCATTGGTATATGGAACAGAAGAAGTCTTTCCCATTGATGTTCAATTACCTTCGGGCAGAGTAGCCATTTGTGATTAGTCATCTACTGATGAACATTCTCAAAAGCGATTGGATGAAATGGAATGATTAGATGAGAAAATATTGTGCACCCTGCACCACTTGGAAGTCTATCTGAATCGAATAGCACGAGATTTCAACAAAAAAGTGCACCTTCATTCATTCATTTAGGGAGAATTGGTATTGGTTCTCAGAACTCCAATGATTCTAGGAAAGAAACCTCCCAAACATGAGCCAAAGTGAGAAAGAACATAATCAATACATAAGGTCTACTCCAATGGAGCTTATTCTTTAATCTCAATGGATGGAGAGCTCATCACTACTCCAACCAATGACAGATTTCTGAAGAAGTATTTTGTATAAACACAAAATACATCAACTATTGGTCCATGCATATGACCTTAAACTATTCTCCCTTTTGTCCAACATGATGTTATAATGTGTCGTCCCCGCCGTATGATTTTAAAATACACGTAATCATTATTTCACGTTTTTCTATCTTTGTCCTTACTGCACGACATTAAACTGCATAGTCCCTCATCATCCAACATGATGTTAAACTGTATTGTCCCTTTTTTCATCCCACGTGACATTAAAATTTAGATTATTAGGTTTTCTATTACCTCTTGTTTCTCAGACTGAGTATGACTCACCTAAGCTTAGAGTAAGCCTCAAACATAATATTCTCTCTAGGATTCTAACCATGCGTAAGTCCTAACATTATATTCGGGTTGTTCTCAAATACAACTTAATCACCATTTCATTCTTTAATTGAACTATGCAGACTTTGATCCATGCCGTCTAGGCTGGGTACATAGGCATCCTCCCAAGGTTCAAGCCCCAGACTAATCTCTTCACATCGGTTCACCTCCATCTCATACGATGTTGATTCGTGAAGCCACCCCCAGAATCAATATCTTTACATTGGTTCACATTTGCCTTTTCTATATGAAGTTAAACTATACAGCACTTTTTGTTCCGTATGACAATAAACTAAAAACATTCTTTCGTACCCCTACCTAAGAGGGAATCACCATTGACATTTATCTTCAATCATGTTATATTCTAAAGACTATGTGCATATATGGAAATGCCCGAACCTTTTATCTTGGGTCAATCCATCATTGCACTAAAGTCCCCTTTCACCCTTCATACGTACGAACCAAATCTGTACAGAGGGTATTTATAGAACTATTTGGGCTTGATTCCCATCCTTATGGGATACGTAGGAACATTCGAGCATCCCTCGAATCTAGCACCATGTCTTTGGGCCTAAACCCGAATTTCACTTTCAGTCCCCTGGCTGAAAAGTCCCTATGAAAACACACACTGTGTATTCATTATTATGGTCCGAACTCTATGACCCTAAACTAAGATCATTCATAATTTTGTCCCACATGACATTAAACTGTATTTCAAGAATGACATTTGGATTGATTCTCATTCTAATGAGATATGTAGTGATATCCAACATCATAATTCAGGACCCAGCCCCAACATGTTTATTCATAGTATTGGTCTATGTGTCTCCTTCATACATTGGACAATAATCATTTTCATGTGTTACACTCCTAACCTTAAATAATTCCAGGACTCCATAACCCTTCTCTTGACTTCTGGTCATAAAATTGCTAATACCTGGGAATTATTTTGCCTGACCGTGCAGCACGTGCCCTTAGGCGGCCTTGCATAAACAGTCTACATAACAGACCTGTTAGCCCAAAGATGCTATTATTTGACTATGCAGCCAATGCCCTTAGGTGACCCTGCATAATTCAACCCCCTAACGGGTTCTTCAAATACTGGTAACTTCATTCTCGGGAAGAAAACATCTTTCACCCTTAATTGACTTAACGGAAATATGTAGGGATCCAAAAAATATAGCCATCTTGAACATATTTGTCCCATGTTCTTTTTCATGATCTGAAAGTATTCAAGTCTATGGTTTATATTTCCCTTCCCTACTTTTGGATCAGACCTTCGTAGGAGTGACATTCATCCAGTTCTTAGACAATCTTGTTTGGAAATATCTTCTCTATATTCAAATACCTCTCTCCATATAGCAAACACTATACTTTGGAAAATTTGAATCTCCATAAACATCCACTGGCTTTTAGTAGTAGAAAAGTAAATTTCTAAGAGTTCTTTTTCCTGACAATGTAGCACATGCCCTTAGGTGGCTTTGCATAAACAAGTCTACATAACGGACCTGTCATCCAAAAGATGTTATTATTTGACAATGCAGTCAATGCCCTTAGCGGCCCTGCATAATTAAATCCCCCTAACGGGTTTGTTAAATAGTGGTAACTTCACTCCTAGGGAAATACTTCTTCTAATGCAACTTAGTCCTTTTTTCAGATCATTCCTCAGATTCAAAATTTCTTAAGTCATAGTTTACATATTTTACATCATACATGAGTATAGAAATATGTTTTAAGATAAATTATCAAGGAATTGAGTCAATTTTAATCCATTCGGTCAATTATATTTTGACCTTAAACTTTATCATTTTTATGTCCGACGTGCATGACTTTAAACTGCCTACAAAAGACAAGGGAACTCTGAACTACAGTCAAGTCCCAGCTCACTAAACATAAATTTTGTATGATTTAGGTAATATTGAGAAATTAAAAGATTCAATTTTTATAGGGTTATTTATAATAATCCTAGAAAAAAACCAAACTATTCTTACTAGGCCACACACCTGCACGCCGCCAGTATCTGCGCGCTCACCCCTGCGCACCGACTTTTTCCTTGGTTTTCTTCTTTTCCTTAGATTCACATCCTTATTTATTTCGGATCCAACTCTGAGGGGGGACTTTTATTGATTCTCATTTCCGTCACAGTGTCTAAATGAATGAAAAGTGAAATACCTTGAACACAATGTGATTCATCCTTTTAAAAAACATCAAAAATTGACAAAGGCATGAACAATGATTCAGGTGCACTTGGGTCACGCAAGTTCCATCAAGGTCGCACAAATATACTTGTGCGCCTCCCAATGGTCGCGCATGTGACTTCCGCGCCCTATCTGAATTTCTCCCAGGGTCTTCACCAGCCTATAAATACCCCTGTGGGCCCCCCATTTTGGGACGGAAAAATTCCAAAAACTCATATTTGAGCTCTCGGCGACCTAGTCTCTTCTCAAAGCTTCCAAACACTTATAAGGTAATTTCTTACCTAGAACAGAATATCCAAAAAGGGAGGGGGGGAGGCCTAAGTGTTGAAATTCATCAACACCTGCGCGCCTAAGTGTCTAAACCCTTAAATGAAATGAAGACACTTGCGCACCGCCTTACCCCTTCAACAGAACTTGTGCGCCTCTCTTCTGGAAACCCCTAGGGATAATACTAAGGGCTTGAGCCAAGTCTCTCCCAAGTATTACCCCATGGGTGGACTGTCGCGCAAGTACCCATGTGTCGCGTAGGTATATCTACGTGACCAGGACTTGCGCGCCCATGCAGGACTTGCACGCCTCTCTCTTTTTGAGTGCCCCTCCTGCATATTTCACTTCTCTTTTACCAATCCACCTCTCCTATTCAAGATTTAGACTTCAAGATACCCTTCAAAGCCATTTATGGAATGTTTCCTTAATTGGATTCCTTATGTCAAAGGAATTCTGTTGAATATTTCTTAAAAACACAGTGATTTACATAAATTTATGTCACTAAGTTCAGATATTTCATTCATTCGACTTCATCCTTTAAAAGATGAGAACATTCCTTAACCTGGGAATCCTCCTTATGAGTAATCCCTAGTCCACGTTCTCTTAATTTGGGAATCCTCCTTAGAAGTAAGTCCCAATCATAAGTCAAAGTCCCCCCTTAATTCTAGGCATCCTTTTCAATGGGTAATCCCCAAATTAAGAGTATAAATCTCCATAAAGCACATATATCTTTATGGACCCTGTTCACCTGGGCATCCTCCTTTAGAGTAATCCCCATGTCCCAAATTCCCTTAACCTGGGCCTCCTCCTTAGGATTAAGCCCCAGTCATATTTCTCTTAACCAGTCTTAATTTACTTTTTATTTGAGTTTCCTTCTCATGAGTAAAATCCAATCATAAGTCCCCTCTAATTTGGGCACCCTTCTCAGGATTAATTCCTAAGTTAATTATTCAAGTCTCCATAAAGAACATATACCTTTATGGACCTTGTTCCCGGGTTTCTTCCCAGAAGAAAATCCTAATCTTCATCTATCTGGGCAGTCATACATACATAATCCGCACATCATTTCTCATGATTGCATCTTTCATGGCACAATTGTATGGTTTTACCAATACCTATTTTTTCTCACACCGAGCATGACTCACGTGAGCTTAGGGTGTAAAGGTAATTATGACATCTTTCTTTGAGCCATCAATCCTGCAGAAACATCATACTCCTTACTCGAAATATGTGGGTTCTGATTCCTTTTCTAATAAGGATACGCATGTATCCCATCTGCGGGTAAGATCCCAACTCTAAAATAATTCATGTCCTTATAAATGACAATAAACATCAAGTGCCTCACTGAGTGGCTTTAAAACTAGTATGGTTATTATAATGACAAAGAGACTTCTATACAATATGTCAAAGGATACAATTGACTAAGAATCTCTAAAAAAATATACATGATTCTCTATCAATGAAGAACCTCAAATTCATATAAAAGATTCTCTAAATATCATACATATCAATCATTGATTTTCAGATCTAAAGGAAAGATCATTTTTATACTTGGTAATGTAATAAGGATTCACGAACATAACTTAAATATATAAAGAGAGTCCTAGAGTAGACAATAATTCCCCCCAAAAAGGTGTGATGAGTCTGACCTCCCATCCTCTCAACCAGTGAAAATTCCTAAGCCTCATTGGTCCACAACTAATGAGCACCTACCTTTGGAAAGTAGTTCCAAATGGATATAGAATCATTGGATGTTTCCGATTCTACGAACAACCCTGTTAGAAACTGCTTGGAACGTTTGAACCTTAAACAATCAAGGTCATCCCTATTTCCAGAGGAAATATACACATCATGTTGAATATTTCCACACAAGAATAACCTTCCATGAAAAATCAAACAAATTCTCCAAACCTCATCCTTATCATACCTAGAACCACCACACCCCAACACATGTCCTCCTACTAGAATCTCATATTAAACTCCACCCTTAATTCCTCAAGCCTCCTCATGACTCTACAACACCCAAAATATAGAAAGTAGTGTCTTGGGAAGGCTTGGACCATTATATAGTTTGATAAAAATAATCCAATACTAAAATTTAATGAATCTGATTTTGTTGGATAGATCATTTTAATTGATATAAATATATACCCTATGGTGGTACATATGTGAGATGAATCATGTTGTATGCCTTTTGTTAAGGGTTTATTTTAAAGAACTAATATTAATTTATCATGTTACTTCCAAATTCAATCATAATTTATGATTGAGAGATGTCATATGAAAGTATTGAGATTAATATTATATTTTATTAATCATATATACACATTATAATTAGAAATGGTGGTCGAACATAAAGTTGTTAATAGTCAAGAATCTTACACAAAATGTTATCATAGATTAGAATGTTTCATATGATGAAAAGGTGGGTAAATGGGTGGTCGATGATTATAATTATTATAACTATATGACATTTTTTCATACTTTTCATTGTGTGTGAGTAAGTTTTAAATACACACGGGGAATATCATCAAGCGATATATAATGAGGTAGATGTAAATGTCACATTGGATCAATATTTTCTCTTTACCTTTTATTGATTATTTTTGGCGTAAGTCTCTCCTTTTTTTATCCTTCACAACCCATGCTACTAGCATACTGTAGTTGTGAGGTCGGTCCTTCTCGAGCATTGGGTCATTTATATCTACTTGTAGATACCCCACATTGGGAGGAACCCATTCTTTTCTCCTAGAGGATCTTCCTCAAAACAATTTGATACAACACATGTATCATATATGACAATTGTGAAAGGCACTGATTATACATTTTATATTTAAATTTTTTCAGTATTGCATGAAACAGCAGTATGGGGAATGAGGTGACTAATGTATTTTTTATGATGAATATGTGTTTATTAGAAACATAATGAATGAAAAATATATGACATTAATAATGATAAATAGCCTGATATTGTCCACGAGGGACTTATGAATGTTGAGGAGAGGAAATCTCATCCTTGAAGGGATGTATCTAATACTCCTAGAACTATTAAGATGAGTTCTATTAGTAATTATCATGATTTATTGGTGATTAACCATGAAAATATTAAAAATGAGGCCCTTTTAGGTGGATTCACTAGTAATGATGACTCTCATAATTCCTGAAAAATATCTTCTCTACAATTGAATGAAATCTGCAAAGAAAATATTGATTCAAGCAACTTTGAGGGAAGGGTAGAGATAGATTCATAAATGAGAAGAAAAATTAAAAATAATCTTCATTTATTGGTTGAAGAACTGCTTGCTAATATTTTATTGGAGAGCCCTCTTTTTATTGACGGTAACCTTTAATGAGATGTACATTTTGTTTTATTTTAATATTTTTCTAGTGATTTTAACTACTATAGATAGCACTTTTAAATCACTAAAAAAAGAACTTTTTTAGTGAAAAAATTGAACTGTCTACCTAAGATATATTAAAATTCTAAGGCATTAATCAGTGCTAGAAAAAATAATGATAAAGTCCACCATTATCAATGCTAATAAAAATCACTAATAAAGGGATCCTTTATCATTTATTTTTGTTAGTACTAAAAAAGAAAAACATTATCAGTACTTCCTTTTTGTCATTGATAATGTTACTATTTATCAACTCTTTCTCTAGCCCTTATTAAGGTAACCTTCATCAGCACTTTCTGTAGCACTGATAAAGGTTCACCTTATCACCTGCTACACAGTTTTAGCCCTATAGAAGCTATTCAAAAACCCTATAAAAATCCCAATTATAATACATAAATAGGAATATAAATAAAAAATATATATTAGAATAAAAATATCATGGTGAACTATCACTTCAATTCAAAACTTACATAAAAAATATTATAATTAATGTTATATTTACAATTTATCAGAAAACAATTATAACCCATACAAAAAATCAAAAATAGATGAATTTTTTTAACTATCACCCTCCCTATATAATTTTATCCCAACAATAAAACCCATGTTTATTTTAGTAAGAGTAAACAAAAAATAAAAAAAATTATAATTTTTATGTTATATAATCCACATATGATAATTTATATTGTTAATTATTTCATATATTATTGATATTATTAGTCAATAATGCATTGTATTGACATGATATCAATTCCTACACATCACAAATGAATTATATATTTATTCCCTAAAGTTTTAAAATAATATGACCATGTTTTCTATGATTTGGAAATGTGATATCTGTTTTAAACTAAAATGAAGCTATTATATTGAATATGCATGCTTTGAGTCATACCGACCTTATCATCTATTGGATTGATGTGTAGTTGGTTCCAAAACATGAAAAATGAATTGTGGATCATTTTCCTAAATTTCAAAAACAATATGAAATCAGTTTATTGGTTTTTTCTATTTCATGCATGTTTAAAACTTAATTGACACAATTATATTGAAAACAAGAACTTTGAGTCATACTAACCACAAAGTGTTTCAGATTGTCATGTGGCCAATTCCAACACATTAAAAATGAATTATGGATCAAATTGATAGATTTTGAAAATAATCTGATCTTGTCTTCTCAGTTTTGGAAAATTGACATATGTTTTAAACAAAAATGAATCTTATATATTGAAAACACGCATTTCAAGTCATACCCCCCACATCATCAATCGTATTGATGAAAAATCGATTCCTATATGTCATAAATTAATTATGGATCATTGTATAAATATTTGAAAACAATCTGGGATTTTTTATTTTTTTGTCTATGTGATATGTGTTTTAAACTAAAATGACACTTTTATATTGAAAACACTCACTTGGAGTCATAATCACCACATTTTGTTCCATATTGATGTGTATTCAATTCCAACACATCAAAACTGAATTATGGATCAATTTCATAATGTTTAAAAAATAATTTGATCTTGTTTCATCAATTTTAGAAATGTAACACATGTTTTAAACTATAATGACCTATTTATAATGAAAACATTCACTTTGAGTCATACCGACCACATCATTTTCCAGATTGACATGCGGGAGATTCATACATATCACAAATGAAATATAGATTTTTTGTATGATGTTTGAAAACAATAAAATATCATTTTATCAATTTTGTATTTCTAACATGAGTTTTAAAAAAAATACCACTTCTGCATTGAAAATATGAACTTCCTGTCATATATATCACATAGTCTATCAGATTAATATACAGTCAATTTCTACATATCAAAAATTAATTATGGATAATTTTACTAATGTTTGAAAACAATGTCATATTTTTTTTGAATTTTCCTATGTGTTGTACAATTTATACTAAAATGACTCTTTTATATTGAAAACACGCACTTCGAGTCATACATACAATATAATTTATCAGATTATTGTATGGTTGAATCATTCGCATTAAAGATGAATTGTGGATCATTTTCATAATTTTTTGAAATAATATGATATCTTTTTCTTGATGTTGGCTCTATAATACATGTTATAAACTAAAATAACACTTTTAATTTGAAAAAACGTACTTCAAGTCATACCAACCACATCATGTGTTGAATTGACATGAGTTGAATTCATACATGTCACCAATGAATTATGGATCACCAACCTAATGTTGGAAAACAATATAAGATCATTTTTTATTTTTTGATTTGTGATGCACATTTTAAACTAAAATGGCATTTTTATATTGAAAAAACACACTTTGAGTCTTACCAAACACATTTTGTGTTAGATTGATATGTGGTTTATTCTTACATATCAAAAAAGAAATTAAGGAATATTTTCCTAATGTTTGAAACTAATATGGCCTCTTTTTTAGCCTTAGATACATGACACACATTTTAAACTAAAATGGAACTTCTATATTGAAGATATTCACTTCAAGTCATACCTTCCACATCATCTATCAAATTCAAATATGGTAAATTCTTACACATCAAAAATAAATTATGGATCATTTTATTAATGTTTGAAAACAATCTAACCCATTCTCTTATTTTTGGCTATATAACGGATGTTTTAAACTAAAAGTGAACTTCTATATTGAAAACATGATCTTCGAGTCATACATTCCACATCGTCTGTTATATAAATGTACATTCAATTACAAAATGTCACAAATGAATTATGGATCATTGTCAAAAAATTTGAAAATAATCTAATATTATTTTCTTGGTTTTTTATTTTTGATTCATGTTTTAAACTAAAATGACACTTTTATATAGAAAACTCATACTATTAGTCATTATAGCCACATTGTGTGTTAGATTGATTTGAGATTCATTCATAAAAATCTAGAAATATTATTGGTTCACTTTCCTAAAGTTTATAAATAATATGAGCTCATTTTTTTGGTTTTGGCTATGTGAGGATCCTATTAAACTAAGATGAAACATCATATTAAAGACAATATATTCAATTCATACTTACCACATAATGTTTTGGACTAATGTGAGATTGATTCCTACACATAAAAAAGGAATTATGTATATTTTCCCAAATTTTGGAAAATAATCCAAAATCATTTTCTAAATTTTGGCTATGTGAAGCACGCTTTAAACAAAAATGGAACTTCTGTATTGAAAACACTCACTTATTATACCTATTCCATTATCTTTCGGATTTATGTAGTTTCAATTTATACATTCCATAAATCAATTATGGGTCTTTTCCTAATTTTTTAAAACCGTCCGTACTCTTTTCCTCAGTTTTGGCTTTATGATGCATTTTAAACTAAAATGGAACTTTTATATTGATAACATGTACATTGATTAATACCATCCACATCGTGTGTCAGATCGACATGAGATCAATTCTTACATGTCAAAAATTAATTATGAATTGTTTTCGAAAATATTGAAAATAATACTATCTTGTTTTCTTGGTTTTATCTATGATATTCACGTTTTAAGATTAAATGGAACTTCTATATTAAAAAAGTCTACTTTGAGTCATATAGGATACATCATGGGTTAGATTGACATGAAGTAAAATATCACACCTTAAAAATGATGTATGGATAATTTTTATAAAGCATCAAAACTATATATATGTGTTTTCTCAATTTAGAGTATATCATGTGTGTTTGGAACTGAAATTTCAATTTCAAACTAAAAACATACACTTCGAGTCATATTAGGCACATCGTGTATCCGATTAAGGTGAAGTTGATTCCTACAATTCATAAATTCACTATGGATCATTGTTATAATGTATCAAAATATAAGAAATTCATTTTATTTTTTTGACTATGTAGTGTGTGTTTTGAACTAAAATTGAAATTTTAAACTAAAAGCATAAACTTTGATTCATATCAGACACATCATGTATTTAATTTATGTGTGGTTGATTCCTACAAATCAAAAATAACTTATGGATAATTATTTTAATGTATTACAAAAATATGAATGTTTTTTCTATAGTTTCAGTATTTTAAGTGTGTTTTGAACTAAAATTTCAATTTAAACTAAAAACATGCAATTTGAGTCATATCAAACACAAAATGTATCATATTGAGGTGTGGTTTCATACTAAATGTCATAAATAGGTTATGGATTATTTTCCTAATGTTTTAAAACAGTTTAAATATGTTTCTTTATTTTGTATTATGTGATGCGTGTTTTCAAGTAAAATGAAAATTATGAACAAAAAAATATAATTAAATTAATACTGAGGACACTTTGTATTGGACTGAGGTGTGACTAATTGAGGTGTGGCTGATTCCTACAACGTTCAAGACAATGTTTGTGAAATATATTTTGAGAAGTCATACTTTTCCTTCCATCTCTAGAAAAATCCCTTGGTAGATAATAGATTCTATTTGAACTACAGAGTCTATTTGAAAAATGAATTGAATAAAATTTGTGTTATAATATATTTTATAGATGCTTCCTTATGATTCACATAACATTTAATGGAGAATGCGATTTCCACTTTAATTCGAAAGTAATATTTTCTCTCTTTTTTAGATTGTTGCAGATATTTTAAAGCAAAGTATTACATCAAAAAAAATCTAAGAAAACAACAATTTATTATTAATTAAAATGATATTGAAAATAACTAAATAATTAGTAGGAATGCAACTTTTCATGATGTCACTATACATTCTTGTCCCATTTTCCTATCGTTATTATTGCAATCGCATCCTCAAATTCCAATCTCTCATAAGCACAAGCAGCTTCGAACATGTTACTAGCTCTCTCAGAATCCATGGACTGTAACCCTCCATTATTCTTCTCCTTGAATACTGGTTAAAAATAATATATAATTATTATGATACAAATGGTTTACATCTTAAATGTATCTATAAGGTCATTTCCCATTATAGATCACAAGCATAATAGGTAATCACCAAAATTTTATGTCTGAAACTATTTTATCACCATTTACTTTTCCCACTCATCTTTAAAAAACCTTAATTCACCTTTTTAGTATGTATATTGTTGGAAATATTGGTATACTGAGAAAATATAGACAAAATAATGTTTAATTAATATTTTAAATAAAATTTTATTACCTTCAAAAATTACCTATTCGGGGATGCTACTCTTACAATGGTATATGATATCTTTCGTAAATTTGAAAATGTAATATATATAATAATTTTCATTATATTTTTTTATACGCTATATAAATATTGACCATAATAATTAAATATTTTAAATATGTTTTGATAGTTAAATATTACTATATATAACATAATCTATTTTCATTTGATGAAATCAATTGAGTTCTTATGTTCAATCAATAACCTCAAACAATGATTCTTCTTATATTTATAGATCACCCTATCATATAAAAATCTAATTGAAATATAAAATTATAAATTTATCTATAAAATGTCGATTTCAGTGCATTACAAATTTACAATAGTCATCATGTTTGAGCGGTTTGATGCAAACCCATGCATTGGATCCAAAAAATAAAAAATTGGGGTATCCACATTGATTAAAATTTGTATCGAGTTCTTCATAAGAAACTTAAAAAAATAATGGAAAAAAGAAAAAGATATTTTATATTATTAAATTATATAATTTTAACCTTGCAGTATCGGCATCATGAAGATTCTCTCGTCTGATATTTTTTTCTCAAAAATATATCTTAGAACATATTTTATCTTTCAAATTTCTTATACTTCAAAAAATAATTTTTCAATAGAAATGATACGATGATTACTGAGTCCAAATCTTTCTTCATAGCGTTTTCCCTTTATATAGTAGTTTTATATACTACTATAGGAAATAAAAATAGTTATTAACTATAATAATTATAGTATATAATTTTTTGATAGAATAATTATTAAAACATAACTCATGTATATACTCGCAAATGAGACTCCCAACCATTAAAACTTCATAATATCATTTATACCATCTAGAAATTCCACGTCTATAATGGCAGCTCTAAATATTTCTTCTCTATATTGAATTTATGATTAATTTTCATCTTTGAATGTGGAGTCTGTCTGAATTTGTAATGTTAATATATGCAACAGGGGAACTTGTGGGAGAAGGTAATCATAGAGGGTCCTTTTGTATTCTTTGTCAATTGACTAGATTATATTGATCTAACCTTCCATTTCCCATGTTGTTTTATATAACTTCAATTCAGTTGAATATTTTTTATATTTAGTATAACTAGTATACAATTGTCTCTTAGCACATCAATTTAACATCTCAAAAAAATTTGAAAATTTATGAATGTCATCTTCAATTTCAATTGTCATTTATTCCATAAGACAATGGTATTCATATTAAGTTAACCATAAAATGAATTATCATCCCAATCAATGTGTACATTCATTTTTTCCCATGTGTTTAGTCCAATATTTATAGCTCTAATATATTCCATAAAAAATAAAATGTTCTTCCAACTCTTCTAGACTAAATTGTCATGAAAATAACAATATATACATGGAAAAGGGATTTGAGAAGGGTTTTATTGATGCTCCATTTCATACATGATGAAAACATTAACTCTATATCCATACTCTTATATCATACAATTAGAATCTATCCATTTTTATTCATATTCCTATTAGGTTCATAATATAATAATTTTATATGAATAATAAATAAATACAAATAAGATATTAATAATAAAAATAGAATGTTATATAGAATTATAATAAGGTGAACCCATCATTTGAAAGGTATTGATGATGATTCTAGAAATGTTGTCATTTTAAAAAAGGGTGGTATGAAAAGAAACAACCTGGGGTAAACATGTGGTTGTTGGTAAATGTTCTCTATTTTATATTGTGGGGGGGAAAAGTTGGTAATTATAGGATCGTATCTATAACCTTACATGTGGGATTTCAACAACAGTTATTAGTTTATTTTTATTCATTTCTTTACTAAGTGAGTGAGTGTTCAGGTGGTGTTTCAATGAAAGGGTTCTTGGAACCGAAGTTGATGATCTTTTATAACATGATGAAAGAATCGAATTTAACAAATGTTAAAGAAGTATCAAAATTGGACTAGAAGAACGAAACATCATAAATTAATTATTGGGGTATATTCCATACTTTCTTACCATGATATTTTAAAAGTAAATACTATGTTTAATAGTATATAAGAAATGCAACATTGAGCTTAAATGTACAATGAAATACTATTCATTAAATGTGACTATCAAAAACTATCAGTTAAAATGGGAAGTATCAATATGAATAACTAATTTATGAAATAAATATAAATGTATAACTTAATATAAAGTTATTAAATAATTATTAGTAAATAATTTCTATTTTTTTAATTAAAGTTGTTTTATTATTAAAAATATATTTTCTTTAAAAATGATTTTTTTTTGTTGCCTTTATGAGTGAATATTATTATTAATTTATAGAATTTATAGAAAATTTATTTGAAAAATTAATTTATTTTTAGATTCATCATGTAAAAGATATCTTAAAAATAAATTTTTATAATTTTCTTAAAAGATTTGTTTTTCAATGAATACTGAAAAATACTGATTTTTATTGGAAAAATATATTTTCATTATTTATAAATTAAAATTTTATTTTGGATTAGTACTAAAATTTCATTAGTCACATTTGATTTAAAATAATTCAATTATGATGTTTGATATTGATTCTATACATCAGTTTAGTATAAAAACATTTCATATTTAAAAGGGGAAAGTTTCTGAAAAACTATTCTCTTTGTGTTTTTCTTGATTTATTTTCAAATAAATTCTTCCATTTTTTATGTTGAATTTTTAAAAATATATTCCATATTTTTAAATAGTGATCCAAACTTAGTTAATAGTTCCATTTTTTGGTCAATATGAATAGCATACTTAGTAATTTGTGTTAACATTGTAGAGGGAAAATCGAGTACTTAATGGTTAAAAATACAATTATAAGGACAATATATTTACCTTGAAACTTTAATATATATTATTTTATGCTTTTATATTATACATAATAATCCAAATGTATAATTTATGACCTTTTGGGTCCACTTAGATGTGATTATGACTTTTATAGTATTTATTTAATGAAAAGTCAAACATGTCACCATGTAATTTTTAATAAATGAAATATTTTTAACATGGGGTTATCTAGAGAAAATTATTGACTATAAATATTATTTATAAATATAAATGATCTATATTTATCTTATAAATTTATTTTTAATATTTAGTAAATAAATAATTACCTTAAATTCTTACACGACCTTGATGGTGTAATTAGTCAATTAATGAAAAAAATATAATAAATGATATTAAAAATAGTATATAAAATATAATATGAGATAAATAATGTCATAAATAATTTTTATATATTACCATAAAATGTTAATGATATAATATTTTTTTTTATGTTGATATCATTAAATTCAAAGTAATGAAAAAATCAAACAGTTGACATTATAAATATTTTACTATAAATAATATTTTCTTAAATTATATAAAATTTATAAAAAACATTAATTAGTCAAGTTTATTAATATAATGTTAAAAATATCAACCATATTCTATTTATGGGTATTTTTTTATTTTATAGAAAATATATTTTCCCTCAAAAAGTAAAAATTTATGTTATCACAATAAGAGTTAAAGGGGTTAAATAGGGGTTGTAACCAAAAGATATGGGTATAAATATAGTAAAAACACATATAATTTTTATTTAATGAAATTATTTAGAACCATAATAATATTATATTATAAATAAATCACTTTGGATCCATTTTTACTGAATAATAATTTAATATATTGAGAAATTTCAATAGTTCCCCTCCCCTCTCTTATAAAAGGGAACATCCTATTCTCATTACTATAAACTTAAAAACCCATTTTTATCAGTTAATAACTCACAAAATACATTACTAGAATACATACCCTCATTTTATAGGCCTCATTTTAGGTATATCTCAAAACATTAAAATCTTAAGGTGGTAATGAAAAGAGATTTTCCGAAGAAGATGTATAATTTTTATCCGCTTGTTTTAGTTTTGTTTATTCTTACACTTCCTTAAAAACATATTCATCCATATTAAAATAGTAAAACCAATATATTATGTCTATTTATAAGTTATTATGTTAAAATAATAAACTATATCAATCTCCAACATCCACCAAATGGGTGTAGAATTCATTGTTTCTGTGTATGGTGGATTGTAGCCTCTTGAACTGATGTAATTTGTTTTCCATCATTGTCACTAAATATTTGTTTCAATTATGGAATTATTGTTTATAAATTATGTTTAAGATATATTTATTATTATAAAAATATAATTTATCAATTACCTACTTACCATTACATTCACTAAAAAACTTATAAAGTTGCTCATGCGTACGTGTGGACTAGCACCTTCATAAATCGAGGCGATTCATTGTTCATAAAATCACATGGATGATACATATATAAGTATATTTACAAAAATAATATTATATATATAATATTAGTATCATTATTTAAAGATAAAATAATACTTATATTCTTTCTATAATGACCTTTGAAAAATGGAAACTTTACTCATGCGTATGTACGACCTACCATCTTCATGATTGTAATGTAGTTCATTTTTTATAAACAGATTTTATGTTAGTATTTAAAATTATAATTTTTGTATAAAAATTTTAATTATTTTATTATTTTTATTATATATTTGATTTTATAATGACCCCTTCCACCATAGTCAACCTACCAAATTCATTTTAGACTTATGTACAGAATATTTCTAAAACATGTGATATGATAATAAATGATGGAGTAATTGTTGTGACATGGTAATAAGTGATATAAAAGGAATAATAAACTTCAAAAAGAATCTTATGAAATTAACTAATTAAATTAATTTTATTATTCATGAATATAGATAATTTACATGATGATTCAAACTCAAGGTAAGATATTTTCATTTCACATTTACTTCTGTGAAACATATGTCTTATATAGCATTTATTTCTTTTGTGTTGTCAATATAATTAAAATCAATTTATTTTATGATTATTATTAAGAAAATTATGGGATTTATATATCCATATTTTTTTCTTTCATTCATGGGTCTTGAAATTCAAATGATACCAAAGAGGTAAGGGTTTATTTCAGAGTCAAATCATTATTCGGGATTGATTATGTTTAAACCTCTGATAAGAAATATTTCTATCCAGTGATCATTTTTTCTAAAAATGTTTTCAAAAATATTTTCACCATTGTTTAAAAAAAATTAAAATCATTTTTATCCATTTTTTAATTTTTTTCAAAATGATTTTGAAGCAAATTTTTTTTCATTTTCCAAATGAAGTATTTTTTGACATTTCCAACAAATAGATAGACGGAATATTTTTCTATCTTATACAAAATCAGTGAATTTTCCTTCCGTAATGATTCCTCAATTATTTGAAGCATCCTTTATAGGATTAAAATTTTATTTTCAAAGAACATGAATTCATTTATATGTGTCTAACTTTTTAAAAAGGGACGTGATTTTAATATGGAGAAGTTATTTTCCTCAAGAATTATTCCAAGTGATCATTAAAAATCATTTTTCATCTAAGATGAAATCCATTAAAGTTAAGTGAGATTTATTAGTGATATGATCAATGGATACCATCCCTATTCATTCTATGTATGGTTTTTGTTTAAGATGAAATGGGGTTTATGAAACTTCTTACCTTTCCATAGGTTATACATTGATGAAATGATACAATGTATATGAAAACTATTTCATTTCTGTGGGTTATGCAATGATGGAATGTTTATGAAACCCATTTATTTTTATAGATTCTGATTTGATTATTTTTTGTAATCTTCTAGAAAACATATGTATCATATTCATTATTTTATTTTTGTTATGTTATAACCAAGGATGGTGGTTTTGTTATAAAAATTTATGGGTATGACCTATATCTCTCTGTAATGCATTGAGTAAAGATTTATTTCTTAGTAGATAAAAAAGACTAGAAGGGGTGGTAAACCTAGTTCAGTAAGGTACATTATCCACTATGATAGTACTATGATTGAACCATGACTACTATCAAGTTTTGGAGGGTGAAATCATTCCACTATGATAGTATAGGTAAAGAGCATTGAGTATTAAGGAAATTCTTTTCTATACTTATGTTTATGAAACAATTCCATTACTTATGACTGTGATATGATCTCAAGGATCATGTTCTTTGATTCCTTTATGATTCAAATATTATGAACTATCAATTATTATTCTAGGACTCAAGATTTTGATCAATGATATAGAAGGTATAATTTTCTAATGTTAAGTTCAGGTTCATAAGCCCTTTTAATCATGTTAGTCTTATGTAATCTTTGATATCTCCTTTATTTACCCTTGCCATGAATCTGAGATCACCCTTTTATTATGTTTCATTTCCTTATATTATGAAGAATGTCTTAAAGTAGGGTATGTATAATAAGGGTTCTAGATGTGATGAGATTTTGGGGGATGATATAGATTTTTATGAACTAGATGTTTATTTTTCCAAGATATGTAAGATTTTTTCCTAATTCTCTAAAAATATAAGCCTAAATAGTCCTTCACTATGAGATAGATCCAATATTTCCTTTGATTATTTATTTTTTAGATAGTTTAAATTGGTTCATGTATATTGGTATCAAATACATAAATATAAAGATAATGTTTTTACACCGGATTATGCAGCGTGTGTTCTATGTTGATAAAGTTTGTATCAGAGGTTAGTTTAGACAACATTGGAGATTATGATGTTTTTATGAGAAGTTATCTTAAGAGTTAAGTATATCATCAGGGGTATATATGTTTGAGTTTGACCATAAGTTTAGAGTATTTGACACATATTTTGATGTTCTAAGTGACAGAATTTTAAGGATACTGATGATAATTTGGGACAAATATATGTAACTCTTGTGTTTAAAAAGAATAATTGTTGAAGAAGAATTAATTTAATTTGGGTAGTCATATGTTTAAAGGTATTTTTAAACATTAAGGACTATAAGATATATTATTTTGATCTAAATTTGGTTTATTAAATTTTTTATAATTTTCCTCAAATTTTTGGAATGTTTTTGGAATTATATTAATATATTTTTAGTAAAAAAGTCAACCGGAGAGTCAGGTGACAAATAGTCACATCCAGAAAGGCCATGAGGTTTAAACCCATAACTAAAGGGATAGGAGGTTACATCTCCCACCACAGGCCTATATGATGTTCTAGTTACGATAAAAATATTTTCATTAATTCAACTATTTTACCGATAATTATTATGTTCATTTTGGGAACATGTGGTTTGTTATATAGATAACCATGGGATTGTAAATTGATTTGGTGTTATGTGATTAATTTTATTTTGGAAGGAATTCACAATTTAAGGAACCCTATATGATTAAAGTAAACAAAATATTATTGAATTTTATTTGAAAATAATTGTTAAATTTTCTTTTGGAGGAAAATATGATTTATGGTGATTCATGTTATTTAGAAAAATGTTTACCATATCATGGAGATTATATGTTTAAGGAATTAACATTGTGGGAGATAAATACTAAATTTATCATGGCAGATGATGTGACAAAATCCTTCATATTTTTCGGTTTCAATATTTTTCTGAAATATTCTGATTAATTTTTTGGATAGTTATTTAATTAATGATATATGTTGAACTTTTTGAATTAATATTGAATTTTAAAGACTAAATTAGTTTTCCTCATATAATGTTTTATTCTTTTTTGGGAATCATCTTATCATGTAAATGTCATTTTTATTTTTGTTAATGCATTATGATATGAGGAAGGAATTTTTTTCTTTTATAGATTATGATATCTATTCTAATATTGTTATAGTTTTTCAAGCAAGAAAAATTCATATTAAATATTTATTTTTTGGAGAAAAAGATGAGATTATGGTGGAAACTAATTAAAGGGTGAAACTCTACATTTAATGTTTGTATATTTCCTCATGTTCTAAGAATAATAAGTAATTAAATTATTTAAATCTTGGAAACATATCATGAATTAAAACGTTCTTTCTTAACATTTATTACTAAGATATTAGTGGTCTTTTAATCCATCATAGAATTACTATTTTTGATGGTTAACTTTATCATGACCATGAAATCTATCACTCTATATTAGTACTGGGGAGTTATTATTCTCATTCATATCCATATTTTCACTTCCTAACAGTGTTTTCCTATAAGGAAACCCGGTTATGTGTTATTCCAGATTACATTAATATTTCTCATTCCTCTCTTTTTTAGAGGATGTTTTATTGGCACTTTTTATTGATTTGGGATTTAAATAAAGATATTTTCAAAATTCAAACCCTAGATTACTAAAACAAAGTACAAATTGATAGGATAAAAATTTATTAAAGGTTGAGTATGTAATTACATTATATTTTTAAAAGGAAATAATATGTTCAATACCATAACAGATACGCAAGACCGAGCTTAAATGAGCAATGAAAAATTATAATTTAAGTGTGACTATAATAAACTAGCCCTTAAACTTGAAATTGTGAAAAGGAAGAAATATTTTGTGAAATAAATATAAATTTACTAATAAATATGAATTTATTATATAATTTTTGGGAAATAATCACCTAAGTTTTATTAATGTTATTAAATTCATTAAAAATACTTTTTCTTCCAAAATGGGGTTTTCATGCTTTTATGAGTGAATATTATAATTACTTTCAAGAAATTATAGAAAATTTAATTAAAAAATGAATTTAATTTGAGAATTAATCTTTTAAATATTATCCTGAAATTATTTTATTTTAATTTTCTTAAAAGATTGATTTTTCAATGAATAGTCAAAAATATTGATTTTTACTGAAAACTGTATTTTTGTTATTTTGTATTAGCATTGAAATTTCATTAATTTATTTTTATTTAAAGTCATTCAATTAAGATATTTGAAATCAATTTTGTACATGAATTTAGTATAAAAACACTTTATATATAGAAAGGGAAATTTTCTAAAAATCATTTTATTTCTTTTTTTTAAAATTTTTAATTAAATTCAACCTATTTTTTTGTTTAAATTTTAAAAATGGATAATATATTTGGAATCATTTGTTCCAAATTTATTAAATAGTTCCATTTTATTTTTGGTCAATATGAAGAGTAAACATAATAATTTTTGTTACATTGTAAAGGGAAGATCAGGTAATTTAAGGATAAAAATAAAATGGTAAGGAAAATAGAATTTCCATAACACTAGAATGAATCTTGTTGGATTCTTATATATCAACCATAATCATAAAATGGTTTAATTGTTTGCCTTTTGGTCCCACTTGGATGAGATTATTAGTTTTATAATATTTCATTTAACAAAAATCCATACAAGCCACCATCTTTTTTTAATAACTAAAAATTTTTTAACATGGATTTATCTTGTGTAAATTATCAACTATAAATATCATTTTAAAATATAATGTATTTATATTAATTAAATAAATTTATTTTAAATTATTAGTTAAAAAAACTTTAAATGCTTACATGACGCTGATGGAGTAATTGTTTAATTAATGAAATAAATGAAATAAATGATATTTAAAAATTATAATAAATATAATATGAGATAAATATTATGATTAAATAATTTTATATGATACCATGAAAATTTAGTTATATTATAAAATATATATTTTTTATTTTTAGGTGTTTTTTTATATTATTAAATTCCATGTAAAGAATAGTTCAAAAAATGACATTATGGATATTTTATAGAAAATAATATTTTATTAAATGATTTAAAATTCCTAAAAATAACTTTTCCTGGTAATTATGATAAGGTTCATAATATCATCCTTGTATCATTTATGGGTCTTTTTTTATTTTATAATAACTATATAGACACTCAAAGAGTAAAAAGACAAGTTGTTAGGGTAAGTGTTAAAGTTGTTAAATTATGGTTATACTAATAAATAAGGAATGAAATATAATCAAAAATTGTCTAATTTTAATTGAATGATATTATTTCAAACCTTCCTCATATTTTTTTTAAATAACTCACTTTTAAATAATTTTTAATTGAATATTAATTTATATTAATTTAATAGTTTGTAAAATTCCAAGAGTTCCCCCCTCTCTTTTAAAAGGGAACCTCTTGTTATCATAAATACACAATTAAAATCCCATTTTTATTGGACAATAAATACCCCAATACCTTCCTATAATCAATAAATTCATTATAGATACCTTATTTTTGGTAGAACACGGACCTTATAAGGTTTAAGGTGTTAATCAAAGGAGATTTTTCTAAGAATGGGTATAATTTTTATCTGCTTGTTTTGGTTTAGTTTCTTCTTCCACCTCCTTTAAATATTCTTAAACCACACTAATATAATAACACTAGTATAATACATATATTTACATGTTATTATGTTAAAATCATAACCTATATCCATCTCCAACATTCATCAAATGTGACAATAATTCATCCTTCAGGTGTACGATGGACATTCATCATGCGAACCGATGTAATTCATTTTCCATCAACCTCTCTCAAGACTGTTTGTAAGGATAGAATTAATATGTATATATTATATTTAGGACATATTTATCATTATAAAAGTAAAATATATCATTAAACTTCTTTCATGCACTGAAGAAAATGATAACATTGGTCGTGCATGCGTGTGGAATACCACCTCCATGAAGCGAGGTTATTAATTTTTCATCACATCACATGGATGATATATATATATATATATATAAATAATTTATATTATATATATGATATTATTTTCATTATATAAATATTATATAATACTTACCATCATTCCATGATGATCAAAGAAAAATGGAAACGTTACTCGTGTATAGCCTATCGTGTACGTAATTGTAACGCAGTTCATTTTTCAAAACCATATTCAGTTGTTAGATTTTAAAAGAATAATTTATCTATAAAAAATAAAATTAATTAATGGTTTTAATTTTTTATATGGTGTAATAATGACTTATTTTACCATAGTCATCCTACAGAAGTCATTTTATACTTATGTACCAAATATCACTAAAACATCTGGCATGAACATAAATGATTAAGTAATTTTTATAACATGGTAATAAGTGAGATAAAAATATAGTTTAAAAAGTTTCTTAATAAATTTAATAATTAATTATGTTTATTATTTAGGAAGATAAGGATGGAAAATGATGAGTCGGACTGTGTAATGTATTTTCATTTCACTTTTACTTTTATGAGCCATTTGTATTATATACCTTATTTTTTCTTTTGTATGGTCTATATATTTACCATTAATGTAATTTATGATTCTTATTATGAATATTTTGTGATTTATATATCCATATACGTTTCTTTATTTCATGGGTCTTATAATTCAAAAGATACTATGGAGGTAAGGGTTTATTTCACAATCTGATCATTATTCAAGATTGTTTATGATTAAGTGTCCATTAGGGAATATTTTTCATCCATGTATATGTTTTGTAAAATGGTTCTATATTTTTTTTACTATTCCCCTAAAAAATTAAATTCATTTTTACCCATGTTTTAATTTTTATAAAATGATTTGGAAGGAATTTTTTTTGTTTTCCATATGAGGTGCATTGTGACTTTTATGAAAAAAAATATGGAAGGAATGTTTTTTAAATTATATGGAATAAGAGTATTTTCCAACCATTATTAAGCCTTAATGATTTTAATTTTCTTTTATAAGTTTAAATGTTAATTTTTAGGGAAATTTTATTCATTTATATGTTTTAATCTTTTTAAAAGGGGAAATTATTTAAAAATGGAAAATGTATTTCCCTCGATAATTATTCAAAGTGAACTTTCAAAATAATTTTCCATCTAAGATGGAAACCATTTATTTTTGTTAAGCCTTACTAGTTATATGATCCAAATATACAATCCTTATTCATTCTATGAACATTTTATTTTTATGATGAGATAGTTTTTATGAAATATGTTGTGTTTCCATGGGTTATACTTCTATAAAATGCTGAAATATTTATGAAAATTATTTTTTCCCATGGGATATGATATGATGGAATGTTTATTAAACCCATTTATATTCATGGGTACTCGTTAGATGATTTTTTCATAACATTGTGGCACACATCTGTATGTTGTTTTGTTATGTGGCTGTGATTATATTATAACCAAGTGTAGTGGTTATGTTATAACCAATGATCGGTGGGACCTATATCTACCTCCAATTATTTGGGTAAATATTGATATCTCATGAGATAAAGAGGAAATGAATGGGAAGTGAACCCAATTTATTAAAGGGACATTGTTCACTATAATAGTCTTGGGAGTGAACCATGACTACTTTGATTTTTTGGGGAGTGATGCATTAAACTATGATAGTCTCAGATAAGAGCCTCTAATACCAAGGAAGTTATTTTATATCCTTTTTTGTATTCCATAATTCGATTAATTATGCCAATGAAATGCTCTTATAGATCATGTTCTTCGATTCCATTTTCAATGGTATCACATTAACAATCATTAATTATTCCATGACTCAAGATTTTCATCTATGATATGTATATTACAATTTTCATATGTTATGTTCATGTTATTATTCCCTTATTCTCATGTTATTCTTATGTAATCATTGATATATCCCTTTTTTACCCTTACTAAAAAGCTGAGCTCAACCTTTTGTTATGATTTCTTTTACCCTGTTCACGGAGAAAGGTTTTATGTAGGGTATATATAAGAAGGGTTCGAGACATGAAGAAATAATGGGGATGATAATGATTTTTATGAACAAGTTGTTTATTTTTTCATAAAATGAATGATTTTTCCCTAATTCTCTATAAATCTAAACGAAAAAGGTCCTTTGGTTTGAATGAAATCCAATATTTCATTTTATTTTTTATTTTTTAGATCGTCAAAATTGGGTTACATTTATTAGTATCAAAGTCTGAAATTTAAATATTATGCTTTTAGCATTAGATCTAGGAGCATGAGTTCTGTATTGTTGCACCAACTTCATAGGATCACCTAAAAAACTCAATCTTAGTGGAACCAAAAAAGAGATTAAATTCTAAAAAATTATTATAGTTGAAACTATATGTTTTTTTAGAATAGAAGGAAGTAGGTATGGATTTTTTTTAATGTTGATCACAATACCAATTTTAAGAGTGAAGGTTAGCCTAATTGAATCATTAAATAGATGTATGTGAATCCCCATAATTGAGACAAACATTGAAATAAAATTGTGGGCCTATCTCAATGGGATGCAGGTCAACTGGAAAAAACTTCAAAATATTGATGACCTAAAGAAACCCAATGGTAGTAGGAATGATGAAAAGTGTGGAAACGATAAAGAACACACTAAAAATAATGAACCACTTACTAAATGGAACTGAGGTTGAAATGAATGTGAAAGGAATCCTTAATGAGGTTAGGAGGGGGAAGTAACAACAGTGAATCAAAATATATAGAACCTCGACGCACTGAATGAAAAAAATAAGTGAATTAACTTACTTAATAATGATCCAAAATTATCTATTTTATATTCTCATTTTTTTTATCATTCGTACAATATTTATTTTACAGTGAACATGAGGAAAGTGGGTTGAGATGAAAAATGCCTATAATAGATTTTAAAAAAATGAAAATATTATAAGGATTTTGGTTCTTCTACCTCTAATGGAAGAAAATGTGCTGAATTGTTTGATTTTAATGCATGGGAGCAAAAATTATACCTAGAATATGGAATATTCTCCCTCATGTTTGAAATTCGATCCTAGACCTCACTCTTAAATTACCTCTGGTTTTGTAAGGAGTGGGAATGTTCAGGTGATCATCACTTCTCTATGAAAAAATTTCCCATATTATTAATTTGATAATCGAAAAAAAGAAGAATTGTTTTAAAATAATTTGAGGCATTTGACCACTGAGACGTATCAGTCACCCCATTTTTGTCCAATGCTGAATGAAGTGTCAATGGACTCTCCCATTTCCCAAAATAAACAAATACTTAATCTTATATAATAATAAAATGTCACCCTGCTTAATTTCTTGGAAACAATATGTATAATATATTTAATGGATGATAGAATTACGTTATGTTTTTATAGGCTTGATTAATTTGAGAAGGTCAAGGGGGAGTTGTGGCAGAGGTAGACTTCTATAAGATAATAAACGACACAAGATATCTATGTTCAGCTAGAGATAAATTTATAAAACATGGAATTTTAATATTTTTCTTCTAAAAAAGTACTGATAAAGTGGTGTTTCATTAGCACGAAAATAATAAGAACTGATAAAACCCCCTTTATCATCACTTTTTTAGTGTAAATAATGACACATATTTATTAGTTCTAGAATATTAAAACAGATAACGAAATATTTTTATCAGTTCTTTATATAATGGAGACCTCTGAGCTCTCAAGGTATTACCTTAAGAATCCAAGGATGGATCAAGTCTAAACACTCCTATAAAGATGAAAAAGGACCTAATAAAAGTGCCTTACACTCATTCCATTTATAACATATATAATTATTGGGAATGTAATAGTCATTCCATTTAATCATTTAATAGGTTCATTCCACTAAAATTTATTGAATATGACATGGTGAACTAAGAACAAGTAACAAATATCAATTCAATTACATAATAATTTAATAGGTTCATTACATTACATTTTATTAAGAACTGTAAGGTGAGTTATGGAAATAAAACCAATATAAATTTAATTAAAATGGATACATTTATGTTATATTTATACATATATTATCCCTATAACTGTTTAAAGTTTCATTTTATTGTAATGGAACACTTAACTTAAGAAGGCCAAGTCGAGCACAACTGAAATGTATCTCAAATAATCTCACTGTAGGTATCGAATACATAAATAATGAAAATGCCCGGAATGGGTGGTCTCTGTTGAGGTATCAACCTCCAATAGTGTCAAATTTGTCTCATTAGAGACATAGCTTACAATTTATTCATTTCAATTTAAGTCAGATGAATATAAGGAGAAATACCCTATGAAACTGGGACAAACACAAAAGAAACAATTTATAAAATGAGAGACATTAAGGGACGATTCATAGACCACCTACCTTATTATATTACTAGATAACTAATTTAGTATTGTCTTTTAGTTTGTCTTGGATCAAAATAAAATGGAAGAACAGATGAACTCCATGAAAATAGGGCATAAGAGCTCAAAGAAAAATATTGATGTTGATAGAAAGAAAATTAATAAAGGAGCCTAACAAGTTGATCCCCTGCCAAGAGGAATCCAATGATATGAACAAAAGTTGATTCAAATGATTTATAGAGTTCATATCAAAGAACATATTTTAGTAGGATTAAGGAGCTCTTCATGGAAGAAGAAGAAGATCTCATGTCTTGTATAGGATTAAATTAGAAGGAGGGTAAAAATCATAAATTCACAAGGGAAAAATATAAAATTTCTACCATTAAAATAGGACTTCATGGTTTTCCAGCATAGTTTCTAAAACTGTGAACCAATCAGGAATGGCCTAGTATCCAAAGAGGAAGCTCACATGGTTCATGTGCATGATATTGGAAACCGTGTGCAAACTGTTCTATATGCCTCTATAAAAACCTACAGATCCCCCACATAGGCATGTTCCATAGGTCACATGGTTAGGGAAAACCGTGTGGCCCACTTATTCTTACTAAATCATACCACATAGTTAGGAGAAACCGTGTGGACTGGGCCACATGGTTTCTACTAATGGTGTGGCCCAGTTGTTTCTTCAACCGGCTAGTGTTTTATCCTTTGAACAAGCCACATGCACCTTAAATTCCTCTATAGACACACTAGGAAATCCTATTAGGTCAATGAAAAATGATGAAAAATAAAAATAAAGGATCCAAAACTCATTGAAAAACCAAGTTATTATAGTATTCCCCCCTTAACGGAATTCATCCAGTAGTTCCCTTCCAAGGGTGGTAAAACGTTGTATGAGAAAAACACTTTCCACTGAGCACATACATCGTCCTGCCACTCCCAATTCTCATCCTGTCCATGGTTGTTTGACCATATCACCTATACTAAAGGGGAATACTGTCCTCATAGATATTTCATGCTCTGATCAATGATGCTTTATGGGATACTCCTCAAAAGAAGCATCATCATCTAACTCAACATCCTCATGATCAAAAGTATGAGATTAGTCGACATGGAAATTGTGAAGTTGTGAAACATGGAGGATATTATTAATGGAAAGGTACCTCTGATGTAATAAAAACCAATAGGATATTGTCTTGCATCTCTCCAATATCTCAAAAGGCCCAACAAAATGAGGTAAAAAATTCACTTGCCTTCGTATCCACCTATTCCTATGTACGGGTGATGATCACAAGAAAACACAAGCCACGACCACAAACTGCAGAGGTCATTGACGGTGATCGATATGCAATTTCTATCTAGACTGAGCGGTAGACATATCATTTATGATGAACTAAACCTACTAATTTTTCTCCTACATGAGATGCAGACTTAGTTCCACTACTTCTCTTTCTTTTAACCAGTACATGGGTGAAGGGAATAGCCTATCATAAAAGGCCTCATACAAATTTATTTTAAACAATTAATAAAAGATATTATTATAGTATAACTCAATGAAATACATTTTATATTCCCAATAACTAAAAAAATAAAGGAAACTTTCTTATAGAATGTCCTCCAACACCTGTATAGTATGTTCTGACTGACCATCTGTTAGAGGATGAAAATTCATGCTCATAATCAACAGTGTACCCAAATATCATTGTAACCCATGTTATAACCTCGATATAAAATGAGTGTCCCTTTCTAAAATGATAGTACAAGGGAACCTTTGTAGTCATATAATATCCCAGGCATAAAATCATCCCAACTCATCAATTGAGAAATTATGTATAATAAGAAGGAAGTGTGCAACATCATTAGTCGATCCACAACTACACAAATCGCATCTCTACCTCGAGGCCACCTTGAAAATCAACCACAAAATCTATCGAGATGTTATATCAGTTTCATTATGTAACAGGTAATGCTTTTAATAAGATAGATGGTTCTGGACCCCCACCATCACCTACTGATCGATGGAGAACCTAGTGATAAAAACCCATTATCTAACATTTCATACAAGGCCACAAATACTGGAAACGCATATCATGACACATCTTGGAGATACTTAGATGTACTGACCATTGAGAAGAATTAGACTCTCAAATCCGATCCTCTCACTTATCCATAAGGACCTATATATTCCCATGAATACATAGTATATTTTCTCCATCAATAGACAAATCTAAAGGTATGTCCTCACCAGAAATACATTCACATTGGACCAAACCATCAGGTTTGAAGAACTACCTCTCTTCACCATATCCAATTGTAAAGATGTTATATTCAAGGATATAATAAAAGGTCAATCATGACTATAATGAAACTCCAAATGCATCACATAAAACTACTAAAAAATTGGCGTTTAACAACACTGGTATTTATCAGCACTAGAAAAATGCATTGATAAATGGAATCTTTATCAGTGCTAATGAAAGAACTGATAAATTTTACATTTTATAAATTCTTTATTTTTAATGTCAATAAAGGGTACCCATTATCAGCAATTTATTTTTAGCACTGATAAATGATACCCTTTATTAAGACATTATTTTTAGCGCTGATAAAGGAATCACTAATCAACACATTTTGAACACTGGTAAAGTTCCGAATAAATGATGTGAAATAATTAAAATAAATAAAATTAAAAAATTATTTTATTAAAAAAATAATACAGATTTTTTTAATTAAATAATTATAGATAAAAATGAATAAATTTATTATAATATATATAAATTATAAATATTAATAAATATTGTGTATTAAATATATATGTCACGACCCGTCTTCGGGGCCCGTGCCGTGACTACCCCAAGCCCTCCTTCCATAGGCCAGGGGCTGGCGACTAGCACCAAGGCGTAAATCCCGGTAAAAAGGGAAGGCATTTCCTTTGTAAAGTAAACAATCACACAGAGTACAAGCGGAAGAAGTAAACACTAAGTAAAAACTGAGTACAACAGTAAGTGCGGAAAGTAAAAAGGGGCCGGAAATACAAGCCCAACTGTAAAGTACATCTCGAAGGGAAAACAACAACTGAAAAGTAAAGCTACTACGTCGAGCTGTCCACTGGAAATCCCACCTGAAGGGTGGGTACAGATAGCTCCTCTGCTCCTCGGGTCCAGCCATCCGCTCTGAGTATGTCCGCCCAGTGGTCCACCTTCGGGTACCGCCTCGTCGTCACGTCCACCTATGGGTACCGTCTCGTCGTGAGGTCCTCCTCCAGGTACCATCCAGTCCTCGAACACTCGGCCTCTGTCAGCACTGGCCGTCGTCTGCAACCAACACAACGAGGTGCGGGCATAGCCCGTGCAGGGGTGAGTATAACGATACTCAGTAGGGACCCCGAGACCTTCAAGATCTCACTAAACCTTATGGATAACCACAAAGAAGATCTCAACAGATAACCTCTACTTAGGTATATGCCCATACATATACCTAAGTTATCAAGTAACTCATCTCAATCATGAGGAAACACAAGGATTGTGAAATCAATGGATAACCACTACCCGGGTATATGCCCATACATATACCTAAGTTAGCAAGTGACCCATCTCAATCATGAGGAAACACAAGGATTGTGAAATCAATGGATAACCACTACCCGGGTCTATGCCCATACATATACCTAAGTTAGCAAGTGACCCATCTCAATCATGAGGTAAACACAAGGTCAAAAGTCTCAGCTCAAACCAGGATTTTCATTATCGAAACCGTAACTGCTGAAGAGCTCCGTCTCAGGAGTGTACAGTGGTCCTGTCATGACTCCGAGGTACTGCTCACTAACCTAGGACTGTTGACGGAACTCCACCCATTGAGTACTACGGGCCAGCTGCTACAACCAAGCGCTCCCATGTGCCGCTACAACCAAGCGCACCTCTGTCGTGGGTCTGCCGCTATAACCAAGCGCTCCCATTGCCGCTACAACCAAACGCACCTCTGTCATGGGTCTGCCGCTACAACCAAGCGCTCCCATGTGCCGCTACAACCAAGCGCACCTCTGTAACACACCGAGTCGTTCGATCAGCAGTCGTCGGGTCTCAGCCAGCTACACGGTCTCCGTACTCTGCACGCTCGTCGCTGGGAGGGTCCGCTCCACGAGCTACAGGTTGATACTCCAAGTATCTCAAAGTCCCACGAAGAAGTATCTCAAAGGACTGCCACGTCATAGGGGTCTCAACGCAACAGACGGCGCGTCAATCGGACGCCCGGTCTGTGAGTTATTAGCCTTTTCGTCCCAGGGGCCCGGTTGGTTTCACGAGCGAACCAAACCCGGCCATATCTCAACTGTACCCCGAACTCTCATAGGGTAAACTCATAGGGACCGTTTCTCAATGTGATCACCAACGCCACTGACGGTTCGTCAAACGGACGTTCTGTCAGAATGATATCAGCTTTTCCGTTCCAGGGTCCCGGTTGGATTTCGGTGCAATCCAAACCGGCCACTATCCATCTGCATCCAATACTCGGGCGGAGGATGCCAAAAGTTCCGTATCGTCAATAGGAACGCAACGCAATAGACAGCGCGTCAATCGGACGCCTGGTCTGGAAGTTATTGGCTTTTCCGTCTCACACCCACCCTGGGAAACTTCCCAGGAGGTCACCCATCCTGATCACTACTCTAGGCCAAGCACGCTTAACTATGGAGTTTTAACCACGTAGCCTCCTGAAAAGGAAGATGTACCTTGAGTATTGTATACCAAAACGACCGTCTCGATCCAAGGATCGTGTTGCCGCTGACGGCGAGTTGTTTGGAGGCCCGTAGCCCATGATACGGGCATTTGACCAAAAGTTGTCTGAAACTGTGGGTCTGGGCCCGGGCCGACCCGGCCCGACCCCCCCTGGTCCGACCCGAACCGGGTTGACCCGACCCGGTCCGGTAGGACCCGACCTGGCCGGCGGCGCGACCCGGCCGGCGGTGCGGCCGGCGCATCGTTCGGGTGCCGCGCGCGGGGGGCAAAGTCCCCCCCCCCCTTTGTGAAACCGCGACCCCTTAATTGGGGCCGCTTGAAGACCCGGCCGTGGGAATTAATTCCCCCGGTCTCCACTACCCGGCCGGCCCGCACTGGCCGGCCGGTTTCGCCACCAAGGACCGGCGACGGCCGGTCCTTCCTTTGCCAACACCGGCGGCCCGGTGCTGGCCGCCGATCATCTTGCTCCGACGCGGCCCCGAACTGGCCGCGGCCTATGCCATTCGGCGTGATGCGACGGCATCGCTTCCCTCCGTCGTGGCCCCGCTCCGGCCGCGACGCCTTTGACTTCCTTCGACGGGACGCGACGACATCACGTTCTTGGATTTCTTTCCACGGCGCGGCGCGACGGCGCCGCGCGTATCATCCGCAATAAATCTTGTGGTGCAACGGCACCACGTTTTCTCGTATCATCCTCAAGATACCATCACGAAAAACAAAGGAGGAGGGTTGACCGTGTTTCTGCGGTCCGACCCCCTCGCGTTATTCAATAACAAAAAGGGTTTTAATCCACGATTATCACCAAGTTTGTATTCACGAACAATTAAATAAACAAACCCCTACCTCGATTCAGAACGGTGCACGTCAACAACCCGTGGAAGACGAGCGTCGCGGAGGTCGGGCGTCGCGGGGAAAGAACGTCGACTCCGTTGTTGTCGAGGTGCGTTCGAAGGGGAAACGTTGTTGGAAGAAGACGTCGCGTTCTTCGGTGGAGATGTTCTTCGTTGGAGGTGTTCTTCGCGTTCTTCGTCGATGTTGAAGAAGAAGAAGAAGACTTAACCTTTTCTCTCCCAAGTCTCCACCACAAGAACAACTAACCCCAAAATAAAATAATCCTCCCACTTATTTTATTAACCCAATATAGGTTTTGAATTTCAAGAGTTTGAAAATTCAAAACCCATATTTAACTCACTTAAGTTATTAACATAAGATGTTATAAAATTAAGGAGGTGTTAAGTTATCAAAACTTAAATGGGCGGTTTAGAGGGGTTAGGAAAGTTAAGGAATTTGAAGAGGTGGGGAGGGGTTTGTGTGGGCCCCACCCTTTCAAATATCCACACATGGGAAGTTGGATGGATGTGGGCCCACCACCAACTTCCCATGGGAGAAGTTAACAACTTAACATGAAATAAAATTAATTTAACAATTTTATTCACTTTTTTAATAAAACCACAAAAAATTAACTTCTTCTCCCGCACAAACGCAACTACGGTAAAGGTTCCCTTAAGCGATTACCGGCGTTGCGAGTTCATCGGTGCAGTCGGATTTCAATTCCGAGCACCGGTTCAAAAGATAGAAATTCCCGCTCGCTCGTTCACTGAACGTACCCGAGCCAAACTTCGGAAATTAATTCTGGGCACACCGGGCCTCGGAATCAGGCGCCGTCAGAAACTGCGTTCTTGTAAAATTTCAAAGAAAATTAAGAAAAAAATTTCCTTGAAATTTCCGGGTCTTTCCATTACTCCCACCTCAGGGCTTTACGTCCCCGTAAAGCTTCAATACAAACTAGGGTCACAAAAGCGGTACAGAGCACGCATCTGAGCCTTCCGCTCCCATGTGCTTACCTGGAGGTTCCGTACTGCCAAAGAAAGTGCACCCGAGGAATCGATCGTCCTCGTAGGATCTGCTCCTGTCGATCCTCGATCCCCACTGGAACCTCCGTGAAAGACACCCCATCGCCATCATCCAGCTCCTCATGGTCGATGATATGTGCAGGGTCGAGCACGTATCTCCTCAGTTGAGATAGGTGGAAGTCATCGTGCACCTGGTGCAACTGCGGTGAATGGGTCAAGCGGTAAACCACCCCGCCTACCCAGATGGGGACCTAAGAAGGTCCGCTGAACCCCGGAGATAACTTGCCGCCTTGGCTACATCTCCGTAAACCTCGTCGAGGTGAGACCCGTATAAGGACGTGATCGTCATCCTCAAACTCCAGAGGTCTCCATTTTCTGTTAGAACTGGAACTTGAAAGGCTGCTGCCACGAGGGTAAGGTTGGCCGACTCAAGAGTGATCGGTCGCACTCTCCTGTGCAAGAGTTACCCTGCGCTGCCTGGGGTTTCCTTTTCCGCCAACCAAGGAAAACTCATCCCGACGTTTGCCTAAAACCGTCAATTTGAGTATGAACAGTTATTGCCCATTCCATACTCAAACTAACGTCGTAAGGCCTCGACGCTGCCACCAAGAGATTCCAACCGAAACTCTCGCCTCGAGGGTCTGACCACACCATCGGCGTAAGTGTGATTATCGAGTCTCCTCCCAAGGTATCTCCAGACGTGAGGGTCAAGTCCACGGATTACCAGAAACTCTAGGTCTGGAACAAGATTTGTGAAAGCGAGGAATGATTCATATCGACGTCTGTTACTTCAGCAGATAGTAGTGGACACGGACTGTCCCTTGAATCATTTTTATAGCCATTGGGTCACACTCCTTGACCGCATGCAGCCGCATTCTTCCACCGCCCTCCAGCTCCCTGAGCTTGGCGGGGATAACTAAGGCGGGTGGTTGTACCATGTTAGGATGTACACCACCTCATGCTGCTCTCCTAGCTCTGCCTCCATGTCTACTGCTTCGTAGACTCATCTCTTCTTTAAGCTTCCTCTTCTTAACACGCCCGAGTCTCTATGAATGGCACCTGTTTCCTGTTTCTTACTGCACTGAGCAGTCTTCATCCTCTCTTGGATGTCCTGGACCTCCTTTAGTCTCACAAGAGCTTCTATGATTTCTTCTTTGCTGATAAGAGAAACCCGGTCTCATCCCCTGGATGAACCACATTCGTTGCCTAATACAGTCAATCCTGACATGAATGATGCATTCATGCCATGGATGACGTTGTAAGGCCTCGACGTATCTAATAAGAGATCCAACTGTCACTCTCGCCTCCAAGGGTCGAGTCACACTTTCAGCATTAGTATGAGGTCACTGGGTCCCCTCCAGTAGAAATCTCGAAAGTGAGGGTCATGTCAACAGTTTAACCGGGACCACTCAGTATCAACCAAACAAAAGGATAGGAAAGCAAACAAGATAAGTGTATTTTTATTATTGCAGCTCATAGTAAAAAGACACGAATACAAAGAAACATGGAACTAGAAGTACAAAGGACGTATCCACTAGTTCCTCTCCTGCCCACCTGCTCTCGGAGCTCTACTGCCTTGTCCACTGCTCGGCTGTTGCTCAAGCACTAGTCGCTGCTTCTGTCTCGGTGGCTCCTCCAACACCCGTTGATCAACCGTACGAGGATTCGGACAGTCACGTGCCAGGCGACCCTTTCCGCCGCATGAGTAACATTGTCCGTTTCTGGAACGCCTGGCTCTGACCCCACCTCGGGTTCCCCGCACCACCGGTCCTAAAACTCGAGATCGTCTAACTGCTAGTATGGTCCTCCTGGACCTCTGCATCATCTGTCTACTTCCCACAGATGACTCGGCTACTAATCGAAAAGCACGCGGCAAAGGAAGAAGCTCCTATACATGCTCGGGGTGTAGAGATACTGGCACAAACTCCACCCTGAAGAAGGTCTCGAAGTCTTCCCATGCGAAGTTCATCTCATCGTAAAACTGGAACAAGTGGCTCCACCACCTGCCTACTGCTGCCTGAAGGAGGCTGGTAGCAAAGATCACCATGAATTCTGTCGGCGTCCCCACTAGCCTGAAGACTCTCACCACAGCCTCCAGCCAAACCTCAGCCGCCTGCGGGTCCGTCTCTCCCCGGAACCTGGGTGGCCTCTGGCGCTGGAACTCGTGCAGCGCGCTCAAGCGTCGTGCATCGCCTACTGCTGGGGCTGGTGGCATCGGTGGCCCAACGGGTAGCAGTACCGCTGGTGCCTCAACTGGGATAGGGCCCTATACTGAGGCCTCGTCGCTCGGCGGGCTGTCAGTACGTACCACTCTCGGGGCTCTAGCTGGTCGTCCGTGAAAAGGCATTCTGAAAGAAACATCGTGACACAGTCAAACATTTATACCTGGTGAGCTAACCTGGTTTGAGCTATTTTAAGGGAAAACCTTTGAAAACACACACGAAATTAGTGTTTTCATGCACAAAGTCAGAAATCAGTTGTCAGGGTCCTGGTGTATGGATACGTCGGCCGCCCGCACCAACACTGGACTCCCTGAACTGAAAACCACACTCGGTACTCTCAACACTATTGCTTCATAGAAAGAAACATCAGAGTTATCAGTTCTGCGGTAGAACCGAACTACTTTGATACCAATTTGTCACGACCCGTCCTCGGGGCCCGTGCCGTGACTACCCCAAGCCCGCCTTCCATAGGCCAGGGGCTAGCGACTAGCACCAAGGCATAAATCCCGGTAAAAAGGGAAGGCATTGCCTTTGTAAAGTAAACAATCACACAGAGTACAAGCGGAAGAAGTAAACACTAAGTAAAAACTGAGTACAACAGTAAGTGTGGAAAGTAAAAAGGGGCCGGAAATACAAGCCCAACTGTAAAGTACATCTCGAAGGGAAAACAACAACTGAAAAGTAAAGCTACTACGCCGAGCTGTCCACAGGAAATCCCACCTGAAGGGTGGGTACAGATAGCTCCTCTGCTCCTCGGGTCCAGCCGTCCGCTCCGAGTATGTCCGCCCAGTGGTCCACCTTCGGGTACTGCCTCATCGTCACGTCCACCTCTGGGTACCGTCTCGTCGTGAGGTCCTCCTCCAGGTACCATCCAGTCCTCAAACACTCGGCCTCTGTCAGCACTGCCTGTCGTCTGCAACCAACACAACGAGGTGCGGGCATAGCCCGTGCAGGGGTGAGTATAACGATACTCAGTAGGGACCCCGAGACCTTCAAGATCTCACTAAACCTTAAGGATAACCTCAAAGAAGATCTCAACAGATAACCTCTACTTAGGTATATGCCCATACATATACCTAAGTTATCAAGTAACCCATCTCAATCATGAGGAAACACAAGGATTGTGAAATCAATGGATAACCACTACCCGAGTATATGCCCATACATATACCTAAGTTAGCAAGTGACCCATCTCAATCATGAGGAAACACAAGGATTGTGAAATCAATGGATAACCACTACCCGAGTATATTCCCATACATATACCTAAGTTAGCAAGTGACCCATCTCAATCATGAGGTAAACACAAGGTCAAAAGTCTCACTCAAACCAGGATTTTCATTATCGAAACCGTAACTGCTGAAGAGCTCCGTCTCAGGAGTGTACAGTGGTCCTGTCACGACTCCGAGGTACTGCTCACTAACCTAAGACTGCTGAAGAACTCCACCCATCGAATACTGCGGTCCAGCTGCTACAACCAAGCGCTCCCATGTGTCGCTACAACCAAGCTCACCTCTGTCGTGGGTCTGCCGCTACAACCAAGAGCTCCCTTGTGCCGCTACAACCAAGCGCACCTCTGTCGTGGGTCTGCCGCTACAACCAAGCGCTCCCATGTGCTGCTACAACCAAGCGCGCCTCTGTAACACACCGAGTCGTTCGATCAGCAGTCGTCGGGTCTCAGCCAGCTACATGGTCTCCGTACTCCGCACGCTCGTCACTGGGAGGGTCCGCTCCACGAGCTACAGGTCGATACTCCAAGTATCTCAAAGTCCCATAAAGAATTATCTCAAAGGACTGCCACGTCATAGGGGTCTCAACGCAACAGACGGCGCGTCAATCGGACGCCCGGTCTGTGAGTTATTAGCCTTTCGTCCCAGGGGCCCGGTTGGTTTCATGAGCGAACCAAACCCGGCCTTATCTCAACTGTACCCCGAACTTTCATAGGGTAAACTCATAGGGACCGTTTCTCAATGTGATCACCAACGCCACTGACGGTTCGTCAAACGGACGTTCTGTCAGAATGATATCAGCTTTTCTGTTCTAGGGTCCCGGTTGGATTTCGGTGCGATCCAACCCGGCCACTATCCATCTGCATCCAAAACTCGGGCGTAGGATGCCAAAAGTTCCGTATTGTCAATAGGAACGCAACGCAACAGGCAGCGCGTCAATCAGATGCCTGGTCTGGAAGTTATTGGCTTTTCCGTCTCACATACACCCTGGGAAACTTCCCAGGAGGTCACCCATCCTGATCACTACTCTAGGCCAAGCACGCTTAACTAGGGAGTTTTAACCACGTAGCCTCCCGAAAAGGAAGATATACCTTGAGTATTGTATACCGAAACGACCGTCTCGATCCAAGGATCGCGTTGCCGCTGACGGCGAGTTGTTTGGAGGCACGTAGCCCAAGATACGGGCATTTGACCAAAAGTTGTCCGAAACTGGGGGTCTGGGCCCGGGCCGACCCGGCCCGACCCCCCCTGGTCCGACCCGAACTGGGTCGGCCCGAACCGGGTCGACTTGACCCGGTCCGGCAGGACCCGACCCGGCCGGCGGTGCGGTCGGCGCGTCGTTCGGGTGCCGCGCGCGGGGGGCAAAGCCCCCCCCCTTTGTGAAACCGCGACCCTTTAATTGGGGCCCCTTGAAGACCCGGCCGTGGGAATTAATTCCCCCGGTCTCCACTGCCCGGCCGGCCCGCACTGGCCGGCCAGTTTCGCCACCAAGGACCGGCGATGGTCGGTCCTTCCTTCGCCGACACCGGCGGCCCGGTGCCGGCCGCCGGTCATCTTGCTCCGCCGCGGCCTATGCCATTCGGCGTGATGCGACGGCATCGCTTCCCTCCGCCGCGGCCCCGCTCCGGCCGCGACGCCTTTGACTTTCTTCGACGCGACGCGACGGCATCGCGTTCTTGGATTTCTTTCCACGGCGCGGCGCGACGACGCCGCGCGTATCTTCCGCAATAAATCTTGTGGGGCAACGGCACCACATTTTCTCGTATCATCCTCAAGATACCATCACGAAAAACAAAGGAGGAGGGTCGACCGTGTTTGTGCGGTCCGACCCCCTCGCGTTATTCAATAACAAAAAGGGTTTTAATCCACGATTATCACCAAGTTTGTATTCACGAACAATTAAATAAATAAACCCCTACCTCGATTCAGATATGGTGCACGTCAACAACCCGTGGAAGACGAGCGTCGCGGAGGTCGGGCGTCGCGGGGAAAGAACGTCGACTCCGTTGTCGTCGAGGTGCGTTCGAAGGGGAAACGTTGTTGGAAGAAGACGTCGCGTTCTTCGGTGGAGATGTTCTTCGTTGGAGGTGTTCTTCGCGTTCTTCGTCGATGTTGAAGAAGAAGAAGACTTAACCTTTTCTCTCCCAAGTCTCCACCACAAGAACAACTAACCCCAAAATAAAATAATCCTCCCACTTATTTTATTAACCCAATATAGGTTTTGAATTTCAAGAGTTTGAAAATTCAAAACCCATATTTAACTCACTTAAGTTATTAACATAAGATGTTATAAAATTAAGGAGGTGTTAAGTTATCAAAACTTAAATGGGGGGTTTAGAGGGGTTAGGAAAGTTAAGGAATTTGAAGAGGTGGGGATGGGTTTCTGTGGGCCCCACCCTTTCAAATATCCACACATGGGAAGTTGGATGGATGTGGGCCCACCACCAACTTCCCATGGTAGAAGGTAACAACTTAACATTAAATAAAATTGATTTAACAATTTTATTCACTTTTTTAATAAAACCCCAAAAAATTAACTTCTTCTCCCGCACAAACGCAACTACGGTAAAAGTTCCCTTAAGCAATTACCAGCGTTGTGAGTTCATCGGTGCAATCGGATTTCAATTCCGAGCACCGGTTCAAAAGATTGAAATTCCCGCTCGCTCGTTCACTGAACGTACCCGAGCCAAACTTCGGAAATTAATTCCGGGCACACCGGGCCTCGGAATCAGGCGCCGTCAGAAACTGCATTCTTGTAAAATTCCAAAGAAAATTAAGAAAAAACTTTCCTTGAAATTTCCGGTTCTTTACAATATAGATATATGAAAAATGATAATTTAACAAATTAAAATTAAAAATAAGTAAATTGAGAAAAATATAAAAAAATATTATTTAGATGATAATTGATAATGTTAATAAATTGTATAAGAAACTGCTTGGCATCCAAAAGACCCAGGATCAAATCCGGGAAGCGAAGAATGTCTCGGTACTGTAGCATTACTATAGTAGGGAATTGTAGCAGTACTATAGTAATGGCGGAAATGTTGCAGCAGCGACACTGTAGTGGTGGAGGCACCATTGCAGGGTACTGTAGCAGTGGCGGTACTGTAGCAGGAACTGTAGCACCACGGGTACAGTAGCAGTATTGTTCACCGATGGGTCCTTTGGGCCAAAAAAATGGGCTTTCATTCTTGTATTCAGGCCACTTGTCCTTGGGCCTTTGGGCAATGTAATGGGCCTCCCTCTACCCAGACGTAAAAATATTTTTGCTTTTATAAGAAATTGAGGCTTTGACCACAACCTTTAAAAAAAATTAACATGAATCAAAAATACTTACTAAATGCATCGAGTAAGGGACATAATTGAATGCCGTTTTATTTTTCAATTTATAACATAGATAAAACGTATTATATTGATTTCACATATACATAATTAATGTA
This sequence comes from Viscum album, assembly GCA_963277665.1. NCBI lineage: Eukaryota > Viridiplantae > Streptophyta > Magnoliopsida > Santalales > Viscaceae > Viscum > Viscum album. Next base: position 318,511,535 of record OY728140.1, read on the forward strand.
TTTTGATATAAATACGCACACGCATAAATAATTTTTTTTTGAATTTAATCAATTAATATATTTATTTACTATGTTTTAATATTTTCAAAATGTACTCATATTTATTTCAATATATATCCATTTTTTAATGATTTATATTAATGAAATTTATCCAAATTTTCAAAATTGTACTCATTTTTAATTAAACAATTTTACTCATTTTTAATATGCATGTACTTAAGATTAAATATTCACTAGTAAGGCTAAAAATACCATCGTAAAAAAATATTTTTAAATAAAGAAATGTATATTTACTGCTTTTATACATTTATAAATATAAATAAATTAATAATATTTTATAAAATAGTATCTATTTAATTATAAACATGTAATTATAAAATTATAAAAATTGTATTTATATAATTAATATATTTTCTATATTTATATATATATATATATAATTATATAAAAATATATAATGATGTAAATATACATAATGATATAAATATATATAATGATATAAATATATTTTTAAAAAAGTATTTAAATAATTATAAACAATTAAGTATATATTCAAAGAATTATAAAGTTATTATTTTATAAAATGTATTATTATAAGTTTTATAATTATATATAATAGTTATAATTTTTTAAATAAGTTGTTTTTAAAAAGATGAATTATATGTATTATCAGTTCCTTTTTAACACTTATAAAGATATAAATTTATCTGTGCTAAAAAAGTGCTGAGAAAATCATTATATATTAGTGCTAAAACATTATCACTAATAAAGATTGATTTTATAAGTGTGTTTTTAGTGTCAGAAAATATCTATCATTATCAAAACTAAAAAAGTGATGATAATGATTCATATTATCAGAGTTTATTAATTTAGTATTGATAAATGGTATATTTATCAACATTTCTTTTTTGAAGTGCTGATAAAAGTGTCACAATCTATTTTAAGAACCCTAATTATCACAAACCAATTCACAATATCTGATGATATCTGTAGAAATCTACCTATTGTCGGTGCGCCTCATTGTTGAATACAAGATCGAATCTTGGCTAGAATCAAGGCTCAAACTATTCCAAGGTTCGAATCCAAGTCCCAAGAAATTAAAGTGTTGAACGCCCCTACGACTGAAACGAAAAACCGAGATTTTGATATTCTAATTTCCCTCGCTTATCCACTAAACCTTCTCATCCTGCATCCGTCTATCCCAAAAATTATCGTTGTGCTATACTATAATAAAACAACACAAAATTAATTGTTTTCTAGATATATTGAAGTATCATTATCCCCGATATCATGTGGATCTTCGTGGGACAACATTTGAACTGTGCTACTTGAAATATATCAAACCCAATGCTGGGTCATGTAGTTTTGACGTATAATAAGCTCCCAAAACCTATATTCCATGACATATACCTCTTTTCAATCATAAAATTTCGAAAAAAATCATCCATATAGCAGTCAGTGTGATCATTGGGATGGAAAATTACATTGCAAATCAGTTGGATGATAAAATATCTGAAATCATTCAGGTCTTATATTATGTCATTAAGAAATTGACACTCAGAGTCTTGAGTGAGGAGGAAATAAAATATAGGGTTATCCCCTTCTATTTAAAAGATAATTCTAGAAGTTGTTTCCAAAAATGGATGGTGAGATATCTAGAAAATTGGAACAACTATATAATGTCTTTTTCATGAAATCATTTCCTAGGATAATGAGTACTAAAATATGGGGTAAGATTAATGGATTTAATTCTGATGACTGTGAACTATTTCAGGAGGCTTAGGATACATTTTGGGGTCACTTATGAAACTAAAAAATAAAATTATTATGATGAATCTATAAAATCAGATGAGAAAAAACATTTTATATGTTTGATTTGTTGTCTTATTTATTTAACTACTTCTTAAAAAAATATTGTTTTAAATTTTTATTTTTTAAATATTTAAATTAGAATTTAAATAATATGACTTAAATGCTGTAAAAATAAAAATCAAAGAGGTTTAATGTTCAATAATTATTGGACTATATTATATAAGAACAACTAATTTAGAAAAATTTTAATTGATATTTTTCTTTTGGTTATTGAAATATAGTTAGAAAATAGACAATTAGAATTAGTCATTTTATGAGAAATATCTTAGCATCATAGTGTTTTAAGAAATAAAATATTGTTTCATTATGTGCTATAGAAGAAGAGTACATTGTTTATAGAATTTGTTGTGTTCAATCATTTAGGATTGATCAAAATGTTTGTAAATTTGATATTTTCTATGAAAAGTAACTTATTTAATGAGAACTATTTTATATTATTTAAATTTCAAATAATATTTTAAATAATTCATGAATAAATCTTATACAAATATATTTAACTAATTTTAATGAAATAAAATATTTATATTGATTAACGTAAATTTAATAAAGAAGTTTTAATAGAATCTATTTTGGTGGAAATAAAAATTATTTTTCATGGATAAAATCATTACACCTTTAGAATACCAATTCAACTCCACATTATTAGTTTGGATTTAATAATTTAATCACATTATTATTTCATTGTGCATTCTTAATTATATTGAATTTTATGGTTTAACAACACAAACATAAATCCATTTTTATGTCCTAGTGGTAATATGATGCCCCACATATGTGACCGTCTTAACTACATGAAAAAAATGTTTCTTTATAATTCATTACCATGACCTTTTTTGTTAATATTTTTATACAATTAGGAAAAAAAATAAATTAAAATATTCATCTATTTTTAAACTGATGGATATTTTTTGGAACAATATATGGAACAACTTGATCCATAAGAAGCCTTCATTTTTCTTATTCAGATAAAGCTCCTCATGTCACTTTGAACTTATTAAGATCTTGCTTCTCATTCATGGATTTTATCCAATTATCATCCTTGTCAGCCTCTCCAAATTATTTAGGCTCTACTTGGGAAATAGTGTTTTTTAGAGTCTTACTCCTCTGAATTTTTACAAAAACTTCCGGATCACCAATGAAATTTTATTCATTGATTTTAGCCTTTCATTTATTTCTTGCAGTTCATAAAAATATAACCATCTTTGAAATGTTAACCCACTCGTTAATAATTCTTAAAAATTAATTCATTTCTTTCATCACACATCTAATAAATGCTATATGTGTTTTACTTTAATCCATCTAAAAACATATCATTCCTTAACATTGCCTTTTCATTTCACCCTTAGGAATCTCTGATTACCATCCATGTAATTCCCACAAATGGGAGACATTCGCCTTTAATAATGAATATCTTATTTATATTTATTCTACAAAATAAACATTTTTTGAACCTAATAGGATTTATTTACTTTCTCTCGGATGATTCAAATATTCATTCCAATGTATCTTATTTTCTCTTCATCCCCCTTACTCATTGATTGATTATTTGTCGAGACCTATTTTCATTTTTATCATCATTCTTGATTTACCATTAGCATATTCCTATGGTCAACAATATTTTCACCTTAAAATAATTTTCCATATAATTAATGTATTGTTTCATATATATGTTTAATTTATTTCTTTTCAGTATTACTCATATAATAAATGTTTTGTAGTACAGGTGGATTCTTTTGTTCGATCCTGCAACTGAGATAATGACAATATAGAAATGTGTTAAGAATGCATACAACCATCATGAAAAGGTTAATTCCTACTAGTTAATTAATTAATTTAGTGATTATTTCATCTATTATTTAAAACATAATTTTCTTATCTTTTTTATCTAATACTTATTCAGTTTTTTATAGATCTTTTGGGAAGTCGTATTTTTCTTTCAACTATCTGCTAAAAGACAAAAAATTGATAAAATAATTCTTTCATCCAATGTTACCATGCTTTATATTTTCATTACCATATTTTTAAATGCTGACAATTTATATTGATTCAGTGTTATTAGCTAAGAAAACATTATCATTGTTGAAATCCTATGCTCTTCTTACTTTCAACAATGAGAAAGGTTTTTTAGATAAGAATATTGAGTCAGTATGTAGTTTTGGTAGTTTTATATAGAAAGAAAATGGAATCATGGTAACATTGGTAGTTATGATTTTTTTTAGGATTTAGGATTTATAGGAATCATCCACACATCAATCTGTCACACATTGTGACTAGTAGGACTCTGTGTGATTTTTAGTAAAAATTTGACATTAATTTTCGTAAAAAGGACAATTGAAATACTAAAAAATGAGTAGAAATATTCTGATTATTTTTATTATTTAGGGAAATGATCCATATGTTATTTGATATGTGTAGGAATCATATGTACCTCAATTTGACACACGATGTGACCACTATGACTCAATTTGTCTGCTATCAGTTTAAAAATGATAGTTTAGTTCAAAAAATGTCACTCACTGAAAGAAAAAAATAAAACGCGCTTGGATTTTCATGATAAATTTAGGTATCTATTCATTTTTTTTGATGTATAGGAATCGGTCTCACATTAAACTGATACATGAAGTGATTAGTATAGGTCAAAGTGCATGTTTGCAGTTTAAAATGACATTTTAGTAAAAAATAAGTGACATAATAAAAACTGGGAAAATTCATTTGAATTGTTTTTATACATTATGAAAAAAATTCATAATTCATTTAATATGTGTAGGAATCAACCATACCTCAATCCAATGCATAGTGTTCCCGGTATGACTCAAAGTATGTATTTTTATTTAAAAATGACATCAATTTTAATAAAAAGGGATAGATAACCTACTCAGAACTGAGGAAATGCATTAATATTGTTTTGAAACATTATTGAAATGATCCATAAGTCATTTATTATGTGTAAGAATCATACATACCTCAATCTGATGCCTCGGTGCGACTGCTCTGACTCCAAGTGAAGCTTTTTATTTAAAAATGACATCAGTTTTAATAAAAAGGGAACCTAACCTACTCAAAACCAATAAAACACATTCATATTGTTTTGATAATTTAGTTAAACGATCAATTAGTAATTTGTGACAAGTAGGAATCATTCACATCTCAATCTGATGCACAGTGTTATAGTTATGACTCAATGTGTTTGTTATCTATTTAAAATCGATAGTTTAGTTCAAAAAATTTCACTCACTAGAAACTATGAAAATAAGATTGGATTCTATTGATAATTTAGGAAATTGATTCATATATTATTTTTGATGTGTATGAATCAGTTACATGTCAAACAGATACATTATTTGATCAGTATGAGTCAAATTCCGTGTTTCCAATTAAGAATGACATTTTTTAAAAAGAGAAGTGATGCACACAAAACCATGTAAATGGGATCTGATTTTTTTAATACTTTTGGAAAATTATACATAATTCTTTTGGGATGTGTAAGAAATTTCACACCTCAATTGGACGCATGGTGTGACCGATATGAATCAAATTGTGTCTTTTTATTTAAAATTGACATCAATTTTAGTTAAAAGGACAACTCACCTACTCAAAACCAAGAAAAAGAATTAAGATTATTTTTGAAATTTAGGAAAATGATGCATATTTCATTTTTGATGTTTAGGAATTATCCTCACATCAATAGAATACATGATGTGTCCAGTATGACTCAATGTGTCCTTTATCAGTTTCAAATCAACATTTTAGTTCAAAAAGTGTCACTCTCTAAAAACCAAGAAAACCCACTTGGATTGTACTTATAATTTAGTATAACGATTCATAAGACAATTTTTTATGTGTAGGAATTGTTGTCACATAAAACCAACACAAGATATGATAAGTTTGAGCCAATGTGTGTGTTTCCTGTTTAAAATGACATTTTAGTAAAAAGCTCAAGCGACGTACTCAAAACTAAGAAAACACATTCCGATTGATTTGATAGTTTTGGAAAATGATCCATAAGTCATTTGAGATATGTAATAATCATTCGAACCTCAATATGATTCATGGTATGACCGGTATGAATCCATGTTAATTTTGTCAATATATAAGTATAATTTTAGTTTAAAACATGAATCACATCGCCAAAACAAAGAAAATGAGCCCAGATTGTTTTGTATTAATTTAAATTATATATTATTACTTTATTATTATGATTTAAGGATGTTTCTGGTGTTGTGATGTGCTTTTATAGAACACTACACTTGTGGTACAGTGTTCTATAACAGCACATTGCAGTTTACCCCTTTATCAGGAATTATAGAATTGCTGCTAGATGTTCCTCTATCAGTTCTACTATAAGTTCTGATAAAAGACTCATGATTTCAATCTCGCTTCAGTATTCAGTGCTTCTCTAGAACTGCTAAAGGCCACTTTTAGCGTTGTTAAAGTCTTATTTTGTAGTAGTGGAAAGAAGGGCCATCAATTTCCATTCATCAATGGCTTCTTGATTGGAAAGTGCCTTCCTTTTCCAACATAGTACATCAGCTACCACAGTACCCTTTCTAGGAATATAGGCATAATCAATGTCAAAATATATAATGTATTCTACCCATACTAACTATATTGGATTCAAATAATTTTGTGTAATGATATATTTGATGCTCTTATCATCTATGTACACCATTAATCACTCTCTCAAAAGATAATGTCTCGAACAACACAAAGCATGGACAACTTATTCTAGATCAATTTCATGCATCAATAAATTAAACTCATCTGGTATCAACTAGAGAGACATGTATGTAATGACTCGATACCCTTTAATCAATAATGTACCCATCCTGATGCTTGATGCATCAAAAAACACTGTGTATCCTCTTCCATAATCTAGAAGATTTAGGATCCGCACCGAAGTAAAACTTCCTTTCAAATCTTAAAAATAATTCTCACATTCTTCATACCATAATACCTTCACACCGTTGTTATTAAGAAAAATGATAGGTGAAAAAATGGGTTATAATTCCTATATAAATCATTTATAATATCTAGCTATTGCCAAGAAACCCTATATATCAAACATGTTCTTAGAATGCTCCTAGAAAACAATATGAATCACCATCTCTTTGACAATATATACTCTTGATATTGAGATAAAATGACCCAAGAAGTGAACCTTATCAATCTAGAAGTGGTACTTCGTTAGATTATCATATAACTCATTCTCTCTCAATGTATTCAAATTTGTCTCAAGATGTTTGGCATGGTCATTCCTATTTGGACCAAGATGGATGGAAGTAGTTTAGGGGATGATGAAAGAAGTTTTTGTTAATTATTTTGTTTCTTGTTGAAATTAGGAAAAAATCAATTCTCTTTGTAATGTTTTGGTGGTAGGATTATTGGAACTAATTGGGGCATTGTAATCCTAAGACCGTACAATAAAATGATTAGATAGTATTTTTTTGGTTTTCTATTATAGAGTAGTTTTCTGGACAACAATATTTTTCGGACACATATTATTTGAGAAAAGAAAGTTTTGATCATAATGAGAAAACTTATCAGAGTTTAAATGCCTCCATAATAAAGATGACGATGATTTTTGGCTCAGTTAATTCAAAAATGTCATATTATTTCTAAGAAATGTGTGACGCAATCCTGATGAAGGAAAGGAGGAGAATATGTTGAAAGGATGGGAATCCATAAAACTTTTAAAGTATGTCGGTGAATTATATGTTGATCCTTATGTTCTCTATGTCCTAAAAAAGTCAATATATAAGAAGAAGTTTGTGAAGGAAGAAAGACTGGGGAGTGCTAAAGTTGGTGAAGCACTAGTTGACTGATTCATCACACTATCCAATCCAATAGATTTTTTATCCACATTAATGAACCTATATAAAGGATTAGTGAATATTTGTTGTGAAAGAAGTCGCTGCTGACACCGGTCCATCAAATGTGGTATGCCACTAATCAATCAGAGGTAGTAAATTTTGTGGAAATGGATAAAAAAGTTGAGTTTGATAGTATTTATGTATTTAATAATGTCTGATACCAATCAACTGAATTATGAACAACAATGTAGTAAACCATTTTCATCAAGATTATTTTTTTACAATTATTTCAAGAGATAAAGTACCTATGATCTATTTTCCATGTGGTCCAAGATTAATCAAATAAGAATTTGTGCCAAATAATTAGTATGAAGAAAATAAGAAAATGATATTTTTTGAAGAGTTTTATGGAAGTGTCTATAAAGGGTTTTTTGTAGCCATTGTCGAAGTGTTTCCAAAGGAGTGATGATAACTTTAGAAGTTGAAATATTTTTTATGGAAAAATAAATTCAACATAAGTTTAAAAAAGTTGCAACAATGTTTATGGAATAATGTTTTTTAATGTTTTTATAGAATAATTTTAGTTGGAACATAGAAACATTAGGATTAGGATTTTTTTTTACAAGTTTCCATCATAATGATCCATCTTTGTTTTTCAAAAGTTTTCTTCATAAAGAAGAAGCATCAAAATTACCATGCAATCAAACTGAATAATGGTTAGAATGTTTGAATAGTTATGAATTCTATAGAATATTTGAGATGTTTTGAAAAGAGTTAATAAGTGATGAAATATTAAAATTTGATGTTGGAAGGAATGTGAATTCTAGTTTTAGGAAATTTGGTTAACCAGGTAAACATTTCCATATTCTTTACCAAAACACATTTTCCTATCCTATAAATAGAAGAAATTACATGGTACATTCTAACACTAGTATTGTTCAAGTAGGAAGAATGTGAGAGAAAATCATTAAATTTTTTGGGATAAGACATTATGTTTCTGGACCTATTTTTCTTAATAAAGTCTCTCAAACAGATGAAGGATAAGAAAGTGGTCAACGGATCGGACCGAGAAATTGGATGTATATTTCTAGGGACTGCTTGAAGTGGTTTAGAATTCTTTCCAAAGTATTTTTTTTCTAGACTAATTTGTTGAATAGAGGAATTAGACTGAACATCCAGACTGAGTTTTCACAATAGAGTTTAGAATGTTTTTTCTACCTTCTAGTGGTTTGGAAATTAAGGAATTTTGTTTCAAATTTTTTCTAATGGAATTAAATGGGGAAGAACATTAACTTGTTTAAAACCAACTGGTAAAGGTTTCATTACTCATTATACATTCATGTTTTACAAAATTCATTCTATAAAAATGAAATCCACTATTTTATTGAACACAGTGGGGTATATTCTAATTTTCCTATCCCCCAAAAGGATTGTTTTCTAGTTTATTTTGTGGTCTCTAATTGTTTCCAAACCATGACAAGGAAATATCTACTCTTATTGAGTAGTGAACATTGTAAACACTTGTGTTCCTATGGATGTGTGATTTTTTTGACGTAAAGTGGTCAATATTTTACTGCAGGTGACTATTGTTTCAAAATAAAAGAAACATAAAAGAAAAAGATCTCATTGATTCACCCCCTCCCCCTCTCAGTGATATATTGAACCTACATGGGAATTAGCGATTGGTATTAGAGTGAAGTATCCCTTTATTTACTTCGTGGTGATGTTTTTCAATAGATATTGTTATAGAGAATATAAATTGTGTGAATAGTAAAGGGATTATGATCTTAAATGGAAAGAACTATCATATCTAGAAATATAGAATATTTCTATATCTTATGTCTCATTTTGGAAGCTTCTACAGATGGAATTTCTCCCATTAATGAAAAATTTCCCCCAACATATGTAGATAAGAAGAATCTTGAAAATGATTCAAGGGATGAGAGTACTTTACTCTTATCCCTTTCTGAAAGTGTGTTTCTAAGAGTGAAGGAAGTTTCTTCTACCAATGGTATCTAGGAAAATATTAAGAAAATATATTAAGGTAACATAAACATTATGAAAGACATGCTACAAATCTAGATTCTAAAAATGAAGATATAAAAATGGATAAGTATGAATGTATTAGTGACTTCTTTTAATGGGTAAATGGTATTTTTAGCACCACAAGATTTCATGGTTAAAAGTTGGAATGATTAACTATTTTTGAAAAGATCTTAATAATTCTAACTGATATGTTTAACTCTAATGTTTCATCTTAGGAAGATAGAGATCTTGAAAATATTTATCTAGATGACCTTTATAGTACGCTCATTACTTATAAAATGAGAAGGGGGAATGTTATGAAAGGAAAAAATATAATAAATTAATATCCTTCAGGGCTTCCAAGAATGAAAAGTCTTAGAATAGTCATAAAGATTAAGATTATGGTGAATCTGAATACGAAAATGAGGTATCCAACAATATTTATGGATTTTTTCCCTTGTTTTCTGAAAATGTGAAAATTGGTATAAGGAAGTATAAAGGTAAACATCCCATTAAATTTTTTGAATGTTGAGTTTTGGAAACTTTTTTAAAATTTCCCTCAAATAAATAATGAGGAAGATAGTGATGAAGATGATAGGAGACTAAGATGATCTTGGTAGAAATTTGGTGATAAGAAAAAATCTCATTTCATGAGAAAAGATAGAATATTCCCCAAATACAAAAGGAGAATATTTTCTTTCTAAATATGATGAAGAATAAGACAGTGAAGATAAGAAAAAATTGTTTACTGATGTTTCTAGAGAAATTTATTACATTGAAACTCTTAATCATGATGATTTTGGAAGTATTATTTCTAAAGATAAAGATTTTGAGTTATATTTTCATCTAAAAAGTGAACTAAAATAATTTTTGAGAATAATTGTTAGACTAGGAAGAGAGATCAGTAAGTTGAACAAAGAAATTCCTATAGAAAAAAAATCAATAATTTATTCCTCGAGATAATTCTATGTTACTTAAAGAGATTTATTATCCAAATAAGTATCTTAAGAACGAAAAAATATCAGAAAGAACAACTTAAAGTAATGTCGTAATATAAGGAGGAAGAGTTGGAACTTTTTCAACAAAAGTTTTCAAATGTTTAGTTACGAGTTACAAGTTTGAAGAAATCTATCTCTATTGTTAGTGAAAGATCTAGAAAATGTGAACCTAAGAAATATCAAAAGATACCATTAAAGGATTAGAATAATGTTGATTTTGTTTTTTAGATGAAGAAGAAAATCATGTATGTGGAAAAAACCAACAAAGTTGGAAATTTGGAAGATTCTAAATTTTTTTTTCCAAAAAACGTTTCTAACACATCTGACTCTAATAAGGTTGGAATTAAATCCAAATTAATGAAGAAGATTGTGTATGATGAAAGAATATTTGAGATTCAACAATGTTATAATGTGAATGAAATTAAATTTAGCTGAGAAACTTGTTCATATTTATAGACAGTATGGAAGTTACATAGGAAAGTATTCTTTAAGTGGTTACTACTAGTATTGTTGTGGATTTGGACAGATGGAAAATATGTTTGGTTCAACAAAAAACATATCAACTATCCCATGAATTATAGAATGAAATGTTTTATGGGGATTGAGTCCTATCAAAGGAATAAGTATGATAGGAATGTTTTGAAGAATCCTGAGAATGTTGGTGTGAAACAATTATCAAAATCTGGATGTAATGAAAGATAAAGGAAAAGAAAAGAATCTTATTGTTGAAACCTATATCAATGATAAAAAAGGATAATGGACCTAGATCTTGGATAGTATGTTTTATTCTCATATGATATGATATTTTAAATTTTGAAGAATGTGAAAGATTTCATAGAAGGAACAATTATATTTGGAAATGATGAATCCGTCATAAGCAAAGGTGCCAGATCCTCTATTATTGGGGAAGAGAAGATGAAATACAAATATTATTTTTCTGTTGATGGGTCGAGACACAACTTGTTGAGTGTTTAAAAACATTGTGATGAGGGTAATAAAGATGTTTTTAGAAAAGATCTTTTTTTTGCGAAAATCAGGGAAGACGTAAATGTTGTTATAAGAGGCCAACACACAAAAGGAAACATGTTCCAAGTTGGTGATATTCAAATACCATGTTATTTATGTATGATGGAAGAAAAATAGATGTGGTGTAAAATATTGGGACATATGTGTATGAGAATCATGATAGAGATATCAAAGCAAGATAGTGACCATGGTATTCTGGATATGTGAAGAAGAAGAGATTGGTGTTGTGCTATTTTTTGAAAAGGAAATATTACTGACTCTATTCATAAAAAATTTTATATTACTTCATCATAAAAAATGTAAGTTATACATTTTAATATCTAATGGACAATAATAAAAACATGAAAATTGGGATATAAGTACTTCATTCCTTTCATTCATGACATTACTCACATTACTTGTGTTATGTATTTTAAATATAAGCCAGATGATTTGAATATGCTTAAATGTTTTAGGAGAATCTAGGTGAAGGAATGTAGGTATTATATGAAGAAGATTAGAACTGATAATGGTGGTGAATACAATAATGAAGAGTTCAGAATTTATCTGTACAAACATGGAGTTATTCATCAGTTCAGTACACCATACACTCCTCAAAATGGTGATTTTTAGGGGAATACTAGAAATTTAGTTGAAATTGAGCATACTATGTTACATTAAAATGGTATTTCCCATTACTTATAGGGGAATTATACAAGTACAACTATTTTTATTCAAAACTGGTGTTTCTAAAGTCCATGTTCTGATATGTCTCCTTATGAAATTTTTTATTTAAAACTACAATATTAAAACACTTGCGATTTTTTTGGAGTCCCTTCGTCATAAAAAAGGTGTAAACCTTGGAAAGTTTAATTAAAGAGTTGAATATTTAATCATTCTTGGCAATGCTCTATATGTAATAGGACATAGATGTTTCAACAATGATAAATGAATGTTAGAGGACTCTGTTGATGTAAAAGTTCTTAACAAAATGTGATGAAGATGTGTTAAAATCACATGCATATGATGAAGATGAAAAGGATGATATATTATAATTATGCAACCTGATAATGATGAAAAAAATTCTGATACCAGATAGGTGGAAGAATTGGACTCATCTATTTCCAGTGGTGAGGGAGAATTTAAAAAATCTTATCCTAGAATGAGGAAGCAAGTTTAAGCTCAAAACGTTATTGGTTGTCAACATCAAAAGTTTCTAACAAGAAGAATATCAAAAGTTATTACACATACTTCTTTATATTCAAAATATATTCGAAAAGATGTAAATGATGCTTTTTGAGCATTGGGAATGGATTCAATCAATGAATTAAGAGTTGGATCATATTGATACGATTGATACATGGGATATCATTACAAATCCAAATGACAAAAATGGTATTGTTAAAAAATGGTATTTCTGGACCGTGTTAAATGAGGATTGTGAAGTGATAAGAAACATAGAATTATTGGTTTATAAAGGTTACTCATAGATTGAAGGAATATGTTTTTATGATATTTTTGTTATGGTTTCAAGGTTAGAAATAATTTGAATATTTCTTTCTAGTACAGTATAATGGAGTTAAAAAAAAATTAAATGGATGTGAAGTTATACTTTCTCAATGGAGAACTTGATGAAGAAGATTAAATTGAAAAACCATGTGGTTTTTTTATCAATAAGGATGAATGTTATGTGTGAAAGTTGAATAAATATTTGTATGGGATGGAGTATGATCAGGGAGCATGGTATTCCAAATTGGATAGCTTCTTAAGGAATATGAATTTTAATAAAGGAAGGGTTTATAGTAATTATTATATCAAAAAGTTAAGGATATTTCTATCATGTTTATTGTTTATTTTGATGGTATTATCTTTATTGGGAAAGAGAAATTAATCGGCGAAAGGTTTTATGAAGAAATTAAAAAGTTCTTTGAAATGTGCATTCTTGGAGAAATGAGATACAGTCAAAGGTTACAAATTTTAAAAAAAGAGAAATACATTTTTCTTTCTTGAGAATTTTATACTAAGGGGATTCCTATAAATTTTGTCATGGAAAATTCAAATCTTGTTTCCAAACCAATTTTAGTGGGACCATTTTAAATAAATATGGAGAAGGAATCAAAATTGACTCTAAAGAGTTTGAGTTGTTAATTAGAAGTTTTTTGTATTTTACTACCTCCAGACCCTAAATTATTTATGTTATCACCTTATATACAAAATTCAAAAGTATAGCAAAAAAATATCACTTATTTCATGGAAAAAGAATTCATAGATATATCAATAGCACAACATATTTTGGAATAAGGTATGATCACTCAGAATTAATTTATTTTTTTGTATACATAGATACTGATTGGGAAGGAATTTTTTATGATAGAAGATCCAAATCTGGCGAGTTTTCCTTCTAGAAGAAATATGTGTAAGTTGGAATACTAGGAAAAAGAACTCAGAAACTCTTAGCATGATAGATGTAGAGTACTTTACTTCCAATGAAGCTGCTACCCAACTTATGTGGAAGAATTTTCAATTAGAAGACTTACTTATTGAAGTAATTTTACACTTTATCTTTGGTTCTGATAATTAGAGTGAAATCATACTTATAATAAAACATGTAAAAAATTATTATTCAAATTATATTTATATCAAATATCATTTCATCAAAGAACATGTTGAAAAGAATAAACTCAAGCTATATTAAGGTCCTACATTTGAACAAGTTTCTAACATATTTACAAATCCTTTCAGAAAGGAATCATTTTTCAAGATGAGGTTGAACACGGGTGTCCATCCCATTTATCTTCAATGTTGTGGTACATGTCTTTATCCCCTATTTCTTGTTTTCTATGGATAATTTTTTCAAGGGGGATAAATTTTTCATAAATCTATCCATTAGTATGTGATAAACCATTTAACGAAGCATGTATTTAGGGAGTGTTTTGGGTATGTTGTGAATTGATCTTGTATGTTTGTGAAGTATTCAAATAGTTTGTTTTTATGGTTATAGGAAAAAAAATTATAGGTATTGTAAAAGATGCTAGATAATAAAGTGTGAAAGATGAAGAAGATTCATAAGTAATTCTTCTTGTAGATCATGGTTTTTCTTTCAAGGATTCTTCTTTCTTAAAAAGAGTTCTCTCCCATAGGATTCAATTTTTGTATAATTAATCCATAGTCTGAGGTTACTAAGTTCAGTGATTTATGAACCTTGGATGATAAGAAAATCCAAAGGGGTATATTTTTCAGAACTAGTTAGATGGAAGTTGTTTTTGGGATGCTGAAATATGTTCATGCTGAATTTTTTGTATCCCATTTTCATTATAAAAAAAATCAATTCACATTGTAATGTTTTGGCGGTTGGATGATAAAAAAATGATTATAGTAATAAGAAAATCAAATAACAAAATGATTAGAAAGTCTATTTGATTTTATTTTATTTTCTGAAGAAGTTTTCAGGATGAAAATATTTTTCTAACTCACCTTTTTTCTGAAAAAGATGTATGATTGGTATGAGGAAGAATTTCAGAGTCTAAATATCTCCATACTGAATACGATGATGGTTTTTTGTCCATTTAATTCATAAATATCAGATTTTTTCTAATAAACTTGTGATGAAATCTTTTTGAAGGAATTTGGGAGAAGATGTTGAATGGATGGGAATTCATAAAACGTTCCAATGTATGACAGATGATGTTATGTCAATCCTTATGATCTCAATTTCATGAAGAATTTATGTTACAGGAAGACGTTTGTGAAGGAATATAGTCTGGGGAGTTTTGATCTTACTGAAGCACTAATTGCTTGATCCATCGGACTGTCTGATGCAATGGATTTTCTATTCCACTGTAATAAAACTATCCAAATAATCAATTGACTTCTATAGAGAAAGAAATTGATGATGACACCAGTCCATCAGATGTGGTATACCACTGATCAAGAGGAGGAAGTAATGTTTGTGGATGTGGAAAAGAAATTGTAGTTTTTCGGGACTGATGTCTATAAGAAATTCGTAGTTCGATCAACTGGATGATGATCAATAATGTAGTCAACAAATTTCATTAGGTTTATTTGTGTTACAATTGGTTCAAGCAAAAAAGAATATCTAAACTATTTTCCATGTGGGTCAATATTCATAAAAAATGAAGTGGTGCCGACTCATCGGTTTGACGAAAATAAGAAAAATATATTTATTTCAATAGTTTTGTAGAAGTGTTTGTAAATGGGGATTTTTAAGTCGTTGTCAAAGTATTGCTAAAGGATTGTTGATATATTTAGAAGTTCTAACTATGTTTATGAAAAAATATAAGAAAAAGTTTTTTAACAAATTTGAAAAAATGTTTATAGAATAATTTTTTCAATGTTTTGAGAGAAGAATTTCTGTTGGTACAGAGCATCATTATGAATAGGCATTCTTTTCTTACAAGTGATCATCATAATGAGATGTATTTAGTTTTTCATATGTTTTCATCATGATACTGAAACATTAGAATGACCTTGGTATTGGAATCAATAATGGTTATAAGGTTTGAAGATTGTGGAAGTCCAAAAAATATTATAGAAGTTTTTATAGTAAATGAAATGTGATGAATGAGTTAATGATGAAGTTAAGATAAATGTAATTTTGATTCCTGTAAAAAATTTTAAGGGGGAAATTTTTTTTGACTCCTTCCCAAATCACTTTTGGATCTCCTATAAATATAAGAATGTACATTTTACTTTATAAAATTTGTACTATTCATGGGGGAAGATATATGGAGAAAAGGCACTGATTTTTTTGATTAAAGAGAGGATGTTTCCAGACTAATTTTTTGTGAGAACTTTTATTAGTTATAAGAAGATAAAGAAAGTGGTTACCATATTGGATTGAGAAATTAGATGAAAATATTTGGGTAAATCTTGAAGAGGTTTAGAATATTTTCGAAGTATTATTTATTACTTGTTTTTAGGAATGAGAAAGTAGAGAGAGGAATTAGACTAAACAATCCAACTAAGTTTTGACAATACAGTCCATAAATATTATTTTACCTGCTAGTGGGTAGGAAAGTGATGAATTTTGTTTTGAAGGTTTTCTAATTTAAGTTTACAAGGTGGTACAATAACTTGTTTTGAACCAACTAGTAAATGTTTCAATACTTTCTACACAAACTTTTTATACGTCATTCATTCTGTAAAATTCACTTGAACAGTTGTATTGATCATAGTGATACACATGTGTAAAGGTATATCTTACTTTTTGTATCCCCCCAAAAGATTTTTTTTCCCTAGTGGATTATGTGGTATTGGATTATATCTGAACCATGCCAAGGATGTAGCTAATCTTTTTTACAAGTGAACCTTAAAAATACCTATGTTCTTATTGATGTGTGATTGTTGTATTTACAGAAAAGTGATAAATCATTAATAGGATGTGAAGTTTGTTTCAAAAGAAAAGAAACATAAAGGAAAAAGATATCACAGATTCACCTCATCCCCATCCCTGTGATACATTGATCCTGGATGGGCATTAAAATATTTAAGTATAATAATCCACTCAGATTTCATCCAAAAAACATTGACAAGGGAATCTAGGTTATGGTGGAAAACCCAATTTATCAAGTCCATGAAAATGGTTAACGTGTTCATAAAACTGAAAAACCTAACCACAACTCATATAAAATATATCGATTTCAGAAATTCATAAGTGGTATGTATAATGGCCTGACTCACACCTAATGATAGCCAGATATCAGGTTGAACATTGAAGAAACTCTGGATCCTCATAGATGGTCAAAGAAATCATCTATTTAAGGAAATGGATACAAGTTCTTAGCTATAATATGGTTCAGTCATTGGTAATCAATGTATAGCCTAAGGGTATCATCCTCTTTATTGGATAAAATCTTGGGTGAACATCAAGATGAAGTGTTGGTTCGTATAAAACGCTTAGACTCTAAATCATGTAGTGGTCTCTTGATCTCCTGAAGATTAGTAGGTTCCATCTTGTATAGAAGGATCGATGTAACACACCAAGATTTTATGAGAAGTATTCTTTTTAATTTATTCAATTTTTTGTGTTGTATGCTACACCAAGATTATCTTGCGCTATACGCAACACCATATTTGCTTGCAGTATATGCAACACTATTCTTGGATCGTGTTATACACAATTTCATGTTCATTTGATAGAAGTTATTCTATGCAACATTGAGTGTGTATATATATATATATATTCAATTTTTAAATGAAATATGGTTGGATTCGGTTATACACAACAACAAAGGAGTCTTTCACTACACGCAACCCTGACTTAGCTTTCATTACACGCAATCGCAACCTTCCTCAATAGCGTGTGTTGTACGCAATACCGGGTTTCACTAAACAACGATATATTGTTATAATATTATTATGAACTATGAATTATGAATATTAGTTTTGATATTTTTAATTTTATGACATTATAATTCATCTTACACATTTTATAGTACATGGTATGAGAACAAAATAAATTTTTCGGGTAAAATATTTATTTTTCAAAAAATGTTGTTTTGTGGCCTTTTGATGGCGCACCCACATTAAATCTAGTTTTTGACATTTTTATAAGTTCAATTTGACAAAATAAAATTCTTATTTGAAATCAGGATATAAAAATTTAAATTGGATAATTCTTTTATATTTTTTTGATAACTTTCATATTTTAATGAATAGTAAAAACATGCTATATTTTAATTAAAAACAACTTTTTTCTTCGTAATAAATTTTTTGGTTAAATTATAATATTTAATGGTTTATAAGTATAAATAGAATATATTTTCACCATTTAATATAATATATGTTATTAGCATTGATTTTACATTGAATTCCTAGGTTAAATCAATTCAATATTTTGCAATGTTTTAAACCAAAAAAACCTCGTTTTCTTTCGACAACGGGATTAATTTTAATTTAATTTCTGCAAATTCTGTGTATTGAATTTGGAAAAATGGATTCCATATTTGGAATAAGTGGGTCGAAATTATATTAATAGACTACTTTTTATATTTTGGCATTATGAATAGTAACTACGGTAAATTTTATTTACCCTAGTTAAAGGTAAATCAGGTAATTAAGGGTAAATATACTATTATAAAATTACCCTAACACATGCCAAAATTATATTTTATGCCTAAACGTAGACCTATATCACCTAAGGGGAGGATTAGATTCATTTTATGGACATTTGACCATGATTGTAATTTAATTATTATTTAAACCAAAGAAAGTGACAACATGTCACTCTCTTAAATATTATAAGTATAATAATTTTAATTTAGTGATAAACTTCATAAAACATCGAACATGAATAGTCTACCTAAATATAATAAAATTATCTACATCATGATAATTTATTTAGAATTTTTAGGGATTAAATAATTTTCATTAATGGTGATACATTAATGATGCAGAAATTATTTACTAAGTGAAAAATCAGTAATATAGTTTTTATTGAAATAATAATACCCATTAAAAGGCCCACAAACCAGACCAACACTTATTGGTAGTGTATATCTACACCTTAAGAATCCAATGACCGAATATATGACCGTTTGGAGTCTTATAAAAGTGATTGTGACACTAATATTATTTTATTTTAAATAATTTCAAAGTTGTCACCTTTATAATTTAATAAATATAAAATTTTAAAAGTTAGGTGTTTTAGAATCTAAATCTGACTAAATGTATTCCTATGAAGTATATAAGCTATATATTCATCTTAGTATTTTATTTTTAATTTTTATGATACAAATAAATATATTTAATAATTATAAAAAAATGTTGTAGTAAGTATTTTATTAAGAGAAATATCAAGTAAATGGATTTACAAAGAGTAAAATAAATATTATATGAACTATTTAATGTTCTCCACTAATTTTTTAGATTACTATGACATGTTAGGAACCCATTAATTATTTTAGTTCGAATATATACTCTGTGTGGATTTTATTTAAATTCAAATAAATGAATAGTGTCAAAATTGACACTATTGTTATTTTATAAAAATAACATATTATTAAATTGTTTAAAAGTCACAAAAATTTTACAAAATTATAAATTGAAATTTATATAGTCTAAAATTTCATAATTTATCTAATTATAGATATTTCACAGTACATAAGTAATTATTTATAACAATTTAAAATTTAGAATCTTATTACCACAAATAAAATTTAATGGATTAAATAAGGATAATTCAAGTTGATAATGTTTAAAATAAATTACCTACATGTCTATATTTTATTGGTGAATGATATTACAACCATATAGAATCTAATATTCTAATATGAGTCATTTTTTGAGGTTTTTAAGTGGGTTTAGATTTAATATAAATTAAAAATTCTAAGATTTCCAAAGGTGCCCCTCTCCTCCCTTATAAAAGGGAACCTCTTCCCTCTCCTCCTCACACCACTTTGAGCCTTCTAGATCGGCCAACCCCTGCCAATTTCTCTTCTCTAATTCCCTAGAAACATCCTAGAGGTCCTGGTATTCTTCAAAGACCAATCATAGTTCCCTAAGAGGAGATTTCAAAGAGGCGTGCCGAAGAAGAGGTAATATCCATTACAAATTCTTTCAAATTTATTTCTTATTCTACTTATTATTATTTAGTTGTTTCATTATTAAGTAATAACATCAGTATCACTCATATACTAATATGTTATTTTAAATATGAAACAACCCTATTTCACCTTCTATCCATCCTACGGAAAACGAAATCACCGCGCCTGCGTACGTATGGAATACCATCTCCACGCCGTGGTGTAATCTGTTTTCGACCACCACCATAATTGGATGGGTATAATGGTGTAAATAAATAACTATATATGATTATTTTAAAGTTATATTGATTCTGAAATATTATACATACACTTCAATACAATTCCATGATCATGGGAATGATATCATCGCTCGTGCGTACGTACGGACTACCGTCTCCACGACGCGATGAGATTCATTCTCCTTGTTAACCATTCACGAATGATTATGAAGTATATATAATAAGTAATAATGAAATATATAACATAATAATGATACTGGATTTATGTATATATATTTATTTCATCTACTTAATTGCATTCAATTCAATAAGGAAACGAAAATAGCGTTCATGAGTACGTACGACCTACCGTCTCCATGAACGGTGTATTTCATTCCATTTATCGATTTATCATATATATATGTATTTCATTAATATATATTAAATACAAATCATTTTTTACATTCTATAATTACGTAAATCAGGATATAAGTAATAATATCAAGAACAACAAGTCCAAACATGTATGATAAATAAAACGATTTTACCCAAAATGATGCTTTAACAAGGAACTTACAAAAGAATGGGTAATATAAAGTCATAAGTGAACCATATATGATATAATACCAATGAATATGATTCTGTAATAAGTCAATTACATTATTTAAATCATTATACAGGAGGTTCAGATACGTACGAAGCATATCGGATCTATGCTAAGCGATAACTTTTCCGATCTCATTTTTATCCAAGATTGTTTATCTGTAAGTATTTACTGGGGTTATATTTATCATCAATGTCCATATTTTCTAAAAATGTTTTCATGTATGTTTAAAGTCATTTTTACCCATTTTTGACTTTTACCACATGTTATTAAATGAATCTTTCTTTTGTTTACCATAAAAGGAACTTTTTTACTTTTCCGAAAAAAGTACGAGGAGAATGTTTTTTTAACTTATACGGCAAGAACGGATTTTTACAGTTTCATACCAACTTATTTTCAAGAAGAATACTCTACAAGATTTCATGAATATTTTCAACAAAATCCTTTTCTTTTAAAATTTCATGGCATTTTTTTAAAAGAAAATGATTTTGAAGAAGAAATGATATTTTCCTCAAGAATTCATTTCAAGAGTTTTATCAAAACCTTTTTTCCATCTAAGATGACATTATTTCATATGTATATGTTTCAAGTATAATGTATCTATGATTTTCATGGTTTCACTTTTCTTATGATGAAATGATATCCATTTGTTTTATATGGATTATGCTATGATGGAATGATGTTTATGAAACCCATTTTTATTATTTGGCTTATGATGAATGATTTATGTTTATGTTGTGGCACAAGTAAGAATGGTTTCATTATGAGATGGGTGGGACCTATATCTCCCTCCAATGCATTGGGTAAATATTTATATCTCATGAGATAGACATGGCTGGCACGGTAAGTTAATCTGGTTCAGTAATACATGACTAAAACGAGGATTGAACTCGATTCATAAAAGGATTTTGTCCACTAAGATGGTCTTGGAAACAATGCCTTGGATACCATGGAAATCATATCATGTGATTAATGTTTTTACACAATTAAAAGTTTTATTCCCATGCTATTTTACCATGATTGATGTCCCATTATGATCTGTGCTTTACGTACTTCCATGTTTTATGTCATTTCTCAAGGTTTTGATGTTTAAACATTATGTTCATGTTTTTAAGTACAAATTTATATGGTTTGTTTTATTTTCTCCATGCATACCCTTACTGAGCATTTAAGCTCGCCCTTTATATGTTTACTTTTCCCCAGGATTTAAAGAATGGGTTTAGGTCAGAAAACCAAAAGGGGAAGATCTTTATGGGAGATGTTGAAAATCTTTCACCACTATTAGAAGATTACATTCCGAGTTTCCAAAGACACTAAACTATTACGGTCCTTGTCTGTCTGTTTCTGTTATATATTAAGTATTCCGCAAAATTAATGTAATTTCCATGTACGTCAAGCTTTGGGTCTCTATAGTTGGTATCATAGGAAAGGTTTAGTTAACCTTTGAAAACTAGGATGCGAAAACGTTAGTGAGATCCCTAAAGATATTTCTAAGGTATGTTTAGGGATGTCCCTAAAGATAAGTATACGTACAGGATATAGTCCTAGAACTATGGTAACAATCTTAGAATTTAACCTAAGATTTAGATATTGATGATACTCCCCCTTTACTATGTTTTTTTCCCTAGCATGATTTTTTCCTCTCACACTATTCTTTTTGGGTTTTAGAAAATGGCTGGAAACAGGAAGATTCACGATATTAGAGGATATGATTGAAAGTGGAATGATATTCTTCATGAAAAACCAAATGAAACGGGGTTTGGAAGTCCAAATATCGTTATTATGCCTAATCAGAAATCTCATAATATGATCAATAATCTCAAATTTGGTAAGTTTCCTGACTCAGATAATAAGAGAAAGATAGAGTTTCATGATGATTATAGAGGAAATAAAGTTCAATTCCCCTCGTGTAAATCATGTGGGAAGAGGCATCGGGGACAATGTTTCAAAGAACTAGAAGATGCTTTGGGTGTGGAAGAGAAGGACACAACACCAGTAATTGTAAAGGAAAAGGATCATTTAACACCATGGAAAATGATAATGTTATTGCTAAGACATCAACAATAGTTAAATGTTTTAAATGTGGAATGTACGGGCATTATCCAAACCAATTCCCTAAGGGAAAGTCTCATGAAGAGAATCAGCATGGTCTTATGGGTAGTATTTATGTTGATAATGATGAAGAGACTACAAATGGTATGTGAGATGAAATAATTGTTGAAGCTCGGTCAATGGTTTAAGAAGGTAGTGGAATGATTTACGTTTATCAAGAGTTATGTTGTATAGGTAATGGTACTACAGAATAAAGAAACATATAATGATTGTTACACTATTTTTTTTCCTAAATTATTTGAAAGTATATGTTGAATGGTACTGGTAACCATGAAAGGTTATTCAGATATTTTTGGAAAAAAGATGATATGCGCATAATGAATGGATAAGGAGAAAATGAAATTTTTCATAGTGTTCATGAGCTCATGACTGATATAAGGACAAAGTGATACCATGTTTTGAGTATATCGAAATTTTGGGATTTTGGTATGCGGAAAGAGTTAACTTTTGACAGCATCCATGTTTTTAGTAAGGTTCAATGGTTATTCATTTTTCCCGAGAATACAAAATTAAGGTATTTACATGTTTTAAATGCGTTCAAAAACATATATCTTGTGATATATGAGGGATAAATGATGGTATTCATGTGCTTGTTATATGACCTTTTTAGTAATCATTCTCTTTATACTATAACATTAGACAGAAGTATTTTCGAAAATTTGAAAGGTTGGAATGGATTAAGTTGGACATCAGATAGTATAGTTTAACGATAGAGATTTTTGATATTATGATAGTATAGTTTTATAAAAAAGTACAACCAACAGGACGGGCGACAATCCGTCGCGTCGGACAGGGTTGAGGAAATCGAACCCACAACCAAAGTGTGACATGCCTTTATCGCCTACCACTGGCCTATAGGAAGTCCCTGGTTAGTATAAACAAGTTTTATTTTATTAAGCGCTATGATAGATGAAGTATAAGTTCATTTTTACCATAGATAGACTTATGAATATTACTTTTTCTAACCTTTTGTTTGAGGCAGATGGAATGACTCATCATTATATCACATGATCTACTAATACTTCAAGAATGACAAATTCAACTTCATTTCTTTAAGAGACAAAGTGGAAATTATTCAAGGAACGAGCAACGGTGAGATTGTGCCAAAATCAAGTAAGTATTTCTTTTAATTCAAAAATTATTCAGCATTTGGGAAATGATCTTGAAAACCAAAAATGTTGTCCTAGTGTCCTTATACCTGATGAATCAGATGGTACCTTAGATCATAAAAAATTTATGGATTTGTGATTGATGGATTTTTCATAGCAATGTCCTCTACCACTCTTCATCAGAAGTTGATGGTTATATTTCTCTTCCATATCCATCTTTTCACCTATGTTATCTTATGTGGAAACCCAATGATGAGTTAATTTGGGTAACTGTTACATTTCTAACATTCCTTTTAAAATTAAGTTTTAGTATTCCTTTTTACAATGTGGGTTTCTATGAAAGAAACTTTCAAGTAGAAAATCATTTATAACCCCGACGAATTTCGAGGGCGAAATTCATTTTAAGGGGTTAGAATGTAACACCCCGAGACTTTATGAGAAGTATTATTTTTAATTCATTTAATTTCTTATGTTGTATACTACACCAGGATTATCTTTTTCTATACGCAACATCGTATTAGCTTGCAATATATGCAACACAATTCTTGGATCATGTTATACACAATTTCATGTTCATTTGATAGAAGTTATTCTACACAACATTGAGTGTATATATATATATATATTCAATGTATAAATGAAATATGGTTGGATTCTATTATATTCAACAACAAAGTGGTCTTTCATTACACGCAACCCTGACTTGGCTTGCATTACACGCAATCGTGACTTTCCTCGATAGCGTGTGTTGTACGCAATACCGGGTTTCACTAAACAACGATATATTGTTATAATATTATTATGAACTAGCCATTATGAATATTAGTATCTATATTTTTAATTTTATGACATTATAATTCATCTTACACATTTTATACAACATGGTATGAAAACAAAATAAATTTTTCAGGTAAAATATTTATTTTTCAAAAAATACAGTTTTGTCGCCTTTTGATGGTGCACCCACGTTAAATCTAGTTTTTTACATGTTTATAAGTTCTATTTTACAAAATAAAATTCTTATTTGGAATCAGTATATATAAATTTACATTGGATAAAGTTTTGATATTTTTCTGATAACTGTCATATTTTAATGAATAGTAAAAACACGCTATATTTTAATTAAAAACAATTTTTTTCATCGTAATAATTTATATGGTTAAATTATAATATTTAATGGTTTTAAATTATAAATATAATATATTTTTACCATTTAATATAATTTATGTCATTATCATTGATTTTACATTGAATTCGTAGGTTAAATCAATTCAATCTTTTGCAATGTTTTAAACAAAAAACTCATTTTCTTTCGACAACGAGATTAATTTTACTTTAATTCATGCAACTTCTGTGTTTTGAATTTGGAAAAATGGATTCCATATTTGGAATAAGTGGGTCCAAATTATATTAATAGACTATTTTTTATTTTTGGGCATTTTGAATAGTAACTACGGTAAATTCTATTTACCATAGTTAAAGGTAAATCAGGTAATTAAGGGTAAATATAATATTATAAAAATACCCTAACACATGAAAAAATTTTATTGGATGGCTAAAAGTCAACTCATATCACCTAAGGGTTGCATTAGATTCATTTTATGGACTTTTGACCATGAAAATAATTTAATTATTATTAAAACCAAAGAAAGTGACAACATGTCACTCTCTTAAATATTGTAAGTATAATAATTTTAATTTAGTGACAAACATCATAAAACATAGAACATTAATAGTCTCCATGAAATATAATAAAATTATCTACATCATGATAATTTATTTATAATTTTTAGGGATTAAATAATTGTCATTAATGGTGATACATTAATGATGCCGAAATTATTTATTAAGTGAAAAATCAGTAATATAGTTTTTATTGAAATAATAATATCTATTAAATGGACCCAAAACCTGACCAAAACTTATTGGTAGTGTATATATACACCATAAGAATACAAGGACCTAATATATGACAATTTGGAGTCTTATAAAAGTGATTATGACACTTATATTATTTTATTTTAAATAATGTCAAAGTTGTCACCTTCATAATTTAATAAATATAAAATTTTAAAAGATATGTTTTTTAGAAAATAAATCCGACTAAATGTATTAATATGAATTATATAAGATATATATTCATCCCAGTATTTTATTTTTAATTTTTATGCAAAAATAAGTATATTTAATAATTATACAAAAATGTTGTAGTAATTATTTTATTAAGAGAAATATCAAATAAATGGTTTTACAAATAGAAAATTAAATACTATATGAACTATTTAATGTGCTACACTAATTTAATATATTACTATGTCATGTTAGGAACCTATTAAATATTTTATTTCGAATATATACTCGGTCTGGATTTTATTTAAATTCAAATAAATGAATAGTGTCAAAATTAAAATATTGTAATGTTATACAAATAACATATTATTAAATTGTTTAAAAATCACAAAAATATTAAAAAAATTATAAATTGAAATTTATATAGTCTAAAAGTTCATAAATTATCCAATTATGGATAATTAAAAGCACATAAGTAATTATTTATAACAATTTAAAATTTAGAATCTTATTACCACAAATAAAATTTAATAGATTAAATAAGGATAAATCAAGTTGATAATGTTTAAAAAAAATTCTCTACTTGTCTAAATTTTATTTTTTGATGAGATTACAACCCTATCTCATCTAACCTTAGAATATGAGTCATTTTTGGAGGTTTTTAGGTGGGGTTAGATTTATTATAAATTAATAATTTTAAGATTTCCAAAGGTGCCCCTCTCCTCCCTTATAAAAGGGCACCTCTTCCCTATCCTCCTCACACCACTTTGATCCTTCAATCTCGGCCAAAACCTGAAAAAGTATCTTCTCCACTTCAATAGAAACATTCTAGATGTCCTGGTATTCTTCAAATACCAATCTTAGTCCCTAAGAGGAGATTTCAAAGAGGCGTGTCGAAGAAGAGGTAATATCTGTTACCAATTCTTTCAAATTTATTTTTTTCATCTACTTATTCTTCTTTAGTTGTTTAATTATGAAGTAGTAACATCAGTATCACTCATATACTGATATGTTATTATAAAAATGAAACATCCCTATTTCACCTTCTATCCATCCTACGGAAAACGAAATCACCACGTGTGCGTACGTACGGAATACCGTCTCCACGCCGTGGTGTAATCTTTTTTCGACCACCACCTTACTTGGATGGGTATAATGGTGTAAATAAAAAACTATGTAAAGACCCGTAAAATTCAAGGGAAATTTTTTCTTAATTTTCTTTAGAATTTTACAAGAGTGCGGTTTCAGACGGCACCTGATTCCGAGGCCCGGAGTGCCCGGAATTATTTTCCGAAGTTTGGCTCGGGTACGTTCAGTGAACGAACGAGCGGAAATTCCTAACTTTTGATCCGGTGCTCGGAATTGAAATCCGAGGGCACCGATGAACTCGCAGCGCCGATATTCGCTTAAAGAGACCTTTTCGGGAGTTGTGTTTGTTGCGGGTTGAAAGTTAAGTTTTGGGGTTTTTTAGTTTGAGTTAAATAAAATTGTGAAGAACAATTTTATTATAACTAGTTAAAACCTATCAAAGGAGGTTGGAAGTGGGACCCACACCCACTTAACCTCCCTTGGGAGGATTAAGTGTGGTGGGGCCCACACGAATCCCTAATCTTTTCAAATTCTCTCAACATACTTAACCCCTAATTAATTGACTTAAGTTACTTAATTAATTTTGGGAGTTAATCCTTTTTGAATTTCAACTTTTGAAATTCTTGTGTGTTTTGTAATAATAAAATAAGATGTTATCTTATTTTATTATGGGTTGTTTATTTGTCTCCTTGAGAGCTTTTGGAGAGCTTCTTCTTCATCTTCAAGCTCTGACGAAGAACGAAGAACGCCCAAACTCCGACGAAGAACGACGCCTCTCTTCTTCGTCCTCGGTGTCAACAAGAGGGAACGCCGCACCCTCCTCGGACCATCTTCGTCGGCATACGAAGATTCGCTAACGACGTATCTCTTCAGGCATAACTCTTCGTCAACGGATTTGACGAACGACGACCGCGACGCCCGACCTCCGCGACGTCGTCTTCCGCGGAACGTTCTCAATCTTCGAACCTTATATCAAGGTAGGGGTTGTTGTTTAATTCTTTAATTATTCCATTTCTTGCTCGTGGATCGCATGTCTACGTGAGGCTTTGAAATAATTTATTTAAGTGTTATAGTTAACGCGAGGGGGGCCGGACCGCACGAACACGGCCGAACCCCCCCTCCATCGTTCTTGTTTAATTCTTGCGGTGGAAGCAAAGTGGCGTGGTGCCGTCGCACCACGCGGATTACCGTACGTTTATTTTTACGCGGCGCCGTCGTGCCACGCCGGGGTAGAAACTTCAAGAACGCGACGCCGTCGCGCCGCGTTGAAAAGAATCAAAGCACGGCGAAGGGGC
The DNA here is from genome assembly GCA_963277665.1 of Viscum album. Classification (NCBI taxonomy): domain Eukaryota; kingdom Viridiplantae; phylum Streptophyta; class Magnoliopsida; order Santalales; family Viscaceae; genus Viscum; species Viscum album. The sequence goes on from OY728140.1 coordinate 318,540,285, forward strand.
GCGGTGCCGTCGCACCGCGCCGGATGACGAACGCCGCGGCCGGTTCCGGGCCGCGGCGGGACGAGGAGACCGCGGCCGGTTCCGGGCCGTGGCGGAAGAGAAGACCGGCGGCCGGGCCGCCGGCGTCAGAAGCCGAAGGGGGGACCGAAATTTCCGGTCCCGTTTGAGAAAATCGGTCGGCCAGCTGGCGGGCCGGAAGGCTTTAAAACCGGGGGAAATTAATCCCCCGGCCACCTAATAAAAACCCCCCTCTTAAAGAGGGGGCGGTTTTTTTTTTGAAGGAGGAGGGGGCAGCCGGCCCCCCGGTTCCGTTCCAGCAAGCCCCTCCACGGGGCGGGGGGCGTTTTTTTTAAAAAAACGGCGCGGCTATGCCGCGCCGCCAGATGAAAAGCGGGGGCTTAGCCCCCCGCGTGCGCAGCCTCCTCGCGGTGCCAGGCCGCCGCGGCTCCCCGCGCCGCCCCAGGGGGGGGTCGGTCCGGGTCGGCCCGGACCCGGACCCCCCCGTTTCGAACCAGAATTGGTTTTTGGCCCATAACTTGAGCCTCGGACCTCCGAATGACGAACCGTCTGCGGCAACGCGATCCTTGGATCGAGACGGTCGTTTCGATATATCGCACTCAAGGTTTAGGTTAACTTTGAGTTCGGTCGGGTTGGTTCGTTCACGAAACCAACCGGGCCTTCGGAGCGGAAACGCTCATATCTTGAGCTACGAACGTCCGATTGACGCGCCGTCAGTCGCGTTGTGTTTCTATTAGTGAGACGGATCTTTTGGCATACTCCGCCCGAGGTTTGGACACAGGTGGAGTACGGTCGGGTTGGTTTTGCCTTAAAAAACCAACCGGGCCCCGGAGACGAAAATGCCAATAACTCTCAGACCGGGCGTCCGTTCGACGCGCCGTCTGTTGCATTGAGTTCCTGTTGACGATACAGAACTTTTGGATACATCAACTTCGGTCTTCGTGACAGTTGATGTATCAGCCTCTCGGCTCGTGGAGCGGACCCTCCGAACGAGCTTGCTATGTGCGGGAACCCTAGTGCTGGCTGCGACTGTTCTACTGCTACGACTGCTACTGTGACTGCGACGACGACAGTACAGAGATCCTGTGTGGATTCGACGACGACGACTACAGCACTCAGCGATCCTTCGTGGATCAGTGCTACAGGTCCTGTGTGGGCCCGATCCTGTGTGGGTCCTTGCGCTCAGCGGTTCTGTATGAGCCAGCGCCTACAGGTTCTGTGTGAGCCCGATCCTGTGTGGGTCTTTGCGGGGGTTAGTTACCTATCGATCCTTCGTGGGTCCGACGACTTAGATGGATCAGTGATCATCTTTATCGTCCTTGAAGAAGTATACCTGTGTGAGATGAATCCTGTTTCTTTCCTGTGTGGATTATGTTGTGCAATCCTGCGTGGATTATGTTTTGCTTTCCTATGTGGAATACGTATACTTTCCTGCGTGGACTGAGTTGTACTTGGGCTCGGAGGTTGGAGTGTAATTTATTTGATGACTTAGGTATATGTATGGGCATATACCTAAGCAGAGTCGGTTGTTACTTCGTGAATATACTTTTCTTCGTGGTTTATCCTTTGTGGATTTGAGAGACCTTCAGGGGTCTCGGGGTCCCTACTGAGTAGCTTATACTCACCCCTGCACGGGCTTCGCCCGCACTACGTTGTGTTGGTTGCAGACGACGGACAGCGTTGACCTTAGCTGAGGCTTGTAGAGCGGGACGGTACCCGGAGGTGGACCACTGGGCGGGATGTGCACGGAGCGGACGGCGGGACCCGTGGAGCAGAGGAGCTATCTGTACCCACCCTTCAGGTGGGATTTCCGGTGGACAGCTCGGAGTAGCGGCTTTTACTTTACAGTTGTTGTTTTTCCCTTTTCGAGTTGTACTTTACTTTCAGTTTGGGTTTGTATTCTGGCCCATTTACCTTTCCGCACTTTCAGTCGTACTCTTCTTGCTTAGTGTTTACTTTCCGCTTGTTTACTCTGTGGTGTGTGTATACTTATCAAAGGAAATGCCTTCCCTTTTTACCGGGATTTACGCCTTGGTGCTAGTCGCCAGCCCCTGGCCTATGGAAGGCGGGCTTGGGGTAGTCACGGCACGGACCCCGAGGGAGGGTCGTGACAAACTATATATGATTATTGTAAATTTATATTGATTATGAAATATTATACATACACTTCATTACAATTCCACAATCATGTGAATGATATCATCGCTCATGCATACGTACGGACTACCGTCTCCACGATGCGATGAGATTCATTCTCCATGTTAACCATTCATGAATGATTATAAAGTATATGTAATAAGTAATCACGAATTATATGACTTAATAATGTGACTGGATTTATGTATATATATATATATGTATTTCATCTACTTAATTCCATTCATTTCAATAAGGAAACGAAAACAGCTTTCATGCGTACGTACAGCATACCGTCTCCATGAACGGTGTATTTCATTCCATTTATCGATCTATCATATATATATGTATATTCTAAAATATATTACATATAAATCATGTATTACATTCTGGAATTAGGTGAACCATGATATAAGTAATAATATCAAGAACAATAAGTCCAAACATGTACGATAAATAAAACGATTTTACCCAAAACGTTGCTTTAACATGGAACTTACAAAAGAATGGGTAATATAAAGTCATAAGTGAACCATATATGATATCATAAAAATGAATATGATTCTATAATAATTCAATGACATTATTTAAATCATTATACAGGAGGTTCGGATACGTACGAAGTATATTGGTCCTAAGGTAAGGGATAACTTTTATGATCTCGTTTTTATCCGAGATTGTTTATTCGTAAGTATTTACTGGGGTTATATTTATCATAAATGTCCCTGTTTTCTAAAAATGTTTTCATGTATGTTTAAAATCCTTTTTACCGATTTTTTACATTTACCACATGTTATGAAATGAATCTTTATTTTTTTTACCATAAAATGATGTTTTTGACTTTTCCGACAAAAGTACGAGGATATTGTTTTTTAACTTATACGGCGTGAAAGGATTTTTATGGTTTCATAATGCCTTTTTTCATGAATAATACTCTACAATATTTCATGACTATTTTCAACAAAATCCTTTTCTTTTAAAATTTCATGGCATTTTGTGAAAATAAAATGATTTTGAAGAATAAAGGATATTTTCCTCAATAATTCATTTCAAGAGTTTTATCAAAACCATTTTTCCATCTAAGATGACATTATTTCATATGTATATGTTTCAAGTATAATGTCTCTATGATTTACGTGGTTTTACTTTTCTTATGATGAAATGATATCCATTTTTTTTATATGGATTATGTTATGATGGAACGATATTTATGAAACCCATTTTTATTCTTTGGGTTATGATGAATGATTTATGTTTATGTTATGGCACAAGTAATAATGACTTCATTATGAGATGGATGGGAACTATATCTCCCTCCAATGTATTGGGTAAAGATTTATATCTAATGATATACGCATGGCTGGAATGGTAAGTTAATTCGATTTAGTAATACAGGACTGAAACGAGGAGTGAACTCGATTCAGAAAGGGACTTTGTCCACTAAGATGGTCTTGGCAGCAATGCCTTTGTTACAATGGAAATCATATCATGTGCTTAATGTTTTTCCACAATTACAAATTTTATTGCCATGCTATTTTACCATGATTGATGTCCCATTGTGATCTATTCCTTACGTACTTCCATGGTTTATGTCATTGCTCAAGGTTTTGATGTTTAAACATTATGTTCATGTTTTTAAGTTCAAATGTATATGGTTTGTTTTATTTTATTCATGCTTACCCTTACTGAGCATTTGAGCTCACCCTTTATATGTTTACTTTTACCCAGGATTTAAAGAAAGGTTTTAGGTAAGAAAACCAAAAGGGGAATATCTTTATGGGAGATTTTGAAGATGTTTCACCACGATTAGAATATTACGTTCCATGTTTCCAAAGACACTAAAATATTACAGTCCTTGTGTTTTTTTTTGTTATATATTAAGTATTGCACAAATGTAATGTAATTTCCATGCACTTCATGCTTCGGGTCTCTACAATCGATACTGGGGATGCTCCAAGAATAAGATCATTAGTAAACACTATATCACTCTCAACAGGTAGTCCAGAGAAGTTGTCTCAGAAAACATCTCTAAGAAAGTCCAAAACAAGAGTAAAATCTATTAGACATGTTGTCTGATCATCCAAGAAAACGATGGAGATCTTGTCTTCCACTCCTCACATCCCACAATGCTCTGGTTTGGCTTGACTAAACTTGAAATTCTACTCAACCTTGTTAAAATAACTAATTCCCTGTGTTGATTTAAAAAATACCCATTAGTGATAGAAATCCACATTGGCATGATTGGTAACCACCAACCATTCCATCTCAAGAATTAAATCAAAACTCATCATCTCAAGGATAAAGATGTCTCATAGTAAATGATAACTGCCTACCACAAGTAAATAATCCTTTCATTGGAATAAACCCTCTGACCGCACACCCAATGGTATGTCGGGGGTCATCACTGCAAAAATTATTGAATTTCAAACACAACACTATCTACAGTCAATAAAGAGATAACGGAATCAGACACACATGTACAAAATAATGAAAATATGATAATAGATTCTACTAGAATAGTACCTTGTTTAGTATATTTTATTTTACTCTGATCCATAGGTATTGGTTTTAATTCATTAAACTAGCTCGATCAACAGCCCTAAGCTATATCTAGACTACCTTGAGCATGTCTGTTATGATGGCACTGATAATCCAGACTCTAGCTGCCACAACCAGAACCTCCTCCTCAGCATGCTCGGTCGGTGCTACTTTAACTTCCTACATAATATGTAATAACTTATCTCACTCCTGTAGGTGGATAAAGTGTAGATACTATTCCATCAGTAATAAGTGAGAAGTTGTGGAAAAAACATTGAAGATTTCACATCCAGCCACATGCATGGAAGTCAAGTGGGTCTCTATCAAACATTGGATTTTCAGGACCCAATCATTCACATTGGTGGAATATAACATAATATCTAGTGTACATACACTTTCTACCACTACTATTTTGAGAGTCCTCAAGGATATGCTTCCTCTAAACAAATAAAAACTTCATTGTCTCAAAACAGAACCTTTGTTCCAAGTACTATCATCTACCATCAAGTTTCACTTTGTGATAGGATCCTTATTCATGATCATATAAATGGTATATAGAAGAAAAACATTCACCTCTAATAATATGGAATACTTTATCCCATACTTGAAGCTTCTTTCTCATGATAACTCATCACCAGAAAGAATCACTGTGAAATTTTTTAACATGGTGAACACCATTCATTGTCGATAACAAATATATAACCCCACTCCGGGTGCAAGAACTCTATGGATCAGCCATCTCTTAGTATTTGAGGTTAAAATTAATCATAGAAGGATGTTATAAATTATTTCGAGACAATTCCTTAATGATAACCATCCTAAGTAATCACATTCTACCAGTGTTTGGATAAATTTTGTAGCATGTAGGTGGTGCGCTTGAACCTCCTCTCTAGATGCATATCAAAATTATAAAAGATATAAATATTGGATTCAATTGATGATTTAGAATCCTATGGACTTCTATCCCTTGAAAATAGGGGTGGATGTTGTTGCTGAAACTCATGAGTAAGATCAGACATCATAGGTATAGGTTATAACAACCCTGATCTTTTATTACAAACATAAACATGATTTATTACAAAAAATTAACTTGATACAACATGGAAGATCGAAAGGTATAGTGTCTTTGGGGATTAAGAACATTAAATAACAACTTGATGCATAAAACACAACATCTTTATTGAAAACTTCGTTTACATTACCACTACATTCCCTCATACTTAGCATTGCATGTCATAATCTAGGGACATGCATAAGAAAATGGTGAGCTATAAAGCCCAGTAAGGGAATAAACATTGAATAACATGAATAATACAATACATGTTAGAAAATATTCATATAAATGGAGAAAAAGAGAAACATGAACATAAAGGCATGATAAATCATGATAAAGCATGATAATCATAACATGGAAATCTGGCAACAACACTTAACATGGAATTAGCATGAGCCAAAGCTCATTGCACATGGAGCATGAGTAAACCCAAATTGAACATGAAGCATGAGTAAAACCTAATTGTACATGAATTTTCATGAGTAAACACTCATTTCAGATGACTTATCATGATACTATACTTTACCCAATGCATTGGAGCGCTATTCTGGTGCACCCTTCTCAAACATTTCATTTCATGCATAAGTGTGCCACATGGATCATACAACATTGAATCATTCAGCATAATCATTTATTCCATGATAAAGGAATGTGGAATACATACATTAAAATATTTAAACAATAAGTAAATGTGCATAAAGTTCAATACCCTTGATTGAAAAATGGGCACGGTATTCACTACACAATGACATTGGCTTGGAAAATCGCAGTGCAATTTCGGCAGCATAACGGCGTGACATAAGAACATATAAAAGTAGTTGATGAGAGATAAAGGTGTGTCTCATAATATTTACATAAATTGGACAGTAAGGGGATTATATAGATACATGTCCCAATAAATTTAATGGAATTTATATGCATAATACAAAATAATTTCATTGATGTAAATAAGGAGAGAAAAATTCCTTTCGGAATTTCGGCATAGTAACGGGTGTACATGGGAGGAATTTAATGAGAGAGAAATGGGTATCCCATAATTCAAACAAAAAGAGTGAATTGTGGGAGAGGTTAGAAACTATACCCAAACATTTATAATTGAAATTAAAAGGGCATAAAAACTTCAAGAATACTGGACAAAAATGAGAAAGGAAAAAACCCCTTACTTGGATGTGTGCTTCGAAAGGCTTTAGAGAGGCTTGAGAGAGGATTCTTGGGAGAATGGGGGGCCTTGGGGGGATTTTAGAGAGGGTAGGTAAGAGTTTGGAAGAATTAAAAAGTCTTTGAATAAGGAGGAAGTTGGATCTTGGGTGGGTTTATATAGGAAAGAAGAGGGAATTGTTTATTATTTAGGTTTGGGACACCTCACATTAAACTAAACTAAACCAAAAACCTGCCCATGGTTTTTGCCCATGGATTTTCCAAAGGGGGTGTAATAAAATATTTTATAAGGTAAATGGCCTAACTTCTTAAAATAATAGGTTTTATTATGTGGAGGTGAGTCACACTCTCAAGGAAACAATTTAAAAAGATTAAATGTTTTATAAGTCATGGAGGGTCTACTAAAGATTTGTAAAATAAATCAAAAAAACTAAAAACTAAAATTATATTAACAGTAAAACTTATATTGGATGAACATAATGTTTATAGTATTTTATTACATCACTATTGGGTCATTATGATGTCATAAAACACATTATATATTTAAACGGTATTTAATTTTTACCCAAATATTTGACTGTTTCCGAAAATTATGAAAAATTCACCGTTGGATAATTTCGACTTCCTGATTCCAAAAACAATATTCATTTTATCTAAAAAAATTTATATACATGTTAATTTTCAATTTTAAAATAAAAACCTACATTTATCAAAAAATCATGGGTTTTCATAAAAAATGGCTTTCAAACCTTAATAAAAATTACAATTGCATTCATAAAATTATATGATCATTTATATTTAATAAAATGTAATTTCATAATAAAAATAATATTTTATTAAAATATTATTTAATCAAAAAATCCATTAATTCATAAAAACAGATTTATTAGTTGATTATATACTATTTTCTCTTTTTAAAACTATTTATAATGTAATAATAAAAAAGTAAATGTTCATTATTTATTCTATAAAAATTAATTCAAAAAATTATAGTGCTAGATATTTGTTACATAACCCCTTAAAAATCTGCATAAGACCTAAGGGTAAGGTGTGCGATGGTGACTGACTCTTGGGGTGGCTCGGATAACATTTCACGTGTGGTGATCTCTATCATCTTCCACTTATCCCATGGACGGTTCCCTTTGAGCTTAACGTGTTGAAGCTAGGCTTGGGATTGGTCAAGAGAGAATCCCAACGATTCCACCTCTTTTCTAAGCTTTGAAAAATGGGCTTCATATGGAGAAATTCTACTGGATGAGGCCATCGCTTCCTTTGTCTGTGTAAATTGGATTTTTAATGCCCTATTTTTATACTAATCATGTGATCACTGTTCTATGGCTATATTAGCAATGGCCACAATTTGTAATCATATTTTAAAATCCAAAAACATAAAACAATATAAGTGCATATGTTATATAACCATTTCACATATGAAGACATTGAATCAGATCAAGAAGAATTTTCATTATTTAAATTTTGGGTCATTACATAGGTCAGGGAGCAAATTGAATAGACTGAATAAAAAATTTGAACCCCTCTTGAAGATGAGAATCAGTGCCTAATTTTGGAATAGAAGGTGGTACCCCATGTGGCACAACTAGAGGTATCATTGGTGGTTTAAGGACCACCACCACTGGGGCATGACCGTTTCCACCCTCCTAGTGCATTATTAGAGGACTTAGTGGTGCAATTGCTTTAAAAATTCCATGAATACACCTTAGAACAAGATTAGAAAGCATTTAGAATCTATTTATAAGCATAATGGAATAAAATAGTTCACTACCCAAGGTATATTATCCCAACTAACCACTTAGAAGTCAATATTATTAGCAACCATTCATATTTTCATTTATATGGGTTCATGTATATGAATGGTCAATTTCATATCAAGGAGGGAATCACTCTCAAAATTTCACTTGGCCTCTTTATTTACTAGAAATAATTTCATTTATAGGTCAACATTTACATTTTATGTTGTAAGTTGTTTTATATATAATACAAGGTTCAATTAAATGTATTCTCATTCCATGTTTATAAAGTCACATACACTTTATAATTTTGGAGTGACACACATATAATTTCAACCATCCCCTCAAATCCAATCTCAAAATGTATCTAGTAAAATAAAATGTATTGATTCCAATGAATTGTACCTTCCAATTTATAAGGGTCTACAAACCTTATAAATTGAAATTATAAATCATTTAATCATAGTTAATTCCCAACTCATGTAATTAGGGTTACATAGATTAATGGGTTGAATTTTCTATTTAAGATTCCATCATTAACTTGTATGGGGAAACACCATTTAGTTTGTTGCTGAAATTTTAAATAACCAATTTACATTCCCTATAGATGATATTTGCATCATAGGCCTATATCATAACCAAGGCACACCCAACAATTATTGTCCAAACTGGTAATTCCAGCAATAAAATGAACATTTATGGCATTTTGTATTCATGACATTTTAATTATTAAGTTCATATAATGATGAATGTAATACATCTTTATTCCATACTAGACCAAGGTAAGATATATATAAATCATAAAAAACACCACAATTCATGTACATCACCCAATGGTGAAAGTATATCAACTATAATAAGTTAAAAACATAAAAACAATTTCCCATTCCCAATAAACTTGTTATTCACCTTAAACATTAGTTATCTACTCTTATGAACATATTATAACCAAGTTAGAAATGGTTCCTAATCGCTTTTCTAATATTCTTAAATTGTATGAAAAGAAAATAAATACATGTGATTCCACTTTTTGATATCCCGAACCAGATTCAGTCTTGAGTAAGTGAACCCGGTTGGCCACATGGTCACATGTGCACCTTCCTGTATGCCAGAGGCTACCGACTAGTAATGAGAGCCTAGGGTGTCTCTCTGGGGAGACTATTCCCTCATGCTATAGTGGAGCACAATAGAGATATAAAATATAAATTAACAGTGGATGCGGTATAATAAATATTTCTGCATAAATGACTGTAAACTTCCAAGTAGTAAATAACCATCAAAAGTTTTAAACTAAACCATATAAAAATGATGATATAATGTCATGTCTCTAAAAAAGGATGACATGCATACATGGAAGCAGGTAGACCGTACAATACATTATATAAAAAATAATCCAAAAGTAAAAAAACTATCCATGTATCTCAAGCACCGGCCCTGTCATCTCATACCAAGATCCCATCCAAAAGAATGCAAGGAAGCAAGTTAGTTGTCCAACATGGGACTTCCCCTTGTACACATCTACAATCAAATAATCTTCCTAGGTACCAATAGTGGCTCAAATAGGGTGTGATATAAATCTAAATATTCCACCACCAACAGAATCTATACATCTATGAATATAAACTCTATAGTGTGAAAGAATATAAAAGTAAATTAGAACAAATAAACAACCCATACCTACTTCAGTATCAACTGGTGTTTGAACATATAACCATTAAATTAATTTAAGATTAAATATAGATAGATAGAACATGTGAAGGTTTCAACAAAACTGAACTATAAAAAAATAAAAATAATTAGGATCCAAGGTGAGACTAAGGCATCCTTGACCATAGGGGTCGGACAACTCATAGTAGTAAATCATATAGTCTGGATGTAAAGGGTCAGAGGGTAATCCAAGGAGAACACCCAAGGAATTCCCCTATAAATGAGTCTAATCGATTCCATGAAGTTCATCCATATTAATCCTTGTCTAATAATTACTGGGCCTGATTCAGTGAAACCATGGTGTGACGTGTCCAAATTCATCAAGATGGATCCAAGGACTGTATCCAAGGTATTAAAATATCTAAAAAATCTATCAAGTAAATCATTTGTACAACACTGAGGCATTCCAATAATAAAAAAAGACCATATTTTAGGTTCGGTGCCTCTCCTTGCAATTGGATGAATGAAACTAAATGGAATTCTTTGGGTTCTAAAGGAATTCCCTCGAGAATCCAAGGTTATCTCAAGTTTGAACACTCCTATACATATGAAAATGTTATAAACAAAAATTCACTTCACACTAATTCTATTTATAACATATATAATCATAGGACATTTAATAGTAATTCCATTTAAATATTTAATAGGTTAATTCAATTAATATTCATTAAAATTGACAATGTGAACTTAGAAAATGCAACCGATGTCAATTCCATTTATAATCATTATATAGGTTCATTCCATTACCTCTCATTAAGCATGAAAAGGTGAGTCAAGGACAGACAACCAATATCAATTTCATTAAAAGGGATAATTTCATGTGATATCTTTACATATATTTTCCATATAACCATTTAATGTTTCATTTAATTGAGATGGGACACTTATCTTAAGAAGGCTATGTGGACCACACCTGAACAGTGTCTCAAATAATCTCAATTTAGGTTTTGATGGAATAAAAAAATAACACAACTTAAAATGGTGGTATGTGTTGAGGTATTAACCTCCAATGGTGTCAAAGAGTTCTCATTAGGGTCGTAACTTGAAATTTAGTCATTAGAACTGAAGGTAGATGAATATAAGGAGAAATGCCTGGTGAAACAGGTATGAACACAACAAAAATAATTTATAGATGCTAAGACTTCATGGGATGAGTCATAGAACACCATCCTTATGCATGTAGTAGATGCCTCATCCAGTGTCTTCCCTTAGTTCGGCCTCGACGAGAAGAAAATTTATGAACATATGAACACCCTAAAAATAGTGCATAAAAGATCGCACTAAAATATCATCTTCTATATAAATATGAACGAATAAAGGAGCCTATAGATTAGTTCAATTATTTAGAGGAATTCAACATAATGATAGGTAGTCAATTCGGAGGTCGGATGGGGAAAATATCTATGAACCTAGCTTAGAAGTTTTGAGGAGCTCTTTATGGGAGATGAAAAAGGCATCATGCCCATTAGAGGAGGAAATCATAAGGAGGGTTAAAATTAATGATCCAAAAAAAAATTTAATTTTTGTAATTCTAAAATAGGTCGCATGGTTTGGATTCATGGTTTGGAAAATCAAGCACTGACCGAGCATGACCTACTTTACAAAGAGGGAGCTTTCACAGATCATGCACACGGTTTGTGTAGCCGTGCGCAAACTGTTCCATATGCATTTTCTAAAAACTATAGAGCTGCCACACAAGCATGTGCCCTGGGTTGTACAATTTTGGAAAACATTATAGCCCATTTCTACTCACTAAAACACCCACACAGTTAGGAGTAACAGTGCAGACTGGGTGGAATAATTTATATTAACCATGTGGTGTAGCTGTTTCTTCCATCGGTTGGGGTACCTGGCTCCAAACAAGCCCCAAACACCCTCATTTCCTCCATAACCTCATCAGGAATTAGTAATAGGTCCATGATAATGATTGAACCTAAAATTAAACAATTCATACAACATTGAAAAACTGGGTTCTTACATAGCCTGACCCTGGCCTATTCCCGCCTAAAACCAGTACCTTTCCATCGCTTGTGCCGCATGCACTCTACACCGAAATAATACCCAAAATCCCCCCAAATTTGCATTAGTGAGGGTTTGATCCCTGGATTATATAGGATTACAGGGATTTCCTTCACCACTAGGCAAGGACCCTAACTACAAAAATCTAATTATAGATAAATATTTATAAGTATAATTATATAAAAAAAAATTATAATTATTTTTATAAATATTTTTATATATTTGTAAATATATTTCCATAATTTTATATATATATTAATATATATAATTATAATTATAAATATCAAAAAATATTTATTATTTAAATATATTTATTATAATTTCATCATTATTTATTTATAATCATATAAATACTTCTTCAAAAAATATATTTATTTATTTATAATTATAAATAAATAATTATATAAATATTAAATTTTATAAGTACAGTAAATATACATATGGAAATATAATTAGTTATAAATATATCTATATTTATTTATTAATATTTATTTACAAATATATTTTTATAAATTGATTTTTAACATTATTAATGAATATATAATCTTAAATGACTGAATGTCAAGAATGAGTGAAACTGATTAATTAAAACTAAATAGACTTTAACAAAATTTAAAAATTGACATGATTTATTAATTATACAAATTATTAAAAAAAATAAATGTGGATATATATTAAAATGAAGATGAACATATATTGAAAATATTAAAGCATTATAAATAAAAAACGCTTATGTAAATATTAAAAAGATATTAAATTCCAAATAATATAAAAAATAATGAATATTAAAAATGAATATATAACATTAATTGAAAAAAATTTCAAAATGAATAAATAAAATTTACTGATTAAAAACATAATATAATAAATATATCATGTTACAAAATGAAATTACAAAATGAAATTATAAAATTTGAATAAATTAAATAAATATTAAGTGAGTGTTTCTATATAAAATCAATTTCATTACGTAAATGTGTGTGTGAAATTAATGTATGTGTGTTTATATATATAACCCAAGTTTGATATATGATAAATAGAATAGTGAAAATATATAATATGTAACTTATATTATTGAAATAATAATAATAATAATAAAAAAATTTAAAAATTGAATAAGTGTTATTAATTATATAGATTATTAAAAATTGAAAATGAATATATGTTATTTATATTGAATAGAAATTAATTTGATAAATTAAAACAATATTAAAAACATTAAATGTTAATGACTAAACATGTGAAAATAAATATTAAAAATGGATAAAATTACAAAAATATTAAACAAAGAAAATTTTCAAAAAATAATTACAAAAATATTAACAAACAATGTAGATTATTAATGAATAAATGATATCAAAAAATAATAAATTGGAAATTATATATATAAAAAAGAAATATATAGAATATGTATGTGAGAAATTAACCCAACATAAGTTTGATATATGTAAATTACCATTGCATTAAAAATATATTAAATGATGACAGTTAAATATAAATAAATATTAAAAATAAATATTTTTTAAAACAATATTAAACAAATAAAAATTAATAGAATAAATTTAATATATATATATATATATATATCAATCATAAATAAATAAAGAAATTTGTAAAAATATTAAATGAATAAATAGTTATAATCTATAAATTATAAAAAAAAATTAAACAAAGACTTAACTATATTAATGAAAAAATAATATTAAATGAATGCATCTAACAAATGTGTGAAATTTAATTAAAAGATGAAAAAAATGAAAAAAATATTATAAGAATGGATAACAAATTAATTATAAAAAATTTATTAAAAAGAATATATGTTTAAAAAAAGTAAAATATATTAATATATAATTTACAACTCTATTAGAAAAATTAAATATTATTTAATAAATATTAACAAATATTAAAAATTAAAAATAATGAAAAAATATTAAGAATATAAAATTGAATAAAATAATAAATTAAAAAAAAATAAAAATTTAATTGTTGAAATAATTATTAATTAACATGAATTTTTTTAATATATATATATTAATTGTAAATAATAATAAATTATATATAATAAATATAAATATTGAAAATTAATAAAATACAATAATTAAAAACTTATTATATTAAATATTAATAATTAAATATTAATATATATATATATATTGATAATATTAATAATTTATATTACTTATGTATGTTTGTCTCTATAATATTTAGTTAAATTGGTCTATGTATACGTGCAAAAGTTTCATATATCAATTTAAATGCAACTTATTTAGTAAATTTTTTAAATTAATAATTAAATATTTCTTATTTAATATATATATGTCAAATTCATAAAAATGACACCGATAAAACAAAATATCAAAATAAGTAAATAGTTTATAATTAAATTAATAAACCACTTTTCACTAAATATATGACAGATAAATTTATATTATTTGTAATTTATATTTCTTATTATATAAATAATATTTAAGAAAATTATATATATATATATATATATATATATTTTATTTTATATGTCATTTTTAACAAAATATCTTATATATCACGTTCGAATAAAAATATAGTTGTATATAAATCATAATTAAAAAAATATACTATATTTTTATCAATATAAATATATTTATATATTAATATATGATTTTTAATGATATAAATTTTATTAAATGGAATATCGCCTTTATCAGCACATTTATCTAGCGTTGATAAAGGTTTTCATTGTATGTTGCATGTTTTGTAGTAGTGTGGACTGTTGCAGTACAGTTTTCCTCCACCATAATTGAGTCACTATAACTGGGTTATTTTAACAACACAGTAGCGATTAATTGCAATTATGAAAAGGTGAGAGAAATCATTCTTGACGTAGGCTATTGGATTATATGGAAAGTGAGAAAAAGGGCTCATATTGAAGGAATTATTAGCTCGAGCATGGAAGTTGTATTTAAAACCATGAGCTTACTAATCAATTTAGCTGGTGTTCTCAAGAATAGGGTCAATGTTCCATCCCTGAGAATTCTCAAAACCACTGGGCATCATTCTCCCATAGCCAACATCCCTCCTCCAAGGTGATGGATACACTTATTTCTCCCCAACTATGGTCTCAAACAAAATATTGACGGTTCATGTTGTGTGGGAGTAGTGCGTGTGGTAGGTTAATGCATGATACGAGTGGTTCTATAATATGTTCATTCATAGACTCCTTTGGATGCAGAGACTCTCTTCAAGATGAAGGTAACACATTCTTAATGGGGATTTTACTTTTCATTAACAAGAATATCAGGCGAGCTATGGTGGAAAATGATTCCCTTATTGTTTATAACTCCCTGCAAGGGAACTATACAATTTCTTTGACTATTTCCTATCGAATACACAAGTTCAAGGAGCTTATCAAAAACATCACTAACATCATGCACATATGGCATGAGGGTAATAAAGTGGTGGATTTCCTTACATTCAAGGCCCCCCAGAATGGCCAGACCACACTCCAAAAAAAGAATATATTAGCGGTGTTTTTTTCTTCAAATGGAAGTGTTTTAAACTACCACATAATTGTTTAGTGGAAGTTATTAAAACTGTTGTGTGTTGTATGGTCGCGGGTCACTTTGTGATGATTTTTTTCATTTAGAGTTGGTTTTTGTATGTATTCTTTATGGAGAATTTAGGGGAAATTTTAGATTTATTTAACTGTGATTTTTAAAAAAAAAATTAAAATGGATAAGATAAACCTAACAACCACTAATAACTTTAGTGGCGGTTATGTTTATCAGATGTTTCAGTTAACCCCCACCAATTAGGATTTTCACTAATTTGTGTAGTGGTATTTTTTAGAAACCACACCTAAATATTTATTTTAAAATTTATTTTAAGAAATATTTAATCACAAAATATATATTTAAAAACTCTAAAATGTAATAAACTAAAAAATAAATGCACGATAAACCCATCATACATATATCATACATACATCATACATCCACAGTAGTATATACATATATCCAAAGTCATCATAACTTCAATCAACATAACCTCAATGAACCCATACATCAGCCATCAATATATACATATAAAATATTTCCAACAACAACCCATTCCTAGTGTACATCCTCCCCATTATCTCAACTGCATATCTCTGCCTCCACATCATCTCATCAATTTAAACTGACCACATTATCTCAACAAATCTAACAAAAAAAGAATATACAAATTAAAACTAAACATAAAAATCATAATTGAATTAGAATTATTGATAAAATTTAAACATACCATGGAATATAATAACCATCATGGATTCCTTCTACAAAATTTCATGGATCAGAAAGGTCAACCTCCTCCTTCCTACTATCGACATCTTTCACCTAAAATAAAAATTAGAACATTTAATAAATTAAATGTGAAATATAAAAGTCAATGAATATATTAAAAAATTGAACATAATTTTTTTTATTTATTTAATAAAATAGAAAACATAATAACATGAAAAATAATATATCTTCAAAAACACTGTAAATATATAAACAAATGTATTTATTATATGATTCAATTCTTGAAACCGAAAAGGAATATCTATATAACAATCTAATTAATTTTTAAACTGATGTGTGGTGTACGATAAATTTACATAATTAAATTTTTTTGAAAGAATATGATATGAAATAATTTCCTATATTTCAAAAATAACTCAATGGTGTATTTTCCCTGATTTCACATCAATATGATATCATTTTATATGGTTTAGACTGTTACACACATGTTTTACTGTTTTAAAAAACTAAAAATGTGTTTACAAAAATCCTGGGTAAACCGTAACTCTGAATAGATTTCTGTTGGTTATTACATTTTTAAAATAAATATATGGTCATTGGACTCTGATTTTAAATTAATCTGAAATCATTTTCTTAGACCCCCCCCCCCCCCCGACACACATTTTTAAAGGCTTCAGTGCCTTTAAAAACTGTTAATCAGGTTATTATGATCAAATCACACACTATATTGATGTCTTTTCTACATGTACACATTAAAAATTTCTCAAAAGTGGTTTTACCATTATTTAATATCAATTTGAGGTTGTTTTCTATAGTTTGGACAGTTACACGCACAATTTAGTGTTTTAAAAAACTAAAAATGAATTTACGTACATCCTTGGAAAACTATAACTTGGAATGAAATGATGTCAATTCTTACATTAAAAAAATAAATCAAAATTCATTTTCTTCTGATTTTATTTCAATCTAATGTCTTTTTCCTATATTTTACCCCATATACATGTTTTTAAATTATTTGGTACCCCAAAAAATTGTTTACCAAGTCATACTAACCATACCGCATATCGCATTGATGTGTTTTCTATGTGTACATGTCACAAATAACACAGTGGTAATTTTACCATTATTTCATGTCAATAAGAGGTTGTTTTCTATGGTTTTTACCATTACATTCATGTTCTAGTGTTTAAAATCATAAAAATGCATTCACGGGCATCCTGGTAAAACCATTACTCAAAATGAAGTATTATCGATCCCATCATTCTAAAAATCAATTTTCGGTAGTTTTTGTATGATTTCCTATCAATACTATTTCATTTCCCTTATTTGGAACCCTGAAACACATTTTTAAAGGCTTCAATACCTTTAAAAACTATTTACCAGGTCATTCCGACCACACCACACATTATATTTACATTTTTCTTATGCATAAACATAAAAAATAACTCAAAGGTGGTTTTCCCATTATTTCACATCAATATGAGGACTTTTTCTATGGTTTTGGTAGTTGTAAGCATGTTTTAGTTTTTTTAAAATAAATACACGTTTACGAGAATTCTAGGAAAACCATAACATTGAAGAACATTCCGTCAATTTATACATTTCAAGAATAAGTATATGGTTGTTTTTATATGATTTCATGTTAATATAATATCTTGTTCCTTATTTTGAGCCCCTAATACACGTTTTTAAAGGCTTTTATGCCTTTAAAAAGTTTCTACCGAGTCATTTTGATCCTACCACAGATCATATTTACATGTTTTCTACATGTTCATAAAAAAAATAATACAACTGTGGTTTCCTCCTAATTTCATGTAAATCTGAGGATTTTTTCTATGGTTTTTACTATTACATGCACATTTTAGTGTTTTAAAATACAAATTACTTGTTTATAGACATCCTAGGAAAACTGTAACTCGGAAAGATGTTTCATCAGTTCCTAAATTTCAAAATTGGATCCCTTAAAACGAGATCTTGTTGGTATGATTGAGATCGTAATGGGGGGAGCTCACAACACCGTTCCCATTTCCTGACGGTGAAGGAAACCGCGCTGGTCCCTCCCCCATCCGTAGGGGAGAGACCATCATCATTCTCCAAGGGAATGGAGTCTTACTTTTCCTTGTTTACAATCCCAAGATGCTCCTTGTGTTTTCGGAATGTTCTCTACACCTGATGTCCCCAATTTGTACAAGGGAAGCCCTAACCTACCATTGTGTCTTGGGGAATTCTACGAAGCATCGTTGTTGTTCAACCAGACATTGATTGCTCATTTTTCACAGAGAATCCATCGATGGATACATTTGATAGATGCATATTCTGTTCGTGGAATCTTCAGGAAAGGGCTATTGTTGGTTTACTCGACAACAGAAACTTAATGGTGCACTTCACGTCGGAGGAAGAATTGATCAAGGCATGGTCTTGCATACCTCACAGCTCCAACGAATCCATATTTTACCTACACAGATGGACATATGACAACTACATGAAACGGGACTCCCCTTCAGAAGTGGTTTGGGTGAGTTTCCCTAATATTCCTCTTCCATTCCAGAATCAGTCGATTATTAGGATGGTGGGTAATCTCTTTGGAAGTTTTATCTGTCCAGATAGTCATACCAAAGATGTGTGAGATCCGGTCAATCCAAGGGTGTGTGTCGAGGTCGATGTTTCCCAACAGCCCCCATATTTCGTTTCGATCGCTATTGGAGAGGAATACCGTTTTAGACAACAAGTTGTGTCTGAGTCTTGGGTGGATTTTTGTTCTGCCTACAAGCGGTCAGGCCACTCGGTGGAGGACTGCAAATGTGGGTCGAGGTGGCAAGGGGTTATGGACAGTGGTGTGTATGTATCCTCGAATCAGGGTCATGGGAGCATGTCGATTGGTGAGGCAGCGCATGGTGAACCTTGAGCTAGGTGGAACCCACTACAAAATCTAGATATGACTTTGGTTGGCAAAGGTAAGGGTATTGATAGAGGACCCATGCATGGTCTGGATGTGCATCTTAAGGAACCTGCAAAGGGAGTTTTCACTTATAATCTTGGAAAGAAACTGGGGGATGATTCTTTAGGTCTGCAGGTGTGTGGGGGTTTAGCAGGAAATGGGTTTACTGCTAATGCAGGAGCGAGTCTACCCACTTATGCATTTGAGAGACCAAGCAAAGGAACTACGGGTCCTTTTAAGGATGCAGTGGAAGCTGACAATACAGAGGGGGAAGTGGGGTATCACCAGGTTGCTAAGGTCCAAAACACATTGGTTTCTACCTCTAGTGGAGTCAGTAGGTCTAGGAGAAGACATCAGGAGGAGTGATTTTGGAAAGACCTAATATGAAAGTCCAAGTTTGCAACAGTTTTGAGTGTATTTATGTGGATGAAAAATGACTTAATTTGTTTCAGTAGGACTCGGTACTATGATGTTACGGAGGTGTCGGACTTACAGCCTCAGGAATTGATTTTGAATGAGGAACATGAGGAGATTATCATTGGTGGGGTCATGTTTTAAGAGTCTAACGATGCAGTTCAAGAGATGGATGGTGTTCGAGTCAGGCCGTCCTTGGAAGGGAATAAGGGAAGTCATAAGGGGAAGAAAGATTACCCCTACTTACCTCTTCCTATGGAGACACGATTAGTGAAGAAATTAAAATACAAACAGTTGTAAAAACATGGAAATTCATGTGTTATGGATGAAAAATCCTTGTATTTTCTCATGAGCTCGGAAGAATAATCGGCGGAATAAATTTTTTATCTCAATTCAACCAAAGAAGAAGCCACTAATTTGATGGGGAGACCGCAATGGATGTCCCTTAATGGGGAACAATATGCTTGGATAGACAAGAAGGACTCGATATTAGTTGGGGGCTTCAATAATTGGAAGATCAACCTTGATGAGTATATTCAGATATGGGACAAGTTGTCCATCCGAGTAGAGGATCTTCTTACGGATGCGCCTTCTACTCAGATCTCATCAATTTCATAGAATTTTTTTTGGGAAATGGACTTTGGTAAAATCAAGTTAATCTTTAATGACTTTGGTTAAGTTTGTGGTGTTAGTTAGCTTGAGTGAGTGGTTTTCTTTTTCGTGTTGTGTCTACCTCTGGACTCTTTTTTCTCAGTGCTATTGTGATGTTTGATGCTTTTTTTCCAGCAATCTACTTGGATCTGCTTCAGAAGTGGATCCGAGCATAATGTCCTCACCGGTGATGGCCTTTTGGAATTGGATGATTGAGAGGGTATGGCTTCGCCATCGGTTGTGTGCCCATGAATTTTTTCACGAGACTGCTTGTTGAGGGGTCCATCTTGGCGAGGTCTTATTGTCATGGAGCAGCTACTAGGGAGGGGAAGATCCTATAGTTTATTTTGGGTTTTCTCTAGGTGGGTAGTTTTGTTACTTTCTTGAGGGACTTCTTGGTTTCTCACTTTTTCCTTAAAAGTGTTTTGTAATAAAAAATTAATTTCCATTTATTCAAAAATGAATCTATGATCATTTTCCTATGATTTTATATCAATACAGTGTCTTTTACCTGGGTTTAACCCCCAGTACATGTTGTTGAAGGCTTTTGTGCTTTAAAAAATATTATTGAGTCATTTAGGCCACACTGCACATTGTATTTATTTGTCTTAACATTTATATTTCAAAAATAACTCAATGGTGGTTGTCCCATAATTCAATGTTAATATGACATTTTTATTTGGTTTTGACCGTTACACGTATGTTTTAGTGTTTTGAATCACTAAAAAATTCATTTATGAGAATCTAGGGAACACCATAACTAAAGATATTTTTTATTCATTTCTAACAATCTAGAAAGCAATCTATGTTTGTTTTCCAATTATTTAATATCATTTTTTATGTTTTCCTAGTTTTGACCCCCTAACGCACGTTTTTAAAGGCGTTGATACCTTTAAAAACTATTTACCAAGTCATTCTGACCACACTGAACATCATATTGATTTCTTTTTCTACATATAAATGTAAAAAATAATTCAATAGTGGTTTTCCCATTATTTCACGCTAATTTGAGGTCTTTTTCTATGATTTCAACTATTACACGCACATTCAAGTGTTTTAAAACACCAAAAACGCGTTTACGGGCATCCCGAAAAAACTCGTAATGCGGAATGTTGTTCCATAATTTCCTATATTTCTCAAATCAATTTAGGGTTCTTTTCCATTAATTTCATGTTAATCCAACATCATTTTCCCAGTTTTTACCCCCCGATACACATTTTTAAAGGCTTTGGTGCCTTCAAAAATTCTTCATTGAGTTATTTCAACCACAAGACATGTTGTATTGATGTGTTTTATATGTTTAGAGAAAAAAATAACTCAATAGTTTTTTTCATTATTTCATGTAAATATGAGGTCTTTTTCTTGGTTTTTGACCATTAAACGCACATTTTAGTCTTTTAAAACACTAAAAATGTGTTTACGGGCATCCTGGGAAAACCGTAACTCATAATGATGTTCCTTCAGTTACTAAATTTAGTAAATAGATATGGGGTTGTTTTACTGTGATTTAATATCAATACAGTTTTTTTTCCTTGTTTTGAACCCCTGAACCACTTTTTTAAAGGCTTTTGTGCCTTTAAAAATTGTTTACCAAGTCATTCTGACCACACTACATGTCGGATTGATGTTTTGTTTGAACTTACACATAAAAAATAACTCCATTTTAGTATTCCCATGATTTTAAATCAATATGAGGTTGTTTAATATGGTTTGTACCATTACACGCTTGTTTATGTGTTTTAAAACAACAAAAACGTCTTTATGAAAATCCAGATAAAATCATAACTTGAAATGATGGTGAATTAGTTCCTATATTCCAAAAATCAATCGACGGAAATTTTTCTCTAATTTCATATCAATCTGATGTCGTTTTACTGGTTTTGACCCCCCAACAAAAGTTTTTAATGGATCTGGTACCTTTAAAACTGTTTAACTAGTCATTTTAACCACACCTTAGATTAGATAGATATTTTTCCACATGTACATGTCAAAAATAACATAACGGTGGTTTTACCATGATTTCACATTAATATGAGGTCATTTTCTATGGTTTAGACCATTACACAGATATTTTAGTGTTTTAAAACACTGAAAATGCATTTATGGGTATCCTAGGAAAATCGTAACTCAAAATGAAATGTTATTGGTTCATACATTTAAAACATCAATCGACGGTTGTTATTCTATGATTTCATGTCAATATAACATCGTTTTCTAGGTTTTGACCCCACAACACATGTTTATAAAGGCTTTGGTATCTTTACAAACTGTTCATTGAGTCAAAACTGAGTAAACAAGCTTGAATTGTTTTCAAACCTAAGGAAAATGATATATGATTCTTTTTTTTGTGTAGGAATCCACCACACATCAATCAGGAACATTATTTGGTTGGATTGAATCAAAAGGTGTGTTTTTAATATAAAATCACCATTTTAGTGTTATTTATGAAAGTTCTATGTGTTCTTTGAAAATGTGTGAATGATCTATGAAATTTTGAATTTACCTAGGTAGGATGAGCTAAAATGTTGGAAATTTCCTTAGGGACTCCATTGTTCATATTCTAAAATATAGAAACTAAACCATTTTCAAATTTTTCCTCCACTACTCCTGTGTTCCCCTATATGAGTATTATTCATGGAATTTATCCTTCATCCTTGAAATTTCTATTTGTGATTTCTTATCAACGGTACTACTCAAACCCCCATAGGGTGTAGTAACTGATGATGACACCATACCAAAGACAACTAATGGAGTAGGCCCAATACCCAACCCTTGCACACGTCTAGGATACTCCTTCCCTAAAATTAATGCAAATGCATCATTATGGGAGAGTAATTGATGATTATGAAGTGTTTATATCCCAAACATCTTGAATTTTTACCTATAAATACAAAAACATTAACAATGATTTAAAAAATATCTAAAAATCATAATATTATCTCATTAATAAATTTTTCATTACTATTTATTGTTATTTCATTATTATAAAAAATATTGAAAAATATATTATTATAACAAACAAAACCTTAAACCCAATGAATTGGCATCGTCTAGATGTATCAAATGACGCCAAATTGGCATTGTTTGATCCATGTAACTGTCCCCGTTTAATTGGGTTAAATTATTTTTTATAATATATTTTTCATTTTTATGTTTTTAGTAACAAAATAAAATGAAATGGTAATGAAAATTACTTATTCCACTAAATTGGGTAGGGCCATTTACTTAACAGTTATTGAGATTCTAATGTACTTTAAACTACATCTCTGTTTGGACAATAGAGTGACCTAATTCATTATCCATTATAAAATAATATTAATAATAATAAATAAAATACACACCAAAATTGTGTTTTCCTTGAAATACTCTAAAACCCAGCAATTTGAGGAATGACTTGTTTCTCATGAGTAATGATTTTTTTTGTAAATTCCTACAAAAAAATTGTACCATTAATAAAAATTATTATTTTACTGTGTTTATGTTATTAATATAATGTAAAATATAAAATTACCTCATGATATGGATCTCTATTAGTATCAACAAATAAATTCCATTTTGCATGAAAAATTCCTTCAGGAATTTTCTCATACATCTTTTATTAGCTTAGAGATGTTTCATTAAATTCATTTCATAATCTCAATTTAAAATCTATCCATTGCATGCTCAAAATTTTAAAACTCCATGGGAATCAAACAGACTCAGGGACAATCAAATGAAAAAACATAACACTTTATAAGTATATTAAAAATAATTACTCACATAAATTAAATTAGTTATGCAGGAATATTAAATTAATAATACCTTTACCTGAGTATCAAAGACCCCATTTTTCCAATCTATATGAATATTTCTTGAATATTTATAATTAATAGGAAATATCACCATCACATAAGCAATATTCCAAATAATCATTCCATATATTCTTATAACTTCACTGATAGGAATCCTAACTTATCCAATGGAATTATAATATTAAATAACTTCTGGTCCCATCCATCATCGGTGTCCATATTTGTATCCATTCTATTGTAATCTTTAGTTGTTATAAAAATTCTTCAAGAAATAAATAAAATATATTTTTTACAATGACATAGATACTAGTAATGGTAACTCTATAATATATCCTAGATGGAGGGGTGACCAATTGCTCCATCACTGGAGGTGAAATGAATAGTGGACTACCAACAATATCCGCTGAAACGGCTAGCTCACTAATAGTCTCGGGTATGATGGAATCACTTGTATCCACTGAAACTGATGGTAGTGGTGGCATGCTTCGAGATGATAATCGACTTGTATTTCGAAAATTTTTTTCTGGGCATTCTTCCAATTGAAATGGTTCAGATATATTAAATGTATAAAAAATGTAAAACTAAAAATATAAACAAAAAAATGAAGACAAGAACATTGTATATATTGAAAAAGAACTTTTCAATGAAAAAATATAATATATTTTCATTACCAATTTATACAGTCAGTTTTCTTCATCTTCAATGTATTCATTATTATCAACCTCCATTGTGTCAAACAATTTATGTTCACCCTCTCTTTATTGTTTTATTGCTTTGATATTGTCTGAAACACTATTCACTTTTTTGGTCAATGAATTTCATTTTCATAATGTAGAAATTGAACTTTATCTTCCATATAAAATATGATTTTTTATTTAAGTAAACAACAACACTCCATACTTCATTTATTTCATTATCCATATAATAAATCATCTTCTCTTGTGAATCCAAGATAAATGGATCATGATCTTTATGCTCACAGGTATGGATCAAGTGAAAAAAGTTAACAGAATTAAAATGTAACAAATCATTCATTATAAACCTATAAATATTGACCAACTTTAATTTGAATAAGACAACCAAAACCTGACCATAATAGTTTAATTCAATTGTAACATTCATCTTTCCATAGTTTCCCACTTCTTCGAGTTTAAATACACCACTATATTCGGGTTTCAATTATTTTCCATGATAAATTGTGCAAACCCTAAATACATGAATATTTTAGGCATTAGATCTCTTAACCTATCTTGGAGGACCTCAAGACAAAAACATCAATTCATTTGATATTTCATCATGATTTTCAAAATTCATTATCTAGACAAAAAGATATAAGGTGTTACTTTTAACATAGAAAAAATAAATAAATAGCAAGAATTTGAATATGAGTATATACCTACATGATAGGCGAACCATTTTACTATCTCCTTTTTAACAAATTTGGTTAACTCCAGCTCATTTCGATCTTGACCCCTTATTTTATTATTATTTTTCTATTGAAATTCATCAAAAAATGAATCTGAAATAAGACTATTGAGTAAAAAAAATATATTTTATTATATAAACTCCAATTAAATTATTGTAAAATTTTACCCCTTTCTAATTCTTCATCCAATATTTGGAAATACCGATGACTCGTTTTCAGAGAGATAATTACTAGAGATTTCATCAACACATCCAACATGATTTAATCTAGTTTCAATACCATGAAAATACTAGAACATAAGGTCAAGAACCCTTCGACTACAAAACCTTTAATAATAAATCCCTATGGTTGATCTTTATTACACACAAAAAATTTAAAATAAATTATGTACCTGATGAAAAAATATTAAAAAAATTGAAAAAAATTACATAATAATTAAAGAAAATTGAATTCACCAATGAAAATAAAAAAATATATCAATGTACCTCTCAATTGGATACATCCATCAATAGTGTATTGGACAACAAATTTTATCTTATTCAACCAAATGAACTGTCAAATGAATCGTTATTATGAAGAATGAAGGGGGAAATAACTTCTCCAAATGACAGTGTCAAAAAAATTATTTCTTGAATTTTATCAAGCCCAGTTTGATTTAGAGTATTTCCACCAAGCCCTCTAAAAAAGTTACATAACTGAACTAGAACTGCATATACTTTTTCAAGTAACATTTTATGAAATAAAAACTGAAAAAAGGTATCTGTTAGAATATCTGATTCATGATTTTCAGTCCATGTTAGTTTTGATGGTTAAAGTCAATTCACATTGATCTGTTACTTAAATATCCTTCTGGCGCTATTAAATTCTTTATTGTTCAAAGGAATACATATTTCACATGATTTTCCATTGTATAAATATCCAAATGATACTTTTTATTCTCATTTTCTCACAAACCAAGCGTTATATTCTTGAATCCAAATTCATATCAGCATTATGGTGATCCCATGATTTACCAGGATCATTAAGCAATGTGAAAATTACATTATCATGGAAATTATTATTAATATTCATTACTTTGTGGTTATGAAGTATCAAATTATACTCCCAATAAATATTTTTGAAAAATATAATCATTTTCATCCATTATTGTGTTCCATCTGCTTGAAATATTGTACCTCATACCCTTTTCCCACTTCTATAAACTAATTACATTTTCCAAATTATTTAGTGACATTCATTAATTTTTCTTGGAGTTTTTAACTTTATAAATCCTTTTTTGGAATTTTCAATTCAATAAATACATTGAATTGTGTCTTGTTAAACCTAAATTTATGAGAATTATCATGAAATCTATGATGAAACATAAAAAACCATTTTATTCTAGAAGGTAATCATTGAGGTTCAAAATAAAAATTAAAAAATGGACATGCTAACCCATTATGAGTTTTCCAAGTAGATATATTTCCTAGTCAAGGAAGGTCGCTAATTTTTTACATTAAATCTGCATGCATTTTTAATTGTTTTCTCATTGATGCATAATATGTTTCCATGCCAAAATCCCATAATTATAACAATTATTTTATTATAGTTTGAAGGTATTTATCAATATTGTTTATATTAATTTTATATCCAATAATAATCATCAAGATAATGAAATAATACTTCTTCATACACATCCATGGAGGTAGATTATAAGGTATCAAAATAGTTTGCCAAATGCTATAATTTGTACTTAATGTACCAAAAGGGTTAAAACCATCAAAATCCAATACCAAACATACATTATAGGGATTTCAAAAAAATATAATGAATCAAACATATTCCGTGATGTTGAATCTTTTGGATGTATTTTCAAGGAATCATTACTATCCCCAACATGCCACTTCATGCAGCATGTAGTCTTAAAAAACATGAATAATCATTAAAAGAGTAGTTTTATTTGGAAGTAACGTAATACCTTTGTAGGAGTTTTGTTCTTATGTTTCTTATTAGGGTTTCATTTATTTATACTTTAATTGTTGTTCATTGATTTCCATCTTCTTGTATGAAATCTTATACATTATTCTTTATCGGACTCTTCTCCTGGGAAAATCATGCAATCATTAGGGAATTCAAGTATAATACTATAATCATTTCCATGTTTATTGATGACTTTATTCATCTCATAGAATGATGTAGGGATCTTAGATTCACTAAATGCATCATGGAGAAACTCTAAAATCATGGAAGATTCTTTATTAGTAATTCCAGAAAGACACTTGATATGCTACACATTAAGTAGAAAAGACAATTTTGAATACTTGGTGCACCCTTTATACAAGTATTATTTCTCATCTTAAACTAATTCATAAAAATCATTTTTTATCACTGAAGTTATATGAAAGATTATAATGCTCAAGATCAACTGAATGATATGTTGATCTATTAAAATCTTGGACATTATGTCCTACAAAGAAAAATGAATCATTTATCAAATTTCAAACTAAATTATCCTTTGGCGGGTCATGTTTTATTTTGTTGACCAGGTTTTCATTGTTTTTCCTTTCCATAAAATTTGATTAGCCATTCCAAATCCATCATACCTATTGAGTAGGAAACCATTTCAATATCAAATTCTCTTATACTTCATTTCTATTCAACCATCTCTTTAATTTTTAATTAGTGCAAGGAAATTTTATTCTACCATCTAATGATCGGTTTAAAATTGAAAAATTTAAAACTTCTCCATAACCCTTGGTATATTGAAGTGTGTGTTGATGTAAATTAAACCAAAATTTATCCACAGGTATTGTATTTTCACTATTTTTCAAGTAAGTGAAGATATAAAGATATTAATGGTTAATCAAATAGGTACAATAAAAATGAAACATCACCCAAATTCATATATATTGATTACCAAATCTGTCTTATAATTCAATAAATATAATATATAAAATCATGGTGAACAAAAAAGTAAACATTTTTCAGATCACACATCCCATATCATTCATCAACAGCTCAATATAGAATATTTTAAATATATGTCATTTAAAAATATAAAAAATAAATTATAATATACGAATTTAAATACATATTAATACTTATAAAATGAAAAAAAAACCAAAATTATAAATAAAAACCATTATTATAAATTTGATATAGAAAATACTCAAATATATAATATTAAAAAAAATAAACAGTAAATCATGATACATTATATAATCATGATACAACAATTATAGGATCATACAATACATATAATTCATGTTGAATCCACGAAAAATAAGCTTATAATTTTTATTTTGGTAAAACAAAAATTATAAATCATAATCATGATTATAAATTAGATACACAAAACTGAAAATTTGAAAAGTTCTGTTAACTGTTTGATTGAAATGAATTTATCTATAAATTTGTTATTTTTCTGAATATTTAACAATAAAATATTTTGAGAAACAAAAAACATCTTGAGTTAAGATGAAATTAATCATTTATAATAAGCATATTCTTTGTAGAGTGAAACTCTTTCCTTCATGTGTCAATAATTAAAAACTCTTCTCCAAATTTGAAAGGATTCTATAAACACGGTATAGAAAAACCAATCATGCAATATGATATATATCATTATGATATATAAAAACCAATCATACAATATTAAAAATATTACATTACAATAAGGATCACACTCACCTGGAAAAGGTTAAGAGGGGCCACCATTAGGGAACTCCATGAATGAGAAGGGAGGTCCATGTTAGGTTTTCATCAGGAAGCAGCAGGGGTCAGGGTCACATAGATCGAAGGTGATGGTATGGATAGGGGTTTTTGTCATTAGGGTTGAGGGGTGAGACATAAGGGAGAAGGGGGGTCGGGGGGAGGAGTGTGATTTTGGAGAGAAGGGGGATCGTCGTCATGGAGAGGTAGGGCCAAGGGGGGAGGGTTGTCTCTGATATTTAGGAGAGGCGCAAACGAGAGGGGGAGATCACTGGTGTCGGGGAGAGGAATGTTCGAGGGGGAGGGGTGGTCTTCGGCATCAGTGATAGTCTTGACTGAAAGGGGGAGGGGTGATTTTCAATGTCAGGGAGAGGTTCTTCCGAGGGGGAGGGGCAGTCACCGTCGTCAGGGAGAGGCGCAACTGATTGAAGAGGTGGGGCGGTCGGGGGGTCATTGGGGAGGTTAGGGCATCAAGTGGGGGGTCAAATTTGGGTTATTTTTTAAATAATAGTGGTTGTTTAAAATATGGAACTGTATATAAAAAGACAATTTTCAAGGGTTTCTATGAAACTACTACTAATTTAGTATTATGTTTTAAAAGGGTTTTTTATTTTTGGTTCTAATAACCATTTCTAAGACCTCGTTTCTATACTATCACTATATTTTATAGTGTGGGTTTGTTCCCCCATTAAGGGGTTAACATTTTTATAGGGGATGATCTCAAGATCAATTACTTTAGACCTCTATAGTGTTTGTTTCACATATAGTGTATTTTCCCTCCTTAATAAATATTTTATTGTTGATTGGTGCAAGGCACCATGTAGATGAGAAAACCTTTTTTATAATAGAGTAGGTTCTATGGCCTAAATGGAAGGTTTGTAAGGCCTTTGAGTCATTTTTTATGGATTTCAAGCTTGGTTTGGGAAAGTGGGGGCTCAAATGCAGGTGCATCGCCTCTTTGTGGGGGGGGATGTGACCTTGTCTAATAGGGATTTCTGTATGTATGTTGTTTTATATGCTTGTGAGCCGAAATAACATTGTATATATATATATAATGTTTTTACTAAAATGCATATTGTCTGTAAAAATTATAATATATTTTTGTAAAAAATAAGGACAATAATATTAATTTTAATGTTAAAATTTTATTATTCTTATACACTAAAATAATATAGTTAAACTATAAAAGTTAAATAAATTTATCAACAAAAACACTAATATAAATTGAATAAAAATGTGTTAAAACCCAATTATAAATTCATGAAACTAGATTTTTATTTTTAACATGTATTCGGGAAATAAATTGAAGGTTAATACTTACAAATTAATATAAAATAAATAAAATACAATGATAAATAGACCTACAAAATCTACAAGAAACCCATCTAAATTTCAACTCTAACAGGATTCCTACAACAAAGAAATAATCAAACTAGAAAATCATCAAAAATTAGAGTAGGTTACGTATGGGTGCAGTTGAAATGGAGAGTATCAGGAGTGTTTGTTTCATCGAAGAACAGGTGGCTCAATGATTATTATCATATTTGGTCTGCACGTGAACTTAAGCAACAGTTACATGGTGGGATGACTCCCCCCCCCCCCTCCACTCTGAGAAAAATGAAAATGTGGAACTTGATCCATTTTTTATGTAAAGTTTTTTTTAGAAAACAAACTAATTAATTTGAACTGGCTAAACCATAATTTCCCTCCTCTCCTACAACAATTTTATAGAAAACTATAACTATAAAATTTTTAGTTAAAAACATTATTATAAAATATTAATAACAAAGATAAATAAAAACTATTTAACAATAACTATTATTATAAATTATTTTTGATGAAGGTAAATAAAAATATGATAAATTAGTTTATGTTAAGATATTTTTAAATGTTATAAAAATAATTTTATGTAAAATCAAAATTTAAACTAATCTATATATTTTAAAAATATATTTCATATTTAATAACATTTTTGATTAAAAAATTTAACCAAAAAATTATTCCATATTAATAATAAAGATATTTCTAATATTTTTATAATAAAGATAAATAAAAATACAATACATTGAATTTTTAATGCATGTTTTTAGTGAGAATTTTAACTATGAATATTATATAAAAATGATTAATGCAATATATACATTGCAAATTTTCACTTGAAATTTTAATTGATGTTTGAACTAAAACTTTTCAGTAGAAATTTACTCTAAAAGTTTATAATGTAAATTTTCAATGTAAATTTCTGAAAAAAAAATTCACTTTTTATTTCTGTATTAATATATCAACATTTTTATTTTAAGGGAATATTTGAGCTTGAAATTTTTAGTGAAATATTGAACTTAAAAAATATATTAAAAATATGTACCATAAATTTTTAGTGGGAGTTTTCACTACAAATTTCTGGGGTAAATTTCTACTAGAAATTTCTATTGGAAACTTACAGTTCAAATTTGGAGTGATAATTTAAATTATATATGATTTAATATATTTGAATTGAAAATTTAATCTGGAATTTATTTTATATTTTTTGTAATCAATTATTTTAGTATAACAGTCAAATCACTAAAAGATTATAGTAGTAAATTTTCATTAAATATTTTATTAAAATTATAAATGCTCTAAAATTTTTAGTAGAATTTTCCAATAGAAATTTTCACTAAAATTATTATAGTGAAAATTTTCAATACAAATCCTTAATGAAAATTTAAATTTTCTATTTAGGTATTAGTATATTTGTATTCTAATTTTTTTTCATGGAAATTGTTACTATAAATTTTCTATTAAAATTGTCACTTGACAATTACATTAGAGATTTGATTTTTTGACAATCAAATTTTCAAAAAAAAATTATTTAGTGGAAAGTTTCACTATAAATTTTCATTTAAGAAAATACATCATATATTTGTCTTAGGAAATATATGGTGTGTTGTAACATGTATTGATAATTTTATCACGAAATTAATTTAGAAATTTGAACTACATTTTTCTAGTGGAAATATGCGGTGAAAAGTTTTAGTGAAAATTTGCAGTGAAAATTTACATTGTTATATATATATATATATATTAATATATCATGTATGCATATACTAATTTTTTTTAAACTCTTTACTTAAAAATAGGTTTTTTATTTAAAAAATGAAATATATGATGTGTAAGAAATAAACATTGGAAATTTCTAATAGAAGATTCCATAAGAAAATTCCAGTAGAAATAAAAAAGGAAATTTTCCACTGAAATTTTGTATTGTTTATTTGTGTATTAAAATACTGTCACTTATAATTTATGAGGAAATTCAAACTAAAATTTTAAAAAGAAAATTTTCATTTTAAATTTTTACTGTAAATTTTTAATGCAAATTTTCCTATTTATATTTACAAATTTACTGAAAATTTATAATTGAACTTCACACAATTTTGTTTTAAGAAATATCCATTGAAAATTTGTAATGAAACTTTTTCAGTGAAAATTTATGTGTATGTATGAATACACTAAAAAGATATAGTTTAATTTTATACTGAAAGATTATATTATAAATTTAAATTTATACATATATATATCTCTGTGTTTTTTCCAATATTCATTCAAATATACTCAAAAAACACTCACTTGAAATTTTTGATGTAAATTTTCACTATAAATTTCGAATATGTATATACTAGAAATGTAAAATGTAATATTATGATTTATATCGATTTTAGTGTATGCGTTCATGTGTTATTTTTAGTGAAAATTTATATGGTTCATGTTTTGTAGTAAATATGCATTGGACATTTTTCACTCAAAATATTTAGTATAAATTTAATGTGGTAATTCCCATTGAAATTTTGTATGGAAAATTCTCAATGTAAATTTTCACTAGAAATTCAAAATATAAATTGGTATTTGAATTTTTTATATGGTTATGTTACTATAAATTTTAAGTGGTGGAAGTTTTCAATGCAAATTTTCATTAAAAATTATATTTTTAATTTATGTACTAATAAATTCTAGTTGAACGTTTATATGAAAATTAGAATATTAAATTTCTAGTGTAAATATCCACTTAAAAGTTCCCTATGGAATTTATAATTTAATTAATAAGTGCCATGTTATGAATATATATAATCAATATTATATATAATAAACATCATAATAAATATTATATATAATTATTTAATAAATTTATATATATATTTATATAATGATTTTCCATGAATAATAAAATATATATATACTGATTACATTATAGTAAAATTTAAAAATTATACAATACATTCAAAAGTAATATTTATATTATTGTTTATACTTATATTATTAAAAAAATAACATATAATAATTATATGTAATAAATATCATAGTAAATATATGTTTCTTTATTTTAATTATATATATTAAATATTAATATATTTATATGTGTGTGTGTGTGTGAATAATAATGATGAATGGCCAAGTCCACTGTAACGGCGTAAACAACTTAGAATGGAATCATTTTTATCCAAAAACCCAATCAGAGGGTTAGGTTAATGACCCAACCTAAGATGAAATTTCTTTATGGATCAGTCACTCTATCACTCTTACCTTTCAACACTCCAATGTTCCCTCTCAGGTGGACCTCTATTAATTTATTCCCAACATGCCTTCTTTAATTAATAATAATTTAATAAATATGGCTAAAACATTCATGGTGAATCCTACTTTGGTCCCCTAGACACCATATATAACATCCTTATTTCTTCTCCCAGCAACACCCCCACTTAAAAAAGGTATCCACTTGCATTTCTTGGAATTTTTTCACTTCTTTTATTAACAACCTTCCTTGAGTATCCAAAACACATGACCCAAAAAACCTCATCACATTGTTAGAATTGTGTTCCCAGATCATCAATGTCTTATAACTTATACTGATGGATAAAACAAAAATAGTAGAGGTTGTTGGCTGTAAAAATTGAAAAACTATATGGAAATTAAAAAAAATCAATTTCATTAAAATCAAATATTTTAAAATAGATTTAAATATAAACAGAGTATCCAATAACACTGCGGAGACAAAATAACCATGTAAACGCACTACTTAAAACATACACTTCGAGCAACATTAGGTACACCATGTATCATATTAACATGTGATTGATTCCAACATGTAATAAGTGATTTACGGATCATTTTCCTAATTTATTAATAATATTTGATGTCATTTGATCGATTTTGAGTATTGGAAGCGTGTTATGAAGTAAAATGTTATTTTGAAATAGAAAATGAATTTTTAGTCATACTGGGCACAACATGTGTTGGATTGATGTTTGGTTGAATTATACAAACCACAAATGATTTATAGATCATTGTACCAAAATATCATGACAATGTTTGGGTGTTTGCTTCATGTTAAATATCATAATGCACTTTCAGTACCGATTATGAATAACTGTTGATAAAAATAGGAAGTTGTGAATATATTTTTTAGCAGTGGTTGTACATATATATTTTTTTCATGAAACCAATAAAAATAAATTAATTGTAAAAAAATATTACCATTGCCTCAAAATTATTCTTTTACATCTCATTTGACAACACAAAATGGAACAGGGATATCCCCAATAACCCACACTCCACGTTCCATGTGGAAGATCTTTAATAATAAATCAATAAATATTGCTAAAATATTCATGATGATATCTACCTTGGGAAATCAAAACTAATTAAGGGTTCCAATTGCATTTCACTGATTTTTATCCTTTCTTCAGTAAATTTGATCTTATTTTGAATAAATGAATTCATGATCAATTTATGACTGCACACAATCCATGTTATAGTGGGATCCCAGTTCCAAAAACCAGATATCCAAACAACATTAATGGATTTATATAATACCTGTATATATGTAATTAATTAATTTAATTTATAATAATTTATATCTGAATATAAAAAATTAAAAAGTATTTAAATATATTAAAAAATAATCTTATTTCTTAATATATATTTATTGTTACTATTTTTTCTTGAATTATAAAAATAAAATTGATAACAATTTTGTATTCTAAATTGATTTATATTATTAAATGTACCTTTCTTATATATTTTTCAAAATATATAACAAATTTATTAATATATTCTATATATTTAAATATTTTATACTATAGATATATAATATAAACACATAATTATAATTTTTTTGACACACAAACAAAGAGATTTAATAGGATGATCAAAGATCTGGAAGTTAATCGAGTTCAACCATAAAGGAAACTCATCAATCCAAACATGTGCATTTCCAGAAATAACATGGGTTAAAAGAAGATTTTCTGACCAATTACACTCTCTTTTAGTTAATAAGAAAGAATATGATGAAAATAGATGATGCATGGATTGAAATATTTAAAATCCAAATAATTGGATTCCCCACTCCATCACATTGTTATTATCAACAATGGTGAGATAGTTTGATTCAATGATAACAGATTACCATCCTCTCAAAAGGAAAAACATCATTCCAGTATAGATATCATCATCTTCAACCACTAGTGGTTCTCATAAATAATTAACTGACTCTTTTCATGCAACAAAAATACAACTATAATAGTTAGGAATGAACACGTCAATACTAATCAAACCTTTCCTATAAAAACATGCATCGACATTAATCTTTAGAACACATGTTGGTGGGGGTTCCAAGAGCTTATTAATCTTCAAATTATTGTTTTCTCATATTGCATATCATGGACTTTCCAAGTATCCACATAAGAAATGTCCCACTCAACCCCAAATGAAGGAGTTCTGAATATCTGGTTAAGGATTCGATCATTTCTTCTAACCTAGATAATCCATATTAAGGTGCATAATGAGGCTACCAACTCCACAGAATGGGAGGATGGCCAGAACATTAGCAGTGCTACAAAATTTGTGATGTCGCGACCTACGAGACACTGAACAGTGCCCAAATCCAGTTGTCCACATTCCCTCAAGCGCGCATCGACATACGCCATAGGGTTCCGACTAGCAACGAGGGCCTAGTAATTCAGTCTTGGAGAGACTATACCATCTGTTGTCAAAGTAAAACACTAGAGGATGAAAATATAACTAACCAAGTGTGAAATCATATTAGTATAAAGAAAAATACCATGACATATGATAGTCAAAACTAGAGAATAAAATACTCAACTGAAAGGTAAAATATGTTTTGACAATGCAAGTGCCAAGTGTCTACAATAAAACTCAAAGTAAAGACACAACGACTCCAAAATGGGTCTTGAACTGCATCTATTTCCCTCTACCATGTTCCAATAACAAATAGAAACCTATCACTGGGCCTTCCCCTTTTCCTGTCCTATAACAACAAAGTCTTCTCGGGTGGATATCAGGCGGCCCGAATAAGGTGTGAGTACAACTCAGTAGGCCACCACCAACAGTGTCTAAAACAAGTACATTCAAAATACAGTCCATGAATATTTATGAATTAATAAATACAATTCATACATTAAATAGTTATAACATTGTCATTTAATCTTTAAACATCACATTAGGCCACGTTCAAAACATGTTTCCCATTTGAATCATCATTCATTATCATTAATCCCTCGATGTAGGACGTCATGCCTAGAACCACCAATCTATTTGAATCATCATTCATTATTATCAGTAGTCACATTTTGTAGGACTTCATTCCTAGCACCACAATTCTCTTTGACTGTAGGTTGTCATGCCTAACACTCCAAAATCTCAAGCATGGTTAACTATTTGGGAGGAACGCCATGTCCAGGTCCCATCTTCAAATCGGTCTAGGACGCCATGCCTAGCTCAAAAATATCTCATCAATATAACCATTCATTAAATCTCCAGAATTTTTCCACATTATTCAATTACTAATCCAATGATTAGTTAAACATTTCAAAGGCCATTAGTTAATTCAACAGTTAACTAAGTACATAAACCCATTAATTAATTCATCAATTAAATAATCAATAAATACTATTCACATTCCATAATTAATTATACACAATTAATTATCCATTTCAAAACCATCATGTCATAATTAACTCTCAAAATTAATTATACTTAATCACATCATGAAACATAATTAATTATCCCAATTAATTATCTTTTATCAACATCATGGCACATAATTAATTCTCACAGTCAATTATCATTCTAAGCCAAACAACATTCCATAATTAATTTCCCCCAATTAAATATAATTACACATTCAATTTAATATCTCAACTACAATATAAAATCTCTAAAAGATCAATTTGGGAAACCCCCTTCATTTGTTTCTTGATTAATCGTCTATTAACCACCAAGGAAAATCACA
The DNA here is from genome assembly GCA_963277665.1 of Viscum album. Taxonomy (NCBI): domain Eukaryota; kingdom Viridiplantae; phylum Streptophyta; class Magnoliopsida; order Santalales; family Viscaceae; genus Viscum; species Viscum album. The sequence goes on from OY728140.1 coordinate 318,578,116, forward strand.
TGTCAAAACCATATTCCTAATTACTCTAATTTAGGAATTCAATTATCAAGGGGATCTAGAAAGTTGATAAACACATACAAATATCATAAATCATGACAATGGGAGTTTATTTAGACCACATACCTCAGTTTATTGATGGAAGTTAGCCCAATAGAAAACCCTAAAAAAACAAGTGTCACTATGTCGTTGATCAAGATTCAGATCTAAATCCCTAAAACCAAAATTAAGATCAAAGGCATCAAGATATTTCAAATCTAGGTCTAGATCTATAATCCTAGATCCAGATCTCAATTCATAGGTTTAGATCCATGGAAATGGTGGAAATCTTCCATGAAAATATTTAAGAAGGATGTAGGAAAGAATGGGAGAAGCATTGGGATGAAATCTAATTACCGGGAGGAGAGAGGATCTTCATTCCAGGCATTAAATCTCAAACAACAGTGTTTTGGTCACCATGTAATCCCTTCATAAGGCTTTGGGAATACATAGAATCTGTCAATCCCGATCCAAGATCACAATATGGGGGCCCCGGGGGGTTCATGTAGGTTTTAAAAAGAATTTCCTCAATTAAAATCTCACACGCACGGTTTCATAGGATGATGTGAATAGTTAAGTAAACCATGAACTAACCACGCAGACTCCGCTTCCCACTTCTTCATGGTTGGAATGGTTTTTTCACATGGTTATGCAAACTGTGTGCCAACCGTGTGGACTCCTCTATCTAATTTTCCACGCTTGGCATAGATTGTCCGCACAGTTTGTCAAACCGTGTATAAATAGTGAACAACCCGCTGCCCTTTATTAGTCCTTAAATGTTCACCAAAACGCACCCCAAGACACTACTTCAAGTTTAAGGTACTTACAAGTTTCAAAAGTACTTGAAAATTTGCTTGATATGACTCCAGAAAATTTTGGGATCTTGCAATCTCTCCACCTTATAACAGCTCGTCCTCGAGCTGCACTCCCAAACTTCTCTAAGATTCCAATCCAAAAAGATTGGTCCATTGAGCCCTCATGTTTGGTTCCCATTCCCAAGTTTCATATTGAACATTTCCATGTTTTTATAACACATTAACTAATGGCACAGTCATTCCCCGTAATACTTTCTCGCTACGACCCAACACACGTATCGGAAGCTCCTCAAAGGACGCATCTATCTCGAGGTCAACATACTCCACTTCAACCATATGGTAAGTGTCCGAGTGATACCTCCATAGTTTTGATAAATGTAAAACATCATGAAAAGATTTTTATTTCTATATAAGTGCTTAATGGTATGCCACTGGCTCGATTCTCTTCAGCACCTCAAACGGTCCCACAAAACTGGGCGTTAACTTGCCATGCCTTTGTATCATGTGGTGACCCAATCTAGGAGACACCCAAAAGAATACACAATCACCCTTTGTATACTCTAGGTTTATTCTCCATCTATCATCATAGGACGTTTTCCTACTTTGACCAATAGTCATATGCTTTCGAATCAACTACACCTGCTCTAATGTCTCCCGAACGAGACTCGGTCCAAACAACTCTGACTCACCCACCTCTAACCACCATAGCAGTGATCTACAAGGTCTTCCATAAAGAGCCTCATATCTTTCCATCTATATAGTTACCTGATAACTGTTTTTATAGAAAAACTCCACTAAATCCATGTGATTTTTCCAAGAACCACCAAGGCTAAAAACACATGCTCGTAGCATATCCTTTAACACCAATATGGAATTCCTCGACTACCCATCTATTTGTGGGTGGAAGGTCGTACTTAACAGAACCTGTGTACTCAGAGCCTTCTGTAATCCCATCTAGATGTGTGAACTAAAGCGTGAATCGCGATCTGAAACTATAGTCTGTGGTGCCCCAGGCAAATGAACTATTTCTTTCACATACATTTCTCCCAAATTCTCTACTATAATGGTTTCCTTAATAGGAAATAAGTGTGCTACCTTCGTTAATAAATCCAAAATAACCCAAATACCATCATTGTTCCTAAGATTCATTGGATGTACTACCACAAAATCCATAGACACATCATCCCACATCCATCCTGGAATAAGTAACGGTTGTAATAGGCCTTCAGGTCTTTGATTCTCTACATTCACCTGTTGACAGGTGAAACATCTTGTTATGAACCCTGCTATCTTATTTTTCATGCCCGACCCCCAAAACTGTCATCGAAGGTCATGGTACATTTTTTTCACCCCAGTATGTGTTGCCCATATTAAAGCATGAAATTCTCACATGAGTTCCTCTCGCATACTCATAGGCACAACAAACACGATTTTTCACAAATATGATCTCATCCTCATATATTTTATAGGCTAAAGGTGTCTCCCTTCCTTCAAGGATTTATCTCAAGGCTAAACATTTTGGATCCTCACACTTTCTGTCCATGATCTGTCTCATGTGCGTAGACTCCAATGCTACATAAACAAGAGTCATCCTCTCCTAACTCTCCTGAACTACCACATGAATTTCCTCTAGAAAGGTCATCATCTTCTAATCTTCACTTGACTCATGTACCATCTGAGTATGAGTCTTTCTGATCAAGACATCAGCCACACTATTCCCCTTTCTGGGTGTATATGCCAGTTCAAAATCAAAGGACGGCATATACTCTACACATCTTCGCCGCCAAAGATTCATGTCACGCTGTGAGAAGATATACTTCAACCATTTTTGATCTGTAAAAACTATAAACATTTCTCCCAAAAGATAGTGTCTCCAACACTTAAGAGCAAAAACCACCGCTTCCAACTCGAGTTCATCTGTTGGGTAATTATGTTCATGTGGCATCAACTTCTGAGACCCATAAGTAATGACTCTATCCCATAGAATCAACAAATCTCTGATTCATACCCCAGAAGCATCACAATACACCATGTACTCGTCGCCTGATTTGGGTAATACCAAAATTTCTGTCAATGTCAACTGCTTATTCAACTCCTAGAATGAATTCTCGCATGTTTCTATCCAAAAAACATTACCCCTTTCTTTTTCAAACCATTATGTGGTTCACCCATTCGGTAAAAGTCCACGATGAACCTCTTGTAATAACAAGCTAATCCCAAAAAGAATTGAATATCAAAAATATTCTTGGGTTGTCCCTAATAAATCACCAACTTCACCTTTTCTAGGTCCACTACCACACCTTCTTCCGAGATGATGTTCCCCAAAGTTTACTTTGTCAATCCAAAACTGAAATTTAAATAGATTTTCCTATAGTCGATGCTCTCTTAGTGTACTCCGGACGATGTAATGATGTTGGGAATGAACTTCATGAGTCTTAGAGTATACTAATATGTTGTCCACAAACACCACCACATACAGATCTAAGTACGGATGAAAGATCGTGTTCATCAAGGCCATTAACACTATTGGAGAATTTTTCAACCCAAACGGCATTATGACAAACCCATAAAGGCCATACCTACTCCTGAAAGCAGTTCTTGGAATATCAGAAGTCTGATTCCTCACCTGATGATACCCATATTTCATATCGATCATTGAGAACACACTATCCCCATTCAGCTGGTCAAATAGGTCATTGATACACAGAAGACGATATCAGTTCTTCACAGTCATTTTATTCAACTTCTGATAATCAACACACATGTGTAGACTCTCGTCGACCTTCTTTGCAAACAAAACTGGTGATCCCCAAGGCAACATACATGGATGGATAAACCCTTTATCCTCTAACTTTTTTATCTATGTTTTGAGAACCTAAATCTCAGTCGGTTCCATTCTGTAAGGTGGAATAGATACCAAATCAGCTCCCAAAATGAGATAAATAGTGAAATCCTCATCTCTTTCAAGTGGAAACCGGGAAAAGCCTTCAGGAAAGTCATCCTGAAATAGTTGTACTATTGGTGGAAGGACGTATTTCCTACCACTCCCATCATCCAGCAAAAGACTATAAACTAGGGCTGTGAGCTCTCCCAATTGTTGAGTAACTGACCCAGATCTTCCTACATGGATATCTCATTCTCCACGAAGGACAAATTGGTCACCATCAAAAGATACAAAGGTCACTCTCCTGTGGTAACAGTCTATGTGGTCTCGGTATGCTACTAGCCAATCCATACCCATAAAAAGATTGAATCCCATTATATCAAGGACATAAATATTCAGAAAGAAGCGATACTCTCTAATATCTAGAGAACATCCCCTGTATAAACAAGTATCCCTAGATTGTGTTCCAAATGGTTTATCGATATTCATCAGCCCACTTATGGAATCCACCTCCAAGATCAATCCATTAACAAGATTTGAAGATATAAATAAATGATAGGCACCAATATCAAACAAGGTAGTAGCTAAAGTAGAATCAACTAGAATAGTACCTCTCACTGTTGATGGACCAACCTATCTCTCTATAAGTGTAAGTTTCAATGCATGTAACTATATTTCCCCTCTTCCCTGTAGTGTCATCTAACTCCCCTAATTAGTACCACTCTGTTAATATGGGAATTCATACCCTAAAGCACCGTGCCCACTTCCTCTACCTCCTCTGGTAGTATAACTCTAGCTACCATGTAACAACCCAAAGTTTCATTAATGGAAAATCCCTCTTGATCCAGTTAATTGTCTATTTATAAAAAAAATGTTTTTATAACATGTCAACTTCTTTGGTTTTATGTTAAGAATTGTGACCATTGTTAATATAAACGTTGAACAGTGATCACATGATTAGTATAAATATAAGGCTTTAACGAACCCAATTTTACTCAGACAAAGGAAGCGATGGACTCATCCAGTAGAATTGCCCCATACGAAGCCCATTTTTTGGAGCTTGGAAAAGAGGTGGCATCCTTGGGCTTCTCCCTTGACCAAGCCCAAGCCTAGCTTCATTATGTCAAGCTCAAACGTGACCGTCTACGGGAAAAGTGGAAGTTGATTGAAATTACCACTCGAGCGATGCTATCCGAGCCACCCCAAGAGTCGGTCACCATCGCACACCTTACCCTTAGGTCTTATGTAGCTGTTTTAAGGGGTTATGTAACAAATAAGTAGTACTATGTTCATGTACATTATTTTTTTATATAAAAATGAATATAATTTCTAGTCATTTTTGATACATTGTAAATAGTTTTTAAAGTACAAATGGTGTTTTTAGTTATTATTTAATTAAGAATTCAATTTTATTAAATTAAGGGATTTTTGAATTAAATAATATTTTAATAAAATATTAATATTTAATATTAAATTAATTTTTATTAAATATAACTGATCTTATAATTTTTGAATGCAATTAAAATGTTATATTAAGGTTTTAAATCCATTTCTGTCAAAAGTCGTGAATTTTCGATAAATGACGGTTTTTTTAAAAGTGAAAATTCACATATTTAGAAAATTATTTAGATAAAATAAATGTTATTTTTGGAATCAGGACGTCGAAATTATCCAATGGTGAGTTTTTCATAATTTTCTGAGACAGTCAAATTTTTTGGTAAAAATTAAATACCTTTTAAATATATAATGTATTTTATGACATCATAATGACCCAATGGTGATATAATAAAATACTAAAATCCTTATGTTCGGCCAATATATGTTTTTCCATAAAAATAAAGTTATTTTGGGTTTTTTTGACTTACTTTTCAAAGCATTAATGAACCCCTCAAGACTTATTCAACACTTTGCCTTTTTAAATTAATTTCCATGGGAGTGTGACTCACCTCCACATAAGAAACCTTATTATTTTAATAATTTCTGACCTTGTCCTGGTAAAATATTGTTTTCGTATTTCCTTTTCAAGAAACCATGTGCAAAAACCATGGGATGGTTTGTGGTTTGGATTAATTTAATATAAGGGGTCCCAAACCTAAATAATAAAGTATTGCCTCACCTTTCCTATATAAACCCACCCAAGCTCCCACTTCCTCCTCACTAAAATCCTTTGAAGTTCATCCAAACTCTGCTCTACTCTCTCTAGAATCCTCCCAAGGTGCCCCAAGCTCCCAAGAAGCCTCTCACAAGCCTCTCTCTAGCCTTTGGAAGCACACTTCCAAGTAAGGGTTTTTCTTCCTTTCTCATTTTTGTCAATTTTCTTTAAGTTGTATTGCCCTTTTAATTTCAATTATGAATGTTGGGGTATGGTTTCGCACCTCCCCCATACTTCCCTCTTATTGTTTGAATTATGGGAGACCCCTTTATCTTTCATTAAATGCCTCCCATGTACACCCGTTACTATGTCAAAATTCCGAAAAGAACTTCTCTCTCTTCTTTTACATTCAAGCAATACCTTTGTATCATGAATCTAAATTCCTTTTCAATTGTTGGAACATGTATATATATAACCTCCTTACTGTCCATTACATGTATATATGATGAGGAACCCCTTTCTCTCACATAAACCATTTATATGAATTCTTATGTCACGTCGTTACGCTGCCGAAATCGCACCGATTTTCTAAGCCAATGTCATTGTGTAGTGAATACCATGCCCATTTCTCCATCAAGGGTATTAAACTTTATGCACATTTACTTATTGATTATAAATTTTCATGTATGAATTCCACATTACTTTATCGTGGAATAAATTATTATGTCTTATGAATCCATTTTTTATGATCCATGTGGCACACTTATGCATGAAATGAAATGATTAAGAAGGGTGCACCCTTATAGCGCTCCAATGAATTGGGTAAAGTATAGTATCATGATATGTCATCTGTAATGAGTGTTGACTCATGATAATTCAAGTGCAACTAGGGTTTACTCGTGCTTCATTTGCAATGACGGTTTACTCATTCTTTATGTGCAATGAGCCTTGGCTCATGCTAAATCCATGTTAAGTGTTGTTGCCACATTTCCATGTTATGATTATCATGATTTATCATGCCTTTATGTTCATGTTTCTTTTATGCTCTATTGATATGCATATTGTCTTACATATATTCTACTCCTCATGTTATTCCATGTGTACTCCCTTACTGGGCTTTATAGCTCACCCTTTTCTTATGCATGTCCTCAGGTTATCCCATGCAATGCAAAGTACGAGGGAATGTAGTGGTCATGTAAAGGAAGTTTTCAATAAATATGTTGTATTTCATGTTTTATGTTTTTATGTAATGATCCTAAGCCCCAAAGACACTAAACCTCTCGATCTTCTTTGTTGTATCAAGTGATGTTTTATGTAATAAAGCATGTTTAAGTTATAATAAAAAGCAGGGTTGTCATAGTTGGTATCAGAGGATAGGTTTAGTTATTTTTGGGATTAGGAAACCCTAGTGAAATCTTAGATACAAGACTAAGTATAATAAAAACATCCCTAAGTTTTGTTAAATACTAAGTAAGTGGTTTATCAAGAAAATACATCACTGTCTGGATACGAGCAGGTAGAGGTAGCTCTTGCACAGATGTATCCTAGGGGTAAAACCCGAAAATACCGCTTTGAGCTAGACTCGAACGGGAACTGGTGAACGACAACAGGCCTTGCTGCACTCTTGGTTACGACACTCCCGGGGGATATGTTTTGATAAATTCACAATCTTAGTATGAACCCTTTTTAAGTAAAAAATTCCCCTAAGAATATATGTTATGAAGTAGATCATGAAAAGCCTAGATTGAATCCTATAGACTCATGAGTTAAGGAATGAAAGTTTATTTATAAGTCATCAAATTTTTGTATTTGGATTACCCTTTTTGTGTTACCCCTAACTCTCCTTTTATTCCTGCCAATGTCTGGTAATAGGAGGACTCAGGCTAACAACCGTTGTGAAGATCAGTGTGATGACTGTACTTATGAGATGCCTAATCCAATGGGAGAGGGAATCACGAACTTTGTCACGCTTCTCTCTCAGCTAACTCAATTTTTTAATAGAAGCACGGGTCAAGAGGAACGTCCAAACCCCCATAAGAAGGAACAACTCACTGTCGAGACCTTCATGAGGCCAAGGCCTCCTACTTTTAGTGGATTAACCAATCCCAAGATCGCTGAACAATGGATCAACTCCATTGAAAAGATCTTCTCCATCATTCAATGTTCTGAACAAGAGATGGTTCTCCTGGCTACTTATCGTATGGAGGGTGAAGCTGATCAATGGTGGACGTTGATAAAAAATACGAAGCCTGAGGAGGAGATCGAGGCTTTGGAATGGAAGGAATTCCGGAATATGTTTTTAGATAAATATTTTCCGTGCACCCTCCGTCTTAAGATGTAAAGGGACTTCCTTTCCCACAAGAAAAAAGATGAATAATCTATGGGAGCGTACGAGGAAAACTTCAAAAGACTTGCATGATACGCTTCCGGATTTGGCGTTACCCCCAAATGCAAGGTTGACTGCTTCTTTGGTGGGCTGAAGCCTAGCTTGCAGAAAGCATTAGCGATTCGTGACTTCGACAGCTATGAGTAAATTGTCCGATGTGCCCTCAAGGACGAAATGGAGATCAGAGAATCACGGGGGTATCATGGGGACAAGAAGCGAAAGGTGGACTTCAATGCTGGTGGTCCGATGGATAAATCCAACGGCGCTAAGAAGTTCCAGCACCCCACTTTCCAAAAGTGTAGAAAGAAGCACCCTGGAAATTTCCTTAAGGGGGCGAGAAAATAATTTATGTGTGGAATAGAATGGCACCTAGCTATTAACTATCGGCAAGAAGGACCCGCGACTACGATAGAGAGGAGGAACGCTCCGTTCGAACCTCAACGCATTGTTCAATGATACAAATTCAAAGAATCGGGTCATTTTGCAAATCAGTGCCCTAATCCAAGGGTTATCGGAGGCAACCAACAACCTCCAAGATAGCAAGGAAGAGCTTTTTCCATCACTTCTGTCGAAGTGAACCTCGACAATGAAGTGGTGACAGGTACGCTAGTTATTTATTCAAGAATAGGGAAATTACTTTTTGATTCAGGTTCTACACATTCTTTTATATCTCGAAAGTTTAGTAGAATAATCCCACCACCACCACAAATCATGGAAGTAAAGATGTCGGTGAGTACGAAAAATGGGGCAATCATTGCATCCAATGAATATAAGTCCTCCACTATTATAATCTGTGGATTGAATTTCCCAAAGAACCTCATCATAATCTCTTTGGTGGAATTTGATGCAATTCTTGGCATGGATTGGATTTCCATATATAGAGCCAACATAAATTGTCGGGAGAGGGAAATAACACTCCATATGGAGAATCGACCCCTGATTCTTTACAAGTGTTAGGAGGAAGATGAATCTCCTTTAGCTCCATCCTCTCAAGCATGGATATTACTGCCCTATGAGCCCGCGTATCTAGCTCAGATGATTGAGTCCAAGGAAGAAACCATCCTTGAAGAAATTCCTATTGTGAGGGAATTCGCTAAAGTGTTTCCCGAGGAACTGCCTGGTCTTCCTCCAAGAAGAGATGTTGAGTTCTCAATTGAACTTATACCTGGAGCGCTACCAATATCCAAGACTCCATATAGAATGGTGTTGTTGAGCTTGAAGAGCTAAAGAAACAACTATAGGATAATCTGGATAAAGGGTTTATACGCCCAAATGCTTCACCATGGGGTGCACCAGTCCTCTTCGTCAAGAAGAAGGATGGGTCAATGCAGCTTTGCATCGACTATCGTGAACATAACAAAATCACGATAAAGAAAAAGTATCCACTCCCAAGAATTTATGACTTGTTCGATTAGTTTCGTGGAGCACAATACTTCTCCAAGGTGGACTTGCGGTCGGGATATTATCAAGTAAGGGTGAAGAAGGAAGATATCCCCAAGACTACTTTTCGTACAAGGTACGGGAACTATGAATTCATATTAATGCCTTTTGGACTCATCAATGCTCCAGCAATATTCATGGACTTGATGAATAGAGTCTTTAGAGATTACCTTGACAAATTGGTGGTACTCTTTATATATGATATTCCAATATACTCCAAAACCAAGGAGGACCATGAGGAGCATTTAAGAACTGTAATAGAGACTTTGCGTAAGGAGAAGCTCTATGAAAAGTACAGAAAGTGTGAGTTCTAGTTGAAGAAGTTCTCATTCTTGGGCCACATCATCACAAGCAATGGGATATCTGTGGACCCCTCCAAAATCGATGCAATTGAGGGATGTACAAGGCCAACATCGGTAACGGATATCCATAGCTTCTTGGGGTTAGCTGGATATTATCGACGATTTGTGAGAAATTTCTCACGATTGTCCAACCCTCTTACCAAGCTACCTCGAAAGGGAGAAAAGTTTTCTTGGAGTGATGAATGCGAAGAAAGATTCAAGGAGTTGAAAAGGAGGCTTATCACTGCACCCGTGCTCACTTTACCCACAATTGGGGAGATTTTTGTGGTATTCAGTGATGCTTCAAAGAAGGTCTTAGGTTGTGTGATGATTCAGAATGATAAAGTGATAGACTATGCCTCAAGGCAGTTGAAAATCCATGAGTGAAACTATCCAACACATGATTTGGAGTTGGCAGCTGTGATCTTTGCCTTGAAAATCTAGCGACATTATCTCTATGGGGAGAAATGTGAAATATATACTGACCACAAGAGTCTTAAATATATATTCACACAGAAAGAGCATAATATGCGCCAGAAAAGATGGATAGAGCTCATCAAGGATTATGACTGTTCAATACATTACCACCCTGGGAAAGCGAACAAGGTGGCAGATGCCCAAAGTAGAAAGGATCCAGCGATTCTATCAATGATGAGAATTGATAAGGATCCAATATTCTTAGAATTGATTAAGATGGATGTGGGAATCATAAAGAAGGGAACATCATCAATCCTTTCACAAATGATTGCTCAACCATCTCTTTTGGAAAGGTTAAAGGATGCTCAAAAGGATGATGTGGGAATTCAAGAAAAAGTGGAAGCTATCAAAAAGGGGAAATCCTCAGTGTTTAATGTTAATGAAGAAGGAATTATGTGGTTTGGGAAAAGACTATGTGTTCTATCAAGTCCGAAGCTGAAGAATGAACTTTTGGATGATGCACATAGTTCAAATTTCTCTATTCACCCAGGGAGAACAAAGATGTATCGAGATATCTGAGAAAACTTTTGGTGGGATAATATGAAGAAAGAGATCGCTGAATATACATCAAAGTGCCTAGTGTGTCAGCAAGTGAAGGCAAAGAGGAAGAAGTCTAAGGGGATGATGAAACCATTGCCCATACCAGAATGGAAATGGGAAAACATCACCATAGACTTTGTCATCGGACTTCCAAGGACATCCAAAGGCAACAATGCAATCTGGGTTTTTGTGGATTGTCTTACAAAGACTGCACACTTCATTGCTATTCGAGAGGATTTCTCTTTGGATCAACTGGCATGGATATATATCAGGGAAGTGGTAAGGTTGCATGGAGTACCACTATCTATTATGTCTGACCGAGATCCAAGATTCACCTCTATGTTTTGAAGAGTCTTCAACATGCTCTGAATACTAAACTAAACTTCAGTACGGCCTATCATCCTCAAACTGATGGCCAATCCGAGCAGACTATCCAAACACTTGTGAATATGTTGAGAGCATGCTCAATGGACTTTAAAGGAGGATGGGATCAACATCTTCCTCTGGTTGAGTTCTCTTATAATAACAGTTTCCACTCGAGCATCCAAATGGAACCATATGAAGCCCTATACGGGAAAAGGTGCAGAACACCGGCATGTTGGGATGAGGTTGGTGAACGTAAGCTGCTTGGACCAGAAATGGTCGAAGAAATGGTAGAGAAGGTGAAAACCATTCAACAACATATCAAGGTAGCCCAGAGTCGACAGAAGAGTTATGCAGATAATCGTCGATGAGACATTGAATTTAAAGTTAGAGACATGGTTTTTTTATGCATATCTCCGTGGAAGAAGTTCATGAGGTTTGTAAATAAAGGGAAGTTAAGTCCAAGGTACATCGGCCCCTTCGATATTCTTGATCATGTTGGGGATGTGGCCTATCGACTAGCACTTCCACCTACTATGGCCAAGGAGCATGATGTCTTTCATGTATCCCTATTAAGGAAGTATATACCGGACCCTTCACATGTACTCTCTTCTGAGGTGGTACAATTGGAAGATAATCTTTCTTATGAGGAGAAACCAGTGAAGATCTTAGATCATAGAGAAAAAGTTCAACAAAATAAGACAATGCCCCTTGTCAAGGTGTTGTGGAGAAACCACAAGTTTGAAGAAGCAACTTGGGGGTCGGAGGATATGATGAAGCTGAGTTACCCACATTTGTTTTAGTGTTGAAAAAGGAAAATTTCGAGGGAGAAATTTCTTAAGGGGGAAAAATTGAAACAACCAAAAGTTTCATTAATGGAAAATCCCTCTTGATCCAGTTAAATGTCTCTTTATAAAAAATATTTATAAGATGTCAACTTCTTTGGTTTTATGTTAAGAATTTTGACCGTTGTTAATATAGCCGTTGAAGAGTGATCAGATGATTAGTATAAATATAAGGCTTTAACAAACCAAATTTTACTCAGACAAAGGAAGTGATGGCCTCATCCATTAGAATTTCCCCATACGAAGCCCATTTGTCGGAGCTCGGAAAAGAGGTGGCATCCTTGGGCTTTGCCCTTGACCAAGCCCAAGCCGAGCTTCATTATTTCAAGCTCGAACGTGACCGTCTATGGGAAAAGTGGAAGTTGATTGAAATTACCACTCGAGCGATGCTATCCGAGCCACCCCAAGAGTCTGTCACCATCGCACACCTTACCCTTAGGTCTTATGAAGCTGTTTTAAGGGGTTATGTAACAAATAAGTAGTACTATGTTCATGTACATTATTTTTTATATATAAAAATGAATATAATTTCTATTCATTTTTAATACATTGTAAATAGATTTTAAATTACAAATGGTGTTTTTAGTTATTATTTAATTAAGAATTAAATTTTATTAAATTAAGGGATTTTTGAATTAAATATTATTTTAATAAAATATTATTATTTAATATTAAATTAATTTTTATTAAATATAAATGATCTTATAATTTTTGAATGCAATTAAAATGTTATACTAAGGTTTGAAAGCCATTTCTGTCAAAACTCGTGAATTTTCGATAAATGACTGTTTTTATTTTAAAAGTGAAAATTCAAATATTTAGAAAATTAATTAGATAAAATAAATGTTATTTTTGGAATCAGAATGTCGAAATTATCCAACGGTGAGTTTTTCATAATTTTCGGAGACAGTCAAATTTTTGGGTAAAAATTAAATACCGTTTAAATATATAATGTGTTTTATGACATCATAATGACCCAATGGTGATGTAATAAAATACTAAAATCTTTATGTTCGGCCAATATATGTTTTACCATTAAAATAAAGTGATTTTGGGTTTGTTTGACTTACTTTTCAAAGCATTAATGAACCCCTCAAGACTTATTCAACACTTTGCCTTTTTAAATTAATTTCCATGGGAGTGTGACTCACCTACACATAAGCAACCTTATTATTTTAATAAGTTCGGACCTTGTCCTGGTAAAATATTTTTTTCCTCTTTCCTTTTCCAGAAACCATGGGAAAAAACCATGGTATGGTTTTTGGTTTGGATTAATTTAATATAAGGGGTCCCAAACCTAAATAATAAAGTATTCTCCCACCTTTCCTATATAAACCCACCCAAGCTCCCACTTCCTCCTCACTAAAATCCTTTGGATTTCGTCAAAACTCTTCCCTACTATCTCTATAATCCTTCCAAGGTTCCCCAATATCCCAGGAACCCTCTCATAAGCCTCTCTCTAGCCTTTGGAAGCACACTTCTAAGTAAGGGTTTTTCTTCCTTTCTCATTTTTTTCAATTTTCTTTAAGTTGTATTACCCTTTTAATTTCAATTATGAATGTTGGGGTATGGTTTCACACCTACCCCATACTTCCCTCTTATTTTTTGAATGATGGGATACCCCTTTCTCTCTCATTAAATGCCTCCCATGTACACCTGTTACTATGCCGAAATTCCGAAAGGAACTTCTCTCTCTTCTTTTACATTCAAGCAATACCTTTGTATCATGAATCTAAATTCCTTTTCAATTGTTGGAACATGTATCTATATAACCTCCTTACTGTCCATTACATGTAAATATGATGAGGAACCCCTTTCTCTCTCATCAACCATTTTTATGAATTCTTATGTCACGTCGTTACGCTGCCGAAATCGCACCGACTTTCTAAGCCAATGTCATTGTGTAGTGAATACCATGCCCATTTCTCCATCAAGGGTATTCACCTTTATGCACATTTACTTATTGATTATAAAGCTTTATGTATGAATTCCACATTCCTTTATCGTGTAATAAATGATTATGTTTTATGAATCCATGTTTTATGATCCATGTGTCACACTTATGCATGAAATGAAATGTTTAAGAAGGGTTTGCCCTTATAGCGCTCCAATGCATTGGGTAAAGTATAGTATCATGATACGTCATGTGAAATGAGTGTTGAATCATGATAATTCAAGTGCAACGAGGGTTTACTCGTTTTTCATGTGCAATGAGGGTTTACTCATGCTTTATGTGCAATGAGCCTTGGCTCATGCTAAATCCATGTTAAGTGTTTTTTCCACGTTTCCATGTTATGATTATCATGTTTTATCATGCCTTTATGTTCATGTTTCCTTTATGATCTATTGATATGCCTATTTTATAACATGTATTTTACTCCTCATGTTATTCCATGTGTACTCCCTTACTGGTCTTTATAGCTCACCCTTTTCTTATGCATGTCCTCAGGTTATCCCATGGAATGCTAAGTACGAGGGAATGTAGTGGTCATGTAAAGGAAGTTTTCAATAAAGATGTTGTATTTCATGTTTTAAGTTTTTATGTAATGATACTAAGCCCCAAAGACACTAAACTTATCGATCTTCTTTTTTGTATCAAGTGATGTTTTATGTAATAAATCATGTTTAAGTTATAATAAAAAGCAGGGTTGTCATATACTAGACCAATATGGTGTAGAAGACCCCCTTCCCACACTCTGACTCTGAGCAGCTGCTCCCTCTGCACCAGTCTACCGCTGCTTCCTATAGAACTTCTGTAGATGTCCCATCTTTCCAAAAAAATGGTAGTCCACTGGTGTTTGAGGACAATGTGTATGATAGTGTCCTTGCCTATCGCACTAGTGGAAAAGCACAAGAGAAAGATCTGATGTAACTATTCCTCTTGACTGTCGACCTTGCTTTCCAATGTCCTGACTAAAATTCTCGTGACGGTGCTTCCTACTCTCGAAAGGCACACTCCCTGACCGTCCAACTACTTGTAGAGTATTGGAAGCCTCCTTCAGGTTACCCTCTGAAATGAGATCATGATTAACCACTTCTGAAAACTTCTCCAGCCTAAAGATATTCACCTAGGACTTAATTTGACACATAATTAAATCATGAAATCGTTATGCCTAAGAAGCCTCATCATCCACCAAATCTATATAAAAACGGTTTAAATTTGTGAAATGTTTAGCATACTTTATTATTGACTTGCTTCCTTGTGTCAGATGCATAAACTCTAAAGCCTTATCTTGCCTCATCGTGTCTGGATAGATGTGTTCCAAGAACAACTCAAAAAATTCATTCCATAACATCTTGTCAATCTGTCCAGATCATACCTGAATGTCCCACCAGCATTTCACTAAACCCCACAGCATATAAGCAGCCAACTTGACTCTCCTTTAAACTAGAGTCTCCAAATGGTAAATATTGTCTCTATGGATTCAATCATGAATTCAGATCCCTCAGGTCCACCCTCTCTAGTAAAATTTAGAGGGTGCTACACTTAAAACTCCCTTATCAACTCAAACGTGATTTTCTAAGCACGCCCTCAGTTTCTCTCCATTAATTTCATGAAAAGAGCAATGTTATCTCGAAACTATTCCCCTTCTTCCTCATATTTCACCAATGGTTCATGAAGCTCCCTGTATAGAAGTTCATCTCGGGCCGTACTTTTCAGTCAATCCCTCAACAAGCGTTGTGGAGGCATATCTCTGCAAGGCAAAATGCATGTCTCATGTCTCATAACACAACATTATAACATTTATGCAAGGGAAGAAACTAACCCAACATGTTTCAACTTGTCCCTTTCTCCTTTTTCCCACCACATGGTTAACACCGAGGCTTTATTACAACCCTTAACCATCCTACTCATAGGTCTTGGTTAACAAGGGTATATATATTCTCACAATTTAATTCATCCACCAATTAATTTATCCCATAATTAATCACCTTGTCTCAAATTAATTAATCAAACAATTAATTAATTAATAATTAACATTTCATCAATCAAGGTTCTCATTACACACTTATTTATTCTCATTTTGATGTCCCAACCCGGGATCCACTGAACGGTTCCCCGAGGCAGTTGGCCACATGCCTTCAAGCATGCCTCCCCGTATTCTAGAGGGTACCAAATAACAGTGAGGGTCTAGAAAGTCAGTCTTGGGGAGACTATACCCAATGTTATCAAAATAAAACACCAGTGGAATAAAATATAAATAACAAAGTACGGAAGAATAAAAATAACAAGAAAAATATCATGGAACATGCTTGTCAAAACTGGAGAATACAATACTCAACTGAATGATAAAACATGCTATGATAATTCAAGTGTCATGTTTCTACAATGTAACTCAATTTAGAGACAAAAAAATCCCAAACGGGTCTCGAACTATGTCTGGTTCCCTCTACCGTGTTCCATTCCCAATGAGAATCCTATCCTAGGTCCTTGTCGTTATCTGGTCCTGTAACAACAATGTTTTCTCAGGTTCCAATCAGGTGTCCCAAATAGGGTGTGAGTACAACTCAGTAGGCCACCACCAATGGTGTCTAAAATGAGTCCAGTCATAAGATAGTACATACAGATTTATGAAGAAATAAATACAATTCATAATTAAAATAGTTATCACATTGGAATTTAATCATTAAAAATCACATTAGGCCATATTCAAAAAATGTTTCACATTGGGATAATCATTAAATATCATTAATCACTTAGTGTAGGACGTCATTCCTAGAACCAAAAATATCTTCGAATCATCATTAATTATTATCATCAGTCACTCAGTGTAGGACTTCATGCTTAGCACCACAAATCTCTTTGAGTGTAGGTTGTCATACCTAACACTCCAAAATCTCAAGCTTGGGTAACTATTGGGGAGGAACTCCATGTCCATGTCCCAAATTCTAATCCATCTAGGACGCCATTCCTAACACCAAAAAATCTCATCCATTTATTCATTCATTAAATCTCAAGAATTTTGCCATATTATTCATTTACTAGTCTAGGGATTAGTTAAACATTTTGATGTCCATTATTTAATTCAATAGTTAACTAAGAAAATAATCCATTAATTAATTCATAAATTAATTAATAAATCAATACCATTCACATTCCATAATTAATTATACACTATTAATTATTCATTTCAAAACCATCAAGTGATAATTAATTCTCACAATTTATTATCCTTAATCTCATCATGGCACATAATTAATTCTACTAATTAATTATCTTTTGTCAATATCATGGCGCATAATTAATTCTCACAATAAATGATCTTTCAAAGCCAAACATCATTCCATAATTAATTTCCACAAATTACTTACCTTTCCATATTCAATTTAATATCTCAAATATAATATCAAATCTCCACAAGATCAATTTGTGAAACCCTATTCATTTGTTCTATGATCGATCATCAATTAACCACCAAGGAAAATCACATTTCAAAACCATATTCATAATTACTCAAATTTTTTAATTCAATAATCATGGGGATCTATAAATTTCATAAACTCATACACATATCATAAATCATGGCTATGGGAGTTTGATTTGGACCACCTACCTCGGTTTGTTGACAGAAGTTAGGCCAACGAAAAATCCCAAAATCCAAGCAGCACAACGTCATTGATCAAGCTTCAGATCTAAATCCATAAAACCAAAATTAAGATCAAAGGCATCAAGATCATGAAAATATAGATCTAGATATACAATCCTAGATCCAGATCTCAATTTATAGGTTTAAGTCCAAGGAAATTATGCAAATATTCCTTTAAAATATTTAAGAAGGATGGAGGAAAGAACGGTAGAATCGTCGGGATGAAATCCACTTACCAGGAGGAAAGAGGATCTTCAATCTGGGATTTCAATCTCAAATAATGGTGTTCGGATCGCCATGGAATCCCTCCCGAAGGATTTGGGAACACTTAGAGTCTTTCAATACTGAGCCAAGGTCAAAATATGGGAGTCCCGCGGGGTTCTAGTGGTTTTTAAAAAGATTTTCTATAATTAAAATCCCACGTGCACGGTTTCCTGGGCAGAGGCGCACAGTTAGGCAAATCGTGCGCCAACTGTGGGAACTCCACTACCCACTTCTGCATGATTTTCATGGTTTGGTTGAATGGTTAGGAAAACTGTGTGCCAACCATGTGGACGCCTCTATCAAATTTCACACGCTTAGCACGGTTTGGTCGCACGGTTTGTCAAACCATGCACTAATTGTGCATTGTCCACTGTCCTTTAGCTTTCCTTAAATGTTCACCCAAACGCACCCCAAGCCACTAATCCATGTTAAAGGTACATAAAAGTTTCAAAAGTACCTAAAAATGTGCTCGAGATAACTCCAGAAATTTCTATGATCTTACAAGATCATACTCCCTATCCATAATGTGATATTCATTTTAATTCCATGTGTTCTACATGGCCCTGGCCCTGGGGCATTGGTCACATGCACGAAAAGGTTTTTCTAATGCTTCCATGAAAATGGTCATAAGGGGTCATCAATTGTGTGGAGATATAATAGTAACTCCATGGATGGGTCTATACCGACATAGATCTACCACCATAATGATCAAGCTTTGGGTGGGTCCTCCAAACACTGAAGGAATTTCCCAGACACATCATTTGCCATTTTTTGTGTCCCAAATGTCGTCCTGCATTCTGACTTCATAACAAAATGAGTATTCATTGATCAAGCACTACCTATCTTGTCCCCATATCCAACACACAAGGTATACTCAATATTAACCTCATCTTTCATTCATTAAACCATGAGTCAAGATCTTCAAAACACCACCCACATCAAGATAAATTTGGGTTTTTAGGAGCTAATATTCTAGCAACCACCATTTAACTTTCGCAACCACTTCCTCTGTCGAGTCCCCCTCCCTCGTCCTCCATCATCAATCCCACATCCCCTTCCACCACGATGTATTGCATTAGCTCGGATCCTACCATTTCCCCCCACCCCACCCATTATCTATCCTCCATCCCACCCCCATCATAGATCCCCCACCACCACCTCTCCCTGTCGTCAGGCCCCCATCCAGCCACCCCCTCTCGACCCATCATCGAGCCCACATCTCCTCCTCTACCATAAAATCCAACCTATGTGTTGACAGTCCCCTAGAACCTAGACATCAGGAAAACCCAGTGAGAACTAGGTTTGCCTCCCCGCCTCACCTTACCCCTAGTGGCACCACGACTCCCCCATCTCCACCTATCAATCTCCCTTCCTCTTTTCCTTCCCTCACGTCCACCACCCTTTGATGTTGTAGGTGTAGAAACCCACTTAAAAACCCTCGATTGAGACTGTGGAATTGCATATGGAGTGAAAGATCATGTTTTTTGGTTTTTTTATTGCATGTTTGAGTCATGGAGATCATTTTTTCATGGGTGGTTTGATATTGAAGATGAAATCATGCGCATTAAAGCTAATCGACAAAATTCTTCAATTTTGATTTGATTGAAAGGTATTTCACCCCTTTTGTATTTGTAATCCATGTGAAATCTATGAAATTCATTCTTTTCACCTAATTTTATTATTCATATTTATCATCACCAGTATTATTATTTTTAATAGTATTTATTATGAAGGTTTTTATAGGTACTCTGTATTGTTTTTTAACCATATCTTTTATTAACCTTCTAATTGTTAATGATTTTTTACCTAGTTTAAAGGGAAAAAATGCTAACTGACCTTAGACAACAATATTTCCATGGCTGACATGGTGGTGCCCCATGAAATCCTTCAGCACCCACCCATCATGTATCCCCCTATCTGCTGACTATCCTCTTGCCCCAGAACCTCCCCCATGACTCCCTACCCCTGATTCCTTCAACTATTATCAACTCTGTGTTGTAAATATTTCTAAATCAGAAGGTGTGACTTATCCTCACCCTATGAGGTTAAATTTAGTTTTTTGAATTATATAATTGATTCCCAATATCCCTAATCTCCATGGATTTTTCCTGTTTAGCACCTTATCTGGTTTATTTTTTATATTTCTACATTTTTTTCACTATCCAAAAAACCCATCCTCCCTAATTTTTACCATACAAAGTTAGGAATGTTTTTCAATTATATTTCATAATTTGAGGTCTAATTCCATTATAGGTTTGAAAAACAACAAAAACATGTTATGTGCAATATATGAATTTCTAACGAATCAACTGTTTGATGCATATTCTTTGTCCCATCCCTTTGGTGTTTAGTTTCCAATGGAATATTATTCTCAATAGGAATAAACTTCACTGTTAAAAGGGAAAATGTTTTTCTAAATTCCTTCAAATTTATTTGTTCATTTTATTTTTATTTGACATGTATAATAATCAGTATTTTAGGTTAGTATCACACATAAGTTGGTTGATTTTGTAATGTTTCAATTTTGTTGTGTTCGTATGTAGAATATTATAATATATTATGTGTTGTATCTCTCTACCTAATACTCGTTCACTACAAGAGTCTACACCAAATTTATAGTAATATTGTTTAAACTATCATCTAATTATATTATTTTTATATTTAGTATTCTATATTCCATTTATTTCATTGCATACAACTATAGATGTTTTCATAGTTAGTCTTGACCATTCCACAACACCATGTTACTAGAAAAATTCATCGTCTTCTTCATAAATAGATATTCATTAAATTTCATATTTTTTTCTTAAAATGAAATCTACCCATATCCTTCATAATAATTGAGCTATCTTGGTTCCCTCATAAAATTTTGAAATTAAAATCCTCATTTAAATCAACTCTATATATGTATTGATCGATATATGAGTTCATATTTGATTTTCCCTTCACATCGATCTAGATATGTTACTCTCTTTATTAAATCAAAAGTGTCCCATGATCTCTCTTACGTATTTGTTTTTTTATTTTTTTCAACTAAATTCAAATTGAAACAAATAATTCTCTAGGGAATCCAACATAGAGCCCACATATTAGGTATTCCTTGGGTTTAAGGTACCATTTAAAATTTATTATTTCTCATCCTTATCCTTTAATTGATGGTGATGATTTATTGATGTTAATCATTTTTTTAGAATTCTAATATAACCAAATATATAGGTCATTATGTGGTTTATGAATCTGGATGATAGTGTTCGTAATAAAAACTTTTTGGGGGTCTTAGAATTGTTTATTTAGTGGTTCTTTGTATTTTATATAATTTATGGTTTTCTATTTTGAATGAATGGTTTATGTTGAGTAAAAAGTCATGATGGTCTTCATTTTACTTTCATGTTTTAGGTTATTTTTTTAAACAACAATAACATAAAATCAATTGTTCCCTTTAAAAAAATTCTTCTATATCCATGTGTTTCCTTCATATGCAATCATTGATCCGCAACATCCATGGATCCAAGAAACCATGTGAAACATCAATGGTTTTCATTGTATATGATATTCTAGAATATAAGGATCCAAAGGGTCTTCGATTTGGTGGAAGGACATGGTATGTATCTTCATACAATATATGAAATTATAGTGATGCGTTAATTTCCTAAAAACAATAAGCTTCTTAAATTTTATAGGTTTAATTACACATAATTCATCATTATTGAACTTCAATTTATTTAAAGATATTGTTTCAGAACATGCTATGTAATGAAATTTATTTAACCTCTCCATTTAATGAATATTTTATAAAATTATATCATAACATTATATTTCTTACATTTTATATGTTTCCACCATTTTATTATTTCAGTACATCCTTTAGCATGTCTAGGAAAATCTATGAGTGGTCTTCCATTTACTTAAATGGAGTTTAAAACAAAAAAGTAATTGTGGATAAACCAAAATATTTTATAATTCAAATCAGTTGGAATGATTAAATCGAAATATCATTCATCTATTTCCTTTAATTTTATCTAATCTTATTCATGGTCTATTAACTATTTTCAAATATTTTATTGCCAATATGAAGTTCAATATTCTACTCTTATAAGAATATGAACTATTGAATTATATTGACATTATAAAATTTAGACAACAATTATAACCTAAGTTAATTTCCAATTCTTGTCTACCACAAATCACCATTTGATTTGTATAGGCCCTTGGGTTGTTCCCATGAATGATACATAACTCATTTTTTCTTATGAATAAATGGTATGAGAAATCTCCACATTCAGTAACATTTATATATTGGCATCTATTTTCATTATTTTTTCCATTATTATTTTTCTTCCTCATATGAATCAATATTTCCAATTTTTCATCATAATAATGAAAAATTATTACATTTTTATGAGGGATAGGGGTTGCTTATCATTTTTTTATATTTTATTTATATTTTATGATCAATTTTAAAAAAACGTTCATTGTTTCATTGGATCTTTTAATATTTGAAGGAACGATTTCTCTACCATCCAACCAATATAAGTGAGGAATGCAGGAAACCATCAAACATGAAAGGATATTAACAAATCAAAAAATTTGGATATAGAGGCATTAGTCTAAATAATTTATCAGAGGAAAAAATAACATATGTATGATTAGATATCATAGGTAGAGAAGTTTCATTGAGCATGGTTTCAATTTCTGATTTATATTATTTTTTTATTTAATTTATTTCTAGTGATTGATTCATTAGCATTCATGTTTGTCCTTTAAATCATCTCACTTATCATTAATTCCACATTAATAATTTTGAATGTGGAATTATTGAAACTAACATATATAATTTACATTGGAAATCAAGATGTATAAAATCAACCTATTTGGTTTCTTCCCATGCTACTAAGGGTCATGGATTTTAATAGTACATGACTGATAGTGGTTGGCCGAGATGAATTCAATGTTAATTTAAAAATAATATCAACTAACGGTTTTATAGGTTTACTTATATTCTAATTTTATTCTTATATAAAAAATTTATTCCTTTTTTCTCTTGCCTGAGATTTTATATAATTTGACAATTCTGTCGATGATTGAAATGATTAGTTGTCTCCTTGAGTAATAAATTCAGTTACCATATTAATTAAATTTACATTCTAATTAGTTTACAAGAAATTTTATGTTCTTTATTGATTTTTCCACTCTTCTAATGATTTTCTTTAGATAAATGATAGGTATAAATTTCACTCACGAAATGACCTCAAATGGGAGAATCACATATTTTCATCTCCTCATTTGGATAAGAGTGTCTTCAATCGCTACACCCAACATAGATTAATGGTTCTCTCTATCTTTTCTTGTGCCTTATTTTAGTAAGTGAAATTCCATTTTTTTAATATATCTTATGAATCCCTTTTTACCTGAGGTTTTTTTTTCTTGAAGGAAAAAATATGAATACTTTAGTTTTTTGGCCAAAACTTTATTTAAAATTGCTACAACATACCCTTAATTCTATAATTTGTTTTTCATTTGATGCCTCATTTATCCTTTGATAGTTTTCAATAAAAAACATTACAAAATGTCCAATATAACCACAACCAAATCATAAACTAGTTTAGAATTGAGGCCAAGAATATTTAGAAATAAAAAAATAACATAGTATTTCCACAAACAATCCTTGATGGAAATCACTCCCCAACCTTCTTGTACATAACTGAGAAATTATATCAGTGCATGAAAAAAAAGCAATCTATGTCTTTAAAAATTAATGATACAACAAAAAATAGACATAAATTTTTTGGAAAAAGATTAAATGTAAACAACCAATTGTAAATTCATCAATATGTAATTAAGAACTTATACGCTGATTTATAAAATAATTGAGGCCAAGCTAATTTAGAAATAACAAATGGGTCTTGATAATATCTTCTCTTTTCACACATCCCTCAAATACTATTTTCATTTTTACTACATTTCTAACTTTATACTTGGCTAGATATAATTTTTGTGGCCTAATTATTTATAAATATTTTTTAAATGGTGGTGACTTTTTTGCATCAATTTGTTAATTGGTTTTATCATTCTTTATTATGATATAATTGGGATTTTTTTTCAGATATTTCTGTTATATTTATTATTTTGTATTTTTATAAAATAAAAAACAAACATACTATTTTTCATATTTTATTGTTTTTTAATCCAAATTAAAACCAAATAATATTCTGTAACAAATGTATTCAAGGTTTCTCGATGAAAATTGTTATTTGAATAGATATTTAATTAAATTTATGTTAATAAAATCAAAATTATAATATAAAATTCCTAAAATTGATTTGTATTTTTCATTATTGTTTCCAAAATTATATTATTTATTTTGTTCATCTAAATTATTATTCATATTTTTTTAATTTAGTTTATTGATTCACTCTAAATTTTTTGGTTTAGTTTCCTTATTCTTTTCTTTTTTATCTTCCATAAAAGATAATGTAGTATGATTGGGTACTCTATGGCTTTGGTCTTTGAATCCGTGTTTTGTGGGATTACAATGAGGTCAACATAGGTTATAGAGATTGTTTAGTAATGAGTTGTTTCAAAATGGTCTAATAAGGTGTCTCTTTTATCCATATTTCACCTTATATTCTTTATAATTTGATCTATGAGTTAGTTTTATTTTTCAATTTATTTTTTTTACAAGGAACAATTTTTGTCTCTAAGTTGTAACATGTTTTAGGTTTAGTGTTTAGGGCTAGCATAAATATAAGTATATACTTGTTTGGCCACTAAAATTAATATTTGAACTCATATAACCCTTTTCTAATTTAAAAATTATTTCTTGGGAATTTTAAACAAAAGCCTTTAGGTATGATTGATCAGGATGAGAATTTTTTAATCAGTAGTGAGCTTCCTTTAGAACACAATTATTTTTTTCAATTTTGGACATTGTCCTTAAAACCTTGGGACAACATATATGTAAAATTTTACTATTTAATTTTGGAACTCTCCTTTTAGAATATATTTTGGTATTGAATTATTTATATAAATATTATGGATCCTATTATTTTGGATTTGAGGGTTCCATATGTCAAAATAATTTAATTTTTTATCCCATAAGACTTCCTGTCTCAACTTAAAGCCAATGATGAAGGATATATCAATCAATTTGTTCCATGATTATAGGGGTGAATCTATTTATTATTTTTTTATAGTTTACTATTATTTCCCTCATTTTTTTTCTTCTACTAATTTCATATTGATCTATTATTATTAAGGATTATTCTCATTAAATTTTTCAAATATGTTTTGTTTTCCTAGTTTATTTATGGATGCTCAAGTTTCTATTTTATCTTGTACAATTAAGTGGTATCCAAGAATTTCTCACTACAGCTATCACAATAGGTTACTCGGTAATGTTAAGGTGTGTGTTATGATTATACAGTTTCCTTAGAATTTTTTAATTCAAATGAAGTCAGATTATCATTAGAGATATCATTAATTTGGGTTATGTGATATTTTGAAACATGTTTGGAGATAGTTGGTCCAATAATATGAAAATTTTAATAATACATTTTTTTTTAAAAAAAAATTTGTTATTATGCATGGATTCATAGATTTAGGTAGTACGAGAAAATTAAAAGGTTTTTGTGTTTTAATTTTCAAGGTCTAAATATCTTAAATTCTTAACATTTTTCTATATATGAAATATTTCTTATGTGTTTAATTTCAATGATTGAAAAATTTGAATGTTGAATTCACTATGTTATTAATTAATTATATTTTCATATGCATGTTTTTTAGCATGTTTAATTTTACACTTATGTTTTTAAATATTTAATAGTAATTCTTTTATTCATCTCAAATACTGTGATTATTTCTATGTGGGACCATTACAAGGCCAGCATGTTATGCTTTCTAATTTTTTTCATTCCTTTTGGGGTAAATGTGAGTTGTTGAACTTTCTAATCTAGTAGATTAGAAAAATCTCCATTCTGTTTCTTAGTGTGATTCATCATTTAGTATATTAATATGGATATACATCATCTCTTTTTGGCTTACTACGATTTTTCATGTACCCTGGAATGAATTAAAATCATAAGGAAATCATCTTATCATTATTTGTAACATGTAAAAGTAGTAGACACATCAAAAAACTGTGTGGTCTGTCAGGAATGACCGATTATGTGGTTTTAAAAGGGTTTATGCCTCATAAAAACATGTGGAGGGATCCAAAACCAACCAAATAGCCTATGAATTTCATAAAATCATACTAAAATAATCGTAGAGTGTATTTCAAAATAGTTGAGGAGACATTACATCAATTGGTGGTGTTGTTTTCCCGGGATGATGGAAAATGCACATTTAGTGTCATTTTTTCCAAAACTTGTGTTTAAATTTCATATATAAAGATAATTACCATAGAATGAGGTGAAATAATAAGAAATCTATCTTATTATTATATGTTATGTGTATGAGAATGTGATATGTCAATCGAACGAGCAGTCTTCCTGAAATGACCGAATATGCGGGTTTTAAAGGTTTGATGACTTTTAATATAGTGAGCCTTTACGTAAAATTAAACCTAACAACATCTAAATTCCATTAAATTGGGAAAAAATTGTAGAGTAAATTGTGAAATGGTTCAGTAGACATAATGTAAATCTGAGCTGCCATTTTCTAGAGAGGATTGGAAACATACATTTAGTCTCATAAATCAAAAAAACGTGTGTTTAATAGTTATATCCATAGAATAATTCCTCATAATGACTTGAAATAAATGTAAAAACATAATATTAATATTTTTTATGTGTATGAGTAGAAGACATGTCAATTAGACATTTTTTTGTCCAGAACAACCAAATATGCAATTTTTATAGGTTTGACACCCATTAAAAAATGTTGGGTGGTCAAAACCATCCAAATGACCTCAAAATGTCATGAAATAAGACAACAATAATAATAGAGTTAATTTTGAAATTATTTAGGAATCATTATGTCAATTGTTGGTTCGGTGTGTCGAGGATGATGAAAAATCCGGTTTATCGTCATAAAACAACAACACATGCATTTAATCGTTAGATATATAGAAAATGACCTCTGAAAGATTTGAAATCATAGGGAACTCATCTTATTATTATTATTATTATTGAAATGTAAGAGTATGATTCTTGTGAATTGGATGAATAGTCTATTTGAAACAAAAAAATATGTGGTTTTTAATGTTTTGTCACCCTTTGAAAAGGTGGATCGAGTTGTAAAAAGCAATCGAACAACATTTGAATGCTATGAAAGAATAAAAACCCATTCTATAGTGAATTGTGAAATGTTCAAGTAGATGAATTTCAATTTGAGATACCATTTTCCTAAGAGGACAAAAAGTGCACATTTAGTGTTACAAAACACAAAAATGTTCATCTAATAGTATGATCTATAAAAAACCTCATAAAGACTTGAAATCATAGGAAAAATATATATTTTTATTTTTTTTACATGTACGAGGATACTCTAAATTAATCAGACACCTAGTATGTCTAAAACTACTAAAAATTCATTTTTAGAAGGTTTTATTCCCTTTAAAATCATGTTGGGGGGTCAAAACCCACCGTACGACTTTAAAATGTCATAAAATCAAATGAAAACTGCCATAGAGTGAATTCTGAAATGGTCAAGTAGATGGTACATCAATCGAAGGTTTTGTTTTCTTGGGATGATGGAAAATTCAATTTTAGTTTCATAAAACAACAAAAGGTGTGTTTAACTGTTAGATATATAGAAAACAACATCATAATGGTTTGAGATCATAGGAACCCTATCTTATTACTTTTCCTTATTTTTACATTAGACAGATCATCAATCAAATGAGAAATCTACCTGGAATGACTGAATATATGGTTTTCAAATGATTGATTCCCTTTTAAAAGGTGTGTCTCAGGATCAAAACCAAGCAAACAGTATTCGACTGTCATGAAATTAGATGAAAAAAATCTTAGAGTGAATTGGGGAATTGTTTAGCATATGGAACATGAATTTGAGAAAGGATTTTCATGAGAGGATTGAAAGCATGCAGTTAGTGTCATAAAACATCAAAACTCACATTTACCAATCACATCTATAGAAAAAACCTCATAATGGATTGAAATCATAGTAAAAGTGTCTTATTATTGATCTTAACATCTATGAAGATACATCACATCAATAATATGTGTGGTCTATTTAGAATGGCCAAATGTGTGTTTTTTAAAAGATAGACGCCCTTTAAAATCACGTGGGTGGTCAAAACCAACCGAACGACCTCTAACTGATTTTAAATTAGATGAAAGAAACTATAGAGTGAATTTTGAAAAGGTCAGGTAGATGGTGTATCAATCAGAGGTTCCATTTTCCCAAGATGATAAAAAACACACATTTAGTGTCATAAATCACCAAAATGTGTGTTTAATGGTTAGATGCACAAAAAAACATCAAAATGACTTTAAATCACATGAAAATCATCTTATTATTATTATTCATGACACGTAAGAGAAGATGACACGTTAAACATCAAAATGAAAGACATCTGAATGCCATAAAATCGTTTAGCAACAACTTTAGAGTGAATTTTGAAATAACTAACCAGACAGAATGTCAATCTGAGTTGGTGTTTTCTCAAGTGGATCAAAACACACTTTTGTATTATAGAAAACAAAAATGAACGTTTAATGGTCATATCCATAGAAAGTGACCTTGAAATGACAAGAAATAAAATGAAAACCTTATTGTTGTTATTTTTGATATGTATGAGTAGATGAAACATCAATTAGATGTTCAGTTTGTCTATAATGACCGAATATAAAATTTTTAAAGGATGTTACCCATTAAAAACATGTGTGGAGTCAATACCAGTCGAATGGCCTCTGAAGGTCATGAAATTAGAAAAAAAACAACCATATAGTGAAATATGAAATGGTTGAGTAGAGTGTACATCAATCAGAGGTGTCGTTTTTTCGGGATGATGGAAAAGGAACTTTTAGTGTCATAAAACACGAAAACATGAATTTAATGATCAGATATATAGGAAAAAACATTATAATGACTTAATATCATAGATACACCATCTTTTTTATTCTTGATCTGTAAGAGTAGGAGGGACATCAATTGGACATGCGGTTTGTTCAGAAAGACAAAATATATGGTTTTTAGATGTTTGACTCCCTTTAAAAAGGTGTGTCTTGGGGTTAAAACAAACCGAATAGAATCTGAATGCCATGAAATTATACTAAAACAATCGTAGAGTGAATTGTAAAATGGTTGAACATACAGAATGTCAACCTATGTTTCAATTTTCCTGAGAGGACTGAAAACGCACAATTAGTGTCATAAAACACCAAACCAAACATTAAACGATCATATCCATATAAAACAACCATATAATGACATAAAATCATAGGAAAACTATATTATAATTATTTTTGATTTGTATGAGGAGATGGAAAGTCAATCATACATGTGTTTTATCTAGGATGACTAAATATGCAGTTTTTAAAGGTTTGATGCCCTTTAAGAACCCATGTGGGGTCCAAACCCACCAAACAACCCCTAAATAACATCAAATCAATTAAAAATAATAATATAGTGAATTTGAAATGTTCTCATAGACAATAAGTTATTCGAATGTTTCTTTAACTTGAGGTGATAGAAAATGGACTTTTATTGTCATAAAACACCAAAACGTTCATTTAACAGTCAGATATATAGAAAAACACCTTGGAATATATTTAAATAATAGGGGAACATGTTATTATTATTATTCATGATGTGTACGATTAGGTTCCACATCAATCAGATGCATGGTCTGTTCCGAATGACTGAATATGCGGTTTTAATGATTTGACGCCATTTAAAAAGGTATTTTCGGGGGTCAAAACCAACTGAACGACATCCTAATGCTATAAAATAACATGAAAACAACTATATAGTTACTATAGTTATATTATAGATTCCAATATGTCACTATTATCTAATTGTTTCTAAATAAGACTAAAAATGCACATTTAGTGTCATAAAACACCAAAATGGTCGTTTAATGAGAAAATCCAGAACAAAAAACCATAAAATGACTTGAAATCATAGGAAAATTATCTTATTATTATTTTTGACTTGTATGAGGAGACAAAAAATTATTAATATGTTTGGTCTTGCTAGAATGACTAAATATGCAGTTTTAAAGGTTTGATGCCCTTTAAAATTATGTGGGGTCCAAAACCAGCCAAATGACCTCTAAATGCCATAAAATCAGATGAAAAAAACCATAGATTATATTTTGAAATAGTTTATCAGACATTTCATCAATCAAAGTTGCGGTTTACCCGAGATGATGGAAAACACACTTTTACTATCAAAAAAGTACCAAAATGGGCATTTAATTGTCATATATTTAGAAAACAACCTTAGGATGACTTGAAATCATAGGACAGTAGTCTTATTATTATTTTTTATATGTATGTGTAGACGATACATCAATCAGATACATGGTCTTTTGGAAATATAGAATAGTATTTTTAAAATTTAAAAAAACAATAGAAACTATTAATATATTTTCCAAATAAAATTACATTGGTATTTTGTAATATGTTTTAATGGAAATATTTTATTTCATTTAAATTATTATTTTTGATATTTTTTATTGTAGTAGTTATTTAATTTAATTTTTCCATGCAGTTTTATTCTATGATGGGTGTCAAGCTTGGAAGATGAAGAGGCAGAGATATTTATGGTCCCTTTTTTTACATATTTTGGAAATATTTATTATATTATTGAAATATGGTGGTTTTGTAATGATACTATGAATTTTCTTAAAAATAAGAAAAATTATAGCATCCTTCATATGGTGGACACTATTGGTTAGACGATCACAATTTTGTCTATAGAAATCACCAAATGGCAGTTTCTATAAGTGACCCTGACCTTTAAATTCATTTTTCTAGTAGTTCTATCACCAAAATCATTTAAAAGAGAAACAAAATTATCCTATTTGAAAATAGGAATCCCTAGATAAGTTTCCATCAATCCATCACCATCCACAAGACAATGGTCCTTCCAAATGTTAACTGAAGTGACATCGCCAGTCCTCCAATAGACCCCTTTTATGAAAAAAGTCACACGAACCCCACCCGATTCACTACTAGAATTCCTATTTTTTGCAACGGGCGATTTGTGACGGGAATTCCGCCCATCGCAAACATGCCTTCCGGTTATATACATTATATAACTGGAAGGTTTTTTGCGATGGGACCATCGCAATTAGTATTTGCAACGGTCGAACACTCTGTCGCAAATACTAATATTAAAAAAATATTTCACATATTTGCGACAGGGCCCCGTCGCAAAAGACCCCGTCGCAAATAAAAAAATCATAATAAAAAAATAATCGAATTATGATTAATTAAAAAATTATATTATTATTATAAAAATAATTACTAATTGTTACTAATTATTACTAATTATTTCAAATTATTTTTAATTATTACTAATTGTTACTAATTATTAATAATTGTTACTACTTGTTAATAATTGTAACTAATAGTTTCAAAATATTACTAATTATTACAATTCATTACTAATTATTACAAATCATTACTAATTATTACAATTTATTACTAACTATTACAATTTATTACTAATTATTACAATTTATTACTAATTTAGCAATACTTATAAATACTTAACAAAATGAAAACTGCTTGAATAATGAAGGGAAATTTGGTAATCAACATTGTGGTGATGATTAAAAATTTTCCCTTCATAATCCAAGCAGTTTTCATTTACTAATTATTATAAATAAAAAAATTGTATTATTAGTATTTATGAAAAAACAATATTAATATTACTAAAATAATAATATATTTATAAAATATTAAAATTATCAATATTCTCAACAAACTTTTCTCTATTCTTAACATGTTCAAATCTCATGTAGTGTTTTCCTTGCATGGTTGATCACCTCGCAAGTAGTGTTGTAATAGGACGACCAAATTAATTTCATTATCATCTCTAAGAATCATCTCACTCCCTTTACATAGATCACTCTTCCTTAAAAATTTGATGGGACATCAATATCGTTCCCTTAAATTTTCAAGCATGAATGGTATATGTAAAGGATCATGTGAGATAATTCTTACAGATAAGAAGAGCATGACTGGGGTTGTCCTATTGCAATGCTACTTGCAAGGTGATCAAGCAAACATATCTAATTATTACTAATTATTACTAATTATTGCTAATTATTGCTAATTATTGCTAATTATTGCTAATTATTCCTAATTATTGCTAATTATTGCTAATTATTTCTAATTATAGCTAATTATTGCTAATTATTTCTAATTATTGCTATTAGTTCTAAATATTGCTATTTATTACTATTTATTGCTATTTATTGCTATTTATTGTTAATTATTACTATTTATTGCTATTTATTGCTATTTATTGCTATTTATTGCTAATTATTGCTATTTATTGTCAATTATTACTAATTATTGCTAATTATTCCTAATTATTCCTAATTATTGCTAATTATTGCTAATTATTGCTAATTATTGCTAATTATTGCTAATTATTCCTATTTATTACTAATTATTCCAATTTAATTCTATTTATTACTATTTATTCCTATTTATTCCTATTTATTACTATTTATTACTATTTATTACTATTTATTACTCTTTATTACTATTTATTACTATTTATTACTATTTATCACTAATTGTTACTAATTATTACTAATTATTACTAATTAGAACTAATTATTACTAATTATTACAAATTATTACAAATTATTAATAATTATTACTCTTTATTACTGATTATTACTGATTATTACTGATTATTTCTGATTATTACTGATTATTACTAATTATTACTTATTATTACTGATTATTACTATTAATTACTATTTATTACTAATTCTTACTATTTATTACTAATTATTACTATTTATTACTAATTATTACTCTTTATTACTAATTATTACTAATTATTACTAATTATTACTACTTATTACAAATTATTACTATTTATTGCTATTTATTACTATTTATTACTAATTATTACAAATTATTACAAATTATTACTAATTATTACTAATTATTACTAATTACTACTAATTATAACAAATTTTTACTAATTATTACTATTTATTGCTAATTATTACTATTTATTACTATTTATTACTATTTATTACTAATTATTACTAATTATTACTAATTATTAAGAATTACTACTAAAAATTGCAATTTATTTGTACAAATAAATACTGACCAAACAATTTAAATTTAATTTAATTAAAACTAATCAACAATAATAAACAATAACATAAAAAATAATAAATTAAATAAAACATAAATACCTTTAAACTTGATCTTCTATTGTTGTAGACGGCCTTAGAATTTCTTCGTGAAAAAAAAATCAAATTAGAAAAATCTTCGCTCTAAAATTAGAGTTTAGAGGGGAACTGGATTTGAGATTTGAGAGGAATGAGGAGAAAAACAGATGAGGGATATATATATATGTTATACTAGTTATGATGGTATTATTTGTGACGGGGTGCCCATCGCTAATAGTGTCTTTTGCGACAGACCCCATCGCAAAAACCTATGCGGGTATTAATTATTGTTGGCGGTTAAATAGGTATTTGCGACAGGAATCGTCGCAAATACCTCCTGTCGACACTCTTTTTTCCACGGGTCAAAATCTCGTCGCAAGAAACTATTAACCGCCGCTGGGTATTTGCGACGGGCCCCGTCGCAAATCTGGAGTTATTTTTGACGGGATTTCCTCCCGTCGCAAATAACCCGTCGCTAATAGTGATTTTCCCCGTAGTGATTATCCATAGGAAACTGGGGAAGGGGACAAAAACATATCTTTTGAATTTTGATTTGGGGAAGTATTTGGATTTGAATATCTTGGTTCAAAGGGAAAAAGGATATTGTTGTAGCTGCAAAACATGATTGGCCAAAAGGGCATTATTGAAGAGGCATAAGTCCCAGAACCCCATTCTCCTGCTAGACTTAGGGGTGAAAATAATGTTACATGACAAAAAAGAAATATTATTTCCATTATTATGGTCCCAATACAAGTTAGAGATGTAAGAGTGAATAAGGCCCCCAACTGAGCCCGATAGCTTGAAGAGGGACATGATGTAGCTCGGGGTCGACTAAGCCACTGCCTTGATCAGTGTTTCCTTCCATTATGTGGAAATCTGCATGATTGTCAAAAACTGAATTTTTTTCCACTCTAGCACTAATATTGGAAAATAAGCCTTTTTTAGACCATCCAATGATCATGGGGAGACTCGGATATTTATTATTCTTATCAACCACCCAAATACTTGAGTAATTATTGATATCATCATTTCTGTTTAGTGGGACTCCCGAGCTGAAGAAAATTATAGATTTGGTGTGGTTAACGGGTTTCCCAAAATCCAATTCATAATCGCAGACAACGTCACAAATAGAACTGCATTCTTCAAGAGTGGACCATAAAAAAAGAAGGTTATCATCTACAAATAAAATATGAAAAATGGATGGGCTTCATCAACACAACTTCGCCCCATGAATAAAACTATCCTTCACTATCATTAATATCAAATTAGAGAAAAACATATTCAAAAAAATAAAGAGGAAAGGGGATAGATTATCCCCCTGAAGAAGGAAACTTGACAGGGTGATGCATTGAGATAAGCCACAATTAATTTTGATCCTGAATGAAATAGTCAAGAAACACTTCATGACAACCTCAATCCATTTAGAGAAGAAACCCATTTTTTCCATAATTAACTAAATAAAAGGCCACTCTATTATGAAATAGGCCTTTTTCATATCAATTTTTCATTCCATAATTTCTCTTTTCGTGATATAATGAGTTTTCATGGAATGAAATTTTTCATGGGAATTCATGGAATTATCAGTGATGGGACTCTTATGTATGAAGGAACTTAAACTTTTAGAGACAATGGAAGGTAACCAGGAATGCACACGATTAACTAGTATTTTATAGAATATTTTTTAGTTAACATTACATTGGCTTATGAAACATAATTCTAAAACCAAGACGGATTTTTTGATCTTCTGAATGAGATTGATAATTATATCATTAAGAGGAAAACATTTTGCCTTCCCCAACCATAGGTCCTTCTTGAAGATTGAAATATCTGGTCTGATGATATTCTAAAATTTTTTGAAAAAGAGATAATTGAACCCATCCTACCCTATTTCTTTTGTATAATTGATTTTTTTGAGATCCCTTAAAATCATATCATCTAAAAAGTTATGGGCAGGCTGGTTATTCATTGTGACTATAACCACAGGTTTAAAACAAGATGCAATATTAGCGGAGATGGCTAATTCCCCTTCCTTGTAAAAAATATGATTAAATACTATGATAATTTCATGAATATCTGACTCATTAGTTGTAGCCTACCTTTAGAGTTATTAAGGATTGAGATAAAGTTCTTGTGACACATCACTGATGCATTCTAGTTGAAGTAGAAGGTCTTGATATCACCTACCTTCATATAAGTCTCATGGGAACATAAAGACCATTAACTATCATTGATATGGATTACCGTGTCCAGTTCCACATCAATATATCCTATTATAAAAAGAGTTCCATTTGATAGGGGTGATAATAAATGTAATTTAACATCCTTTTAATATCATCACAACTCTTATCAAGATAGTAGAACTTTTAATCACCGAATCTTCTCAACTTAGAGGCCAGTTGATGGATATTTCCTCTCATGTCAGGATCTCTCATATTCCATCTTTAGAAGACCACCTCCTCGCATTCATTATCCTTAACCATAAATATTTCAAATTTTAAGAGTCTCTCATGTTACAATTTACTAAATCCATGTGAAAGATAATAATAAGGATAGGGCAGTGGTCTGAGGTGGTGGGACCCAAATTAGAGATTTGGAATAATTTATAAATTTTGGGCCATTCAACTGACCCAAGAAACATGTCTAGATGTTTTTTCATTTGGTTATTTGAAGTATTCCTTTGAAACTAGGTAAAAGGATTTCTTGTATAGCCCAGGTCAGATAGGTCCTCCATCCAAGAAACATTATAGAATTCCATCATAGAGGAGTAAGATCTACTAGAAACCCCTTTCTTCTCACACTCAATAAAAATTTCCTTAATGTATCCACCATAACGGAGGGGCCCAACGAAGATCTTTTGTAAAGAATTAATTATATTCCATGACTTCCACTTATCCCTATGGAAGGTCCAACTGTAGAAACTAAAAAAACCAAATTAGGCTCATCTTATTGCTAGATGTTGGAGACAATGTGATTCA
This sequence comes from Viscum album, assembly GCA_963277665.1. Classification (NCBI taxonomy): domain Eukaryota; kingdom Viridiplantae; phylum Streptophyta; class Magnoliopsida; order Santalales; family Viscaceae; genus Viscum; species Viscum album. The sequence continues at coordinate 318,614,499 of OY728140.1, forward strand.
ATGAGAAATATTTCACCATGATATCCCCTTCCTACCTCCAAAGGATACATAGACCACCTGGGTGGACCAACAGAGAGATTGGGAAGTATTCATGGAACCCTAGCATTTTAGAGACACAATATCAGCCCTTATTTTTCTAACATGGTTTTAGACAGGAAAACCATAACAGGGATGCTTCATGCGTAACAGTGTTGGATCATCCGAACTGATCATGGGTTTCCAAGACCATGATAGATCTCAGATATGATTTTTATAAGAAAAAATAAACTGAAATATGATCACATGGAGATCTAATTACAAAGATGATGATGAACCGATCACCCAAGGATTTCATTACAATATGAACAAGAAAAAACATCCACAATGACCCGATCACGATACCATTAATAGTATAGGTGAAACAGAAGAAGATGATGCAGAAAAAACAACGATGACCAAATAAGATACAATGCAAGCTGATGAATATATAACTTTATTATCTAATTACCAAAGGATCATAGAATCAAAAAATCTAGATAAACTGAAGAAAAAAAATCAAACGAGCTTTCGATCCAAAGGAACAAAAAAACCAATGAAATAGGATATGTGGGTGATGATAAAACTAACGATCTGAGGAAAATGAAGACAATATGTTCGGAGAAACCAAAATACCGATGACAAAAGAGATCTTATTTCCAAATCTTGGAGAAAAATTAGAAGAAACTCTTATGGATAGGAGACCAAAACACTTATAGAGAGAAAGGCTTTTCATAAAACATTCACATATAAAGGTAGCACTGATATATAATTTTAAATATATATATATTCTGAATTATCTAATATGAAAATGAATATTTGTTCATTTAAATATGAATTATATTTAATTCATTTATATATTTATTTATATATTTCATAAAGCTATATTTTATAATATATATATGTAATAAAAATTAAATTTGTAGTCATAAGAAATTATAAATAAATAAGTAAATGGTAAATAAATGATATATATAAATACACATGTGTTATTAAATAAATCATCTTTAGTTTTATTTAAATTTATTTATATAAATAATATTATAATATGGAGGTTATCCTTTATTTGTGTTAAAAAAGTTATGATAAAGGTCAGCCTTTATCAATGCTAAAAAGGTGCTGACTAAATATACCTTTTATATGAATTTTTTAAAATCCCTAATACAAACTATAACTCTTTTTCAATATTTTTCAGTTGTTACACATAACACTGCCATAAAATTTTAATGTGTAGTTACATTTCAATGATCCATAAAATCATTAAAAAATAATCACTCTTTACTAGTGTTAAAAAATTCACATAGATAAGGTAATATTTATTTGTGTTTTTTTTATACCCAAACTACAAAAAAAATCAAACATAAAAATGAATATGACAGTTAAATTACAAAGTCACCAATAACTATGAGGATACAATTCCTCCTAGTCCATTCCTTCTAGGCCCAACACATACACCACTATGAGGTTTTATCCTAAAAATAATTTTTGAAAGGTGGAGTAGCTCATCCATGATTATATGTCACCCACCAGTCATTATGGAAACAAATGTGGGACTATGTTTTCACCCAACAACCCTCCCCTCAAACCAAAGATCAAATAATTTGGTCTCCACTTCAACCATAATCCACCAAATCCAAACATCTGACACTAGAATAATCATTTCTCTATTCCTTGGTACATGTGACCCGATATCTATTATCATAAAAACTTTTTTTAGAAGGCACCACCATGGATCCAGGGGATCTAACCCGAGCCATCATTATCATTCTAAAACTAGTTTGGGGATATTCCACTCACATCATATCTAGAATATTATTACCTAGTTGTGATATGACTTTTCAATATCCAATTCTTCCTATCAAAAACCTTATGATGCCAACAAAAAATCCCTTTTGGGGTTCCACACTAAATTCAATTGGTTATAGTAAGGGTAGCACATCTAAAACTATATGTCATCCATCACCCACTATAGAAACTGATGAGGGATTTTTTTTTCACCCATAAACAAATTCATTGGAAAATATAGTGTCCAATATCCCAAGGAACCAAACTATGCATTCCACCATGCTAATCCAACTACCAAATTTTCCACATGAGAAACACAATGAAAATATTAAGCCTCTAATTACTGAACAAGAAAAAAAACCATCTACTATAGGGACCTAAACCATTCAAAATTATCCACTAAATTATTTAATTCATAAATAAAATACATTTATCCCAACTCCAAAATCACCTATAGTCTCACCCAAACATGATTCTCCAAAATCTTCCTAAGCCCCACCCCAACCATGAACAATAACTACATCTATATTTACCTCAAATTAGAAGTCTTCAGTGAATCTTGCCTTACTTTTAAAATATATAATTATGACAATCCTTGATTTCCAACACCTCCATGACTAGTTTTTCCATGATCTCCCCCACTAAAATAGGTTTATTTCTCACATCACTTGAAATCCCAAACACAGCTAAACAATATTCCATAGTTCTAAACTACGCCACGCCTACTTGGTGTTGGATTTGGTCCCTAGAACTAACTACTTTATACTTTAGATTACATAAATATTCAATATAGTGAATAATAATTTCAATATATTATCACATATTGATTGTTCTCATGTATAAAATTTCTATGATAATTTCCTAGAGTATCTGTCATATTTAAAAGGTCAAAATAGTTCCCCACTGTGATGAGATATTTTAAATGACATGATAATATTCTTAAAAATAGTTATATGGTTATATAACTTATTATGATAGGTAATATAGTATATGGATAATTAGGTGTGAGTACTCATAAGTTAATGAGGTTTATTCTCATGAAATTCACAATTGGTAATCACTAATACTGATGATTATGATAATAAACCTGCTAGTATGGATTCTTCTTGTTTTGAGGTCATTATATATTTCAATATGTGAGCATGTATAATGGTCCTTAGATTTTAAGGTAATTATTAATGCATGATATTACTCACACACTCAGATGTGTTTTGTAAACCATGATGATAACAGTTCATGGAAAATTTGGATATGCTAGGTGCCTCATGAATGACATATTGTTAATTAATATGTCAAGGAATGATTTTTCCCTTATATATTTATGGAATTTGATATCCTGACCTATTGATTGAAATAGAACTATTCTATAAAATTCTATGGACATGGTGTAACGATGTTTATTTAATAAAGTTAAAGAAAGGCATAACAATCATATAGGTGGATTAAACAAATGTGAAACATGCTTGATGAGATTCTGAAACAAAGGGTTTATATTACACAGTGATTGTAAGTAAGTGGTTGTAGACATTACAACATTAATTTATTTCTCTTGGGCATATTGATTCATTTCTAGACAGAAATCTTGGACTTTAATCATACATACCTAATTCTAATGAGAAAGAATCATAGAGGGTCACACACTAAGTGTTTCTGATGACCATTATTAAATTCTATTTGAATTTAATTAAGGGAATAAATATTATTCTCATGAATGAGGAATAGTTTTATTCTTGTTTTATTGATTTAAAATATTTTCAAGGTAATAAGTAATTATAATTTCATTAAATAATTCATTTGGTTATGTCAATATTTAGTGAATATTTATTCACTATATTGTTGATAAAATCATTATTTTATTTATTATAATATAAATAAATATGTATTAACTGGTTTATGAATAGAATATTTATTTAAGAAAATAAAATAATTATTTGGGTATTCAAAAAATGCTGACGAGGTTGAGTGGACCAAGATCATGTTTGGTGATGAATATTAATTTTGATTCTAGTAAAATAATATTTATTGTCATGTGAGTTAGCACATCCTGTAAAATAATAACAATATTATTATTATTATATAGAATGGGGTTTTTTAAATGTTGTTATATTATTTAGTGGCCAATATAGTATTAAATATTTTTTTAACCTAAACCCAATATCTATAAATATATTGTTATGTATAGAATGTTGGGTTAATTGATATTTAGAGAATTGTTTCGCACAATGAATTTATCCCTCAAATTATTCTTTCTATTTCCCTCTCAAGAATTCATAATGCAAGAAATATTCCTTTATGATAAAAGTAAGAAAGATCAAAACAAACAATTTAAGATAATTTACTCTTCGTACTAGAACCTGGAAATTAGTTATCATTTCTTAGATATCAAAGGAGAATGTGTGGATCCCCACTAGTGGGATTCTACATGTGGACCCATATAGTGGAACGAAGATAATCCAGAAAATGGTTTTCTAATGATCCAATATCTACATCAAATAAAGGATCATAAGCCAAGGTAAATCGTGTCTTATAATATTAAACGTATTAATTATAAATTTAACATGAAAATATCCTCTATTTGAGTTTTGGGAACTCTATGTTAAAATAAATTTTAAATATAATGCCCACCAAAGGTTCTTCTACTATGCTCAAAAGATTCAAGTGGTATTAGAAAAGTCACATTTAGAATTTATAATTATTTATATGATTTTTGATCAATATGCACAATGGTGGTTATTTATTCATTTGATATTATTTGTTGTTTAATCTTATTTGAATAAATATGTTTTTGAAATTTTAATTTCTTCCTTCAATATTCCCAATTTAATAAGTCTAAGAACATATGAATAATGACAATTGATTCCAATGGAAAGTGTCAAGAAATCTAGTTTGATATCATGTGATTTCATGATGTGAAGCTAGAGTACACATTGTGTACCCAAGTGCGCTTCACCTGGTTGTGTTGTGGGATACATGATGCGATGAGCAATAATTCCATAAGATGCATTTATTGCACACTGCATGAAAACTGATCAACCAAGTACATGACATGTTGGATTACATGGTGTGTAGCTGGAATACATGCCACGTGACATCCATGGGTTAGCGAAGAAATTTTCATAATATATGTTTTCATTATACATGGTGAAACCATGTGAGACTGAAATACCAGAGCATTAATGATATACATGATGTGAATGTGGTGTACAAGTCTTTTGGTTCATCATTTCCCACATCCAAATACATTTTGATCGTTTTAGTGAGTTATATGGACACACGATATGAGTGATACACTACTTGTACCTGGTTTGTACACATTGTGTAGTCATGCCTATTAAACGCATCAGTTTCTTTATAATATTGGACAGACACACTAAAAGAGTGACACACATAGTGTAGTTGGGTTGTACATGGTATACCGAATCCCCATGTTGGTAACTCTTGCAAATGACAATCGAAGTACGTGACATGTAGCTCGTAAGTACACATTTTGTTGTCTCCCAATAAAGAAAAGAATTAAATTAAATTAAATTGAAAATTAAAACATTAAAACCTTATTTTATTGTTTGGAATGCCTAGTGGGTTTTACAATTTAATAATGGTATTAAATAATATTAAATTATCAATTAATTTATTGTAACAAATATATGATTATTATGTTAAGCTATTTATTATCCATGTTTTCCATTAATTATGGGTATCTCTAAATTAATTTGGATGGTCATTCAGATGAAAGGGAATTAATTAAATAATTGATTAATTAATTAATGAAAGAGCGTTTATCTTAATAAAAAATAATGAATAGAAATGAATTTTAAGTGATTTACATCGGTGTATATGTTGCATGTATGACCATTCATGAGCTTGACTAAGACCAATGTATGTGTTGGATATTTTAATTTAATATATAGAATTGCGTTTGAATTATTTATTATTAAATTTAATTTAATGGCATGAATTTCATCCCTCCCTCCAATATTATGTAAGACCTTCATGTCTATGGTTATTTATGCAATCCCCATTAACCAATCCATTGGTTCCGCTGACCAGCATGTGAGTTATAAATACTTGTATTTAATGGAGTATACTAAGTTTCATGTAGGTGGTTCAAGACGGTCCCATAATGATGCCAACTCATGTGATACATAAGTGTACAGGTGGAATGTCGTAACTCATTCTAAGACCGACAGAAGAAATTTTTTCCTGGATCAAAGGTTGATTTATTTTCCTCCCATTAAATCAATCATTTTTTAATATCATGATCATGTCATTAATTAATTAAGTAATTAATTAATTATTAGGTATTATTTATTTTATGGAAGTAATAACACTATCACATAAATATATGAATCAATGTGAAAAGATGTAACTTAAATAAATGGATTATGCATGTCGGTTTTATCTAACATGGTTAATTAATTAAGTAAAATACCCTTAATATTAATAAGTTATGTAAATGAAAAAATAAGATAAAATTTATGCATAATAAATAAATATCCCGGAATTTAATATTATGTCATCATGCCTTTCATCATCTGAATTAAGATGAACCTGTAGTTTAAGTGTCAGTTCAGCATCCGTTGGGAGTGCTTTTAATTATCGAGAAGTATTAACTATGATATTGTACTGACACAACCGAATATGTTTTGGGATTTATGGCCTCTTTATATCTAATATAAATTTGGATGTAAGTGTTGAGGAAATCTGGGTAATGGATTCTAGATTGTGGAGTTCACCCAATGGATAAAGGAGTTGCAAGCCCGCAGTTGACAAGACTGCCTTCCTAAACACTTTTTAGTAATTTTCATTGCCTCCATATGGATTTTAAGAAACGAAATAAATATGGATCCTTTTCACTATAATTCAAAGAAAAATTATATGTTCCAAGTTTAACAGTGATGGAATTTGAGACATGAAAAAATAGTGACAGAATTACGAAAATTAATTTTATTATTTCTCACATAATTTTATAATCATGTAAATTATTAGTCTTATATTTTAATTATTATACAAAATAGAATGAAAACTAGTGTAAATAGTGAAATAATTCCTTAACTCTGGTAGTTTCTTTGCAAATACAAATTTTCATATTTTGTACAATCATTTATGTGATTCGTTGTAATCAAAAAGTTTTTTATCATGTGTTGGAATCCTTTATTCATGTTCTTCCACCCTAGAAGTTGAGTGCAGGTGAAAACGATGCCTGCAAAATATATGTTGAGGATTCTTCCTTTGTTTGTTGTATTATATTAAAAATTATTTTCTGATATTTTATGATAAAATATAATGAAAATTAGATTAAAGGGTCTATAGAAATCATAAAATATAGTGTATAAATGTAAATAAATATCCTTTGAATTGAAGGAATAATATTCAAATAGTTTTTATGTTCCATTGGTGACCTCCCTTATAAAGAAGATCTAAAACCCTCATATCCTGACCAACCATCCCTCAGAGAGAGATCACCTTTTAAGTACATCATTAAATGGGATAACTTTCATACCAAACAGAATTCTTCCTACCAACTCCACAATCACCACCTAAGGACCTTAGCCACCACATCTCGTGCCTCAATCATTCCCATCTAGATATTATAATACCTCCACCCCATCCCTCCTAAAATAAATCCATTCCATGAGAAAATATTTCCCTTTAAATACTATACACCAAAGGTAATTTTTATTTTACACTGACAATCAATCATTTTTAGCTAGAATATCCATATAAAAATCATTAAGGTCCCTGAATATGAGATCTCTATGATCATTATCATGAAACAAAATCTCCCATTTGAATCATTATCACCAACTTCTTTCTTTATTCAGATAACAAGATTCATTTTCACCCTTTCAGCTTCCCCACGACAATTTCCTCTAACCATAAAATGGACTCAACATGAGACCATTCGATGATAAATGGTATACCCAAGTACTTTTCAAGAATCTATTGGAGGAGATATGAATTTAATGCATAGAACAATATGATATGTTTTTAGTGAATCCAACCCCAGTAGCCTAGAACCAGTGCATTCTTTGTTACATTGAAATAAGATACAAGTTATCGCATCCCTAATAACCGAATAGTTTAGTAATCTTGGTAAAATAGATACATACTTGATTCTTGAATTACATTTCATGATAAAAATTACAACATAAATTTTTTTTGAGAATAATATTATTCCCTAGAGAATATCCTTGAATATAAATCATAGTACACTTCAAGGATTCCTTGGAAAATAAAAATAATAATAATGAACTCAAATCCTTACTAACGGTTAGGAACAGTGGAATCTATCATGAATCAACAAGCATAATCAAAATGAAAAGGTCAATAACTAAAAACACATTCTATTTAAATTGCTAGATAAAGAATAATAAATATGGAAAGTTAAATAACTAAATACACATGCCTTTTAATCAATAAACTGTGAATGAAATGAATACAATGATAATATCATGGATAATAATAACAGAATTCTTAATGAATGAAATGTTTCATTATTGGACATTATGATTCATTCACATGGTACCTCTACCGTCAAGACCTTTCATATAACGACCCATACTTTACATACATTATTAATACTTCAAAATTGAAGCATTCTTATTAAAACATATAACAAAACCACGAAAGGACCATATAGGTATAGTGTCTTTAGAAACTGGGAAACATAAACAACTAGTTCATAAAGCATCAACTTTGCCTCCCACTTATTTCATCATATCTAGAGTCCCTTTTTCGCATATCCTACTTAATAACCTTCTTCCTGGCCTGGGGAAAGAAAAAATACAAAAGGGTGAGCTCAAATGCTCAGTAAGGGTAAACAAAAGAAATATCAATCACATCGTATACACAAGCACATAACTTTTGGAAATCTTGACCTGCAAAAGAGATCATAAATTCATAACATGGGATAAATAATGGCAGTGAAATGTAATCACAATAATCATAACATAAAACATGAAACATTGTGGCATACACACATAATCATAGAGAATCATTTATTTTTAGTCAAGACTCATTGCCAAGACTATCTTAGTGGACAAAGTCCCTTTCTGAACCGAGTCACCCTCGTTTCAGTCCTGTTTCACTGAACCGGTATAACCTACCGTTCCAGCCATGTCTATCTCATGAGATATAAAATATTTACCCAATGCATTGGAGGGATATATAGGTCCCACCCATCTCATAATGATACCATTCTAATGTGTGCCACAAAATCATAAATCATACATCATCTCATAACCCATGTAATAAAAATGGGAATCTTAAACATCGTGACATCATAAAAAAATTCATATAAGATAAAGGAATTAATAAAAATATAATTCCATCACAACATAATCAAATCAATGTAATAATAGGGATAAAAACAGAACCCTTTATTATCTTAGATGGAAAATAATTTTGATAAAACAATTGAACTCCATTCTTGAGGAAAATATCCTTTCAAATTCAAAAACATTTTCCTTTCTTAACATGTCATAAAATTTTAAACTAAAAGAAGTTGATTAAAAATAAAATTGAAAAGTTGTAAAGGAATCTTCTTGGAAATAATGTTTTAAAAATCCATTCATGCCGTATAAGTTAAAAAAAACATTCTTCTCGTACTTTTGTCGGAAAAGTCAAAAGAGTACCTCATACGAAAAACGACAAAAGATTCCTTTCATATCTTTTACTAAAAACTCACCGAAGGGTAAAATAGGATTTAAAAAATTGTAGGTGGATGGAAATAATATTACATATTGAGGAAACATGGATGTGGATGATAAAATACACCCCAGTAAATACTAAAGTATAAACAATCTCGGATAAAAATGAGATTGCGAGATTTTCCCTTACCTTAGGTCTGACATTCTTTGTAAGTGTCCGAACCTCATGTATAATGATTTAAATAATGTTATTGACTTATTCCAGAATCATACTTATTTTTATGATATCATATATGGTCATATTCTTAGCTTCTTAGTAGTAATATTTCATTGCTACTTGTTATTCGGGTGTTTATAACTTTTTGTTCTTATGCGTGTTTTGTCGAATAAATTCTTATTCTTTTCTTTCGGTTATAGATACCTAATTTCAAGAATGGTATTAGTGTCATATATATAATATTCATTCATTCAATTTATTTATATAATCATTATGAAATGAAGATCATGTAGAACGAGTCGCATCACATCGTGGAGACGGTATTTCGTACGTACGCACGAGTGATGATATCGTTCCTATGATCGTGGAATTGTATTGGAGTATATGTATACTATTTCAGAATCAATATAACTTTATAATATTTATATATAGTCATTATTTACACCATTATAACCATCCAAGTAAGGTGGTGGTGGAAAATAGATTACACCACGGCGTGGAGACGGTATTCCGTACGTACGCACGCGCGGTGATTTCGTTTTCCGTAGGATGGATAGATGGTGAAATAGGGTTGTTTCATACTTATAATAACATATCAGTATATGAGTGATACTGATGTTATTACTTCATAATGAAAAAACTAAAGAAGAAGAAGTGGAAGAAGAAATAAATATGAAAGAATCGGTAACGGACATTACCTCTTCTTTGAAGTGCTTCTTTGAGACCTTCTTTTAGGGCACTAAAATTGGTCTTTGAAGAAGACCAGGACCTCTAGGATGTCTCTAGGGAAGTGGAGATGAGAAATTGGCAGGGTTTGGCCGAGCTTGAAGGCTCAAAGTGGTGTGAGGAAGAGGGAGAGGAGGTTTCCTTTTATAAGGGAGGAGAGGGGCACCTTTGGAATAACTAAAACTATTATTTTATTATAAAGTCATGTTCGGTTTTAAATATCTCCAAATTGATATATTTCAAAGATAAGGTTGGGATGGGTCGAAATCCTTTCATCCAATAGAATTTAGACAAGTTTAGGTTCCTATTTTAACCTTATCATTTAGATTTAACATTAAGTTAAATAATTTTACTTTTACCATGTCTTCTTGTGTTCTTATACTATAAGTTTAATAAACTTACTATAAGCAGCCAAACGAACCCCAAGTTATTTATTATTAATATATATAACATTATCTAAGTCATTTGGCCGAACCTTATATTTTTAGGAATAAAATAACAATTACCAATATAATATTTGTTTTAAAAACTATTTTATGTCAATTTTGACACTATTTAGTAATTGATTTTTGTGAAAAACAAAACAGAATTATTAGTTCTAAACAAGTTAATTAAGTCAATACTAACCTGTCATATTAACCTAGAAAATTAGTGGGATTCATAAAAAGTCTCAAATTACATTTATTTTGGTGTTTATAACATCAATTATGTCAATATTTCATTAATAAGATAATTACTCCATCATCATTGTGTCATAAATAAATTAAATTATTTAATGTCTAAAAATTACAAATAAAATACCATTATGTAGGAAATCGTGTTAGATTTCTAAGGAATATTTATAGTCGAATTTATCTTATGTATAACCCCATATTAAAAATTATTTACTTATTAAACTTTGATTTTAACTATTTTAACCCTTCTTTAAATAAATTAATAATAAATGTCCTAATCTAATCCAAGTGGGCCTAAATGGTCATAGTTTATTCCTAAGTTTGTTTTTGGTCGAATTACACTTATCCAATAGAATTAGGACATGTGTTAGGGTAATAATAATATCATCTTTACCCTTAATTACCCTATTTACTTTTTACCGTGGTAAAAAAAAGTAAAAAGTTACTATTCACAAAAAAATTATTTTCATCTCATTGAACCACATTTTACTTACTGACATCAACCGTGTCTCTCGGATTTTTGAAATTCCACCCACAGAAGCGGTAAAATTAAGTTTTATGAAAAATTCAGTTTTTTTAACTACCACTTAGTGGTTTCACTATTCATCAAAAATTGATAGTTTTCAGAAAAATACCAAAATTTCACCCTAGGATAATTTCGATATTCCGAATGCAAAAATGAAATCCATTTTGAAAAATAAAATTTATAAAATTTCAAAAAGTGGTTATTACTATTCATAACGGCTAGATTTAATAATATTTTAATAGCATATCGTTGTTTAGTGAAACTCGGTATTGCGTACGACGCAAGATATCGAGGAAGTTCGTGATTTCGTGCAAAGAAATCCAAGAAAGTGTTGTGTAGAAAAAGATTCCTTTGATTATTTATATAACATAAAAGTCTCGGGTGTTACATTCTACCCCCCTTAAAATGAATTTTGCCCTCGAAATTCGTCACTTTGTAACAAATAGATGTGGATACCTCTCCCTCATCTTATCCTCAAGCTCCCATGTAGCTTCTTCTAATTGGTGGTTCCTCCATAAAACATTCACCAATCGAGTGGTCTTGTTTCGTAGTACTTTTTCGCTAAGATCCATAATCTCTATCGGTTTTTCTTCATAAGAAAGATCTTCCTCCAGCGGTACAACTTCTGAGCTGAGTACATGTGAAGGATCAGGTATGTACTTTCTCAGGAGAGATACATGGAACACATCGTGAACTTGAGAGAGATTCGGTGCAAGCGCCAATCGGTAAGCTACCTTCCCAACACGATCCAGTAATTCAAAAGGATCGATATATCTAGGGCTCAACTTCCCCTTCTTTCCAAATCTCATAACCCTCTTCCAGGGAGATATTTGTAAGAACACTTTATCACCCACTTCAAACTCTAGGTCTTTTCTTCGGTTGTCGGCATAAATTTTCTGTCGACTCTGAGCTGCTCTTATGTGTTGTTGAATAGATCTGACCTTTTCTTCCATTTCATCAATGAGATCAGGTCCTAATAGATTTCTTTCCCCAACTTCATCCCAGCAAGTTGGAGTCCTGCATTTCTTTCCATATAGAGCTTCATAAGGAGCCATCTGAATACTGGAGTGAAAGCTATTATTATAAGAAAATTCCACCAAAGGTAGGTGTTGATCCCAACCTCCTTTGAAATCCATAGAGCAAGCTCTCAACATATCTTCTAGGGTTTGAATTGTTCTCTCAGACTGACCGTCTGTCTGAGGATGATAAGAAGTGCTGAAACTCAACTCTGTATCCAGAGTATGCTGAAGACTTCGCCAGAACATCGAGGTAAATCTCGGATCCCGATCAGATATAATAGAAAGTGATACTCCATGCAATCTTACCACTTCCTTTACATATATCCTGGAAAGCTGATCCAGAGAGAAATCCTCTCTAATAGCAATGAAGTGTGCACACTTTGTAAGACGATCAACTATGACCCAGATAGCATTATTTCCTTTGGATGTTTTAGGAAGTCCTGTGACAAAGTCCATAGTAATGTTTTCCCATTTCCTTTCGGGTATGGGTAATGGTTGTAACATCCCCTTAGACTTCTGTCTCTCAGCTTTAACTTGTTGACAAACCAAGCATCGAGAGACATATTCATCAACATCTCTTTTTATGCCATCCCACCAGAAGTACTCTTTCAGGTCCCTATACAACTTCGTTCTTCCAAGATGAATAGAGAATGAAGAACTATGAGCCTCATCTAGCAGCTCTTTCTTTAATTCGTGGATGGGAGGAACACAAACTCGATTCCTGAACTTTATTATCCCATCACAATCAAGTTTGAACTCTGGAACATTTCTCACCTTCTTTTGTAACTCGACATCTTCTTTTTGTGCTTCTTTAATCTTCACATGTATAGATGGTTGAACATTCATTTGAGAAAGATAAGATTTTTCCCCTTCCATTATAATTCCAAGATCCATCCTTTGTAAATCCATAAATATTGGATCTTTTGTGATCCTCATCATGGATAAACTAGCATGGTCTTGTCGACTTAATGCATCTGCGACCTTGTTTGCTTTCCCAGGGTGGTAATGGATTGAGCAGTCGTAATCCTTAATTAGCTCCAACCATCTTCTTTGACGCATATTCAGCTCCTTTTGTGTGAAAATATACTTTAAACTTTTATGATCAGTATAAATATCACACCTTTCACCATAAAGGTAATTCCTCCAAATCTTTAATGCAAAGATTACCGCAGCTAACTCCAAATCATGTGTTGGGTAATTTTGCTCATTTATTTTCAACTGTCGTGAGGCATAAGCTATCACCATATCATTTTGCATAAGAACACACCCCAATCCCTTCTTGGATGCATCACTATAGATCCCAAACCTTTCTCCACTACAAGGTAGTGTGAGCACAGGTGCACTGGATAACCTTCTTTTCAACTCCTTGAAATTCTCTTCACATTCTTCCGTCAAGACAAACATAACTCCTTTCCGAGTCAACTTGGTGAGTGGATTAGATAATTGTGAAAAATATTCCACAAAACGTCGATAATATCCAGCCAAACAAAGAAAACTTCGGATCTCAGTTACCGTTGTTGGTCTCGACCATCTTTCGATAACCTCTGTTTTTGATGGATCCACAGATATCCCCTCTTTTGAGATTATGTGACCCAAAAATGCAACTTTTTGAAGCCAAAATTCACACTTTGTAAATTTGGCATAAAGCTTCTCCTTTCTCAGGGTCTTCAATATAATTCTCAAGTGATCTTCATGCTCTTCCTTGCTCTTTGAATAGACATGAATATCGTCTATAAAGACTACCATAAATTGATCAAGATAGTCTCTAAAGACTCTATTCATTAGATCCATGAAGATAGAAGGGGAATTAGTAAGACCAAATGGAATCACTATAAATTCATAGTGTCCATACCTTGTACGGAAAGCCGTCTTTGGTATATCCTCCCTTTTGACCCTTAATTGATGATACCCTGAACGAAGATCAATCTTGGAAAAGTATTGAGCTTTGCGTAGTTGGTCAAATAGGTCCTCATTGCGCGGGAGAGGATATTTTTTCTTGATAGTGATCTTGTTAAGTTCTTGATAATCAATGCAGAGTCTCATTGATCCATCTTTATTCTTAACAAATAGAACAGGTGCTCCCCAAGGTGACGCACTAGGGCGTATGAATCCCTTATCAAGATTCTCTTGGAGTTGCTTCTTCAATTCCTGCAACTCAATTGGGGCCATTCTATAAGGTGTCTTTGAAATAGGCAAATCACCCGGTACGAGTTCTATTGAAAACTCAACTTCACGATTTGGTGGAAGACCCGGTAATTCCTCTAGAAAGACATCATCAAACTCCCGTACAATGGGCATATTCTTAATCGTGAGTTTCTCACCAACCATTTGAGATAAATAACCTTCATTTAGTGGAATCAATACCCATAAAATGGAAGAAATTTCCATTGGAAGGTTGTGTTCATCCTTGCATTGATAGACGATCATAGATTGATCTGGAATATAAAATGTGACTTCCCTTATTTGGAAATTGATATGACCTCCATATAAAGAATGCCAATCCATGCCAAGAATCACATCAAATTCCACTATAGGAAGGATCACAAGATTTGCAGGAAGCACTTTCCCACAAACTTCGATCGGAGAAGAATTATAAACTTTTGATGTGACTGTTGTGCCATTAGGTATTGTCACAGCTAACTCAACATCTAATTGTTGAGGTAATACGGTGATACCCTTAGAAATTTCTTCAGAAATAAAAGAGTGGGTGGATCCATAATCAAATAAAACATTTTCTACTTTAGAGTGGACGGTAAGTGTACCTTTCACCACATCGTTATCGTACTCCACATCGCTGATAGAAATTGCATGTGACTTTCCTTTGTCTTTAGCCTTAAGAGTTTGTTGATGTCGACCATCATCATCAACCCTTGGATTGGGGAATTTATTGGAATAATTCCCCATCTCCTTGCACTTGAAACATTGAAGTGTTTTAGGTTCATTCTGTGTATCCCTTCCTTTGTTTGCATCATTAGACATCTTCTTCCAATCATCGCGGCATTCAAATGCCTGATGACCTTCCTTTCCACATTTGAAACATTTACTTGTCCCTTTAAGACAACTCCCTCTATGTTTCTTTCCACACTTTGAGCATAAGGGAATGCTCATCTTCTTTTCAGTGTGCTCTTTAGATTTTCCTTTGAATTCCATTTTCCTCTTCTTATCAAACCCATATGACTGATGGGTTACTCCAATCTCCATCTCGACTTTGAGAGCACATCGAACGATTTCCTCGTAGCTATTGAAGTCCCTTATGGATAACGCCCTTCAAAGTCTTGGTTTTAAGCCACTAAAGAATTGATCAATCTTACTCTCAGGTTGGATAATAATACCAGAAGCGTACCTTGAAAGTCTTGTAAAATTTTCTTCATAGGTACCAACAGATTCCTCATCCTATTGCTTCAGTTCAAGAAACTCTTTCTCCTTCTTTGTTTGGAGAATATGGGGGAAGTACTTATTGAAAAATAATTTCTTGAACTCGTCCCATTCCATGGACTCAATTTCATCCCTTTTCCTCGTATTCTTAATAAGATTCCACCATTGATCAGCATCTCCTTCCAAACGATACACTACTAGTATGACTTTATCATGTTCAGAACATTGAAGAACTAAAAATATCTTTTCAGTAGTACTAATCCATTGTTCAGCAACTAATCGATCAGTAGACCTGCTGAAAGAAGGTGGATGCTGCCTCATGAAGGATTCAACAGAATGTTGCTCCTTCCTTTGCTCGTTTGGAAGTCATGCATGATTCATAGCTTGAGAAAGTTGTGTGAGCATGGCTACAAGATTTTTCATTCCATCTCCCATAATGTTTGGTTGCTCAGGGGGACAATCATTGCATTGCCCGTCGCATTCTGCATTAACACGATTCCTTCGGGTTCTATCCATTGACTAAAACCAAGAAGAATAGTGTGAGAAACACTAATTATAATAGGAAAACCACATAATTAAGAATAAAATTTCACACTTAAGGTATTATCCTAGGTTATTCATGGACATTTCTAAAACACTGAGATTGTGTTCTATGCTTAGACTTATCCTTAGGGTTCTTACTAAGGCTTTTACATCCTAGTTTCCAAAGTTTGACTATACCTTTCCTCTGATACAAACTATAATGACCCATACTTTACATACATTGTTAATAATTCAAAATTGAAGCATTCTCATTACAACATATAACAAAACCACGAAAGGACCGTATAGGTATAATGTCTTTAGAAACTGGGAAACATAAACAACTGGTTCATAAAGCATCAACTTTGCCTCCCACTTATTTCATCATATCTAGAGTCCCTTTTTGGAATATCCTACTTAATAACCTTCTTCCTGACCTGGGGAAAGAAAACATACAAAAGGGTGAGCTCAAATTCTCAGTAAGGGTAAACAATAGAAATATCAATCACATCGTATACACAAGCACATAACTTTTGGAAATCTTGACCTGCAAAAGAGATCATAAAGTCATAACATGGGATAAATCGTGGCAGTGAAATGTAATCACAATAATCATAACTTAAAACATGAAACTTTTTGGCATACACACATAATCATAGAGAATCATTTATTGTTAGTCAAGACTCATTTCCAAGACTATTTTAGAGGACAAAGTCCCTTTCTGAACCGAGTCACCCTCGTTTCAGTCCTGTTTCACTAAACCGGTATAACCTACCGTTCCAGCCATGTCTATCTCATGAGATATAAAATATTTACCCAATGCATTGGAGGGATATATAGGTCCCACCAATCTCATAATTATACCATTCTTATGTGTGCCACAAAATCATAAATCATGCATCATCTCATAACCCATGTAATAAAAATGGGAATCATAAACATCGTGACATCATAAAACAATTCATATAAGATAAAGGAATTCATAAAAATATAATTCCATCACAACATAATCAAATCAATGTAATAATAGGGATAAAAACAGAACCCTTTATTATCTTAGATGGAAAATAATTTTGATAAAACAATTGAACTCCATTCTTGAGGAAAATATCCTTTCAAATTCAAAAACATTTTCCTTTCTTAACATGTCATAAAATTTTAAACTAAAATAAGTTGATTAAAAATAAACTTGAAAACTTGTAAAGGAAGCTTCTTGGAAATAATTTTTTAAAAATCCATTCATGCATTATAAGTTAAAAAAACATTCTTCTCGTACTTTTGTCGGAAAAGTCAAAAAAGTACCTCGTACGAAAAACGACAAAAGATTTCTTTCATATCTTTTACTAAAAACTCACCGAAGGGTAAAATAGGATTTAAAAAATTGTAGGTGGATGGAAATAATATTACATATTGAGGAAACATGGATGTGGATGATAAAATACACCCCAGTAAATACTAAAGTATAAACAATCTCGGATAAAAATGATATTGCGAGATTTTCCCTTACCTTAGGTCCGACTTGCTTTGTAAGTGTCTGAACCTTTTGTATAATGATTTAAATAATGTTATTGACTTATTCTAGAATCATACTTATTTTTATGATATCATATATGGTCATATTCTTAGCTTCTTAGTAGTAATATTTCATTGCTACTTGTTATTCGGGTGTTTATAACTTTTTGTTCTTATGCGTGTTTTGTCGAATAAATTCTTATTCTTTTATTTATGTTATAGATACCTCACTTACAGAATGGTATTAGTATCATATATATCATATTCATTCATTCAATTTGTTTATATAATCATTATGAAATGAAGATCATGTAGAACGAGTCGCATCACATAGTGGAGACGGTATTCCGTACGTACGCACGAGTGATGATATCGTTCCTATGATCGTGGAATTGTATTGGAATGTATGTATACTATTTCAGAATCAATATCACTTTATAATAGTCATATATAGTCATTATTTACCCCATTATACCAATCCAAGTAAGGTGGTGGTGGAAAATAGATTACACCACGGCGTGGAGACGGTATTCCGTACGTACGCACGCGCGGTGATTTCTTTTTCCGTAGGATGGATAGATGGTGAAATAGGGTTGTTTCATACTTATAATAACATATCATTATATTAGTGATACTGATGTTATTACTTCATAATGAAACAACTAAATAAGAAGAAGTGTAAGAAGAAATAAATATGAAAGAATCGGTAACGGACATTACCTCTTCTTTGAAGTGCTTCTTTGAGACCTTCTTTTAGGGCACTAAAATTGACCTTTGAAGAAGACCAGGACCTATAGGATGTATCTAGGTAAGTGGAGAGGAGAAAGTGGCAGGGGTTGGCCGAGCATGAAGGCTCAAAGTGGTGTGAGGAAGAGGGGGAGGAGGTGTCCTTTTATAAGGGAGGAGAGGGGCACCTTTGGAATAACTAAAACTATTATTTTATTATAAAGTCAAGTTCAGTTTTAAATAGCTCCAAATTGATATATTTTGAAGCTAAAGTGGGGATGGGTCGAAAGCCTTTCATCCAATATAATTTAGACAGGTTTAGGTTCCTATTTTAACCTTATCATTTAGATTTAACATTAAGTTAAATAATTTTACTTTTACCATGTCTTCTTGTGTTCTTATTATATAAGGTTAATAAACTTACTATAAGTAGCCAAACGAACCCCAAGTTGTTTATTATTAATATATATAACCTTATCTAAGTCATTTGTCCGATCCTTATATTTTTAGGAATAAAATAACAATTACCAATATAATATTTTTTTTAAAAACTATTTTATGTCAATTTTGACACTATTTAGTAATTGATTTTTGTGAAAAACATAGCAGAATTATTAGTTAGAAACAAGTTAATTAAGTCAATAATAACCTGTCATAGTAACCTAGAAAATTAGTGGGATTCATAAAAAGTCTCAAATTACATTTATTTTGGTGTTTATAACATCAATTATGTCAATATTTCATTAATAAGATAATTACTCTATCATCATTGTGTCATAAATAAATTAAATTATTTAATGTCTAAAAATTACAAATAAAATATCATTATGTAGGAAATCTTGTTAGCTTTATAATGAATATTTATAGTCAAATTTATCTTATGTATAACCCCATATTAAAAATTATTTACTTATTAAACTTTGATTTTAACTATTTTAACCCTTCTTTAAATAAATTAATAATAAATGTCCTAATCTAATCCAAGTGGGCCTAAATGGTCATAGTTTATTCCTAAGTTTGTTTTTGGTCGAATTAAACTTATCCAATAGAATTAGGACATGTGTTAGGGTAATAATAATATCATCTTTACCCTTAATTACCCTATTTACTTTTTACTGTGGTAAAACAAAGTAAAAAGTTACTATTCACCAAAAAATTATTTTCATCTCATTGAACCACATTTTACTTACTGACATCAACCGTGTCTCTCATATTTTTGAAATTCCACTCACAGAAGTGGTAAAATTAAGTTTTATGAAAAATTCAGTTTTTTTAACTACCACTTAGTGGTTTCACTATTCATCAAAAATTGAAAGTTTTCAGAAAAATACCAAAATTTCACCCTAGGATAATTTTGATATTCCAAATCCAAAAATGAAGTCAATTTTGAAAAATAAAATTTATAAAATTTCAAAAAGTGGTTATTACTATTCATAACGGCTAGTTTTAATAATATTTTAATAGCATATCGTTGTTTAGTGAAACTCGGTATTGCGTACGACGCAAGCTATCGAGGAAGGTCGCGATTTCGTGTAAATAAAGCCAAGAAAGTGTTGTGTAGAAAAAGATTCCTTTGATGATTTATATAACATAAAAGTCTCGGGTGTTACATTTCACAAGAATGTTTAAAACTATATGTAATCTCCCATTTAATGATAGCTTAATGATTCACCTTATGAGACAACTGATAAAACGAGGGGATATCTATAACTGGGATCCACCCATATCTTCATGTCTAAAGCATTCCTCGTATATCAAATACTTGATTTAATACATGAACAATATTCCTTATTGTCAAATATACATTTGAGTAAAGAATATATATTATCTATATTTCCCCTATCGATCAAATAACTTTTAATGTAAAACACCATATATATAAATGAGATGAAGTTTAAGAAATAAGAATATCCATAATAAATAATATTGATATTCAGGGGAAATTTAAAATCCAATGATTAAAGGAAAGTGAATATTTTAGGGTAATGTTAATGACAAAAAAAAGAATCCAGAAAGTGAATCTTAATTCCTTACATGGTTGAATGATAATAAACTATCCATATAAATAATAAGGATAGTATCAATCCAAAATATTCCCATTGGATTAAGATTAAATGGTTTTTTAATTTATGAATATATATACCATAAATAAACCATAAAAACAATCCGGAGGAAAATATCCTTTTCATTTTGAAAATCACTTTTTCATACTAAAATTTCAAAAATAATTTTCAAAATAATTTTCATTATAAATAACCACTGAAACTTATAAAATATGATGTAAAACATTTTATTCATTATAATGGATATAAATTTTTTTCATTTCGTACAAGTTAAAACAAATATTCCATTATCTTTTTCTAGAAAAGACAAACGGACATTTTTTTGAAAACGACATGAACATTCCTCTCAATTTTTTTTGTAAAAAGTAAAAATAGGTAAAAAATTATTTAAGAAATAATTATTAAAAGGTTAAAAAAATTTGAAACCATATTTACAAAATATGACTTTGGATGAAAATGGATTCAACACCAAAAGGAGAAATGACGTTCAATTTTCTTAAAAAACATCAATAATTTTAAGTACCAAAGAGTGGGAAAATGGCAATACAATGTGAAAATGTTCATGAATTTCTAGGGGAGGATAAGATAAAGGGTTTTATTAAACAAATATCAAATAACCTTATTCAATGGAAATTCAATTATCAATAATCCCAATTAGAATGAGATGGTGAAATTAACCCTTACAAAGAGCATAATATTGAAGTGATAGTTAACCAAAGAATCAATTATTTGTGTCCAATATAAATAAAACTAAAAATTTTGTAAATGAAAAAAAAGAAAATAAGAATTAATTATGCACATAATCATATAATATCAAAGACAAAAAATAATTTATATAACCCAATGAAAAGGAATTGAGTTATAAAATACATTACCACTTGGTAATTTTCAAATAAAACACAGTTGGATGAAATAATTAAAATTGAAAGATTAAACACCATGATGTATGATTTATTCATGATATTACATGTTAAATTCGTAGTTTATACACTATATAAAATAAATTAGTTCATAACATACAAATGTGCCTCAATGAAAGGAAATTGAGAGAGAATCCCTAACCACACTCTTCCTTTTGGTTAACTTTATTTAAACCCCTATATAGTGGTTTTAATAATGTAATTAACTTATAAAAAACCATATTGATATTTATAATATCATATATCATCATTTTATAACATCTTATCACCCATTTATTAATATTCTTCCATTATTTTCATTGCTTCGAGAGTTAAATTTGATGTTTTCTCTTGTGTGTTTTTTCATGAAAGATCTAATTATTACATATATATATTGTTTCATGTTCTCAAGAATAATAATAATTTCATAATTATTTTATTTATACATCAATTATACTTTTAAAACCAAACATGAAAGATTATTTTGTCAAATTAAGTATGTTACGATCATGGAGATGGTAGGTCATACATATGAAAAACTAACGTTTCCATTTTCCAATGATCATTATGGAAATATGGTAAGTAATATTCTATATTTAAATAATTATAATAATATCAAATATAAAATATTATTTATTTAAATATACTTATATATATCATCCATGTGTTTTGGTGATGAAAAGAGAGTTACATCATCCACACATACACGAACGATGTTATCATTTTTCAATGTGAGAAAGGAACTGCTAAATTATATTCTCCAAATGATAAATATTTCATCAATATAATAATTATTAAATGTATATCACATATATTCATTAAATTTATCTTTATTACCTTACATGTAAAATGTTAGTGAATAATGAATCATATATCTTCAAGAGGTGGTAGTCTGTCGTACACATGAGCAACGTTATCGTATCACCTACTGAATGCAAAGTAAAAAAGGATTATACATATATGATATAATCAATATATTGGTATAATTATGTTATAAATTTCAAATATATATATTTTATATCCATAATCATTTCAAACCATGGGAGGTGGTAATGGAAAAATGAATGACTTCAGTCGCGAGGTGGTAGTCCTCTGTACAAATGAATGATGATTTCGTACCCCATTTGATGGAAGTGGAGTTGGTTGTAAGTCATTAAATTAACATAAAAACATATCAGTATATGGAATATTATGATTTTTTTATGTCATCATGGTTTAATAATAATTTAAAAATGTGGAGTATGAAATAAAATAAAGATTCATGTTGAACAACATTACATGTTCTTCGAGAAACCTCCTAGGTTTACACTAAATCCCTCCAACGATGGATTTATAGAAAAAATATGTCTTCTAAGATGAAGGGATATAATATTAGATGTGATTTGGGAAGGTATTATTTAAACCAAAATGGTTTTAATGTGTAAATAATAGAGGATATGGGGTGACCTTTTATAAGTGAGGTGAGTGGAACACTTATAATTTTTGAAAATAAACAGGTGCAACTGCATTTTTCACATGAAAAACTTGTAAAAATGGATTATTATTGATATTTATAAATTATAGGGTAAAAATATGGATAGAAAATATATTTTTGAGAAGTGTTTCTGTAACACCCCAACGCCATAAGCTCAGAGCTGGTGACCTACATTATTTCATTGTAATGATTACAAGGAACCAAATCATGAAGGACCGATCAGTTTAGTAGTTTTTAAAAACCATATTACATTTATGATAACCATATTAAATTTTAAAATAATAAATAAAACATAAAATATAACAAATACTAATAAACTGCATCCTTGAAACTCATTCCAAGAATATGTATTCATATCCTGGAGAAAGGAAACAAAATAAGGGTTATTTTAAATGATCAATAAGGGTGAGAGTACAGTGAAACTAATAATGAATCAATTAGAATAAATAATTTGGAAATTTTAATAACTAAATGCACTTTAAATTTAAAAAACTAGATAAGGCATAATCAATATGGAAAGGTAAATAACTAAATACACATTTTATTTAATCTAATAAACTGAGAATAGTAAAAATCTATAGATAACATCTAAGAAAAAATCACATGGATAAATAATAATAGTGTATGAAGGAGGTAAATTCATAATTATTAGATTCTATGTTTCCTAGATTAATGGTGCATTTACCTTCAATACCTTTCACAATATGGTTTATAAAATATCAGGTAAAAACAATCTCATTGGCCAAATGATTCATATCATGATACTATCAATGGATTGATAGGATATCTATAACTATCTCCCATGTGTGTTGTAATTTTACAAATAACTTATAATTTATCATTTAATCTATTTAATTAATGAACAATATTCCTTATCAAATATCTGTATTGAATAAAAGATACATAGTTATCAATAGTTCCCTAGTTAATCAAATAACAAAGAAAGTTAACATCGTATGTAAAAAATTTATATGGTTTAGGAATTAAGAATATCCATTACATGACAATATGTATGACTAAGATAAATTTAATTTAAACTAATAATGATCATAAGGAAGTGATTGTTTAAAGATAAAATTAACAATGACCAATGAAAGTGATATTACAAAGATAAATTTTACCACTTGGTAATTTTCAAGTAAAAAACATTTGGATGAGATAGTTAAAATTGAAACATAAAATACCATGATTTATGAGTGTGTAATTATATTAAATTAAAAATTTTAAGTATATAAACTACATTAAGGTTGATTGGTGAATAATAACAGATATGACTCAACGAAATGTAGATTGAGACAAAATCCCTTACCTTATGCGTCATCTTGGTTGAATGCTCTTTAAAATCATGTATAATGGTTTTAATAATGTTATTAACATCACTATAACCATATTAATATCAATTATATCATGCATAGTCCTTTTATAAAATATTATAACATGTTCATTAGTAATCATTCATCATTTTTATCATTTAGGGTGTTAATTGTCTTGTTTTTTAGTATGTCTTGACTTCTCCTTTTTTTCCTATTAATTAGATCATAATTTCAACATCTAAAGAACGTAAATCATGATTTAAATATCATGTATATTAATTAAATATTTATTTATAATAATTCAAAAAAATTGGAGATTGAAAATGAAATGCACCATTCATGGAAATGGTAGACCGTGTGTACGCATGAATACTACTTCAATTTCATTGTCGTATATAACAAATGATATATATAAATGTTTGTGTGTGTGTGTATTATAATTATGGTATAATATTTATTTCATATATGTGGCATATGTTTATTTAAAACAACCTTTAATACATTCCATTTATAGTGTGAATGAATCACATAGGTTTGAGGAGGCGGTAGTCCACACTTGCACAAACGATGTTATCATATCTACAAAAAATGCAACACATGAATGTATATGTTATATATGAATTAACTAACAATAAATAGATCATATATATCATATATAAACTATATACACATTATTATGTTTATATTGAAAGGCGGTAATGGAAGAACATGTGACATCAGTTCGTGAGGCGGTATTCTTCCGTACACATGAACGATGATTGTATATCCCATTTTAGGGATGTGTGTGAAAGTGTAGGTAGAACTATCATAAAAAACATTCCATTATATGGAGTATATTTATTTTATTATATAGTAATTATATAATAATAATTTAAGTGTTGGATAAATAAATGAAATGGATGTGATTGTTGAAGAATGTTACATCTTTTTCGGGTATCTCCATTTGGTGTATACCAAATGGCTTCCTTGGATAGATTTCCTCCCAAAATGGGGCTTCTAGGATGTGTTTATTGATTTATAGAGATCATTTGGTCAGGTTTAGGAAAAGGAAAATAGATTTAATGTTGTTAATAAATGGGAGAGGTGAGTGCCTTTCTATAGTTGAGGAGTGACATTCTTGTAAAAATAAAAAGGTAAACATTACTGAGAGGTCTCCCTTACATCAGGTGTCTGTAATAATAAAAATAGTAAAAGGGAGTATATGGTCGTAATATGAATATAATATAGGTTTTGGTCATGTTTATAGGTTATTTTGTCTCTTAAATGTTTGGTTTAGTCCCTTGTTAAGCTTACTTTTACCTTAATCGCTGTAATTAATTTCAATTGGATTCACTAATATTTTCGGTCAAAAACTAAATAAAACATAAAAAAAAATATAAATTATTCTCATTAAAAATATGGAATCCATTTTTTATAATTAAAATAATAGTAGTGATTGAAATTAATTTAAAAGTAATCCCACAGATGGGATGATAAAATGAATT
Source organism: Viscum album (assembly GCA_963277665.1). Lineage (NCBI taxonomy): Eukaryota > Viridiplantae > Streptophyta > Magnoliopsida > Santalales > Viscaceae > Viscum > Viscum album. The sequence goes on from OY728140.1 coordinate 318,640,478, forward strand.
TTTAAAGTGAAAATGTCCAAAAGATTAAAATTATTTTATATCCAATTTCATTGAGAAATTGGTTCCAATAACCCAATTTGGATTAATTTATTTATAATTTACCTAAATATACTTTAAAACCAATTAATATATAATTTAACAATATAGAAAAATTACACAAAAAAGTGGTTTACAATTAAAATTCACTATTTTTTCACTATTCATCAAAATATGAAACTTTACACAAAAACACCAAAAATTAATCCTAGGCCAATTTTTATGTTCCAATTTAAAATTTTAATTATATTTGGCTATAAAAAAATTATAAAATTTCCAAAATTTAGTTTTAAAATATGAGCGACATTAAAAGGTGGCAAAATTGCCTTTTAAAAAAATACAAATTTTAAGCGTAAAAATGAATTTATTATTATCTTGTGCCTATAAAATCGAATGGATGAATATCATAAATATTTATTGAATATATATATATATATATATATATATATATTTCCTTTATATCATTCAATAATAGTAAGTAATTTTATTTATTATGATAAAACACCTTTGGCACATAATAATACATTTTATAAAATCAACCCCTTTATATTCAATTGGTTCTTATATTAATTTATAATTAATTGGTAAAAAATGAATTAAATCAAATATTTTTATAATTTTGTTAATAATATTGATAACCTTCAATTTAATGTCCTGGTTATATATTATTATATTAAATAATGATATTTTCATAATATATTGTTATTCAGAAAAACTCAGTCTTGCGTGTAATGAAAACTAATGAACAAAGTCATTCTTACTTGTAACCCAAGAAAAATAATTGTTGTGTGAATTACAAGATATATAATATAGTTATTTAAATATCTTAGGATATTATATTCCTTCCTACTCTTAGGGTTTTATTTTATGCATGCAATAAAATACAGTTTCCTTAGTTTATAATTTCGGGGGGTTACATTCTCCCCAAATTAATTAAGTTGCATCCTCACAATTTAAAATTTATCTTGGTAATCGATGGATTGATATTTTAAAATAATATTTTTTAAAACCCCACATAATAAATTGGATTAATAACACAACTTCTTAATTATAAGGAAAATGAAATGTGGAGGTCCACACAAAACTAGTCTTTCAAATAGGAGCACATTATTGAAAACCTATGCATGGAAGAGAAATCTAACTATCATGCTCTGATGAATCATGTTAAATAACTTTTTTAGTTGAATGTTTATGAACACAAATACATAAACAAAATTTATGAAAAAGTTAATTGATATCATCATAAATGATGTTAAGAGGACAACTTTTTTGTTTCAAGATAGTTTTTTCTTAGAGTTGAGTAATTCATTCTCTCTCTAAGAGTATAAGTAAATATATGTTTCTATAAACACAATCGTATCCTTTGGTTGTTCTTCAAAATAGGTTTTCTTCATTTATTTTCATAGGTTTCAAAATTTGGTGAGTAAATACATTAACCTCGAAAACATCTTTCAAGTATCAGCTTAAACCATTTCATAAAGTGCTAACTCATCCAAAATATTTTCATCAAACACATTAGAGGTAAGGTTACTGAATTTACAAAATGAACATATTATTACACTTTAGTCAACATAATGTATCTCTTTTCTCATCACATACCAACCATGTGAACACATTCATCATGTATTCCTATGAAACATGGTAATAACAAGAATTATCATATAGCCTTATTGAAAACATACATGAATCCTTAATCCTTAATTAAAACATAGGTAATTGGATATATTCTATAAATCCGAAAATTATGTAAACTCCATCAATGATAGTATAAGCCACATTTCCAAAAAATCATTAATAAGTTCTAAGGTAGTCTGTAATGTCCAAATTACATTATCCATATCAATCATATCCTTATCCAAAAATCATTAATTCAACATCCCAAACATATTAAGGGTTGTATTTCATTAAATGATATGTTTTTAAAGAAGTTAAACTTGTCACTGAATCATTTACTTGGTCATCAATACCATTGAACACCTTCTTTTAAACCCTAATCAAAAAGTATTACATTAAAATCCCCATATATTTCAAATTTATATAACCAAGACATAATTTATAAAATACTAAAATAACAAAAAATCTTGAATTCAAACACAAGCACATTAATTTTTCCTACTCATTAATGGTGATAGCATAATATTTACCATGATCCATTAGCTTATTTTTTGTGTATTCCTTTGGAACTTGGAGAATTTGTTTGAATATTTCCCTATATCCATACAATTGAAGCATTGAAAATTCAAATTTGATTTATTTCCCATACAATCACAAACTTGGTGGCCTTTTTCTCTATAATTATAACAAACTCTCATTCCCTTAATGAAAGTAATGGGGTGTTCCTTTCCACAATTATCACATGCAGAAAAATCATGTATTCTATTCTTTCCCTTATCCATATTTTTTCTCATTGTCCTCTTGTTTCATTTATTCCTTTCAGAGCTATAATATTTTTAGAATTATTTCTCGGTCTCATTATAACATGATATTATGTCCTCATACGATGAAATTTTTTGGGAGATTAGTTACCTTCCAAATATTGTCTTAAGACTAAAAAACATAAGATCCTTCATACTCTATTGATCTTTTTCTTCGGTGAGGTTCCCATTATTTCTACTATGAACCATTTCTAAGTTACTATGTACACTAGATTAGGTAATATAATTATGGAATAATAATTTATAATCTCAAAACTAGTGAAATAGATAACATAAATTGAAAAATTAATGATTATATAATATCATAATCATAATCGTGGTTTCTTTGGGATGTTATTATATACTTATCCTTATTGTCTATCATAGTTTTATGTTCTCTAATACAAGTTTCCTTAAATCTAGTTATCAAGGATACTGCTAAACATCCTCTGATACCAATTGTAATGCCCTGACTCGAGAAGCTCGGAGTCGGTGCCTCACTTTATTAAATTGTAATGATTACAAGGAATAAAATCGAGAAGAACTGATCTATTTAGTAGTTTTGGAAAACCATATTACATTCATGATACCCATAAAACATTGGGAAATAGGAAATAAAACATAATACATAACAAATACTAATAAACTTCATCCTTGAAACTCATTCTAAGATTTCATATTCATATCCCGGGGAAAGGAAACAAAATATGGGTGACATAAAATGATAAATATGGGTAAGTGTATAGAATAATTAATTATTAATGAATAAGAATAAATAATATGTAAAGGTAAATAACTGAACACACTTTGCATTTAAACAACTAGATAAGGAATAATCAATATGGAAAGGTAAATAACTGAAGACACATGCCATTTAATCAATTAACTATGAATGAAATGAATCCATAGATAATATAAATGAAAAAAATATCAAGGATAAATAATAATTTAGTATGGATGGGGGAAATTCATAATTATTGGATTCCATGTTTTGTAGTTACATGGTGACCTTATCGTCAAGACCTTTCAGAAGACGGTTTATAACATATGGTGTAAAAACACATCTGATTGTCCAAATGATTCATCTCGTGATACTACCAATGCATCGAGGGGATATTTATAATTGGAACCCACTTATGTCATACCTTTCCAAATAATTTCTCATATATTGAGTAATTGATTTAATTCATGAATAATTTTCTATGTCAAATATCTATATTGAATAAAAGAAACAAACTTGTCAATAGTTCCCCAGTTAATCAAATAACATTCAAAGTGAACACCATATGTAAAAATGGTAAATGGTTTGATAAATAAAAAAATTCATTTCATGAGAATATGGATATTTAAGATAAATGAAATGTACAATAAAAAATATCATTATGAAGTTATTTTTTCATGAGAAAGTTAACAATCAAAAAATAAAGTGATATTGCAAATATAACTTTTAACACTTGGTAATTTTCAATTCAAAACCCCTTGGATGAGATATTTCAAATTGAAACATAAAATAACATGAAGTATGATTGAATCATTATATTAAATGAAAAAATTGATTTATATATACCACATTGAAGTTAATTGGTATATAATAACAAATATGACTCAACAGAATGTAAATTTAGACAAAATGTCTTACCATACAATTATTTTTAGTTGAATGCTCTTTAACATCATGTATAATAGTATTTATAATGTTATTAACTTAAAATATGACCATATTAATGTCTATTATATCATATATAGTCCTCTTATATCATATTATAACCTGTTCATTAATAATCTTTCATTATTTTCATCATTTCTGGTGTTAATTGTCTTGTTTTTCGAGTGTGTCTTGACTTAACATTTTTGTTCCTATTAATTAGATATAGATTTAATCATATATAGGATTTAAAACATTATTTAAATATCATATATATTTAGTAAATTTTTATTTGTAACAATCCAAAAATTTTGTAAATATGAAATGAAATGCATCTTTCATGAAAACGGTAGGTCGTATGTACGCATGAACATTACTTCCATTTAATTATCATATTTAAAATGTAAGTGATATATATATATTTGTGTATATTATAATTAAAGTTTAATATTTATCTCATATATTTCACATATTTTTTTTAAAACCATCCTTAATACATTCCATGTATAGTGTAAATGAATCACATTGCTTTGAGAATGCGGTAGTCCACACGTCCACAAAGGATGTTATCGTATCCCCACAAAATTGAAAACATGGAGGTATGGGTTACTAAATAATTAAAAAAGAATTAAGGAATAATAAATATCATATATATCATATATAAACTATAAATCCATCATTATTTAAAACATTTAAAGGTGTTAATGGAAGAACAAATGTCATCAGTTTGCAAGGTGGTAGTTCGTCATACACGCGAACGATGATGGTATATCCCATTTGATGGATGTGTGTGAAATAGTAGTTAGAACTCTAAGAATAAATAAATTAATTTATATTTAGGATAATGATTTATTACATAGGACTGATAAAATAATAATTTATTGGGAGGATCAAGAAATGAAACGAAAGTCATCATTAAAGAATGCTACCACTTTTTTAGGTAACTCCTTTTGGTTTATACCGAAAGGCTTCCTTGGCTAGCTTTCTTCCCAAAGTGAGGATTCTAAGATGAGGGGAGAAATTTTGGTATCTTAATTTTCATTTTTTTATGATAAAAAGTTCATGATATTTTTTAATAAATTGGAGGGTTGAGTTCATTTTTATAGTGGTGGGTGAGTGGCATTCTTGTAAATATAAAAAGGTAAACACTATTGAGAGGTCTCCCTTACATCATGGGCCTCCAATAATGAACCTAATTAGATTAATTGGATGTTGTGGTCTAAATAGTGGGATAATATATGTTTTTGACATGTTTTTAGGTTATATTGGCCTTAAAGATTAAGTTTTAGTCCCTTGTTAGGTTAAATTTACCTTAATTGAAGTAATTAATTTTAACTGCATTCACTAATATTTTTGGTTAAAAAATAAGTTAAAATTAATATAAAATATAAATTATGATTATTAAAAATATGGAATCTATTTTTCAAAATTCTAATCACTTTAGTGGTTGAAATTAATTTAAAATTAACTCCACAAAAGGATGCAAAAGTGGGTTTTTAAAGTGAAAATGTCTAAAAGTCTGAAAAGTTTTTCTGTTCAATTTCTAGGTGAAAATGATCCAAATGAACTGAAAATTATTAATTTATGTATAAGATAAATAAATATACTTTAAAACAAAATTAAAATATAATTCAACTATATAAATAAATTTGATGAAAAAACATTTTGCAATTAAAATTTAGTATTTTTCACTATTCATCAAAAAATGAAACATCAAAGAAAAAGTACCAAAAACTAACCCTAAGTTGCTTTTGATGTTCCTATTAAAAAAATTATGTTTATTAATACATATAAAATCTATAAAATTTCAAAAAAAAATAGTTTTAAAATAGGTGCACTGCTAAAAGTCTACAAAATTGCTTTTTTAGAAAAATACCATTTTTAAGCATAACACAGAATTTATACTTATCTTATACCTATCAAAGCTGAAATATGAATATCAAAAATATTTCATTGATTATATAATATTTATATTTAATTAATATTATTCATTAATTTTAATTAATCTAATTTATTATAATAAAACACCTATGGTGCATAATAACAGTTTTTTATAAAATCATCCACTTATATTCAATTGGTTACTGTATTTATTTAAAATTAATTGGTAATGAATGAATTCAATAATATATTTTTATAATTTAGATAATACTATTAATAACCTCCAATTTAATGTCTAGGTTATATCTTAATATATTAAATAATAATAATTTCATAATAAATTGTTGTTCGGTAAAACTTTCTCTTATGTGTAACGCAATTGATGGAACAAATTAGTTCTTACGTGTAATGCAAGATGAATCAGTGTTTCATGCATTAGAAGCTATGGAATATATTTATTATAATATATTAGGATGTCATATTCCTTTTTAATCTTGGTGTAGTGTTCCATATATTTTATTAAATACCATTTTCTTACTTTATAATTTTGAGGTGTTATAGTATTGGTCATTTTAACCCTTATAGTTTTTTGCTTAACCCTCGTTTAATCTATTTTTACCTTAACCACGCTAAATAATTTTTACTATTTTTACTATACATTATGGTAAAAAATTAATTTGAACTTATTATATAATATAAATTATTCTTATTCTAAGTACGGAATCTATTTTCTCAAATTCCATTTACAGAAGTTGTAATAATTAATTTAAATTAATCCCACAAACAAGACGATAAAGTGGGTTTTCAAAGAGAAAATATTCAAAATTTTATAATGTTTTTATATTAAAATTCAATATCAAAAAGATTTTGATAAACTACATTTTATTAATAAATATATAACTGAACTAATTTTACATTAAAACTAGTTAAAAAATAATTTATCATTATAAATAATTTAAATAAAAAGAAAATTCTAAATTAAAGTTCAATATTTTCCACTATTCATCAAAAAATAAAACATTTCAAAAAAATACAAAAAAAAACTAAGATAATTTTGATATTATGATTTCAAAAATGAAGTTCATTTTATCAAATAAATTTTGTAAAATTTGTAAAAATTAATTTTAAATTATATATGTGCAGTGCAACTGAACGGTCTTTTAGGACAATATAGTTTTTTCAAGAAACATTTCCTTTTCTTGTAAATGATTCTTATTTTACATATAATCCATAGATAACCAAAATTTAAATAAATTAATATTTAATATTCATACCCAAAAATTTCATTGTTATGATATACTGATATATTGTGTTAAATTTCAATTGTACTTTGGGATTCATGTTCCACAGGCTATTGAAGAGAATAAATTTAGAGAGTTATACTTAATGGGTTATTTAAGATCAATGTTTCATGTCACATGTGATATCAAATACAATGTTATTGTTAAGTAATTTCATGGTTTTACAATCACCCCACCATAAATAAATTTTGTATTCACAATTTAAAATTTATCTCAAATAGAAAGGGTTTCATATTTGAACATTCCTTTATGTAAAGACAACATTTTAAAGAGGTTTAATGAAAAATTCTTTTAATAAAAGGTAAATGAAAATAAAAAGGTCCTCTGGGATAAGACGTAGCTAGCTTTCCAGTTTGGAGAACATGGGTGGAAAATGAAAACATTGACATGGAAGAGAATACTAATGCCCAAGGATTAATTGCGAGTGATAGATATCATTGATATCAAGAAAGTGGTTGATCCAATTAAGATAAAGGATCACAAAACCATAAATATGTGATGATTTAAAAGACTATATTTTCAACATAAATGAAGGAAATAGGATAATTTTTTTTCAAGATCCATTCCTTAAGGATGAGGAATCTTTTTAATTTCTAAGTATCTACGATAATATACTTACTTGATATGTTTATATTTAATAATCATAAATTCATACTTTCGTTGTGATTTGATCAATTTTGAATTCATACCTTACTACAGAAAATAAACATCCAAAAATGATTTCTTTATTCCTAATAAACTAAAATTGACTTTTAATGGATCATAAGATTAAAAAAAGAGTGACAAGTCTTTCTGTATGTCTCTAACCATTTTCCAAAATCAGCATAGTTGTCAGAAGATATATAATATAATACATTAATCTATAAAACACAATAGTAACACCACTGGAACATCATTAAAATTTATTCATCAAATAATTTAATTAAAAATAATGCAATATAAACCATATCATCATGTAGGCCAGTGGTAGGCACAAAACCCTTATTATCCCTCTATCATTGGATCAAGCCACATCGCCTTACTGGACAAGATAGGTTGTCACCTGGAATGTGGGTTTCTGTTTTTATAAAACTATATTAATATAATTATTATAAAATTACCAAAAAATATGAATAAAATTAGTGAAATAAGATCCATCATTATATATCCTTTTAAAAAATTATCTTTCCACAAAAAGTCAAATATTCATATTTTTATACTATTACAATGTCATTAATGATCATAATAACCCTAAAGATTGTAAATAAATTTAAACATAAGTCTATAAAATGTAAAGGAATTATTCCACAAATAAATATTTCACTAAAATATTAACTAAACAAATGGGTTGTGTTGTCATAAATTTATTCAAAATTATCCTTAATTTTGATAGACTCCCATCACATAAAACCTATAAAGGGGTGTTTAAGACTTTGGACTTATGATAACTCTAAAACTCATAAATCTGTGATGGTATCAATAAATCTTATGTTAATTAAGACAGATATGCTTCTGAAATTTAAAAAAATCCTTAGATGTTTCATAATTCTTATCACATAAATACCATTTGTAAAAAATAATTCTACAATTTAATTCTTGAATCACAATAATTATATACATAAACCAATTTACATCAAAATATGTCTATCCTTGGTCTAGGGGTTAACCGCTAGAAGAGATAATTGAATTAAATAATACCCAATCTCTCCACATTTAAGATAAAGAACTATAAATGGATCCCTAGGATGATATTTATTTACTTCAATCATACTCTTCAGTTTACCTTATTAATTATTTTCTTTAGGACATTCATTTCCAAACATAAATAATTTTATCATTTCTTTTAGATACTTTCATGGGTTTCACGTAACATATTTTTGACATAAAGGGAATTGATGTAGAGACCCGAAGCTTGACATACATGGACATTACATTACTTTTGTGGAATACTTAGTACATTACAAAAACACACACACAAGGACTGTAATAGTTTGGTGTCTTTGGAAACTCGGAACGTAATCTTCTAATCATGGTGAAAGATCTTCAACATCTCCCATAAAGATCTTCCTTTTGTTTCTTACCTAAAACCTTTATTTATATCCTGTGGAAAAGAAAACATAAAAGGGTGAGCTCAAATGCTCAGTAAGGGTAAACAAAAGAAATATCAATCACATCATATTCAAAAGAACATAACATTTTGGAAATCTTTACCTGCAAAAGAGATCGTAATATCATAACATGGGATAAATGATAGTAGTGAAATGTAATCCCAATAATCATAACATAAAACATAAAACTTTGTGGCATACACGCATAATCATAGAGAATCATTTCTTATTAGTCAAGACTCATTGCCAATACTATCTTAGTGGACAAAGCCCATTTCTGAACCGAGTTCACTCCTCGTTTCAGTCCTGTTTCACTGAATCGGTATAACCTACTGTTCCAGCCATGTCTATATCATGAGATATAAATTCTTTACCCAATGCATTGGAGGGATATATAGGTCCCACCAATCTCATAATGATACCATTCTTATGTGTGCCACAAAATCATAAATCATACATCATTGCATAACCCATGTAATAAAAATGGGAATCTTAAACATCGTGACATCATCAAACAATTCATATAAGATAAAGGAATTCATAAAAATAATTCCATCACAACATAATAAAATCAATATAATAATAGGGATATAAACATAACCCTATATTATCTTAGATGGAAAATAATTTTGATAAAACACTTGAACTCCATTCTTGAAGAAAATATCATTTCAAATTCAAAAAAAAAACATTTCCCTTTTTTAACATGTCATACAATTTTAAACTAAAGATGTTGATTAAAAATAAACTTGAAAACTTGTAAATGAATCTTCTTGGAAATAATGTTTTAAAAATCCATTCATGCCGTATAAGTTAAAAAAACATTCTTCGTACTTTTGTCGAAAGAGTCAAAAAGTACCTCGTACGAAAAACGACAAAAGATTCCTTTCAAATCCTTTACTAAAAACTCACCGAAGGGTAAAATTGAATATAAACTATTGTATAAGGATATAAATATTACATATTGTGGAAACATTGATGTGGATGATAAAATACACCCCAGTAAATACTAAAGTATAAACAATCTCGGATAAAGATGAGATTGTGATATTTCCCTTACCTTAGGTCCGATTTGCTTCGTATGTGTCCGAACCTCCTATATAATGATTTAAATAATGTCATTTACTTATTCCAGAATCATAATCATTGTTATGATATCATATATGGTTCACTTATGACTTTATATTACCCGTTCTTTTGTAAATTCCATGTTAAAGAGCGTTTTGGGTAAAATCGTCTCATTTGTTGTTCGTGTTTTAACTTGTAATTATTCATATGATTACTTAGATCATGATTACTTAATTCCAGAATATAAAACATGATTTATATATAATATATATTCAGAATATACATATATATAATAGATTGATAAATGGAAAGAAATACACCGTTCATGCAGACGGTAGGCCGTACATACGCATGAACGCTGTTTTCGTTTCCTTATTGAGTTGAATGGAATTAAGTAGATGACATACATATTTACATAAATCCAGTAGCTTTATAATGTCATATATTTCATTATTATTGCTTATATATACTTTATAATCATTCTTAAATGGTTAACATGGAGAATGAATCTCATCGCGTCATGGAGACGGTAGTCCGTACGTACGCACGAGCGATGATATTGTTTCCATAATTATTGAATTGAATTGGAGTGGATGATACAATATAGAAAAATCAATATCACTTTATAATATTCATATATATAGTCATTATTTACACCATTATACCCATCCAAGTAAGGTGGTGGTGGAAAATAGATTACTCCACGGCGTGGAGACGGTATTCCGTACGTACGCACGCACGGTGATTTCTTTTTCCGTAGGATGGATAGATTGTGAAATAGGGTTGTTTCATACTTATAATAACATATCTGTATATTATTGATACTGATGTTATTACTTCATAATTAAACAACTAAAGAAGAAGAAGTGGAAGAAGAAATAAAAATGAAAGAATCGGTAACGGACATTACCTCTTCTTTGAAGTGCATCTTTGAGACCTCCTTTTAGGGCACTAAAATAGGTCTTTGAAGAAGACCAGAACCTATAGGATGTCTCTAGGAAAGTGGAGAGGAGAAATTGGCAGGGGTTGGCCGAGATTGAAGGCTAAAAGTGGTATGAGGAAGAGAGGGAGGAGGTGCCCTTTTATAAGGGAGGAGAGGGGCTCCTTTGGAAAACGAAAAATATTATTTTATTATAAAGTCATATTCGGTTTTAAATAGCTCTAAATTGATTTATTCCGAAGCTAAGGTGGGGATGGGTCGAAATACTCTTATCCAATAGAATTTAGACAAGTTTAGGTTCCTATTTTAACCTTATCATTTAGATTTAACATTAAGGTAAATAATTTTACTTTTACCGTGTCTTCTTGTGTTCTTACACTATAAGGTTAATAAACTTACTATAACAAGACAAACGAACCTCAAGTTGTTTATTATTAATATATATAACCTTATCTAAGTCATTGGGCCGAACCATAGATGTTTAGGAATAAAATAACAATTAATAATATAATATTTGTTTTGAAAACTATTTTATGACAATTTTGACACTATTTAGTAATTGATTTTTGTGAAACTCATAATAGAATGATTAGTTCGAAAAAAGTTAATTAAATTAATAATAACATGTCATATTAACCTTAAAAATTAGTTTAATTCATAAAAAGTCTCAAATTATATTTATTTGGGTATTTATAACATCAATTATGTCAATATTTCATTAATAAGATAATTACCGCATCATCATTCTATCATAAATAAATTAAATTATATAATGTCTAAAAATTACAAATAAAATACCATTATGTAGTAAATATTTTTAGCTTTATAATGAATAGTTATAGTTGAATTTATCTTATGTATAACCCAATATTAAAAATGATTTACTTATTAAATTTTGATTTTAACTATTTTAACCCTTCTTTAAATAAATTAATAATAAATGTCCTAATCTAATCCAAGTGGGCCTAAATGGTCCTATTTTATTCCTAAGGTTGTTTCTTGTCGAATTACACTTGTCCAATAGAATTAGGACATGTGTTAGGGTAATAATAATATCATTTTTACCCTTAATTACCCTATATACTTTTAACCGTGGTAAAAAAAGTAAAAAGTTATTATTCACCAAAAATTATTTTCATCTCAATGAACCACATTTTACTTACTAACATCAACTGTGTATCTAGGATTTTTGAAATTCCACTCACATAAGCGGTAAAATTAAGTTTTATGAAAAATTCATTTTTTTTAACTACCACTTAGTGGTTTCACTATTCATCAAAAAATGAAAATTTCCAGAAAAATACCAAAAATTAGGCCTAAGCTATATTTGATATTATGAACGCAAAAATTATGTCTATTTTACCAAATTCAAAACATATCAGTTGCATTAATTAATTTAAAAATTAATTCCCGTCGTCAAAACAAATAGCGTGTTCTTAAAAGATAATAACTTCCAAAAGATTGACACTTGTTTATGTCTGGTTTCAATGTAGAATTACATCCAATGACCAACATTGTATTAAATTGTAAAAATATATTATAAATATACTTTAAAACCACTCAAATTAAGAATTTATCACTATTAATTATTTCGATTAAAAAAATTGTTTTTAATTAAAATTTAGTAATTTTCACTATTCATCAGAATATGAAAGTTATCCGAAAAGTACCAAAATTTCACCTTAGGCTAAATTCGATACTCTGAATCAAAAAATGAAGTCCATTTTGAGAGATAAAATTTCTAAAATTTTAAAAGGTGGTTATTACTATTCATAACGGCTAGTTTTAATAATATTTTAATAGCATATCGTTGTTTAGTGAAACTCGGTATTGCGTACTACACACGCTATCGAGGAAGGTCGCGATTGCGTGTAATGCAAGGCAAGTCAAGGACGTGTGTTGTGAAATCTCCTTTTGGTGTAGCGTACAACACAAGACATTAATGAAATTAAAAAGAATATTTTTCATAAAATCTCGGGGTGTTACAATTGATCCATCTTTCTTCTAGGGTCTTCACCACTTCTGCTCTTAGAGAAATTCATCATTCCCTTCTTTGTTGAGTCCATGTTTTGGTTAAAATCATATTTCTACATAACTACTTAGGAATAATCCCAATATCTTACACTCCAGTCATCATCCCATTTGTTTTCTCATAGTGAACACTTTGTCCTTCGTTTTTAATTTAACATGATTCCATCGGGTTTCATCCATTGACAAAAACCCAAAAGCATAGTGTGGGAGTCAATAATCCTGGTGGAAAGACAATATAACCATTTATTGGATTTAAAAATCCTGAAACCTCCTTTTTGATATATGACACCATAGGTTTAACCTAGTTTAATCATTTTCAACATCTATTTAAATACTTCATAATAGTTTGTAATGAAAATGTGAATTATCCTAATAATATCCCCCCAGAGTGTAAACTCAGGTTTGCCGTAAGGCATATTGTCCTGTACTAGGTCAATATTATGTCAATACCAATGCACCCTTTTTAGATTTATTAACTTTTGGTACATCCATTCCATAACCATGTCCACTTGTAATATATATATACAGATTTATTTCAAGGAAAAAACACCTAATATCTACCTTAAAAAGAATTAGTATGTTCTTCTATTATTATCCTGAAATTTTATCATAGGGATAATATCCTTAATATATAATTTCTTAAATATTGTTCCCAAGGTTTCTACTAATCTTCCTCTGATACCAACTATCGCAACCCTAACCCCAGAAGCCCAAATCTGATGTCTACTTTATTACATTGACATAAGATATAGGTAATCACATCCCAAAAGTCCGAATAGTTTTGTAGTATAGATAAAATAGATAAATTCTTGAGTCTCACATAACATTTGAATACAAAAATTATAAAATAAGTTTTTTCTGAGAATAACATTATTCCATCTAGTATATCCTTTCATATCAATCATAGTACACTTCATGGATTCCTGGGAAAATATAAAATTAATAAGTGTGGGATCAAATTACTAGTAATGGTTATGTAAAGTGAAAGCTATCATGAATCAATAAAAATAATCAACATGGAAAGTAAAATAACTAAACATGCATTCCATTTAAATAACTGGATAAAGAAAAATCAATATGGAAAGTCAAATAACTAAAAAAATAAATTTAATCAATAAACTAAGAATTAAATGCATCCAAAGATAAAATCATTTTGAAAATATCATCTAGAATTACAAAAAATGAATTCGTAATGATGTAAATTCATAATTATTAGATGTCATGTCATAAGCACATGATACATCTATCGTCATGAAATTTCATAAGATATTTTAAAAATACAGGTAAAAACTCATTTAATATTGGCTTACTAATTCATATCATGAGACTATAAATGCATCAAGATACTATCTATAACCTATCCCTATTTATATCATTATGTCTAAATCAATCCTCATATATCTAATAATCTATTTTATTCATGAACAATATTCCTTATCATCAAATATCATTATTAAGTAAAGAATATAAATTATCAATATTTTCCCAATCAATGAAATAACATTCAAATTAAAACATTTTATGAATAATTTAGATATAGTTTAAGAAATAAGCATATCCATGACAATAAATATGGATATTTATGAAAAATTTAATTTTTAATTAACATAAGAAATTAAATATTTCAAGGGAAAGTTAATAACTACAAAAATGAATCAAGAAAGTGAATGTCAATAATATTCATGGTCAAATTATCATAAAACTTTTATAGAAATAATAAGGATTTTATTAATAAAAAATATACCCATTGGGGTAATAATAAAGTGTTGTTTTCTTTGATGAATATAAATACCATAAAATTCCTTTAAAACATTTTTGAGGAAAATATCATTTTCATTCTGAAAATAACTTTTTAAAAATAAAATTTCACTAAACATTTTGGATATAATATTCATTTAAAATAACCATTTAAACTTATAAATTAATCTTTAAAATATTTGAGTTTTCATGACATCTATAAATGTTGTTCATTCCATATGTGTTAAGACAAAGACTCCTTTCACTTTTTTGATAAAATCCAAACAAATATTATTTTGAAAATGACATGAAGATTTTTTTCAAAAAGATTTTTAAAAAGTCAAAATGGGTAAAATTTATTTAATATATCATTTGGAAAATGTTAAAAATATTTTTGAAAACATTCTTAAAAAATATGGTTTTGGATGAAAATGAATTTCTAAACGAAGAGGGAATTGAAGTCATATTTTCTGAAAACCCCTTCTATTAATTATTTTACATAGAAAAGAGTGGTAAAAATGGCACTAATACATTAAAAGCATCCTGAAAAAATATTGGAGAATAATATTAAAGGTTTAATTAAAAAATGATCGAACAATCCCCTTCAATGGAAATTTAAATATAAACAGTCCCAATTAGAATGAGATTTTGAAATTAACCATTTCAAATATCATAACATTGAAGTGATATTTAATCAATGAATAAATTATTTTTAAAAATTTAAATCCACCTTAAATAAGTGGAAATTTTTCATAAGATAATCAAAATTAAGTACACATATAATCATATAATAACAAATATTACAAAGAAGTAATATAACCCAATGAAAAGAAATTGTGTTATGAAATTCATTACCACTTGGTAATTTTCAAGTAAAATTCACTTGAATGAAATAATTATAATTGAAACCTAAAACACCATGAAGTATTATGTATTTATGATATTACATGTGAAAAGGGTATTATATACACCATATATAGGAAATTGGTGCATAATAAAAAAACTTTCTTCAATGAAAAGAAATTGAGACAGAATCCCTTACATCATGCTTCAATTTGGATGAAAGTGATTTAACCACATGTATAGTGGTTTTAATCATTTTATTAACTTATAATAGATCCATATTAATATTTATAATATCATATATTATCCTTTTATAGCATATTATCACAAGTTTGTTAATATTATTTCTATTATTTTCGTTGTTTTGCATGTTAATTGTCTTGTTTTATCATGCATGTTTCCCTGAAAAATATGGTTCTTGCACATATTATATTTTTAAATAATCTCCATAATAATAATAATGAAATATTTATAATTATTATACACCAATTATACTTTTAATACCAATCATTAAATATGGTTTCAAGAAATGAGGTATGTTATGATCATGGAGATGGTAAGCAATACGTATGCATGAGTAACTTGTCCATTATCCAATGATAATCAGGGAAAGATGGTAAATAATATTTTATCTATAAATAATTATAATAATATCATATAAAAAATATATTTTTTAAAATAATTACATATATCATACATGTGGTATGGTGTTGAAAAGAGAGTCACATCACTTCGTGATGGTGGTAGTCCATAGTACACGAACAATGTTATCATTTTTCAATTTAATAAATATAATGTTATATTATCTTTTAATAATGATAAATATGTAATTAATTTAATAATTGTTTCATGTTTATCACAAATATTTATTAATTTTATCTGTATTATCATCCATGTAAAGTGTTAAGGAAAAATGAATCACATCGCTTTGCGAGATGTCAGTATGTTGTACACTTGAGCGAAGTTATCATATCCCCTACGAAATGGAAATAAAAAATTTATATATAATATAATGACTAAATTGGTATAATAATTTTATAAATATTATATATATATATATATAAAAACATCATAATACCCAATCGTGAGAGGTGGTAATGGAAAAATGAAGGACCTCGGTTCTTGAGGTAGCAGTTCTCTGTATACACGAATGATGATTTCGTAACACATTTGATGGAAGTGGATGTGGTGCTAGGTCATGAAATTAATTTAAAAATATATCATCATATGGAATATACTAAATATATTATATCCTTGTGTTTTAATAATAATTTAAGGAGGGGGAGGAAGAAATAAAAAAGACACTTGTTGAAGAATGTTCTCTCTTATTCGCGAAACCTTTTTATGTTTTCACCAAACCCTTTCAAGGTTTGATTTTATGAAAAAAATAATTATTATAGGTTGAGTGGAGGGAAGTTAAGAAGTTATTTTTTTAGTTATTTTATGAAACCTAAAATATTTAAGGTTTGAAAAATATAAGATATTGTGTGGCCTTTTATAATTGAGGTGAGTGGCACACTTGTAATTTCGGAAAAGAAAAAGGTTTACCATGTTTTCTACATGAAACAACGGTCAAAATGGATTAATTTAGATATTTAGAAACAATAGTGTTAAAATATTTATAGAAAATAGATTTTATAAATTTTTTTAGTTCATTTTAACCCTTATCCTTTTAGTTTAACCCTCGATAATTACATTTTTACCTTAACTGTTGTAAATAATTTTTACTATTTTTATTATTCATTATGATCAAAAATTAAGTTAAATTTATTAGATAAAAAAATTATAATGATTCAAAATATATAATAAATTTTACCAAATTCTATTCTTAAAAGTGGAAAAAATTAATTTAAAATTAATCTTGCGAACATGATTAGAAAATTGGTTTCCAAAGAGAAAATATTCTATAGTTTAAAACATTTTTATATAATATTCAATATAAAAATGATTCCATTGACCTAAATGTGATTAATAGGTATATAATTGAACTACTTTTACATTAAAATAAATAAAATATATAATTTAACATTATAAATAATTTAATCAAAAATCCAAATTTCATTTAAAATTCAGTATTTATAACTATTCATCGAAAAATAAAGAATTTCAGAAAAATATCAAGAAAACCCAAAGATAAATTTGATATTATGATTTAAAAAATTAATTTCATGTTATCATAAAAAATTTAAAAAATTTGTAAAAAATAATTTTAAATTATGTGTGCAAAGCATGACTGAAATGCCTTTTAAGAAAAATGCAATTTTTCAGAAAACATTTCTTTTTCTTATAAATGATTCTTATTTTATTTATACTACATAGATAACCATAATTTTCATAATTTAGTTATTAATATTCATACCCTTTATTTTAATGACTTGTTTATAATGATCTACCATATTTTGGTTCATTGAGTATTGGGGTAGCGTGTTTTATAAGCTACTAAAGAGATTAAATTTAAAGTAATATATTTCATGGATTATTCAAGCTCAGTATTGTGTCTAACATATGGTATCAGATATAATGTTATTGTTAAATAATTTTAGGGTGTTACAATGTTTATTAAATATCATATTGTATGATATTGGTGTTTTGTAGAGAATGAGATACATGTTTAAGTGGTATGTTTTATTCATTTTGGGTAAGTCATTTCTATTAAATTAATAATATTAATGCTTTGTTTTTTGGATTTTTTGTTGTAATGAATAATATCCCATTTTTATGCTAATTCGTGCTTGCTTTTACATTATTTTTATAAGAATTTTTTCCCACAGATTATGGCTTCTTTTGTTACCCTTACATAAGGTTTTTTTCCCTTATTAAAGTGTTGTCTTACCTTTAAATGATTTTGAGTTTAAAGGGATAACCCTTATATAAGTTGTTTTTTACCCTTAAATAAGCATTGATTTGTAGAATTTAACATTACATAGTGTAAAATTATTTTACATGTCTTTAGGTACTCTTCAACCCTCCTTTTGATTATGTTTTGGTTGGATCTTTTTTAGGGTTCATTGAGTGGAATTTGGAAAAAAAAATTGAAAGTTTTATGGGTTATTCACGGTTTGTGCATGGTTTTCCCAAACTGTGTGCCCATCCATTGGAAACCGTACAACCTTGTATAGTGGGGGTTTTCATGGATGGTTCATGGTTTGAATAATCATGCTCCCACATTGTAGAAACAGTGAACCCTTATAGAGGGGTGCATAGTTTGGGTGCATAGTTTGTCTAACCGTGCAGCCCTACCCACCTAAAATTGCACGTGAGGCTTTTTAATTCCAAAAATTACTTTAAAATTTCCCAAACCACCGTATAAACACACACTTGGCCCTAACTCAACCTATTTCAAATTTCTAGGTCTTAGAGGATCCCAAGAACCCTTTTTGGCTCCTCTAAACCCATTATTTGGTGGATCTAAATGTGGAGGAACTCGTTCAATCCATCTCCAGTAAGTGAATCCCCTATTATGTGATCTATCACACTCTATCCTTCTCTCCTACTTATTATGTGTTAGATCATCATGTTATTGATGGATCTAAACATTGTGGTTTTTAATATGTATTCTAGGTTTGATTTCATCATCTTGGTTTCCCCCACTCTTCATTGGAAAATTCCATTATAGGTGTTGTGTGTTGTGATCTTCATGATTAAAGGAAGGTGGTTCTATTTGAGAATATAGAATTGATTAATATTTGATCTGTTTGTGGTTGGTAATTCCTTTAAATTTATTTTTGGAAAACAAATTTCATGTGAATTATAATTGGAGTTTGATATGGTATGTATGTTAGGAAAAATAACCAATTCCATTGAAATTTAAATTTGGGTCTTATTTTGAAATTGATAGAATTTATAAAATAATTTGATAATTTTTTTAAGAAAAATGGCTTAAATTGAAATGATAAAAACATATGATTGGATTTTATTTGCAAATTCTTGAAATGGTGAAAACCCAGGGTTTATTTTGAAATTTAATTGGCATCTTAGAATGGAAATTAGGCAACTAAATTATGAATGATGATTGGTTTCAAATGAAATTAATTTTCTTTCTTCTATTGATTAATTGAGTACAATATAGCCTGGGTAGTAAGATGGTTATTAGGGACAAGAACACAAGGATCATAAATCCCTATAAAAAGATTTATGATGAAATCTCTAATAAAAACCTAGTTAGCTATATCTTATCCCTAATGGGATGCTAATGATTCTGAATCGACCTATTTATAAGGGATGATGGTATATGTATTTCCATGATCACTGATATGAGAGTGCGGGGATCCTATTACCAGGAACTATCATACAATAGGGAAGATGAACATGATTGTTTTTGATTATTTTGATATATATGCCATTGATTATGAATCTTCATTACTACTAACTCCTAATTTGTATAAAGTGCTTTATATAAAATTTTTATTTAAACCTTGTTTGAAATGTTTTTCATCATTTTGAAATGAAATAATGTTTTTTTTTAATCTAAAAATGTATTTCCATGGCTATATTATTATATTTGAAATAATTATTTGGATTTTTTTTTATGGAATCTTATCATGGAACACTTTTTCATACCCTATTGGTATTTTTTACTCACACCCTACCTTTTCATTTGGGAATTTTTAGATTTCCTTATACCATCTCCAAGAAAAGGGAAAGTGCCTCCTATAGGAGGTTGATGTTCTTGACTGTTTTTTCTTAGAGTGTTGATACCTTTAGGATGTTTGAGTTTTTCTTGTTGTTGAGTACTTTGATGATGTAATATTTTTGGTTTTTGAAATACCTTTTTAGTTTATGGTACTACTAAGCTTTGGAGTTTTGAGCATACTTATTATTATTTATTTTCATTCATTGTTTTCTTGAAAATTTATTCCTTCTTTTATCCTATATAATGCCAAGTATTAGTCACCTACCTATGGGGATTGAGAATAAACTTTGGTCCATGTCAGTTCTGTCTTGTGTTTTAAGGTACCAGGGTATCTGGGATGCTTTGTGACAAAGTGGTATCAAAGGTAATGGATGGGAATCTTTCCTTGATGTCAATATGTAGTTTGGAGTATCTTTTTGTGAATTAGGAGGTAGTTACGAGTGAGTTTATAGTAATATCTCATCATAGATATCCTCAAGCTACCATAGGTGTCTCAGGATAGGTGTCTGTAGGAATAATTCTAGTCTTTTCCCAGATTTTGAGTTGGATTTTTTGAAATACAAATCATGATATCGTATCTAATGGGATTAAGTTTTCTATTTCTATTTTTTTGGTTTTGATTTGAGTGTCCTTATGATTACTTCAATGTTTTTTATTGATGTTGTGTAGCATTATGAATCTGAGAAGTCAAGTGAAAATGGTCCATAATAAAGATTCTAATAAACCATAGTGAGTGAACCCTCCCATGGACCCAAATCCTTTGAGATGATTGTGTGTGCTATCAAATCTCTAGGATAGGCACCTTAACCCATTCTCATTCAGGATCTATTTGTCAAACCTTAGATGGATGAAGCTGAGAATCATGCTAATGAGTTCCTTAGTTAGAAAAAACCTTCCTTCCAAGTCTCTAATAAGCCTTAATAGGCTGAGGAATTTTTGATAAATATATAGATTTTGCTTAACTTCTTGGAAACACTAATAGATTTTAAGGTAAAGTGTGATACCTTTATGCTAGAGGGACCATGTAGGAGATGGTGGGATTCCATGGTTATGAAGAAGATTTAGAAGGGTTCATAGAGGAAAGAATTTAAAGTTCCTTTTACAGATCAGTTCTATATAGATTATATAATGTTGTCTAAGGCTGTGGAGTTTTTTATACATGAGTACGCGGACAGGTTCATGATATAATATGAAAATCAATTTTCTAAGCATGTTTAGTGTTCACCAAATATTTTGTTTAATAAGAATATGTAGACTCAATAGTCAGAGATTAGACATTGATCTAATATTTTTTCTTAGGTTTTCTTGTTCAATATCTCTTCTTATGTTGGCATATTAGAATAGTCATTGATGGTTGACATTGACCTAGCTGGTAAGTCAGGATAGAGGGGATTTCATTTTTCTCATAGTGGTAGTTCTATGTGTTCCTTCAAGGGAGATAGAATGCATGATGATTCTCATGGTAGTTCTCAATAGAAGGGTTAGTCTAGACCTCCTATAGTTTTTAGAAGATTCCCTACAAATTTCATCCATTTAGGAAAGACTTGGCATTTAAAATAGTATTTCACTAAGGAACACATGATTTAGAGTTCATGTGAATGTTCAAGAAAATTTCAAAAGTTATGTTATATATTTTCTATCCCATGTAGTGGAATAGTATCATAAGCACCTAAATGTACTATGGTGCAATTAGATGATTCATGAACAAATGGTTTCTAGCCACATACATGCATAACAAAGCTTCTTCATGAAATAGAAGACTCTATAGAGGTAGTTGATATAAGTCCAGGGACTGTGAGGGGTTCCATCACAATAGCTTCATCATTATTGACATTATTATATTATATTGGTGAATCTCATTCATTTATCTAAACTCATATTGTGAAAATACAAAATTTTCCTATGGATATTTTAGCTTTTGTTATTGATATTACTACACTCCTCAAAATAAATAGAGCAAAGGATATCCTATGCATTTCTTGTGTTTTATATTTATCTGAAATTGATATTACTTGAGATTTTATGGCTCATGACATGAAAAATCATGATGTTGTCATCAAGTTGGATGGGATCATTTCTAATCAGGCCCAAATTTACTACTATCTTCAATGAGTCTCCTTTACTACACCCGATGGGTTGCGTCATATATTTCATGGAGAATAGGACCCAATATCGAGTAGAGACAGACCTTCTTATCCTAATTTTGGTAAATTAATATCAATGTTTACTTTTTATCAAGATCGATAATATTTGAGTTATGATCCCCTTCAGTTTTTTTCAAGTTTCCCAATGTTTTTCATTATTACTTCTTTGGTTTTCCACCGGTAAGGGAGGTATATTTTTCTATTGATTTAGTGCCTAGTACTCAACCGCTATCTATACCTTATTACCAAATGGCCCCAGTTAAAATGAATGAGTTGATGACTCAGTTGGATGTTCTGTTAGAGAAATTATTTATATTCCATAAGTGTGTCACCTTGGGCGGCACCTATTCTCTTTGCTAAGAAATCTGATGGAATACTTCTCCTATGTGTTGATTACTGAAAACTCAATCGAGTTACGGTAAATAACAAGTTTCTATTACTACAGATTGGTAATTAATTTGACTAATTGAAATGTTTAAAGTGGTTTATGAATATTAATCTTTGTTCTGTCTATCGCCAATTGAGAATAAAATAATATGACATTCAAGAAAACACCTTCCATAGAAGTTATGGCAATTATGAGTACCTTGTCTTATCATTTGGTCTAGATAATTATCTGGAAATATTTACAGATTTGATAAATAGGATCTTCCACAAGTATCTTCATATATTCATGGTGGTATTAATGGATGAAAACATAGTTTACACATTTTTTAAGAAGTTTCATGTGCATCATCTGAGAGCATATTTTCAATTTTTGAGAAATCAATGACTTTATACCAAGCTATCTAAATGTGATATCAGGATTTGGGAAGTGAATTTATTAGGACACATGGTCTCTTACCCTAGGGTCTATGTTGATCCTGAAACGGTAAACGCTGGTATGACATGGGAAGATCCATGTAATGATTTAATGATTTGGGGCTTCTTGGTTCTAGTGGGATATTATCACTTTTTCATAAAGGATTTCTCAAATTTGGCATGTTTGATGACCTCTCTCACTCAGAAGGAAGTGAAATATTATTGGGATAAGAAATTTCAGAGTTCTTTTGTTGATATGAGAACTTATTTTGAAATATATTATGGGTTTTCACTTCCATAGGCTAGGATGGTCTATGTGGTCTTCTATGATACATCAGGTTCGGGCTTGGGATATATTCTTATGTAGGGTGACAATTTCATTTCTTATGGATCTCGGAAGCTTAGGCCACCTGAGAAGAATTACCCAACCCAAGACCTTTAACTCCCAGTTGGGATTCATGTTCTTAAGAGTTGGTGTCATTTCCTTTTAAAGGAATGGTTTTCCATGTATTTATAATACAAAAACATGAGTTATATCTTCTCTCAAAAATATTTGAATCTCTACCAGAGGCGTTGGGTGGAGTTCCAAAAATATTTTTATTTTGATATTTCCTAAACCCTGCGGAAAAGGAATTTAATTTCCAATTCTTTAATTAGGAAACTATTGACCCAAGCCGTGAAGGAATCATAAAAATAGTGGAAATTTATTGTTTTTTATAGTTTCATTTTGGAGTGTGAGAAATAGAGACCAAGGTTTTCTTGTAAAGTGTTCGGTTGAACTCCAATCTTCTCAAGATGACTCTTTAAGAATATCCTCTTGATGATGAGTTATGTAGCATTAGATACTCTCTCTTTATGGTGGGGAGAACTTTGATGAGATATTGTTCTCTACAGAGGTTATTCTATGTTTTCAAGACTGGTATATTTTACCATTTTCTGTGATGATAGCTCTAATGGGAGATAATCCTAATCCCCTGTGTAATGTGCACCCTAAAACCAAAAAATTATTTAATGATATGCGGCAATGATTATGGTTCCCATGTATGAGATGAGATATTGCTTATTTTTTCTCTCATTGTTATACTTTTCAACAGGTCAAGGTCAAGCATCAGAGACCTTCAAGTTTGCTTCATCCACTTCCAGTGCTGACTTGGAAGTGGGATAATATCTCTATTGACTTTTTTCATGGGTTTCCACCTACCCAAAGAAGTAATAATTCAATATGGGTTGTAATTTGTAGGATGACCAAATCAAATCACTTTATACACGTTCATGATACAACCAAATATGAGGTGATAGGAAATATCTACGTGAGAGAGATTTTCAATTTTCACAGAGTTCCATATTTTATAGTCTCTAATATAGATCCATGTTTTACTTCTCACTTTTGGAGAGGCCTTTAGGAGCTACTGGGATCTTAGGTTCATTTGAGTACGATATACCATCCACATATGGTTGTTCATAAAGAGAGAAATATACAGATTCTTGAGGATATAATTCGTGCATCTGTCCTCGATTTCAATGGATCTTGGGATGTCCACTTGGTACATTTTGATTTCATTTCTGAAAATAGATACCAAATCACAATTTGAATGGATCCTTTTGTGGCCTTGTATGGTCATCCATGTAAATCTCTTATTTTTTCAGAGAACAATGAAAGTTCAAAGGTTGAATTGTGCTTGGTCCATGATACATAAGAAAAGATTTAGATGATTCATTAGAGAATTTTGATGGCATAAATACGGTATAAATCGTATGTTGTTCATCATTGTATGTCGTTAGATTTTTTAGTTGGTGACTAGGTGTTTTTGAAAGTTTCACCTGGTTTAGGCCATTAAAAACTTGGGAGGTAAGGGAAGATTGGTCCTCATTTTAAGGGACCATTTGAGTTAGTTGAGCAGGATAGGAATGTGGCTTACCATTTATTACTTCCACCACAGTTTACAATGATAATTAATGTATTCCATGTATCACAACTTTGGAAATATCTTTTTGATCCATCACATGTCCTGAGATTTGAGGATTTTGATGTTGAGCTCGATTTATCTATGACTGAGCATCTAGTTAGGATTGTTGATTATGAGATAAAGGTACTAATTGTGAGGATAATGACTTCAGTCTGTGTGCTATGAAAACATGGTTCTAATGTGCATGAGACATGGGATAGGGAGGCACTGATGAGAGACCAGGGGCCACATATTTTTTAAATATAAACTTCTTGACATGATATTTCGGGACAAAAATTTAATATGGTAGGGAGTTTCTAACATCTTGTTACCTATTTTCAGGTACATCTTAACCCTCATTTTGATTATGATTTTTTTGGATCTTGTTTAGGGGTGATCCAGGTGGAATTTGAAAATGTTTTGGATGTTTCTGGGTTGTGTATGGTTGGAACAAATTTTTTCATGACCTTTTTCCCACCCAATTCCAACCATCTAACCCTAGATAATGGGGGTTTGCATGGTTGGTTCATAGTTTGATGAACCGTGTCCCCAACTTGTAGAAATATTTCACCCCAGTAGATGGGTGCATAGTTAGGGTTCATAGTTTTTCTAACCATGCGCCCCTTCCCGGCTAACCATGCATGCAAGATTTTTTAATTCCAAAAATAATTTTTGAAATTTATCAAAGCCCTGTATAAATCCCTTTTGAACCCTAACTCATCCTATAAAAAATTACTAGATCTTAGGAGATCTCAAGAAACCTTTTGTCTCCTCCAAACCCATTCTTTGGAAGATCGAAGTGCAGCAGAACTTGTTTGATCCCTATCTAGTAAGTAAATCACTTCTCGTTATATCTCCCCCACTCTATATTTATATCATCCCAAATTAGTGTTATATTATCATGTTAGTGATGGATTTAAACTCCTTTTATTTGAATCTTGATTCTAGGTTTTATTTATTGATCTATGTTTCCCTCATTCTTCATTGGAAAATCCCATTATGGGTGTTGTGCATTGTGGTCTTTGTGATTAAAGGTAGATGATTCTGTATGATTTTGGCCAATTAATTGAAACATTATTTGCTTATTGTTAGAAATTTATTTCAATTGATTCGTGAATAAACCAATTTTTTTGAAATTTGAATTGGAGTTTGATATGGTATGGAATTTGGGAAAACCCCCAATTCCAATGTAATTAGAATTTGGGAAATATTTTAAAATTAATGGAATTGATAAATTTATTTGAGACTTTTTATGAGAAAAAATGGCTTAAAATGAAGTGATGAAAACCTATGATTACATTTGAATTACAAAGGCATGAAATGGTGAAAATAAAATATTTTTGTTTTGAAATTTAATTGGTATCTTGAAAAGAAAATTAGGAAATTAAATTTTGAATGATGATTGGTTTGAAATGAAATTATTTTTCCTTTTTATATTTTTTGATTGAGGACATGTGAGCCTGCATAGTTAGCAGGTTATTTGGTACAAACATGATAGGATAGTAATTCCCTAGCAATGTATTGATGATAAAAAATCTAAAAAAAACCTAGTTAGGAAGATGTTATCCCCAATGGGATGTTTCTGAGTCTTATTCGCTCTTAGGCTGAGGGATGTGTGTAAACATATTGTCATGATCACTAATATGATAGTGGAAGGATCCTGTAACCGGGAACTATCGAACAATAGCGTATATGAACATGGTTCTTGTTGAATTATTTTGATATATTTTTCACTGATTATGAAACTAATTTACTCATGCATCCTGGTTTGTATAATCTATTTTATATAAAAGGTTTATTTGATCAATGTTTGAAATTTTTCCCATTATTTTTAAATGAAATCATGCTATGTTTTAAATATAATAATGTATTTACATGCCTTATTTATTATATTTGATAGCATGATTTGGTTTTTTATTATGTAATCTTATTATGGAACACTTGATGAGATCCTACTAGGAGTTTTTTCTCACACCATACCATTACATTTGAGTGTTTGTATACATTCTTCTGGTAGGTTAGAGAAAAGGGAAAGCACCTATTAGGAAGGGTGGGTATTATTGAAACTTTGGGCTTTGAGTGTTTAAACCTTCAGGATGTTTTTGTTTTTCTTGACATTGTGTATTTTGTTGATGTACTACTTTTTGTTTTTGAGATATCAATTTTTTTAGGTACTACCTTTCTTTTGTTTTTTGAGCAAACTCATATGTATCAATTGTATTCTATTATTTTTTGGAAAGATCAACTGCTCTTTTATCTTTTATGATGCAAGGTTCTATTCTCCAAACCCTGGGGATCATGAACACCCTTAGGGCCATGTCATTTTCATATTGTATATCAGTGTACAAGGGTATCTAGGCTGGTTTGTGATAGATATGGGTTTTTTACCCTTACATAGCCTATTTTCTATGCGAGTTACCTTTACATGGGGGTTGAGATACTCTTATGTAGGCTCAAGATGACCCTTATGTAAAGAAGGTCATAGAAATGTTGCATTTATATGGAATGAGTTTGGATTAAACAACCCTTATGTGTGCATGGGTCTACCCTCACATGAGTTGATAAACTGGAGAATTAACTTTACATGAAGACTGCATGACCATTTTTTGGTTAAGATTCCGGTTAGGGTACACTTATTTAGCAGGTGACAACCCTTATATAGCGAGTAATGACTCTTATATAGTGTTAAATAAACCCTTATGTAGAATTCTAGTCTAACCTTTAGGTGGGGTAAATTATGAAGACCCTTTACACATTGCTAGCTATTTGAGATTTATTGCAACATCTTCTTTGAGAAGCTCGACGACCAAACATGTCTCTCAATTCTAGTATAGGTTGTTTGAGGGGTTTCTTCTTTCAATTTTATGTTCATAATGTCCCTTCATGTTTCAACATTAATATAATAAAAATATCATATAAGGTTAATATAAGAGAGATATCGATATAAGGGAATGAGATGGTCCATAGGTGAGGGTTTGGTCATGGCCTTGTTCGCGATGGTTATCATGATCAACTTTAGGATGGTGGTTTTAGTGGAGAGATTAAGAATTATGAGATATGTAAAGGATGACTATGATGATAACAAATATCAAATGGATCATCAACATGTGGGGTTGATCCCTGGTAAAGGGGTTCCACCATTTTTTTATTCTTATTCCTATCAAATTTTCCCTGTAAAATTTACTGTCTTTTTTAGTTGTTTTTCAAATACTGTCATGTGTTCCTCTTGTTTCATCTATTTGTGGTGTTTCATTATTTGAATTTTATTCTGAAATCTATAATTTTTTTATTTACAAAGTAAAAGGATATCAGGGGGTGTTATTACGGTGGAGTGGGAATAAAGTGGTATGAACTACATAAATATCCATTTTCCTTTATCTTTCTAAATTTTATAATTCTCGTTGTGACCTTTTCATGCTACTATTACTATTAATTGTGCAGCATTTTTATTGTATTTTTATTTATTTTTGATGTATTTCTTTATCTAAGATCATTTAGTATTCTATTTTATTTTATTGTGTGTGGTATGATATTTCCTCCTACCTTGGAGATTTTATATGTCTCTAAGGATATTATCCCATAAAAAGTGGTATCATAGCATAGTCCATCATGTCTAAATATGTCTTTGACTATATTAGTATTTGAGGAGTTTGATGGAGGTAATGATTTCAATTTTTGGAGAGTTAATATGGATGATCTTCTTGTCCACATTGGATATTAAGTTTCTCTACAATTTTATAAAAATATGACAATCATTGTCTATGTCATTAGGTAGACTACAATTTGTTTTGAAGATATTGATCCTAATGTTTTAAATAAATCTTATTCCCTACTATTTTCAGCCCAATGTCAAAAGTTTTTGTGAGAAGTGGTCCATGAGACTTCTTCTCATGCAGTCTGGATGAATCATGAGTGTCTTTTCAGGACTATATCCCTTTTAAAAATATTACATAAGAAAAATATTCTTTATTATTTTTAAATAGACCTTCTAAATTCTATACGGACTCATTTAGATATATTTAATAATATTTTCCTTGCTGTAACCAATGTAGATGATCATATTAATGTTGAGGACCAAATGTTTTTGTCATCTAATTCCTTTGATGAACAATTTAATTTGATTAGAGATCCCATGATTTATGGTGGGGATTCTATCACTTTAGAGGAAGTGAATACAACTATCTCATTTTGGGATATTGAAATTCATAATTTAAAGTTGGAGGTTAATGGGGTATAGTTTGTTCCTAGGTTTCTTATTGTGAAAGCGAAACTTAAATGTAAAATAATTGAAATGAATAAAGGTATTCAGTTTATGACATTTAAGTTCTATTAGTGTGTAAAAATTGACCACATTAAGAGACACTACCCTAAGGATAAATCTGGGGATAGTATAGCACAAAGAAATGTTCTATACCACAGTTTTGATAGTGATAAGGTTTTATGAGACTATCTTGAAACCATTAGTATATAGTATGAGTGGATCAAAGATGTATTTCTTCAACATTCCTAGGACTTGCTATGTTTGTTATTTGAACGTTCCCCGATTATAAGAGATGGTGTATGTAGGGATAGTTTTAATAAGATATTTTGAATAATGTGGAGTCTTGTTTTTTCAACTAACTGAGTTTTATTGCTTTGTTTTTTCTACTACTTTTAATACTTACATAAAGAATTGTTTCACTTTTGAGATTATTTATAATTTGCATTATTTTTCATATTTCTTTTTGTTTAATGAATTGG
Organism: Viscum album; assembly: GCA_963277665.1. Taxonomy (NCBI): domain Eukaryota; kingdom Viridiplantae; phylum Streptophyta; class Magnoliopsida; order Santalales; family Viscaceae; genus Viscum; species Viscum album. The sequence continues at coordinate 318,670,725 of OY728140.1, forward strand.
TTACTGTACTATTTGCTTTGTGTTTCATGAAGGAAATAGAGAGTCACCTGAGACCTTTGATGGTATGTGTGAAGCCGATCATAGGTATGTGGTAATTAAAATCTTGGAAAGGTGAATTTATGAGTTCTGTTAATGATGTATCTTAGATTGGTTTGTTTCATAAGAACACATTAGTAGATGTAAGTAGTATATGTCTTGGTACTAGAAGACATGTACCATTATGGTACATATTAGGTAGTTGGTTAGGTTGGTCTAATAAATTTTGAGATGAGGGTATTTTTTAGTGAAGAATTTCTAAACCATCTGATTGGTTAGTCTAGTGTAGGATTGTAAGAACATGAGCCCTATGTTTTTATAGTTTATTCTGTAAGGTGTAGATTTGAAAAAAAAATCATGTTAATGTTACAAATTAAATTTTTTTTATTTATTGATGTCTTGAATAATCTATTGTTTTCATTTTATTTCATTCTTTTTTTATTTTTATTTTTATAGAATTTTTTTTGGTAGATTCTGGATTGTTTTGTTACCCTCACATGAGGTTCATTACACTTATAAAACTGTTTTATTTACCATACCTTATTTTGAGTGTGCGGGGAAAACCCTTATGTAAGTTTTTTCATTCCCTTACTAAATATTTGTATTATAGGATTTACCTTTAGATAGGGGTTGTTGTACCCTTACATAGCCTCAGTTCTATGTGATTTACCATTACATGGGGTTGGGATACTCATATTTAGGCTCGATCTAACCCTTATGTAAAGAGGGTAGCATCCATGTTACCTTTTAGTGGAATGTGTTTGGAGAATACTATCCTTATGTGAGCATGGATCTACCCATACATGAGTTGGATCGTAGGAGGCATACCTTTACACAACGGTTGTGTGATGCTTACATGAATAAGGTTTCGGTCAAAGGACCCTTATGTACTGGGTTCTGAACCATACATAGCAGGTCTCAACCACTAGGTAGTTTGGAATTGTCCCTTATGTTTCAATCTAGGTTGTCCATTATGTGGGAAATCTTATTAATATTGTTTACACAGTTCCAAACATTCAGGATTTTTTGCAATGACTTCTTCCAAAATCTCTTAGACTGAACATGTGTCCCGATGGTGGTGTAGGTTGTGTGAGGAATTGGTTCCTTTTATTTTAAGTGATTGAGGTCTCTAATTGTTTTGAGATATAAAAAATAGAAATCCCATATAAGGTTATGTTGATAGAGAGATAGAGGGAATTAAAGGAGATGGTCTATAGGTGAAGGATTGTTTGTGGCTATATATGCGATGATGCTCATGGTCGACTATAGGAAGCTGGTTTTGGTGGTAAGCTCATGGATTTCAAGTTCTAGTATGGATGACTATAAAGACAAAAAAAACTTTGAGGGATCTTTGATATGTATGTTTGAACCCCGATAAAGAGTTTCTAGCCTAGTTTTCTTCTTGTTCATATTGAATTTTCCATGGTTAATTTGTTGCTTCTTATTGTCAATTATTTTGAGATAACTATTGTATGTTCCTCTAGTTTTGTATTTTTATTTTTTTCTTTCTTTGAATTTATATTTATAATTAAATTTTTTTTCTTAATAAAAGGACTATTAGTGGTTTTCCTTCCATGGAGTAGGACCAAATGGGTCCACACCATGTAAATATCCTATTTTCTTTTTCTTTCTGTAACTTATTATTCTCTCTATGGATTTTTCATGATATTGTTCCCATTGGTTTGTGCATCTATTTTTTTGTATTTATGTTTATTTTAGAATTATTTATTTAGACTGAATCCTATTGTGACTTTTTTTTTTTGTGGGTCATACGATACTACCTTTTACGTTGGATCTTTTGTGTGTCACTAGGCTACCATCTCATAATAGTTTCCCCTGGTATAGAGATATCTTTTTAGCACTACATTGTCCAATAATATTTCTTAACTTGGTTATATCATAATTAATTGAATCATAATATATGATTCATGTAAAGATCCGGAAATTTCAAGGAAATTTTTTTTCTTAATTTTCTTTGGAATTTTACAAGAACGCAGTTTCTGACGGCGCCTGATTCCGAGGCCCGGTGTGCCCGGAATTAATTTCTGAAGTTTGGCTCAGGTACGTTCAGTGAACGAGCGAGCGGGAATTTCTATCTTTTGAACCGGTGCCCGGAATCGAATTCTGAGGGCAACAATGGAACCGCAGCGCCGGTAATTTCTTAAGAACGCCATTTCCAAAGTTGCGTTTATCCGAGAGAAGATGATAAAAATTGTGGAAGTTTAATTTATAACTTATCTACAATTTTTATTTTCTTGTTATGTAGATTAAGTGTTATGTTACAACACTTGACCCTCTCTTAAGTGGTTTTAACCTATGTAAGGGAGTTAGGGGTGGGTCCCACTTGTAGTTAACCATCCATGGAAGGATTTAAGGTGAGGTGGGGCCCACACGAACCCCACCCCTTCACTTTTCCCATAACCCCCTAACTCCCTCTTTATTTTGAAACTCCTCACCTCCCTCTTTATTTTGAAACTCCTTAACTCCCTCTTTATTTTGAAACTCCTTCTCTCCCTCTCTCCCTCATAACTCATGCCAACTAGCACTTAAATTAAGTTATTGAAACTCTTAGTCAATTAAGTGTTTGAATTTTGAACTTACAATGCATGGCATGATTAAAATAAAATAAGGGGAAACCTTGTTTTATTTGAGAGGTTGAATTGTGGTGGGAGGATTTTTGAGAAAGAGCCTTTGTGTGATAGAAGAAGGAAACTCCTTCTTCGTTGAAGAACGTCCTCCTCTTCGTGAAGAACGGTTCTTCTCCGATGAAGAACATCGATCCCTCAACTTAGAACGACTCTGTGATCACGGTTCTTCATCCTCTTTTTCCTCCACGACAAGGGAGAAGACACCGACGTAGGGAACTCTCCAACGACAACGTGCCTTCCTTCTTCATCTCCGCAACAAGTGAGGAGACGTCGTTTCCTCCTCGGACGTAACCCAACATCCATGGAATCGACGTCCGATCTCCGCGACGTCGTTCTCCGCGACGCCGTTCTCTGCGACGCCCGACGTGCGACGTCAAATATCCAAGTAGGGGTTTGTTGTTGCTTTATTTAATTATTTTCCGTTCTTGGTTCTAGCATGACAAACTTGAGGATGAACGATTAAGTGTTATCATCTAACGAGAGGGGGACCGGACCGCACAAACACGGCCGAACCCCCCTCCTTTGTTCTTGAATGTTTCTTGCGGATAAAACGAGATAGTGTGGTGCGGTCGAACCACGCGGGAATCACACGGAAATTATTGGGCGGCGCCGTCGCGCCGCGCCGTGGAAAGAATTATCATGAACGCGACGCCGTCGCGCCGCATCGAAGGAAACCGAAGACGTCGCGGCCGGAGCGGGGCCGCGGCGGAGGGGTGCGGTGTCGTCGCACCGCGCCGGATGACAAAGGCCACGGCCGGTACCGGGCCGCGGCGGATCGTGATGACCGGCGGCCAGCCGGGCCGCCGGTGCCGGAAGACGGAAGAGGACCGGCCCTTGCCGGTCCTGTTGACAAGAAGTCGGCCGGCCAGGTCGGGCCGGCCGGGTTGGTGGAAACCGGGGGAATTTAATTCCCCCAGGCAGTTATTTGGCCCCCCATTATGAGGTGGGGCCGGTTTCACAAAGGGGGGGCAGGCGGCCCCCCGTTTCCAGCAAGCTTGGCCTTCGGCCGAGCTGGCAGCGCGCCCAGCGCGCTGCCTTGTTCCGAACCGGCGCGCCTGGCCGGGTCGCCGGGCCGGGCCGCGCCGGGCCAGGCCGCGCCGGGCCGGGCCGGGCTATGTCGGGCCGTGTCGACCCCGTCCGGGGCGGGTCGACCCGGTTCGGGCCTTCCGGGGGGTCTCGGGCCGGGACGACCCGGGCCCGAAACCCCCGTTACCGAGCGGTTTGGTCAAATGCTCGTATCTTGGGCTACGGGCCTCCAAACGACTCGCCGTCAGTGGCAACGTGATCCTTGGATCGAGACGGTCGTTTCGGTATACTATACTCAAGGTGCACCTTCCTTTTCGGGAGCCTACGTGGTTAAAACTCCATAGTTAAGCGTGCTTGGCCTAAAGTAGTGATCAGGATGGGTGACCTCCTGGTAAGTTTCCCCGGGTGGGTGTGAGACGGAAAGGCCAATAAATAACAGACCAGGCATCCGATTGACGTGACGTCTGTTTCGTTGAATTCCTCTAAGTGAGATTTATCTTTTGGCTTACTCCGCTCGAGGTTTGGATGCCGACGGAGTGCGTTCGGGTTGGATCGTACCGAAATCCAACCGGGCCCCTGGAACGAAAAATCCAATAACTCTCATACCGGGCGTCCGATTGACGTGCCGTCTGTTGCGTTGAGTTCATGTTGACGATACGGAACTTTTGGCATCCTCCGCCCGAGTTTTGGATGCAGATGGATAGTGGCCAGGTTGGATCTCACCGAAATCCAACCGGGCCCCTGGAACGGAAAAGCTGATATCTTTCTGACAGAACGTCCGTTTGACGAACCGTCAGCGGCGTTGGTGATCGCGTTGAAAAAACGGTCCCTATGAGTTACCCTATGAGAGTTAGGGGTACAGTTGAGATACGGACGGGTTTGGTTCGCTCACGAAACCAACCGGGCCCCTGGGACGAAAAGGCTAATTACTCACAGACCGGGCGTCCGATTGACGTGCCGTCTGTTACGTTTAGACCCCTATGACGTGGCGGTCCTTGAAGATACTTCTTCGTGGGACTTTGAGATACTTGGAGTATTGACCTGTAGCTCGTGGAGCGGACCCTCCCAGTGACGAGCGTGCGGAGTACGGAGACCGTGTAGCTGGCTGAGACCCGACGACTGCTGATCGAACGACTCGGTGTGTTACAGAGGTGCGCTTGGTTGTAGCGGCACATGGGAGCGCTTGGTTGTAGCGGCAGACCCACGACAGAGGTGCGCTTGGTTGTAGCGGCACATGGGAGCGCTTGGTTGTAGCGGCAGACCCACGACAGAGGTGCGCTTGGTTGTAGCGGCACATGGGAGCGCTTGGTTGTAGCGACTGGCCCGCAGTACTCGATGGGTGGAGTTCTTCAACAGTCTTAGGTTAGTGAGCAGTACCTCGGAGTCGTGACAGGACCACTGTACACTCCAGAGACGGAGCTCTTCAGCAGTTACGGTTTCGATAATGAAAATCATGGTTTGAGCTGAGACTTTTGACCTTGTGTTTACCTCATGATTGAGATGGGTCACTTGCTAACTTAGGTATATGTATGGGCATATACCCGGGTAGTGGTTATCCGTTGATTTTACAATCCTTGTGTTTCCTCATGATTGAGATGGGTTACTTGATAACTTAGGTATATGTGTGGGCATATACCTAAGAGAGGTTATCTGTTGAGATCTTCTTTGTGGTTATCCTTGTTGGTTTAGTGAGACCTTGAGGGTCTCGGGGTCCCTACTGAGTATCGTTATACTCACCCCTGCACGGGCTATACCCGCACCTCGTTGTGTTGGTTGCAGACGACGGGCAGTTCTGACAGAGGCCGAGTGTTCGAGGACTGGACAGTACCTGGAGGTGGACTAAACGAAGAGATGGTACATGGAGGAGGACCTCACGACGAGACGGTACCCAGAGGTGGAAGTGACGACGATGCGGTACCCGGAGGTGGACCACTGGGCGAGACATACTCGGAGCGGAAGGCGGGACCTGAGGAGCAGAGGAGCTATCTGTACCCACCCTTCAGGTGGGATTTCCAGTGGACAGCTCGGTGTAGCATCTTTACTTTTCAGTTGATGTTTTCCCTTTCGAGTTGTACTTTACAGTTGGGCTTGTATTTCCGGCCCCTTTTTACTTTCCGCACTTACTGTTGTACTCAGTTTTTACTTAGTGTTTACTTTTTCCGCTGGTACTATGTGGTGCTTGTTTTCTTTTATAAAGGCAATGCCTTCCCAGTTATCTGGATTTTACGCCTTTGGTGCTAGTCGCTAGCCCCTGGCCTATGGAATGCGGGCTTGGGGTAGTCACAGCACGGGCCCCGAGGACGGGTCGTGACAAATTGGTATCAGAGGAGTTCGGTTCTACCGCAAAACTTATAACTCTGATGTTTCTTTCTGTGAAGCAATTGTGTTAAGGGTACTGAGTGTGGTTTTCAGTTAAGGGAGTCCAGTGTTGGTGCGGGCAGCCGACGTATCCATACACCAGGACCCTGACAACTGATTTCAGACTTTGTGCACGAAAACACTGATTGCGTGTGTGTTTCCAGAAGTTTTTAAATGTCAGCTCAAACCAGGTCAGCTCACCGGGTATAATCGTTTGACCGTGTTACGTTGTTTATTTCAGGATGCCTTTTCACGAATGACCAGCTAGAGCCCAGAGGGATGTGCGTACTGACAGCCTGTCAAGCGATGAGGCTTCGGTACATGGCCCTTTTGCAGTTGAGGCACCAGCGGAGGCACCAGCGATACTACCATACGTTGGGCCACCGATGCCACCAGCCCCAGCAGTAGGCGATGCACACCACTTGAGTGCGCTGCACGAGTTCCAGTGCCAGAGGCCACCCAGGTTCCGGGGAGGGACGGACCCGCAGGCGGCTGAGGATTGGCTGGAGGCTGTGGTGGGAGTCTTCAGGCTAGTGGGGACGCCGGAAGACTTCATGGTGATCTTTGCTGCCAGCCTCCTTCAGGCAGCAGCAGGAAGGTGGTGGAGCCACTTGTTTCAGTTATGTGATGGGATGACCTTCGCATTGGAAGACTTTGAGACCTTCTTCAGGGTGAAGTTTGTGCCAGTAGCTCTACACCCCGAGCGTGTACAAGAGCTTCTGCCTTTTCTGCGTGTTTTTCGATCAGTAGCCGAGTCATCTGTGGGCAGTAGACAGATGATGCAGAGGTCCAGGAGGACCGAACTAGCAGTTGGACGATCTCGGGGTTTAGGACCGGTGGTGCGGGGCACCCGAGGTGGGGTCAGAGCCAGGCGTGCCAGAAACGGACAATGTTACTCCTGTGGTGGAAAGTGTCACCTGGCACGTGACTGTCCGACTCCTCGTACGATTGATCAGTGGGTGTTGGAGGAGCCACCGAGACAGAAGCAGCGGCGAGTTCTTGAGCAACAGCCGAGCAGTGGACAAGGCAGTAGAGCTCTAAGAGCAGGTCGGCAGGAGAGGAACTAGTGGATACGTCCTTTGTACTTCTAGTTCCATGTTGCTTTTGTATTCGTGTCTTTGTACTATGAGCTACAATAATAAAAAGACACTTATCTTTGTTTTTTTTCCTGTCCTTTTGTTTGGTTGATGTTGAGTGGTCCCGGTTAAAACTGTTGACTTGACCCTCACTTTCGAGATTTCTACTGGAGGGGACCCAGTGACCTCACACTGATGCTGACAGTGTGACTCGACCCTTGGAGGCGAGAGTGACAGTTGAATCTCTTAGTAGTTACGTCGAGGCCTTACGACGTCATCCATGGCATGAATGCATCATTCATGTCAGGATTGACTATATTAGGCAACGAATGTGAGTCATCCAGGGGATGAGACCGGGTTTCTCTTATCGGTAAAGAAGAAATCATAGCAGCTCTTGTGAGACTAAAGGAGGTCCAGGACATCCAAGAGAGGATGAAGACTGCACAATGCAGTATGAAACGGGAAACCGGTGCCAGTCTTAGAGACTCGGGCGTGTTAAAGAAGAGGAAGCTTAAAAAAGAGATGAGTCTACGAAGCAGTAGACGTGGAGGCAGAGCTAGGAGAGCAGCATTAGGTGGTTTACATCCTAACATGGTAAAACCTCCCGCATTAGTTATTACCGCCAGGCTCAGGGAGCTGGAGGGCGGAGGAAGAATGCGGCTGCTTGCGGTCAAGGAGTGTGACCCAATGGCTCTAGAAATGATTCAAGGGACAGTCTGTGTCCACTACTGGCTGCTGTAGTAATGGAATTCGATGTGAATCATTCCTTGATTTCACAAATCTTGTTCCAGAACTAGAGTTTCCAGTAAGCTGTGGACTTGACCCTCACGTCTGGAGATACCTTGGGAGGAGACTCGATAATCACACTTACGCCGATGGTGTGGTCAGACCCTCGAGGCGAGAGTTTCGGTTGGAATCTCTTGGTGGCAGCGTCGAGGCCTTATGACGTTTGTTTGAGTATGGAATGGGCAATAACTGTTCATACTCAAATTGACAGTTTTAGGCAGACGTCGGGATGGGTTTTCCTTGGTCGGCGGAAAAGGAAACCCCAGACAGTGCAGGGTAACTCTTGCACAGGAGGGTGCGACCGATCACTCTTGGGTCGGTCAACCTTACCCTCGTGACAGCAGCCTTTCGAGTTCCAGTTCTAACAGAAAATGGAGACCTCTGGAGTTCGAGGATGACGATCACGTCCTTATACGGGTCTCACCTCGACGGGGTTTACGGAGATGTGGCCAAGGCGACAAGTTATCTCCGGGGTTCAGCGGACCTTCTTAGGTCCCCAGCTAGGTAGGCGGGGTGGTTTACTACTTGACCCATTCACCACAGTTGCACCAGGTGCACGACGACTTCCACGTATCTCAACTGAGGAGATACGTGCTCGACCCTTCGCATACCATCGCCCATAAGGAGCTGGACGATGGCGATGGGGTGTCTTTCACGGAGATTCCAGTGGGGATCGAGGATCGACAGGAGCATATCCTAGGAGGACGATTGATTCCTCGGGTGCACTTTCCTTGGTAGTACGAAACCACCAGGTGAGCACATAGGAGCAGAAGGCTCAGATGCGTGCTCGGTACCGCTTTTGTGACCCTAGTTTGTGTTGAAGCTTTACGGGGACGTAAAGCCCTGAGGTGGGAGTAATGTAATGATCCGTAAATTTCAAGGAAATTTTTTTTCTTAATTTTCTTTGGAATTTTACAAGAACGCAGTTTCTGACGGCGCCTGATTCCGAGGCCCGGTGTGCCCGGAATTAATTTCCGAAGTTTGGCTCGGGTACGTTCAGTGAACGAGCGAGCGGGAATTTCTATCTTTTGAACCGGTGCCCGGAATCGAATTCCGAGGGCACCGATGGAACCGAAGCGCCGGTAATTTCTTAAGAACGCCATTTCCGGAGTTGCGTTTATCCGAGAGAAGATGATAACAATTGTGGAAGTTTTATTTATAACTTATCTACAGTTTTTATTTTCTTGTTAAGTAGATGAAGTGTTATGTTACAACACTTGACCCTCTCTTAAGTGGTTTTAACCTATGTAAGGGAGTTAGGGGTGGGACCCACTTGGAGTTAACCACCCATGGAAGGATTTAAGGTGAGGTGGGGCCCACACGAACCCCACCCCTTCCCTTTTCCCATAACCCCCTAACTCCCTCTTTATTTTGAAACTCCTCACCTCCCTCTTTATTTTGAAACTTTTCAACTCCCTCTTTATTTTGAAACTCCTTCTCTCCCTCTCTCCCTCATAACTCATGCCAACTAGCACTTAAATGAAGTTATTGAAACTCTTAATCAATTAAGTGTTTCAATTTTGAACTTACAATGCATTGCATGATTAAAATAAAATAAGGGGAAACCTTGTTTTATTTGAGAGGTTGAATTGTGGTGGGAGGATTTTTGAGAAAGAGCCTTTGTGTGATAGAAGAAGGAAACTCCTTCTTCGTTGAAGAACGTCCTCCTCTCCATGAAGAATGGTTCTTCTCCGATGAAGAACATCGATCCCTCAACTTAGAACGACTCTGTGATCACGGTTCTTCATCCTCTTTTTCCTCCACGGCAAGGGAGAAGACACCGACGTAGGGAACTCCCCAACGACAACGCGCCTTCCTTCTTCATCTCCGCAACAAGTGAGGAGACGTCGTTTCCTCCTCGGACGTACCCCAACATCCATGGAATCGACGTCCGATCTCCGCGACGTCGTTCTCCGCGACGCCGTTCTCCGCGACGCCCGACGTGCGACGTCAAATATCCAAGTAGGGGTTTGTTGTTACTTTATTTAATTACTTTCCGTTCTTGGTTCTAGCATGACAAACTTGAGGTTGAACGATTAAGTGTTATCGTCTAACGAGAGGGGGACCCGACCGCACAAACACGGCCGAACCCCCCTCCTTTGTTCTTGAATGTTTCTTGCGGATAAAACGAGATAGCGTGGTGCCGTCGCACCAAGAGGGAATCACACGGAAATTATTGCGCGGCGCCGTCGCGCCGCGCCGTGGAAAGAATTATCATGAACGCGACGCCGTCGCGCCGCGTCGAAGGAAACCGAAGACGCCGCGGCCGGAGCGGGGCCGCGGTAGAGGGGAGAGGTGTCGTCGCACCGCTCCAGATGACGAAGGTCGCGGCCGGTACCGGGCCGCGACGGATCGTGATGACCGGCGGCCAGTCGGGCCGCCGGTGCCGGAAGACGGAAGAGGACCGGCCCTTGCCGGTCCTGTTGACAAGAAGCCGGCCGGCCAGGTCGGGCCGGCCGGGTTGGTGGAAACCGGGGGAATTTAATTCCCCCGGGCAGTTATTTGGCCCCCCATTATGAGGGGGGGCCGGTTTCACAAAGGGGGGGCAGGCGGCCCCCCGTTTCCAGCAAGCTTGGCCTTCGGCCGAGCTGGCAGCGCGCCCAGCGCACTGCCTTGCGCCGAACCGGCGTGCCTGGTCGGTTCGCCGGGCCGGTTCGTCGGGCCGGGCCGGGCCGGGCTGTGCCGGGCCGGGTCGACCCCGTCCGAGGCAGGTCGACCCGGTTCGGGCCATCCGGGGGGTCTCGGGCTGGGACGACCCGGGCCCGAAACCCCTGTTACCGAGCGGTTTGGTCAAATGCTCGTATCTTGGGCTACAGGCCTCAAAACGACTCGCCGTCAGTGGCAACGCGATCCTTGGATCGAGACGGTCGTTTTGGTATACTATACTCAAGGTGAACCTTCCTTTTCGGGAGCCTACGTGGTTAAAACTCCATAGTTAAGCGTGCTTGGCCTAGAGTAGTAATCAGGATGGGTGACCTCCTGGGATGTTTCCCAGGGTGGGTGTGAGACGTAAAGGCCAATAAATAACAGACCAGGAGTCCGATTGACACGCCGTCTGTTTCGTTGAATTCCTCTAAGTGAGATGGATCTTTTGGCTTACACCGCTCGAGGTTTGGATGCCGACGGAGTGCGGTCGGGTTGGATCGTACCGAAATCCAACCGGGCCCCTGGAACGAAAAAGCCAATCACTCTCAGACCGGGAGTCTGATTGACACGCCGTCTGTTGGGTTGAGTTCTTGTTGATGATACGGAACTTTTGGCATCCTTCGCCCGAGTTTTGGATGCAGATGGATAGTGGCTAGGTTGGATCGCACTGAAATCCAACCGGGCCCCTGGAACGGAAAAGCTGATATCTTTCTGACAGAACGTCTGTTTGACGAACCGTCAGCGGCGTTGGTGATCGCGTTGAGAAACGGTCCCTATGAGTTTACCCTATGAGAGTTAGGGGTACAGTTGAGATACGGCCGGGTTTGGTTCGCTCACGAAACCAACCGGGCCCCTGGGACGAAAAGGCTAATAACTCACAGACCGGGCGTCCGATTGACGCACCGTCTGTTGCGTTGAGACCCCTATGACGTGTCGGTCCTTTGAGATACTTCTTCGTGGGACTTTGAGATACTTGGAGTATCGAACTGTAGCTCGTGGAGCAGACCCTTCCAGTGACGAGCGTGCGGAGTACGGAGACCGTGTAGCTGGCTGAGACCCGATGACTGCTGATCGAACGACTCGGTGTGTTACAGAGGTGCGCTTGGTTGTAGCGGCACATGGGAGAACATGGTTGTAGCGGCAGACCCACGACAGAGGTGTGCTTGGTTGTAGCGGCACATGGGAGCGCTTGGTTGTAGCGGCAGACCCACGACAGAGGTGCGCTTGGTTGTAGCGGTACATGGGAGCGCTTGGTTGTAGCAGCTGGCCCGCAGTACTCGATGGGTGGAGTTCTTCAGCAGTCTTAGGTTAGTGAGCAGTACCTCGGAGTCGTGACAGGACCAATGTACACTCCAGAGACGGAGCTCTTCAGTAGTTACGGTTTCGATAATGAAAATCCTGGTTTGAGCTGAGACTTTTGACCTTGTTTTGACCTCATGATTGAGATGGGTCACTTGCTAACTTAGGTATTTGTATGGGCATATACCCGGGTAGTGGTTATCCGTTGATTTTACAATCCTTGTGTTTCCTCATGATTGAGATGGGTTACTTGATAACCTAGGTATATGTGTGGGAATATACCTAAGAGAGGTTATCTGTTGAGATCTTCTTTGTGGTTATCCTTGTTGGTTTAGTGAGACCTTGAGGGTCTCGGGGTCCCTACTGAGTATCGTTATACTCACCCCTGCACGGGCTATGCCCACACCTCATTGTGTTGGTTGCAGATGACAGGCAGTGCTGACAGAGGCCGAGTGTTCGAGGACTGGACGGTACCTGGAGGTGGACTATACGAAGAGATGGTACACGGAGGAGGACCTCACGACGAGACGGTAACCAGAGGTGGACGTGACGACGAGGAGGTACCCGGAGGTGGACCACTGGGCGAGACATACTCGGAGCGGACGGCGGGACCTGAGGAGCAGAGGAGCTATCTGTACCCACCCTTCAGGTGGGATTTCCAGTGGACAGCTCGGCGTAGCAGATTTACTTTTGAGTTGTTGTTTTTTCCCTTTTGAGTTGTACTTTACAGTTGGGCTTGTATTTCCGGCCCCTTTTTACTTTCCGCACTTACTGTTGTACTCGGTTTTTACTTAGTGTTTACTTTTTCCGCTTGTACTTTGTGGTGCTTGTTTGCTTTTATAAAGGCAATGCCTTCCCAGTTATCGGGATTTTACGCCTTTGGTGCTAGTCGCCAGCCCCTGGCCTATGGAAGGCGGGCTTGGGGTAGTCACGGCACGGGCCCCGAGGAAGGGTCGTGACAATTCATGTGGAATATTACGATATGTATTATAGTATAAAATTAATTTTTAAAAATTCATATATTCTTCCATGTATGTCATCATCTATTAAACATTTCATAAGAAGAAATATTGGCAGAATGAGATGACTGAGGATTATAAAGTGATGTAGAAGCATTCCATTTAATCATATGTTTCCTAAAATATGATAAAATGAATGAATACTTAATATTTTTTAGGGCTATATAAGGAGAAGAATCCATTGAGATGCATTTTTTTCCATGTTGCTCTAGTTTCTTAATGATTCTCCCTATTGTATCTCTCTCATCCTCAATTCTTTTTTGCCTATGGTACTTCCATACCGAAGATGTGAGGAGGGTCTTACCCAAGCGTTCATCAGATCAGAATAGCCCATGGATATTCCATATAGTAAGGAAGTCATTAGTTTTTCCTCAAGGATATTCATCTAACCACTATGATTGAAGACATGTGCAGTAGCCAACAACAATAAAAGGTATTGATTTGTCATTCCATATTTACATTTTTTGTTCTAAACAGCATGGTTATTTTAGGAATGAAAATTATAACTTCTTTTACTATGTTGAATATGTATTATTCAGTCGATTTTAACCCTTCATTAGTATCAAATCTTTACTATGTGACTTGATACTAAAAATCTTATTGAAAATGAAGAAACCAAGATATTTTTGTTCTTATCATAAAAAATAATTTGTGTTTTTATATTTTGGATTTGTATGTGATATTAGATATCATAAGTTGTGATATGGTCATTTTTACAATATCTGATATCATAAAAGATGATCCATTATAATCCTTTCTTTTCCAGTGTATCATAGCATACGATAAGCTAAGTCATGTTTTAGGATAATGTTTATCATCTTGTTTAAAACACAATATCATATCAGTTCAATGATATCAATGTTTGTCAGAAAATATGACTCTTGACTATAAAAAAGAATACTGCATTCCATTCTTAAGCCATGATAGGCGAGCCCCAAAAATTATATCAGGATATCATAAAATATGATATATAATACAATATTATCTAACACAGGCTCTAGTATTCCTCTTGTAAGTTGAAATGTAGTTTTGAACAAAATCACAGATTACAATATAGAATATAGATCAAAATTTAGCATCAAGAAAAATATTATTTTTCCTAGATTTCAATTATGAATTTAATTTATCAGTATATAAATTGTTTATAAATTATTGAAAAATGTATTTTGGGATATTTATATAATTTCGAAAGGGTTTATAAATTAATTAATTATATAATATTTAAAATTATTTTTTAGATGATTAATTTTTATAAATAATTATTAAATGTATATGAAATATTTGTTAAATATATATTCATAATAATAAATATAAATATTAAATTCTTTTTGTATCAATATGTAATGACTTATAATTTGCATATAAATGGTTTATATAGAAATTATAAGTGTAGTTTTTTAAGTGTTTATATATTAAAAAATAAGTTGAAATTTAATAGAATTTATATTTCATATTATGAATTGATATTAATATTTAATTTGAATTATTAAAATTATAATTCCTTATTTTAAAAAATTATTTAAACCATATAAAAAAGAGTTTTGATCATTGAAATGATCAAAGTTTAAATAATATTAAATTAGTGATATTCTAAATATTTCCATAATATTCAAATATTTCATTTATATAGTATTTATATTTTAGATATCAAATATTTAAAATAGATTTCATATAATGTTCAATATGAAGGAGTTTATATTAGAAATAAATATAAAGTTTTTATATTTATTTAACTATGAAATCTCTATAATTAAGGATAAAATTATAAAGTGCGGAAAATTGTTTTATTTATGAATTCTTCAAAAATTATTTATATCAGGATTAAATATATGAATTTTTCATTTATTTAGTTTACTTATTGATTTATTCAGAAGTATAATTGTTATATTATGAATGGATGTATGCTTATGTTTAAAGAGTTTAATTGTTTCTATAAATTGTCATAAATGCATATAAGGAGTTACATACTTTTGGAGTTGGTGGAGATATTTATAAAAAAAGTTCTACTTTGGAATAACGTACTATGATAGGTCATATAATATGTTGATCGTCATGTGTGAGTACTCATAAGTGGATAAGTCTTATACTCATGAAGATCTAACTTATACATCTCCAAGATATGAGATTATGAGAACAGACCGACTAGTAGAAATTTTTCATGTTTTGGTATCATCAGATATTCCTATCTACGAGAGTGTGTAATGGTCATTAGACAGTAACATTATCATTAATGCATTTCATGACTCATGCACTTAGATATACTAAAATATTGTCACATCATATGTTGGTAGGAAGTAGAGCCCCTTTGGTGTTTTACAAATGAAATGTTTTTAATGGATAAGTCGAGGAAAGACTTTTCCCTTCCGTCTTTATAAATATTGATATCTCATCCCTTTGATTGAAATATAACTATCGCATTAAATTCCATGACAATGGTGTAACGAATATTATTTTAGATAGTCAAAAAAGATGTATCAATCATATAGGTTGATACTGAATATGTGTAACCTTCTTGATGAGATATATAGAAAAAGGAATTATATTCCACAATGAGTGTTCATATTTGGTTGTCGATGTTGTGACAATAAGTTCTTTCTCTTAGCTACCTTGGACCATTTTTAGATAGTAATCTATGACATTAAGCATACCCACCTAATCATTTCTTCTAATAATAAATATATTTATCATCTCAAAACCTGAAAGTTGTATCAGATAAGACACATTTGAAATATATAATTATTTATTTAATTTATGATCAATTTTTTCAATCACGGTTGAATATTTCAATTCATATTATTCATGTTCTTAATCTGATTTGAATTAAAATATTTTTTAAATTTTAATTTCATCATTCAAGATTTAAAATTTCTTAATTGAAAGAACATATGAAGTATAATAAGGGATTACATTTCTAAGTGTTGAGGAATCTGGCCAAATATAAAGGGATTACACGACAGGTAGCCAAACCACACACCATGTACAGAAGTGCACTGCACCTAGGCATCTTGTGGGATACATGATGTTCTAGGAAGTAATTACATGAGGTGAATTTATTGTACATTGTGTGTAGACCATTCCAACATGGAACACGACATGTTGGATTACAAGAGTGTAACTAGCATACACGTCGTTTAGTCTACATGAGTTAGCACAGAAATTCATGCAATTTTTGTGGTCATTATATATATTCAAACCACATGAGTCTGAAAATATTTAGCATTAATGATATAGATGAAATGTATGTGGTGTAAACGATGTTTTTTTTGTCATTTTATGAGTCCAAAATTCACACCAATCCATTTGGTGAGTTATATGGACACATAGAATGAGTGATACATGACCTCTAACTGGTTTGTACATGTCATATAGTCATGATTGATGAACATGATGACTTATTGTTAGGCTTCGTAGATATATATTAATCATGATACTCAATGTGTAACTGGATCGTACATGTCGTTTAGTCAATCCTATGTACAAAACCGAAGCCCCAGACATGTAACCTAGGTACATTGAAACTGAGGTACATGAAGTGTAGCTTGTGTTGTGATTTATTATTTTGATATGTTAATGATATAGAGAGATGGAAAATAAGGGATAAGGGTGTTTGAAAAATAAGTTTCATATGTGGGATGATTTAGTTATAAAAACAATAGCGAGTTTTTTTAAAAATAGAAGCTATTTTTTGAGAGACCCATGTGTCATGATTATATAAAGGATACACCGGATATCTTTCAATGAGGAGCACATACAATATGTCACCTCCTAGAGATAACTAGGAAGTAACAACCACACCTGAGATAGCTTATGTGAAGAGATGACATGGATGATGACATGTGATGATGGAAGAATAATTGTTCATGATGGCATGCGAAGGGATCCATGATGGAGAGCCATGTATTGAAAGTCCCCATAGTTGAGGAGATCAGGAACTGTGTCCCGGTTGTGATGATCGGTGATAAATAAAAATGGTATATCTATGGGTGAGTGAAAAAAGTCATCAGGTGAGAGAAAAATTCTCTTGGGTGTTGAGAGAAAAATATTTCAGGTGGGTTGTAAAATTCCTTTGGGTTGTGTGCAGAATTCCTTCACGAGAAAAAATATTTTGGGTGATTTTTATGGTTTTTTGCGACAACATATTCTATGACATTGGGCTCCACTCCACCAACTGGTATGAGATGAGGTTCAAGGTTTTGACCTAAGAAGATCGAGTAGTAGTGATGGAGTCACATAAAGGATTTTGTCAGAGATGTGTAAAGATGACACCTATAATGGGTTTGATAAATCATGCTAGTGTCTACATGGATTATCCCATGTAGATGGAGATCCGGTTAAGGTTTAGTTGATGATACTAATATGATTATGGAGGAGTCAATGATGGTGGATCTGATAATCATAGTGATGATGATGGTAGAGATGAAAATGGAGTATTAAAATTTTAAATTAAGGTGAAAATTGTTAGTATTTTTTATTTTGAAAATTGAATGAGATATTGAGAGGAAAAAAAAGGGATAAGAGAGTTTGAAAAATAATATTGATACGTGGGATGAGAGTGTTTTTGGAAAGATAGAGAGTTTTTTAAAAAAATATATAAGATTTATTTTAGTGACCCACATGTCACGCTTATAAAAATGATACACCAGATTGCTTCCAATGAGGAAGGAAGAAAATATATAGCCACCTAGATATTAGTGGGAAGAGGCTTCCATGTTTGTGTTATCTCATTTAAATAGATGATGAAGACAATGATGTGTGATGATGGAGATAGAATTGTTGATGATGGCATGTGAAGAGATCCCTAATGGAGAGACATATATAGAAAGTTCTCTTGGTTGAAAAGATCAAGTGGTTTGTCCCGGTTTAGATGATCGATGGTACATAAAAATGGTACGTACATGGGTCTGTGAAAAATTCCTTCAAGTGAGAGAAAAATTACCTCATGTGTTGAGAGAAAAATATTTTGACTACATTGTAAAATTCCTTCGGGTTATGTTTAAAATCCCTTCAGGTGGAAAAATATTCCAAGTGAATTTTCAGGTGTTTTAAGACTCCTACTGTGACTTCAGGGTCTGGCCCAATAACTCATAAGTACATTTCATGTTGTTTCATAATAATGGATTGAAATAAATTACATTAAAATGAAAAGTAAAAACATTAAAACCTTATTCTATTAATTTAAATACCTGATGTGTTTGAAATTTTAATAATGGTTTTAAATAATTTTAAATGATAAATTAATTTATTGTAATAATTCTTTGATCATTGCTTATTCCATTTATTTTTTATGAATTCCATTAATTTTGAGTTTCTCCAAATGAATTTGGATGGTTATTTTGATGAAAGGTAATTAATTAATTAATTAAGTAAAGAGTGTTTATCTTAATAATAATGAAGGAATTGAAATGAATGTTAACTGGTTTAATTTTGTTTATACGTTGCATGTATGACCATTCATGAGCTTGACCAAGACCAGTGTATGTGTTGAATATTATAATTTAATTTATTTCATGGGTTTTCAATTATTTAATATTAAATTAAATTTTATGTTCTGGATGTCATCTCCCTACATTATTATATAGGACATATGTGTCCATGGTTATTTTTGTAATCCCCATTAACCTGTCCTTTGGTTCTCCTCACCCGCATGTGAGTTATAAATACTTGTAATTAATGGTGTAACCTAAGGCGTGTGGAGGTGGTTCAATACAAAACTACAATGATAACAACTCAGGTGATACATAGGTGGATAGTTCAAATGTTGTAACTCATTCCAAGATCTACAAAAGAAGTTATTACCCAAGATCTTATGTTTATTTTTTATCTTCACAATAAATCATCTGTTAGATAATCTTGTGATTAGGACATTTATTTATTTATTTATATAAATTATTTAATTTATGTGTGGAATAATTTGATCACATAAATGAATGAATAATGTGAAAATATAGAATTTAAATAAATGGATTACCTGAAAATGTTTTATCTAACATGTTTAATTAATTTAGTGAAATCCATATAATATTAATAAGTCATGAAAAGGATAAAACAATATAAAATTTATTTATACTAAATTAAAATACCTCAAATAAATATTAATCCAGACTTCACCTTCCATTAATTTATTAGGAATAAAACCAATATAACTAAGTGTTTGACTAGCCCATGTTGGGACGTTTGATTTTATAAGGGGAGTACTTGTGAATATTTTTGATTAAATTAACCAATTTAAATAAAGAGGAGTATCTCGTGCTAGACTTGGAGTAATTTGGAGGCAAGTTTTGTCTAAATCCATGTTAGGATTTTTTGTATTGGGGAATCCACTCAACATATAAAGGATATGCAGGCTCATATTTTTCAAAGGCGGGCCTACCTAAATACCTTCAAATAGCTTTAACAACCCTTATTGGGGTTATGTGAAGGGGCATATGGATCCTTGACACTAGGATTTATAAGAAACTAAAAATTTTGAGTTCAATAGTGGGTACTATTATAACATGATAAAATTGTGTTAGATTTAACAAACTTAATTATTAGTATTTCTCAAATAATTTTTTAATCAAGAAAAGTAATAATTATCTGTTTTAATTATTGTACAAAATGGAAAGTAAAACCAATAAAACACTATGATAATTCCTTACCTTTGGGTATGTCTTTACAAATAAAAATTTATAGATATGTTAAAATCATTAAGTAATTTCATTATGACGATAAAGTCTGTATTATGTGTTCGAATCCTCTTTTCTTATTCTTCCACCCTAAAATGTGAGCGAAGGGGAAAAAGATGCCCACCAAATATATGTTGATGATGATTCCAATGTCCATTGTTTTATATTATAATATATTTTTATAGATTTTATGATACAATATAATGACATGGATTCATACACCATAATATCACATTCCATTCTCTTGAGAAAGATAAGGAAAAGTTTGAAATAAATAAGGTTTCCAATGCACTATATCGTTGTAAACTGAAATAAGGGAATCAAGATACTGATCATGCTTTCAAAATTCTAGGGTATATTTATGAGTTGGAAAAATTAGGCTTTATATTGTATAAGGAATTATCCATTAATCTTATCGAATTATCCTTATCACCATGATTATCCTTATTTATCCAAGACAATATAAAGTAAATCGATAAGTTTCTCATGATACAATTTTCCATACATTAGTGAAAATTTTGAAATACAAGGATGAAGATCCCATGGCTAATATAAATACAGAATATCATTTACAACATCTTTCAAAGAGATAAAATATTCAAATCATAAAGAATAAATATGAGTCTAGTTTCTTCTTTTGTTAAAAGAATGGACATTGGAAAATAATTTGTAATGAATTGATGTGGAAAGTAGTTTCATACACTTCAGGTATATTTATTATTTTTCTCTTCACTTAATGTGTATTAAATACAATATTCTTTCAACATACATATAATCAAATACATCAAACGAGCAAGAATAGAAAGGTTATAGAGTAATTTCAAAAGGATCTGAGAAAGGGAGATTCATATGTCAACCAAGGGGAGCTCATTATTTTTAATTACTAGATTGGATTGATTCAAGTGTGTAATAAGTTTTACCAAAACATTTATCTCAGTGTCCAACTAGACATAATGAGACATTATTTCATTTTTGGAATAAATGTTGTTATGGTACTTTAATACTAAACTAACAATTTTGTAAAACTTGAATAAAATATATCTGTTACAATGAATTATCAATATAAAATATAAAACTCTTAACTGATTGTGGAAATATAATTCTTTATAAAATAAAACTATTATTAGTTGATCTTTTTATACCCATAAAAGTGTTTTAAACTCAATTGAGCTAAGCTGCTATATATACAAACTCACTAATTGTAATTTTTTTGATAAAGAAACAATTTTAAATAAAGGTTTATCATAAGTAATTTTAGAGTTATATCAACATGTCCATATAAACCATTCTAAAATAAAGATAACTTGATATATTTTATTTTATTCCTTAACAAAATTTTATAAATTCTTAGTGAAGTCAGTGAGTTCACTTGGTAAAGATTAAGGAATCTTTGATATGGATTTTCGGAGAATATATTATCTAAGTGATCATCGAACATATATACGGATTATAATTTATCTATAACCCATTTTTCCTTCTATAAATTAATTTAATGATGGTTGTAAAAGTAAGATCAATGATGAGTATTATATATATTGAAAATATTCCATTTTTTCGGCCAAGATATATTTTGAAAATAGAATTTTAACAACTAACCATATGAAAACTATATTTTCTAATGAATATCATATAAATTTTGATATGATAAGAATATATTAGGACTCTATCACAAGTGTATGCTGAAAACCATTTTTTAAAATTTGTCCTTGGCTACAAAAGAACATCAAAACACTGAGGTAAAATAGAGTGAATGATCCTATATCCACTAAGGATATTAACGTATAGTGAATATTGAATATATTTCTATAATAGAAATCAATATCTTTAAATATAGTATGACGAGAATTAACTTCTATGATTTAAATATCTTTATGCACAAGGGTTGACAGAGGAATATTGGACTCCATTGAGATTAGTGGGAGAAGTTGTTCTAGAGACACATACTGTGTAGGAATTTATAACCAAAGAGGTGGTTTATGTTTACCATGGTGGGTGACAATCTGAAATCCCTAAGGCCTTTTATATTTTAATTTATTTTTAGATAAAATTTCTTATAAGGGTTTAGGGAAAACCCTTACATGGAATGTATGCTTAGAGGCACAAAATACATACATGTCCTGAAGGCCCATTAGAACAAGGCCCATTACATGACATTTGAATGAACAATACCGAACTATACTTTTGAACTACCCCTCCCCATCATTTTCATCATTGAAGGTAGAAAGATCCCCACCTCACATGTTGATCGACTAGCATTTCCTCGTGTAGAGCTACACAATTCCTGGTACTAGTGGAAATTTCCATACCCTCTCATTCTTCTGATCCTATTATTTCTTCTCTGGTGGATGATACTTACTCTGAATCCTATTCCGGGCCTACTCTTATGTGGTTTTCTTTGTAACTTCTTGTTCCTTTGTATCTAAGATTCATGGAGGCTCTAAGGCCATTGGTGACCTGAATGCCATTTGGCCTAAAGTCCTTGGGTGGCCCAAAGGCCCTAAGGATCGTAGGCCCAAACCAGTGGCTCGATGGCCCAAATAGGATGAATAGTTTTGGATTCTGTAGGAAATTCTATAGTGACTGCTAAATTATAGCTACGATGTTGTTACAGTAAACTGAAAATTTTCCCTCAATCGGATTTGATCCAGGGTCTTTCAGAGGCCAAGTAGGAGCCTCTTCCACTTTGGTGCAGGCTCATTGGTCCAGGGTGGGTGATACATGTATTATTATTTTATAATAAATATTCCAAAAATAAAATAGTAAATGGAAATATTCTAAGGTTGAAATGTATCAATATATTAAATTCATGGACTCTATGTATCATGATTCGGGGACTCCATATTTTATGTGTTTCTAAGACTTGATATTTCTAGTGATTAGTCTAGAGAAACATAACATGGATGGTATAATATGGTACTATTAAAGCATGATTGTCTTTTGAAAGTTCTAGTCTATGAAAAAACCAATACATGAATCATTATGAATAAAATCCTTCTTTAATTATACTTTTTCAATGCATATTTCTATTATCATCATATTATTCTATTGATTTTCAAGGCCACATCACTTAGACGAACCCTTATAGTGGATGTATATATGAAATGACGAAGAGGATACCCTATGGTATATGTTTTCCAGACATTACATAAAAGGGTTGGTAATACTGAGAGGATACCCTTACTAGTTTCATAATATTAAGGAATGAAATTTCTCTAAGTGTGACTTAAAGTAGCAACTATTTTTTTGGGAACAAGATCTATATAATATATTTATGAGTTTCTTAAATATGTTCATAGTAAATATATTAACATGGTATTGAAAAATACAAGTTGAAAAAATTCAAGACCAAAATTGTGTTGGCGTGTATCCTTCCAAAATAACATGAAAGGGCATAATAAGAAATTGTGGAAGTTAAAATAATTTCACAAGCTTAAGTGTTGGGAATTCATCTCATATTCTATGATATTAATTGATATTTGATATTACTAATACATAAATCACAATTGGTGAATATCAAATATATTCAATATAATTTCATATACTTCTAATAAAAACTATCTGAATGTACATTAAATGGTAGGAATAGATGAGGTCATTATGTATGGAGAAGTGAGAATACAAGTAATCGAGGTAATTGAACACTTTTCTACACTTGGTTCAATTTCATCTAGTATCATAGAAAAGACTAATCTAATATGAAATAAAATCATAGTGTGACTAGTGTTATCTATATCTACAATATCAGAATATGTTGTGGCTCTTGATGTAGCTTAAGAAGCAGTTTTTACAACATCTTGTCTTGATTTTGGGTTATACCAAAAGAAATATATTTACCATTTTATGATGAGATTTGACTATGGATTTAGTAATGATGTTAGGATTTTGATACGGTAACAAGAGGTAGATACTTGATTATATCACTACTTAGGGGATTTTCTAAAAATAGTAATGTTGTAGTAAACAGATTCGCTACCTAGACACATGGATTTACCAACCCTAGCCATGAAAATGTGGTAAGCATAGTACTTATATGCATAGTCAGCAAAAGCATGTTTTTCATGTGAGGAATGAATGATTGTTAGCAGTTGGATCTAGTGAAAGTGGGAGTTTATTAGATTTGGTGACCTAAAACCAAATACTATGTACTTTAGATTACATTCATATTAAAAGGATTGAATACTAATATATATAACTTATCATATATATATTGTTCTTCTATGTAATATTGATGTGATAATGTCCTATAATATCTGTTGCATTGATAAGGTCATATTAGTTCCCTACAATGATGTGAATCTTGAAATTTCGTGATGATATTCAAAAAAATAGTTCTTCGGTCGGATAATGTACTATGATTGGGCGCATATTATATAGATTTTCTGGTGACTTTACTCTTAAGAAGATGAGGTTTCTTCTCATGATTTTCGCACATGTAAATCTCTAATACAGAAGATTATGAGAAAAAACTCTCCAGTAGGAATTCTGCATGTTTTGGTGTCATTGAATATTATTATCTATAAGTATGTGTAATGGTACTAAGACATTAAGATTATCAGTAATGAAATTCATGACTCAAGCAATTAGATTTACCAACAAAAATTGACATTCCATATATTGTCAGGAAGTTGAGTATGTTGGTTGCATCATGAATGACATATTATTAATGGGTAAGTCGAGGTAGGATTTCTCCCTTCTATCATTGTTGAATTTGATATATTATCTATTTGATTAAAATATAATCATCACATTAAATTCCATATCCATAGTGTGATGATTTGTATTTCAAATAGTCAAATAAAGACATATCAAAAATTAAGTTGATGAAGCAGATGTGAAACCTTCTTGATTTGATATTAAGAAAAAAGAATTTTTTACATAGCATGAATTCATATATGGTTTTTGACATTGTGACATTAAGTTCTTTATCTTTTGTTCCATGACCCTTTTCTAGATCGTATTTTTGGACTTTAGGCATATCCACCTAATTCCAATAAGTAGGAATCCTAAAGGGTATCACATTAAGTGTCTCTATTGATATCTATTAAGTTATATTTGAATTTATTAAGTGGAATAAATATTTTTTCAAGGCTGAAAAATAGTTTTATTCAATTTTTATTGATTGGGTAAATTAAATAAATATTTATTCATCGGATTTTGAATCTAATATTTTTATTAATTTTATTGAATATTTTTTAAATATTTATTCACTAGTTTGTGGATAAAAAGATTTATTTATGAATAAAATTTTTATTCTGGTATTCAATAAAAGTTAAAGAGTTTGGACATATCAAGACAATGTTCGATGATAAATATTAATTTACAAGATGATAAAATAAGTCTTGTTATATGCAAAAGTTAGCACGCACACCATAAAATAATTATAATAATAATATATATATTATTATTATGTGGAATGAGGTTTAATAAAGATTATAATTTTATTTATGGACCGAAACACAATTAAATAATATTTTATCTTGAATCCTAGCTCTATAAAAATATAGTTATGTCTACTATGTGGGGTAAATTATTAATTGAGAATAGAGTATCGGTGTGCATGACAGGATTCTCTCTCTCTCTCTCTCTCAAATTCCTCCACTCTTCCCCTTTAGAATGAGAAGAACTCCTTCAATCGTGAAGTATCTTGGAGTGATCAATACCAACATCATAGGGAAATTGATTTTCCATGATAACACTTGAAAATCAATTGGTGTTTCTTAGATATCAAATGATCATATGTGGATCACCTCTAGAGGGATTGTACACTGGAATCCTTATAGAAAAATGAAGGAAATATGAAAGGGTTTTCAAAAGATCAACAACATTATCAATGAAAGGATCATAAGATGAGGTAATCATTTATTCCTGTAATAAATAAATTATATATATAATTAACATGAAATACCCATATTGGGGTATTCAGAAACTCTACGTTAAAATAAGTTTTATTTTCCCACCCACCAAAGGTGCTTCCACTTCACCTAAATCCTACACATAATAGGTATAACAATTGATTTAGTTTTCTTCTACCTTAACTCTGCCTTGTTCATCGGTTGTGTGTAAAGAGTTACACATCAATACGATTTGATTATATTGATTCGATGGAATGAATAAGATTCCAAACCAATTTATTATAATCATGCATAAATATAATGGGAATACACCAGATGATATACTGATATTAGGTCCCATTTATAAATATTTAGTGTTAGATTCCTTCTAAAGAAAACACCTATCAAGACCTCAATCATGAAACCAGGTAGGTCTTGCTAATTTTGGGTTCTCCATGATTATACTGGTAAAGAAAAGAATTTAATGGGTGACCCAAATAGTAATCAGTTACAAGAGGAACAATGTTGAGTGAATCTATATGATTGATTAAGATAAATATTTTTCAACACAATAATGAATGATTCATATCTAATATGATTGGACAATGAGTATGTAACTAAGTCATAAATCATCCTGATAAGCATCCAAAAGTCCCCGGATCAATTTAGGAAAGGGTGAAATTTTTACGCTATTTTAGTAGCACTGTATCATTTACTATAGCAGCCACTATGGCGGTTACTGTAGCATCAGAACTATTCACCTGATTCGGGTCTACGACCAAAACTGTGGTCCTATGGGAAATAGATTTGGGCCATAGCGACTTTGGGTCACCAATGGCCTTCATTACATAGGGCATTTGGGAAATGGGATTTCAGTTCATAGGGTCTTTAGGTCTTGATGTAGTCATTTCGGAAGACAAAAGAGCAAGGCACAAAAGGGGAAGTAGAGAAAGTAGCAACAACCAAAGAAGAACTAGATTGGGAAAGAAGAGTGGGTGTGCAAATAACCATCGGTACTAAGAACCATGCATCTCTTCATGGGGAAACGCTAGTCGATTAGCCATGCGAGGTGGGGAGCTAGGAACCATAATGTTGGAAGGGGAAGTTCTAGTGTGGTTGGGTCTTTGAACCTTCGGGTCATGTACTAGTCCATGGGCCTCTAGAACTAGCTTTCATGTAAGGCCTCCCCTTTAACCCATTTAAAAGAGGGTATTTTCAAAAATAAAAAAAAATGTTGAAGGCCTTTGGGAAGGGTTGACTATATTTGATATGATTGATTAGTCATCTACAAAACTAGCTATGTGGAAGGACAACTGCTAAAGCGGCCTAATTCATAGTGAAATAAATACCTTGACCCACCAACTAGTTTGATGTTTTTCAAAAAAGAGTCATCATTTTATTTAGTTCACATTTAATAAAAGTCCTTAATAAATGATTGTGATACATGATACTCATTTGATAAAAGATTCCATTTTAGAATAATGGAATCATGATCATCAAAATTAACCTTGAAATCTATTTCATTGAAAGAAAATCATAATGGAAGTAATTTCCTATTTTTATTATAAAAACGGAAGATTTTCTCAAAATAAAAAAATTCTATGTGTTATAATAACTCGTTTTTGATAACCTTACGTTAATGTTGTTCCAAAACTAGATCCAAATGCTTATGAAAATCACAGTGGAGTTCAGTTCTGGTTTCAAAACCATTAAACACATGGTGATAGAAGGAAATTTAGTTTTCACTCATGTAAACAATGTGATTTAGTATGTTAATGGTTTAGAAAGACAAGGGTTTCCTTAGGTTTGTTCTATACATAAAATTAAAATGTATTCATTGTTGAAAATTTTATGAAAATTTGAATGATTTCAACAAATGTTTATTCAGTTTTCTCAAAGCTTTGAGGGTAAAAAATTGAGATTCTAGTTATATTTTGTTTAAGTATTGGAGTTTTAGGTGGTGAGTGAATAAAAAGTTAAATACACTCATAAACATCTGAAAATGAAATCTTATTATTTCATGATTTCAATACAAAAGTCTACTCTCTTGGAGTGAGATTGGTTGGATGAGGATGGAGAGAAAGACATCTTTTTTCTAAGTCTCAGTGATTCCATACCCATCCTCCCCAATGAAGAAAAAGTGGGAACCATGAACTGTGTAGGAATTAAAGCTCAAAAAAAGATATAAAAACATGGTTTTCTCAAACATGCACTTATTTTAGATCCTCCATGTCTCATTGATCAACCCTCAGATGTGCTATCGAGAAACCTCTTCTAATGCACTTATCTCACTCATGTAGCACTAGATAGACATCCAATTATCCCCTCTTTAAATCTCTTCCTATTTATTCATAAAAATAGTTAATGAAATTAGATAATAACAATGATTTTCAAAAAAAGTAAAAAAAAATACAAAAAAATATAACAATAATTTAAAATGAACATACAGAAGAGGTCCCAAGATCATTGTAGAATTGATTGAGAAGGCCATAGTAGCAAAGGAGAGGTGGGACAATGTTGACATGATCTTCCACCTCATAGGATAAATTTTCTAAAATTTTGATTTGTAGAAAAAGGTTGATGAGGTAGATGATGAATTTTATGGAAACCAGCCCATTAGCCAAGTATTCACCCAGTGTTGGATTGTATTTGTTTTGAAGCCACATGGATTCTTTTAGGTATGTCTTACACAACGTACCCCACTGAACACAAAAGGAAACAGAAACTATAAGGAAGGATATTATCACTATGTCTATTAAACATCCAAATTAATAACAAATACTATTGTTATTTGTCATGGAATTTTGAGGGACATATGTCGGGGAGAGACTAATTGCTTTTTCTATGTGTGGTATTCCATTGAATCGTTGATCTCTCAGGAGCTCATAGCGGTTTTGGTTAGCAATGTTGAATGGAGCAAGAAG
This sequence comes from Viscum album, assembly GCA_963277665.1. Taxonomy (NCBI): domain Eukaryota; kingdom Viridiplantae; phylum Streptophyta; class Magnoliopsida; order Santalales; family Viscaceae; genus Viscum; species Viscum album. The sequence goes on from OY728140.1 coordinate 318,699,039, forward strand.
AACCAAACTAATCTTTTTAGGTAATTTTTGAATAGGGTTGATGTCCCACAAGAATCATTTTATTTAGAATAATAACCAAGAGATAATACATTATTAACTCTATTGTTGAAACACAATAAATTATGAGTGGGGGAGTGATTATTCATATAAATTACATGTCAATAGAGTATGTGAGGATCTCATGTTCCTCTCATATACCATAAAAATCATAGATATCATCAATCATTGTTAAGAAATATCCCTTTTTAGTTGTAGCCTCTCAGACTTTTCAATTATGTGGATCAAACGACATAGAAGAGCCCCACAAGATGTTTTGAATCAGCTTTCTTCGAAGAAAGTCATGTTTTCTCAAAAAGAGTTCCACCGAAAACCTATACTTAATAATATATATCAATAATATCACCTATTAAAAACTCAAACCCAACAAGAGTAATGTGATAAGATTGAAAATTTAACGGGGGAGTACTACATACTTTTCTAAGATTCCAAGCTATTTTTGGTGAATGGATTGCACCATGTCAAAGTCCAGCTTTGCAAAACTGTAAAGAGGAGTTTGTGTTTACATGAAACTAACTAACCCCTTATGCTCCTAAACCTCCCTCACATGCCTTTACTCATGGGAGTTGGGGTGGGAGGAAAGTTTTTAGAAGGAATGGTAGTCTCAGGTGGTGGGCTTGTATATGTCAATGCACCAATGGGATTCGAGGAAGGAGGAGGAGGAGGCTACAGAATCCATGGAAAATGGTTTGTGGGGTGGTGACGATGATTAATCCAAGCACTGAGTGAGTCCAATGGGTGAAGTGTTGTTGGGTCCATTCCAATTCGATATCGTATTTATATTCTATGGGAGATGTGGTCATGAGACAAGATGGACTGCGATGTCTTCCAAGATGATGAAACCTTTCCAAATGATGAAAATTCAATTTATTAGTTTTTTATTCTAAAATAGGAATAAATTAGTAGAGGCGTTGTGGGAGCATAGAACAGCAATAGATGGAGTGATGCGAGGGGAAGCTGAAAAAAAATTATAGTGTAAAAAATGCATAGATTTTATCATCAATAATAATTTTTTAAAATAATTATTATAATTTTAAAAATATTTTTCTAAATTAATCGAATGTCGACAGAAACTGCAAAGAATTTAAAAACTGAAATGTAAGATCCATCATAAGCAAAGTGCATCGTTAAGAAACTGAGTGACAAGTTTGCATATGACGATGATAATGAAAAATGGAAATAAAAATACAATAAAAATAAAAAAAGTATAGAACAAAATATAGATCCCAAAAAACATCTAATTTCATTAAAATTTCACCATATTTATAGAGTACATGAGATCAAATCCAATGGTGAGATTATAGAAGGTTTTCCATTAAGAGGAAAATTAATTGGGAATTGAGGAGTCATCATTATTGTTATAATTATGACATCCATTAATAATGCTTCATAAAACTCCCCATTGGATGTCATAATTTCAGGGAATATTATATAATATTAACTAAAAAAACCTTTGGGAAAAATAAGTGAAGTCAATGTAAATGAATTCCAAGTCATGTTGCCTCATTAAAAACCTTACCAGGAAAACCCAATGGGAAAATATGAAAAAAGGAAAAATAGTGCAGTGTTCCAACTCCCTATTATTATATCATTAAATTTTGTCTCTTGGTCATCAATTAATATTATTATATAATTATGTCTTTGAGACATAGGAGAAGACCATATGTAATCCTGAATGGTCTCGTTGAAAATTATAACTCTTGGGGAAGGCTCAGAATTTCCATTAATTATAGATATCAATAATAATTTATAACATTCCATCGGATATCTGTTATGGTGTCTGATTTCCTCATTAAAAACCTCATTAAGAAAAACCCTTCAGGGGAAAACACATGATAAGGGGAATATTTTACAATAATATCATCTCCCCAGTGTGTTGCCTCATTAAAAACCTTATCAAGAATACCCAATGAAAAAAACGTGATTAAGGGAAAAAGAGTAAAACTATTACATCTCTCACTCATAATGATCATCACTACATTTATCTCATAGAATGTACATGATCAATTCATAATAAAAAAATTCAATTTTAAATTTCGAACTAATCATAATTCATACCCTTTAGATTCCAATGAATGGGGAAGAACATTTCATTGCATCATAATATGATTTATTGTTATTTGCAAGGTACATATGCACATGTACATGTATAAACTTAAGGGATTAAGAAAATGTGTATTTATATTTAATCCTTATAGGATAAGTATATTCTTCATCAACCCATTATGTATAAAATATATCACTCTTGGAAGAAAGAGATTTAATTATTCATTAAGGGTAAAACCATCCCAAAATTTAACATTTCATCTTCAGGATGATTAATTAAAAATACAAGGACATTCCATGTAATTTCATGGTCAATTAATTCATTGATTTTAGAAAAAACTTCAAGTGTTTAGATTTTTTCAAAACTCCTTAATAATAAAATGAATACAATGATTCATACAAACCATGTGATGATAAATTCTATTTATATTCTTCTTTAACTTAATATGGATATATCTTATTTAGTTCACTCCATAATTTATCGCATTCGGTGAAACTATCATAATTTTGAATATGATTTAGGAATTTATAACCCTTTTGGAATTCATATATAAATATCCAAATATGCAAGGAAAAATATTTCTTAAAATAAGATCATTAGTATTCAACAGTCTAGGTAGTTTGAAGAATAAAACCAAAACATTAAATGTTGAAAATTTCATAATCCCCTTTAATAATTCTGGCCAATTATTTTGATGTCAACATTTTTCAAAATCCATTATCATCGATGGGTTTTGAAATCATTCAAAGAATATATATCATTAACAACATTTGATTGAGATCTCGTAATTTTTTATGGTACTAGTGTCACTTCAGGGACAATATCCACTACTTCAGATAGTGCTCTAAATAGTACTAGACACCTCTTTTAACAGTACTAGAAAAGTTATCTTAATCTCAACGAAGATAAAGGGGGTCCCCTTTAACAGCACTAAAAAATTGCTGATAAAGGCCCTCCCTTTATCAGTTCTATTTTTGCACGGATAAAGGATGCCATTTATCATCACTCAAAATAGCATTGATAGTGGCCTAGCTTCCTGTGATGTGATGTTTATATAACAGCACACCCAACACCTTCACGAAACAACACCTACACAAAATATCACACACAAGAACAGAGATGTGCACACAAGGGTTTGAAAAAGCAATGCTATATACATTTCAAACAATTTTTTATATAATTACATTTACAAATATCCAACAAACCATTAAAAACATTAATGTTTCATCCTTTGACATTTGTGATCCCCTCTCAAAAATGTCTTCCCATGGTATTAGTTGCTGAAAAATCATCCCAACTCAATAAAAAGATTATACCTATATTAGAAAATAAATATTATGTTAGTAATACTATAAAGAAATAAATTAAACCTTAATATTAAAGAATGCATTAATAAAATGTAATTTTAAATAAGAAAAAGAAACATTTTATCGTATTGAGGTGAGGTTGATTCCTACATGTCACAAAAGAGTTATAGAACATTTTCCTCAAATATCCAAACAATTTGAATGGGTTTGCTTGGTTTTGAGTATGTAACGTTTTCTTTTACGAAAATTAATATCAAATTTTAATGGCACATTTTGGATTTATATCAATCACATTGTTCATCAAATTGAGCTGTGGTTGATTCCTACGCATCAGAAATGACTCATGGATTATTTTTATAATGTATTAAAATAATCAGAATGCATTTGATTGGTTTTCAGTATGTTAGTTGTGTTTTTTAATAAAATATCAATTTAAACCAGAAACATGCATTTTTAGTTATACTGGTCGCATCGTGTGTCAGTTTGAGTTGAGACTACTTCATACACATCAAAAAGGACTAACAAATCATTATCCTAAATTATGAAGTCAATTGGAGGCTGTTTTCTTGGTTTTTAGTCAGTGAAACGTTTGGAGAAAAAATGTCAATTTTAAACTAATAACAGAAACATTTAGTTATACTGGTCACACTATGCATCAGATTGAGGTGTGGTTGATTCCTACACATTAAAAATGACTCATGTATCATTTTCTTAAAGTATCAAAAGAATCCAAATGCGTTTTCTCGGTTCTCAGTATGTCACTTGTTCTTTTTTACTTAAATTTATCTAAATTTTAAATAAAAAAACATTTGGACTTATACCAGTCACATTGTTTGTCGGATTGAGGTGTGGTTGATTAACACACATCAAAAATGACTCATGTATCATTTTTATAATGTATCTAAACAATAAAAATGCATTTTCTTAATTTTTAGTATGTTAGTTTTGTTTTTTTACTAAAATATCATTTCAAATCAAAAACATGCTTTTAGGTCCTACTAGTCACATGATACATCAGTTTGATGTGAGAAAACTACATATTTGTCATGAAGGATTTATGAATCATTTTCCTAAATTATGAAGAAAATCGGAAAGCGTTTACTATGTTTTAAGGGAGTGACACATTTTGAGCTAAACTGTAAATTTTAATCTAATAAAAGACACTTTTAGTTATACCTGTCAAATTGTACGTCAGATTGAGGTTCAGTTAATTACTACACATAAAAAATCACTCGTGGATAATTTTTCTAAAGTATCAATACAATCTGGATGAGTTTTCTTAGTTTTCCATATGTTACTTGTTCTTTTTATATAAATTAATGTAAATTTTAAATAAAAAGATACATTTGGAGTTCTACCGATCACATTATTGGTTTTATTGAGGTGGGATTGATTCCTACACATCATATATGACTCATAGATTGTTTTCCCAAATTATCAAAATAATCCGAATGCATTTTATTGGTTTTCAGTATGCCAGATGTGTTTTTTTACAAAAAAATGATAATATTAAATAAAAAGAGACTCATTGAGTCATATCGGTCTCACCGAGCATCAGATTGAGGTGAGGTTGATTCCAACACATCACAATTTACTTATATATTGTTTTTATAAAGTATCAAATCAATATAAATGTGTTCTAAAATTTTTTGTATGTCAATTGTGTTTTTTTACTAACATATCATTTCAAACTGGAAACACTCATTTTGAGTCATACCGGTCGCATCATGCATCGGTTTGACATGAGACTGCTTCATACACTTCACAATGAACTTAAGAATCGTTATACTAAATTATAAAAATAATCTGGGTGAGTTTTTTTGGTATTCATTGAGTGAAACGTTTTGAGCTAAAATGCCAAATTTTAAACTGATAACGAACACTTTTAGTCATATCGGACACACCGTTCATCAAATTGACATGTAGTTGATTCCTATACCTCAAAAATGACTGATTGATCATTTTCCTAAATTATCAAAACAATAATAATGTGTTTGTTCAGTTTTTAGTATTTCACTTGTTCTTTTTCATAATTTTTTTTTAATTTAATATAAAAATACACACTTAAAGTCATAATGTTCATATCGTGCATCAGATTTAGGTGTTCTTAATTCCTACACATCATAAATGACTTTTGAGTCATCTTCCTAAAGTATAAATTAAATCTTAATGTGTTTCCTCAGTATTCACTACGTCACTTGTTCTTTTTACTAAAAATAATATCAATTTTAAATAGAAATAGAAACTTCGAGTAATACCCGTCGCAACAGGAATTATATTAAGGTGGGTTTGATTCCCTCACATTTCAAAATAATTATGGATCCTTTTCATAAAGTATCAAAACATCTTAATGTGTTTTCTTGGTTTTGAGTAGGTCAGTTACTCAGATTCCAACTATGTTGACCCAGTCATTTCATACATAGATATAACATCTTAGTAGATTAATAATCCTTAAATAAAATAATGATCCATGACAAAATATTTTAGTTATTGTGATTTTGGAAACATGGAAATATAAAGAACTAGTTTATAAGAGTCTCTCATAAATTTATTCTTTACTAGAGAGACACATCATTTATAAAACCATTCTTTAAAACCTAAGGATGTGAAACATAGAAAATGGAGATCATAGATAATCAATAAGTGTAAAAAATAGAGATATCAATGATCATATAAGGATAACATAATTAATAGTAAATCACCTTTATACATTCCTTACCCATTTTATTGTTGTCATTATCTCAGTTGCAGCATCGAAGTTCAATCTCTAACGAGCATGATCTATTTCGAACAAACCACCCCCACTCGAAAAATGAATCCACCTGTATAAGAAAATAATTCTTAATTATGTGATTTATACTAAAAAGAATTTAATTAAACATAAACACGAGACAATCCACTAAATCTATAGAAGTCACATCTCAATCCTACTTGTATACATTTTTTCATCAGGTATGCTTACCATTTGTTTCTAAACAAATCTATATCATCATTTGAATATGAGTATTTTCAAAAATCATGGTATTACTGAAAAAATATAAATACACAAAGGATTAATAAATATTTTAAATTAAATCGTAAATGTCTTTGAAAATAGATCTCTACGGATGCTGGTTTGTTCATTGAATGTGTTATCTTTCATAAATTTACAAACATGATAACCAGAGTTTTTCTGTTTGTTTATTTCATACACTATAGAAACATTGAGTAAAATAAATGATTTTTTATATGTGTTTTGATAGTGAAATCTTATTATATATACCCTGATACTTATCGAGTCGTAGTACTTGTTATGTTTCTTTTCATTTTCCCCTAGAATAATTCCATGATGTAGAAAATATTCACAAATCACCCTATTATAACATAATCCACATTAAAAGATAATATAAATTATATAACTAGATGTTTAGTTCTAAATTTTTGGATTTAGTGTATTATGAATTGACAAACACCTTCATGTGTGGTCAGTTTGTTGGATATCCATGCATTGAATCTATGAAATAAATCTTTGGAGTATCCATGTTGACCGCAATGAGCATCCAATGATTCCTAATAAAACAAAATGGAATAAGTAAATAACGAAATTAAAATATATTTGATATGATTAAATTATAGAGTTTAACCCCTACATGGTTGATATTAAGAAGAGTATGTCATCCATGTTTTTTCTGTTAAACGATTTTAGTAGGCATGCCACAATTTCACCCTCTTTCTTGGATTCGGTTTTTGTTTATTCTGTAGAGGTTATGTGAAGACTAATGAGTAATATTTTTTGTTTATAGGGAAATACCTTCAATTTTTTTCATATGTATGCCTGTGAAAAATATGAAATGTATTTAATCATAATTATCATATTATATCATATTTTGTAAAATCAAATAATTAAAATATACCTCCTATATACATTTATGGCAAAGCCTCCTAACCAATCATACTCTAGGATTTCACTTACATTATCAGCACTAATGAAATATGGATCTTCCCGACTATACATATTTCCATCAAAAAAAATTTGTGATTACTATCGTCTTTCCAATTCATATCCACATGAGCTTCCAATGATAATAAATGAGGATATAGATCTTGCAAGTTTATGGTGATTTTGTTAGATCGTTTTGATCGGTTGGTTGATCCTTGAGATGGTTTTTTGATGTTCTTTCATTTCACCCCTTCCCTTTGTCCGTCTGTAATAACATTCATCAGTTCATACCTTTTTCATTAAATTTTAAAGGTTTATAATGAAAAATAAATTGGAAATTAAAATTTCCTTGTCGACATGTTTTTTTACAAGATGTGACAGCCACGCTATGAATGTTCCAAGATCTTGTTCTCCCTTATGAATATATTCATCATCAATTGGAACATGTAGCTTAGCATTCGGAACATGTGATATGTTAATTAACACTTTGACATGAACTGTTGGAAGTGGTCTGTTGTGTAGCATGGTGTTCTTGATATTGAACACCATTGCACTCACTACATGGTGATGGGTGGGTGTTCTTAGATATAAATCGCAGTCATTTTCACCCTATAGAATAATAGTATAGGAAATGTATTAGTGTCTATCTAATTAACAATTCACAGAAACAATTATTAGAACATTGATTACCTCGGCTAAGAGAGGTTTTTAAGGGAATGGGTCACCTCAAATCTACTAGGGGTAGGGTGGGATCTTCATGTGGTCGTTTTTCTTGAGTTACTTATTCTCTTTTCCCACCCCAATAAAAAAAATTTATGATATATTTTAGCCATTTCATTATTTCTTCAAGGATACCTACTCTTTCTCTCATCATTTTCATTTCTTCGCTTTGATCCTCCTCTTATTTTCTTTCTTAAAAAATGTTTATGGTGTCACCCCAAAACCCAAACCTCTGATGCGGCCATACTTTTCTGGATGCTTCGAGACCACCGAAAGTATGTCTACATATGGTTAGGGTATGTATAATTCATGTAACTATGTAAGATAAAAAATAAAGAAAAATAAGTAATCATTATTATGTAATATCAATTTAAAACATACCAAATAATTATTATGTCATACTTACACATGTTTCCAACACTTTTTGTGTTTTCCATATATTAGTATCCCATCTTTATTTACACATGCCTATTTCCATAGCTTATATCATGGGATGGAAGTGAATTTGGATTTGGATTCATCAATCTACAAATAAATAGAGGAACATATTTATGGTGTTGTTTTATGTCACATAAAAGTATTATGGTAGAATTAAAATAAATACCAAATTTTTTCACATGAAGCATACCACATCCTTGCTTTACAGTAGGGGTACGCAAGTTTTGCTGCTCATTCCTTATTTTCATAACTCAGTTGTTATTTTATAAACCAAAAACTGTCAATCAAAGTGATGAATACACATATCTTCATGCAACATATTACCAAACATGATGTTTTTGTAAATACTGCTCTGTACGATGGCTAGTAAATGCATCCCATGCTAATTGGGTTATCAGGTGTGTATAAAGAGGTGGTGGGTGTGGGTTTATTTTCCCTTCAACATCTTTAAGATAATATCTCGTTATGTTTTTTTTGAAATCCTCTGTGAATCCTTCCATAAAACCTTAATACATATTCATTCTGCATGTCATCTACTATAAATGCACTCTACAAAGGATGATGAAGAGTATGTCAATGTTTTATTAATTGATTTTTTAGTAAATTAATGAAATGGTATCATAATTTTACTATAATATCTCCCCACATTAGTGTCTGAAACATGATGAAAACATGGTTCCATGATAATACATAAATCAGCACACATTACCAAGTGACAATTCCATTGTAACTACTATACATGGCCTTCTTGGGGTTAACATACGGCCCCCGCTTATTCCATCTGACTTCATATTTGATTCCTTTTTCTTTTTCCTTAAGGATTTATTATAACACTATCAAACTATGGCACTCCTGTTTTTTCTACACCAACAGGGTTTCATTGCCTCCCATTTCCTTGGTTTTAATATCATCAATATGTTCCTCCAGAGCACTAGCATTGGAAAGTGCAAATGGTGGTTGTACCTCTACATTGGGAGAAATAGTAGCAGGTTGAGAAAACTGTTGGCCCTCTATATTGCAAGCAACAACAAGTTGAGAGACCTATTGTTCCTCTGCACTGCAAGAAGCAGCTAGTTGAGAGACATGTTGTTTCTCTGCACTATGAGAAGTAGCAGGTCGAGAGACCTATTGAGCCTCATGATTTGGAGCATCATCACGTGTATAAGTCATTATCTATATAAGTGGTTTAACATTTAATTTAGATTTCAAAAAAGTAGCAACGAATAGATAATAACAGAAGGTAACATGATGTATATTACAAAAATATATAACCAGATTATTGAACTATTTTTTCAAAGGATCAAGGGATATGTCCCCTCTATCGACTATCCAAATCCCTTAATTGTGGTCTCCTATGACATAAAAATTTCCATCTACATTGATACCGCTACAACATTATTGTGATGTCACAATAAAATGGTCACCCTCCATTGAATTTTTATCTGACCCTTCAGTGGTTTTGGTCGATAATAGAACAATTGACCAATTTTGGTTTGTGGGATCTAGAACATAAAATACTTGCACTTCATGTGACACCATTATAAACATTTTTTTTGTACACTTCCTTACTGAAAGCAACTTTCATGAATCCAAACTCATCTATTTTAACAGCACTCATGTTATCAACCCACTTGTATTGAAAAATTGGCACTTGTAATTTCATATAATCCAACTCCAATATTTGATTGATGATACCATTGTATGACATATTTTCATAAATTGTATTTCTGTCCTTAGCACTGTTAACATGCATCGCTTCAGCCACAAGTATAACTCCTTTATATTGCATGGTACTATCTTAGTCATGTTCATTAGTATAGAATGTATAACAATTAATTTCATAATCATTATAAGAGAATACATACACACTTATTCCTCCATCTATCCATCGAATTCATTCTGAAATTGAATATGGATTTTCATCTAACTCCTTAAATATATTGTCCTAAAACCATCCTATAAACTATTGATTATATGTATTTGATATCCATTTTCAGCACTTGATGGATAAAATTTCTTAATAATTTCTTTCCGAGTTTTGACATATGTGTCAACGTCAAAAATGTTATTCAAAACGTAAAGGTGGGTATGATCCCGATCTGTAATATTGATTGTGACAACCTCACATATAGAAATTCCTTCACCCACATGCCTCCTAGTGTGAAGAGATTTTTGAAGACCAATACTTTCCACCCTGTACATGTATTCAGTACATAATTCAATGGCTTTCTCAACAATATATATCTCCTCAATACAACCCTATGGATGACTTCTATTATTGACATACCCATTTGAAATCTCCATATACCATTCAATGGGGTACATCCATCTATAGTGTATAGAACCACATAGTCGAATCTCTCTCACCAAGTGAACCATCAATGAACCATCATGTCAAAAAAATTGGTGGGAAGAACATTTTCCATTCATATAATATGAAGTAAATTTCTCTTTCCATACTCGTTAATTTCTTCTGGTCTATAACTTTTCTGCATGTAGCTTTGAAGAAGAAACAGAGCTTCATTAATGTATAATAAAAACTCTTCGGCAAAATGAAATGTAAAGCTATAGGAATTAGATCTTGCATCAAAACGTGGTATTCATGTGATTGCATACCCTTTAACATTAAATCGTTCAATGACATGATGATAATGATATTCAATGAATACACATATCAAACCTTTATGTAATTCAAGAATTTTCAAAACTGATATCTCTCCTTCTTGGAAAGGGTGTAAACAGCTGGAGGAAAAAAAGTTAATATTTCACCCTTCATTGGTTCCAACTCTTCTCGTATTCCCATGTTAACCATGTCTAACCTAGCCTTTATTTTATCCTTTGTTTTTTCAGGTGCATTAAGAAATGTTTTGATGACACTATAACATACATTTTTTTCAACATGCTTACCATCAACAAACTGTCTGATATACAGAAAATTCCTATATGGTAGTTAAAAAAACCGGCCTCTTCTTCCAACTGGTTTTTGAAAGGTTTGTCAAAAGTGGTTTACCAAAATCAATGTCCACCTCTTTTACTTTCTCAAATAGTTGATCACCTGTTAGTAGAGATGATTCTTTTTTTTCTTCTGAACTTTCATCAAATGATGTCATCCAAGATCGGTACTTATGTCGTCAGGGTAGAAATCTACAATGTCCTAGAAACACAGATTTCGATGAATGTTTCAACCTAATTGACTGTGTACCTTGTTCACAGATGGGAAACCCATGATTTTTTTTTAAAGGCAAAAGCCCAGGATTATTATTAAAAAGAAAGTCCAAAAGAGGTACAAAAAATGGAATAAAAACAGATTAACTTATCACCCATTTTCAGGGTCACCAAGCTTTTTCCTCAGCTTGTCCCCAATGATTCGTTCTTTATTTCGCATCTCGTTCCAAAGGCTGCTGTTAATACGTCCTCTTCCTCTTCCTCTTCCTCCACGATAGGTTTCCTCAATCTCCATGGCTTGCTTTAGGAGCGATTCTAAATCTTCATCAGAGATGTCCACTTGAGCTTCTTCCTTCCTCTTCATTTGCTCTTTCCTTTCTCTCTTCTTTTGGCTTCGAGTTCTAGCATGTTGCCATTCGTCATCAGAGCCTTTCTTTTTCTGATCTTCTTTTCCTAAGGATTCCTGCACACAAGAAGCATTCTGCAAAGTAGGGGTATTTGAATCCTTACTCACATTTACATCCGGATGTTTCATCAATAAATATGGTGTTCCAGCCATGTCATATGACTCTAGATGAGTAGACACAGTAATACTATCAGTCATTCCAGTTTCCCTATGTAGCTCGGGAACATTAGGACATCTTTTTGTGAGAACATTTATAGCAGGGGAATCCATCAATGCAACATTGTTCTGGACTGAACAGTCCAAAACCTTCAAGATAGGAGACTGTTCTATTCTTTCAGTAGGATCATGAAAAAAAGCAGATGAAATAGTTGTAGTATCAACATAAGAGCCATCAACAGATTTATTAATAGAAGGACCAGGCAGTGAAGACACCTGGATTCTGTCAGCCAAAGCAGGCTATTCTGGAAAAATTAAATCGGAGTCAACCCCAGAAACAGGAGCAGGAATATAAACAGTTTTATGCATTTTATCAGAGTTGGTGTTTTGGGTCTGATCCACATCACCAGTACAATAAGGCTGCAATTCTGGGAGATCAGAAGGGCTATCCTCTACAATGGCCGCCCATGATTTTTTGGGAAGTGGCACTGTGGAACAGCCTTGAACAGTCAATCCATAAGATTTCTTGGGTGAAGAAATCTTTTTCTGTTCAAGTGGCAGGTATTTCAGATTGGGGCATGAGTTAATATCATGCCCCTTCACAGAACAATTTGAGCAATAAATAGTCTTCCTATAATTAGAGGAGTCATGTCCTAATACTCTGTAATCGAAACAGAATTTGGGCAGGCTTTCATACTCAATACTCAAGCTAATTTCTTCCTCATCAGTAGATAAAAATATTTTATCAATTAAGGTAGATGAAAGATCTACCTCAACTAAACATCTGGCAAAATTCCCATATCTGGCCAGTTCAGTTTCTTTATCCATTCTAATGGGAACTCCTATAGCTAGCGAGATGTCATATAGGATCCTGGGATGCCCAAGAAGCCAGTTCAAACCAAAGATTTTGATCCATACTTGTGCAACCGATCTACCCATCTCCAAAGGGTTAAAAGATCTATCCCACTCACATATATGCCATGTTAATTATCCTGTAGTCTCCACACTTACATATAAAAACCTAAACTTTATAATGAATGGAAACTACCATAAAATATTCATAGGACAAGATTCATATTTATTGTATCGAGAAGCACCACACTTTTCCCATTCTCTAGGTGATTTTTGGTCCTTGAGAAATAATATACAGTCATTCATGTAAGCATCTATCCCTTCAAAGATCATACCCATCAAGCATAGCATTTATTTGGCATCGTATGTTCATCTTGGTAGCTCATTATCTTCTGGGAGCATGTCATTCAAGAGAGAAAGTAATTCTGTAAAACTAGCATCACTCCATCCATTCCATATTTAAAATTATAAATCTTAAGTATGACTAACAATGCTATATATTTAGTGCAACAACCATAAAAAGGCATCTTTTCACAACTTTTTAATTTCTCAAAAAATTTTGGGAAATCACAATGTTCATCTTCAATTGTCCTTGTCATTTCTTCAATATGATCTTCATCATAATTCAAATCTATAATCATGTCTTCAATATGGTCTTCTGCATTGTCCACACTTGTAATCCTATTACATGATCCATAAAATGCACTTTTATCCCAGCCACTAGCTATATACTCTTTTTCCTCGTGTTAATTCTAACATTTATAACTTTGGTCTATTCCATGATAGATCAAGTGTTCCTCCAAATCCTTTGGAATAACTTGTCTTCAATAAAAATAGTATAAACACTGAAAAAGTATTTTAGAAGGGTCATATGCATAATCCTTTTCAAACTTGATGAACTCTTTCACTCCATCTTCATACTCTTTTGTCAAATGATTTGCATCTACCCATTCATTATTCATATCCATCTTATTTGATTCTATGATATTAATATCTAAAAAAATAAATACACAAAATATTGATATAATTTAATGGTTTTCCTAATACTATAAAAATATAAACATAAAAGATTATGGAAAAACTACAGTTCAAATGTCTTTTCAAAAATATTTAAAAACATACTTGAATTCCCTTTATAAAAACCATATATATATAAAAATTCCTCTTTAAAAAACACACGCTTTTTAAAATAAATCAATCAGTTCCAAACACTCTTTGACAAAACTAAAATTCATTTTTTAAAACATTTAAGGAAACTTCATGACCTAAAAATAATAATCATTTAAAATGAGTGAAAACCCTTTTAGAAACATTTCAAAATAGTTGAATTATTTTAAAAGAGACTAATAGGAATTTCCAAAAATACATAGATCCCAAGAGAGACATTTTATAAAAGATACATAGAAAACACCTCAATTCATCGCAAACCAATCAGTGTTGTATGATTCCATCACATTAGTCCAATGGTTGGTGTTAAAATAATAATTTCCATAATCATTTGATATTGTGATCCCCACCATTGGATATCCCTTATCCATGCTTCCATTGTCTAGTTATATCAGTTATCCTTCACCACAAAACTATAGTCCCAATAGATATGTTTGATAGTTAGGTACCACACTCGCTACCATGAAACACTAATGTTCTAATTTATTGAAAACACTGCATTATCCCAATGATCATTGGCTCACACCAAATTAATTGTTTGTACACCCCAAGAACAATATATATGTCTCTCACATGATGTATTATTGGTTCCTTCATTTATAAAAACACATAATAAAATCTATAAGCATGAAACAATTACATAATCAAAAATTTCTCAAGTGTCATTCCTTTCACACAAAGAATTTCCCTATGTCACTCATCACTAGAAAAAACTATGTTTCTTCCCAATCATTTTAATTACATCATGTCTCAATTAAAAATTATACACTAACTATGGTACTAACCTAAAAAATTGTATTATTTTCCATAGTCTATTTTCTAAAATCTTTAAAAAGACATTATAAATGACATCAAAAAGATTATTCATTCTAAAATCCATAACAGAACTCATATCAGTAACCTCTAAAATCAATGTGATGAGAGGATCACTCTAACTCCCAAGAGAATTGTCACCTCTCAAAAACTCATTCATGATGTTAACAAAATCAAGACCCAAAATATTCTAGAACCTTGAAAATAAAATTTCATAAAGAAAATCTAGGTTTGGTACCTTTGATGGATGCATCAACCTAAACGGTGGATGATTCAGACTTTGGGGGAAAGTGGCCTTGCTACTCTTGGAGAGTTATAAAGTTAAATTCCTTTTTAATTAGTCATAAGTGATGTGTGTATAATTTTTATTCTCAATGATTATTCCAAAAACACCTCTATCAAAAGTTTCTTGTGCATGTTGTCCCATTTTCTTATTGTATGTATCAACTATTCATCTAGTTTCACTAACTTCTATAATTTCAAGGAAGTCTCCCCATTAAATTTGTGAACTTTCTAACACCTACATCATGTCCAGCTAAATCCATTCACTTTTGATGAATAGTTAATTTAACTCTTACTTTTCATTGAATGAATCATACACCGCTCCTAAAACATCAACCTCAATAGGTCCACCATGGTTACACCACTTGAGTTCTCCCAAGACCCGAAAAACATAGGAGACCATCACAAGACCCATTGTATTGATCTATAAACTTTCTGACACTATACATAACCAAATAATGCATTCCCTCATACACTAATGCTTTTTTTAGAAAAAACATTATGCTGAAAACCACTATCCTCTTCAAGTAAGATTGATTCTATAAGAATCTCTAGTATAATATTATACACCATCCAACTCAAATTCACATGAACAAAGTAGTCACCCATTTTTTGTAACCTGGGCCCAAAAAGGACACATGCTCGCACGATCCATGTCTTTACAACCCTATTCTAATAAACCTAAACCACTAACTATACCCTTACAGAAGTCATATCAAATAATAAATATCACCATCACTAATCCTATTGAAAAACAGAAAATAATTCTTCTGTCAGAACTAACCACATGACCTCCCACTACTTAGGAATCATCCAAAATATATGATTATCTCATCCCACTCTCACTATGTCACCAATAGCATAACTAGATAAAACAATTCCCATGCATCTGACCAAACCTTTCCTATCAATCCAACTAATAGATCAAGAGCACAACCAACACTCCACTTCTCAAGCCCAATGCATCCACATGCCTACCCACAAAGATGTATTTTTATATAATTACATCTTGGTGATAGAAGACCCCTATATGCCCAATGAATTGGAAGATCAACCACACCCATCCAATCCCCTGACAAATAGTCGTCCCCGCATCACCCACTATAAGACCTGAAAGATAACACTTAGAAGGAATTTCAACTTCTCCCCTATGGGTGATTGAAAAACCTTCCCTGAAGCTTTACCCTAGGAGAGTGTCAAAAACACCTATGATAGTGATGAAAATTGGGAAAGATATTATAAGATATAATATTATACTCTAAAAAGATCAAAAACTAGGGTGAGGAAACATTTGAGAAATAAAGCTAAGAAGATAAATGAAAAATGGAAAAGAAATAGAATATGCGTGGTTGGTTAGTGAGGAAGAACCTATAAAATATCAACAACTACCACCATTAAAAATGAGTTAAAGTAAATGAGACTTGAATGAAAAATGAGAGAAATTTTTAGGGTTGATTAAGAAATAAAAAATTAACATAGTATTTTTTGAAGCTATAGTGGACATGTATATCAATACAAAATGTATGAATGAAATGATTTATGAAAAAATAAAGACAATGGAATTGGGTACCATAACATTGATGGGGTATTGTTTTATTGTTGTATGGATAATCCTATTGAAGAAGTAATGTGATCTCATTAACTTTTCCATTCTGATTAATATTGGGCCTAATGGGTTTGGTCAGGCTTTGAGTGGATAATGATTTAGCATGAATGTAATGTATTACTTTATATTTAAAATCTAGGGATTGAGATAGATTAATACAACTCCAGTTATGATTTAACTTGTAAATACAAAAATTTTGTCATCCACTATGTTTTCTGGTTGATTTCATGTTCAAGGTGGAAAAGTTCAAATTCCCAGTGGACATTCTTTTTATAGACATGGACAAAGAGAAGGTTCTTAAAATATTTTGAGGATGATACCCATAAATGTAAGGTAATTGATATAAGTTAAAATTGTGGAGTTATTCTTTATAGTTAGTGGAGTAGAGGTGATGTTCACCATCCATATGACAACAAAAAATCTGTATAAGAAAGTAGATGAGTAGGGAGAAGATAGATTACCAGTATTTGAGGATACTATAATACTTGGAAACGTATTTTATGTATAAACCTTAGTTAAAAAATAGGTGGGTGAAAAATATGTATGGATCTCAAAAAGGATTTTGTAGATACTTCATAAAAATAAACCTTCATTTTTAGTGAAATCACACATAGAAAAGCATATGTCAGGTTAATCCTACATGCCTAGAATGATGCATGGGAATAGACCTCTAACCAATAATCCAATATCCAAAACCCTTAAATGATAATATTCAAACTTGCGTGTATTACCCAAGGTGAAATCATATAGCAATAAAAATTGAAACAAAGAGAATCAATCCCATCACCCGGTTAACATGGACATACCATCAAAAAAGTTGTTCATGACACACTAGTAAGAGGGATGTCATATGTTGTGACACATCCCTAATACTCTTAACTAATAACTATAACGCCCTGACCCCAGAATCCCAGAGTCGGTGCATTATTACATATCATTGGCATGATCACAAAAGATCAAGTCTCGAAAGACCGATTAGTTTAGTAGCCTTGGAAGTACTAGATACATTCATAAGGTTTACATTACATCATAAAATGGAAAACTACAACAACATTGTTTTCATATAAAACACAGAGATCCCATAGAATATCCCATAGGTCAATCACAATATAATTCTTCGCATCCTGGGAAAAAATAAAACATAGAAATGGGTGAGCTCAGATGCTCAGTAAGGATAACAATATAGCGGAAACTTTCATAAATAAGCATAAACATTTAAGGAAATGTATAATACTAAAACAAAATCCTTTTCAACAAAAACCTCATCTTAATATTGAATATATTAATAAAAATAATTTCATTTACATACTCACATGGATATTATACTAGTATAATAATCACATTCAATATCAATAGTCACTTTCATAATGATGGAATGCATAATGCCAGACATTCATAACCACATAGTCAAGGACTTGTGCCAAGACTAAAAATTAGATTTTGTCAAGACCTTGTGCCAAGACTCTAGTTTGTCTCATGAGACCTACTGATGCATCGAGAAGCTATAGCGGGCTCCACCCATAACTTACTATGTCCAATGCATTCCTCATATGAAAAGTTTTAAATATAACATAAACATTCATATTAAAACTACCATACGAAATGTCAATACATTATCTATAAACCATGAATGGTGTAAAAATAACACATCCACATTCAAACATATCACAAAACCTTCAATATAATATGGAAGTTTTCTATCATAACAAATCAACTCTTAAATAATCTTAAAATCTATCAAAGGATGTTGACATAGATGAAATCAAAACATTTTTTTAGATAAATATCTATTTCTATTTTGAAATCATTAAAAAAACATTTATTTTGGAAATATTATTATAATATTGTTAGGGAATATTCGATGATGTTATAATGGTGGAAAATATCCGCACCTGCAATATAAGTTAAAAAAAGATATTCTTACCTTAATTTTGTCGAAAAGGTTATAAAGGACCTTGTTTGGAAAACGACGGGAAGATTCCTTTTTAAACATCTTATAAAAGTCAAACAAGGGTATAAATGACCTTAACTCATAGTCTATAAAATAGTAAAAATGTTTTGAAATACATTTTTATGAAACATGGATGTGGATGATAAAAGAGGCCTCAGTAGATACTTACGTAAAAACAACCTTGGAGAATAAAGAGATTGTGAAATTAACCCTTACCTTGTACTTTTCCTTGGTCAATGGTATGTTAACGTCCTATATAATAGTTGAAACATTGTTATTAAATTATTAAAAACTCATATACATAATTATGATATCATATATGATCTGCTAATAATGCTTTGTTAATAATATTTTAGTATTATAGTGGTTTCGGGTGTTAACTTACTCATTTTCTTTTATATGTTTTGTTACATAAGCTATGTTTATTATGGATAAGTTGTATCTTATTCATGTCCAGAATTATATCAAGTCCTTAAACATTATTTTTCATCATAAAATGAAAATTAGTCTTAAATGGTTATAATGGGGAAAGGAATCTTATCGTGTCCGTGGAGACGGTATTCCGTACGTATGCACGAGCGACAATATCATTCTTTTGATATTAAAATAATATATAATTGGATGGTATATCATATATACATGATCATTATTGTAACATCCCAAGTAAGTAATGAATAATAGATATTTTTATCTATGTCTATTAATGATTAAGATAGTGTTATAGAGGCTTAAAATGAAAATAAATACAATCTTATGCATGGAATACACTAATATTCTTAAAAGATTGTTTTAGTGCCTTTTGATGGCAAACCATTTTTGAATCTATATTTTGACAATTTTATAAACTATGTTTGTCAAAATAAACTTATCCTTTATGATTGTGACATCAAAATTTACCTTGTGTGAATTTTTGGTATTTTTCTGACAATGTTCATTTTTTAATGAATAGTGAAAAATACTGCATTTTACATCAAAACTGCTTTTTAATCTAATTTATTTATATGATTAGATTATGTTTTGAATTGGTTTTGAAGTGAAATTAGAATATATTTTTACCATTTTATCCAATGTTGGCCATTGGAATCAATTTAACTTTGAAATTAGACTTAAACTGGTGTCAATCTTTTGATATATATTGTTTTGTAAAAACACGCTTTTTGCTCTGGCAGCGGGAATTAATTATTAAATTAATTAATGTGACTTATATGATTTGAATTTTGTAAAATAGAATTCATTTTTGAATTCAGAATATCAAATATAGCTTAGGGTGAATTTTTGGTAATTTTCTGAAAAACTTCAATTTTTGATGAATAGTGAAACCACTAAGTGGTACTTATAAAGACTGATTTTCCGTTTAAATGAAATTTTGCCATCATTGTGTTTTGAATTTTGAAAATACGACATACATGGTTGTCATTAAGAATTAAAATGTGGTTCAATGAGATTAAAATAATTTTTTGGTGAATAGTAACTTATTAAGTTCTTAATCGCGATTAGTGGTAATTAGGGTAGTTTAGGGTATAAATAATGCTTTAATAATAGGAAATGACCTAGACACATGTCCCAACCTTATTGGTTGTGTCATGGCCGACCAAGACAAGCCATGGGTCAACTTGGGGACCCCATGGAGACACTTTGGTTTGGAAATGACATAAATAACTTTTTATTAAATGTTAAAGTAAAAATGACACAAACAAGAGATGTTTCACAAAAACAATTTTTACATGGGGTTATAAAGATCAGATATTTGATTATAAATAGTAATTGGAAAGCTAAAAAGATTTCCTACATCATAGTAGTTTTTTTATAATTTTTAGACATTAAATAAATTAAATTATTTATGACATAATAATGATGCAGCGATGACATCATTATTTGACGATTTAAATAAAATGGAAAGACAATGTAAAATCTATGAACTACACATGGACAAAACCAATTGGATGAGTGGATTTCTAACCCTTATCACCTTATCCACGAATTATATCAATGTGGGACCTTTTGAAACCGAAACACATTTTCAAATAAAGTAATATTTCTTTACTTTCCAAAAGTGCCCCTCCTCTCCTCTTATAAAAGGCCCCCACCTCTACCTCATTTCACACACTACTCAAGCCTTTGGCTCGGCCAAACCCTGCACATTTACTCTCTCCACATCCCTCTACTCATCCTATAGGATTCCCTTTGGGCAGAATCCTTTCAAAGGAAGCCTTTAGGCTCAAATCAAAAGGAGTTACACTTTTTAAGGTAATTCATTCTCTCATGTTCATTTGTTTTATTTTGCTTCTCCAACCCCATAAACTTTTTTTATTTAATTATTTTGTAACAAAACCAGTATCTTCAATATACTAGGATGTTGTTATAATATTTATTTGAGCTACACTCTCACACAACTGCATCAAATGGTTAAAGAACATACGGTTTCCGTGGATGGCGAAATTCTGGCTCCTGAAACGATGATTGTTCAATACTCATTTAACACCTTCAAAGGTGGCCATTATGATGTCACTATTTTTATATATGATATATAATATTTTTATGTTTTCCATAAGCTTCTATTTTTTTCATTTTGGGCATACCTTTATGGTTCCCATTATGGGTAAACACGATATCTTCATTTTAGGAAGTGCGGACTACCGCCCCCTGAAAGTGATTTGATTCGTTAATACCATATGTGGGATGTGTAAAGGATAAAGTTAATGATATTATATATGTTATTATACTGGAATTATAATATACTATTATATCATTATGATTCCATTCTAGAAAATACGAAATAGAAATGGAAGTAGCGTTCATGCGTACGTACGGCTTACCGTCTCCATGAACGGTGCATTTCATTTCTTACCTCTAAATGTGATGTAATATTATAAATACATGTATATGATGAATATATATGATATATATGTTATCCAAATCATTAATATCATTCTGCATATAACGAAACTTTGACCAAATTAACAACATGTAAGTGTAAGAAGTCCATTTTTGACTTAAGAACCAAATACCGACAAAATGAACATTATTAACTTAAATGATTACATGATGTTCATACCATGGTATAAAAGGAATAATGAACTTGAAAAAGGTTCATAAGAAAGTAGAGATTAAATCAAGTTTATTATTCAGGAAATTAAAGAACGGTCGGGTCAAGTCGGATACGAGGTATGGGACTTCGTCTCAATCTCCTTTCGTTGAGGCATATTTTATTTTATACACAACTTTCTTTTATACGGTGTATAAACCACTTTGACTTTTACGTTTATTCAAAAGGAATCTTTTTTATACGAAGCATTTACTAAACGACAAAAGGGAATGTTTTTGTCGTACGTATGCGGCGACAACGACTTCTCCGCCGTCGTGACCGTTATTTGAGTTTCGGCTTCCTCTACAAGCCATACCTTCTTTTTAAAAGAAAAATAAATACCATGTTTTACTTTTCTTTTATTTTGGTATTGAAAATGGTTTTCATAATGTTTTTATATCAATGTGTTGTATTGATATCTTGTGATTGAAAGGTGGATATGTCATGTTTCCTTTATGCCTGTTTTATGTGATATGAATTATGTTATGGTTCTTGGGCATTATTATGAAGACGGGTGGTTCTGTGATAAACTAAGGGCGGGTGAGCCCGATATAGCTCTCCAATGCATTGGGTAACGTGAAGGAGTGAAACTTTAAGGTTTCTCCGAAGAGATTTTAGGGAATATATTGTGATGGGTTTTCCAAACGTAACCAAGAGGGTTACTCCCTACGTAAGAATGTTATGAATGCCTCAAGTTACCTTTATGTCTTATGATTTCTATGATTTATTCATGATTTTATGAGGTATGTTAAAGTGCCTATGTTTTATGGGTAATGTATGATTTCATTCTTATGTATATATGAACTCATGTTTCCTTTCCATGTTTTTTTTATAACCCATACTGAGTTTTTATGCTCATCCCAAGTTTTTGAAATGTTTTTCACAGGTCAAGGGAAAGGTACATCATAAGATGATAGAGTCAAGGATGTGTCAAGAAATAATCCATGTTTTATTTTAAATGTGTTTCCATTGATGGGAATGAAGAATACTATCTTTATGTAACCACTTTGTTTATATGTGGAATGTAATGCAAGTTTTATGATCTAATTCTCTAAAACTCTAAACCCGAAAAGATCCTCAATGTGTAATCTTGTAATAACTCAAGATTAAGTAAGGTTTAAGGCTGGGGCCTTATAGTTGGTATCAGAGGTCGGTTTAGATAACATTAGGAGTTAGAATTCTATTAAATGATTATCCAAAAATATTTTTTTTGAAATGATATAGCATTTAAAGATTACCATGTTGCTTCATCTAAGACATGTTTGTTCAGAATGGTTTTCCGCAGAGGAAATAGGGAAGCAGTGCTAGGAAGGCATACAGAAGGAAATAACCTTCCGAATCAGCATCCAGAAATGGTCGGAATTGGAACTGAACAGTTTGTTGCAGTAATGGCGCAGTTGACTCAAGCGATAAATGGCGGTGGTATCCGTACACGAGATCAGCTAGACCAACCGCAGAGGAACATGTCAGTGGTGGAACATTTCATGAGGCAAAATCCACCATCATTCAGAGGATCATCTGACCATGTGCTAGCTGAAGGGTGGATTAAAGCACTGAAGAAGATTTTTGATGTCATGGGGTGTTCAGACAATCAAAAGGTTAGTCTTGCTATTTACCGTTTGGAGGGTGAAGCAGATCAGTGGTGGTCTATGGTTAAAAATATCAGGGATGCCGATGAGATTGATGCACTTGACTGGGATGAATTCAAAGGTATGTTTCTTGAGAAGTATTTTCCTAAGGCTGTTCGACTTAGGATAGAAAAGCAATTCTTGGAATTGAGGCAAGAGGAAGACTCAATGGATGCCTATGAAGAAAGGTTCACTCGATTGGCAAGGTATGCTCCAAATTTTATCCGGGACCTTGATAGTAAAATCAATCGTTTTTACTCAGGATTAAATCCAAAGTATCGAAGGGAATTAGCTTCTCGTGAGTTTAAAAGTTATGAAAAGCTTCTTCGATGTGCTGAGAAGGTGGAAATGGAGTTTGCCGATGACCAAGTTTTCTATAACAACCAGCAGAAGAAGAGACCGAGGTGGCAGGAGAAAGGTAAGAATTCTTCAAAAAAGTCTGATGGTAAGAGAACTAAGTTTCCAGTTTGTGATAAATGTGGCAAAAGGCATGCTGGGGAATGTCTTCTGAATTCTGGGAAGTGCTACCAATGTGGTAAGATGGGACATAAGGCTCGTGAATTCACTGAAAAGGATCAAGGTGAAGGTAAGAACAAATTTGATTTACAGTTAGTGAAATGTTATAAGTGCAATGATATGGGTCACTATGCAAACGAGTGTCCGACAAGGAGCTTGAGTGATGGGAAGCAGTTAGACTACAAGCAGAAAGGGGTGGTGAAATCTTTTGCAACTACTTCAGCAGATGTCGGGCCATCAAATGAAGTTGTATCAGGTACTTTGTTTTTTCAGATTATGCCAGTGTGTTGTTTGATTCGGGGTCTACACATTCTTTCATCTCTGAAACCTTTTCTAGTAAAATGGGAATACCATCTCAAGAAATGACTCCTGAACTTTTGGTAAAAACACCTGGGGGAAGTGTCGAGGCAAAAAGAATTTATAAGAATCTTCCTATCCTTATCTGTGGAAAGAACCTACTTGAAAACCTTATTGTTCTACCTCTAGTAGAGTTTGATATTATCATGGGTATGGATTGGCTCTCTATTTACCATGCTAATATTGACTGTAGATCTAAAGAAGTTTTTTTTCAGAAAGACTTTCAGTTTGTTTACAGGAATTAACCCTTACTTTTGATAACATATCAAGAGGCCGAGAAACTTGTAAAATATGGAAATGAATGTTACCTTTCACACGTCGTTGAAAATAAAGGAACTGTTCAGATTAATGATGTGCCAGTGGTAAATGAGTATCCTGATGTTTTTCCTGATGAGTTGCCTGGAATAATACCAGATCGAGAAGTTGAGTTTACTGTTGACTTAGTTCCTGATTCTAAGCCAATTTCAAAACCCCCTTATCGAATGGCACAAATTGAACTTTTAGAGTTCAAGGAGCAATTGCAAGATTTATTAGAGAAAGGTTTCATTAGACCTAGCACATCACCATGGGGTGCTCCTATTTTATTTGTTAAAAATAAAGATGGTTCTATGAGACTTTGCATTGATTATAGAGCCTTGAATAATATCACTGTTAAGAACAAATATCCTTTGCCTCATATCGATGATTTGTTTGATCAGCTCCAGGGAGCTCAGTTTTTTTCAAAGATTGACTTGAGATCGGGGTACCATCAGCTGAAGGTAAAGGAGGCAGATATTCCGAAGACCGCGTTCCGTACGAGATATAGCCATTATGAATTTGTAGTAATGCCTTTTGGGCTAACCAATGCACCTGCTGTATTCATGGACTTAATGAATAGAATTTTCCATGAGTTCTTGGATAAGTTTGTGGTGGTTTTCATTGATGATATTTTCGTGTTTTCTAAAAGTAAAGAGGAGCATGAAAGACATTTAAGGGTTATCTTGCAAACTTTAAAAGAAAAGAAACTGTATGGGAAATTCAGCAAGTGTGAGTTTTGGTTGCAACAAATTTCTTTCCTTGGTCACATTGTTTCTAAAGATGGAATAACTGTTGATCCCGCAAAAACAAAAGTTGTGGAAGAATGGCCAAGACCCACAAATGTAACCGAGATTCGTAGCTTCCTTGGTTTGGCGGCCTATTACCGAAGGTTTGTTAGAAATTTTTCACGGTTATCTAGTCCAATGACTAAGCTAACTCGGAAGGGTGTTAAGTTTATCTGGACAAAAGAATGTGATGATTGTTTTCAGGAATTGAAAAGAAGATTGGTGAATGCTCCAGTTTTGGCACTACCTTCCAGGAATGGTGAGTTTGTTATATACAGTGATGCTTCATTGAAAGGACTTGGTTGCGTCCTAATGCAGAATGATCAGGTAATTGCTTATGCTTCACGACAGTTGAAAACTCATGAGGTAAATTACCCTACACATGATTTGGAATTAGCTGCTGTTGTTTTTGCTTTAAAAATTTGGAGGCATCATTTATATGGAGTAAAGTGTGAAATATATACCGATAACAAAAGTTTAAAGTATATATTCACTCAAAAAGAGTTAAACATGAGACAAAGGGGATGGCTGGAATTAATCAAGGATTATGATTGTACAATTCATTACCATCCGGGAAAAGCAAATAAAGTGGATGATGCTTTGAGTCGAAAAAGTAATGCTTCATTAACAATGTTGCGTTTGGAACGTGATCCTTTGGTTAAGGATTTGATGAAATTTGGCATAGAAGTTGTTGGTGCAGGAAGTCCTTCTGTTTTGTTTCAGGTATCAGTGATATCATCTCTATCAGATAGAATCAAGAAAGCACAGAAGAAAGATAGTGAGTTGCAGAAAAAGGTAGAGCTGGTTCAGAAAGGTAAGTTGCCTGAATTAAACATTGATAATGATTGTGTTTTGAGATTTGGGAAGATATTGTGTGTGCCTTTTGATTCACAGTTGAAGAGAGAGTTGTTATGTGAAGCTCATAGTTCTCCGTTTTCAGTTCATCCGGGCAGTACTAAGATGTATAGAGATCTGCGGGAGTATTACTGGTGGGATGGAATGAAAAGAGATATTGCTGATTTTACTGTGAAGTGTTTGACATGTCAACAGGTTAAAGCAGAGCGGCAGTTACCGAAAGGGATGCTTCAGCCTTTACCAGTGCCAGAGTGAAAATGGGAGAATATATCCATGGACTTTGTTGTTGGATTACCGAAGACATCACGAGGTAATAATGAAATCTGGGTTATTGTTGATCGCTTGACCAAATCTACTCATTTCCTTGCTATACAAGATACTTTCTCTCTTGATCAACTTTCCCGTTTGTATCTTAAAGACATAGTCAGGTTACATGGAGTTCCTCTCTCCATTGTATCGGATCGTGATCCCAGGTTTACTTCTAACTTTTGGAAAGGTCTTCAGAAGTCGTTGGGTACTGAATTAAATTTTAGTACAGCTTTCCATCCTCAATCAGATGGGCAGTCAGAACGAACAATTCAGACATTGGAGGATATGCTACGAGCTTGTTCTATGGATTATCAGGGAAGTTGGGACCAACATCTTTCTTTGGTTGAGTTTTCATATAATAGTAGTTTCCATTCCAGTATACAGATGGAACCATTTCAGGCATTATATGGGAAGCGGTGTCGAACTCCAGCTTTCTGGGATGAAGTGGGTGAAAGGAAGTTGATGGGACCAGAATTGGTAGAAGAGATGGCAGAAAAAGTTCAGCTGATTCAGAAACACATGAGAACAGCTCAGAGCAGGCAGAAGAGTTATGCGGATAACCAGAGGAAGGATCTATCTTTCGAGGTAGGTGATCATGTTTTTCTCAAGGTTTCTCCTTGGAAAAGCGTGATGAGATTTGGTAATAAAGGAAAGTTGAGTCCAAGGTTTGTTGGACCATACAAAATTCTGGAGAGAGTTGGATCAGTTGCATACCGAGTGGCTTTACCTCCGAGTTTATCTCAGGTACACAATGTTTTTCACGTTTCGATGTTGAGAAAGTATATGCCAGATCCATCTCATGTTTTGAGTCCAGAGGTAGTTCAGCTGGAAGAGAACCTATCTTATGAGGAACAACCGGTCCAGATTCTTGACCACAGGGAGCAAGTGTTACGAAATAAGGTGATTAAGCAGGTAAAGGTTTTGTGGAAAAACCACATGATTGAAGAGGCAACATGGGAATCTGAAAATGCAATGAGGGATAAGTATCCCCATTTATTCGATAATTAAATAAATTGCGGGGACGCAATTTTCTAAAGGGGGGAAGGATGTAACATCCCAAGTAAGTAATGAATAATAGATATTTTTATCTATGTCTATTAATGATTAAGATAGTGTTATAGAGGCTTAAAATGAAAATAAATACAATCTTATGCATGGAATACACTAATATTCTTAAAAGATTGTTTTAGTGCCTTTTGATGGAAAACCATTTTTGAATCTATATTTTGACAATTTTATATACTATTTTTGTCAAAATAAACTTATCCTTTATGATTGGGACATCAAAATTTACCTTGTGTGAATTTTTGGTATTTTTCTGACAATGTTCATTTTTTAATGAATAGTGAAAAATACTACATTTTACATCAAAACTGCTTTTTAATCTAATTTATTTATATGATTATATTATGTTTTGAATTGGTTTTGAAGTGAAATTAGAATATATTTTTACCATTTTATCCAATGGTGGCCATTGGAATCAATTTCACTTTGAAATTAGACTTAAACTGGTGTCAATCTTTTGATACTTATTGTTTTGTAAAAACACACTTTTTGCTCTGGCAGCGGGAATTAATTATTAAATTAATTAATGTGACTTATATGATTTGAATTTTTTAAAATAGACTTCATTTTTGAATTCAGAATATCAAATATAGCTTAGGGTGAATTTTTGGTAATTTTCTGAAAAACTTCAATTTTTGATGAATAGTGAAACCACTAAGTGGTACTTATAAAGACTGATTTTCCATTTAAATGAAATTTTGCCATCATTGTGTTTTGAATTTTGAAAATCCGATATACATGGTTGTCATTAAGAAGTAAAATTTGGTTCAATGAGATTAAAATAATTTTTTGGTGAATAGTAACTTATTAAGTTCTTAATCGCGATTAATGGTAATTAGGGTAGTTTAAGGTATAAATAATGCTTTAATAATAGGAAATGACCTAGACACATGTCCCAACCTTATTTTTTGTGTCATGGCCGACCAAGACAAGCCATGGGTCAACTTGGGGACCCCATGGAGACACTTTGGTTTGGAAATGACATAAATAACTTTTTATTAAATGTTAAAGTAAAAATGGCACAAACAAGAGATGTTTCACAAAAACAATTTTTACATGGGGTTATAAAGATCAGATATTTGATTATAAATAGTAATTGGAAATCTAAAAATATTTCCTAAGTCATAGTATTTTTTTTATAATTTTTAGACATTAAATAAATTAAATTATTTATGACATAATAATGATGCAGCGATGACATCATTATTTGACGATTTAAATAAAATGGAAAGACAATGTAAAATCTATGAACTACACATGGCCAAAACCAATTGGATGAGTGTATTTAGAACCCTTATCACCTTATCCACGAATTATATCAATGTGGGGCCTTTTGAAACCGAAACACATTTTCAAATAAAGTAATATTTCTTTACTTTCCAAAAGTGCCCCTCCTCTCCTCTTATAAAAGGCCCCCACCTCTACCTCATTTTACACACTACTCAAGCCTTTGGCTCGGCCAACCCCTGCCCATTTACTCTCTCCACATCCCTCTCCTCATCTTATAGGATTCCCTTTGGGCAGAATCCTTTCAAAGGAAGCCTTTAGACTCAAATCAAAAGGAGTTACACTTTTTAAGGTAATTCATTCTCTCATGTTCATTTGTTTTATTTTGCTTCTCCAACCCCCTAAACTCTTTTTATTTAATTATTTTGTAACAACACCAGTATCTTCAATATACTAGTATGTTGTTATAAGATTTATTTGAGATACACTCTCACACAACTGCATCAAATGGTTAAAGAACATACGGTTTCCGTGGATGGCGAAATTCTGCCTCCCGAAACGATGATTGTTCAATACTCATTTAACACCTTCAAAGGTGGCCATTATGATGTCGCTATTTTTATATATTATATATAATATGTTTATATTTTCCTTAAGCTTATGTTTTTTTCATTTTGGGCATACCTTTATGGTTCCCATTATGGGTAAACACGATATCTTCATTTTAGAAAGTGCGGACTACCGCCCCCTGAAAGTGATTTGATTCGTTAATACCATATGTGGGATGTGTAAAGGATAAAGTTAATGATATTATATATGTTATTATACTGGAATTATAATATACTCTTATATCATTATGATTCCATTCCAGAAAATATGAAATTGAAATGGAAGTAGCGTTCATGCGTACGTACGGCTTACCGTCTCCATGAACGGTGCATTTCATTTCTTACCTCTAAATGTGATGTAATATTATAAATACATGTATATGATGAATACATATGATATATATGTTATCCAAATCATTAATATCATTCTGGATATAACGAAACTTTGACCAAATTAACAACATGTTAGTGTAAGAAGTCCATTTTTGACTTAAGAACCAAATACCGACAAAATGAACATTATTAACTTAAATGATTACATGATGTTCATAACATGGTATAAAAGGAATAATGAACTTGAAAAAGGTTCATAAGCAAGTAGAGATTAACTCAAGTTTATTATTCAGGAAATTAAAGAACGGTCGGGTCAAGTCGGATACGAGGTATGGGACTTCGTCTCAATCTCCTTTCGTTGAGGCATATTTTATTTTATACACAACTTTCTTTTATACGGTGTATAAACCACTTTGACTTTTACGTTTATTCAAAAGGAATATTTTTTATACGAAGTGTTTACTAAACGACAAAAGGGAATGTTTTTGTCGTACGTATGCGGCGACAACGACTTCTCCGCCGTCGTGACCGTTATTTGAGTTTCGGCTTCCTCTACAAGCCATACCTTCTTTTTAAAAGAAAAATAAATACCATGTTTTACTTTTCTTTTATTTTGGTATTGAAAATGGTGTTCATAATGTTTTTATATCAATGTGTTGTATTGATATCTTGTGATTGAAAGGTGGATATGTTATGTTTCCTTTATGCATGTTTTATGTGATATGAATTATGTTATGGTTCTTGGGCATTATTATGAAGACGGGTGGTTCCGTGATAAACTAAGGGCGGGTGAGCCCGATATAGCTCTCCAATGCATTGGGTAACGTGAAGGAGTGAAACGTTAAGGTTTCTCCGAAGAGATTTTAGGGAATATACTGTGATGGGTATTCCAAACGTAACCAAGAGGGTTACTCCCTACGTAAGAATGTTATGAATGCCTCAAGTTACCTTTATGTCTTATGATTTCTATGATTTATTCATGATTTTATGAGGTATATTAAAGTGCCTATGTTTTATGGGTAAAGTATGATTTCATTCTTATGTATATATGAACTCATGTTTCCTTTCCATGTTTTTTTTTATAACCCATACTGAGTTTTTATGCTCATCCCAAGTTTTTGAAATGTTTTTCACAGGTCAAGGGAAAGGTACATGATAAGATGATAGAGTCAAGGATGTGTCAAGAAATAATCCATGTTTTATTTTAAATGTGTTTCCATTGATGGGAATGAAGAATACTATCTTTATGTAACCACTTTGTTTATATGTGGAATGTAATGCATGTTTTATGATCTAATTCTCTAAAACTCTAAACCCGAAAAGATCCTCAATGTGTAATCTTGTAATAACTCAAGATTAAGTAAGGTTTAAGGCTGGGGCCTTATAATTATCATGTTATATTTATTATTTACATCAATTATACATCATTATTATACCCATCCAAATAATAATGTATTGAATAACAACTACACCACGACATGGAAACGGTAAGTCGTACGTACGCACGTATGGTGACATGTCATTAAAAGGATGGGTTGAATAATGAATATGGTTTTACCATATTTATAATAACATCACAGTAGATACTAGAGTTATTATTTTAGAAAGGAAACAAGAAGTAATGAAGGAGTGGAAGAAGAAAATAACTTGAAAGAGGTGGTGAAATATTTACCTCTTCTTCGGGTTCTTCCTTTTGATTTGATCAAAAGGGTTCCTTAGGTTGGATTTCTGATTAAAATAAGGCCTCTAAGATGAGGGGAGGATTGTTGAGAGGATATTTGGGCAGGGTTTATCCGATCCAAATGGCTTTGAAGGTGTGAATTTGAGAGAAGGGTAGCATCCCTTTTATAAGAGGGTGAGGGGCACCCTAGGAAAAACTTAAAAATATTTTTTATAGTAAATTCATATTCGGTTTATAATGGATCGAAAGTGACTTAATTCGGGGATAATGTGGGTATGGGTCTAAATCCTTTCAACCAATAGGTTTTATACAGGTTTTGGTAACTATATTAACCATATATTTTAGATAAAACTCTTAGTTAATTAGTTTGACATTTACCATGTCTCTTTGTATTTTTATATTATATGGTTGATAAACTTACTATAACAAGCCAAGATAACCCCAAGTGGTTTATTATTAATATATATAACCTTATCTAAGTCATTTGGAAGAAACTTAGATTTTTATGAATATAATATCAATTAATAATTTTTTTTAAACACGTTTATGTCAATTTTGACACTATTTGGTATTTTGTTTTTTCTAAATTCATAACAGCATTATTACGTCGAATAAAATTCATTTAATCAACCCTAACATGTCATATTAACCTATAAAATTAGTGGAATTAATTAAAAGTCTTAATTTAAATTTATTTGGGTATTTATAATATCAATTATTTTAATATTTCATTAATAAGGTAATTACTGTATCATCATTATGTCAAAAATAAATTAAATATTTAATGTCTAAAAATTATAAATAAAAATACCATTATGTAAAAAATCTATTTATATTTCTAATGAATATTTATAGTCAAATTTAAATTATGTATAACCCTATATTAAAAATGGTTTTGTTTTTAAGCTTTGATTTTAACTCTTTTAACTCTTCTTTAAAAATAATAATAATAAATGTCCTATTCTAATCCAAGTGGACCTAAATGATAATATTTTATTCCTAAGGTTGTTTTTGGTCTATATACACTTATCCAATAGAATTCGAACATGTTTTAGGGTAAAAATAATATCATTGTTACCTTTAATTACCCTATTTACTTTTAACCGTGGTAAATAAAAGTAAAAAGTTACTATTCACCGAAAATTATTTTCATCTCATTGAACCACATTTTACTTACTGATATCAACCGTGTCTCTCAGATTTTTGAAATTCAATTCACAAAAGCTGTAAAATTATGTTTTATGTAAATTTTCAAATGCTCCTAGGAGGTGGGTAAAAGACTGTAAACAATTCAATAATATTTTTATATATCTAAAATTAATATAAAATGACTCCAATGAATTACATTGAACTTATATATATATTATTTATCTATTTTGACCTGAAATAAATTTAAATAAAATAAAAAATTATTTAAATAAAAAGTCAGTTTTAACCAACAACTCAGTGTTATTCACTATTTATCAAAAATTGAATGTTTTTAGAAAAATACCAAAAATTCACCCTAAGCTAATTTCGATATTCCGAATTCAAAAATGAAGTCCATTTTGAAAAATAAAATTTCAAAAATTGGGCATTACAATTCATAACAGCTAGTTAGATTGGTCTCGGTTTGTTAGAATCTCGAAGTTGCGTACAACGCCAGCTATTGCATTATTCAAAGGGAAACATACCGTGGAAGCTTGGGGTGTTACATTCTCCCCTCCTTAAAATAATTTTTCCCTCTAAATTTCTTGAAAACTACCACACAAAAATATTCATTTGTTTCTTTGTCATACGTTCCTCGAGTTCCCACGTTGCCTCTTCCATCTTATGGTTTCTCCATTTAACATTTACCAGACGATTTGTCCGGTTTCTCAACACTTGTTCTCTTGTATCAAGAATCCTGATAGTCTCTTTGCAATAAGATAGATCGGGTTCTAGTTATAATTTCCCATAGGTGAGTACATGCGTTGAGTCAGGCATGTATTTTCTCAACAGTGATATGTGGAACACATCGTGTACTTTAGAGATACTTGGTGGCATTTCCAAACGGTAAGATATAGCCCCAATCCGTTCTAGAATTTTGAAAGGTCTGATGTACCTGGGACTTAATTTTCCCTTCTTACAGAAACGTATTACACCCTTCCATGGAGATACCTTCAAGAAAACATGATCTCCTACCTGAAATTCCAAAGCCTTCCTTCGGTTATCGACATAGCTCTTTTGCCTACTTTGAGCTGCTTTGATGTGGTTTTGGATTACCTTCACCTTTTCCATCGTTTTCTCCACAAGTTTTGGGCCTACGAGTTTTCTTTCGCCAACATCATCCCAAAACGTTGGTTTGCGACATCTCTTTCCGTATAATGCTCTATATGGTGCCATCTGAATACATGAATGGAAGATATTATTATAGGAAAATTCTACCAAAGGTAAATATTGATCCCACATACCCTGAATGTTAAGGGAGTAGGATCCCAACATGTCTTCTAAGGTTTGAATAGTTCGTTCTGATTTTCCATTTGTTTGAGGGTGATAGGTAGTGCTCAAACGAAGTTCAGTATCCAGGGATTTCTGAAGACTTTTCCAGAATCTTGATGTAAAACTTGGATCACGATCAGAAACAATTGATAAGGGTACTCCATGAAGTCTCAGAACTTCATTAATATATATTCTTGTTAGATGTTCAAGTAGTAGATCTTCTCTTATAGTAATAAAATGTGATGACTTGGTAATATGATCAACAATGACCCATATTTCATCATTCCTTCTAGGAGTCTTTGGTAGTCCCATGACAATGTCCATCGTAATATTATCCTATTTCCACTCAGGTATGGGAAGAGTTTGCATGAATCCTCTAGGTTGTTTCCTTCCAGATTTCACTTGTTGACAAACCATACATCTTGACACAAAATCAGAAATCTCCCTCTTCATGTTGTCCCACCAAAAATATTCCTTCAAATCATCACACATCTTAGTGCTACCATGGTGTATAGAGAAATTGGATCTATGAGCATCATCAAACAATTACCTTTTTAGATCATGTATATCAGGAACACAAAGCCTCTTACTAAATTTCAAAATTCCATCTTCATACACAAATTCACTCAATCTCCCATCATTCACAGCTCTAATATTATTTTGAAACTCTTCATCATCAGTTTGAGAACTCTTTATCCTTTCTAGTAAAGATGGTTTGGAAACCATTTGAAAAAGTATTGATGTTTCACATTCCATGGTTATCCCCATGTCCAACTTTACTAGATCCTTGTATATAGGATCCTTTTCAACTCTCATCTTGTTTAGAACTCCAAGATCATTTCTTCTTGAAGCATCTAACACCATATTTTCTATCCCCGGGTTGTAGTGTATGGTGCAATCATAATCTTCTAGTAGTTCAAGACATCTCTTTTTCCTCATGTTGAGTTCATTATGTGAGAAAATATACTTCAAACTCTTGTGATCGTTATATATCTCACATTTTTCACCATAGATATAATGTATCCATATCTTCAAAGTAAATATTACAGCTACAAACTCAAGATCATGAGTAGGATAGTTTTTCTCATTAATTTTTTAGTTGTCGTGATGCCTAGGCAATTAACCCTATCATTCTGCATAACGACACAACCAAGTCCTTTCTTTGATGCATCACTATAAATAAAAAACCCATCATTCCTCGATGGTAGAGTCAAGATAGTAGCATTGACTAATCTTCTCTTCAGTTCATCCAAAACATTTTTCACACTATTCTGTCCAAAAAAATTTAACCTCTTTACATATGAGATTGTTTAATGGGTTAGCCAACTGGGAAAAAATTTGGACGAAACGTCAATAATAACCTGATAAACCAATAAAACTGTGTACCTCAGTTATACTCATCGATGCTGGACATTCATGTATTAATCAAGTCTTAGAAGTATCAATTGAGATTCCATCCTTAGAGATAATATGACCAAGAAAAGAAATCTCCTAAAGCCAGAATTCACACATGCTAAACTTCGCGTATAATTCATTTCCTCTGAGGGTTTTCGGAATGGTGCACAAGTGATTTTCATGATCTTCGTAGATTTTGGAGTATGACAAGATATCATTAATAAATATCACTATAAAGTCGTCAAGATATTCCTTGAATACTCTATTCATTAGATCTACGAAGACAGAGGGTGCATTAGTCAATCCAAAAGTCATTACTGTAAATTCGTAATGCCTGTACCTGGTTCGAAATGCTATTTTCAGAATGTCTTCCTTCTTAACACAAAACTGATGATATCCAGATCAAAGGTAAATATTTGAAAAGTATTGATCTCCATGAAGTTGGTCGAATAAATCATCAATGTAAGGTAGGGGATACTTGTTCTTTATTGTTATTGCATTGATCTCCCTGTAGTCAATGCACAACCTCATAGATCCATCTTTGTTCTTAATAAAAACAATAGGGGCTCCCTATGGAGAAACACTAGTGCGAATAAATCCTTTATTACTCAATTCCTCTAGTTGTTTCTTTATTTACACTAATTCCACAGTGGCCATTCTATAAGGGGTCATCTATATGGGACTTGAAACCTGAATTAAGTCAATGGAAAACTCAATTTCTCGTTCTGGAGGATATCTAGGTAAATCCTCTGGAAACACATCAACATATTCTTTCACAATAGGTACATCCTCTATTTGAACATTCCTTTCCTCACCTAGAGTTATTTCATTATCTTCCTCCCCAATAATTGAATTTAGTTGAGCTATTTGGGGGTGGTTCTAGATAATAATTAGGTGGTGACGTTTCTACTCTAAAGATAAGGTATTCTTTATCATCATCGAAAATTGTAACCTTCTACTTCTTATAATAAATTTTCACATCATGGTCTGAAAGCCAATCCATAACAAGGATTATATCAAATTCAATCATGGGTATAACGCTGATATCAGTAGATAAAGAACATTTATATGACCTAATGGGAACTGATTCAAAAAAATTTGTTGCAATGATACTTCCCTTAGGAGTTTCTACTAAAAACTCCCTTGTTAAATCAAATTGGAAATATCTAATTTTCTTAGAAAACTGGGAAGATATGAAATAATGTGATGATCCAGAATCAAATAAAGCATTGGCTAAACTTGAGGAAACCATTAAATTACCTACCACTACATCTTTCGGAGCTTCAACCTCAGCAGTAGTGATAAAATAAGCTTGGCCTTGATCCCTTGGCATTTTCTGAGATAAGTTCCCCTGACGCTTAGGACATACATTTGCATAATGTCCCCTTTCTCTACAATTATATCATTCATCATTAACAGCTTCTTTCGTCCCCTTGCAATCACGAGCTTAGGGGCCTTTTTCACCACACTTGTAACAGACTCACATTCCCTTCAGAAAAATACCAGGGTTTTTCTTCCCACATTTACAACAGGATGGATATTCAATTTTTCCCTTCTTCCCCTTATTTCCATTTCTAGAGTGTTCAGTATATCTCTTCTTCACTTTCTTTTATTTAAAGTTGTAAGACCTAGAGAATTATTTTTCTATCTGGATAGCACATGAGACAATATCTTCGTATGGTGAAAAGGATTGTGAGACTAATGATCGATGGAGAAATGGTTTTAACCCATCAAATAAATGATCAATCATACTTATAGGGTTACGTATATAATCTACAGCATGCCTCGCAAACCTTGTAAATTTAGCTTCATACTTTGCGACATTCTCATCCTCCTTTTTCCTCAAACTCAGAAATTGTCTTTCCATATCCACTCGATGGTCATGAGGAAAGTATTTTTCCAAGAAATTTCTTTTAAACTCCCCCCATTAAATATTTGATACTTCATCATCTTCCATTTTGTTTTGAATTAATGAACACCATTGATCAGCATCTCCAGTGAAGAGATAAACAACAATGACAACTTTTTCTCTTTCGCTACTCCCCAAAGCATTAACTATTTTCTCTAAGGAACGTATCCACTACTCATCTACCAATGGATTTGTACCCCCATTTAATGTTGATGGTTGTTGCCTCATGAAGAGATATAACATTGATCCTCAGTATTGTGGATTAGGGTGCTCTATATGGGTAAGGATATTATTCATTACCTAAGTGAGTTGTCCTAATATGGTGATAAGCTGATCATCACCAGTTGCATCACCAGCTCCACTATAATTATCTTGAGTAGTAGGTAAATCCCTACATAGATTACGTGCGTTGATACAGTTTCCATTTATTACACTAGGATCAATTTCTAAACAACGGAATACACTATATTAGTTTATCAATCGCAATACATAATTCCAAACTTGTAAAACACTTAACATAAATTGAACAGTCTATGGATATAATCCATAATCATAAAAATGTTTTCTTTGAGAATTATATATACTCCTAAACCCTTCATAATTTTTTGTAAATAAAATAATAATTATCCTAATAATATCCCTCGGGAGTGTCGTAACCAAGAGTTCAGTAAGGCCCGTTGTCGTGCACCAGTTCCTGTTCAAGTCTATCTCAAAGCGGTGTTTTCGGGTTTTACCCCTAGGTACATCTGTGCCAGAGCCGCCTCTACCTACTCGTATCCAGACAAAGATGTATTTCTTGGAAAACTCACAAAATATCTACAATTCCAAAATTCTAGGAAGTTATTCTATACTAATCCTCAATATCTATCTTAGGGTAATGTGATCTAATCAGAGTTTATCTAAATCTAGTTTCCAAGGATTGTACTAAACTTCCTCTGATACCAACTCTAATGCCCTGAACCTAGAAGGCTAGAGTCGGTGCATTATTATGTATCATTTTCATGATCACAAAAGATCAAGTCTCGAAACACCGATTAGTTAAGTAGCCCTGTAATTACTAGATACATTCATAAGGTTTACATTACATCATAAAATGGAAAACTACAACTACATTGTTTCCATAGACAACACTGAGATCCCATAGACTATCTTTGCAGGTCAGTCATAATATAATTCTTCACATCCTTGGAAAAAATAAAACAGAGAAAGGGGTGAGATCAGATGCTCAGTAAGGATAACAATATAGCAGAAACTTTCATAAATAAGCATAAACATTAGGAAATGTATAAAACTAAATAAAATCCTTTTCAACATAAAATTCGTCTTAATATGAAAAATATAATTCAAAATAATTCCATTTACATACTCACATGGATTTTCTACTAGTTGAATAATCACATGCACTATCAATAGCCACTTTCATAATGATAGAATGCATAATGCCAGAATTTCATAACCACATAGTCAAGGCCTTGTGCCAAGAATACAAATAAGATTTTTTCAAGGCCTTGTGCCAAGAAACTAGTTTGTCTCCTGAGACCTACCGATTCATCGAGGAGCTATAGCGGGCTCCACCCATCACTTACTAAGTCCAATGCATTCCTCATATGAAAAGGTTTAAACATAACATAAAAATTCATATCAAAACTAGCATACGAAATGTCAATACTTTATCCATAAACCATGAATACTGTAAAAATAACACATCCACAGTAAAACATATCACAAAACCATCAATACAATATGGAAGTTTTTTATCATAATAAATCAACTTCAAATAAGTTTAAAATCCATCAAAGGATGTTGACATAGATGAAATCAAAACCTTTTTTTAGTGAAATATCTCTTTCTATTTTGAAATCTATTAAGAAAATATTTATTTTGGAAATATTATTATAAGATTTTAAGGGAAGCTTCGACGATGTTATAATAGAGGAAAATAGTCTCACCTGTCGTATAATTTAAAAAAAGACATTCTTACCTTAATTTTTCCGAAAAGGTTATAAAGGACCTTGTTTGGAAAATGATGAAAAGTTTCCTTTATAAACATCTTATAAAAGTCAAAAAATGGTATAAATGACTTTAACCCATATTCTATAAAATAGTAAAAATGTTTTGAAATACATTTTTAAGAAATATGGATGTGGATGATAAAGAGGTCCTAGTAGATACTTAGGTAAAAACAACCTCGGATAATAATGAGATTGTGAAATTAACCTTTACCTTGTACTTTTCCTTGGTCGATGGTATGTTAACCACATGTATAATAGTTAAAACATTGTTATTAAATTATAAAAAAATCATAAACACAATTATGATATCATATATGATCTTTTAATAATTCTTTGTTAATAATATTTTAGTATTATCATCATTTCGGATGTTAACTTACTCATTTTATTTTATATGTTTTGCTACATAAGCCATGTTTGTTATGGATAGATTGTATCTTATTCATATCCAGAATGATATTGTTAGGTCCACTAGGTTAGATGTCCTGAGAGGGGGGTGAATCAGGGTATGACAGATTAAAATAACTGCCCCTATTGATCTTGTCTCGCTGTTAAGAAAGACTATCTTCACTCTCTTTCCTGCAGCAAAGTATAAACAGAAACAAAAGCATGCACATGATAGAAAAATTTTCACTTGGTTCACCCTCACTAGGCTACATCCAAGGAGCATACACCAGCGATGTGCCGATGTACCAATCCACTAAAATCCCACTACTGTTTACAAATTTCGGGATAGATCACTTCTACTCCCAGGCTCACTGCCTTTACAATGTTTAGGGTCATAGATGAATCTCACTTTGCACCGGGGGTACTGGGAAACCCAAAATTTTATGTGCAGCCTTTACTGGGCCTTGCACCCAATTCCTTGATTTTGCACGAAATCCACTTTTCGCGCAACACTTGTTTTACGTGCAAACTCAACTTTTTACGCGCAAACTTCTTCTTTTACGTGCAGCCTTTGCTTTTCGCGCAAACTCTTCTTTTACACGCAAATTTTTCATTTACGCACATCAACCTTGCATACATCCAATTTTGTGTGCCAGAGCTCGGATACTCTCTAAGTCTTGAGCACTTTAGAATGAAGGGGTCACTTCATATTTATAGGCAAAATCGACCCCTGTGCGAAAAACCGTCCTTCCGTGCGTAATCCTCATTGAGCGCGAAAAACACATCTTCCGCGCAACATCATTTTTCATGAACTGCTCCAATATTTCACGCACCTCGTACCATTTCCAATTTTTGAGCTTCTAATCTCGAAACAACTCTTGCTCGAAAAATATCAATCCAGTATTTTGCACAACATGTTGATATTTCACGCAACCCACTAATTTTTCACACACCACGCTAATTTTTCACGCCCCACATTATTTTTCGTGCACCTCTCTGATTTTGCGCACGCCTCCCTTTTCCAATAACACATCTCTCAATTTTTAGATTTTTAGTCCCAAAAATTTGGCAAACACTAGAAAACGGCACCACCTTGTATCTACTCTTTTTGTACCACCTCCAGATCGTCCATTCCTTTGTCGAGGTTATTCAATCTATCGTGGATTGTTGAAAGCATCCCTTGAACCCGAAAAATCACCAATTAAACCCCCTTTTTCAACACAATCATACATCAAGGCCCACTTTGTCAACAAACACAACATAGAGGCCCACATTTTCAACAAAGACAATCACCTCAAAAATGCTTCAATGATGCCTTGATGGATTTTTTCCCAAAAATCTCTCCCTTTGGGTTTGTGGAAAACTCTTCCATAAAAAATAAATCATTAATTCTTCATCGACCATTCACCTATTTCGATTCTGATAGCGATCATGGATTTAATCAACACATACTTTAAGCCCACATGAGCAATGCTCGGCATGAGAAACAAGAGTAAATGGAAAGTTCATTAACGAATCACTTCAACTATGACACCCACTTTTGATACCAAATAGATACCAATTATTGGAAATATTCTTACCACATTCCAACACCACTCTTTTTCATTTATCACGATCCTCAGCTGTCGTGATATCTATTCTTTGATCGATCACTTCTAGCATCGTCAGATTTGATACTCTCACCTTGTCTCATTACACTCCCCTTATCTCGATGCTCCACCTATCAACTTCTCCCCATATCTCTTATGATTTATCAAATTTCCACACTTTCTCCCCCATGAACAATCACTATGTTCTCCCCCTTTGTCAACGAACGTAAAGGTCGCTCTTTTGTAGTCTGTAAATAAGTAGAGAACATATAGCAGCACATTAGGGAAAAAACATCATACCTCGGGGAGAGGGGGGTTTTCACATCCACGCTTTCAAGTGTGGGGAGTCGACTAAACTCCCAGAGCCAGTTGATGCCTCTCAAAAGATTCATTGGGTAAGGCCTTTCATAGAATGTCTGCAACCTGTAGCTCTGTAGACACATACTCTAACTTCATGATTCCTTGCTCAACCTTCTCCTTGATAAAATGATATTTTATCTCAATGTGCTTTTTCCTTGAGTGATGGACATGATTTTTGCTGAGATTTATAGAACTTGAGTTATCACACGGAATTTCTATCGGAGACTTCACTACAATACCCATATCTTCAAGCTGCTGCTTCATCCACAATAATTGTGTGCATGCTTGAGTGGCCGCAATATACTTAGCTTCTACGATTCTCAATGAAATGAAATATTTCTTCTTTCTTTTCCAAGAAATACACAATCCACCAATATAGAAAGCACCTCCTAACGTTGATTTTTTTTCATCTGCTGATCCAGCCCAATCTGCATCTGTGTAACCCAATAATACTGATTGAGATTTTTCATTATACATCAGATCGAAATCCACAGTGCCTTTGATATACTGAATTATTCTTTTCACTGAAATAATGTGGCTTTCCTTGGGATTACTCTGTTATCTTGTTGCTTGGCATATGGCAAAAACAATACCATGACTTGTTGCGGTCAATTACAACAAACATCCAATAATTTTCCTGTATTATGTGATATTAACTGCCTTTCCATCCTCATCTCCGGACAATTTCATCCAGGTAGCAACCAGAGTATTCATCTCCTTGGAATTCTCCATACCAAACCTTCTTAAAACCTCCTTGGAATATTTGGATTGAGAAATTAATGTTCCATTCCTTCCTTATGTCACCTATAGACCAAGGAAAAATGTCAGCTCTCTAATCATTGACATTTCAAACTCACTTTTCATGAATTAGGAAAACTGTCTGCACTGAGCTTCATCTGATCCACCAAATATTATGTCATCGACAAAAACCAACACCATCATCCTTTTATTACTATCGTTACTGAAATAGAGATTGTAATAAACTCCCCCACACAGGAAACCAAGCTTCTTCAAGTATTGATCAAGCCTTGAGTACCATGCTCTTGGTTCTTGTTTCAACCCATACAATGCCTCCTTCAGTCTACAAACTTTGTTCTCATCCTCATGATTGAGAAAACCATCTGGCTGCTCAATATATACTTCCTCCTCCAGAACCCCATTCAATAATTCATATTTTACATCCATCTAAAACACTTTGAACTTCTGTTGCACTACAATGGCTAGGAATAATCTGATTGTCTCCAGCCTTGCAACTGGTGAAAATGTCCCATCAACATCTATTCCCTTTATCTGGGAGTATCCTTTGCACACTAGTCGTGCTTTGTTTCAAACCACTGCACCATATTCATTCATATTGTTGTGATAGACCCATTTAGTCCTAATGACATTCTTATCTGCTGGTCTTGAAACAATCTCCCATATCTGGTTCTTCTCAATCTGATCAAGCTCTTCATTCATAGCCCGAACCCAGTTTCCATCTTTAGCTGCATCATCAAAGAATTTCGGCTCAACCTGTGATAATAATGATGTCTTCTACCATGATTTCATTCTTCTTATCTGAACTGGATCTAACTGATCACCAATGATATTCTGCCTATCAATTTCAGATCGACTCTTTGGATTCCTTGCAAACACAGACATGACACTTTCTTGTTCATCATCAGTGTCTTCTTCTGAGTCAGCATCTACCACTTCTGCTCCTCCTTTGTTATTTTCCTCTTCATCACTTTCATCAAGAAACTGCTCAATGATCTATTGAATATTCTCGTCATTTTCCACAATAGTGACGTCATTGCTCTCAAATACTTTTCCCAGCCTCTTGTTAAATCATTTTTATTATTTGCTCTTGCCTGAGTAGCCCAGGAATATTCCCTCATATCCACGTGATTCAAACGTCCTATGTTTTTTTTTTTTGAGAATGAAGCACTTACTTCCAAATATTCAAAAGTATTTCACTGTTGGCTTCTTTCCGTACCACATTTCATACAGAGTCTTTCCTTCCTTCAGACGCAACAAATCCCTATTAGAAATGTAGACTGATGTCAATACTGCTTCCTTCCAAAACATCTCTGGTAGGCCTTTTTCTATAATCATTATTCTGGACACGTCGTTGATGCTCTGATTTCTTCTTTCAACCACTCCATTCTGTTGGGGAGTTCGTACTGAAGAAACTTGATGCATTATCCCGTGTTTCTCAAAATAGTCTTCCACCAGACTGTTTAGGAATTCTGTACCATTGTCAGTACGAAACATCAGAATTTTCTGTCCGAGTATCCTTTCACACTCCCTCCGGTACTGTTTTAAGCAGTTGAACACATCCGACTTATGGGCAATAACAAATTCCCATGACATTCTGTTATAGTCATCAATAAAAAGAACATAGTACCTCTTTCTGTCAATTTCTCTTGGTGTGATAGGACCACAAACATCAGCATGAACCAATTCAAGCACTCATGTTGGCTTCTTTTCCTTTTCCTTATATGTCTTTCTGATGAGCTTCCCTTGTTTGCATGCATCTCACATATGAGTATGATCACGTGATAGCTTAGGGAGGTCTCTTGCTGCATCACACTTCAGCAGATCTTCTAGGGATGTTTGGCATAGATGACCAAGTCGCATATGCCATAATTTGTTCTCTTCCTCTCTAGATAAAAAACACATATCCTTTTCTCCACTTACAAGGTAGAGATTCCCTTTTGTAATTTTTCCCTGTAGTATCACTGTACCATCTCTTCTTGTGATGACACAGGTCTTCTTGGTAAACCGTATAGAATTCCCTGACTCACACAATTTACTGACACTGAGAAAATTGTGATTGAGACCTTCTACAACTAAGACATCAGCACGTCTCATTTCATTGCCCCAAAACTGGGACTTTCCTGATCCAATTATCTTCAGGCCTTCATCATTTCAAAACTTGAAAACTCCTTCTTTGTCATATTTTATTCTTGTAACCAGATCCTTGTCGCCTGTCATGTGAGACATACAACCACTATCTAGGATCCACACACTAGAATGGTCTGATGCTTTAAGGGAAACTTTAGCAACCATTGGCTTCTTTTCTCTCTTCTTTTTGGTCCATATTTTTGTACTCACACTCGGTAAATATTGAGACTTTTGTTCTTTATCAGAGTGTGATGGACCATATTCATATTGCTATGCTGAAAATCTATTTTGAACTATTAACTC
This sequence comes from Viscum album, assembly GCA_963277665.1. Classification (NCBI taxonomy): domain Eukaryota; kingdom Viridiplantae; phylum Streptophyta; class Magnoliopsida; order Santalales; family Viscaceae; genus Viscum; species Viscum album. The sequence goes on from OY728140.1 coordinate 318,743,972, forward strand.
ACATGTTGGTTGATTGATCTACTGCTTGTGAATATTTTTATTCTACTTTGGCACATTCCTTTGTACGGTCGAAGTGCAGTACCTAGCCATGTGCCCAAATCCTCCTCACCAAAAATAGTGTCCTTAGAAATATGTTCTGGAGAACCATTTTCTATTTGGTTGCCACCTTTGTTCTTATTCCCTTTGATATCTCTTGGATATGGAACACACATACTATGAATGTCCCATATTTCCACAACAATAACACCTAATGTAAGGTTCATTCCTTCGTGTTACTTTAGCACTACGATTTTCTCTTTTGGATCTCTGAATATTCTGATCCTGCTTTGTGCCCAAATCAACCTTCAATCTCGGGATGGGTGTTTGCGGTCTGACATCAATTTCCACAGATTTCTATTTCTAATCAATCCCCAATTCAGCCTTAGTATCTGAGCTCGATTGCTGGTTCTTTCCTGCTGAACTACTAGCCTCCTCTTTCATCTTTTCTGTCTTCTGAATGACCTCCTTTCCTAATATCACATTGGGGGTCAAAAGTTTTTCTTTATCCTTCATTTTTCGTCGTAGACTAACCACTAATTCTTCAAGTTCTTCAATACACTTGACTTGATCTATCACTTGTCTATTCAAGCCATCGATCTACCTTTTCTCTTCTTTAATCTTGAGCTTATGCTCATCAACCTTTTCTGAGCTCTCTGGCCTGGAAGACTTAAGGAATTCAATTTCTTTCACTAGCTCAGACTTCTCTTCTTCCTACTATTTCATGTAGAGTTTGGCATCATGAACCACTTTGTTTTAATTCTTTGTTTTTTCTCTCCAAACATCTATCTCTTCAAGAGATGCTTATAATTCATCTTCCATGTCAACTCTTCCTTCAATTTCTTCTTCTTCTTCATCAGCGTCAGTTTCTTCTTATTCTTGAGCACTACCGATAACTTCCACCATAGCATTTTTCCCACGATCATTGCAGTTTTCAATCTCCTTATCCTCTTCATCCTGAGACTCATCTAAACTTTGAAATTCTTGTGAAAGAATATTCTTCTTCTTATAGAAATTTCTCCTGAATTGTTTCTTCCCTTTCACAAACGTTGAATACTTCTTTTGGGAATTTCAACTTTGTCATCATCATTATCGTTATCTTGAAACTTCTTGGGGTACCTTGTCGCGAGATGACCAACCTTACCACATAGAAATCATGTTAGTGGAAATTTCCCTTTAAAATTTCCTTTTCCATTTTTCAGATTTGAAGAAAGGAATGACATCACCTCATCTGTCTCTTATTCTTCTTGAGAATCTTCAATGGTGATCTTCTTCATGGCCTTGAATGCCACTTCTTTAGATTTCCCCTTTTCCACATCACAATTATCGTCATTTATCATTTCATATGCATCAAGGGTGTTGTGCAGGTTATCCAATGCCAGCTCCTTTGGGTCTTTATCTTCCAATACTGAAACATTTGAATTGAACTGAGGTGGAAGTTTCCTCAAGATGCGCTTCACAATCTTTATATCTTCAATAACTTCTCCAAGACCTCGCATATCCTCCACTAAACCATTTACCCTGTCAAAGAATGAATCAATAAATTCATTCGGGTTCATTCTCAGATCTTCATACTTGTTCCACAACACTTACAGCTTCGCTTCACTCACCTTTGTGTCTCCTTCATATATGTTCAACAACTTTTACCACATAGCATGTGATGTTTTTCATGACATCACCTTTGTATAAATAGCATTGGATAGGGTTTTCCCTAAATCATTGATACCCTTTACGCCAGCATCCAATTCTCTTCGCTCAGCTTCTGATAATGCCCCACTATTGATGCCAGTTATTATACCATGCATTGCTATTGTGAATACATCCATTCCCAAAGATCGTAAGTAGTGTTGCATCTGATTCTTCCATAGCTGAAAATTTTTTCCATCGAAGATCAGAATCCCTTTATGATTGGTGACCTCCATTTGAGAGAGAACTACTAATATAAACCTTTACCTCTGATACCCATTGTTATGTCCACTAGGTTAGATACCCTGAGATGGGGGGTGAATCAGGGTATGAAAAATTAAAACAACTGCCCTTATGGATCTTGTCTCGCTGTCAAGCAAGACTCTCTTCTCTCTCTTTCCTGCAGCAAAGTATAAACAGAAAATAAATCATTCACAGGACACAATGATTTTTACTTGGTTCACCCTCACTATGCTACATCCAAGGAGCATACACCGTCGATGTACCGATGTACCAAATCCACTAAAAGCACACTACTATTTACAAAGTTTGGGATAGATCACTTCTATTCCCATGCCCACTGCCTTTACAATGTTTAGGGTCAGCTCACTTATTTCCCAAGGGTCACTCCCTGTTTCTCTCTCTCTGGCTCACTACCGGTGGAGAGGATCACCTTCTTCCTCTTCCTTTGCTCACTGCTCTAGAAGGGATCCACTCACAGTTTATAGACTTGTAGGTCTATTCATTATCACTAATGAATTAGGTATCCTCAACTGTTGATATATGCTCTGTTGACGTTCAACTTTCAACCACAGATTGATCTCACTTTGCACCGGGGGTACCAGGCAACCCCAAAGTTTATGCACAGCCTTTGCAGGGCCTTGCGTGCAATTCCTTGCTTTTGCATGAATTACACTTTTCGCGCAACACTTTTTTTATGTGAAACTCAACTTTTTATGCACAAACTTCGCCTTTTACGCGCAGCCTTTGCTTTTCGCGCAAACTACTCTTTTGCGTGCAAATGTTTCATTTACGCGCAACAACTTTGCGTACATCCAATTTTGTGGGCCAGAGCTCAGATACCCTCTATGTATTGAGCACTTTAGAATGAAGGGGTAACTTCATATTTATAAGAAAAATTGACCACTGTGGAAAAAACCCTCCTTCTGCGTGTAATCCTTATTGAGCGTGAAAAACACATCTTCCGTGCAACACCATTTTTCGCACACTGCTCCAATATTTCACGCACCTCATTCCTTTTCCAATTTTCAAGCTTCTGATCTCGAAAAACCTCATGCGCGAAAAATATCAATCCGGTATTTCGCACAACACGCTGATATTTCGCGCAACCCACTGATTTTTCGCGCACCACACTAGTTTTTCGCCCCCCATATTATTTTTCACGCACCTCTCTGATTTTGCGCGCTCCTCCCTTTTCAAATAACACATCTCTTCATTTCCCGATTTTTAGGACCAAAAATTTGGCAAACACTGGAAAACGACGACACCATGTATCTTCTCTTTTTATACGTCCTCCAGATCATCCATTCCTTTTTCGACCTTCTTCAATCAATCATGGATTGTTGAAAGCATCCCTTGAACTCGACAAATCACCACGTAAACCCCCTTTGTCAACACACTCATACATCATGGTCTGCTTTGTCAATAAACACAACACAGAGGTCCATTTTTTCAACAAACACAATCACCTCAAAAATGCTTCAATGATGCCTTAACGGATTTTTCCCCAACATATATCAATTCCTTAAACATTATTTTCAATCATCAAATGAAAATTAGTATTGAACAGTTATGGTGGGTAAATGAATCTTATCGCGTTCGTGGAGACGGTATTCCGTACGTGTGCACGAGCGACAATATCATTCTTTTGATCTTAAAATAATATATAATTGGATGGTATATCATATATACAGAATCATTATCATGATATATTTATTATTTACATCAATTATACATCATTATTATACCCATCCAAATAATAATGTGTTGAATAACAACTACACCACGACGTGGAGATGGTAAGTTGTACGTACGCATGTATGGTGAAATGTTATTCAAAGGATGGATAGAATAATGAATATGGTTGTACCATATTTATAATAACATCACATTAGATACTTTAGTTATTATTTTAGAATGGAAACAAAAAGGAAACAAGAAGTGGAAGAAGAAAAGAACTTGAAAGAGGTGATGAAATATTTACCTCTTCTTCGGGTTCTTCCTTTTGATTTGATCAAAAGGGATCTCTAGGATGGCTTTATGACTAAAATAAGTCCTCTAAGATGAAGGGAGGATATTTGAGAAGATATTTGGGTAGAGTTTGGCTGATCTAAATGGATTTGAAGGTGTGAATTTGAAATAAGGGGAAGTGACCTTTTATAAGAGGGGTGAGGGCACCCTTGGAAAAACTTAAAATATTATTTTATAATAAATTCATATTCGGTTTATAATGGATCCAATGTAACTTATTTCGGAAATAAGGTGGGGATAGGTCTAAATCCTCTCAAACAATAGGTTTTAGATAGGTTTGGGTCACAATATTAACCATATCTTTTAGATTTAACTCTTAGTTAATTAGGTTTACATTTACCACGTCTCTTTGTATTTTTATATTATATAGTTGATAAACTTACTATAACAAGACAAGAGAACCCCATGTTGTTCATTATTAATATATATAACCTCATTTAAGTCATTTTAACGATATTTATATTTTTAGGAATAGAATATCAATTAATAATTTAATATTTTATTTAAAAACCCGTTTATGTCAATTTTGAAACTATTTGGTATTTTGCTTTTGCTAAATTCATAGCAACATTATTACATTGAAAGAAATTAATTTAATCAACCCTAACCTGTCATATTAACCTAGAAAGTTGGTGGAATTCATAAAAAGTCATAATTTACATTTATTTTGGTATTTATAATATTAATTATTTTAATATTTCATTAATAAGGTAATTACTGCATCATCATTGTGTCATAAATAAATTAAATATTTAATGTCTAAAAATTATAAATAAAAATACCAGTATGTAGAAAATCTTTGTATCTTTCTAGTGAATATTTTTAGTTGAATTTAAATTATGTACAACTCTCTATTAAAAATGGTTTTGTTTTTAAGCTTTGATTTTAACTCTTTTAAATCTTCTTTCAATAAAATAATAATAAATGTCATATTCTAATCCAAGTAGACCTAAATGATAATATTTTATTCCTAAGGTCATTTTTGGTCGAGATACACTTATCCAATAGAATTAGGACATGTGTTAGGGTAAAAATAATATCATTTATATCATTAATTACCCTATTTACTTTTAACTGTGGTAAATAAAATTAAAAAGTTACTATTCACCAAAAATTATTTTCATCTCATTGAACCACATTTTACTTACTGATATCAATCGTGTCTCTTAGATTTTTTAAATTCAATTCACAAAAGCGGTAAAATTTGGTTTTATGTAAATTTGCAAATGCTCCTAGGAGGTGGGTAAAAGACGGTAAAAAGTTCAATAAAATTTTTATATATCTAAAATTAATATAAAATGACTCCAATGAATTACATTGAACTTATATATGTATTATGTATCTATTTCGACATAAAATAATTTTAAATAAAATAAATAATTAATTAAATAAAAATTTGGTTTTAACCAATAACTCTGTGTTTTTCACTATTCATCCAAAATTGAAAGTTTTCAGAAAAATACAAAAAATTCACCCTAAGCTAATTTCAATATTCAAAATTCAAAAATGAAGTCCATTTTGAAAAATAAAATTTAAAGTTCAAAAAGTGGGTATTACTATTCATAACGGCTAGTTTGATTGGTCACGGTGTGTTATAATCCTGAAGTTGTGTACAACGCAAGCTATTGCATTATTCAAAGGGAAATGTACCGTGGAATCATGGGGTGTTACAATAACTCCCCAAATAATAAAAAATATAGGCATTGAAACCATTTTTTCATGATCCAGAATGGGTTTACCTGACCTATCAGCCAATCTAGCAAGAGATAAAACCTCCAGAAACACTCCTTGTTTGTCACAAGCTACCAACTAGTCATGAGGAAATAAAAAGTATATGGTGGAGAGAATATTCTCTTAGATAAAAGTGCAGTAATAATGGAAAAAAGGAAAAAAACATGAAAATCATTTAGTGCACAAACAAGGACCACCAACAACTAGGATTTTCAGTGGAGCGTGTTTCCCGTACAATTCACAATATCACCATCAATATCAAGCTATAATAACATGTGAAACATATGTGAAATAGGGAAAAACTCATCACGGAGGTGTCTTTCATCTCATGGTGGAGGTGCGTTCATGGGATTGGAGAGGCACGCAGTGTAGGTGTCCTCCGAAGGACGAGAGGCACACGGCAAAGAAGTCCCCCAACGGAGGATAGGCGAATGACGGAGGAGAGGCACACAGGGAAGGTGGGTTCGTGGAAGAGGGAACCTCGGCGGGAGAGGATTCGGTGGCGGTGGAGTAGAGGAGAGGCACGTGGTGGAGGAGAAGCGCATGTGGAAGGTGGGTTCGTGGTGAATTAGTCGGCAGTAGAGGAGGAGGAGGAGGAGGCAGCAGCAGCAATCGGCTTCAGCGAGAGCTTGATGGGTGTGAGGAAGGAGGAGAAAGTTAAGGTTTTATTATAAAACATGGTGAACCTTTTATCAGCGCTAGATAAAGAGTGTTGATAAATGTATGTTTGATCAGCGCTAAAACAGAAAGTGTTGATAAAACCTCCCTTTATCAGGGATTTTTATCACTGATAAAGACATATTTTATCAGTGCTTCTCTAGTGTTGATAAATATAGGCCTTTATCAGCACAAAAAAAGCACTGATAAAGATATAATGTTAATAATTTATTTATATTATTATATATATTTAAAAAATTATATACATGATTAATATATATTTATATTTATAAAATTATATTTTAAATAATTATTAAATTATAAGAAATATACTTATTATATTTATAAACATAGAAATATATATAATAAATATATCAATTATATATATTTATAAGATTATAGATGTATATAACTATATTTCTTCTAATTTTATAACTATATATGTATATATATGTAATTATAATTAAAAATGAATATATATTTATTTATTTGAATAATTAAAAAAATATTAAAAAACAATATTTCTAATTTTTATAATTTTATTAATAAATATATATATTATATATATTATAATTTTATAATTATTTAAATATATCACTTTTTATGTATAACTTTAAATATAAATATTTTTATTTATTTGTCAATATTTCTATATATTTGTAAATATATTTACAAATATATTATTTAATTATATATAACATTATATATGAAAATAATAAATATATATGTATGAATTAATAATTATTCAAATAATTAAATATTTATTTATATTTATAATTAATAAATATATATTTATTTATAATTATAAATAATTAATATTTAATTATATATTTGTAATTATAAATTATAATAAATTATTTATTTATAGATCTAATTATAAATATATAGATACAAATATTTATAAAACTATAAAAAAAAATATTTTTAATTTTTTAAACATATATATTTAATATATTTATTATAATTTTTAAATTATTGAAATACACCTACATTTATTTAGAATTATTTTTATAATTATTTTTATTTCTTTATAGATATTTGTATATAAATATATATAATTAATATATTTATTATAATTATTTAATTATTTAAATATATATATATATTTATTTAGGAATTATAATTATAAATATTTTTTTATATTTATAAATATATGTTTTTAATTATAAATTTATATCTTTATATGTAGTATAACAAATATATTTATTTTAATTTTATAATTATTTACATATATATTTATTTATAGTTTTAATTATAACTATAAATAAACATTTTTATAAACATTTTTATATAATTATAGATATATTTATATATATATTTTTATAAAATTATAATATATGTATTTATTGTGAATTTATAATTATTTAAATATATATTGTTATAATTATAATTAATTACAAATAAATATATTTAAAAAGTATTTATATATATTTAAATTTTAATAATTACAAATATAGTGAATATATTTATTCATTAAAAATATTTAATGTAATTTAATAAGTATTGAGAACATAATATAGTATATATATGGGTAACATGCATGAATTAATCACATTCACCTAGTAAAATATTCATAATAGAAAAATGATCCACCAATGGACAACAAGATTAATAAGAAGATTGTAATGTAAAAATGAGCATTCATGATGATACATAACATATATGCACGCACGATCAAAAAATTTATTGACCAAATTCATTGGAGACACACAAATATATTTATATTTATAATATTAGAAATACTTTTTTAAACACTATATATATTTAAATCATTAAAAATATATATATTAATTATAAATATGTGTTTTTTACTTAATGTATACAAATAAACATTATTTTTTAATATAAATATAATAATTTTATATAAATTATTATTAAAAACTTTTTTCTGTGCAAAAAATAGCGCTATTAAATATATCCTTTATCAGTGCTAATAAAAGTGTTGATAAATGTGTACCCTTTATCAGTGCATTTTTTATATTGATAAATGGTACATTTATAAGCGCTTTAGGTAGCACTAATAAAGCCCCCCCCCCTTTATCAGCTCTTTCTGCTTAGCGCTGATAAAACGAGGAACTTCCCTTACCCCTTTTTGGGGTAGTGATATAAAAAGACGTAATGTTCTTGATATATTCATTTTCCACTTCAAGGTAAAATATATTTATTGCTTTCTACTCATGGTGAATAAGGATTTTATACAATCAATTCGACCACAATTCGGGTGTGTATAATCAGACTATTTATTTCCAACATTCATATAAGTGTTGTGAGCTTGTTTCCAATGGTTCTATAGGACCATATAATATTTGATACTCAATATTTCTTTTAATCAACATGCATAGAATTCAAAGTATACTCACCAGCATCAAATAACACACGTGATCATTTAGTGGATGCATCATTCGTATAGAGGGATCACATGGTGGGAGCACCCATATATACTTCTTCATAAGTATATGGGAAATTTGTTTCCATAATATCTATTAATGATATAAATAATTTACCTCAAAAATGGGTACCTTAGGGTAAATTATTTTTGATGGGGAATTCATAATAACTTAATGAGAATGAGTTTATTGAAAATTTAGTTGACATGCATCCATTAAATCAATTCATCATTCTCCACATATGTATGTCTACTATACTATCAATGAATCGATGCTCATGTATACATGAATCAATATCTTTCATTATAATTGATCCTGAATGGCCTAAATCATCATGTCATATATATGAAGTGTTAGGATCGGTACACTTCTGGTTTACCATTACGGATTCGATTATACATATCAAATTATTTATAATCACTTTTATGAATTCTTGTTACATATCGAGGTACCTCTATTGTCTCCATATGATATTCATTTTCAAGAATATTATTCATATATCTCATCGAGACTTCAAATATAACAAAGCATTAAGAATTTGTACTACTAGGTAGGAATATATTCGCTCTTCTAGAGTAATTAATTAATTTTCTCTACCGATAAATATACTTATATGAGAATATACTAATGCATATATTAGTTATATTAAATCATTTAATCAAAATAATATTTATAAATATTTTTCTTCAAGATCGATGCACATAAGATCCTCATGATCATTCATTGTGAAAACTCATATTTTTCATTATAATTTCCACTTAAGGAGGTTGATGAATTCATAAAATAATCATAGTGGATTAGGCCCATTCCCAAGTTGATTATTGCATATTTTATAACATCCCAAATATTTTAGAACTTCGAGCCCAAATATTAATTTACAATACATCTACTCGGGATAGGATCCCCCACATCTTTTGAAGCTGGTGAATGTGGTAGCAAGAACCAATATGGAAGAATCTTTTGGATTCACAACACACACCTCATCACCATCCAAAATTATAATTCACAAAAAAACATTCACTTTATCAAAGGATGTTGAAATGATCTGATTAAATTTCATCAAATCTCAAATATTCATGATAGCACAAATCATATCAAAATTTTCATGGATAATTTTTTTCGCTTCAAGGATTGAAATATACTAATTAAAACTACATTCACATCAGGGAGTGAATTCATTCATCATATTTCATGATCCATGAGGGATAATTTATTATTTATCAATAATGACCATCTTCCATAAAATACTCGTTTTATTGATTATGAAGATCGTTGTTTTAACAACTTCAGGTGGTAAAATCACTTCCATAAAATATATTGTATTATCAAAACAATTTAATTCAATCATCTCATTTATGAACTATAAGAATAGAAACATCCACTTTAGGGGAAAAATTAATTACATGATATGATATTGATAATCTATGAGCACATGATAAATAATTTTTACATTGATATTACTACTGCGGTAACAATAATTGATAAATGGAGATATTTTTTAATATAATCTCAAAAGAAATTATTTTCATATCATCCTTTAAGAGTGCATTATTTTATAAATATTAATAAAATTCATTGTGCTTTATAAATATTTACCATCATCAATCCACTTCTCGGGGTTTTATTATTTTTTTTATAAACAAATACAACACAATGATCATTCATAAAACATCAAAATTGATTTAAAATAAATTCATTTATATTTGCATTCACTTTAGGGAATGAAATAATCCATTTTAAATAAATTTTCTCATTCACTCCAAGTAATGGAATAATATTACTTATTCAATTTTTATAGTGTCTTTAAGATAATATCATGAATATTCAATTCATGCAATTTCATCAATTTCATCCACTTTAGGGGATGGATATATATAAAATCTATTTTCACTTTTTCATCATGAACTTTTAATTTCTCTAAAAGATTTTATAAAGAATAAAATCAAAGAAAATAAATAAAACATTACACTATTTACAAATATTCAAAGTAAATATCAACTCCATCATGAACCTTAATACATCATAATCAAACATGATACCTTCAAGGTAAAAAGGAATAAGGGAGGTAAAATTTCATTGTTCAAGGAATGATCAGTGAACTTTGACTTGACCTACGATAGGTAAGTGATGTTCATCAATATTTAGAAAATTTTTTCTCGACGTAAAATAGGTACACATTGTTCATTGTTGATTAGAAAATTTTGAATTGATGTACGACAAGTATGTGATGTGAATTATTCAACCACTTCTGGTGGAGTCACATTTCTTTATTTGATAAATGATGTTTGTCTCAACATCGACCACATTAATTATTAATCAAACACATTATATTCATGGAATGGAGTGAAATTTATCAGTCATGAGTCATTATAACTCTTCACGAGCTCATTATTTTCCACGCAAAAAATATATTAAAAAAACATATATGATTTTAGATATATCAAGACGTGAAAATTAAATGTAACAGTATCTTTCATATAAAATAAAACTCACCTTTTTATGTAGCTCCTTGAATGAGTAGAGTTGATGTGCATGAGGAAGAGTATGTCAAAATAATAATTGTTTAAAAACATGTGACATACCTTTTTCCAAAAATATTTTTCTTATGCCGATGATGGGGTTGAAGGTAGCATCATCATGATGCAAAATGTGGAGAGGAATATCGTGATGATAACCTGTTGTGAAATCGGTCGAATGCCGATTGAAACTAAGAATAATTTCAAAACCGAAAATGTAAGATCGATCATAGGTGAAGCACATCATTGAGAAAGCAAGCAAAGAGTTTTTTTATGATGATGAAAGTGAAAAATAGAAATAAAAATACAAGAAAAATAAAATAATTAGATAACATAATATAGAGCCAAAAATCCATTTAATTTCTTTAACATTTCACCATATTTATAAAGTACATGAGATCTGATCCAATAGTGAGAATATGGAAGGTTAGAAAATAAGAGGGGAATTAATTTGGGATTGAGGAGTCATTATTATTTTCATAATTATGACATCCATTAATAATGTTTCATAACAGTTTCACATATATTGTTTAATTATCCCAAAAAGGCCACTCATCTTCCTCAACTGAAATGTTTGTACAATAATTTTAAGACCTTCCACATGGAAAATGGGGTAGGGGTTTTTGGGGAAGTCCCTTTTTTATATTGTCAAAAGAAATGCATAGGTATCATTATGAGGGAATGAAAATCTATTTTTATTGTTTTTTCCAACACATTTATTTTTTATGGTTTCATGAAAATAAAAAAAATGTACAACCACTATTAAAAAATAAATTTAGAATATCATATTTTTTAACATTGATTATTCATAACCATCATTAAAAGTACATTAATAAATTTAAAACAGAAAAAACCCTAATATTGTCATGATATTTTAGGATAGTAGCCATAAATGATTTTTGATGTCTCAGAATCATATGCATATCAATCTGACACACAATGTACCTAGTATGACTAAATATTCATTTGTTTATTTAAAATTTACATTTTACTTCAAAACATGAATCACATACTCAAAACCAACAATATGATCTCATATTGTCTTAATACCTTAGGAAAATGATCCATAAATCATTTGTGACATGTAGGAATCAATCACACATTAATATGACACACGGTGTGCCCGACATGATTCGAAGTGTATGTTTTAAGTACTGTTTTTACTTAATTATGTTGTCTCAACAATGTTGTTGGATATTATGTTTCATTTTAATGTTTTATTAGAAGATATGATTTTAATGAAAATGTTTTCTTAATTTCAATATAGTTTTCCAGTTTTTAGGGAAAATGATATCTAATGGTTATGTTTTATTCATTAGCATAAGTTTTTTCAAAATATGGTATTCATTTATTTATTTTCATCTTTAAATGTCCTTGTTTTTTTATACTTCCAATTTAATTTTTATTGATTTTCATGCATGAAAAATTATTTTTTATTATTTTTTCTCAAATTATATATGAAGGACTTGAGTATGTGCACTAGGCATGGTCCAAGCCCCATGGGCTTCTGCATTGGGTGTTAGCCTTCAGTAGGCCTACTACCTATGGCTCTATGGACTTAGTGATCCTCATGGGTTTGTTTTCTTGGCCTTTGATTATCTATAATGCCCGCTTGACTGCACCATCCACTTGTGTGCTTTGCTTATTTCATCACTGACATTATGTTTGGTTGTGCCTCATGGAACTCTCTAGTTTGGTGTGTAGTTGTGTGCTTCAGTTTGTGTCAGAGGGAATTGATGAACCCTTGTACCTCTGTCGCTTCGAGGATTGATTCATTTTGTCTCCCTCTCTCTCCTAGATTTGTCTCTTTATTTCCTTTAGGGAAAACCTAGCTTTTTATATCCATTTTTCTTCAATGTAACTTTTTCTTAGCTTTTTATTCTCCCTCGGATTCACCTTGTGATCGATTTATGGGTTATACAACGTCCTTATTTGGTGGAAGATTGCAGCCTTTCTTTGTTATTACTCCAAAAGATCAGAAGAAATAGTCCTCTATGGATCCCTCAGATCTAGGAATCTTGTGTGTACCCATTCTAGCTTCAATAGATCATGACTGTTGAAGTGTTTCCACTCTGGTATTGTAAGTATTGATCATTTTTTGTTTCGTTTATTTCAACACTTTTAAATATTTTACTTTTTTTACTATTTTATTTTTATTGGTTTTTATTGGTTCCATTCACCCTGTAATTAGTTTCTTTTGAGCATTAATAAAATGTGTGAGTAGGTAGCATTCTTACTGTGCATGTAGGTCTCCATGGGACTAAATCACATAAATACTCATGTTCTTGTTCATTATCTATTTTATTTTGTTTCTTGCATCTTGAATATTTGGTTCTGAAATTTTAGACTTCCAATATAAAACCCTCATATTTGGTCCTTTTGGGTTTTGTGTGAATTGTCTCTATTCAGTTCAACTTTACCCCTCACAAAGTGATATTAGAGCCTTGCCAGTTCTTCTTTTCAGTTGAACCTATTTCTTTGTTTCAGTAATTGTTTTTTCTCATTTCTACTCTTTGACCTCTTCTGAAATCGCAAATGACTTTATAATATAATGGTTTAAAGCCACTATCTGATTGATAATTTTTCTATACATATATTACCTTTAGATAAACATTAATTACCATAAAGATTGGTTAGTCACTGGGTGTGTATGCTTAACGTTGTCTGAAAGAACTCGGCATATTCTTTTTGGGTAAAAATGAAAACTAGATTCAAAATTGAGATATTTTATGGTGATAATTTCTTTAAACTTTGCAGAATTAAGATGAGATCCTTGCTGGTTCATTAGGTCTTAATTGATGCCCTATGTGGGCCTAAGAAACCGGTTGTTACTATAAATGAAATTGGATAGACCACCACTGGGTATTAAGATGTTACCCCCTAATGTGTCAGTTAAAGCTCATAAATCACTACTTATTTCTTTAGGTGACAATGTTCTTAGAGGGGTTTCTAGAGGGTCTACTACTGGTGGTATTTCTCTTAAACTAGAAAAATAAAACATGACAGCTTTCTTAGTTTTCAAGATTTATAAAAAACACTAAATTTTCACCTTTCAGATAAAACTTGGTTATTCTATTAAGGCCCATTTAGAAAAATTTAACAAAGTAATTTTATATTTAGCCAACATTAATGTAAATTTTGATGATGAAGTTCAATAAATGATGCTTCTAATTCCCCTATATAATACATACAACACCCTTGTAGAGACCATGACATATGGTTGTGACTCATTAACCCTTGAAGAGGTAAAATCTCCCCTTCTCTCCAAAGAATTGAACTCCAAACCTAGTGTTAAAGGATAGGTCACGAGCTTGTTCACTAGGGGTAGACCATAATCAAAAGGTGAAAAGAAATAATTTACTAAATATAAATTAAATAAAAGTAAAGAACCCAAACTAGGTCTAATTCTATGGAATGAAAAATTATTTTTTTTGCATTGTCGCAAACTTGGTCCATCTAAGCCCGGATATAGAAAACACAAACAAGAATTAGAATCAAAACATTCCACTGACTAGTCCCTTAAAGTTAACTCTAGTTATGACATAGCAGAATTGTTAAATTTGTTCATCCATGAACTCAATCATGAGTGGGTCTTTGATTCAGGATACTACTTTCACTTGTGTCCTTTTAGAGAGTCATTCAAATAATTAGTATAAATAAGATAAGGAGATGTCCTCTTAGGAAATAATAAGATGTGTAAGGTAAATGGAAGAGGTTTTATTTTTCTAGAACTAGATGACAATTCCATCACAACTGTGGTTGATGTTAGGTTGGGTCCTAACATTAATAGAAACCTGATTTTCATAAGCATCCTAGACCAAAAGGGCTTCACCATTAGGTTTGAAATAGGCTGTGTAAAAATATATAAAGGATATAGAACCATAATAAAGGGGTCTCTCATTAATGGGTTGTATATTTTGAATGGAAAACTCATTCAAGGAAGTTTGGTAGTGTCTATGTCACCAACACCAATAATACTATTCTTTGGTATAAGAGATTGGGGAATGTTACTACAAGGGCCTAGAAGAACTCAATAATAAAGGGTAGTTGAGTGAAATCACACCATGAAATCTTCCATTTTTTGAAGATTTTGTGATGGGATAGGCTAAGAGAGTAACCTCTAATAGGTCCTCCTTTAAATCTGATAGCCACTTAGAATACATCAATTCAGATCTATGGGGACTGTCTAGGACTACCTCCCTTGGTGGTGGTTCCAATTTTTTGACTTGTATATATGTATTTTCTAGAAATTTCTGGATTTTCATTTTGGAAAATAAATTTGTTGTTTTCCAAACATTTAAAACCTCAAAATTTTTTGTTTAATACCAAGTTGTGAAAAGAATTAATACCATGAGAACTAATATTGGGCTTGAATACCTATCCACTGAAATCATTCAGTTCTATGAATATGAATGCATTAAAAGACATAGAACCATTAGTGAATCCCTCTAATAAAATGGCATTAAATAGAGAATGAATATGAGTATCTTAGAGAGAGTGTGAAGAATTATTTCATGCTTAGGTGTCCCTAAATATTCTTGGGAAGAGGCTACTCACACTGCTATCTACCTTAAGTAATAGGTGTCTTTCCTCTTCCAATTAGTTTAAAACACCTGATGAATTGTGGAATTGTAAGCCCCCCTCTTACAGTTACTTAAGGGTCTTCGGTTTTACAACTTATGTTCACGTTAAAACTGATAAATTGAAACCAAGAGCACTTAGATGAATATTTTTAGGGTATTACGAGTGTGTTAAGGGTTACAAAATTTGGGTAGATAAGACTGGTTACCAAAAAATGCATTGTAAGTAGGGATGTTCTGTTCCATGAGTCGTATTCTCCCAACACCAAGTCTGCAACATCTGGCAGCAATGATCTAGCCCTTAAATAGGCTGACAAAACTAATCCCCCATCCCAGTTTGAGGATCATTTCTAGCCTAATCCATCAGATGGAAAATATGTTGTAAAATATTATTCTACCACTAGTTATGGTTATGATTCTGAATCCGAGCCTCCTAGCACTAATAGATATTACCAATTAACCCGAGAAAATGAGGGGAGAGTCCCTAGACCTCTTGCTTGGTTCAACTAGTATGACATGACTTCCTATGTTTTTTCACATGGCCCCAGATCATATAGATCATGATCCCCAAACCCTTAAGCAATCCCTAAATGATAAATACTCTAGGAGTGGTTCTTTTCTATGGATGGAGAAATGAACACTTTTACAAAAAATCACACTTGGTCTATTATTAATAAACCACCCAATGAAAAGATTATTGGTTCTAAGTGGATCTATAAAAGAAAAGAAGATAAAACTAATGGAAATAAAATAAAATTAAAAGAAAGATTAGTTGCTAAGGGATTCCTCCATGAGAAAGAATTGGTAATTCTTGAAATCTTTTCCCCTGTTGTTAAGCATTCTTCTATTATGATTTTGCTACCTATAGTAATCAGCACATTGAACAATTTGATGTTAAAATTTCCTTCTCGCGTGGTGATTGAAATAAGAAACCCTATATGAAAACTTTTGATGGTTACTCTAAGGAATTAAAATTAAATCAAGTATGCCTCTTGAATAAATAATTGTATGGTTTAAAGAAAGCCTCTTAGAAATGGAATAAGAAATTTGATTCATTTATGTTAGAAACACATTTTATAATGAGAAATATGATGCATGAGTTTATTTCTAATCAACTAAAAGATGTATTCTTTATTTTATACATTATGTTAGTGATAGTCTTATCATTAGCAAAAATATGATCCTCATTTTTGTTGTCAAATAATATTTAAAAGGAAAGTTTGAAATGAAAGACTTAGGTGCAGCTAATAAAATATTAGGTGGTTATATAATTAGTTAAAGACCTAATAAATTCTTTACTTATCCCAAAAATATTATATTTTAATGATTCTCAAGAGATATATGTTTGAATCTCTCAAACCTGTTAATATATCATCACTTTAAACTATCTTTAACATAGTCTCCCACAACTGCTGATGATGTATAGTTTATGTCTCAAATAAACTATAATAACATAGAGGTTAGTATCATGTATGGTATGATCTGCACAATGCCTGACATGGACAATGAAAAATTAAACCATAGAAAATTTATGGCCACACCTGGGAAGCCACATTAGCATTCCCAGAAATGGCATATTATATACTAGTCTTGTAGTTCTAATATTACATTTTACTTTGGAAAAAATGTGAATAATTTTAAAATTTTGGTTGGATATGTGGATGCTGGCCATGCAAAGAATATTGACACTAGATAATCCTTAATTGGTTATTTGTTTACATCTTGTGGTGGTCAAATTTCCTAGAAATGTAACATGTAGTCCATGGGGGGCCATATAACCATAAAATAAAAATATATTTCACTAATTGAAGTAGTCAAAGAAACTTTATGGCTTTAATGGTTTTCCTCTGATCATAACCTTTTCAATTCTATTATAAATGTTTATTCTCATTGTCAATCTACACTTCATTTATCTAGATATTTAGTATTTCATTTTAAATCAAAACCCATAGATATTATTCTACACTTTATTAGAGATGTTTTATAATTTTGAATCATGTGTGTCAATAAGATATATAATATTAATAACCCAATTGATAGTTTGAATAAATTTGTGGTATTCTATAAATTTAAATAATATTTACATTGGTTAAATTTGGTTACACTTTAATAACCATAAGTGCAAGAACATCACTAATTTTAATTGAAGATGGTAGAGATTTGTGAAATATGATATTCATTTATTTGTTTTCATATTAAATTGACCATGTTTTTTTATTCTGCCAATTTAATTTGTATTGTTTTTCGAGCATGAAAAATTAGTTTGTTTTATTTTTTATCAAAATTATATATGTTAGAATTTTTTATGTGCACTAGGGTTAGACCATGCCACATGTTCTTCTACATTAGGCCTTATACTTGGTTGGTCTGCTACCTGCGACTCTGCAGACGCAGTGATCCTCATGGGATTGTTTCCCTGGTCGTTGATTATATGTGCTACCTTCTTGATCTACACATTCCTCTTGTGTGCTACACTTATTATGTCATTGGAATTCTATTCAGTTTTTTCTAATGGAACTATCCGATTGGGTGTGCAGTTGTACACTACAGGTAGTTTTAGGGGGAATTGAATACCCCTTGTGCCTCCATCGCTTTAGGGATTGATTCATTCGGGATCTTCCACTCTTGTAAATGGCTCTTGGTTTCCTCTAAAAAAACCTAGCTCACCATATCCTTTTTTCTTTGATGGATCTCTATCCATGAATTTTTTTCTCCCTCATCCTTACCTCGTAACTAATTTCTAGTGGAGATGACATCCTTCCTTGGTGGAAGATGTGCAACCTTTTTTGTGACTATTCTACAAGTTCAGAAGGAGTCGTCAAATCTATATATCTTGTGTGTATCAGTAACAGCTTCAAGTGATTGGGACCATCAGTGTGTTTCCACTCTGATACTATATGTATTGATGGATTTTTTATTTTTTATTTCAAAGCATTTAAATATTATACTTTTATTCCTATTTTATTTCTCTTGGTTCTTATTAGTTTTTTTTTCACCTTGTAATTTCTTTCTATTGAGCATTAATAAAATGCATGAGTGGATGGTGTTCACGACATGCATGTAGGTCCCCACTGGACCAAATCTCATATATAATCACATTATTATTCATTATATGTTTTCTTTTTTTCTCGCATATTGAATGTTTGGTTCTGTAATTCTATGTTGGGTCAATAAGGTTTTCCTTATCGATTTTCCATTACTTCATACTTGGGGGATACTGTTAAGACAATAAGGTTTCTTTATGACTTGACCAGTCCTTGTTTTGAAAATCACAAACACCTTATCTCAAGGAAAATTTCTTTTTACCATGTGTTGTACTTCTCTAACAAAACTATTCTTCCCCAATGAAATTTATCCTTACCATGTTTTTCATTGTTCATTATCTTGCCTAAGTATATATTTTGGTTTCATGGCTAAAACCTCAGATCATATAATACTTAGATATGAAGCATTCTATTTTAGGATCTGAATTCTGGATATAAACTTTTATAAAAAGTTCGACTCTGAATTATGGATACAAACTTTTTTGAAGATCAACTCTGAATTCTGGATACAAACTTTTATAAAGTTCAAATTCGAATTCTGGATACGAACTCTTACAAAGTTCAACTCTGAATTCTGGATACTAACTCTTATATAGTTCAACTTTGAATTCTGGATACGAACATCTATAAAGTTCAACTCTGAATTATGGATACGAACTTTTATGAAGATCAACTCCGAATTCTCATTACGAATTCTCATGATGAATTCTGATTATGAATTATTATTACTAATTCTCATGAAGAATTATGATTACGAATTCTCATTAAGAATTCTGATGACGAATTCTGATTACGAATTCTGATTACGAATTCTGATTAAGAATTCTGAGGACAAATTATGATCACAAATTCTAACTCCGAATTCATCTAATAAACAGAATCTGAATATCCTTGTATTATAGACACCGAATTTATTTTTGGTTAGACTCCTAACTTTTATTTTCTTACATTCCGAATAATGGATTTTGGTTATGTAACCATATTTTTTCTTACACATGTTTTGGTTATAAAATGATGTTGTACAGTCAGTTACTAACCAACCGTTGTTTGAGTGACACGTGTACAGGTCCCTCTAAAAGTTAAGCAAAAATATGATCATTGGAGGAGGAAGCCGACTGTTTGAGATGTTCCTATAAATATGAGCTAATTTGAAAGCGCTCAACACTGTTCTACGACTCTAGAGATTACATGCTGATGAAGTGATTTCTAGAGAGAGACTCACATGCTTAGTACGTACTGAAAATCTTGTTCAGATTGCTTCGTGAGACTCTGATTGTTACTGTGTAAAATCAAGGGCTTCTAGGGATAGGAAGACAGAGGTTTGACTACCTTAAAGTTTAGTACTTCCTTGCTGAGGAAGATAGAGGTACCGACTACCTAAAATTTGAAGGATTGCGGGGATACAAGACAGACACCAATATTTGTATCGAGGGCTTACCCTGGTGTGGGTAAGACAGACTTTCTTGATATTATAAATCAAGGGACCTTTATACAAGGTTGTTGGATACCTTTTTCTTTGGGTTAAAAGAGTTTATACTTGTTACTTGCTTTGCTACAAGATTATTTTTCCACTGCATTTTGATTGTTGAGGAAAGTATAACTATCTTATACATTTTTACCCTTGTACTCTGATTAGTGAGATTCTATGCACTTTAAGGTAGAATCTTTTACTTGTAAACATTTCTTAAGTTTCATTTCCGGAACCATATTTCCAGAACCTATCACGTTTTTAGAACTTAGAGGTGGTGTGAATTTACTTATTTTAACTTTGTTAAACATAGTTTTCGTAACCAACATTAAAGGTTCCAAAGGAATTTTTAAAGTGTACAATTCACCCCCCCCCCCCCTGTATATTAAGCATCTACATCATTATTTTGATCCTACAATTGGTATCAGAGGAGGTATCTGAAATACTTATATTCACATATATGTTTTACTTGCCCAATTTTTTTCATTTTTCTTAATATTTTCCATGATTATGATTATATTTTCCTTGATTCCAAACTTTTTATATTAACAAGTTTGTGTGGAAAGATATTTTTTAAGATGGCCGGATTAAATGTTGGTTCTATCGACAATCTAAATCCTACAAGACCACCCATTTTTTATGGCAATGATTACGAATATTGGAGAGATCATATGAAGACTTTTGTTATCAACACTGGATTAGATGATTTTTTTATGCTTACTGGAGGATATAAAATCCCTGACAAGGAAGTTAGTACTTTTACTAATCAAGAAAAGTATCAATATCAACCGAATTATAAGGTACACAATACTTTTCTTCGTTCTATGACTATAAATATATATAGCCAAATTTCATCTTTTGAAGAAGATAATTGTATCTGGATGAAACTTGAAGTTGTTCACTTTAGAACATCAAAAGTTATTGAAAATATGAGAGCCATGCTCAGAGTTGAATATCATGGTTTTTGATTTCCTTATGAAGAAACCATATGTAAGGTGAAACAAAGATTCATGACTATTGTCAATAGTTTACAATATATGGGTGAGAAAGGATTAGATGATGAATCCCTTGTGGATAAGATCATAGACATCATGCCTAATGAGTTTGAATCCAAGAGAATAGCTATAGATGAGAATAGGAAAGTTACTTAGATTTCTCTTGATGAATTATTTGGTACTCTTCTTCAACCTGAAACTAGAATGAAGAGAGATGCTGACAATAATAAGAAGAAGAATGGTAATGGAAGTGTAGCTTTTACAACCACTTCAAATCATATAAAAGCCAAGACTCCTGAGAAAGTTACTAGATCCAAATCTAAGAAGACTATTATTCAATCTGAATCTAGTGAAAGTGATGTCTCAAAAAATGAATTAGCTAATCTTTCTTAAAGGATGAACAAGATTTTTGTGCAGAAAAACTTTCAATCTAAATACAAGAATAAAGACATAAAAGAGAGGAAATATTCTGAAGTCACATGCTATGAGTGTAAAAGAGCTGGACATATTACTCTAGATTGTCTGATGCATAAGAAAAAGGATAGGAATGAAAGAAATTCTTAGTGGAACAGAAATAAATACTACAAGACTAAAGCTAAGAAAATCTTGAAGGGTAATGATACATGTAGTCTCGTTGGTGGAGACTCTTCAGATGAATCCACAGAATATGAATCTTCTGGACAGAAGAATCTTGGTCTACTAGCCAAGCTACCTATTGAAAGTCATTGTTTGATGGATAAGGTACATAATGATGAATCCATGACCAATGTATCTTTTAATTCTAATGATAAATATTATGAATCTTTATATGAAGAATCTTCTTCTAATGAAGATAATACTATACCTACCTACGAAGAAGTATTTAGATTTTCTAAACTTCTTGATATTGAGAATTCAAAACTCATGAAAAATCGAGATAAATAAAATTCTAGAAATACTATTCATACTAAAGAAATATCAGATCTTGGTAAAAAAATTTATGATTTTAAAATTATTTCAAAAAATCTTAGGGGAGTAAACTCTGATAAGGATAAACTTTTTAAAGATCTAGAAAAGGTAATTTCTATGAAAACTGTTTTAGAGGCTAGCTCTAGTTCCAAATCTAATGATTTCAAGGATAAAAACTTAGTTATCAAACTCAAGTCCGAAATTTATTCCTCAAGGAAGTGTTTTTCAAACTTTACATTAGGTAAGGAAAATTTTGTTAAAATGTATTCACAAATACGACCTTTAAGAAAAAATTATGGATTTGGTTATACCCATGCTAAAACAATTTTTAGTAACAACTACTTTGTTCCTCAATGTGCTCCATTCTGGACCAAATATCAATGTGGTGGCCATTGGGAAAAAATTTGTTCTTTAAATAAAACTCAATCTTTTGGTTTCCATAAAGCTTGTTTTTCAAAGAAATGTGGGTGCCTAAGATTTTTCTTTCTGAAATTTCAGGATCCAAGAAAGTTTGGATTCCGAAAGTCTAACATTCGTATTTTCAAGAAAACAAGGAAAGTACCAAAAAAATACTTGGTACATGGGTAGTGGATGTTCCCGGCACATGACTAGTAACAAAAGATTTTTCGAAAAGACTATCAAGAAAAAAGGAGGGAAAGTAACTTTCGGAGATAATGCTTAGGGAGAAATTATTGGTATAGGTAACATTGTTCTTCTTGAAAAAACTTTGATTTCAAATGTTTTATTTGTTAAGGGTCTTAATCACAACCTCATTAGCATAAGTCAATTATGTGATGAATTTTACCTTGTGAATTTTAGGAATGATAAGTGCTTAGTAAAGAATTCCAAGGAAGAGTTTATTCTTTCTTCCCATAGGCAAGAGAATGTATACACTTTGAACTTAGAAGACCTTAGGAGCCATGATCTACCTTGACTTAGTGCAATGGAAGATAAATCCTGGTTATGGAAAAGAAGGTTAGGACATTGTAACCTTAGGAACATATGTAAACTCTCTAAGAAAATACTAGTTAAGGATCTACCGGAGCTTAGATTTGATTCTTCAAAAGTCTATGATCCTTGTCAATATGGTAAGCAACATAAATCTAGTTTCAAATCAGTCAGTGAATTCTCAACTACTGATGCATTACAGCTAGTGCATATATATCTCTTTGGTCCTACACAAACTGGAAGAATTGGTGGAAAATTTTATGTATTTTTTTTGGTTGATGATTACAATAGATTTGTGTGGGTCTATTTTCTAGCAAAGAAATCTGAATCTTTTTCGTATTTCAAAAGTTTTAGATCCCATGTTAAATATGAGAAAAACCTTCCATTGATAACTATTCATAGTGATCATGGAGGATAATTTCAAAATTCGGATTTTGAAACTTTTTGTAGTAGAAAATGAATTACTCATAACTTCTCATCACCAATAACTCCTCCACAAAATGGTGTTGTTGAATTAATAAATAGAATTATTCAAGAGATAACAAGAACCATGATGAGTGAGTATTCTATAGCAAAACATTTCTGGGCTAAAGTTGTAAGTACTGATTGTTATACTATAAATCAAGTTTTGATTAGACCTTTTCTTAATAAAACTCCTTATGAGTTATGGAATTGTAGAAAACCTCAACTTTACTAATTCAAGGTTTTTGGTTTTAAAGTGTTCATTTTAAATACTAAAGATAACCTACATAAATTTGCACCAAAATATGATGAAGGAATTTTCTTAGGCAACTCTACAACTTCTAAGGCTTATAGAGTTTTCAATAAAAACACATGTACTATTAAAGAAATAGTACATGTAAAATTTTATGAAATTGATTCCTTTGTTTTTAAATAACCCAAACCTATATCTTCGGATGTGTTTTCAAAAACTTATTATCAACCTTTGATAGAATATCCTTCTGATAAGGAAAATGTCCTAGAAGATACTTCTGATACATTTACCCCAAAAGATTTCCTACCCTATGTTGATGAACAGGTTTTACAAAACCCAAATTAGTTGTTCCTGAAGAATCATCCCAGTGATAGAATCATTAGTGATGTAAATCAACCTATAAGGACTAGAAGTTCCATAAGAAATGAAGTAGAACATCTAGCATTAATTTCCCAATTTGAACTGAAAAGTACTGATGAAGCTTTAGGTGGTGATGATTGGATAAAATCCATGCAAGATGAACTAAATGAATTCGAAAGGAATAATGTCTCGACCTTGGTTGAAAGACCTAAGGAAACTTATGTTATTAGAGTAAAATGGGTCTTGAGAAATAATTGTGATGAAAATGGAATCATATATAGAAATAAAGATTGATTAGTTTCTAAAGGCTATAATCAAAAAGAAGTAATAGACTATGAAGAAACCTATGCTCCAGTAGCTAGACTTGAATCTATTCGTATCTCACTTACCTTTGCAGCATTCTTCAATTTCAAACTTTTTCAAATGGATGTGAAATGTGCTTCCCTTAATGGATATATCCAAGAGTAATTTTTTGTTGAACAACCTCTTATTTTTGAAGATACAAACATTTTGATCATGTTTTTAAACTTACTAATGCTCTGTATGGACTTAAACAAGCCCCAAGAGCCTGGTATGATAGACCTAAAGGATTTTTGCTTCAAAATAATTATGTTACAGGAAATAAAGATCCAACCGTTTTTGTAAATAAAGATAAGAAAAGTGTTTTGATTGTTCAAATTTATGTTGATGACATTATATTTGGTTCAACTTAACAAACGTTAACTGATTCCTTTACGGATCTAATAAAATTTGAGTTTTAAATGAGTATGATGGGTGAGTTATCATTTTTCCTTGGTTTTCAAATTTATCAAAAACTAGAAGGAACCGATATATCTCAACATAAGTATATAAAAGATCTTCTTAAAAAGTATGGATATGACAACACTAAAAGTATAAGTACTCCCATTGGTACCTCAAATTCACTTGATCTTGATGAAGCTGGGAAACCAGTAGATCAAACTTCTTTTAGAGGTATGATAGGAAGTTTACTATACTTGATAGCTAGTCGTCCAGAAATAATTTTTTCAGTATGCTTATTTTCTAGATATCAATACAATCCTAAGGAATATCATTTAAAGGCAATGAAAAAAAAATTTCTCTACTTAAAAGGAACCATGGATTTTTGACTATTTTATACTTCTGGTAATGATTTTTTTTTTTGAAATGTTTTTCAGATGCTGACTTTGATGGATGTAGAATGGATAGAAATAGTACATTTGGAACTTGTAATTTCTTAGGAGATTCATTAGTTTCTTGGTCATGCAAGAAGAAACACTCAGTAGCACTTTCCACAGCTGAAGCTGAATATGTAGCGGCTGGAAGTTTTTTTGCTTAAGTGTTGTGGATGCAACACACACTCACAGACTATGGTATGAGTTTTACCAAAACAAAAATTTTGTGTGATATTAATAGTTCCATTCCCCTTGGTAAAAACCCTGCACATCACTCTCATGAAAAACACATAGATATTAGGAATCACTTTCTTAGGGATCACACACAAAAAGAAGATAACATTCTTCAATTTATCGTAACGCAAGATCAAATTGCTGATATTTTTACAAGATCTTTACCCTCTGATAGATTTGAATACATTAAATAGATGTTAGGAATGATAAACGTAAGGTAATCTTCCTTGTTGACTTTCTGTTGAAACCTATCTCCTTATAGTAATAAATTCCTTTTCATAAGGGGAGTACATTTGTTTGGTAGCCTAAATAAAATTTTCTTAGTCAGATTTTCAAAAAAAATTAATGAAAATTTTCATAGTTAAATTTTTAAATTTTCGTAATGAAAATTTTTGTACTTGAAATTTCTCTTAATGAAGTTTCTTTACTTAAAATTTTAGTATTGATGTTTTTCATGTGTTTCATAATGAAGTTTTTCATGTTTTTTTTAATGACGTTTTTATTCATGTTTTTAGTAATGAAGTTTTTTTTCATGTTTTTCGTAATGATGTTTTCTTCATGTTTTTCCTAATGAAATTTTTCATGTTTTTCGTAATGAAGTTTTTCATGTTTTTTGGATTGAATTTTTTTCATGTTTTTCATAATGAATATTTTCATAATGAAGATTTTAGTTCTTAAAATTTTTCATAATGAAAATTTTCTTACTCAAAATTTTCGTAATGGAATTTTTCGTACTCAAAATTTTCGTAATGGAATTTTTGTACTCAAAATTTTTGTAATAAAATTTTCATTCTTAGATGTTTCATAATGAGTTTCTTTTAGTCAAACTTTTTTTAATCTAAAGTTCTTCAAGAAGAATTAACCTATTATGAATAATCTTCCTAGCAATCCAAAAGGTATGATTCTTTCTTTAGTTTTCGTAGTCACCTTTTACTTACTGGTATTTTCTTTTGTGTTTTTAAAATTTCTCGAATTCTAGTTTCCTTAAATCCGAATTTTTTTCCTTTAAAAACCTCAAAAAATCGGATCCTACCAAATTTTCCTTGCGACTATCATTTCAACCATCCGATATGATCAGAAGAATTCTCACCCATTGGATTGAGATAGAAAGTTCAATCGTCGCATCAAAACCTATATAAAGGACCCCCGAAGGGTTTTCCCACATCGGTTTTCAAGATTTTGCGTGTCTAATATCTACCCCACTTCAAAATCCCATTCTAAAATTTTCAGAAGTGCTCATGTCCGAATGTATGGTGATGTTCCTTCTCAAGAGATGTCTACTGTCATGCCGATTGCGGAATGGCATATATACAGGGAGAGGTTGGTGCATCTGAACTTCTTCAACAAGTATAATTCTATTAATTCAAAGAATATCAAGATTAATGGATGGGAGAGTGTATCCATATCAAATCTAGGAGCTCAGGATGTAGTATATCCGGATCTGCTGATAGAATTTTAGGAATCAGTTTGTTTCTTCAAGGAAGATGGGAGACAAAAATTCCCTTCAAGAGTTATGGAAAAACATACACACATTCATACACCAAGGCTACTAGCTTGGTAGGGTTATACTATGAAGGAAAAGCATAATTTTTTTCTCACAAGTTACCGGATGTACAAGGCAGTTTTATCAAGGTAAAAGCTATGCAGTGTCTTGGACTTACAGATGTCAGGACTGTAAAGATTGCTCACTTGTCTACCAACAATCGGATCCTTGAGTTATGGGTTCAGGGTTTTATCATACCAAGAAAGGGTGACAAGGACACCCTGAAGAAAAGTGTTATGTATATCTTGGATTTTTTGGTAAATCTAAGGAAGGTCAATCTGATGAGGCATATTCTCATTACGATAGAGAATATCAAGAATGGATATTTGGGAGCACAGATAATCATGTATCCTTCCCTACTCTCCAAATTGATTGTTTGGTTTCTTGAGCCCTTCAAGATCCCTTGCAGTTCCATGTCGAGGAATAGAAAAGTTGTGTTATTTAGTGATGACACTTTGAAAAGAATGAATGTCGGCTTTTCTAAATATTTGGGAGAGTTTTATGATCTACCAGTGTAAGAAGAAGAATTTGTTCCGAAAAATGAAGAAGTGGCTGAACCTCAAAGAAGGCTGGAAAGAAAAAAAAGTTAAGGAAGTAGAATCTGAAGGTGAGACCCCTAAATCTAAGGAAGCTCAAACCGCACCTCCAAATCCCAAGAAATAGAAATCCTATTTGGATGAGGTTTTTGCAAAGTGGAGGGATGGTAAGAAAAACCGGAAAAAAAAGAGCCACATTTTGGCCTAGATCCTACTAAGGCCAAAGATTTAAAAGAAAAAACTACTGAAGAGCTTGATAAGAAAGACAAACAGAAGAAGCTCAAGATGAAAATTTCTGAGGCCAAAATTGTCCAGTCTCTTTTGAGGGACACCGAAATAGCATCCGAGAACATTCCTGTACAGAAAACATTTTTGGTTGAACCCTTACCTGAGACTCCAGGGAAAAATTTCATGACTCTGGAAAAAGTACTTGAAAAGGTTGTCGAAGAAAAGGAAGTTGTATAAGAACTACAAGAAGCTGAAAGCAGTGATGATACAGTTGATCTAATAAAGCAAGTTCAAGAATTTCATGAGAAGGAAAGTGCATCTGAAAAATTATCAATCTGGACTTCTCAAGATGGATCTTCGAAACTTGTTACCCTTGCAATTGATGATAAGGATGAAGAGGAAGTAAACAAATTATCTAAAGAAGAGAGTCATAATCATGACTTCATTCATCTTGAAGATATTGAGGTAGTAGCCGAGAAAGAAAAAATTGATGAAGATAGAATTTTTCAGTTGTCTGAAAGTGAGCATGAGTCTCCAGATGATGAAGCAATTCCAAAAACCGACAAGGGGAAACAGGTGGTTGTTGACAGACCAACTAAAGTTTTTAGAAGGAAGAAGGAAGTACCTGAATCTTCTAAGAGGAAGCTGGTCGAGCTAGAGGAAGAACCTTCACCAATAAAAGTGTCAAATTCGGAATCATTAACTCTTGGACATGATTTTGTCATTCAATCTCTGAAGAAGATTTTTGACACCATTCTGATATTTCCAACCATTGACTCTAGATGTCAGATGCTCCAGCATATTATGAATTGAAAATCAGATTCTGTATCCATGGTGATGGATAGGTTTATAAATATTGATGCTGATTACAAGAACTTCCTTATCAACTACGATGCTAACAGAAAATCTTGTAAGAAAATGGTCAGCTGGTCAATGAATATTGTTGAAGACTTGAGAGATCTTGATGAGTTTCTAAGTGATGTTAAGGAAACTTTTGATACTCAAGACAGCAAAATCAAAGATCTCACAAATATCTCTGAGAAAGAGATAACTCTTGAGCATAATTCTCAGATTCAGTAAGTCAAGGATCTGAATGGGAAGTTGAATTATGTTGTCCAATGTTGGAAAATAGAAAGTAATCTTCGGATCGAGATTGAAGATAAGTTAGTGAAACAAGATGACTTGTTGAAATCTCAGGAAGAGGCTCTAAAGGCTCAGGATGATAAGATCCAAACCTTATGGAAGCAAGCAGAGGAGGATCACAAAGAGATAAAGAAGCTGAAAACCATTGTGAAGAAATTAATACCCAAGGAAAAGGAAAAAAAATAGATTCAATCCGATATTTTGTTGTATTTCCTTTCCATGTACAAATTCTTCAAATCTTAATTAAAAGTGTGGTTTCTTGTTTTTGTTTGGATTCTTGTACTAATATTTCAGGTACTATGTTTTTTTTCAATTCCCTCAAACTCTTTTTGAAAATAACAAAGGGGGAGAAGGAAAAATAATTATAAGTAAAGAGAAAATATCCCTAAGTAAGGGGGGGTTTCATTATAGAGATTTCTGAACTCAATATAATAACAAATATCATTCTGTAATTCTAGAATATGATCCTCAGTGTTCCAAATCCTAAGGGGGAGTTAGTCGTATTCATATTTCCCAATGTATAAAGGGAGATAAGTTTTATTCTCAAAAGTCTAGAAAAATTTTCCATGTCCTTTAATCCATTTTCTTAAGGATGTTTGTGCTTTCACAAAAGGGGGAGATTATTGGGTCAATAAGGTTTTCCTTATGAATTTTCAATTCCTTCATACTTGGGGGAGATTTTTAAGACAATAAGGTTTCTTTATGACTTGACTAGTCCTTCTTGTTTTGAAAATCACAAACACCTTATCTCAAGGAAAATTTCTTGTTACAATTTGTTGTACTTCTCTAAGAAAAATTTCATTCCCCAAAGAAATTTATCCTTACCATGTTTTTCATTGTTCATTATATTTCCTAAGTATAAATTTCTGTTTCATGGATAAAACCTCAGAATCATATAATACTTAGATATGAAGAATTCTGTTTTAGGATCTGAATTCAGGATACGAACTTTTATAAAAAGTTTAACTCCAAATTCTGGATACGAACCTTTATGAAGATCAACTCCAAATTCTAGATATGAACTTTTGTAAAGATCAAATCCGAATTCTGGATACGAACTCTTATAAAGTTCAACTCCGAATTCCTCATACGAACTCTTATATAGTTCAACTCCGAATTCTGGATACGAACTTTTATAAAGTTCAACTCGGAATTATGGATATGAACTTTTATGAAGATCAACTTCGAATTCTCATTACGAATTCTCATGAAGAATTCTGATTATGAATTCTCATTACGAATTCTGATGAGGAATTCTGATTACAAATTCTCATTACAAATTCTAATTACGAATTCTAATGATGAATTCTGATTACGAATTCTGATTAAGAATTCTGATCACGAATTCTGACTCTGAATTCTTCTAATAAATAGAATCCGAATATCCTTGTATTATAGACACCAAATGTATTTTTGGTTAGACTCCGAACTTTTATTTTCTTACATTACGAGTATTGGATTTTGGTTATGTAACCATATTTTTTATTAACCCTGTTTTTTGTTATAAAATGATGTCGTGCATTTTGTTACTAACCAACCGTTGTTTGAGTGACACATGTACAGGTCCCTCCGAAATTTAAGGAAAAATATGACTGTTGGAGGAGGGAGTTGACCGTTGGAGATGTGCCTATAAATAGAATCTTATTTTAAAGAGCTCAACACAGTTCTATGACTCTAGATATTTCATGTTGATGAAGTGATTTCTAGAGAGAGACTCTCATGCTTAGTGCGTACTGAACATCTTGTTCAGATTGCTTCGTGCGACTCTGATTGTTGCTATTTACAATCAAGGGCTTCTAGGGATAGGAAGACAGAGGTGTTGACTACCTTGAAGTTGAGGACTTCCTTACTGAGGAATACATAGGTGCTGACTACCTTGAAAGTTAAGGGCTTGCGGAGATAGCAAGATAGACACTGATCTTCATATCAATGGCTTACCCTAGTGTGGGTAAGACAGAATTTATTGAAAGTATAAATCAAGGGAGAATCTTATTCTTGTAATTCATTATACTTGTTCTCTGATTAGTGAGATTCTATAAACTTTAAGGTAGAATCTTATTCTTGTAAACTTTTCATAAGTTTCATTTCTGGAACCATATTTCCAGAACCTATCAAGTTTTTCGAACTTAGAGGTGTTGTGAATTTACTTAGTTTAAATTTGTTAAACCTAGTTTTCGTTAACAACATTAAAGGTTCCAAAGGAATTTTTAAAGTGTAAAATTAACCCCCCCCCCCCTATTTTATATTGATCATCTACATCATTATTTCGATCCTACATTCTAGACTTCCAATATAAAACTCTATAGTTCTGTCCTTCTGGGATTTTTGTGTAATGT
Organism: Viscum album; assembly: GCA_963277665.1. Lineage (NCBI taxonomy): Eukaryota > Viridiplantae > Streptophyta > Magnoliopsida > Santalales > Viscaceae > Viscum > Viscum album. The sequence continues at coordinate 318,775,506 of OY728140.1, forward strand.
CTACGCTTGGTTCACCTTTACCCCTCATAGTTGTGAAACTTTGACGATCAGGGAATACAATTCTAGAAATGTGGTGATGTTGTTTGGGTCATGGGTTTTGGATACTCATTGTTGGTTGTTACCCAAAAAGTGAAAAAATAATGGAAATGCAATTGGAACCCGTTATAACGAGTTGTGTTGTCTAGAAGAAGAAATAGGGATGTTACACAAGGTGTTGAGGGGAACCAAAGTTGGAGTTACTATGAATGTTTTATAAATATATATTAAATTATTATTAAAAATATGATATTTAAAGGTGTAATATAATACAACATGGTCCCACAAGTTATATTTCATTGTCTTCTTAGAAGCCAAGGAAATATGTGAATAAATTAAAAGATGTTTGCCCGCCCTACGGGGTGTTGTTGGAGTATTGAAATGTAATAATGATAGAGAGAACGTGCCAACTCTTCTTCGACGCTGCACCCACGCCTGATCCCTATCATTTATATTTCACCCCTATGTAACTATTGTAGTAGAGGAGTGTTGTGGTGATTAAATCGAACAAAAATGAAAATGAAAGATGAAGAACATATTAGGATTTATGTTGTTCATCAAGTGTTTCCTACGTCCATGGGAAAAGGGGTCATTCCTATTATTATTTATCTACAGATCAAATCATCAATGGATCACCTAAAAAAATTCAATTCATGGGATTTTAATCCCATTTTATAGAAATGATATTCTGTAGTGTTAAGGGTTGGTTTATCAACCCTTGAAGTTTCTCCCACTGTCAGCTGTGTTCCACATTTTCAGCTTCAATGGAGGTGTAGCTGTGTTGGATACCAAAACAGAGAAGACTTCAACAACAGTTAAAAAAATATCCTCCAAAAAATTGTCCCTAATTGGGTGTGGTTCCCAGAAATATCCTCCTCATGACCAATTTGAAGTAAACACTAGACTGTTAATCTCCTTGTAGGTGTCCAGCTTCTCCTTTAGTAGAACCTTTTTCATCATGTCTGCACTATTATCATTAGTATGGATTTTCTCAACCTTAAAAATCATTCTTCCAAACAAATTTGGATCCATTTATATCACACGTCGATGTTTTTGGACCTGGAATGAACTATAGGGTTCATGATGTGATGAATAGTGCTTTGACTATTACAATAGAGAATATAAATCTCCTGACTCTGTCCCAACTCTTGAAAAACATTCTTCATCCACATCATCTCCATGCAACTTTCAGTGACTATGATATACTCTTCTTCCATGGTAGATAAGGTAACACACTTCTGATTTCATGTTTTCCAAGAGGCTTCTCACCCTGTAAATGATAATAGGTACCCAAATATGGATTTACTCATGTCTACATCTCCAGCCATATCTGCATCTATGTATCCTTCAAAAATAGTTTTATCACTTCCAAAACAAAAACAATGACTATATGTACCTCAAAGATATCTCAATATCCATTTTACCTATGTCTAATACTCATTTCATGGATCTGTAATCTTCTCACAATGCTCACAACATCAGCAATATCTGGTCTGGTGCACACCATGGAATACATAATACAAACAACTACTGACTGATAAGGAACATTTTCCATTTCTGCTTTCTCTTTCTCAGTTGATGAACTCTGACTTGAAATGATCCTAAAATGACTCTCAAGTGGAATTCTCACTGGTTTCACCTTTCTCATGTTGAATCTTTCTAGAACCTTCTCAATGTACCGCTCTTGAGATAGCCAAATCTTGTGATTCCTCCTGTCATGAGTAATCACCATACCAAGAATCTGAGTAGCATATCTGAAGTCCTTTATTTCAAAAGAATTGTTCAAATCCTTCTTCAAACTACCAATCTTGGTGATATAATTTCCAACAATTATCATATCATCAACATAAAGAAACAATATAATGAAATCACTATCAAAAAACTATTCGATGAAATCATATTGATCAAAAGTCATCCTTAGGTATTCATTTTTCTCCATGAATGAGTCAAATTTTCTATTCCACTTCCTCAATTCATGTTTCAGACCATATAAAAATTTCATAATCTTGCATACCATGTTTTTTTACCTTTAATCTTAAATCCTTCAAAATTCTCCATGTATATCTCCTCATAAAGATCACCATGTATGAATTTTGTCTTTACACACATTTGTTGAACCTCCATGTTCAAAATAGCCACCAATCCAACTAAAACTCTAAAAGAATAAATTTTAACTATAGTAGAACAAATTTCATCAATGGTAATACCTTTCTTCTAAAAGAATCCCTTTACAACCATTCTGGATTTGTAGCATGTTTGTAAGCTTCCATCTTCTCATTTGATTCTTTACACCCACTTATTCGTGAGTTCCTTCTTTCCTTGTGGTAACTCTACAAAATACAATGTATGGTTCTTGTGTAAGGATATCATCTCCTCTTGCATCGCCTTATTCCATTCAATTTTATGCTGACTCCTGATCGCATCATCATAACTGTCTGGCTCTCCCCCATCAGTGAGCATCACATAATCATGTGGTGACTATCTACGACTCGATTTTCATTCTCTGGTGGATCTCTTCAACTACGCTTTGTGGGGAATATATTATAGAATATCATATGATGGAGAAATATCAGAATATGGAGACATATTAACTGGTATTGATGTATCATTAGTGGAGTGTATCTCTCTAACACTAATTGGTACTAATGGTGGTGAGACTGGTTCAAGAATGATTGGAATTTCCTCATACTGCAACTTCTCTGCATTTTCTGTATTCTAAAAATATTCAAACATATGATCCTCAAGAAACACCACATATCTGATTCTAATTATATTCTTGATAAGAGGATCCCACGTTCAGTATCCAAACTCTTCATGGTTATAACACAAAAAGATTCACTGCTTTCCTTTTCCATCTACCTTCGCCCGCTCATCTTTCGGGATGTGAAAAAATTCCTTGAAACCAAATAATCTTGAGTGTTTTTATAAAACGTCTTTATCTGTCCAAACCCTTTCTAGAATATCATATTTCAATGAATCTAATTGGTAATGGTTGATAAGATTAACTATGATCCTCATTGCCTCCCCCCAAAATGTGTTTGGAATATTTTCTTTTGAGAACATACATATGTCTCCCTCAAAAATTGTTATTTTAATCCTCTCACCAACACCATTAGGTTGAGGCATCTTCGGTACTGATTTTTCTAGCCTAATTTCAAAACTCCTGTATTACTCCTCAAATATATAATGATACTATCCTCATTCTCTTCCCACCCACACTTTAACCATCTACATGTTTCTCATTCCACCATCACATGAAACTTCTTGAAATCATCTTCTTCCTGATCTTTAGTTTTAAAGGAAAAGGAACAAACTTTTATATAATGATCATCTATGAAGGTAACAGAATAAATATCACCTCCCATAAAGTTAGTGTTCATCATGATGACATCGGTGTAAATCAATTCTAAAACATTTTCTTTTCTGGATAGTAAATAACCACTAAATGATACTATGTTTTATTTTATAATGATGCAATAAACACAAGTATCCAAATGTGTGCCTTTTATTCCTAGTAAGAGATCATTCTTGGAGATAATTATAATTCTATTCTCGCTCATGTGACAAAATCTCTTGTGCCAAACTTTTGTAGGAACATATTTTCTGGCGGCATTCACCTCTCCTCCACACTATCTAGCCTTTGTGAGATAAATATAAGTATATTTCATTCCATTAGTAATTAGGTGTCACCAAAATCGATCACCTATATCGAGTCTTGTCTTGAAAGACTAACCTAAATATCTTCCTTAATAATAAAAATCTCTTCATTGAAAAATGGATCATCATTATTTTGGGTGTTACCATCCTGATTCCTCTTCTTTGGATTTAGCCTTCTACACGTTCAGATGAAGTGTTTGGGCTTACCATAGTGGTGTCACTTCATGTCATATCATGATCAATATTTCTATTGCTTCCTCCTTTATAGACTTTGGTCACAAGGTTCCATTCCTCTACTTATTCCATGTCATTTCTCTTTCCCTTGTCTTTTAGTGACAAAATCTTCTCATTTAGGTATATGTCCCCCGTCTTTTCTTCTAGACTCTTCATCCAAATTTATTTTTGTAACCATATCCACAGTGAGAGTTCAATCTAGAGTTAAATTTTTGACCAACACAACTAATGTGTCCCACGTCTTCAGTAAAGAACTCAACATCAATAGTGCCTACAACTGATCATGAATCATCATTTTCATGGAATTAATGTGATCAAAAGTACCTTGGAACCTTCTCATGTTCTTTGATACATTATTCTCTTATTTTTTAATTCAAGTTGAAAATATGGTATATGAGGTTTACTTTGTTTTGTTTGGTTTTACTCATATACATCTTCTTCAATTTTATCCAAAGAATGGAAGCATCATGTTCGTTTAATGTTTTTGAAATATACTCTTGTAGATCCACTGTCTGATTTGGGTAGTCCACTTTATGTTGAGTAAAAACCACTCTGTATCAACTGTCAGGGTACTTGTCGACATCCACTCACCAGATTGACCTCTTGTTGATGAATCCTCTAATTTCACTATAATAGGCTTAGTGGTCTCCACTATTGGATTCCAAAAATCATTAATATATAAAATATCATCCATTTTGGGTTTCTATATGGAATAATTAAAAGTTGTATGATTAATCATGTAAACAATTTTATCTTCCACTTATGGAGTTAGAATTTCTAAAATCAAACTATACAGATGTTTCCAAAATTGTTGAAATAGTAGGAATTGACTCCTTGATTGCTGAAAACGGACTCTGATTGGCCATGTTATGCCAAAACAATTTCAATGGTCCAGATTGACCGATGAGGTGGCGCTGACTCGGCACACTGGAACAGTGTCTAGAAAACCTGCCATAATGTTGACACCGACATGATTAGTGTTGTCTTATCTAGAAATGGGTATAATATCACCCACAGTTTGATCAAAACGTTGATGGCTCTATTGGCTTTGTTTCAGCTCCGTTTTTTACGCCGCTTGCGTCGTTGGAATCATCTCTCCAATCTCTTCCCAAATCTGACCTCAAAAAATTATGAGCATATTAAATTTTCCTGTCATTGGAAAACTTAGCTGCCGCTTTTCTATTTCGAACCTGTGGGCTCTGATACCACTTTGTTGGGGTAGTGGAGTGTCATGGCATTGAAATCGAACAAAAATAGAAACAAAGGATAAAAAACATGGGAGGATTTACATGGTTAGCTAAGTGTTGCCTACATCCATGAGATAATAGGGCCTTTATTTTTTTATTTCCCTACAGATCAAAGCTTAGTAGGATCACCTACACATATTAAAATTTAGGTGATTTTAATCCCATTTTATAGAAAAGTGATTCTACAACATCAAGGGTTGGTTGATTAACCCTTGTAGTTTCTACCGCCACCAACTATGTTCCATATTTTCTTCTTGAACAAAGGTCTCACTAGGTTGGATTCTAAACCATAGAAGACTTCAAAATCAGCTAGAAAATTGTCCTCTATAAAATTCTCCCTAATTGGGAGTGGCCCTCACAGTTTCTTTCTCTGATTTTTGGTGATTTTTTAGTTTGATGATGTCTTTGTTATTTGAATCATATTAGAGTTTAAATTTGTATAGATTTATTGTATATTTTTAGGTATATTTATCATTGTTTTCTATTTATTTTATATTAATTTTTAAGTATTATGCTTCAAATATTTTTTCTAGAGTTCGTGTCAAATTTCCAAATTTGGTTTTGTAAAGTTATAATTGGTTTTGAACACATTTATTTTTTTTCAATTTTGATTAATGTTTTTTTGATAATTTTAATTAATTTTTTTAGTTAATTTTTTTTGAATTAGTATATTATAATAATAAAATTTTAATATTAGTATTAATATTAATTTCATTGTTATATTTGTTAAAAATATATTATATGTTTTACAAATCAGATGCATTTTAGTTCAAACAGTATATATATATATATATATATATATTATGTTATATCATACTACAAGCATACAAAACTACATTCAACCACAAACCCCAATTGGACATAGTCACATCTCCCCTCCCCCCTCAAAGAGGAGATGCACCCCCTGTTGAGCCCCACATGTACCCAAATTGGGCTCGAAGGCCTCACAACAGAGCTCAAAGGCCTTACATATCTTCCTTGTAGGGCTTAGAACCAATTCCATCATTTTCTAGGTGCCTTTCTCTAATAATTGTGCATGCTATGGTAATTCCTACAGTGTTGTTACAATAACTCTACTATAGCACCTCAATCATGGCAGAGGAAAACTATATTGCAATAGTTCACATGACTACACAAACTTCAATATATAGCAGTAGTTTTTATCAGCACTAGATAAAAGTGGTGATAAATATAAAATTTATCAACATTTTCATAGCACTGATAAAGGGTGTATTGAATTAAAAAATTATATCATTAAAAATCATATATTAATATGTAAATATATTTATATTGATAAAAATATAGAATAATTTATTAAATATGTGTTATATGTGACTAAATATATAATTACACTTAATATATAAGATATTTAGTTAAAAATGTCATATAAAATAAAAATTATATGTATATATATAATTTTCTTAAATATTGTTTATAAAATTAAAAATATGTATTATAAATCACATAAGTTTATATGTCATATATTTAGTGAAAAAAGGTTTACAAATTTAATTAAAACTATTTACTAACTAACACATTTTGTTTAATCAGTGTCATTTAAATCAATTTTACATATATATGAAATAATCAATATTTAATTATTAATTAAAATTTTGACTAAATATGTAGCACTTAATATGGAATACAATAATTTTGAAAGTATACATGTACAAAATTAATTGAATTTTACAGAGGGAAACATGCAAAAATAATATTAATGGTTATATTATTATTTTATATTTTTATTTATTAATTTTTAATTTTTAATATACTATTTTTTTAATTATTACATTTTTTACTTTTTCTATATTTATTTTTAATATATAAAATTTATTTTCATTTATAATATATATATATATATATTAAATTTATTCATTTTTATTAATAGTTGTTTCATTAAAAAAATTAATATTTTTGTAATTTATCCATTGTTTATTTTTATTTGTTTAATATTATTTTTTAATTTTATTCATTTTTAATATTTATTCATATTTAATGAATAACATTTAATGTTTTTAATAGAGTTATAATTTAAAAAATTAATATATATTCATCTTCATTTAAACCTATATCCATTTTTATTTTTAAAAAAATTATATAATAAAACTCTTATACATTTTTTAAATATTTTTTAATTATATTCATATTTTAATTAAATTTCACACATTATTAAAATGGATTGATTTAATATTATTTATTCCTTAATAATGTTAAGTGTTTGTTTACTTTTAATTTTTATAATTAACAGATGTTAGATATTTATTCATTTAATATTTTTTGTAATTTATTTACTTATTTTTAATTGATATATATATATATATATATTAAATTTAATAATTTACTATTTTTATTTATTTATTATATTTTCAACATTATTCATTTTTATTTCTTATTTATATTCATTTATAAACATTTAATTTATTTTTGATACAATTGTTATATACCCATATAAAATGTGTGTCACGTTAATTTCACACACACACAAACAATTTATTAATTTTTAATATTTTTTCTAATTTATTCATTTTTAATATCATTTATTCATTAATAATCTTAAATATTTTTAACTTTTTTTTCAATTTATTTGTTTTCAATTTTTCATTGTTTACTATTATTTTAATTTAATCCATTTTAAATATTTATTTATACATTTTTATTTATTAAAATTTCATGTTTTTTATTTATTAGTAATTTATATAATTAATATACAATCAATATCAGTAACATATATTAATTTTTTAATTTTTTAATAATTAATACAATTAACAACACTTTTTTAATTTTTTTATTTATTAATTCATACTATTATTCATTTCATTAATCGCCATTACATATTATATAATGTCATTATTTAATTTAACATATATCAAACCTACATTGTATATATACACACACACATATTAATTTCATACCAACATTTACATAATTAAAGCAATCTTATATAGAAGCACACAAATAATATATTTTTAATTTATTCAAATTTTAATATTTATTTTAGAATTTGACCAAGTAACATAATATATTTTATTTATTATGTTTTTAATAAGTAAATTTTATTTATTTATATTTAATATTATTGCAGTTAATATTATTTATTCATCGTTTATATTTATTGTTTTTTATATTTTTTTAATTTCATCATTTTCAAATATTTATTTATACATACTTATTTACTATATTTTATTTTTTTAAATATGTATTCTTCTTCATGAAGATCTCATGTGGTTTATTTTTGTTAAAGTTTAAATTGTTTTCAATAGCTTATGAAGATGAAATTCAATGAGGCTTTAATTGTGACGATTGTGGATCTATTCTTCTGTTCAAAAGAAATTTCAATTATGATTGAGGCAGACACATTGGTCTCAACAAGAAAGTTATTGTAAAATGTGTGGAAATTTTACATGAACAATGTTTGAGGGTGTAGAGATTAATTATTGGCATAACACTTTATTTAAGTATTACACATTATGAGAATTGGATAAGTATTTTAATGGTCTATATATCAATGAGGCGTTAATTGTGATGATTGTGGAACTATTCTTAAGTTCAAACGACATGTCAATTTTTATTGAGGATGAAACATTGGTCTCAAAAACAAAGTCCATGTAAAATGTATGGACATTTTACCTGAAGAATGTTTGAGGAAGTAGAGATTCATTCTTGGCATAGTACTTTATTTAAGCATTGCACTTTATGAGAAATGGCTATGTATTATAATGGTATATATATAAAAAACTATTTCGACCACAATAGACAGCATGAGGGACCAAAAACCACTAATGGGGTGGGAAGGTCATCATCTATCAAGCTAGAGTGGTAGCAGAGTGTGTGTGAAGCACACAGAAACAAAGGGGCAAGGAAGCAATCAGGCATGCCCCCACAGGGGGTGCAAGCAAACATTGGGAGCGGACCCCAATACATGCAAATGGCCATCCAAGGCGTGCTTTGTTACAAAATAAAGTGGATTTCTGAGGGAATAACGGGTGTGGGAATTGGTTGTTCTATTTATTGGTTCTCCATCATTTAAGTTATGTATAGAAGTAAAGCTATTTGATCAAATCATTTTACACAGTTTGGTCTGTACTGTATTTGTCTTCCACCTACATCTATAAGAGGAGCTTATATTCATCATATTTTCTACATGTCACACCTTCAATGGAACGATCCGAGGGTTTCCAGAATAATATTATCAATTTATGATTTTTACATGATCAAATTCACATGAAACTTCATTTGCATGAATAAAATGATGCTTAAACCGTGGAGATACAAGGTCAAGAAAATCCATTTTACAGTGACGGTGTTCTTATGTAGTCGCCAAGTATGAGTTGAGGTGGTGCACATTAAAGGTTGATGTGGTGTGAAAAAGTTAAGTTAACAGGGTTTTGTCTATAAATACTTCATGAGGATCCCATTTGTAGTAACAATCTTAATGCATATTTGAGAGAGTTTTTGAGAAGGTCGAGAGAGAATCAGAGTATCTGCAAACCCCTCTGGTTCGAGAAAGGAATAGAGATCCACACAACTACGTTTTCATGAAGTTGAAGTATTATATGGATGTTCATAATGTGCAAAGAACTGTTGAATTTATTTTTGAAGAATGTTTTTTCTATGATGCAATCAGGATAGCACAATATGTGTCTCGCTGGCTTGCATGAAGAAAACAAAGTACCAGCGCTTTCTCATACTTGGGTAAAGGGTTTGACCTTAACAATATACCCTTGTGGAAAAAAGGGTGTGACACCATGTACACTTCAAAACCATATTATGTGGAAAAAAACGTGTTTGAGTTGCGTGCATACACTGTTAATCTTGGAACAATGGAGTTGAGTTTAAAGATATCAAAATAAAGTTGTGCGAGTTATCCATAGTTTCATGAATGATTTTCATGCATGCAGTGAATGTATATTATTGAGTATTTAGATTCATGAGAATAAGGGAGCAATATATGTGATATCATTTCACAAGGAAATTTCACAAATGATTTTAATGAAATATGCAATATGTATTCATGAAAATAGCATGAATATAAAGTGGAGTACCCATTATGTTTTATAATTTGTGAAGGAACCACGTATGTGCATGTGAACCGAATCACAAAAATCAGGGGAAGTAAAGGTAGTGTGTATATTTTCATGCACATTAAATATTGCATGAATAATTTGAGAAGACCATGCATGATACTGTATATGCATGAAGAATTTTTTCTTTGCATGCATGAAGAAGACTGATGTGCATGCAATGTATTTTTCATAAATATTGTGTTGTATTTTGAGACTGAAGTTGGTGAATTATTTCAGAATAATTTTATATCCAAATTATTCAGTGATCAGCAATGCCGAATCTTTATCAGAAGAAAAAATATTTTCTTGAATATTATTTCACTAAAGAAAATTGACCATATACAGGTGATCATATATATTTGAGAAAGACCATCATCGGTGAAATGGTTCTTGAATTTTACTTGATCCATCGTGATCCAGAAATCTCATGGAGAAATATCAAGAGATCATCCTATTAGTGGAGAATGTCTTATGAAGAAGAAGATAGAGATTGTGACAATGGGGTCTAACATGTTGTTGAAGAGGCTCGAGAGACTGGGGGTCTAACATGAAAAATGGTTCAGTTTTCTGACTAACTAAGGTGAAAGAGTTGGATTTCTATGGGTATAACTATGAACAACTAGAGGATAAACTATTGGTGTGTATAACTATTTTCTACCTAAACCATTTGAATTGATAAAAATATTTTAGTGGAGAATCCATGTTGGGGGGTCTAACCAACATGGCAAGGAGTAGGTCTTAGTACAAAAACCTTGTAAAAATATTATTATCTTTGTTTCATTTACTTTTTATATTTAATACATGATCCACTCATCCTAATATGTGGAAAAGGATGGAATTAAAAGGTGAATAAGAATTCAGTAAAACAAGTCACAATCGATTCAACCCCCTCTCAGTGTGATTGTATGATCCATTGGACACTTCAATTTGTATCAGAGGGAAGCCCACCACTGGTTGCATCTACTTTACTTTTCCAGTTGTTTATATCAGAAGTATAATAAGTGCATATTTGAGTTTGAAGAAAATTAATAAGTCTTTCATATGTAAAATCCTACCTTTACTCATGATGTTAAAAATGTTGAAATTTCAGTCAAGACTCAAAAAAATAGGAAGAAAAGAGTGGAAAAGAAGATGAAGAAGAACTCAAAGTAAATGAAGGTCAACTGTAAGATTAAGGAACTCATAGTGGTAATTATTTATTAAGTTTAGTTGATTATAATTATGATTAATCATGTTCAATATGCAATGTTGATATTTTCAATTCTAAAATTAAAGAGTATCTGAGAAAATCTTGCAAAAAAGTGGTCACTTGTATGATCATTGTTTTCTAGGAACATAAGGATGAAAAATTACTCCTCTAAGAAGTGTCTAATTATATGGAAGAATAATTATTTTGCAAATTTTGGGATATCTTACTCTCTCATAAAACTGGTGAAAGAAAATGAAGAAACAATCTATATTTGCAATGAAAGATATGACAGAGTTATTGAATAATTGCATAGAAATTTTTGTGAGAAAGATATTTTTGAAATGGCCTTTAATGAATTAATCTATGCCCTTAAAATCTACATAATAAATCAATGAATGATATAGATTCTTAGCTGTATATAAAACAATAAAGAATCATGGATCTTTATAGATTATTAGTGAAGGAAAATTAGATGCATTAAGACAAGAATCAAGATATAAAGATTCTATGGAAAGAAAACATAAAATCAGTTAAAGATTAAAAGATTGTTCGCAAATTAAAATGTATTAAACTAGAATTGAAATTAAGAATCATGTAAGAGATAGAAGATGAGGTTTCCAAACAAATTGATAAAAGAACTACTACTGAGAATTTTTCTAATAAGGGTTCTATTTCTTAAATTATCCAAGTAAAAATATTTTATAGGCTCATTGAAGAAGGTAATTGTAAAAACCCAAACATTTATCAATTTATTTTCTCCCTTATTATATAAGGTCATAAATAATATAAAATCTCTTAGAGATCATAATAAAATATTCATAAATGAAGAAGTAATAAAATAAGAAGAATTTCTAGATGTTAAGAAGCCTATAATGATGAAATAGTAACATGACCTTAAGAAGAGTAATATGAACCTTATGAATAGTAAATTGGCCAAATGAAGAGTAACCTAACATATTAAATTATAAATAAAATTTAAGCATCTTATAAGTGACAATATTATATAATTATATCATAGTATAAGTAAGTAAATATTTGAAAAATTATTAACTAAGTGTTGGAATTTTTGTAAGTTATAAATATTTAATTACAAATTTATAATTAATTTAATAATTTTAAAAATAAATTCATAAAACTTGCTCATAAATTTATATTTTTATATCTTATTATTTTAATATTATTTTATAAGACCTTAAGTAACTTTTCAAAGTGTTATAAAATCTGTTACAATTTTAAAATTTGTATTTTCTAGGTAAATGATGATTTTAATTAAAAATTAAAATACTCATATTTATAAAATTATATTCATAAAATGGAGTTCATTTTTGAATTCTACAAGTCAAAAAATTATTATGGTGAATTTTTGGGTTTTTTTCTAAAATATTTGATTTTTTGGTGAATATAAAAATATGACAATTTACGATAAATGCTAAATACATTAATTTATTGATTCATAGTTGATGTAATTTTTATGTATGTCCATAATATCGAACCATAATTCATTGTTTTAATATATTTAGTGATAATTCTCAAACAATTCTTACTAATGAGCCAAAATAATGAACTAATGATTAAAATAATGAGAAAACACCCCTCCTCTCTACTATAAATATCACCCCTCACCCCCTCTTCTCCTCACACCTCTCAAGCAATGAGACTTTCCTAAATTCTACCCTATAGTCTTCCTTGGACCCTACCCCGCATCTAGGAGGTCTTTTCTCATCAAAATACCAAGCCTAGGTTCCTTGAGGAGGATCTCAAGAGGAGAATTCAAGAGTTAAATCCTCTCTCTTTTTCTTTTAATTTCATTTCAATTTAATTTATTTTCTTTATTTCTCCTCACCTCCATTCATACAAATGGCATGATAAACTCCAATAATGTACATATAAAATAATTCTATCATGTTAATGAAATATCCATCATTAAACTCCTCTCTCTCTCTCTCTCTTTTATTCTAAAAATGAAATCGCCGCCCGTGATGTGTCAATTTATCGACATCATGGGTGATGCACTTTAATTTAACTTCAACAACATCAAGGATGGTAATAAAATCATTAAATGGTGTAAAACAGTTTTTAAACTCTATGTTATAACCATATTTATGTTTTGTAACTAATATATATACATAATACTAAATGATAAAACAAAACGAGTCCATTGTGATCAAAAAACTTCAAAAATTAACATAAAATGATCGTCATTAACTTTTATATAATGATTCATCATCATACCATATAACCAGGTTCATTATAAGTCCATTTAAACATTTTTTTGATCATTAATAACATATAATAATAATTCTAGATATTTACCAGAATGTTACACAACCGTTCAATCATTTATACAAGAGAACCGATCATGAAAAGTATGGAAATGAACACTCCTAAATGATGAAATTAAACAATATAACTCATATAAAATCACATAAATGACATCAATAAAACCTTAATGAATCATATTCATGTATACAATGTTTTTAATTTTCCAATTAATAAATCTAATACGATTATATAGGATATTAAAGTAAAGAAAAAATTCAGACATTAGGTAAGGGGAATTATCGAACCCAACACTCTTTCACTGGGTTTACCCTCTCTCACCCCATTTTCAGAATGGATATTCCTTAAATATCAATTCTTCAGTATTGTCTTCCCTTTTCTGGGATATAAATTTTTTCTACTTGATTTTACGAAAAACATGATTTTTTCTAACAGAACTCTTCTTTCAAAATAAAACACACATTTTACTTCTTGGGATGGTTTCTTCTTCAATCAAGGTTGATGATTCTATATAAATTATGTTATTCCACATTTCATTTGATAAAAAAACGTTAATTAATGTACTATTTATTAAATTAAAAAAATTCCTTTCCATGGGTTATTTTATTTCCATGATTAATATGTGTTCTAAGTGGCATGTATGATAATATAAATGTTATGATGTGACGGGTGTTTTAGGATTTATATAGTGCTTCAATTCATTGGGTAATGTGATATATATCATGAGGAAAAGTGAAATATGTTTGAACAAGATGTTATATTTTTTCATAACTATGTGTGGTAGTTGACCACTAAGACATGATGTTCCTTTTTTATACATTTCCACATTACAAGCCTTTTATGAATGCTTCCTTTAATGTTTATGATCCTATTACTACGTTATGAAGATAATGATTATGATTACACCAAGTTATATTGATTCTTATCTTTATCTATCCTATTACTAGGCTTTTAGCTCACCAATTTTTTTTGTATACCCTTAGGTGATTACTTATAGTAATGAGAACTCGAGGGCCAATCAGAATCTCAAGAAGAAGGAATTAAATTAAATTTTATGTTTTAATTTGTAAATTTAATGCATGCCCCTAGATTTTCCAATACACTAAACCTTTGGATCCTGGTCACGTAATGATTTTATGTTGTCTATCATTTAAATGATGTAATAGTAATGTATGAAAATAAGGGTCTTAACAGTTGGTGTTAGAGAACGGTTTAGTTAATTTGGGAATTAGGATTAGAGAACCATAGTGAAAACCCTTAGTATGAGACTAAATATATGTAAGAACACGAGATTATTATCTAAACATATGAATACCTACAATATTCCTTTAGAGTCCATTTCACTAAGGAATAAATAATTTATTCATGAATTTTTTACTTATGTTTTGTTCTAACCTTTTCTATTTTAGAAGATAGTGGGAACCTGGAGAAACCTAGCCAACAACCCATGTGATGGACAAAGTAGTGATTGTCTGAATGTCATCCCCAATGATTTGGGATGTGGGGTTAAAACTATCATGGTGATGCTTACCCATCTGTCTCAAGTTATGAACAATAACCTGAATAATGTGGAATGTCCACCTATACCAAAGAGGGATCAACTGACTTTTGAGTTTCTTATGCCAAAACAATCATCGATGTTTAGTGGATCATTCAATCCACTAGTTTCAAAACAGTGGGTCAACTCCATAGATAATATCTTTTCTATAATATACTATTCTATGATGGAGAAGGTGACTCTGTCCATTTAGAATCTAGTTGGAGAGGCTGATCAATGGTGGTCTTTGATTTAGAACACCAAGCTGGGGGATGAAATTCAAGAGATGGAGTGGGAATACTTTAATATAATGTTTATTAATAAGTATTTCCCTCAAAATATTCATATGAAGATAGAGAGAGAATTCATAGAGCTAAATAAAAAGTAAGGAGAATATGTGATGAACTATGAAGAAATTTCACAAGGCTTTCATGGTATGCTTTGGGTTTTGCTATCAATAATGATTGAAAAATTGATAGATTCTTTAGTGGATTAAAACAAAAACTTTGAAAGAATCTTGGAATTAGATACTTTTCGAGTTATCGAGAAGTTGTTCGATGTGATATCAAAGTTGAAATGGAGTTTAGATAATGGTATCATGGATATGGTGATAAGAAAATAAAGATGGAGTTTCAAGTTCGACGATCTAACGAGAATGGTAGAAAGAAAACCCAACCACCCACATGTCAAAAATGTGGGAATAAGAATCATGGGAAATGTCTTAAATGGGTTATGAAATTATTCATGTGTGGGAGATAAGGCCACCAATCACATGAATGTCAAAAATACATGAGAAAGAAAGACAATGTGGTGGAGGTAAGGAGAGCACCACCCATGGTCCAATGCTACAACTATAGGGAGAAAAGGGAACTATGAAAACCAGTGCACTAAACATCAAGTCCTCAAGGGTAATAAATTTTAGCAATCACCAAATCCAAAGGATCAAGGAATGTCTTCTTCCATCACTGCTTCTGAAGTGGAGAAAGAAAACTATGTCATACAAGGTACACATTCTATTCACTCATGAATGAAAAAAGTCTCGTTTGATTATATTTCTATGCATTACTTTATATGTTGCAATTTTTCAAAAACTATTGAATCAAATCCCTAAAACCGTGAAGTAGAGATATCTATAAAAACACCTAGTGGTGAAATCATTTCAAACCAAGTGTCGGGATCTTCTCTTGTTGGTGTATGTGGGAAGATTCTTCCAGCAATTCTCATGATACTTCCCTTTGTGTAATTTGATGCTATAATGAGAATGGATTGTATCTTGTTATATAGAGATCATATAAACTATTAGGAAAAGAAAATATCTTTCATATTCCGAACCATCAGATTCTCCTTTAAAAATTAAAGAATGATCAGGAATCTCCTTTAAAAAATCTTTCAATGCTATGGGTGTTGATTCCCTATGAAGAAGTATACCTCGCTCAAATGGTTGAGTAAAATGAAAGTGTCAACCTATGGAATATTTACATCATGATGGAATACTGTGATGTATTTCCAAAACTATTACCCGGACATCCCCTAGATAGTGAGGTAGAGTTCTCATTATAACTCATACCTGGAGATACTCTTATCTCAAAGTGTCCCTATAAGATGGCTCCTATCGAACGAGAGGATTTAAAGAATCATCTATAAGAGCATTTGGAAAAAGGGATCATAGTCCCTAGTGCATCACCTTGGGGTGAAAAAGTGCTCTTTTTAAAGAAGAAACATAGATCAATGTGAATGTGTATTGATTATCGGGATCTCAGCAAGATCACTATAATGAACAAGTATCCTCTTCCAAGGATTTATGACTTGTTTGATCAGTTTTAAGAAGCTCAATACTTCTCAAAGGTGGATCTTCATTCGGGAAATCATTATCTAAAGGTGAAGAAGTAATATATTCATAATATTTCCTTCCATACAAGGTATGGGCACTATGAGTTTTTGGTGATTCCCTTTAAACATACTAATTATCCTACAATCTTCATTGATTTGATGAATAGAGTCTTTAGACATTACCTCGAAAAATTTGTTGTAGTGTTTATCGATGATATTATTATCATCTCCAAGTGGGAGGAGGAACATGAAGAATATCTAAGGCATGAGTTGGAAACATTGAGGAAGGATAAGTTGTATTCCATGTTCAGAAATTATGGATTTTGGATTAATAAAGTCACATTCTCTGGACATGTGATCAAGAGTGATGGAATTTATTTACACCCTTCAAAAAAAGGAAATTTTGGAATGTCCCAAACCCTCTAGTGTCATGGAAATCCATAGTTTTATTGGATTATTTGGGTACTACTGACATTTTGTGAGTCATTTCTTATGATTGTCTATCCTGCTAACTAAGTTAACAAATAAAGGGGTAAAGTATGTCTGGATGAAATAATGTTAGTAAAGCTTCAAGGAGCTAAAGAAAAGGATGATCACTACACCAATACACACATTAATGAAGATTGGCGAATGGTTTATGATATACAGTTATTTTTTAAAGAAAGAATTGGGTTGTTTGCTCATGTAAAATGATAATGTGATAACCTATGCCTCATGGCAGTTGAATATCCATGATAAGAACTACCCAACACATGATATACAGCTAGAAACTATTATTTTTTCCGTGATAATATGGTGGTGCTACCTCTATGGAGAGATGTGTAACATATATACCGCTCATAAGAGCCTAAAGTATATATTCACACAAAAGAATATCAATATGAATCAAAGGAGATGTTTAGAGCTAATCAAAGACTATGATTTCTCTATTCACTATCATCACAACAAGGTGAACAAGGTAGAAGATTCTCTTAGTAGGAAATAACCTACTACTCTATCCATGTTGTGGATTGAGAAAGACCTTTTCTTCATGGAAAAAGATGGGTTTGAAAATCATAGTGACACGAAATACATCCTAACTTGCCCAAATTATTTCCCAAACTTCTATCCATGAGAATATTAAAGAGATACAAAGGGATGATTCAGAGTTACAATAGAAGGTGAATGTAATAAAGGAAGGTAAGCTGCAAGAGTTCTATATTTATGATAATGGTGTGATTTGGTTTGGAATGAGGATTTATGTTCCTTAATCACCTAGGATAAAAAAGGAGCTATAGAATAATGCACATAGCTCAAATTTATCTATCCATCCTAGGATTACCATGACGTATCGTGATCTTTGGGAAGACTTATGGTGGGACAACATAAAGAAGGATATTGCGGAGTATATCTCGAGGTGATTGATATGTCAGCAAGTTAAATTAGTGAGATAGAAGTAAAAAAGGGATGATGCAACCATTTTCTATACCCATGTGAAAATGGGAGAATGTTACTATGTACTATGTCTTGGGTCTCCTAAAGACGTCAAATTGAAATAATGTGGTATGGGTTTTGGTGGACTGAATCAATAAGACTTCCCACTTTATCACTATTTATGATGAACTCTCACTTGAACAACTTGGTAAGATATATGTGCAGGAAGGGGTGAGACTTCATGGGGTCCCCCTCTTGATTGTCTCTGATCATAATCCTATGATCACGTCAAAATTCTGGAGGATACTTCAACATTATTTGAGTACTGAACTAAATTTTTGCACGGCCTATCACCCACAAACTGATGGAAAATATGAATGGACTATTCAGATGCACAAAAATACTCTATGATCCTGCTCATTATAATTCAAAGGTGTATGGGATCAACATCTCCCATCGGTTGAGTTCGCATACAACAATAGCTTCCACTCAAGTATTTAGATGGATACATGTGAAGATATGTATGGAAAGCGTTGTAGAACTCCAACCTATTGGGATGAAGTTGGTGAAAGAAAGATACTTAGACCTAATCTTGTGCAAGGGATAATATAAAAGATTCAATCCAACCAGAAACATATCATAACTACTCAGAGTTGGAAAAAGAACTATTATAACCACCGTCGAAGGGACTTGGATTTCGACATTGGAGATAAAGTATTCCTTCTAATATCACCATGGAAGAGAGCCATGTGGTTTGGAAAGAAAGGTAATCTAATCCCAAGGTACATTGTCCCCTTTAAAATCCTTGATCATATAGGATATGTGGCCTATCATTTTTTACTTCCACCAAATATGGATCAAGTTCCTGATGTGTTCCATATATCACTCCTACAGAAGTACATACCAAAACCCATATAGGTACTGCACATAGAAGTGATACAGATGAAATATGATCTCTCTTATGAGGAGAATCCATTAAAAATTTTGGATCAGAGAGATAAGGTTCTACACAACAAGACAACCCACATTTTCAAAGTGTTGTGGAGGAACCATCAATATGAAGAAGTAACTTGGGAACCAGAGGAGTCAATGAAGAATAAGTACCCTCCCTTGTTTATGTAAAATAAAATTTCGAGGGTAAAATTTCAAAAGGATAGAAGAATGTATCGACTGAAACAATTATCAATGGATTTTATCCATTATTATATTAATTTCATAAATCACATAAAATCACTTATCTATCATAATAAAATCTTTATAAATTAAAAATTTATGAAATAAGTAGAATTTATAGATGTTATGAAACCTATAATGATGAAATAGTAACATGGCCTAAGAAATAGTAATACGACCCTTATGAATACTAAACTTACAAAATGAATAGTAACCTCACCCATTAAGGTATAAATAAAATTTAGTCATCTCATATGTGAAAATATTATATAATTAAATAATAGTATAAGTAATTAAATTTTTTAAAAGTTATTAATTAAGTATTGTCATTTTTGAAAGTCATAAATATTTAATTACAATATAATAATTAATTTAATAATTTAAAAAATTATTTTCAAAAAATTTATCCATAAACTAATATTTTTATATCTTATTATTTTAAGATTTTTTTGTGATACCTTAAGTAATTTTTCAAAGTGTTATAAAATCAGTTACAATTTTAAAATCTATATTTTCCAACTAAATGATGATTTTAATTAAAAATTAAAATACTCATATTTAGGGAATTATTTTCATAAAATTGAGTTCATTTTTTAATTATACATGTTGAAAAATAGTTAGGGTGAATTTTTGGGTTTTTTCTAAAAAAACATGAATTTTTGTGATTAGTAAAATACGATAATTTTTGAAAAATTCTAAATACATGAATTTACAGAGACATAGTTCATGTAATGACATTGTAAAACCATAATATCGAACCATACTTAATTATTTTAACATATTTAGTGATTATTCCAAAAATATTCTTAGTGGTGAGGAAAAAATAACAAACTAATGATTAAAATATTGATAAAACACCCCTCCCCTCCACTATAAAAACCACCCCTCACCCCCTCTTCTCCTCACACCTCCCAAGCATTGAGGCTTTCCTAAATTATACCCAATACTCTTCCCTATCCCCTCCCACATGTAGACGATCCCTTCATCTTATCAAAATATCAAGCCTTGGTTCCTTGAGGAGGATCTCAACAGGAAAAATCAAGAGGTAAATCATCTCTATTGTTTCTTTTGTTTTCCTTTAAATTTTATTTCTTGTCTTCTATTCTCCTCAACTCCCTTCATCCAAATTGAATTATAAACTACAATTCCTTACTTATATTGTAATTAATTCATAATGATGAAATATTCATCATTAAACTCCTCCCTCTCTCTCTCTTTTATTCTAAAAATTAAATTATCGCCTGTGATATGTCCATTCACCGACATCATGGGTGATGAACATTAATTTTACTTCAACCCATGTTACATGAACATCCATTCATGTAGACAAGTAATTCAATCATGAAAAGTATTGAAATGAACACTCCCAAATGATGAAAGGAAACACTATAGCACATCTAAAATCCCATAAATGAACATAATAATACTATAATGAATCATATTCATGTATAAAAGGTTTTTTATTTTCTGATTAATAAATATTATATAAATATACAATATATTAAATTGAAAAAAGTATTCATACATAAGTTAATGGTAATTCATGAACCCAACACTCTTTCTTCAGGTTTTCCCTCTTTCACCCCATTTTCAGTATAGATATTCCTTATATATCATTTTTTCATCATTATCATAACTTTTATGCAATATACATTTTTTATACTTGAGTTTTTTATAAACATAATGTTTTCTAAAAGAACACTTCTTTAAAAAGATATCATGCCTTTTACTTCCTGAGATTATTTCTTGTTCAATCAAGGTTAATGATTCTTATAGAAAGTATGCTTTTTCCAATTTCATTTTTGAACCCAATGTTTTTTAATTTATTCTTTATGAAATGAAACCCATTATTTTATATGGTTTATTCTATGTCCAAGATTAATATACATTCTATGTGGCATGTATGATAATGTAAATTTGAAGATGTGACGGGTGTGCTTGTAATTATATAGTGCAATGAAAATGTTATGTTTTGACTGGTTCACTCGGAATTATATAGTTTTACAATGTATTCGGTAATGTGATGTGTTTCATGAGGAATAGTGAAATATGCATGAACATGATGCAATCTTTTTTAAGAACTATGTGTGGTGGTTGACCACTAGGACATGATGTTTCATTTTTACACATTTCCATATTCCAAGCCTTTTCTTAATGCTTCCTCATATATTTATGATCTTGTTCCTATGTCATAAAGATAATGATTATTCTTACCCCATGTTATATTGATTCATCTCTTTATCTATTCTATCCACCCATTTTGATGTATATCCTCAGGTGACTTCTTTTACTTAGGAGTACTCAAGGGCCAATAAGAAGCTAGAGAAGAAGTAATTAAATAAACGTTTATGTTTTATTTTGTAAATGTAATGCATGGTCCTATTTTTCCCAATAAATTAAATGATTGGATCCTAGTAAAGTAATGATTTTAGGTTTTTTATCATTACAATTATGTAATAAAAATGTAAGAAAATAAGGGTCGCTCTAGTAACCCATTTTACTGATAAATCTGTGTGTACTAATACTGTTTTGGAAACTAGTGTAGATTAAACTTTAAAATATGGAAAAACATGTATAAATAAAAAATATCAAAACTCCAATTCATCTTTACAGATGTATTTGAATAAGTGTAGAAATTTTTATTCCCCAAATAAAGAAGAAATGAATAAATATTCTACCTAAAAGCCAAAAAATATCAAAGATAGTCAGAATGTGTCACAGAAAAAAAAATCCAGATGTTTTTTCTACTATTCGTGATAGTGGAATTTTTTGAATAAAGAAATAAATTGTTGGAACAACATTTCATTGTATGAAAATATAAAATTTCCTACATTTAGGGGGATAAAATATGAAGAAAAGAGAAAACTTTCACAATATAAGTAGAACTCATATAAAGAGACTCACTCTATCAAGAACATGTACAATTTTGTTGAAAATTTCTATGATTATTGAAATACAAGTTGTTATTGTTATTATGAGTGATGTTATCTACCAATAATACACTAATAATCCATTGATATAAATATAAGACTACAATAATAAGGGAAGCATTTAAGAAAAGAATATTACATTTCACCCTTGGAATGTGAACAAAATAAGAAGGATATTAAAAAAACACCCATGAAACTTGTAATGTGTGTTACACCAAAGAAAATATGAGTATATTGTTGTTGGAAAGATCACATAATTGATTATTATGAATTATCCATGAACTTCAATACAAATGGAATAAATATGGAGTCAAAAAAATAATCAATCAACAAAAGAAACAACATGTTTGATTTGGTGAAAGAAATATTTGATGAAGAATATGAGATGTTTTTAGGGATAACATGATGAATGCTAATGTTTTGTGTGAAATGTGTAATGTGTTTCGAAATTTAGGTAAACAAATTTGACATGGTTTCCTGGACAAGAATAATTCTTGAATAATAAAAGAAAAAACTCATGAATTCTAATGTTGGGAAGAAGGAGTCAGTACACAAAGTGAAGAATGAGCAGGTTTCCAAACAATGATTGATCATATGGATAGAATAGTTGGAAGACGCAAGAAAAATAGATCAAGCACAGAAAACTAAAACTAGTTTTTTATAAAATGAGAATAAGCCTTTTTCATCTTATAATATAGTTGGGCTGATAAAAAACACTTTTTCTTGTTTCTCTAACTTTGGATCATTGAAGAACTACCTTATTCCCATATATAAATTGTGTTTGTTTTTCATGAAGAAAATTAAAGGTGAAGCATATATTTAGGTGTAGACTTAAATTTGATAAAAGATATGAACATATTATAGCTTGAATTTTGTCCATCATGGAATAATATTGTATTAATATTGTATCATTACAACATTTAAAATATTATCTAAATATACTTGGAGTTTATTCTTGAAGAAAGGAAATCACGATGAAGTAGTATTGTGCATCTCTCGAGGGGGAGCATAGAAGAACAACCATGAGATATCTCTATATCATTTTACATCTCATTAATATCTATATTTATGGTGAGGTATGTATATGATAATTCTATAAGGTAAAAATCTATAGATTGATGCTTGTAATCATTGAGGAGATTGGTTGAAAATATTTTGGCAACACCAGATAAATGGTTTTAATGTTGGTATCATTTTCTGGGAATTTATTGACAACACTGATGTCAAATTTGATCAATCTTTTTTTCTACATAGATAATTTCTCATGTAGTCTTAGATATGGTAAATTTTATCTCATATCAAAGTTTTTGGTGATTCCATCCTTCTTTGAATTAAATCAGAATATAAGTTTCAAGTGAGGAGAATAAGTTCTTAAAATTTGAATGATAAAGATAAAAATTCCTTCGTATTCTTATATCATTGGTTTCATTGCCAATAAGGGGGATAATAAATCATTTAATATTTAAATGATAAGGGTATTGACCACAAATCTAAAGGGGAGATTGAAGAACCCAAGTGGTTTATTTGTGTTGAAGTTGACTTTTTCTCAATAAATTGTTAATATGAATGTCAATGAGGCTTTATTTATGAAAATTGTGGAGTTATTCTTATGATCAAAATAAATGTGTCAATTATGATTGAGGATGGCACATTAGACTCAAGAAATTATATATAAAATTTATGGATATTTTGCAAGAATAAATTTTTAGGAAGTGGAGATTCATTCTTGGAATACCACTTTATTTGAGTATTTCATTATATGAGAAATGGATATGTATTTTAATGGTGTGTATATAAAAAAAATAGGCCATCCACACTAGCCAACACGATGGACCTACAACCATTACTAAGGTGGGAAGTTCAACCTCTGGATGACCAGAGTTGTAGATGAGGGTGTGAAAAGTGTGCCCTTATATAGGTGCAATAGAGAAAAGAACCATGCGGGGTGGAATGATGACAGAGTGTGCCGACACAAGGTGGTTCCATTAAACATTGAGAGTAGACCCTGGTACTCACAACTATCCATCCAAGGTGTGATTTGTTATAAAAGGAAGTGAACTTATGAGGGAATAACTGATGTGAGACTTGGATATTCTTGTTTCTATTTCTACCTCATTTATGTTATGTAAAGAAGCGAGGCCATCCAATCTAATCAATTTTCACCTTTTGACATGATTTTTGGTCGTCTTCCTCTTAACTTCATTGGAGGAGCTTTTTTTCATCAGGTTTTCTACAAGTTGTACTACCAATGGATCGATCCAATTATTCTAACCAATATATGATAAACCGATGATTCGAATATGATTGAATTCTCATGAAACATCCTTTTCATGTATAAAAAGATTCTTAAATCATGGAGATATAGGGTGAAGGAAATTCATTTTTACTGTAATGGAATTCTTCCATAGTCACAAATAACGAACTGAGGCGGTGCACATGAAAGGATGATGTGGTGCACATGAGTAATATTTGTTGTGGATTGTCTTTAAATAACCCTGAGGAGCTCATTTGTAGTAATAATATTAATGAATAACTCAGAGAGTTTTTGAGAAATCCAAGATAGAAACATAGTATCCACAAACCCCTCTAGTTCAGGAAAGGCATAGATATTTGCACCGCTATGTGTGTGTGAAACAAAATTATTCTACAAATGTTCAACTTGTGTAAATAACTCTTTAATTGAATTGTGAAGAAATTTGTTTCTACGAAGAAACCAGTATAGTGCAATACAAATCTCCCAAGACTGCATAAAGAAAACTAAGAACCTATGCATTCTCATACTTGTGTAAATATTCTGATTATAGCAATATTCCATTGTGTGAAGAAGGGTGAGATACCATAAACACTGCATATACATATTTCATGTGCGAAGAATGTTTTTTGAGTTTCACACATACACACTTATGCATTGAATAGTGAATTTGAGTTTCAAGATACAGAAAAAAAGTAACCTAATATGTCTAATGTTTCATGAATTATTTTCATGAATATAGTGAAGGTATATTGTTTTGTAGTGAGATACATGAAAAAGAAAATATAATCACATGTGAAATCATTTTACAAGGATAGTTAACAAATGATGCACATAACATATATAGTATTCATGCATGAAAATAATGTCCATATAAGGTTGATTATTTAACGACCCAATGTTTAATCAATGGAATTACCTTCTTATAATTATGCATTATAGTATAATATCATTAGGAAGCACAATGAAATATTATGAAACAAAATAATATGTCATCATTAAACATAATTTTGCCACTTCTATGTTTTGAATTTCAAAAATCTAACATACATGGTTGTGATCAGTAAGATGTTTGGAGTCCGATAAGAGAAACTTAATTTTTGGTGAATAGTAACCTACACTTATGAATAGTAACCTACCCTTATGAATATTAATATGACCCTTGTGAATATTAAATTGTCCAAAATAATAGTAACCTTTCCCATTAATAATTAAATCAAATTTAGGCATCTTATAAGTGACGGTTTGACCATAGTTAAAGTATTAGTATTTTTGTAAGTCATAAATAATTAATTATAATTAATAAATTAATTTAAAATAAAATTTATTTTCCTAAAATGTTTTAATAAATTAAAAAATCTATTTATTCTAGATTTATGTTAATTCTATAAGACCTTAATTAATTTTCGAAGTGTTATAAAATCAGTTTTAATTTTAAAAACAGTATTTTTCAAGTAAAATATGATTTTAATTAAAAATTAAATTAATCGTATTTAAAAAATTATTTTTTATAAATGGACTTCATTTTGGGATTCTACATGTCTAAAAATGGTTGGGTTAAAGTTTTGGGATTTTTCTGAAAAACGTGAGTTTTTTATTAATAGTGAAATACCATAATTTTCAAAATAAGATAAATAAGAAAATCATAGAGTCATTCATGTTGTTCGGATGATGTAAGACCAATTAGTTTGGGTTCACCTGAAAAAATTAGTATTCTTGTTCAATGAATACACACTATTCCTTATCTTTTGGGTAAATAATAAATTAATGAATTTTATATTGAGAAATCCCTTATCCCCTCCACTATAAATACCACCCTTCACACCTTCATTTCCTCACACCCCTACAGCTTCAAGACATGTCTAAAATCTTCCCAAATATCTTCCCTAGCCCCTCCCCCATGTCCAAGATCTTTTTTTCTCATCATAAGACCAATCCTAGCTTCTTTAAGGAGGATCTCAAGATGAATAATTCAAGAGGTAATTCCTCTCTCCCTCTTTTCCCTTTAAATTCCTTTCAATTTCAAGTTCATTTATTAATCTCTCCCCACCTATATTCATCCACATGGTATGGTAAATCCAGTATCATACATATACTGTAATTTTATGATACTAATTGGATATTATGTCATCTAGCCCACTTCCCCTCTTCTTTTTATTTTATGAAAGAGAACGTTGTTCGTATGGTATTAATTTATCACCTTCAAGAATGATATGTTTTCAATATAATTTACAGCTTTAAGATATGGTCATGAAACCATTTTTATGGTTGAACCAGATTATATTATATGTATTAATTTTATTTCATGTTCTGGAACTAACTTATGTACATATTACTAAATTATTAAACAAAACAAGTTCGTTGTGATCAAAAACCGCCCAAATTAACCCAAACAATCATCATTTAATTCTTATCTAATTATTCGTACACATGGTATATAATTTAATTCATTATAAGATCATTTAATCTTCAATAATATAATTAATAATATGAAATACCATTTATTTATGTTTACCCATGTTCTACACGAACTTCCATTTATGAATACATGTGAACCGCTCAACAAAACCATAAAAACGAACATTCCCAAACAATGTTTTGAAACTAAATAACTCATCCAAAGGACCATAAAATAACATAATGAAACAATAATAAACCATATTTTTGTAAAAAAGGTTCTGTAATTTATAATTAAATAATCTAATGTGGTTAAACAGGACATTAAAGCTAAGAAATCATTCCGATAGAGGGTAAGGGGAAATTCTCGAACCCAACTTTCTTCATTCGGGTTCTCCCTCTATCACTCCATTTTTGGTATGATCACTCCTTAAAAAACAATTTTTCATCATTATATTATCTTTTATGGGATATATATTTTTACCACTGGATTTTATTTCAAACAAATGTTTTCTAAAAGAACTCTGCTTTGGAAAACACACATTTTATTTCTCACCCAAGGTTGATGGTTATTGTATCAAGTATGTTATTCCCACTTTATTTTGGGAACCCAAATCTTATGAATGTATTCTTATGAGATGAAAATAATTCCATTACATGGGTTAGTTATGTTAATTTTTGATATATGTTCTATGTTTCATGCATGATAATGATAATTTTATGATGTGATGGGTGCACCCGGAATTATATAGAAAAATATGAATGTTTTAATGTGATGGGTGTGCCTAGAATTATACAGTGCTCCAATGCATTGGGTAAAGTGATGAATATCATGGGTTAATGTGAATTGATTTTTGGAAAATATTATACCTTTTTTCACAAGTATGTGTGGTAGTCAACCACTAAAACATGATGTTTCATTTTTTATGAATTTCCACATTTCAAGTATTTTATTAATGATTCCTCTCATGTTCATGATCTTTTTCTTATGTTATGATTATGCTCTAGCCATGCTATATTGTTCTTATATATCCTCTTAATGGAATTTTAGATCTCCCCTTTTGATGTATATCCTCAGGTGACTACATGTACTATGAAGAGGACAAGTGCCAAAAAAGAAGCTAGAGAAGAAAGAATTAAATAAATGTTTGTGATTGATGTTGTAATTATTATGTATGGTCCTAGTTTACCCAAGACACTAAAACTTTGGATCCTCTATGTGTAATACTATTATTTTTTCTATCTAAAAAATGATTTAATAGTAATGTACGAAAAGGATGGGTCTCTATAGTTGGTATCATAGGCAAGGTTTAGTTAATTTGGGAATTGGGATTAGTGAACCCTAGATAAAACCTATATCATGAGACTAAGTACAAATATACACACAAGAATCTTTACATAGGGATCCCATATGTTATGATTTTAGTATAAATCGTACAAATGAATAAGTTATTCATGACTTTTTGACTAATGTTTTTTTCTAACCTTTTGTATTTTTAAGAAATGGTGGGAACCAGGAGAAACTGGGCCAACAACTCATGCGAGGGCCAATGCAACGATTTCCCAAACGACATCCCTAATGATTTGGGAGGTTGAGTTCAAGACATCATGGAGATTCTTACCCAACTATATCAGGTTATGAACAATAACCATAATATTGTAGAATTTCCTCCTTCACTAAAGGGGAGGAAACTGGCTATCGAGTGTTTAATGAGGAAACTACCACTGACGTTTAGTAGATATTTTGATACACTAGTTTTAGAGTAGTGGGTCAACACCATAGAGAATATATTTTCTTCGATTCATTATTCTAAAATGCATAAGGTGACACAATCCATTTATCGTCTAGATAGAGAGTCCAATAAATTGTGGGCTTTGATTAAGAACACCAATCCAAGGGAGGGAATTGAAGAGATGGAATGGGAATACTTTAAGATAATGTTTCTTAACAAGTATTTCCCAATAATTAATTACATGATGATTGAGAAAGAATTCATAGATCAAAATATAAAATAAGGAGAATCTGTCACAACCTACAAAGAGAATTTCAAAAGTCTTGCAAGGTATTCTTCAGTTTTTGTTATCAAAATTTATTACCAAATTGATAGATTCTTTAGTGGATTAAAACCACACTTTAGAAAGGATCTTGCAATTCAAGAATTTGAGACTTATGAAGAAGTTGTTTGGTGTCCTCTCAAAGTGGATATGTAGTTATGAGAACGGTCCCATGACTATGGTGATATGAAAAGAAAGATGGAGTTTCAAGTTGGATGATCTAATGATAAAGGTGGGAAGAAAACTCAATGACCCACATGCCAAAAAGGTGGGAACTTACACCATAGGAACTGCCTCAAACGGACAGGGAAGTGCTTGAAGTTTGGGAAAGAAGGACACCATTCTCAGGAGTTTTGAAAAGAAATGAAAATGAAGGAGAATGTGGTGGATGAAAGTAGAGAACCACCGGAGGTTCAACGGTAAAACTTTAGGGAGCAAGGGAACTATGCAAGCCATTGCAGTAAACCTTGAGATCTCGAGGGTAATCAACATCAGAAGCCAAAAAATCCAATGGAACAAGGGAAGGCTTATGCCATCACTACTTCATAAGTGGATAAAGATAATGAAGTCGTACAAGGTACACTTATTATTCACTCACGAATGGAAAAAGTTTTATTTGATTCTGGTTCTACGCATTCCTTGATATCTTGCAAGTTTGATAAAACTATAGAATCGAATCCTAAAAACCTTGAACTAGAGATATCTGTAAAAAATAAATTTGTAAAATCATTGAAACCCAAGTGTTTAACTCTTCTCCTATTGGGGTATGCGAGAAGATTCTTCCAGAAAATCTCATAATACGTCCCTTGGTGGAATTCGACACTATAATGGTAATGGATTGGCTCTCGTTATATAGAACACATATCAACTGTCAGGAAAAATAAATATCCTTTCTTATTTGAAATCATCCCATGATCCTCTAGAAATTCAAGTAATATCATGAATATCTTTTGAAAAATCCTTAAATGGTGTGGTTGTTGATTACCTATGAAGAAGCATACCTCGCCCAAATGGTTGATTCAGAGGAAAGTACCAACCTTGCAGGAATTCCCATCGTGATTAAATACGGTGATGTATTTCTCGAAGAGTTACCTAGATTTCCCCCGAATCGTGAGGTAGAGTTCTCAATAGAACTCATACCCATAGTTACTCTTTTCTCAAAGTGTTTCTATAGTATGGATCCTATAGAACTGGAGGAGTTAAAGAAGCAACTACAAGATCATCTGGACAAAGGGTTCATACACCCTAGTGCATCACCTTGGGGTTCCCCAGTGCTCTTTGTGAAGAAGAAGAATGGAATAATGCGGCTATGTATCGATTATTGGGAACTCTACAAGATCACCATAAAGAACAACTATACTCTTCCAAGGATTGATTACTTCTTCGATCAGTTAAGAGGAGATCAATACTTTTCAAATGTGGATCTTCATTCTGGATATGATTAGATAAAGGTGAAGAAAGAATATATTCAGAAGACTTCCTTCCGTACATGGTATGGGCACTATGGGTTTCTAGTGATGCCCTTCAGACTTACTAATTCCCCTAAAATCTTCATGGATTTGATGAAGAGAGTCTTTATAAATTACCTCGAAAAATTTTTGGTTGTGTTTATTGATGATATTCTCATCTACTCCAAGATAAAGGAGGAACATGAATAACATCTAAGATTTGTGTTGGTGACACTGAGAAAGGAGAAGTTGTATGCCAATTTCAACAAGTGTGACTTTTGGATTAAGAAAGTCACGTTCTCGGGACATCTGATCAGAAGTGAGGGAATTTCTATGGACCCATAAAAACAAAGGCGATTGAGGAATGGACCAAGACCTTTAGTGTCACTGAAATCTATAGTTTTCTTGGATTTCCTAGGTGCTACAGATGTTTTGTGAGAAATTTTTCATGATTGTCAGGCCTGCTAACTAAGTTAACAAGGAAAGGGGTAAAGTATGTCTGGACAGAAGAATGTGAGGGAACCTTTATGGAGATAAAGGGAAGGTTGATCACTTCACCTGTACTCACACTACCGAAAGGTGGAGAAAGATTTGTGATATACAGTGATTAATCAAATAAAGGATTGGGTTGCGTACTCATTAAAAATGATAATGTGATAGCCTACTCCTCATAGCAGTTGAATATCTATGAGCAGAACTACCAGACGCATGATCTAGAGTTGGCTGCTGTGATTTTTTCATTGAAAATATGGTGGCACTACCTTTATGGTGAGAAGTGTGACATATAAACTGACCACAAGATCCTAAAGTATATATTCACACAAAAGGATCTCAACATTCATAAAAGGATATTCTTAGAGCTAATCAAATATTACGATTTCTCAATTCAATACTATCCTAGAAAAAAGAACAAGGTAGCTGATGCTCTAAGTAGAAAAGTGCCTGCTACTCTATCCAAGTTACGGATTGAGAAATTCCATATCTTATTAGATATGCAAAGGATGGATTTAGAAATCATAAGGGAAGGGGATACATCCTACCTTTCCAAAATTATTGTGCAACCATCCATCTAAGAGAAGATTAATGAAGCACAAAGGGATGATGTGGAGTTACAAAAGATGGTGAATGCAGTAAAGGAAGGGAAGCTGCAAGAGTTCTATATCAATGATGATGGTGTGATTCAGTTTGGAACGTGGCTTTGTGTGCCTTCATCACCCGGGATAAAGAAGGATTTATTGAAAAAATCACATAGCTCAACATTATCTATCCATCTTGGGAATACCAAGATGTACCATGATCTTCTAGAACACTTCTAGTGGGATAACATGAATAAGGAGATTGTAGAATATATATCAAGGTGCTTGGTATGTCATCAAGTTAAAGTAGAGAGAAAAAGTCCAAACGGATGATGTAGCCATTGCCTATACCCATGTGGAAATGAGAGAATGTCACTATGGACATTGTCATGAGTCTCTCGAAGATGTCGAAGGGAAATAATGCGATATGGGTTGTGGTTTACCAACACACCAAGACTACCCATTTTATCACTATTTAGGAAGACCTATCTCTTGAACAACTTACAAATATATATATGTGAAGGGAGTGGTGAGACTGCATGGATTTCCACTCTCGATTGTCTATGATCATGATCCAAGGTTCAAATCTAAATTCTGTAGGATTCTTCAACATGCTTTGTGTACTGAATTAAATTTCATCATGGCCTATCACCCCCAAAATGATGGCCAATATGAAAGGACTATTCAGAAGCGTGAAGTTATGCAAAGATCCTACTCTCTAGAATTCAAATGTGGATGGGATCAACATCTCCCATTAGATGATTTCTCATAAAACAATAACTTCCACTCAAGTATTCATATGGCTCTATATGAAGCTCTATATGGAAGGTGATGTAGAACTGCAACATGTTGGGATGAAGTTGGAGAAAGAAAGCTAATTGGACCCAATCTTGTTCAAGACATGACAGAGAAGGTTCAAGTCATCCAAAAACAAATCAATGATTCTTAGATCTGGAAAAAGAGCTACACTGAAAACCTTCGAAGGGACATGGAGTTCGACGTTGGAAATAAATTCTTCCTTTGAATATCACTATGGAAGAGAGTCATGTGGTTTGGAAATAAAGGGAAGTTATGCCCAAGGTACATTGGCCCCTTTGAGATCCTTGACTGCATAGGAGAAGTGGCCTATCATCTTGCACTTCCACCAAATATAGATCAATTTCATGATGTATTTCATGTATCACTCCTCAGGAAGTACATACTGAATCCCTCACATGTACTGAACTCGGAGGTGGTACAGCAAGAAGATGACCTCTCCTATGTGGAGCAGCCGATAGAGATTCTGGACCGGAGAGATAAGGTTCAAGGCAACAAGACAACCCACATTTTCTAAGTGTTGTGGAGGAACCATATGTTTGAAGAAGAAATGTGGGAACTGGAGGAGGTGATGAAGTAGAAGTACCCTCACCTATTAGTGTAAAGTGAAATTTCGAGGGTGAAATTTCATAAGGGGGGAAGAATGTAACGACCCAAAGAATTATCAATGGAATTCTCTTATTATAATTATTACATATAGTATAATACCATTAGGAATCACAATGACATATTATGATACTAAATACAATGTGATCATTAATCGTAAATTTTCTACTTCTATGTTTTGAATTTTGAAAATCAGACATACATAGTTTTGATCAATAAGATGTTTGGAGTCAGATAGGAAAAACATAATTTTCGTTGAATAGTAACTTACCCTTATGAATAGTAACCTACCCTTATGAATATTAATATGAACCTTATGAATATTAAATTGTCTAAAATAATAGTAACCTTACCCATGAATAATTAAATAAAATTTAGGCATCTTATAAGTCATAATTTGACCATAGTAAAAGTATTGGTATTTTTGTAAGCCATAAATAATTAATTATAATTAATCAAATAATTTAAAAAAATAATTTTCTTAAATTTTGTTCCCAAATTTACAAATCTATTTCTTCTAGATTTAATATAATTTTATAATACCATAAGTAATTTTTAAAATCATTATAAAATCATTTTTAATTTTAAAAAAAAGTATTTTTCATGCAAAATATGATTTTAATTAAAAATTAAATTAATCATGTTTATAAAATTATTTTAGAAAATTGGACTTCAATTTTTGGATTCTATGCATTGAAAAATGGTTACCGTGAATTTTTTTGGGATTTTTCAGAATTACTTGAATTTTTTATGAATAGTGAAATACCATAATTTACAAAATAAGCTAAATAAGCTAATTATAGAGTCATGCATGATTTTCTGATGATGTAATCCCAATTGATTCGTTTTCACATTATAAAAATACTATTCTTGGTCATGTAAGACTCACTATTCCTTGTCTTTTGGGGAAATAATAAATTAATGAATTTTATATTGGGAAATCCCCTCTCCCCTCCACTATAAATACCACCCTTCCGCCCCTCATTTTCTCACACCCCAAAAGCATAAATCCTTGACTAAACTCTACCCAAAATTCTTCTATATCCCCTACACCACGTCCAAGAGATTCTGGTCTCATCAAAAGACAAATCCTTGCTTCCTTGAAGAGGATCTCAAGGGGAGGATTCAAGAGGTAATTCTTCTCTCTCTCTCTCTTTCCATTAAATTCCTTCCAACTTCATGTTCATTTCGTAATCTCTCCCCACCTATCTTCATACACATGGTATGGTAATTCTTTTATCATAAATATAATATAATTTTATGGTACTGATGGGATACTATATCATCCAACCCCCTTCTCCTCTTCTTTTTATTTTATAAAAGAGAACGTTGTTCGTGAGGGGTTAATTTATCACCTTCAAGAATGACATGTTTTCTATTTCCATTACAGATTTCAGATCAGGTCATGCAACCATTTTTATGGTTGAATCAGATTATATTTTATGTATTATATCCTATTTCATATTCGGGATCTAACTTATGCACATATTACTAAATTATTAATCAAAACAAGTTCGTTGTGGTCAAAAACCGCGCAAATTAACCCAAAAAATCATCATTTAATTCTTATCTAATGATTCATGCAAATGGTATATAATATAATTAATTATAAGATAATTTAAACTTCTTAAATATCATTAATAAGATGAAATATTTTTTTTTTGTTTACCCATGTTCTACAAGAACTTCCATTTATGAATACATGTGAACCGCTCAAGAAAACCATAAAAACGAACATTCCCAAACAATGTTTTTAAACTCTATAACTCATCCAATGGCCCATAAAATAACTTAATGAAACCATAATTAACCATATTAATGTACATAAGGTTTTTTAATTGATAATTAATGAATCTAATTTGGTTATACAGGACATTAAAGTGAAGAAAGCATTCGGATACAAGGTAAGGGGAATTCTCAAACCCAACTTTCTTTCTTTGAGTTCTCCCTCTATCACTCCATTTTTGGTATGGTCACTCCTTAAAAATAATTTTTTCATCATTATCTTACCTTATATGGGAAATACATGTTTACTACTAGATGTTATGTCAAACAAATGTTTTCCAAAAGAACTCTTCTTTCGAAAACACACCATTTATTTCTCACTCAAGGTTGATGGTAATTGTATCAAGTATGTTATTCCCACTTTCTTTTGGCAACCCAAAGTTTATGAATGTGTTATTATGAGATGAAACCCATTCCTTTCCATTGGATAGTTATGTTCATTTTTTATAAATTTTCTATGTGGCATGTATGATAATGATAATGTTATGATGTGATGGGTGCACCTATAATTATGTAGCGCAATATGAATGGTTAAATGTGACGTGTGCGCCCAGAAATAAACAACGCTCCAATGCATTGGGTAAATTGTTGAATCTCATGAGATAATCTGAAATGATGTGTGAAACATATTCTATATTTTTTCACAAGTATGTGTGGTAGTCAACCACTAAGACATGGTGTTTTATTTTTTATGCATTCCCACATTTCAAGTATTTTATTAATGAATCCTCTCATGTTCATGATCCTTTGCCTATGTTATGATTATGCTCAAGCCGTGATATATTGTTCTTATCTATCCTATTACTAGTCTTTTAGATCAACCCTTTTTATTTATATCCTCGTGTTACTGCATGTACTAAAGAGAGGTCAAGTGCCAATAAGAAGCTAGAGAAGAAGGAATTAAATAAATGATTATGCTTGATGTTGTAATTGTTATTTATGGTCCTAGTTTACCCAATACACTAAAAAATTATATCCTCTATGTGTAATAATATTATGTTTTCTATATTTAAAATTATGTAATAGTAATGTAAGAAAATGATGGGTTTCTATAGAGTACCTGTGAGGTGTTCTAATTTATGAAGGAACTTTGTATGTGGAGGTTTTGGGAATAGTGGAGCTGTGTGTAGGTGGGTGATATATTAGAATTTATTTTAATACTTATTTCCCAAAACCAAGAGAGAATATCTTGAATGTAAAATTTATAATTAATTAATTTAATATTTGAAGAAATAAATACCTTGGCTTAGGACCATTCATCATTGGTGAATGTTGATCATTTGAAAAGACCCTTTTTAGATTGTCTTCTTTGTTTTGTGAGGATCCAAGTATAGAATCCCTCTAGTGGTGATCCACACATGCTCCTAAGATCTTCGATCAACACCACTGAATCTACGGGTGCTACTGTAGTTATTCTAATGTCTTTCATTATTCGTTCTTGATTTCTTGTTCTTTATCCTTGAAGAAATCCCTCTTTCGCTTCTCATTCTTGGTAGGGAGAGAGAAGGGGGAGTCAAGAGATAATTCATTGTGTGCAACCATTCTCTGTTATCAATTGTTGGATGCTCTACACAATTGGCATAACCATATATTTATAATATTAGGATTTAGGTTAAAATATTATTTAATTACATGATGACCATTAAATAACATTTATTACCTTTAATAAACCCCATTCCACATATTATTATTATTATTATTATTATTATTATTATTTTGTGGTGTGCTCCAACTTACGCAATAAAAAATATCATTTAACTGGTATATTAATTAATATTTCTCATCAGACACAATCTAGTTCCATTTTAACTCCTCTTAAATTTATTGAAAAAATAAATAAATTTTTTATTCATAAATAAATATTTCATTCAAATACATGTGAATAAATATTTATCAAATATTAAATAAAATAAATAAATATATTTCAATTTTCAAACTGGAGAATAAATATTTATTTAATTTATGTGATCAATATAACATGAATAAAATTATTCCTCAAAATTTAGAATAATATTCATTCCATTAATTGAACTCAAATATAATTTAATTGAGATCAATGCAAACACTTACTGTGTAACACTCTAGGTTTTTTCTCTTTAGAATTAGGTGGGTTTTTCTAAAGTCCAATATTACTTTCTATCAAGGTTTAAAGGAACCCAAGAGAAATAACATAATGTTTAAACATAGACAACCACATACGAATGCTAATTGTGTAATATAATACCTTTTTTATAATATCACATCAAGAAGGTTACACGATGGTATCAACAACATATTTACTCTATACGTCTTTATTTGAATAACTAAAAAACATTTCAAAAAGGCCATGAAATTTAATGTGAAAGTTATATTCCAATAAAATTCTTGATATATCAACTTCCATAAATATGTAAGGGACAAATCCTTACTCGACTTATCTATTTATGACAAGTTAGTTGTGACATACCCAATGTACCTTACTTCCTTCTGAAATATGGTGTAATAGTTTTGGTCAAAAAATATAAGTGTGTGAGTCATGACATACATTAATAATAATCTTAAGGTCAATGGAACATTACACATGATCACATAATGAAAAATTTGATGACATGAAAACATGTTTAATTTCTACTGGCAAGTCTATTCTCATAATCTCCCATCTTAAAGATTACCCAATACGAACTTCATGAGAAGAAGCATCATCTTCTTATGAGTACTTTCACCTGATTTCCAAAATACTTTGTGTCCCATCATAGTACATTATACAACCACAAAAATATATTAATAATATATTCATAGTACATCAAGGTTCTCATCATAGAGGGAAACTACTATGACCTTATCAATGTGAAAAATACTCGTGGACATTATTACATTAAAATTATGAAGTAATAATGAAAAATATGTAATTAGATATTAAATTAATAATAAACACATCAAATATGGATGTAATCAAAGCATGATAATGATACTATTTGGGAGGTTCATGGTCCAATTCCTTGGAGTCTGGTCATTGGAAAATTTCTTCTTCCCCTAGGATCCACACATCTTGTCGGGTCACTCGATCCCTGACGGGGTGGATGAAATGAGGTTCAACCCACATATTCTGACATATTTCTTTTCTAAAACATCAACAACAGGATTGTTGCCATATTAGATGCTCTTCCATCTCAGTTGGAAACAAATCCTTCCTATATTTTTCTCTCTCCTGAGTGATCTATTCATGGTAAGCAATTTCAATTTTGTAGAGGGTTCAAAAAGTTCACACATGGGGACTCCCTTTTAATAGAAAAAAATGTATAATCTGTTGGTCCTAGGAAACAAAATATAAAAACTCCCACTTAGACTATAGCCGAATACCTATGACTTTTAGTCTATTAGAACTCACATGATAATCATGTTTTTTCTTAGTCAAGGTGTTAGTCAAGGGGTCCTCCATGTTGTTTTTCATAGAAATACTGCTCACTGCAACCTTCGTTCTCTGAGAAAAATACATTAATAGATGATACTTATGATGTATGTTCTTTATCCGTTGATGTGACCTTGGATCTTTTGTAAGAGCCACTGCTTCGGTATTGTCATAATAGAGTGAGATAGGTTATTTACTTCTAGGTTTCACATCATGATTTGAGAGGATTTTTTGCATTAATTAGGATTCCTTAGCTACCTCAAAAGTCATAATATACTTAGACTCTATTGTAGAATCTATGACCCTATCCTTCTTTGAAATTTATTAGCTTACAAAACCTCTATTCAAAGTGAATATGTATTTCGTTTGTGACTTCATTTCATCTTGATTAGTTTGGAAAGTAGCTTCTATGTATCATCTGATGACTAGTTCCTCATATACTCCATAAACCAAGAACATATCCTTAGTATGCCTCAAATACTTAAGGATAGTCTTGACTTTAATCCAATGGCAGACACTTAGATCAGCTTGATATCTTCCTACTTCACTTAATATAAAGGCGACATCCACCTGAGTACATAACATAACATACATGACTGACCCAATTGCTAATGTATGTGGTATCCTTTCCATTCTATTTTTTTCCTCATTTGTATACGGAAACATTTTCTTTGAAAGATGAAAGCCATGTGATGTTGGAAACAATCCCTTATTGTATTGTTCTATACATAATCTAATCGGTATCTTATTAATGTATGTACTTTTACTTGTGCCAAGAAACCCATGGGATATATCATGATGGATCTTGATCCCAAGAATATATACTTCCTTGCCCAATTCCTTCATAGAGAATAATTTCTTCAACCTGTCCTTAACAGACTATAAGACTATTATTTCATTTTCTATGAGTAATATGTCATCAATATATACTATTAAGAAAATGAATGCACTACCACTAAATTGTTTGTAGACACAAGGATCACACTCATTATTTGAGAAACAAAATTATGTTATGGCCTCATCAAAATGAATGTACCATGACTGAGATACCTATTTTAATCTATAAATATATTTTTATAATTTTCATATTGTATTATCGTCCTTTAGAGTCACAAACCCTTCAGGTTCTATCATAGATAAATCTTCCTAAAGGTTCTTGTTAAGGAAGGTTGTTTTGACCTCCATTTTCTAAATCTTATCGTCATTGTAAGACACAATGGAAAGTATAATTATGATGTATTTCTTCATGGAAACTGGTGAAATGGTTTCATCATATTCAATTCATTGACACTGTTTAAACTATTTTTGCAACCAGTCACGCCATATAGGTACTAACTTTTCCTTCCATGTCTAGTTTCTTCTTGAATACCCGTTTTCAAAAAATGGGATTTACATCTATTAGAGAGTATACCAAAATACAGACTTGGTTGTGGTACATGGAATCCATTATAGAATTAATGGCTTCTTTCCACTTGGATACTTTTATTCCCCTTACTAATTTATTGTAGGTTATAGGGTCTTTATAATTAACTAATAATGAGCCACCATCCTCAGTGACTAGAAAACAGAACATTATGGTTCTCCAACCTCTCTTATAATCCTACATAGTACTTTTGTCTCTGGAATAGTTTCATCTTCCACAGGGCTTTTTGGAATCTGTTCCTAGACCAACTCTTGTGTACCTTGATCTTTGACTTCATCAAAATAAATCTTTCTCCCACCATCTATTTTAGATATGTTCTCCCTCACAAGAAATATGGTGTTTCTTACCACTATGACCTTTCTTATGAGGGGTCATATAGGAAATATCACCTTGTTTCCTTAGGGTATCCTTTAAAGGTATACTTTGTTCCTCTATGTGAATGTTTGTTACCTGAAGAGGCCTTAAAAATTATTCTCTTACCCATACATGAAAATTCAATAACATAGATTTTATTCCACTCCAAAATTCATATGGAATACCATTTATCAATTTAGTTGGTAATTGTTTTAGTACGTGTGATTCTATTTGTAACGTGTATCCCCAAAACGATAATGGAAGTCTAATACGGCTCATTATTGATCTCATCATTTCCAACATGGTGTAGTTCCTCCCTTATCATACAATGTTCTAATGAGATGTATAAGGAGGGGTGAATTGGAATAAGATCATAAACTCCCATAAGTAAACAATGAAATCTTGATTAAGATATTATCCCATGTGGTCTAAGCAGGTCTTCATAATCTTTTAACAATGATGGTACTCAAATTCATTCTTGTATTCCTTGAATTTATCAAAATAATCTGACTTTTTCCTCATTAATTATAAAAATTAAAATCCACTAAAATCATCTATAAAATTCATGAAGTATGAGTACACACCCCTTGCTTCAACAGGAAATGATCCACACACATCAGTATGAACTAATTCAAGAAGAACTTTATCCCTCTAACCTCTCCCACTAAATTGGGATTTGGTCATTATTTTGTAAACATAAATTATACACACCAAGTGGTTTCAGTTAAAAAGAATCAAAATATCCATCTTGATGTAATTTATTAAAGATCTTTTTCATTTACATGACCTACCTAGTGATTCCGATGTTGGGTGTGGTATGATTCATGTGAAGTAACATCATTGTCGATTTCCATTACTTGGTTCATGTAATCTAACACATAAAGACCATTATTTAAATGTTCCTTACGATAAAAAATGCTATCTTTATAAAAGAAGCAACATTTATTCTAGAATTTGAAAATGAATCCACACATATCAAGTCTGAATACAGAAATAATGTTTTTGTTAAGAGATGGAACATAATAACAATATTTCAAAACCAAGATCCATATGGTTGAAAACATGAGGTGGTAGTACCCAATATCTAAAAGAAAAGGATTAGATTGTTTGGATAATCGTAGATTTACCTCCCCATAGTCTATCTTTTTGAATATTCCTGGTTCTAGTATATCAATACAAATGTGATCACCAAAATCTTTATCGAATATCCTTTTTTTAGAGAATAAATAAATTTCAGTAGATAACAAACACACATGAAGCTTCCCCTTTCTTCTTTGGATGGGTCAAAATTTTATTCCAATGTCCCTTCTTTCCACATGTAAAATAGACAGCATCCTATTCCCTTTCATTCCACTTCATCTTCCACTTCTTGGAGGGGGCATGGAGTAGTTTTGGGCTTAAATATCTTCTCTTTACCATTTTATTTGTTCACTATAAGGACAAAAGGTCTTTTGTGATTCGTATCCTTATCTACTTGGCGATGAAAAGTGAGAAGATCTGGTAGATATTTCTCAGTATTGTTCGTATTAAAATTCACAAAAAATATGGAGAATCCCTGAGGGAGTGATGCCAGAATGTGATCAGTTCCTTGTTCTTCTGGGAGATTAAACCTTAGAACCTATAGGCACTAATTGTTTCCAAGGAGCTTGACTATATGAGGCCCAACTAGGGAACCCTATCCATGAATTATTTGATAGATCGCCTTATAAATCTCAAACCTTTCCTACTTAGCTCACTCATGGTAAAGACCAAATAGGTTCTCAAGCATGTTATAGACATCCATGTTTTTTTAGACTTCATGAGTTCACTAGAATTCTATGAAAAAATCAAAAAATTAATGTTGATCACTTCACTCACATGTTTTTCATAGAAAAGGAACTATTCATAACTCACCACCATAGCATACAGATCAGGCACTAAGGATTCGATCATATAAGATTTCTATTCATGTTGAGAACAACCTGAAGGAGTTTAAACCAATCCTAGAAATTACTGCAATTTAGTAGTTTTTCATTATCCAATATTGATTATAGGGTTAATGTGGATGAAGAGATTTCCATTTTTTATATAATTAAAATATAAGATTATTAATACTTTTCCTCATTAAAGATTATGTGATAAATTATAAATTAATTGAATTTATTAAATTTCCCACTATTTTATCATTTCAGAATATCCCTCACCATTAAACATGGAATGTTTAGTTGATTTAATATTATTTTCTTAAGGATTCATATGACCCTTTGAATAACCCCAATGAGGTTTGTTCAAGATAAATTAAGTTAGTTAAGTAGTAAA
The DNA here is from genome assembly GCA_963277665.1 of Viscum album. Classification (NCBI taxonomy): domain Eukaryota; kingdom Viridiplantae; phylum Streptophyta; class Magnoliopsida; order Santalales; family Viscaceae; genus Viscum; species Viscum album. The sequence continues at coordinate 318,817,992 of OY728140.1, forward strand.
TTTTTTTCTAATTGTGGGATTATAGCTCCTTGATCCATTGAGTTGATTCCCCAATCCTAAAATCCTGACTTGTATTTCCTCAACACTTGCCTCCAAATTAAACCGAGTCTATAAAGGGATACTCCTCTTGATGTGAAGTGGATAAACCAACCCAAAACCTTCATAATAACTACTCCAATAAAATTATGTTTCCCAACAAGGGTTGGTCAAACACTTAGTTCTATTGAGTTTTGTTCCTAATAAAGTAATGGAAGGTTCACTGTGACTTAATTTTAGGTTGAGGGATTTTAATTAATTATGCATAAATTTTATCTTTTTTTATCCTTTAAATGTCTTTTTAATATTAAGTGAATGTTACTTAATTAATTACCAATGTTGGATAAAAAATTTACTGATAATTCATGTATTTAATTTTTTATGCATAAATTTTATCATGTTTTATCCTTTACATGTCAGGTTAATATCAAGTGGATGTTATTTAATTAATTAACAGTGATGGATAAAAAATTTATGTATAATAAAATTATTTAAATTTCATATTCTCACATTAATTAATTAATTAATGTGATAGTCTCCTTAAATCCCTAAAATATATAATTTCATATACAATAATAAATATATAAATAAATGATCTATTTATGAGCTTTATCTAATGGTTTATTAAATTAGTGGAAGTTAAATCAACCTATGACCTAGGGGAAATAACTCATTTTTCTAATCTTGGAATGAGTTATTGCATTCCACTTGTCCATCTATGTATTACCTAAGATAGAATCAAAATGGATTCATCTTGAACCACCTCCACACACCTTGGGATACTCCATTAATTACATGTATTTATCACTCACATGTAGGAGAGGGGAACCAAATGATTAGTTAAAAGGGGATTACATAAATAACATTGGAAAAGTAGGTCCAACATACTAATGGTGGTAAATATAACATGAAGGACATCATATTTAATTTGATAATAAATAATTTAAAACTCGTGTAATAAATTAAATTAAATTATCCAATGCATACACATGTCTTGGTTAAGCTCATGAACAGTCATACATGCAACAAATATGAAAAAGTAACTGGCTAGCGTTAATTTATTTATTCATTATTTATTATTTAATTTGAATTTAACTTCATTAATTAATTAATTTACTATATAATTCTTTTCATACTAATGATCATCCAAACATAATTGAAGATACCCACCATTTATTTCATTCATGGGAAATAAACACCAGAACCAATAATAAAAAAATAATTACAATAAATTAATTGATCATTAAATATTCTTTAAAACTATTATTAAACTTTCAAACACATATTAGTGTGAAAATAAATTAAATATGGTTTTAATGTTGTAATTTTCAATTTAGTGTAATTTTTAATTATGTCATTTAATGGGAGACTACACGTTGTGAACAATCCTACTACACGTTGTGTACCTCGGTTGTCATGTATCTGAGTCACACACTTGGGGCTTTGGCATGTTAACTCATCCGGACTACATGGAATGTACCAGCCAACTACACTCCATGTATCCACTTTTCATGTTCCAAGTTGGCCAGATCAACACACAGTGTGAAATTAATTCACCACATGTAATTAAATATTTAGCTCATCTAGGTACAATGTGCATGGGTACATGACATGTTCCTCGACTACCAGCTATGTAACCCAATTTTACCAGCCAATGATTTGAAACTTCCTGATAACATCTTTGGTTGTTCTTCATCTATTCTTAGACCTTTAAAAAATGAAATACTGAATAAATGTAGAGTCCCAAAGCTTGACATACATGGACTTTACAGTTCTTTTGTGGAATACTTAATACATAAAAAAACAACACTCAAGTATCGTAATAGTTTAGTGTCTTTGGAAACTCGGAAAAAAATATTCTAATCATGGTGAAGGATCTTCAACATCTCCCATAAAGATCTTCCCCTTTTTGTTTTCATACCTAAAACCTTTCCTTATATCCTGGGGAAAAGAAAACATAAAAAGGGTGAGCTCCAATTCTCGGTAAGGGTAAACATATGGAACATAAAACAATCCATAAACATTTGAATGCAAAAACATGAAAATAAAATCTAATCCTCAAAATCTTGAGCAATGCCATAAAACTTGGACGTATGTAGGGAATATATCATAGAAAAACATAAATCATGATAAAATAGCATGGTAATAAAACATGTAATTTTGGAAACCATTAAGCACATGTTATTATTTCCATAGTATCCAAGGCATTGCTGCCAAGACCATCATAGTGGACAAAGTCCATTACTGAACCGAGTCCACTCCTCGTTCCAGTCCTGTATCACTGAACTGGATTAACTTGTCATTCCATCCATGTCCATATCATGAGATATAAATCTTTACCCAATTCATTTGAGGGAGATGTAGGTCCCACCCATCTCATAATGAAATCATTCTTTCGTGTGCCACAAAATAAACATAAATCATTCATCATAACCCAAAGAATAAAATGGGTTTCATAAAAATCATTCGATCATAGCATAATCCATGTAAAACAAATGGATATCATTTCATCATAATAAAAATCAAACCATAGTGGAATTATACTTGAAACACAAACATACTGAATAATGTCATATTAGATGGAAAATAGTTTTGATAAAACACTTGAAATGAATTCTTGAGGAAAATATCCTTTCTACTTAAAAATCATTTTCTTTTCACAAAATGCCACAAAATTTTAAAAGAAAAAGATTTTATTGATAATAATAATGAAATCTTGTAGAGGAAACTTCATGAAAATAAGGCGTTATGAAACCGTAAAAATCTGTTCATGCCGTATAAGTTAAAAAAACATTCTTCTCGTACTTTTGTCGGAAAAGTAAAAAAGTTCCTCATATGGTAAACAAAAGAAAGATTCATTCCATACCCTGTGGTAAAATTAAAAAATGGTTAAAAAGGACTTTAAAAATACATGAAATTTTTTTTATAAAACATGGACTTGGATGATAAATCTAACCCCAATAAATACTTATAAATAAACAATCTCGGACAAAAATGAGATTGGAAAAGTTATCCCTTACCTTATGTCTGGTATGCTTCATATTTATCCGAACCTCATATATAATGACTTAAATAATGTAATTTTCTTATTAAGGAATCATATTCAATGTTATTTTGTCATATATAGTTCACTTATGACTTTATATTACCTTTTCTTTTGTAAATTCCATGTTAAAGCAGCGTTTTGGGTAAAATCGTTTCATTTATCGTATGTGTTTCGACATTTTGTTCTTGATATTATTAATTATATCCTGATTTATTTAATTCCATATGTAAACCTTGATTTATATATAATATATATTCATCATATACATATATATGATAGATCGATAAATGGAATGAAATACACCGTTCATGGAGACGGTAGGTCGTACGTACGCATGAACGTTGTTTTCGTTTCCTTATTGAATTGAATGGAACTAAGTAGATGAAGTACATATATATATACATAAATCCAGTAGCATTATTATTTCATATACATAATTATTATTGATTATATAAACATTATAATCATTCATGTATAGTTAACATGGAGAATGAATCTCATCGCGTCGTGGAGACGGTAATCCGTACGTACGCACGAGCGATGATATTGTTCCCATAATTATTGAATAGAATTGGAGTAGATGGTATAATATATCAGAATCAGTATGATGTTATAATAACCATATATATTTATTCTTTACACCATTATACCCATCCATGTAAGGTGGTGGTGGAAAAACAGATTACACCACGGCGTAGAGACGGTATTCCCTATGTACGCACGCGCGGTGATTTCATTTTCCGTAGGATGGATAGAAGATGAAATAGGGTTGTTTCATATTTATAATAACATATCAGTATTTTATTGATACTGATGTTATTAATTTATTATGAAACAAAAAAATAATAATAATTTGATGAAGAAAGAAGCTTGAAAGAATCGGTAGAAGAGATTACCACTTCTTCGACGCACCTCCTTTAAGCTTCCTCTTAAGGGACTAGAGTTGGTCTTTTGAGATTACCAGAACCTCCATAATGTTTATAGAGAAGTGGATAAGATAAATGGGTAGGGGTTTGCCGATCTTGAAGTCTCAAAGTTTTGTAAATAGGAGAGGGAGGTTGTGCCCTTTTATAAGGGAGGAGAGAGGAACCTTAGGAAAAACATAAAATATTATTTTATAATAAAGTCACATTCGGTTTATAATAGCTCCAACTTGATATATTTAGAATCTAATGTGGCTATTGGTTTCAATAGTCTCAATAAATAGTTTTTAGACAAGTTTCGGTTACTATTTTAACCTTATCATTTATATTTAACTCTAAGTTAAATAATTTGACTTTTATCGTGTCTTCTTGTTTTCTTACACTATATGGTTAACAAACATACTATAAACTTCCAATCAAACACCAAGTGGATAATTATTAATATATATAATCTTATATAAGTCATTTGGTAGAACCTTATATTTTTTGGAATAAAATATCAATTAATAATATAATATTTTTTTTAAAAATGATTTTATGTCAATTTTGACACTATTTGGTAATTGATTTTTTTGAAAATTATAACAGAATGATTAGTTCAAAAACAGTACCTTAAATAAATAATAACATTTCATATTAACCTATAAAATTATTTTAATTCATTAAAAGTCTAAGATTACATTTATTTGGGTATTTATAACATCATTTAGGTTAATATTTCATTAATAAGGTAATTATTGCATCATCATTGTGTCATTAATAAATTAACTTATTTAATGTATTAAAATTATAAATAAAATACAATTATGTTTTAAATATTTTTATCTTTCTAATGAATATTTATAGTCCAATTTATCTTATGTATAACCCTATATTAAAAATGTTTTAGTTATTAAACTTTGATTTTAACTCTTTTAACTCTTCTTTGAATTATATAATAATAAATGTCCTAATCTAATCCACGTGGAAATAAATGATAATTTTTTATTCATAAGGTTTTTTTTTGTCGAATTACACTTATCCAATAGAATTTGGACATGTGTTAGTGTAATAATAATATCATTTTTACCCTTAATTACCCTATTTACCTTTAACTGTAGTAAATAAAAAATACCGTATTTACTATTCATAATATCCAAAAAATAAAAGATACCTATTAACATAATTTGGACCCACTGAATAAAAATATGTAATCCATTTTTCAAAATTCAAAACACATAAGTTTCAGTAATTAATCTAAAATTAATCCTGTTGTTAAGCAAACGGGTTTTAAAAGTTAGAACATTGACAAAGATTGAAATGTTTTTACCTATGAATTCAATGTAAAATTAATGGTAATGGAATATATTATATTAAATGGTAAAAATATATTCTATTTATAATTTAAAATAATTAAATATTATAATTTAACCATATAAATTATTGCAATGAAAAAAGTTGTTTTTAATTAAAATATAGCATGTTTTTACTATTCATTAAAACGTGAAAGTTATCAGAATAATATGAAAATTTTATCCAAAGTAAATTTTTATATCCTTATTCCAAAGAATAATTTTATTTTGTAAAATTGAACTTATAAACATGTCATAAAATAGATTTAAAGTTTGTGCGCCATCAAAAGGCGGCAAAACTGCATTTTTTGAAAAATACTTATTTTACACAAAAAAATTATTTTATTCTCATACCATGTTCTAGAGAATGTGTAAGAGGAATAATAAAGTTATAAAATTCAAAATGTAGTTAATAATATTCATAACGAATAGTTCATAATAATATTATAACCATATATCGTTGTTTAGTGAAACCCGGTATTGCGTTACAACACACGCTATCAAGGAAGGTCGTGATTGCATGTAATGCAAGCCAAATCGGGGTTGCGTGTAGTGAAAGACTCCTTTGTTGTTTTGTATAACAAATTCCAACCATATTTCATTTATACATTTAATATATATATATATATACACTCAATGTTGCGAACTTGAAATTGTGTGTAACACGATCCAAGAATAGTGTTGCGTATACTACAAGCTAATATGGTGTTGCGTAAAGCACAATTACGATAATCTTGGTGTAGTGTACAACAGAAGATATGAAAGAAATTAAAAAGAATATGTCTCATAAAATCTCGGGGTGTTACATTCTACCCCCTTAAAATGAACTTCGCCCTCAAAATTCATCGGTGTTATAAACAGTTTACCACTTGAATGTTTCTTTAATAGAAACCCACATCCTAAAAAGGAATACCAAAACATAATTTTAAAAACTAAATTACGAAACATAATGGTTACCCAAATTAACACATCACTGGGTTTCCACATAGGAGAACATAGGTGAAAATATGGATATAGAAGAGAAATCTTACCATCATGTTCTGATGGAGAGTGGTAGAGAACATGGCTATGAAAAAGCCATCAATCACAAAGCCATAAATTTGTGATGATATAAGGTACCATCTGATTCATAGGGTATGAGGGTACTAGGACAACATTTTTTATTTTCAAGATCATTTCCCTAAAGTTGATGAATTAAAAGAAATACTTACAATATTTTTTTACAATCTCACTGTTGTTCGTGCCTTGAACAATTTCCACTTCATCTCTTAATGAAATGAAGTTGAATTTGTTATTCGTGAAGTGTTAGGAGATCATGTGATAGAATGATGGGCCATTCCATCTGTTTCAAACAAAAGGTTAGCAAAAGTTATCAAATATACATAAGTCCATCTATGGTGGGGTTAATCGTATATGATTCCAAAAATGAACTTATACTTCATCTATCATACCGCTTAATAAAATAAAACTAGTTTCTACTAACCAGGGACTTCCTGTAGGCCAGTGGTAGGCGATAAAGGCTTGTCTCACTTCGGTTGTGGGTTTGATTCCCGCAGGCATTTTTGACGCGACGGGTTGTTACCCGTCGTGCAGGTTGTCCTTTTTCTATATTATAACATCCCATCAATAGTATAAAAAAGTTCTAGCATTAAACAATACTGACTTTTGTCCAACATAATCTATTCCAACCTTAAGACTTATCCAAAATACTTCTTTCCAAACTCATAGTATAAAGAGAAAGATTACTAGAATTGTCATATAACAAGCACGTGAATACTATCATTTATCCCCATATATCATAAGATATATCTTGTTGCACACATTACAAACATGTGAATACCTTAATCATGTATTCTCTTGAAACATTAATTACCATAGAACCATAGTGAAAACATGAATGTTGTCAAAAGTTAACTCTTTCCACATCCCAAAATTTCGATATACTCAAACCATGATATCACTTTGTCCTTATATCAGTCATGACCTCATGAATACTATCATACATATTATTTTCTCCTTATCCCTTCATTATGATCATTTCATTTTCTTTCCAAAAATATTTCAATCACTTTTCATGGTTACAAGTACCATAAAATTATTAAAACCACAATGATCCAATACATTGATATTCCAATATTCCACGATAATATAAATGAGATTCCACAACATTATCTCATAATCCCATTACATAATCACTTATTCATTCCACCACATCGTTTTCATACTCAACATCACAAATAGTGATCACATGTGACTTCCCTTTATCCTTTTCCTTAAGATATTGCTCATGTTGATCATCATTAACCCTTGGATTGAGGCATTTATTAGCATAATGCCTCATTTCCTTGCACTTGAAGCATTGAAGTGTTGGCGGAGGGTTCTCGGTAGTCTTTTCACTATTCATGTCATTAGAAACCTTTTTTCCCATTACTTCAGCACTCAAATACTCAATGACCTTCTTCTCCACATTTGAAACATTTTTTAGTACCTTTTAGACAATCTCCGCCATGCTTCTTTCCACACATTGAGCATAAATAAACATTCATCTTCTTTTCACCATTGTTCTGAGATTTCTCCTTGAACTCCACCTTTCATTTCTTGTCAAAACCATGAGATTTATATGTAACACCAACTTCCATTTCTACCTCGATAGCACAATGCACAATTTCTTCATAGATACTGAAGTCTCTTATATCTAATGCCCTTCGAAGACTAGGTTTTAAGCCACTGAATAATCGATCAACTTTACTTTCAGGTTGGATGATAAAGCCAGATGCATACCTTGAAAGCCTTGTAAAATTTGCTCCATATATACCAACAGATTCATCATCCTTTTTCTTATGCTCAAGGAACTCCTTTTCCATCTTTGTTCGAAGAATAAGAGGGAATTACTTATTGAAAAACATGTTCTTGAACTCATCCCATTCCATGGATGTAAATTCATCTTGGGGCCTTGTGTTATTAATTAGAGTCCACCATTGGTCTGCTTCACCTTCAAAACGGTAAACAGCTAAAATTACTTTTTCATGTTCTGAACATTGAAGTATGGAAAATATCTTTTCAATGGTACTAATACATTGTTCAGTAACAAGTGGATCAGAAGACCCATTGAAAGAAGGTGGACGTTTCCTCATGAAGGACTCAATAGAATATTGTTCCCTTCTATGCTCATTTGGAATCCCAGAATGATTCATAACTTTTGTAAGTATAGAAATAAGATTTTTCACTCCATCTCCCATAACATTGGTTCGTTCAGGAGGACAATCATTCCATCATCCATTACATTGATCAGCACGGTTCTTTCGGGTTCTATCCATCATCTAAAACCAATAAAAATAGTATGAGAGGAAAAAATCATGCTAGGAAAACAACATAATAAAGGGGGAGTACCTTCAATATCTAACATCTTCAGTTTAATTATAATATCGTTACCATAATTCTAGGACTATAACTTATACTTATAATTAACCTTAGGGACATCCCTATACATACCTTAGAAATATCACCAGGGATCTCACTAAATTTTCCGCATCCTAGTTTCCAAAGGTTAACTAAACCTCCCTATGATACCAACTATAGAGACCCAAAGCTTGACGTACATGGACTTTACATTACTTTTTCGAAATAATTAATACATAACAAAAACCAACACTCAAGGATCATAATAGTTTAGTTTCTTTGGAAACTCGTAACAAAATATTCTAATTGTGGTGAAAGATCTTCAACATCTCCCATAAAGATCTTCCCCTTTTTGTTTTCTTACCTAAAACCATTCCTTATATCCTGGGGAAAAGAAAACATAAAAAGGGTGAGCTCAAATTCTCAGTAAGGGTAAACATATGGAACATAAAACAATCCATAAACATTTGAATGCAAAAATTTGAACATAAAATCTAATCATCAAAATCTTGAGCAATGCCATAAAACTTGGAACTACATAGGGAATATATCATAGAAGAACTTAAATCATGATAAAATAGAATGGTAATAAAACATGTAATTGTGGCAACCATTAAGCACATGTTATGATTTCTATATTATCCAAGGCATTGCTGCCAAGACCATCATAGTGGAAAAAGTCCATTACTAAACCGAGTTCACTCCTCATTCCAGTCTTGTATCACTGAACCAGATTAACTTTCTGTTCCAGCCATTTCTATCTCACGAGATATAAATCTTTACCCAATGCATTGGAGGGAGATATAGGTCCCAACCATCTCAAAATGAAATCATTCTTTCATGTGCCACAAAATAAACATAAATCATTCATCATAACCTAAAGAATAAAATGGGTTTCCTAAAAATCATTCCATCATAACATAATCCATGTAAAACAAATGGATGTGATTTCATCATAAGAAAAATCAAACCATATAGAAATTATACTTGAAACATAAACATACTGAATAATGTCATCTTATATGGAAAATAGTTTTGATAAAACACTTGAAATGAATTCTTGAGGAAAATATCCTTTCTACTTCAAAATCATTTTCTTTTCACAAAATGACATTCAATTTTAAATGAAAAGGATTTTATTTAAAATAATAATGAAATATTGTAGATGAAGCTTCATGAAAATAACACGTTATGAAACCTTAAAAATCTGTTCACTTCGTATAAGTTAAAAAACATTCTTCTCATACTTTTCTCGGAAAACTCAAAAAGTTCCTCGTATGGTAAACAAAAGAAAGATTCATTCCATACCATGTGTTAAAAGTCAAAAATGGTTAAAATGGATGTTAAACATACATGAAAACATTTTATAAAACATGTACTTGGATGATAAATCTTACCCCAATAAATACTTATAAATAAACAATCTCGGACAAAAATGAGATTGGCAAAGTTATCCCTTACCTTATGTCGGATATGCTTCATATGTATCTGGACCTCCTGTATAATGATTTAAATAATGTCATTTACTTATTAAAGAATCATATTAATTGTTATTATATCATATATGGTTCACTTATGACTTTATATTACCCGTTCTTTTGTAAATTCCATGTTAAAGCAGCGTTTTGTGTAAAATCGTTTCATTTATCATATGTGTTTCGAATTGTTGTTCTTGATATTATTACTTATATCCAGATTTACTTATTTCAAAAATTTAAAACATGATTTATATATAATATATATTCATCATATACATATATATGATATATCGATAAATGGAATGAAATACACTGTTCAAGGAGAAGGTAGGTCGTACGTACGCATGAATGTTGTTTTCGTCTCCTTATTGAATTGAATGGAACTAAGTAGATGACATAAATATATATATATATACATAAATACAGTAGCATTATTATGTCATATATTTAATTATTATTCATTATATAAACTTTATAATCATTCATGTATGGTTAACATAGATAATCAATCTCATCGTGTCGTAGAGACGGTAATCCGTACGTATGCACGAGCGATGATATCGTTCCCATAATAATTGAATTGAATTGGCGTAGATGGTATAATATATCATAATAAGTATGATTTTATAATAACCATATATAGTTACTCTTTACACCATTATACCCATCCATTTAAGGTGGTGGTGGAAAAACATATTACACCACGGCGTGGAGACGGTATTCCGTACGTACACACGCGCGGTGATTTTGTTTTCCATAGGATGGATAGTAGATGAAATAGGGTTGTTTCATATTTATAATAACATATAATTATATTGGTGATACTGATGTTATTACTTTATTATGAAACAACAAAATAAGAAGAAGTTGAAGAAGAAAGATACTTGAAAGAGTCGGTAGAAGAGATTACCTCTTCTTTGACGCACCTTCATTAAGCTTCCTCTTAAGGGACTGGAGTTGGTCTTTTTAGAAGACCAGAACCTCAAATATGTTTCTATAGAAGTGTAGAAGATAAATGTTCAATTTTTGGCCGATCTTGAAGGCTCAATGTTTTGTAAAGAGGAGAGGGAGGAGGTTCCCTTTTATAAGGGGGGAGAGGGGAACCTTAGGAAAAACATAATCTATTATTTTATAATAAAGTCACATTCAGTTTATAATAGCTCCAAATTGATTTATTTCGAAGCTAATATGGGTATGGATCTAACTCCTCTCAACCAATAGGTTTTAGACATGTTTAGGTTACTATTTTAACCTTATCATTTAGATTTATCTCTAAGTTAAATAATTTAACTTTTACCGTGTCTTCTTGTTTTCTTACACTATATGGTTAACAAAATTACTATAAACTACAAATAATACCCCAATTGGTTCATTATTAATATATATAACCTTATATAAGTAATTTTGTCGAAGGTTAGATTTTTAGGAATAGAATATCAATTAATAATATATTATTTGTTTTAAAAACTATTTTATGTCAATTTTGACACTATTTGGTAATTAATTTTTCTAAAAATCATAACTGAATGATTAGTTCAAAAAAAGTTAATTAAATAAATAATAACATGTCATATTAACCTATAAAATTAGTTTAATTCATTAAAAGTCTCATATTAAATTTATTTGGGTATTTATAACATCATTTATGTTAATATTTTATTAATAAGGTAATTACTGTATCCTCATTGTGTCTTTAATAAATTAAATTATTTAATGTCTAAAAATTATAAATAAAATACCATTATGTGTTAAATATATTTATATTTCTAATGAATATTTATAGTCCAATTTATCTTATGTATAACCTTATATTAAAAATGTTTTAGTTATTAAACTTTGATTTTAACTCTTTTAACTCTACATTGAATTAAATAATAATAAATGTCCTAATCTAATCCAAGTGGACCTAAATGATAATATGTTATTCCTGAGGTTTTTTTTGGTCGAATTAAACTTGTCAGATGGAATTTTGACATGTGTTAGGGTAATAATAATATCATTTTTTCCTTTAATTACCCTATTTACCTTTAACTGTAGTAAATAAAAATTACCGTAGTCACTATTAATAATACCAAAAAAATAAAAGTAAACTACTAAAATAATTTGGACCCACTTAATCCAAATATGGAATCCATTTTTTAAAATTCAAAACATATAAGGTGCAGTAATTAATCTAAAATTAATCTTGTTGTTAAGCAAACGGGTTATAAAAGTCAAAACATTGCGAGAGATTGAAATGTTTTTACCTATGAATTCAATGTAAAATTAATGGTAATGGAATAAATTATATTAAATGGTAAAAATATATTCTATTTATACTTTAAAACCATTTAATATTATAATTTAACCATATAAATTATTGTGATGAAAAAAGTTGTTTTTATTTAAAATATAGTGTTTTTTACTATTCCTTAAAATGTGAAAGTTATTAGAATAATATGAAAAATTTATCCAAAGTAAATTTTTATATCCTGATTCCAAAGAAAAATTTTATTTTGTCAGATTGGACTTATAAACATGTCAAAAACTAGATTTAAATTGGGTGCGCCATCAAAAGGCGGCAAAACTGTATTTTTTAAAAAATACTTATTTTACCCAAAAAAATTATTTTATTCTCATACCATGTTCTAGAGAATGTGTAAGATGAATAATAAAGTAATAAAATTAAAAATTTATTTAATACTATTCATAACGGCTAGTTCATAAAAATATTATAACCATATATCATTGTTTAGTGAAACGCGATATTGCGTTACAACACACGCTATCGAGGAAGGTCGTGATTAGGTGTAATGCAAGCCAAGTCAGGGTTGCGTGTAGTGGAAGACTCCTTTGTTGTTGTGTATCACATAATCCAACCATATTTCATTTATACATTGAATATATATATATATATATACACCCAATGTTGCAAACATGAAATTGTGTGTAACACGATCCAAGAATAGTGTTGCGTATACTGCAAGCTAATACAGTGTTGCGTATAGCACAAGATAATCTTGGGGTAGCATACAACAGAAGATATGAACGAAATTAAAAATAATACATCTCATAAAATCTCCGGGTGTTACAATAAACATATTTAAAATGTCGATAACATGTTAATTCAAATTATATTAAAGAATAAATAACATGAAATGAAAATTTAACCACAATTGCGTATAGATCAACAATGAAATAAATAATTATAAATTTAAACATGACCACTCTGATACCATTTTTAGGTTCCACGCATAGATGAATCATGTAGTTGTGGGAGATTTATTAGAATTTCATTTAATAATTATTTCTTGAAACCAAGAGTGAGGATCTTTCACATCAAATTTATAATTTATTTATTTAATATTTGAATAAATAAATAATTGGCCTTAGGATATTTCTTTGTTGGTGAATATTGATCATCCTAAAATACCCTTTCGTATTACCTTCTTTGCATTTTGAGGATCCTAGTATAGAATCCCTCCAGTAGTGATCCATATGTGCTCCTATAATCTCTGATCAACACCACTCGATATTTGAGTGCTAACGCGGTGAGTTTAATTTCTTTCATTGTTCGTTCTTGATCTATCAATATTCAGTCTTTAAGAAATTTCTCTTGCACTTCTCATTCATGAAAGTGAAAGAGAAGGAGTAATCGAGAGATAATTAATTGTGTGCAACCATTATCTATTCAAAATAATTGGATTCTCTACACAATAGACGTAGCTTTCAATTTATAGAGGTAGGATTTTTGTTAAAATATTATTTAATTGCATGTCGGCAATTAAATATAATTTATTATGTTTAATAAACCCCATGCTAAATTTATTATTATTATTATTATTATTATTATTTTAATTATTATTTTTCATGCACCAACTTATGCAATAAAAAATATTATTTAACTGGCTTGTTAATTAATATTTGTCAATGGACACAGTCTTGGTCCATTCAATCTCTTATTTAATTTATTGAACACCTCAATAAAATTTTTAATCAAAAATAAATATTTTTTTCAAATACCATCAAATAAATATTTATTAAATATTCAATAAAATAAATTAATATACTTTTATTCACATGATGATGAATAAATATTTATTTAATTTATGAAATCAATATAACTTGAATAAAATCATTCCTCGAACATGAGAATAATAGTTATTCCATTAATTAAACTCAAATAGAATTTAATATAGATTAATAGAAACACTTATTATGTGACCCTCTTTGATTCCTTCTCATTGGAATTATGCAGGATTGCCTAAATTCCATGATTTCTCTCTAGCAATGGGTTAAAAAACCTAAGAGAAAGAACTTAATGTCACAACATCGACAACCACATACAAACACTCACTGTGTGATATAATATCTTTGTCACAATATCTCATCAAATAGGTTGCACGATGGTGTCATCAACCTATTCACATGATACGTATTTCTTCGGCTATCTAAAATAAACATGTCGTTACTCCATGGCCAGGGAATTTAATGTGATGGTTCTATTCTAATTAAAGGTCCAAGATATCAGCTTCTATAAAGATGGAATCTATAAATCCTACCACGAATTATCGGTTAATGGCATGTCAATCTTGACACATCAAACATGCCCTACTTCCCACCAACATGTGGCATGATTTTTTTGGTTAGTGAATCTAAATGTGAAAGTCATGCCATACATTAATGATAATATTAAAGTAAATGGAACATTATATAAATTCATAGATAGGAATATCTGATGACCCCAAAACACATAGAATTCCTACTGGAATGTCTATTCTCATCATCTTCTATCTTTGATAATACCATATGTGACCTTTAAGAGAAGAATCATCATCCACTTACGATCTCACAAACAAGACGATCTAAGTATTGTGTGTCCCATCATAGA
Organism: Viscum album; assembly: GCA_963277665.1. Lineage (NCBI taxonomy): Eukaryota > Viridiplantae > Streptophyta > Magnoliopsida > Santalales > Viscaceae > Viscum > Viscum album. The sequence goes on from OY728140.1 coordinate 318,833,075, forward strand.
ACATTATTCAACTGCAAAACTATATTAAGAATATTTTCATAGCACTTTGAGGTTCTTATAATAGTGGTGAACTACTATAACATTATCAATGAGACAAATAATCTAGTACATTATTACATTAAAGCTTTACAGAAACAATGAATAAATGTTATAAGAGGTTAAATTAATGTTCAATACATAGAATATACATGTAATCAATGTGTAATCAGTTTGTCCTAGGACACCAACTCTAATAGTATGTGCATGTTAATCGAAGCACTATAATCAGGGGATGTATAGGCACTGTGTATATTTTAAAGCACATGAAATAATGCATGACCAAATTTAAAAGACAATGAATTGTATAATATATGCATGGAAAATTTTTTCTATGCATACATGAAGAATAGTGATGCACATGAAATATATTTTTAATGAATATTATTATGTGATTTGGGAATGAATTTGGAAAATTATTTCAGAAGACTTTTATATCTGAGTTATTTAGTGATCATTGAGGTTGGGTCTTCGGTAGAAGAAATAATGTTTTTCAGAGCATAGTTACACTATGGAAACTGACCATATATAGGTGATCAGAAAAATTTGAGTAAGCCTAGCATATGTGAAAAGGTTCTTGAATTTTACATGATCCAGTGTAATTAGAAATCTCAAGGAGAAAGATTAAGAGATCATCCTATCAGTGGATCAAATATTTTGAAGAAGGATGAGGAGATTGTGACTGGGGGTCTAACTAGTTATTGAATAGGCTCGAGAGACTAGAGGTATAACCAGTCAAACAGTTGGGGTGTAGAACCAACCGAGGAAGAAGAGTTGGATTTATGGGGGGGTATAACTAGGATCAATTAATGGGTTGTATAAACAGTTTCATTCTGAACCATTGTAACTAATAAAAATATTATAGTGAATAAACCATGTTGGGGGGGTCTAACCAACCTGAAAATGTGTAGGACATAGTACCGAACCTTATAAAAATATTGTGTCATATGTTTCATTTAATTTCTGTATTGTATACATGATCCAATCATCTTAATAGGTGAGATAGGTTTGAATTAAAAGATGAAAAACAATTTAGTAAAACAAGTCACACTTAACTCACCCCCTCCCAATGTGATTGTACGATCCATTGGACATTTCACATAATTTTAATATATATCCAAATTTAATTTTTTTAATAAATTTTATAATTAATAAAACTTATCCATTTTTTTAAATAATCTTAAAGTCTATTAATTTTTAATTAATCAATTTTAGTCATTTTTAATATTCATGCATTTAATATTATATATTCATTAATAATGATAAAAAATATTTATAAAAATATAATTTTAAATAAATAGTTATAAATAAATATATTTAAATTCAAATATAATTAAATATATAAATATATATTTACTATATTTATAAAAATAAATATTTATAATTTTATATAAATATATATTTTTTAAAAGTATTTATATAATTTTAAATAATTAATTATAGAATTATAACAAATATATTTAAATAATAAATATTTTTTTATATTTATTTTTCTTTATATTTATATATTAATAAATATATATATCATTATAGAAATAAATTTATAATTCTATAAAAAAAAATTAAATATTTTTAAAAATGTTTTTATTTATACCCAAAGAGCGTGAACCATGGTTTTTACACCATGGTTCCAAAATTAATTAAAATAAAAACCACATCATACTAAGGAGGACAAAAGATGAAGAAAGTAACAAGATACCTGATAAAAGAAATTCAATCATCTATGAAAATGCCCACTGCCCCAACCTCTCAGATGATGGCCCCTCCTCCATGATTTAGGCACCTTCCATGCCTCCTCCTACATATGAGACACCATATGATCATCTCATGGGGTTGGATCCACACTAGGCCTAGGTTCATGCCCTCTAACTAGACCAGATCTTCCAAAATCCTATCTATCAACATGATTTTGTCTAGGAGAATCTAAAAATTCTTTACAAAACACCTCCTTACTATTAGATTTGCTCAAAATTTCTAGAAGACTAAAGTTATTATTACTAGAGTCCAATGTAACCCCAATAGGGTGAAAGTCCAGGCTTGAAGGAGTCCCACTACCCATGCCCCTTTTGAGGAATCAGCACCTACATATTGTTCAATTCTTGGGGAGCCAGAGGTTTCCATTTTATTGAATCTTTAATAATCCATATTCTTTTCTGTCAATGGAGAATCCATTTTATATTTCCCTTTCCTCCTTATGAGATAATGATGATTATTAGAAAGTTTATAATCAACTTTTAATTGAGTCTCTAACTCTACACCAGACTCTATCAAGTCTTCATGGTGATGCTCCACATCTGCTGCCAAGACATCCAAGAAAGAGGGAACTGAATTCCCAATTCCAGATCCTAGGAAGCATGGATTTTTTTTCAAAACTATGTTCATTTCCCATTACTCTAAGGATTTTGGGAAATGACTACTCCCTGAAGTAACTAAATTCCTCTGTAGAGGGGAAGAACCAGTGTTGCATGCACTTAGGGATCCAATAAGACCAACTATAAAATTCTCTCCCATCTCATAGCACATTCCAGGCCCCTCAAAAAAATTGGGGTGTTACACCACCTCTCATATGATTTTTACCATCATTTTTAATTTTAGGAATAGATTGAAACCAATATTTATTAATCCATGAGATCTCCTCATGTCCAAGATCTGAGTAGAAATCACAAACCAAGGCTCTCCTATAAATCAATGAATCATGAACATTAGTACTTCATTTTGAATAGAACCATGTCACTTTCACATACTCAATTTTCAACATGAATTCATCAGTATTGGTAGAAAAAAGAACTCTATAATCTATCATGGTGAATAGATCTACTTCTGCTAATAGTCGATCGTAATGGCCAAATCTAGCAAGTTCTGTTTCTCTGTCCATTTTTATAGGAATACCAATCGCCATAGAAATATTCTACAGTATAATAGGATTCCATAAAATCTAATTTAAACTAAATAAATTTACCCATACTTGAGATGAATAATTTTGTACCTCAATTGGGTTGATGTTTCTATCCCATTCATAGATATGAAGTAACCCAAGTTTGAGGGAAATCGAACTGAGAACCAATTACTTCATCTTCAATTACTCCATGTGAAAGATAATGTGGAAAAGAATAAGAACCATAAAAACACATTTCCAAATTCAAAAACACAAAACATCTGATAGTCACAAGACAGGGTCCTCGACTCTCCATATCTTTGAACCCTTCAACGGGATGACTCTCACAATTACTGAACCTTATTCTCTTACGTCGTTCAAGATATCGCAAAAGAATACCTATGCTTCTACTCCCCCTTAAACTTATGGGAGAAATAAATCCTCTCAAAACCTAAGGAATATTATTATTTCTAGAAATCTCTTTTTTATCACTTTCTTTATACAGTCATCAATGCACGTCACCTCCCTTGCGCATACTTGGCACCACCGCACATTGCCACCTACGATATCACTTTCTTACATGCCATTTGGTATGGATGGTTCTATGAAAAATGAGATGATTTGAAGGGATTTAAGTCTATTTCTTTATTTTGGTAACAGAAAACCCAATGAATCGGAGAATGAAAAACATGGAGAATGAGTTTCGCGTTCTTGAATCAGAATATAGATTACAGGACCTGGATGTGGTGGTAAATATGTGTGGAATAAGTATTTATATTTTGAGAAATTAGAGGAAATGCATGTAGAATAGAAAATTCATGAGATAAATGAAATGGGGATAAATGGGTTCTCCCCCAAATTCAGATCTATAATCACCCCAAAATCGAAGTTATTTTGTAGGAAATCAACTGTAAACATAACGTTTTTTATTTAATTTACTATATATCGATGTATACATTTTATTTGATTCAAGTTGTTTTTGAATTAATTTCTATATAGTGTTTATGATTATTAATAATAACAAAAAATATTTGTTTTTCTAAATTTTATGTTATTTATAAATCATTATATTATTTTCATATAGATAATTTATATATAAATATTTTCAAAATTTTATATAATTATTTTTAATTTTTTCATAAATTTAACAGTTTAAAAATTAATTTATAATGATGATTATGTATAAATGTAAAATATAATTTATTTAAAATAAATAAATATATTTATTATGTAAATAAATTTAATTAATATATGAAATCACTTATTTTAAAACATTATTTTTAAAAATAAAAGAAAATTTGTATTACTATATTTTTCATAGATTAATATTTATCTAATTCCGATGAAATGAAAACATAAGAATAAATTAAAATTATTATTATTATTATTATTTATTTGTTAGTGAAAAAGGTAATAAAAATTTATATTTGTTAATAAAAGGTATTTGTTTCATTTAAAAAAAATTCTTTTCTTTTCTCTTAACAACTTTAACCAAACAAGATGGGATGAAAATATAATCATTTCCTTTTTTTACTAGGTTTCTAAACAAGTATTATTTTTTATTCACATAGATAAACTCAAATTTTCACCTCTATGTTAAATAGATCAAGGGATTATTTTCTTCTATGTGAATTCATTACTTCTTCTTATTTTTTATGCAAGCAATAGCTCGTGGATTCTCTTTATTCTCCATGAAGATAAGAGTTTGGTATTTCTTTTGTTTTTTAAGTTCTATTATTTTTCATGTATTTCCATCCTCCACATAACATTCAACATATTACATGAATTGTTTCCAAAAAAATTGGAATGGTGAGTTTTTTTATTATATGGTATTAGTTTTCTTTATTTTTAGAATGGGAGGGGAAACACCACTTCATTTGGAACTTGTCACAAAAGGGGTGACTGATACTTGTTAGTGGTCAAATGTCCTGTATGATTTCAATTGCTTACCTCTTTTTCTCGATCGTAGAATTAATCACATTGGACATTCGAATACTAAAAAGTGATGGTCCCCTAAATCTTCCCACTCCTTCTACATATCAATATAATTTTAGAGTGAGGACTTGGATCAAACCTCAAATTAGAGGGAGAAGAAATCAAGTTCTAGGTATCATTCCACCTCCCATGGATTAAAATAAAGTAATTCTACCCGTTTTCTTCCATTAATTAAAAGGATGAGGAAACAAAATCTTTTTAATATTTGCATTTCCCTGAACATCTATGATAGGAATTTTTCAGCACAAAACACTAACCTCGTGTTCTCTTAAAAAATTAATTCTTGCAAGAATGATATAAAAACAAAGCATGTACAAAATAATGTTTTATATCATTATTAAGTCAGTTAATTCATCTATTTTCAAATTCATAGTTCCCCATTTATATAAATGTTCACTCAAAAAAATTTCTTCCCCATCCTAACCGCATTGAGGATTCCTTCAAAATTATTTCCAAACTGAATTCCAATTAGTAAATGGGTCGTTATTTTCAGTGCATTCTTTCTCTTTTCCCCACTTTCATTCATTCCAACCACCATTGAATTTCTTTAATTCATCAATATTTTGATCATTTTCTTTAATATTTGACTTTATTGGTCTATCCCATTGAGATAGAACTGTAATTTTATTTAAACCCTAGTCTTAGTTATGGGGACTCCCAGAACTCTATTTAAACCTCCACACAAATATCCCTTTACTCTATAAATCTATATCGTGACCAATATTCCAAACATCTGTATCAGCTTCCATCTAGTTTAAACCTCACTCCTAGTTTCCACTATGATATTTTTTCAGAGTTCATTGTCTTTTTCGGTTCCACTAAGGTTGTGTTTTCTTTTTAGGTGATCCAAAATGGTTCGTATTATATTCCAATCATTAGTTTTAGATGAGGTTTTTTATTAGGGAACAACATCAAATTTGGATGAAGTTTATTACTTCGTAATGGGATAAAAGATCACCAACTTTGGTTCCTATGAAACCTTTCAATGAAACACTATATGAACCTCATGTCCAAGTTAATAAATGAATAAAATTCAACTTATTCCTCTTGTTGGACTCCTACATAGCAAGGTTACAAAAACCATCCTATAATTACAACCTTTTGTCCTACACAACATCAATCCAAGAAACTGGAACAACATCTACATGTTTACCCCTCGTTGTTTCCTTCCATTTCACCCTTTTATAAAATGATCACTTGTACGGAATCATATCCAATAACATTAAAATGTTGGGTTCCCCTTATTAGAATTAGCTATAACATTCTATTTTGATTTTAAATATCTTATGTGTATTTATTTGTTTTTTCTATTAAATGAAAAATTTATGAACCTAATAGGATGAATATGAATAAAAAATGGATGGATGTTATTTTTTTGACAAAAGAGTATGGAGATGGAGTTAAATATTTCATAATCATTTCAATGAAGATGCATACAACCCTTATAAAATGTTTTTTCCATTTTTACGTTGTTGTTATTCAAGAAAAAAAATTTGGATGAGTTGGAAGAACATTTTATTTTTCATTGAATAGATCATAGATATAAATATTGGACTAAACATAGGGAGAAACTAATAGTAAACACCGATTGGATTGATATTTTTTTATGTATAATTTTATATGAATAACAGTGTAAATGATGATGAAGATTTTATGAAATAAATGATAATGAAAATTGAATATGAACATTGTGATTGTCCAAAGTTGTTTGAGAAGTTAAATAGTTGTGATAAGAAACCACTTTATTTCAATTGTACTAAATACACAAAAATTTCATTTGTATTGTATTCATCTATTACCATGGGGGAAATAGAAGTTTAGATCATGAAAATCTAGTGAAATGACCAAGAAAACGAAAGAACCTTTCGAGAGTACCTTCTCCTCAGGAGTTTTACTACCGTATATATTAACATTACAAGTTCACATGGACACTACATTAAAAGATGGAAATATGACATACATTCAATATGAAGCCAAAATATTTTGACATTCCATTACATGAACTATAGTCCTAGAGATTATAAATGAGATTATCAAGTTCGAATGGTTAAGAGTCTCAATTGTGGATACATACGTGAGATATATTTTTATAATCTGTCTTTCCAAAAACTGATATACTATGTTCATTGCAGTTAATAACTATTCATATTTTATATGGGAATATATATTACTACTATATAATGGTAAAATTATATGAAGCAAGATTTGGATTCATTAACCAGTGTATCATTTCTATGGAAAAAATTTCTTTACAATTGGAAGAAATGGAAAAGATAAAATATTAAGTAAGCGAGGAATTTGAGAAGAAAATATCTGACAACATACTCGTCTTGATGCCTACAATGCAAGGGTAAAGCCTAAAATTTAATCATATAAAATATATTTTTCTTTCCTTTTTAATTATTTATTTGTTTTAGTTTCTTAGGAAGAACTATATGTTGATCACTATTAATTTGGATACCAAAAATATAAATATTTTTTATTCAATGCATGTATTTACATTAAAATGACCACACATGAGGACTATTTTAAATTTTCAATGCACTGAAATCAGTATTTTATAGATAAAATTTAAATTACATGTTTTATTTGATGTTTAAAAAATAATTTCACCATGATAGGGAGATCTATACATGTAGGGTAAATCATGGTATGAGGCCAGTGAATGAACATAAGAGGCCTATCAATTTCTTCAAGTAAAAATAAAATATGGAATATAATTTAATATTTAACTATTAAAACATATTTCAAAACAATTTAATTATTTTTTCCAATGTTTATATAGTTTCTGAAACAACATAACGACAAATATAATGGATATTACATTTTCAAATTAATGATGATATCATATACCATCCAAAGACCAATATCCCCAAACATGAAATTTTAGAAGGTAATTTCAATTTCATTAAAAATATTACATAATCATCTATTTTCCTATATTTTCTAAGTACTACCAATATTTCCAAAAAATATATACTCAAAAGAAGAATTAATTTTTTTTACAGATGAGTGGGCAGAATACATGGTGTTAGAAATTTTTCTAACATCAAATTTAGGATATTGCCTATTATGTTTGTGATCTAGTCTGGGATATGACCTTAGAGGTACATTTGGGATGTGATTAATTAGTATTGTAATACATTATATTATTTTTGACTTTTTTCTCAAGGATAAGTATATTGAAGGGATATGATATATGGATTCTAACATAGCTGGTAACATGTTCAAGGCTACTCATGCTCATGAAAGATTGGACTTCAAGGCTAAAAATTAGATAATGACAATAGGGAAACTGGATAATAATGCATACTACCATAAAAAAAGGTGAATTCCAATTACTTATTATGTTAATTTTTCCATCATTTTATATACTACTTGAAATTTAATTTCCTTATAATTTTTATCTAACACTTATTTAGTTTTTTAGCAATTATTTTCAGAAGTTATACATTGCTTTCAACTATCTACAACAAGCCAGAAATGAGAGAACATGTTCCTTTTAGTGGGAATGGGTAAACTTCATGACACCTTAAATGTGAAGTTAATAGTAAGGATGCATCTACAAAATCTATGATCACGCTAATTTTAATCATTTAGTTTTGGAAAGAGACACTTCTATTCAAATAGATTCTCTTATCTACTAAGGGATTTTGATATAGTTGTAGGAAAAGAATGAATTCCCAAAAGATTTTGTATGAAAATTTCCTTAAATGATGTTAGAAATTGTCACACCTCTATCACCACACCTCAATTCGATACATATTGTTCTCAGTATGAATCGAAGTGTGTGGTTATAGTTTTTAATTTACATTTTATTTCAAAGAATACATCACATACTCAAAATTGAGCAAACAAATTCAGATTTATTTGATTACCTAGAAAAATGATTCATATGTCATTTTTTATTATTAGGAATCAAGAAAACCTCAATCCAATACATAATGTGTTTGGTATGACTCAAAGTGTTTTTTTAGTTTAGAATTGACATTTTAGTTTAGAACACATGTGAAATACTCAAAACTGAGAAAAAACATTCATATTGTTTTGAAACTTTAAAACAATGATCCATAAGTCATTTGTGACATTTAGGAATCAACCACACAACAATCTGATGCATGGGATTCCCATTATGACTCTAACTGTGTGATTTTAGTTTAAAATTGACTGTTTAGTTCAAAACACATTCCATATACTCAAAACCAAGAAAATCTATTTAGATTGTTTTGATAATTTAGAACAACGATACATAACACATTGTTTACATATTGGAATCAAGTGAACCTCAATCTGATACATGGTGTGCCTGGTATGACTCTATGTGTAAGTGTTTAGTTTAAAATTGACGTTTTAGTTCAAAACTTATGCGACATACTAAAAAATAATAAAACACATTTTGATTATTTTGATTATTTATAAAAACATTCCATAAATTATTTTTAATGATTAGAAATTGAGCATGAAAATTTGACACAAGATGTAGCCGGTATGACTCGATGTGCGTGTTTTCAGTATAGAAGAACCATTTATGTTTAAAACACATGTATCATATCCAAAACCAATCAAACAAGATTGTAATTTTTTCATACATTATGAAAATAGTTCATAATTCATTTTTGATGTGTAGGATTGAATCGTCTGTCATTCTCACACATGATGTTATCTATATGACTTGAAGTACTTTTTTTCAATATAAAAGTGTAATTTTAGTTTAAAACACTATGTATATCCAAAACCAAGAAAAATAGATCATATTTTTTCAATAATTATGAAAATAATCCATAATTCCTTTTTAGTATATAAGAATTTTCTATAAAACAATCTGATAGATGATATGGAAGGTATGACTCGAAGTGAATTTTCTCAATATAGAAGTTCCATTTTAGTTTAAAATGTGTGTCACATATACAAAACTGATAAAATATGATCATATTATTTTAAAACTTTAGTAAAATGATCCATAATTTATTTGGGAGGTGTAATAATTAACCTCATATCAAATATGACCCATGATATAATCTATATGACTCAAAGAGCATGTTTTTAATATGAAATTACCATTTATGTTTAAAACACACATCACATAGCCAAATCAAATAAAGTGAACTCATATTTTCTTCAAAAAAAGTAAAATTATCCATAATTCAATTTTGGTTTGTATGAATTAACAATAAATCAATTCAGCACATGATGTGGTCAGTATGACTCAAAGTGTATGTTTTTATTATAAAAGTGTTATTTCCATTTAAAATGAGTATGAAATATTAAAAATAAATAAATTTAACATGTATTGATTTTGAAATTTAGGAAAATGAACAATAATTTATTTTTGATGTGTAGGAATCGACTGTAGGTCAATTCGATAGATGATGTGGCATGTATGACTTTGAGTGAGTGTTTTTAATATAATAGTTCCATTTTTGTTAAAATCGCACATCGCATAGCCAAAACTGATAAAATGATATCATATTTCTTAGAAAAAATAGGAAAATGATCCATACTCTTTTTAGCATGAAGGATTTGACTGTATTTCAATCTGACAGACAATGTGGTATACATGGATCGAAGTGTGTGTCTTCAATATAGATGTTCCCTTTTAGTTTAAACACTTGTCACATATCCAAAACCAAGAAAACGAGATCAAATTATTTTCAAACATTATAAAAATGATCCTTAATTTAATTTTGACATGTAGGAATCGATCATATATTAATTCAACACTCGATTTGGTCTGTAATACTCAAAGTGCGTGTTTTCAATATAAAAGTGTCATTTTAGTTTAAAATGTGCATCACATAGAAAAGAATTTAGAAAATTAGAATAAATTATTTTCAATATTTTGGAAATCAATCCATGATTCATTTAAGACATGAAGGAATTTACCACACATCAATTTGACAAATTATGTAGTTGGTATTTCTTAAAGTGTGTGTTTTCAATACATAAGTGTCATTTTAGTTTAAAACACTTATCACATTTCCAAAACTAAGAAAATGAGGTCATATTGTTTCCCAACATAAGTAAAATGAACCATGATTCATTTTTGATATATAGGAATCGATTGTACATCATTCCATTAAACGATGTGGTAGGTGTGGCTCGAAGTGTGTGTTTCCAATATAGAAGTATCATTTTAGATTAAAATGCACATCACATTTCCAAAACAGAGAAAACAAGCTTGTCATATTTTCAGACATTAAGGAAAAATTCCATAATTCATTTTTTAGGATTAATAATTGACCATACATTAATCCAAAAAACAATGTGATTGGTATGACTCAATTTTTTTTTTCAATATAAAAGTGCCATTTTATTTTAAAATTCATATCATATAGCAAAAACCAAGATAATGAGCTGAGATTGTTTACAAAAAATAATAAAAAAAAAATCCAAAATTCATTTTTTATGTGGATGAATTTGTCAGACATCAATTTGACACATGATGTCATCGGCATGAATTAAAGATCTTATTTTCAATATAAAAGTGTCAATTTAGTTTAAAACAAGAATTGCATAGCCAAAACTGATCAAAAGAGATTAGATTATTTTCATAATTTAGGAAACCAGCCCATATTTTGTTTTTTATATGTAGGAATCCTCCAGACATCAATCTAATACAAAATGTGGTCTATATGAATAAATGTGTGTGTTTTCAACATAAGTGCCATTTTGGTTTAAAACATGTATCAGATAGAAAAAACTGAGAAAATGGGCTCGAATTGTTTTTAAAAAATAGTAAAATGGTCCATAATTCATTTGTGACATATATTAATCAATAATATCTCAATGTGATAGATGATGTGGTAGGTATGACTCAAAGTGCATGTTTTCAATATAGAAGTGCCAATTTAGTTTGGAAAGCATGTCATAGATCCAAAACCAAGAAAAAGAGCTCATATTGCTTTCAAAATCTATGAAAACAATCCATAATTCCTTCTTCATGTGTATGAATTGAAAACACATCCAAATTAAACACAATGTATTCAACATGACTCGAAGTGAATTTTTTAATATAAAAGTGTTATTTTAGTTTAAAACAAGAATCACATTTCCAAAACTGAGAATAAAAGATTATATTATTTTCAAACACAGAAAAAGGGTCCATATTTCATTTTTGATGTTTTGAAATTGACAACTCATCAATGTGATGCACAATGTGACTGGTATGACTTGATGTGCTTGTTTTCAATATAAATGTGTCATTTTAGTTTGAAACAAATGACACAATTCTAAAAATGATAAAACAAACTTATATTGTTTTAAAACATTAGTAAAATGATCCATAATTCATTTGTGACATGTATTAATTGACAACATGTCAATATGGTGCATGGTTAACTGATAATAACATTAATATAAACATTAATTAACAGTATAATTTATCATTTGTGGATTATTTAACATTAAAAATATTTTTTTTATTTTTTTATGTTACTAAAATAAAAAATGGTTTTATTGTAGGAAATAGTTTTTATATGTAGGTTTATCAATCGAAAATTTCTGGTAGTTTTTATTTTTTATATGGATTTTATTTTCATGATTAATAATAAATATTACATCAATGGAAATATTTTGTATGTAAATATTGAATTCAAATGATAATGCAATTTGATATTTATTTTCATGACTCGTCCTCCAGGGCCCATCCAATGACTAGCCCAAGCCAGCCTCATATAGGCTAGGGGATGGAGACTAGCACAGAGTAGTCATATTCCACAAGTGGGATGCATTTTCCCAAGTACGTATACACATGCACCCTACCCCAATCAAAAGTGCTAAAACTGATTGAAAAACTCACACAGAGCAAAAAGTATAGAATCTGAAAGTAAAGGGTCCAGAATTCAATCCTAACAAAACAAAAGTTGTAAACAAGCGAGTACACAACTCCTGAAGCCCATCTACAGAAACCCCTACCTGTAGGGTAGGTGGAGAGAAACTTCTAGAAGGCATAGGAGTTTTCCTTATAATCTGAACTCACTTGGCACCACCTGGTCCTGGACCACCAAGGTCTCTTTCAATGCATCATTCATCTAAAAAATCTAGGAAACGTGTGGGAAAAGCCCATGTAGGGGTGAGTAAAACAATACTTAGCAGGAAACCCAGAAACACAAAGTGAAATATCACAAAGGAAACACCACTATGAAGATTCATGAAGTTTACCAAAAAGAAAAATCACTACAAATGGAAATACTACAAGGTTACCATGAAGGAACACCATGAGGTTAAGCCACTAAGGAAGGCCACGAAGTAACATCATGAGGTCATCTCACTAAAGATAATCACGAAAGTTCCCTACTAAGGTAAAGTACACCACTAAGGTAAAGTACACCAAGTACACCACTATGGTAAGGTACATCATCTACACCACTAGGGTAAAGTACACCAACTAAACCACTATGGTAAAGTACATCGACTGCACCACTAAGGTAAAGTACACAGACTACACCACTATGTTAAAGTACACCACTAAAGTAAAGTACACCTAGTATACCTTTAAGGTAAATTTCAACAAGTGCACCACTAAGGTAAGGTACACCAACTACACCACTAAGGTAGAGTCCAAAAAATACACAACTAAGTCAATGTACACCAACTAGACCACTTAGGTAAATTCTACTTTGTACACCACTAAGGTAAAGTACACCTAATAAACCACTAAGGTAAATTCCACCAGCTACACCACTAAGGTAAACTACACCAAGTACACCACTAAGGTAATGTCCATCAAGTAAACCACTAAGGTATGGTACACCAAATACACCACTAAGGTAAATTCCACCAACTACACCACTAAGGTGAAGTATACCAATTACACAACCAAGGTAAAGGACACTGACCACACAACTAAGGTAATGTTTTCCAAATACACCACTAAGGTAAAGTACACCAAGTACACCCCTAAGGTATACCACAAAGAAATACATAAAGTATACTACTATGAGGTACAAGAGGTGTATCCTCTATGAAGTTCAGTAAAAGAGTCACTAGAGTTAGCTCAGATAGTTATATACCTATAACATGTAAGGAAAGACTATCAGATGTAATCACAGAACACCTAGTATTGTTCAATCACTTAGACCCACTGAGTCACTAAGACCTACAGAGTCACCTAGACCCATTGAGTCACTCGGACCCACTAAGTCACTCTGACCCACTGAGTCACTATGACCCACTGATTCACTGAGACCCATTGAGTCCCTGAGACCCACAGAGTCAACTAGGCGTGCTATCATAGTCTTATCATCACATATATCCACATGATTCCTGCTCGTATAATGATCACATCAAGAGAACCTACAACTTGGGTCAACATCCAAAAAAACCCACTTAGATTATCTTAAAAGGAATGCCTCATCATAAGGGTCCCAACTCCATAAATGGATCGTCAATCGGATTTACGGTTTAGAAGTTATGATCCTTTTTGTGAAAGGGGTAGGTTGGGTCCGAGCCCGGTCCAACCCGAGTCCACCGACCTGACCCGCCAGGTTGACCTGGACTAACCCGGGCCTGAACCACCTATCCAAACTGGCCCACTAAGGTGTGTTGGTCTTCTTTTCCTAGGATGAAGTTGGTACTGCTTCCCACCCACAGTCAAGTTGGATCGCGACCTCCAACCACGTGATGTGGATCGCCAGTCATGTATGATGAACCGTTGTCGGTCGCTGCCAGTGGCCCCTTCTCAGCGCCTATAGCCGATTCCATCGGCCTCCTTTGCCACTTCCAACTATCACTGGTACACCGGCGGGTTCTTCTGTTGGCTATCGGACTCGCTCCGATATTCCGTTTTCTGATACGAAAGTTTCACTAGGATCCACAGGTTGATTCCTCGACTATCGTGTGATCCAAGTTATATCATCGTTGATCTAGGGGTCTGGCCATGTTTGGAACCTCCCAAAAAGATTCTTCCGAGACCACAGGGGTCCGTCAGCAAAGAACGCGTGAGGGAGAAGATATCACACAAAAAACCCAAGGCAGTGATCATCAACCTTGTTTGTTTGTCTGTAGTTCATTTCATTAGAAGGAAAAAGGGTGAAATTCAAACAATCACTATATTAATCCCCTTTCTTCAACCCCTCATAATAAAATCCTATCCTACATGAACAATCGACCCACAGATCATCTTGTAAGTGAGTTTTTATGCATTCTTTATTTATAAAATATGATCATAGAAAAGGGAAATCACATAAGAATGAAAACCCCTTACCTCGAGGATCAGATCGATCACCGATGAAGAATGGAGTCGTATTACTATCAGTCATTGATCCTCGATCCCCAATCCATCATTGTCATTGGCAATTCATCATTCCTTGTTGCTTTTCATTCTCTAACAAATTTCCTTCAAAGCATCAGAGCTAACTCTAGGATCCTCTCTTGATCATGCATCTCTGTTAAGAAATTAATTAACAAAATGCATTACAGAGTTTCTATTACGCTGAGTCGTAACATCATTATTTTTTTCCTTTATGATATGTAATAGTTGTCTTGTCATTTCGTTTCAGTGAAACATTTTTTGAATTAAATAAACTTTTTATGTTTATTTTATTTTCCCTTAAAATGCTTGAAAATTATCTTTTTCTTTTGACCTGCATCAGTTGAGGTTAGGTCCTTCCATACATTTAGTTTTCATTCCAGACGCAACGATTCCCTCATATTTTTAATCCGAGAACTCATTTAAAAGTTTCCAAAACCACAAACACATGTTATTTTAAACAAAAAAAATAGAACAATTATTACGAGCACCCCGGGCCTTGGAATCATGTGTCGTATCAGTTCTCAGTCTCAAAATAATCTCATATAAAAAATTACATGGAATTTTTGGGAAATTACAGTATCCCCAAATTAGAAATTTACATTCTTGAAATCCAATACAAGGCCTAAACAATAAAATGTGGGGTATTGAGCATTAATTTGATCCTCCCACTCTCATGTTCTCTCCTGGAGATTCCCAAGTTGCCACTGAACGCACACCAGAGGAGTCAACCATCCACAAAGGATCTTCTCTTATCAATCCTCTATTTCCAATGGGGACTCTGAAAATGTCTCCCCCATCATTAATTTCCAACACACCTCATTCGATGACGTGTGATGGATCATGCACATATCTTCTTGGTTGAGACACGTGAAAGACATCGTGCACCTACTGCATCTGTGGGGGAAGAGCTAGGCGGTACGCCAACTCACCAATTCTGCTCAGAACCTAAAAAATGGCCGATGAAGGATGATCTAATTCAAACAATAACTCAGCCTTCATATTAATAGGAAATCATAGCTTCAACCTGTTCTTTCATTCGTTGTGTCCTCCCCAACACCAACAAAGAGTTTTCAAGGATCAAAGGTAAAGTACTGGCCAAACGGGGGAGTATGGAACTTCCTCAAAACCTACTCCCTCAACATCATAGGTACTATGATGTGTCTCTTGAAAAGGATGATGCACTCCCCAACTTTTGAATGTCCATAAAGGGTATGTCCAGCAGAAATCAGGGCACATAGAGTCTCACAGTAAGTATCCTTAAGTAGTGCCTCCTTAACTCGCTACAAGATTCGAGGGTGACAACTATCAACTGTAGGTTAGATACTCCATAACCATCCATAGAGGATAACTGTAATGATTCTAACCTCTCTGATGCCTCGTTTAGTAACTAAGAACATGATCTCTTATTAAGAGCATCTACTACCACATTCCCATTCCCATGAGTATATACAATTCCAAAGTCATAGACCTGGAGGGACCTTTGCCAATGCCTTTGTCTCAACCTCCACTAGATTCACCGTGACTACACCACCATCGTAGTGAATCAATTACTCATAACATTTACTACAACAAGGATTTTTCTAGCCAATTGATGAGTAATAGGTTTCACCCTCTAATGTGTGAATTAATCCTATGCAGTCCGGGTTTCCTTTACATTAAGAGGGAAACCTCATTCTACCATGGCAGACACACTGCACTCTCCACCTAAAATAGTCAATCTAAACATGAAATGAGGATAACTAGTTCATGCAAAGAATGACATCATAAATCCTCCACGTTGCTACTAAGAGATCATAATCAAAATTCTTTCCTTGAAGAGTTGGGTCACCTTGTCAACACCAATGCGTGATCACTGGATCAAATCTATTAGATGTCTCCAAGGGTGAGGGACAAGTCAATGGTTCAACTGAAATCTCTTAGCCTTGAATAGGATTAATGGAAAGAAGAGAATGAACAAAACATGAGTCTATTTATATATAATCCAAGAATGAATAGACACAGTTTTCACCCAGAATCATTCCTCGAAACCCTGGATCATATGACATGACTGTATGCTGCTATCCCCTCCCTTTCTTCTAGATCCCATAGCATGGTGTGGACCACCTAGGATGGTGGTGGTAACATGTTCAGATTTATACCACCTTCTTCTACTTTCCCAGCTCCTCTGCCATGTTCGCTATCCTACAGATCCATCTACTCCTGCTTTCCCACTGATGACAAATTACCGACTAAATTTTCTCATCCAAGGGACTCTCAACCAAAAATTTTATCTCTAAAACCCTAGCATAGGTAGGAGTGAACATAGGGATAAATCGGGATCAGACGTCCCTAAGATCATCTTTCTCAAAATCCTGAACACTAAGGTACTAGTCACATATCATATCCTCCGAGTACATAGGAAGGTCGATATGTCTTGATGGATAGTGAGATACCGACACGTTGTCCTTCCAAATCTGTAGAAACTTTTGGGCATGAATAACCCCTATATTAAGGTGATAAATCTTTTATAAATAGTTCCTAAAACTCTATCCATGGAAGATTCACCTCATCATAAGATCGGGAAACCAACCCCACTATCATCTTGTTGATCCACATAGATGGATCGCTACTATGACCACTATCTGATCTGTTAGTGTTTCGAGTAGATGGGAAAACTCAGGACACCGCCTCAGGCCAGTCCTCAGCTGCCCGTGTGTTGGTCCCACTTTAGAACCAAAGGGGTCTCTATCATGGAAACTCATGAAGTGCACTCTGTCTTCGATCTCCACTGCTCTACAGGTGGTGATATGGCTAGTGCACCACCTGGAGGTGTTATATCTTGTAAAAATAAATGTACCAATGTCCCACTACTCGACGGATCATCCTTGTGATCACATAATGGATTTTGGGATGGTTTTCTTCATAGAAACCCCTCAAAGTAGAATGAGATGTACCACAGTCCATAGTGTATACCTGGTGAGATGAATCTTACTTAATAAGAACATGAGAACACACTCAATTCTTATATGATGCACGCAACTAGGGTTTCAATGTACTAAGTCAAAAAACATAATTCATTGTCATGGTGTATGGATACATTGGATGCAACACCAACACTAGGCTTCCCGGTCTGAAATTCAAACTCAAAACATTTAACACTATTTCCCCTAACCAATCTCACAAACTCTTGGTCCTAATGTAGAACTGAACTGCTCTGATACCAGTCGGTCACAACTCGTCCCCTGGGGCCTATTTCATGACTACCCCAAGCCCGACTCCCATAGTCCATGGGCTAGCGACCAGCACCGAGTAGGCATATTCCATAAGTGGGTGGACTTTTCCCAATTACCTATACACACACACTTGCCCCGAGGAAAAAGTGCTAAAACAGAAAGAAAAACTCACAAAAAGTAAAAAGTAAAAAAACTAAAAGTAATGGCACTAGAATACAAGCCCAACCAAAGAAAAGTTGTAAACACTTGAGTACACAACTCTTGAACCCCATCCACGAAAAATCCTACATGTAGGGTAGGTGATGGGTAGCTGCCTGAATCCGTAGGAGTATGCCTCGTCTATCTAATATCACTAGGAAACACCTATTCCTAGACCACCAAGGTCTATGTCAAACAGTCATTCATCTGTGAAAAACATGACATGTGCAGGCAAGGCTCGTGCAGGGGTGAGTAAAACAATACTTTGCAGGTCACCCCGAAACACCAAGTAGAAGTCCACAAAGGAAACACCACTAAGAGGAAACATGAAGAATACCACAAAGTAAAATCACCACAAAGGGAAATACTATATGGTTACAATGAAGGAACGCCATTAGGGTACACCACTAATAAATACCACAAAGGAACATTACGAGGGAATGTCACTAAGGATCATCATGAAGGTACACTACTAAGGTAAAGTAAACCTAGTACACCACTAAGGTAATGTCCACTAAGGTAAGTTACACTGACTTCCCCACTATAGTAAAGTAAACTGACTACACCACCAAGGTAGAGTACACTGACTACACCATTAAGGTAATGTACACTAACTACACCACTAAGTTATAGTACACCAAGTACACCACTAAGGTAAAGTACACCAATTACACCACTAAGGTAATTTCCAGTAAGTGCACCACTAAGGTAAGGTATACCAACTACACCACTAAGGTAGATTATACCAAGTACGCCACTAAGGTAAGGTACACAAACTACACCACTAAGGTAAAGTACACTATGTACACCACTAAGGTGATGTACACTGACTACACCACTAAGGTGAAGTCCACCGACTACACCACTAAGGAAAAGTACACCAAGTACACCACTAAGGTAAACTCCACCAAGTACAACACTAAGGAAAGGTAAACCAACTACACCACTAACGTAAAGTCCACCGACTACACCACTAAGGAGAAGTATACCATGTACACCGCCAAGGTAAAGTAAACTGACTACACCACTAAGGTAAAGTAAACAAAGTACACCACTAAGGTATACCACAAAGCAATACACAAAGCATACTACTATGAGGTACATTAGTTGTAGCCTCTATGAAGCTCAGTCAAAGAGTCACTAGAGTCAACTCACCTAGGTATATATCTATAACATTAAGGAACAACTATAATATGTAATCACAGAACACCTAGTTATGTTGAGTCACTTAGACCCACTGAGTCACTTAGAACCACAGAGTCACTCAGACCTGCTGATTCACTAAGCCCTGCTGAGTCACTAAGACCCGCTGAGTCACTGAGACCCTCTGAGTCATAGAGACCTGCTGAGTCACTTATACCCCATATCGTAGTATTCTCATCACAGTTATCCACTGGATTCTCACTCTTAGCATGATTGTACCCGAAGAACCTACACCTTGAGTCAAAGGTCTTCAGTAAACTTCCAAAAAATCCACTTATAGAATCTAAAAAACCTTCTCATCACAAGGGTCCCAAAACCAAAAATGGATCATCAATCAGACAAACATTTTAGATGTTATGATCCTTTTTGTAAAAGGGGTAGGTTGGGTATGGGTCCGCTGACCCGACCTGTTGGGTTGACCCAACCGGTTGGGCCCATCCTAAACCGGCTGGGTCCGGCCCGGACCACAGAGGAGGCCCAACCCACTACGTTGGCCCATTCCGAGGTGCTGGGCCCAGCTCATGGCTGGACCTCCTGTCCAACCTGACTCATTTGGTTGGGTCGGTCTTCTCCACCTGAGATGTGCTAAGCGCCACATCCCACGTGTAGTCTTTTCCATGGGTCACCATTGTGGTCCAGCTAGATTATAGCCTCTAGCCGCGGGAGACGGCTCCCCAGCTACATCCCCCAAATCATTGTCGGCTATTACTAGCAGCCCCTGGTCACCGCCTATGGTCGATGTCGTGGGCCTCCTCCGTCGCTACGGCACACCACCACGTGCATCACGTGGGTTCTTCCACAAGCCACCAGACTTGCTCTGGTGGTCTTTTTTCTGATCCAAAAGTTCTGCAATGATCCTCAAGTCACTGTCTCTATTTCAGTGTTCTGATCCAAAAGTTCTGCAATGATTCAAAAAAATTACTACGTTAATCCCCCTTCTTTAACCCCGCATAACAAAATATCATCCCTCCAAAATGATCATACCACAAATGAACTTTTTAGTGATTCGATCTGACTTCATTGTTTAGAAAACAAGAATAGGGAAAAAGGAAATCACATTGAATGAAAACACCTTACCTCGATGATCGTATCGATCACTGGTGAAAAATGAAGTCGTATTGTCGTCGTTCGTCGATCCTCGATTCGAAATCTGTCACTGTCATTAGTGACTCATCGTTCTTTTCTTATCATAATTCGATTAATAATTTCCTTCAAAGATTTAAAGAAAACTCCAAGACCCTCTCTTGATCCTGTGTCTCTATTAAAAAATTAATTGACGAAATGTGTTTCAGCATTTTAGTTATGCTAAGTCACAATATCATTACACTATTTCATTTATGAAATGAAACAGATTCCTCATCATTGAATTTTAGTGAAAAAAATTTTGAATAAAATAAACCTTTTAAGTTTATTTTATTTTTTCCATAAAACACCCAAAAATTAACTTTTTCTTTCAACCCATGCCAGTAGAGGTCAGCTACTTCCTTAGGTATAATCATCGTTCTGGACACAATGGAGCCCTCCGAATTTTAATTTGAGCATCCATTTATAAGTTTCCAAAACTACACACGCATGTTATTATAAGTAAAAAAAATGTTCAAACATCATTCCAAGCACCACAGGCCTTGGATTCACATGTTGTCTCAGCTTCTTGTCTCGAAATAATCCCATATTAAAAAATAAATGTAATCTCTAGGACAATACATTTGTATTTCAATCTTGTTTATTGTATATTTCTATTTCTATTGATGTATTCTAATTAGGTTCATTATTATGGGGTTTTTGTATGGTTGATTTTGGGATGAAGCTGTATAGCATCTGATATGGCCTTTATCAGTGCTTATTCTAGCACAGATAAAAGTTACCTTTATCAATGTGAAAAATGAAGCATCGATAAAATTTACCTTTATCAGTGCTAACAAAAAGTGTTGATAAAGATCTCTCTAAAGAAATATTATCAAGCAGTTTGTCATCTAATAAACCTTCCTTATATTTGATTCTTCTTCTCATTGATTGATTTATCTCACCTATTCCCTGAATAATTCTTGAATCAATATTTTTTTTGGAAATTTCATTCAAATTTGGAGGAATTTTTTTTTTGCATTATCTGAGACATCGCTACTAGTGAATCCACCAAAAATGATATTTTTTTCTTTGTTCTAATGGATAACCACCATTAAAGCTTGAGAATTACTAATTGACCTCATTGTAATAGTTCTGGGAGTATTAGATTCATCACTTCATGCATGAGATTTCTTTTCCTAAGCATTCTTGAATCCCTCACAATCAACATTAGGTTTTTCTCCTTTTTTAATGGCATACATGTTTCCTTCATTATCAGTGAAGGGTTTCTAATGTTATAATAACACATATTCGACATAGAAAATGGAATTAGTCACCTCATTCTCAAGAACATACTTTTATGAAAAACGGAGACCATATAAATATAAAATGGAGAATGTATGACTTTCACCATTATTGTCTAGTAAAGTTATCTTCTAGAAAAGTGGTTTCATGAATATCCCTAAGTAGAAGTCAATGGGTTCCTCCCTCCATTTTGTATCCACAAAAAAATCTAAATCACCCAAAACTCGAGCAAGACATGCCTCTCAACCATTGTATGATAGTAACTAGGGTTTCAAAGGATAAAAGAGGAGGAGGTTACATCCAGGAGAATCAATAAAAGGTAAGAAAAGGAAAACTTGATCCACTAACATATTGGCATCGACCTCATTATATATCCCTCTAGGAAACTCCCTAAGTATAGGTAAAATTTATTCATACTCTATGAAATGTACAAGAAAATGATATACATTTACAACACTTATAATTATTGTCCAACCATTCTCTCCAACGTATCATATGAAACATTATAATTGATGATAGACATTGGTGGAAGATTATTGAATGTTAACAACTTAACGTTCAACTCCCATTGACAATCGTAAAGTGTATGTATGAATCATACAACACAATTTTACTCTCAACACTTCCATATGACATCACTTGATTATAAATAGTGATTGAATTTGGAAGTAGCATGATATATGTGTATTCATTATTTATGGTATACTCTTAACAAGGAATACAACATGCCTTGTTTCAAATATGTTACACAATACAACAGATAAATATCATACAAAATGTTATATCCAAAAAATCATATTCATGAAATTTTATTTAGGGTTTTATTTGATTCAATCTCTATAATGATCTGAACCTTCCCAACCCATTAATATTTACATTTTGGGTGTTAGATATGTCAGGAGGAGGATTGAGGAAGTAAGGGTGAATTTTAATATTACATTCCAGTAAGAGGAGATGTGTCGGGGCCTGGATTTTAGTCACAATGTGGATGAGGATTTGAAAGTATGTTTTTTCATGGAAGGTTCTTGTGGTGTGGATTTATTAATTGCGATGTGAAACATGTGAGTCTATATTAGAGGTTTTTGTTGGCTAATATTTCTGACTTTGTTGTGAAAAAATCATGAAAAACAATTTTTGAGAAAACATAAAACAAAGGTAGTAAAATATTATGGAAAAATAAATAAAATAAATCAACATGTATGATTTTTAACATAAAAAACCTTCTGGTGTGGAGGATTATAAAAATCATGAAGGAACTATGAAACATGCACTATGAATCAAAGAGTACCAAATTAAAGTAATGATCGAATATGAATTATAATTAGAGAATAGAAAACCTATGTGAAATGCACAAAACTACACACCTTCTTCACATCACTAAAAATCATCTTGAAAACACCGTGCTAGAAAGATCCATCTATTGAAAAATGTCTCCCTTCTATGACAAAATTCCACTACCACAGGGATCAAATCCTAATATGCATCAGCCTCTCACACCATCTTATGACACCTAAAGGATTTTTATCTCTCTCTATATCTCATGATCTTTACATCATAATGTAACACTAATCATTAACTTGGATACAATTACATACCATAACAATCAAAAATACTTTTGATACATGGCCTTGATCATTGATCTATTTTCTACTTCTTCACACATGTTCAATGTCGACGCACTACACATGATACCTCAAACAGGGCATCCCATCAAATTATAGATCCACAATTTATTCCTCGTTATCTATTTTTGATGAGCCACATGGGATACCATAAACATGGAGACCCTTTCCTCTTAATCTCGTTGGACTACATCTTGAGAAGTTCTCCCTCTATTGATCTCCCCCAGTAGCTTTTACTTTTAAATCCTTCACAGTTTCTTATTTCAAATACAAATAAAATATAAAATATTATATATTAAATTTTTAAATCACTATGTATCTTTCATGTTAATAAATAAAAAACTTCTCTCAGATAAATAAATATAAACGGTATGTGGATCCATTAGAATCACATGAAACCTTATTTGTGTGATAAATATAAATTAATTTATAATTTAAAAAATATCTTATCTCAAATTTGGAAAAACCAACGAGTTGTATTCTATAAATATCCTCCTTAATCATGTCAATAGAGATATCATCCAACAAAAATGGTTGGAACAAAATCTCATTGCAATCATACAAACCATAATCCTATATAAAATATGATGACAACTTTTTTCAACTCTGATAGAAACTTTAGAGCTCCCTCTGAAAAAATAAATCTAAATACTGAAATATTAATTATATCTAAATAAACGTTATCAAGGAATAAAATAAAGAAACTATAATATATAGATCTCTCATAATTTTTATTTCTAGCCTACCTAAATCACCCATAGAAATAAATTTCTCCCCTTACTCAAAATACCTTAAACTGATAGTGCATCACCTTCATCTTCAATTTTTTAATTATATCTTTACCAGTCACACCTTTAGATGAAAAGGATTGTGAATATGACCTTAACCACCTGTCATAGCCTCTTTTTTCTTCCAACCCTTATTCTTCCTCACACACAAGAACTGGATCCTCTTGAAATCTTTCAAATTTACCATGAAAAATTGCAAGTTTGAACCATCAACTTTGATACCTCCTCTTATGGGTTATTGTGGACCGTGGGGAAAAAATATTATGAGACAATTTTTTCGAAAAAGATAAAACAATGGAAGTGAAATATTATAAAAAAACTAATAGAATGAATCAACACATAGTTTTTTAGGAGAAACCCCCTCTAATGTGGAGGATTAAGAAAACCATGGGGAAACTCCAAAATATCAACTATGAACGAGAGAGTAAAAAATCCAAGTAATACCCATACATGAATTATAATGAGAGAATAGAAAAAACTATGTGAAATCCACACCCTTGTACACATATTTTATAATTATCTGGAAAATTACATGCTCAAAAGATCAATCTATGAAAAACATAATCCTTATGTGAAAAAGCTCCACTATTATAGTGTGGATTCCAATATAGTTGATTTTGTTGGTTCTACCATCTTGGGCATCATTTAACCATGGTAATCATGATACATTATAGCCTATTTTGAGGTATTTGTTATAATTTTAGAATTTTGGAGGTTATGACATGATGATGAGCATTATGTAATGGTTCTTTCTCATTTTTATCAGATCTGGTGGTAATCTGAGCTTTAATTAAGGGGATTTACGAACTGATTTTTGGATGGATTTTTTGTTTGACCATGTTCCATTGTGGATTATTCCCTTGCACTATGGATTTATATTTTTTGATCCTGGATATAAATTTGGATACCCCTTTGAATATTATTCTCCCACCTTTGTTTCCCTCAACCATTGGCCGACTCCAATGATTTTTTGAAATATTTTTCATCACCCTTTTATTAGCATTGATCCTTGGACTAATGTGATCAATTGTTTGTGATATAAGGTGATTACCTCCTACTATAATCTTTTTTTCATCAATATTTAATTCTCAGAGAAGGTTTTATAAGTTGTAGTGTTTATTTTAGGCAATGTTTATGTAATCAGTTATGATGGCGATTGTTGTGTTCTAGGGTTCCTTGTATTATTTTTTTTGGGAAATCTTATTTTCCTCACATTTTCTTTATATAGACAATTTTTAATCATTGATTAAGAAAGAGTATTAGAGAAATATCTTTATTTATATGTGAATTATGGAATTTTTACAATTTTAAATGCTTTGGGTTGATGATAAGATTTGATTTAATGAAGATTATTAATTGAATAAGAAATTAAATTGGCGAGAAGTGGTTTTTTTCATGTGTTTACTTTTTTACATGATATTACTCATATACATGATTCCTAATTTCTGTTGTTGTTAAAAATAATTATTTTTATTACCATGTCAATGTGATTTTTATGTGAATATACTATTGGAATTACCAGTCAAAAAAGGTTAATAACATAAATATAGTAAATAAACTAGTCGAGTGGACTCTAATATTGAAGTAATGTTTTTTGTGAAATGATTTTGAAGGGTGATAGTGTTTGATGTTTGAATTTATCCTTTTATGTTTATTTCATTATTTCCGTTCTTTTATGAATTATATGTTCATTTTGGGGAAATTAAATTGGTTATGTACATTGGCATTAGTTGGGAACTGGGACTGTCATTAAGTGTCATGAGTTGGGATGGTTGTTTATTTGCAATTATTGAGTAGTTGTGGTGGTTGTTGAAATATTATTTTATGGATATTTGTGCAACTGATTAACATGGTTGGTATGGAATGTTTTTTAGGATAGTTTTTCAATGGTTAGTGGATGGTGGTTGGTTTTTTTCAGTTACTCAGTTGAAATGGAATATAATGTTGATAATGAAATGGAAAATAGATGTTGGTAGGAATTGAATAATTAAAGGGATGTTAATAAAATTTAAATACTTGAAATGAATTGGAAATGACTGGATTAAACATGGATATAGGATGGAAATGGTTGATCATTAAAAATGTAACTGAATGATATAATGAAGGTAATATGGTTGGTTATATGGAAAATCAGAATGTGGTGAAATTATTTGACTTAATGGGAATTTTGGAATGGTTATTGTGTCTTCTTTAGGAAGTGAGACTAGTTTGGTGGTTAGAAATTAGTGGAGACAATTGTTATATGGAATCATTAGTGTTATGTTTGTGATGGTTGTAGTACTGTAGTTTTAGTGAGAACCCTTTAGGTTGGATTTATGTGTGCTTTTACCATATGATGTATTTTCTTGTGATTTTCATATGCACCCCACCCAAGTAAGATATTATTATTGATTCTCAAATTTTTTTGGATTCGAGTGATTTACCGACCATTTAGGATGGAAAGGTAACATATGGATGATTATACCCTCTTCTCCTCTCTCCCTTATAGGAATATTTCATTGAGGTTATGGTACATGGTGTGGGTATTTCATGGGAGGAGGAGGGAATATATTTTGTGCCATACATGTTCATAATACCCAACTTTAAAGTATATGGATTTGGATTTGGGGCATTGAATCGATGCCAACATAGGATGTTGGACACTACAGGTTGTTGGAATGGTTGGGGTTCTGTTATAACTCACATTGGCTATGATGTAAGTACATGGATTGATAACAAAATGAGAAGTTGAACCCTGGAATAGGTTGGTATAGGTAGGGTTGTGGTCTAACCATCATCAAAAGTTACTTGAACACACATACAAAAACACACACACTTGTTTTGTGATTCAAAGTTATAGAATGGATGAACACACAAGATGTTTTATGATGGGGAATGAAAGAAGAAAACAATTGGACATGTGATGTGGGGTGCACTTTTTCTATAATATTCAATATTATTTTATTATACTTTGATTTGATATTTTGTAAGGGGGGCTTGGTGAGGTTGGTTGGTAGTTACCCATATAGGTGTTTTTCAAAATTTTTTTTATTCAATGGATCATTTATATGATTCTTCTACATTTTCACGAGTGATCATAAGTATTATCCTATTGAGTATACCTATTATTATCACCCCAAATCTATTGTTCAAGTTTCTAGGGTGAGTTTTTTGATCGAGATGTGTGGTACTATCTTGGATCTATGATTACACTAAGATATATTAAGAGTTTTATTTGGTATTTTATTTGGGACTTCCATCTATATGAAATTTCATGCATTCTAATTTATGTGTGATGTTCTTATTTATATCATATCATGGATTTTATTGTTGGTTTACTTATATATTGATCAGATTTATGAGGGTATTACCTTCCGTTATTTTTAATTATAACATTAGTGTTCCTCACCATCTTGTGGCCTATTGGAGAAAGGACTCAAGAGTCGCTCTCATATTCCCTACAAGACCGAGAGGGGTTCTCGGTGGGCTTGAATCATGAAAAGGTTGTATTGAAGATTTTTTGAGAGTTTGGATAAAGATTGGAGTTTAAAAATGGTTAAAAATTCATAGGTTGGTATGGAGAACACATAAGTTGAATATATTTTGTGATGCAATTAAAGGATTCCAGCTAATACATAGGATTCTAAGTCCCCTTGTGATCTAACGTGAGGAACTTAAGCTTATAGAACATACTAACTGAAGTACCTCCACTTTCTGGGGGGATACCTAGGATAGGTAAATGCATCATACTTTTTTACACTTTTGTTATACTCGTGGTGATATTTAGGAAATTCAAATGAATCTAATAAAATAAAACTAAAATTAATTCTAGGTTAGTGAGCATATGATTTGTTTCTTGATTTTAGGGATGTCTGATGGTTTCCATATATGTATAGTTATAGTTGCTGAGGTTCAAAAAGATAGTCTGGTTGGCCACAATAGGGTTGATCTGGATAATGAGGGTGAGGTTTGTAGGAAGAAATTGATTGAGTTACAATATCAAGGATTAGATAAGTACGAGGGGGAATCATTGATTTGGATACTGAGCACTGGTTGGAGGAGCATGATATTTCCATCATCCTAATCAAAACTAAATAATTTTATAGATTTTTTCTATCCATTAATCAGATGTGGGGAGTAGCATAAGATTCATTAATTTTTTATATTATGGAGTATAAGAAGTTGGATGCTTCTTGTGATGATTTCCAGAGGTTGTTTCATGTAGAGAAATTTTCATTAATAATGATGGAAGTGAAGTGGCAGGAGCATATATCCCTTTAAAAGTAGAGCTTGAGTTTGTGAGATCTTGGGATTCACTTCCAAAACCTTCTTCACTTTATGATTGATATTTTACTGCATGAGGATTCTAGATCACACCGTCTAGAAGAGGTGTTGTTCTTAGTTATTCATTATATGGTCAAATAATTTATGTTTCTTACATGTTTTTAGGTGTAGAAGAAGGATGGGTTGAGTGAGAGGATGAATGTGTACTAAAGATCATATTAGGAGGGAAACCATCAGAGATCTTTGAGGATCATAGATTTTGTGGGAGGATCATAGATTTCACGGCAGTCAAGGTTCTGTTTAGAAGGGAGTCATATTCAATAGTTTTCTTCTTTAGGTTTATCTTGGAAAAGAATTTCTCATGAATCCACCAAAATCTCTATTCAAGCGTTCTTCATCAGAGAAGGTACTATATATCTGTTCTATCATTTCGTAATCATTTTTAGAAATTGGTATGGTATGGGAGAAAGATTCATTGTCAAACACTACAAAAGGAGTTACCTTTGAGGCCACATCAACAGTAGGAATAGTAAACTTATACATTACCAAGGGAGATGGATCCAGTATAGGATAATCTTGTGGTGTTGATTTCTCTTAGGGGAATAGGTATGAGTGCAGTAATGGTGGATATCATCAGTACTGAGGTAGGGTAGATGGATTCTCATAGATTCATGATATGGATATACTGACATGATATAGGCTAGAGATTATTTGAGGTACCATATGTTTATCATCTATGTTATCTTTCTCTTTTTTTACTCAGGATCATAACACTCATTCATTATACCCACATTGGTTTTACCCTTAGGACTTTATGTGGGAAGGATTCTAGTTCCATTGGTGTTTCATACACTAGATGGTGCTCAAAAAAATTGAATGATGTTTTTTGGGTTTGTGAGATGATGATGGGGAAACATAAATCAACTAGGAATTTCTTCTTTTTGAGAATAAAAAATATAGGATTTCATCCTTAGAATTAACTAGTTGTATTCTATGAATTTAGTATTAGATTACTTCTAGTAGAGAGTCATGTTTTTCAATGATTTGGGCTAGAATTTTGTGTTCATTGGTGATCATGACTATCTGAAGGGTTTCAGGTGATCAGAGATGTCATTTTCTCAGCTAGAATGGATGTCTTTTTATCTATTAAAGGTGAATATAGAAGAAATAAATAGTGTTTTTTCGGAGTTATTTGATGTTTTTATCAATGTGTTTGTGACCCAACTGCCTTAATTTGATATCATGTTTAGGGGAGAGTTGTAAATAGATGACTCCCATATTTAGATGGTTCATCATTCAATGAAACCTTCTAAGTGGAAGGAGTTCAGGATCTAGATTGATGATCTTATACAGATGGGTTTCATCTATCCTATTATGTTGTAAAGGGGTTCTCCAGTGTTATTCTCTAGTAATTCAGATGGTTGTATAAGGTTTTATATAGAATATTAGTGTCTAAATTTGGTAAGAGTCAAGAATCATTACCCATTTCCATGGATTTATGGTCTATTTGACTAGTTGAAGGGGGAAAACAAGATTTTGAATATTTATTTGTGGTCTATATATCACCAAATGAGGGTAAAGGAGGATAATATTCCAAAGACTATCTTTAGGTGTCTCTATGGGAAAGTTGAGTTCATAGTTATATCCTTTGTTGTCATAAACACCCTTATTTTTTTCATGGGTCACATGAACTCCATGGTCATTATGTTCTTAGATTATTTCATCATACTATTCATTGATGACATACTAATATACTCATCTTCCTAGGAGGATAATATAATGTATCTTAGGTATAGAGACCTAGGCTAGACATGCCTTTATTTTTCAACAGTTTTATAAGGTAAACATTATATCTCAAAAATAACCATGCAATCCCAAGAATGAAAGGTTTAGTGTGTTTGGGGACTAGCTATATAAGAAACCTATTTTATAACCCTTGTGAACATTTCTCCATAATTTATACACATTAGATTCCCTCTTATATTTTTCATATTTTATACTCATCTTCGTAACTTGGGAAATAGAAACTTTAGAAAGGGGTGATCTCAAATTCTTAGTAATGGTAAATATAAGTGATTACAATCAAATATAATGAGTTAAAATAATATTATAATATGTTTATATTAAGGAGACTTAATAAAAATCATACCAAAAAAATAATAGATCATAAATCATGGAATATGACATGGGAATAACCTAAGACATGAATCAAAAGAGTGTAGAAATATGATTCAACAAACATGATTCTTGATATCTTAACTCTTTCATGAGAATAATAATAAAACTGTGAATCATCTTCCAACTCACAATCATTTATATATGTAACACTACTTTCACGAGAAACACTATCAGTTCCCATGCTTAAGAGAAACTAAAATGTTCTTGTGAATACTTGTCCCATGAGATAAAAACTTTAAACAAATACATAATAGGGATATATAGGACCCCACCTATAATTATCCATAATTATGAGTGAAACTTTAAATAAATCACTTATGAAATCATAAATAACCCATGGAAATAAAATGGGTTTTGATATAACATTCCAAATGACAATCATTTACTTTTATATCATAAATAGTCCACGAGAAGAAAATGGGTTTTATTCAACACATCTTAAAGATACCATGGAAGAAAATGGGTTTCAAATATATTCTCAATAGGAAATAATTAATAATTCAATAAACAAGCATAACATTATAAACCCATGGAAAATAAATGGGTATCCCATGAAATAAAGTAACATCCTAGGTAAATTCCATTCAATCATGATAATAAAGCATATGATATTTACACTGTATAAATAAAAGTTATATAATTATGTTAATAATTCCCCCAAATCAATATATAGATGGAATCTTGGTTAAAAACCCTTCAATAAAATGAATCAAAAATATGGTATTCATAATGAAAAAACATTGGGTGAAAATTTATGATCATACTTCATGGATGATTAGGAAAGACAAAGGCAGTGATGGATCATTCATCCAAAAGAGAAGGACATTACATAGGTAAAACATAAAAATAATGTGGATGGTTACATAAGAATAATATACTTGAACAACCAAAATATATGTCAAATAATGTGGATTTAGATGAAACCCGTTTTTAGGAGCATTAGGAAAAAAAGACTTTGGAAATAAGAAACATCCATTATCCATAAAAATAAAATTAGATATTAATATTTTATAAATATAGGAGAATAATATTTTCTTTTAAAAAACATTAAATCATTTAAGTTATGTTTTATATAAAATGAAAAATATGTAAAATTGAGGTATTCACATAGAAAATGTTAAAAACAGAATATTTTTACACTTTGATTATAATAACCCATACATAAAATGTGTAAAATTTATTTAAAACCTTATGAGGAAGTTAAATTAGTAGATAGTTATTTCAATAAATTAATGAGGTATAGATAAGGAAATTTTTAAAATAATCCAACGAATTAAGAAATATAAAAAAGGTAATTTGTTATCGTAAAGAATATATGAGGTCAGTTCTACTTAGAAAAAACACTTCATGTAAAATATGTGTCAATGGGAAATGAAATATTGAGGGAACATTTAAAACCACCTGAATATACAATGTAAATGATGATAGATTTTACAAATAATAAAAAATCCCAATATGTATTAACTTTAGAAAAATATTTATTTGAAGATAATATTGGTAATGAAACCCATGTGGTTTGAGAATAATTTTGATCAAAACCACTTTCAAGTTTGGAATCTTTTGAATCGATGGAAATTTAAATAAATTTAATTATATGTCTCTTAAAATCCAATAAATTTGGTAAAATAAATTCATTAGTTATTAATCACACCATATTTAAGGTATCATGGTGCACATTAATATATAAGACTCAAGAAATAAAATTTGTGACAAAGAACCCATTACCATGTTTCCTCGTTAAGTCTAATGCACTCTAATGTCCTATATAAAATAAATAGATATATTAATCACATATTTTAAAACATTTTACATATACATAACGTTTTTAATATAAATAACATTTTATAAACATCATTTATAATTATTTTATAAATTTATATAAGTTATTTATTAAATATTTCCGATGATGGGTATGGGTAATCTTGATCGTTTTGAACTAGTCTCATTAAATAATTTCTATTATTCATTGTTATCCAAAAGTTCATCATTACAAGTTCATTAATTTTTTTTAATGGATGAATTAAAATGATTCTTAATTTTTAAACGTCCTTTCATGATTACTTTATTCTTTATCTTATAAGATGAAATCAACAATGTGCATTTCTCGGTGATTTTTAACCTATGGAGGGAGTTTTCATAATTAATGAGTTAAATATTAATGTATATTTTCTAGAGAAAAATTATTATTATTATTCTCTTAGTTATATAATATTATAAAATTAATTATATTTTCATAACCATCAATGATATAACCTCAAATCCTTTTTTAAGTAGGTGGCCAAACTGACCCAAACATGAACATATCATGCTTAATGGATGATTATGAGGTGATTTAGTTGCAATATCATTACAAAAGTAGTATAATGATATCATTTAGCATTTATTACTATTATATAACACAATTATAACATAATTAGAAAAATAATTAATGGATATAAAATTTTTACATAATTAGAATTAATGATTTTCCACTTAGCTTGTTTGTATTAAATGATTGAATTAAGGATAGTTTTGTGTCAATCATATAATTAATAGGTCCTCCAATTTTTATAAAAAAGACATAATTATATCATAAAAATAATATTTATATATTAAACCCATTTTCATGACCATCCATGTATGATGGTGATGAAAATAAAACTGAAATCAATCGTCACATGGAAGCGATTTTCCACACATACACATGGTTGACAATTTCATTTTCCATAGAAAAAGAGAAATGAAGAATAGTTTTTATCATTTAAGAAAATAAAATATGTTAAAAATTAAATTATTATTTATTAAATTAAACATTATGTCTTTCCATGTAAGTTGTTCAAGTAAAATGAAACATGATGTTTTGTGGAGGTGGTAGTCCACACACACATAAATGTTGTTTTTTCATTACTTAGTGAAAATGAGAATGGTGGTTAAAGCTTATAAAATACTTATAATAAAATTATATTTTAATAGTGGCACTGATTTTATATTTTTTTAGGTGGTTAAATAATATTTTAAAAAGAATAAATGCACTTAAGAAAAAAGGAAAATAATAAGAGATGTTACGAACTTATACCTCAGTTATTGGATTATCTCCTTTGTGAAGGCATTTCAACCTTTATATTATGGTATTTTTATAGGAATGAAACTAATTAAGGTATATAATAGTTTTAGGATATTTTTTGGTAGTGTTTTGGCTGAACTAATGTTGTTTTTGTAAGAGGGAAAGTGAAGAGAGGAGCCCCCTTTTATAAGTGAAAAGGAGTTAAATTTTTTGTAAATACCTGAACCTTATCCACAATGGAAAGTCACTCTCAAGAAAAATCGCTCCAAAATGATAAAAATATATAGGATAACAGGTAAATTTGAGAGACACCTAAACCAATAAATTAAAACATTTTTGTCTCTTTACCTCTTAGGTTATTCATTTTTACCTTTTTGGTTTTCTCCTCGATAACAAGGTTTTTACCGAGGAAATTAATCCTTTATGCCCAAAAATAAAATGGTCCTTATTATATAATTTGGACATAATTATTTTATTTTTTATTTTATTTTTTTTATAAAATTTTTAAAAATGACAAAAAATAATTTCAAAATACTAAATGTATAATTTATTAAAAAAAATTTGAAACATATAACTAAAATTCTAAAACGTAAAATATAGGTTTATAAATTAAAACCAACATTTTTATAATTTATAAATTCAATTGTAAAATAATCATATATTCTGATTAAAGGGTTTAATAAATTTAAAATTAATACTTATATACTAATGATATCATAAAATTCCTCTTATTTGTGAAAACTATATTTTTCACCATTCACTTAAAATTCAATCTTTTTAGAAAAAACTCACAAATTCATGATCATGTTATTTTGAAATTATAAATATAAAAATTAATTAATATTTATAAAATTAAGATTAAAAATTTATAAATTTAGTTTTTAAATGAAAATATAAAATATTAAGAAAAACTGCTTTTATTGAAAAAATGATATCTTTAAAAATTAAGTATTCTTAATAATATTTCATATAAATTTTAAATATAAAATATTTTAATATATTAGGTCATATATAATATTTTAAAGGTGCTTAATTTAATCTATTAGGATAAAAAATAAAATACATAACAAAATGGTTCTTTGAAAAAGAAATCTTAATTTTATACCAAATACGATTTGACAAATACAATTAAAATATATTATTTATATTCTAAAATTTAATTTTACTATTCCATTGATAATAAAATATTTATTTGAATATTTTAATAAATTTTTTTAAATATTTATACATAATTCATATATATATATATATAAGTTTAATATCATAAATTTATTTTATTATGACTTATATTATTTTAAATTTACTAATTAACAATACATGACTTCAGTATACCTATTAGATTTATGAATAATGAATATATTTGTAAAGGATATATTTTTAACAACCATATTTGCAATGAACAAATTTATAATGGCCAAATTTCATTCCTATATATAATGGTCATATTTAAATCATTTGTTCATTACACTCTCACTTCACAAAGAAAATTTCTTATTTCATATTTTAGATTTTGCATAATTATTTCACCTATCATAGTGATCTTCTATATTATAGTTTTTTTTTTGCTATTGGGGATCCTCAAGGATGAATATTATCCATGAGATTTCATAGTCATGAAGATTATATTATTTTATATCTATTGTCCCCTATTGATTTATGCATTTTTAATTGATGTATTTTATCAATTGTGAGAAATAATCCATGGTTTTCAATACATAGTTTTATGTGATTTATTTGTAATGTCACACTTTTGAATGAATAAAGAGTCATTGGATTTAATTCATATAACTTATGATTTATTTCTTAAATAATTTCAATTCCTTTAAACAAATAGGGAAAATAATAAATTATATACATATAAACATTTAGTTTATGAAAATAAAATGCCTCATAAAAATCGGAGGCATTACATACCTCCTAAATAAATCGAGTCCTTGTAATTCTAATTATCAAATAATAACAAAAATAAATAAGAGAATATCTATTATAGAGATGACCCAATATATAATTTCTAGCGATATATCCACCTTACAAACATGGTAAACATATCTCTTTCCACAGAATAGGCTTATCCCTAACATTGATTTTTTGTCCAACTATTTGGGCCTAGTGTAACACACCATTATTTTAAAGGATTTCTATTTTTAAATAAATATAATCTCTTCGGTATATTACATAGAACGGAACATTGAGCTTAAAAAAACTCCTAAATATTATTATTATAACATGACCGATAAAAAATGACTATTAAATTGATGTTTGTTAATATGATTAACTATATAATGAAATATATAAAAATTTCATGTTCCATAAAATTTTATTTATTCTTAGGAAATAAACACATATTTTTTAGTAAAGTTGTTTTGTTCTTAAAGTATATGTTTTCTTCATAAAATATTTTTTATTGATTTCATTGAAAAATAAATATAAATATTTTTTAAAACTTTTAGGAAATTTATTGCATTAAATAAACATATTTTTTGAATTTAACATGTCAAAATTATCTAAGGATGAATTTTTGAAAATTTTATGAAAACTTTAAATTTTTAGTGAATATTAAAAAAATATCAATTTTTATAAAACTGCCATTTTCATTATATTTAAAATTACTTTTATGTTTTTAAATTGATCTCAAATTAACTTAAGTACTTTTAGTTATATATAATCTAATTAATTACTTTCATATAATCTTTATACCTTGTCATGTCCCCCTCCCCAAAAGGATACCGCAATGAGGGGAGAGAGATGGTGACTGTCCGAGTCCCGCCTCCAGTAGGCCCCGGGTTGGTGACTATTACCGAGGGTAAAATAAACACGAAATTGGGAAGATTTATCCTCTAATAGAAACATGCATAAGAGAGAGGTAAGATGGATGCAAAAAACTACCATCTTCTGAGTAATAAAAATAAATAAAAAAACCCAAGTGCAACCACACAATTTCATATTGTACTAAACAACTAAAAGGAACAATACAAAGACCAAAAAGTAAAGACGGAAATGACCACGAAGCTGAAACAGCTCCTACTAAACCCTAAGCTAGTAATATGCTCCCCAGTTTCTCTCGTAGAAAAGATAAAGAAAGCATGGTAATTCACAATGAAAAACCATGAAGCTAACTCATCACCTTAATAGGTGTATTGTAACACCCCATAATGATAAAGGGTGAAATGACTAAATTATATGACTCATGTCAACAAGGTGCACCTTCATTTTTGGGGGCCTATATGATTAGAATTCCATAGTTAAGCGTGCTTGTCTTGGAGTGATGATCAAGATGGGTGACCTTCTAGGAAGTTTCCTATGGTGTGTGTGAGTGAGCACAAAGCATACTGGAAAGGTGATGTGTTGGCCTGTGGGGATAGTCATTAATCAGATGACCTATTCGGGCATGTGGGTGGGCCCTATGGTAGGGATCACGTGTCTACCGGACAACTGGTGGTACCTGGAGGTCCAGGACCTCACGACCATGTCTAAGGCGGGGTGTATGTGTTATCTCTGAGACCTAGTTGTCACATTTGGTATCAAAGGAGGAACCCAGTATTAAGTGCATTGCACTACTTGGTGTTGAGATGTAGGGCCCACAATGATGATGTTGTTCTCTAAAGGGGTCATTGATGCAACACCCCATAATGATAAAAGGGTTAAATAACTAAATTATATGACTTCATGTCAATAAGGTTCACCATCCTTTCCGGTTCCAATCTGATTAGAACTCCATAGTTAAGCGTACTTGTCATGGAGTAGTGATCAGGATGGGTGACCTTATTGGAAGTTTCCTATGGTGTGTGTGAGTGAGGAAAAATAAAACTAGAAAGTAAATGTGTTGGCCTATAGGGACAGTCATTAGTCATATGACCCGTTCGAGCGTGTGGGTGGGCCCCAGGGTGGGGACCATGTGTCTGTGGGACAATTGGTGGTACCTGGAAGGCTAGGACCCGACAACAATATCTAAGGTGGGGTGCTTATGCTGTCACGAGGAACCAGTTGTCACATATACCGATTTCCCAACCTCTCTATGGATATCTCTCACCTAGTATCGCATACAATAGATCACATAATATAACAATAAATCATCCAGGGTACCCCACTCCCACTTCCCCTGCTGGTTTCCACTCTACCCCAACGTCACACTTCTTGATTATATGTATCCAAAAGTAAGTCGTCCCAAAAACACCTAGGATGGGAATCACAATGTGCACTTCATGCATCACATAAACACATCATCCCATACCCCCAAAAAAATAGTAACCAAATAGTTCTTAGAGCTACCACATATTGTATGATGTGTATCAAACATCAGGTTTTATACCTTAAGTAATTACAACCCATACACCAAGTAAGTACCTCAAGTCATCATATCTCATACATGTCATACCTATAATAATCATTTTGATATTATATCTAGTAATACATGTGTCTGAAATAATCACAAATCATCACAACCCTCTATACACATATATGGGAAAACTAACTATTGTACATACTAACATAAGTAACTACCAAGAGAATAGAGTGGGGCCATAGGGTGTACTCGTCAATCCATCCTCCCACCAAGATGTTGGCTAAAACACACTCCTAGAGTCCACATGGCATCATTTTCCCTAACCTAAATGGGAGGGGCATCATATGAAATCACAGGATATTCATGATATAATATATCACACAACCACACTATAAGAATAATCTAGTCTTATACAAAACTACATCTAAAGTTTCTCAAACTCTTAGTTTCCACTCCTAAGACCAAATATCCTATATGAAAACAGGAATATAAAAGAGATACATTAAAATCATTCTTTAATTTTAATTATTTTCTTCTGTTAATTAGTTCATTATCCATTTATTAACCATTTAAATTAATCCACATTACATTACATTAATAATTAGAGTAAATATCATTCCCTCTAGGAATAATCCAACCAATTCCATGGTTTATCAAGATTAACATCTTTTAAGAACATTAATTACACTAGCATCTAACCCCATGGGTTAAACATTTATTTAATTCATTATTATAATCATTCCATATCCAGGTACTCTAGGAAAACCATCCTAAGATGCCATTCGGAGAAAACAAGAAAACAAGCAGCTCCATCTACCTTAAGCAGTGCTAAATGAAATGCATATAAAACAAGAAACATAACCATCATTGATTAAATAGATTCAAAAGCGATCATACAAGCTCTCAAAATCTCGTCAATGGGTAAGCCTAGATTTAACCCATTCTGTTACCTCTAGTTTTATCTTTAACACCCACATGAATATAATAATGAATCTTTCCATCATAGACAACAACTATTGCCATATCATCTGGGCCTTCCTTCCCACACACCACAATAGCCATCCTAGGATCAACCATCCCAGGATCACAACGCATCATGTCCTCCCTGATCCATAATCCAATAGCCATCTCAGGCTCAACCATACAAGTCTCATACCACAAGCCTCTTATCCATAGCACATCACAAATTAGTAGGAAACAAACAATAAATCCATAAGGAAACTAGGCCCTCAAATGAGGCATTCAGACTTCTCGTGAAAATGATATCTCACAGCTCCAAAAATGTCACTTATAATTCTCAGAAAAATGAGAAAATCAGGCCCTATCAAAGATTATCTTTCTCACACAACAAGTTCTTAATCCATCTTGAATTAGCCAATTCATTTATTAATAGGTTACAAATACTAGAAACCTAAGGAATCCAATGATAATAAGAAAACACAAATTAATTTAACATTCTTCCAAGAATACATTCCAGATTTAGTAGACTCAGTAATTTTAAATCATTAACATGCCTTTATTCTTTTACCAAAAAGCATTATAATGACTCATGTTCATTAACCAATTCTATTAAACATTCATACTCACATCAATTTGATTATCATATAATTAAATAAACAACCAGATTCATTCAACATGCCTCAATAATATATATCCAATTAATTATCAATTAATTCCAACTTTACATTTTTTACCAATTTACATCAAGAACAGCATTCTAAACATAGAAAGGCATAGATATCACACTATCTATAAAATCATGAGGAAAACCTCTATCATGTTACAAAGAAAAAACATGAGATTGTTATCTAATTTCTTTAATCTAATTCAATAATAATTAGGTTAATTTCATTTCCATCCAAAGGGATACACCCTGGTCAATTTTCAATTTCACGTAAATAAAATAAGAGAAGAAATGAATCCCCTACCTCAAAATCCATTAATGTTCTTCGCACGATAACGAACCACGTTTTGGATCTCTGATCACCTCCCCTGTAATAAATTTTTCTATCCAAGGACACTGTGGCATAAGTGCACCAAAAAATAACCAAGAAAATCCATTAGAAACATCAAATATCATCCTTCATCTCATAGAGGGAATAAATGGTAGGAAATGATATCAAATCAGAATATACTACTAGAAAAATGAAGAAGAATCCACCTTTGATCACCACAGATCACCATGGATCCAAGACAGATTCTCGAGGATCGATCCCCATTAATGTAATCTCAAAGCATTGATGGGAGGGTTGCTGGATCAACTAGAACAAGGGAGGGAGAGTTACTGGCTATAGGGTTATGAATAACCTGATCAACAATAAATTCTTATAACATCACTATAGTAGGGAATTACACAATGTGT
Organism: Viscum album; assembly: GCA_963277665.1. Taxonomy (NCBI): domain Eukaryota; kingdom Viridiplantae; phylum Streptophyta; class Magnoliopsida; order Santalales; family Viscaceae; genus Viscum; species Viscum album. The sequence continues at coordinate 318,873,751 of OY728140.1, forward strand.
AATCCCCTTTCACATCATGTAATCCTCAGGGTTAAGTTGATGCTAAAAAACATGTTGCCTTTTTATTATTTAATCCTAAAAACTTACATGTCGTGAAATTTCAATACATGATTCGTGAAATGAGATTACAAGGAATGTATGTCTTACACAATGTGTAACATACCTACATCCATAATTTCACACCCAAACTTCTTCAGACCACCTCTAGGCCATGGAAGCACGCAAAGGGTTGGTCTTCTCAGATACAGTCCCTAATAATAGATAACTCTTAGACAATTCTCTTCCTAGAGAATATAAACCAAACTGAGAAAGGAAATGAAAAGGGGTCATCCAAACAACCTCCCCATAAGATACCTCTCAATGTTTTTTCCACGATAGGAGCTCAACCACCTTAGTTAAAGGAAAATAAGTGCAAAACCATGCAACAATCGCACCCATATCCAAAAAACTCTCCCGGGGGAGATAACTCTCATATATGAGAAAATACACAACAAGAAACAAGAAGAAACCATCTCATAACCAGAAAGCCCAACATCCACAAAAGAACTGTGTTACAAGAGAAGAGATAATCATAAAATAACTCAATGTACTCAATGCACAAATGCACCTCATATTCCCAGGTACTCTCTTCCATGCCACTATGCCACAACAAGAAAGATACCATGGGGATATCACATCCCCACAACATCTTCTCCTGGTGGTCTCGAATCTCAATAGGTCTTTCTTCAAAGGTCACATCATCAACAACATCGATATCACCCCAATTTATGACATGAGAATTTCCATGAAGATAATGATGGATCTACGACACATGAAAAACATCATTCATCCTGGTCATCTACTGGGGAAGTGCTATCAGAAACACTATTGATCCAACATAGGCCAGAACCTTGAAAGGCCCAACAGATTGCAGAGAAAGCATACTCCCATGACCAACCCTTTGATACCCATGACGATGGATCACCTTTAGGAACACATGATCTCCCATGTTGAACTCTAGAGGTATCCTCCTATGATTTTCATAATATTTCAGGTGATCCTTCACTACTTTATTCCTCTCATGAATTACCTACACCATCTAGTTAATATTATATACCAGTTACAGCCATATAATTGTTACCTCTTCGACCCTAGTACAACACAACAAATAATATAATGGTCATCCATACAATGATTCAAATGGAACCATACAAATGGTGGAGTGGAAACTATTACTATAAGAAAACTCAACCATGGGCATATTTCTTACCCACAAACCTAAAAAATCTAGGAAACAATAATGGAACATGTCTTTAGGAGTCTGGATGGTCTGCTCTGTCTAACCACCCTTCTACAGATGAAAAGAAATATTAAGGAATAACTGAGAATCAAAAGTATTATAGAGACCTCTCCACACCCTAGAGGTAAAATGAAAGTCTAGATCATAAATGATCATCCTCAAGACTTTATGGAGTCACACCTTCTCCTCCAGACACAAATTCGACAGAACCTCCACTAAGATCGACTTCCTGATCCCTTTAAAGTGGGATGATTTCATAAAATGATTCACTGTATCCTGTATAGAATCATAGACTCCCAAAGATCAAGGAAAATGAATAATTATGTCCATGGATATTTCCTCCCACTTATACTGGGGAACATCTAATGGATGGAGAAAATCATTGGGAACATAGTGCAAGGACATAAACTTCTTGAAGACCAAACATTGAAAAACAAACTTCGTAACTGCACGCTTCAAACTTGGCCACAAAACCTGACCTCTCAAATATTGGTAATTCTTGTTCACGTTAGGATTTACCACTAAAGGTAAATTATGGAACTCCTAGAGAACCATCTGATACAATGTAGAAGGAAAAAAGCATTCCCTAAAAGAACACATTGTGTTGTCCATCCTGACATCAACCATCAGGGGAATCCCAAAAAAACATCCTGATCTCTTCAGACCGCCACCTCAGAATCCCCCATTTATTACTCCTCCACCCGTTGAACAAAAGATGATGACACTATCATTTGTAATAGAAAAAATATACCATTAACTTCTCCCATATCTAGATGCATCGTTGAGAGTTCTTCCAAAACTCTCCCTGAATCCCCAAATTCACACACTTCATTACTACATGACTTCCTACTCAACGCATCAGGTAAAACATTTCACTTTCCTGATGTATATGAAATTAAAAATTCCTAATCCTACAAGAATCCCATCCACCGATGCTGGTGTGAGCTCAAGTCACGCTGGGAGAAGACATACTTCATGCTGTTATGGTCAGTAAAAACAAAAATAACGCTCACTGATGAGTTAATGTCATCACAATTTCAAAGAAAACACCACTTCCACCAAATCAAGATCATTGGTGACATATTTATGATCATGTAGAGGTAACTTTTGAGACCCATAGTAAAAAATATATCTCTAATACATCAGAACGCTTCCCAAGACAAGACATGAATCATCACAAAAAAACCTCAAACTGGACTCCCTTAGATGAAAAATAATGAACCGAAGCACAAAAAAATTTCTCCTTCAAGTACTCAAAAGTTGGATGACACTTTTCAATCCATAAGAACACATGATATTTTTGGGTCAAAACTATTAGAGGAGTTTCAACTCAATTGATATCAGATATGAACCTCCTATAATAGAATGGAAGACCAAGAAAACCCCACACATCTGACACTGTCTTGGGGGAAACCCAACAAAAAACTGTGTCTATATTCAAATGATCCATAGATACTCACTTCTAGAATAACATATTCCCAATGAAACAAACTGCACAATCCCAAAACTCACACTTTGACAAATTCCCAAATAGCTACTCATGACGAAGAACATCTAAAATGTAACATAGATTATTTTCATGCTCTTCCTTATATGTGCAGTACATAAGGATGTATTCGATGAAAACTACCATGAACATATCCAAGAACTCTCTGAACACTGTGTTCATCAACCCCATAAACACAGTTGGATCATTCATCACACCGAATGGATTTACAATGAACTGATAATACTCATGACGACAACAAAAAATAGTCGCCTGAATATCCTCATCCTTCACCCACATGTGATGATAAACCGACCACAAATCAATATCAAAGAACAAACTTTCTCCTTTCAGTTAATCAAATAAATCATCAATCCACAGAGGAGTATAGTGGTTCTTCGTTGTCACTTGGTTCAAGAGATAATAGTCGATACAAAGGAACAAAATTCCATCATCTTTCATTAAAATTAAAACTAGTGCACCCCAAGTTAAAACACTCGACAAAAAAACACACTGCAATAGATCATCGAGCTGCACTCGCTGCTCTCACTGCTCTCGCAGCTCAGAAGGTACCATCCTATATAGAGAAATTGATATTGGAGACACGCCTGGTGGTTTCTCGATCCCAAACATGATCTCCCATCGAGGGATTAATGCTACAAAATCATCTTGAAATACAATAGGGTACTCTTCCACAGACATAGGAAACACTGGGAATTGAACCTATGATAGGATTAGCATCAGCTCGACCATAAAAAATGACAAGGATAGAACATGTCTCAAACCAATCCAAGGGTCTCAGTCACAAAAAAACAATGTTGGATCTCTATTAGCAACATAGAATACAACATACCTCTAAAAGAAATAAAAAATATCATATACCACATGAAACAAATCCATGTCTAGGATAATGTCATATAGTTATATCCATAAACATAAGTAATCTCCCCAAGAGAATTCATGCCCTATAATTAGCTCAGATTCTCTATAAACTTCAAAAAAAAATTAGCTTGACCTCCAACCAGTGTAGTCAACACCAAGGACATTGGAATCCTCTCTACCTAAAGTCCCAGAGAATGGATGAGGTTAGGTGATATAAAGGAGTGCATCTATCCTAGGTCAAACAAATATTGAACCCAAGTAGAAAACAATAAAAGGGTACCTTGAACGATGTCTAGCTCATCTGGCATTGGGAACGCTAAAGCATGAAGCTGACCATGAATTTCTCCAATACCTCTCTAACCCTACAGAAGACCACCTCTAGGGTCGTGTTCTTCTCTCTGATGATGAGGGGAATCTTAAGGTTTTCCTATGCCTACCCTATCTCCTCCTCACTGATCCCAAACTAGACCACCCTACTACTACTGCCTTAGATGAAACTACTTAAATGGAGGAACTTGATGCAGAATAACTAGAATATAAAAACTACTTAGAAACCTAGGGTACTCTCGCCACTGATGGCCTTAGCCTCCTCAATAAAAACATGGATATGATTCCTTTGGTAATTTTTTGAGAGCCTCCTCCCCTGGATAAAATACATGATGAGAGCTGAGACCTACCCCTGGCAGACCAGAAACTCTTTTTTCAGGACAAATGGGAACCCTAAAACAGAAATTTTCTTTATGAGTAATCCTGAAGACTCCCTCTCAAGATGACCCAGTTCTGGACTGAATCCTTTTTATAACCTCTTCTCTCACCGGTACCTCTAGATACATATTTAGCATAAATAGGTCAACCTAGTACTGGATATTTGGATGAAAATCCTTATAAAATTTCTTTATCTTGGCCTCCTCACCTAGAAATTGGTTTGAAGTATATCGTAGAAGGGTCCTCAAACGGATCTAGAACTCTTGCACACTAGAGCTCCCCTACCAAAGGGTAAATAGATCCTAGCGACTGGATGACTTTTGCAGTTGAAAAATGAAACAAAACTCTAAACTGGTCTCGTAACTTCTCCCATGAGACCGCCAACTCATCGTGATCCCTGAGGAAATAGAACCACCACTTCTTCACTACTCTATAAAGAATCATTACAACCAACGAAACCCATTTCTCCTACTGAGCATGGATCGAATTGAAATCTATCTCAAACTCCTCTAACCAATATTATATGACTGCATCTGAAATAGAGAACTCATATTTATATGGACTATAGCACTGAAACTTTTGGAGCTTCCTCCTCAAAGTTTCATCAACATCGACCTCTACTCTGCAACAATCTACTAGCACATCCTTCTGAACATCTTTGGCACAAACCAGACAAGAATGTTGACCTGGATCCATTCTTACAAAAGAAAAGATAGTTTGATCTCATAAACCTAGAATATAGATTATTAACATTAATTAATTAATTAATTAAATTATCTTATTATGTTTTTTTATATCCCAATCCCTACCCATTTCAAACACTGGTATTGAGAAGAATGATGCATGATCATTTCCTAGGTCTCTACCCCACAACTAGTATCACTACATTTAGTATGCTCTATAAACATAAAGGCTCGTACATCAGATCATAGGGATCCCTAAATACTCATGTCTTAGTCGGTCTCCCGTGTTTACATAACTTACTAAACTTACCTGACATTATTACCCTACCAACCCATAAAACCTTCCCAATGTCTAACTCCAAAGTCAATCTTATCCCCCAAACATGAACCTTTGATACCAATCTTTTATGACCCCCTCCCCAAAAGGATTCCTCAATGAGGGGAGAGAGATGGTAACTGCCTGATTTCCACCTACAGTAGGTCCTAGGTTGGTGAATAGAACTGAGGGTATAGTAAACATGAAAATGGGAGGCATTTCCCACTAAGTGAAACATGTGGAAGAGATAGATAAGTAGGATTAAAAAACCAACATCTACCCAGAAATATAAATTGAAAAAAAATAAGTATAACCATATAATTTCATACAATATTAAACAAATTAAATGAAAACTATAAGTACCAAAAAGTAAATATGACAATGACCCTGAAGCCCAAATAGCTCCTGCTAAACCCCGAGCAAGTAATATCCATCCCGATCACCGACCTTCTCCATCTAATCTGAAAATTAGTTTATATATACATATGGTGAGTGTAATAGTATACTCAGTAGGATACACCCTATATCCTCTCATGAAAAATATAAAGAAATCATTGTAAAGAACAATAAACAAAAATGAAACTAACATTCCACCTAAATAGGTATACTATGTTTCGAACCTCACCATGGATATCTCTCACCATGTATCACATACAAGAGAGAATATAATATAATAAGAAAAATCAAGGGTAACCCACACCTTCTTCCCCTACTAGTTTTCCACTCTATCCCAACATCGTATTTCCTAATCATTTCTCTCCAAAAGTAATCCATCTTGAAAACTCCCAGGTCGGTCATCACAACATGAACCTCATGCATAAAATAACGACACCATCCTATACCACCAATCAAATAGTAAAAAATAGTTTCTGGGAGCCAGCACATCTCGTATGACATGTATCAAACATCGAGTATTATACCTCAATCCATTACATCCCATACAATGAGTAAGTATCTCAAGCCATCACAGCCTATACACGTCATACCCATAATGATCTATCAGATACTATATCTGGTATTAAATTTCTGTTAAATTACCACAATCTATCACAGACATCTCACATATATAAGAAAATTAACCACCATGCATACTAGTACAAGTAACTACCAAGTGAAGAGAGAGGGGACAGAGGGTGTAGTAATCCATTCAACCTCCCACTAGGATGTTGGGGAAAACACCCTCTCAGTGTCCACTAAGTGTCAGTTTCCCTATCCAATATGGGTGGAGTAGTGTATAAAATAATAGAATATACATGATAAGATATAGATAATAACCACACTATGGGAATAACCTATTCTTAGACACAACTACATCTAATATCATTCTGACTTCCGGCTACCACTTCTAAGACCAGATATCATAAAAGCACAAAAGAATATAATATAGCTTCATTAAATTCATTCATTATTTTTAAGAATTTTCTTCCATTATTTAGTTAATTGTCCATTAATTAGCCATTTACATTAATACACATTATATTAAATTAATTATCATAGTTTAGATGATTCCCTCTAGTAATTATCCAACCAAGTCCATGCTTTATCAAGATTAACGTCTTTTAATCAGTTTCATTCAATCATCAACCAACCGCATGTTGTAAACATTTATTTAATTCATTATTAGAACCATTCCATTTCTAAGAATTATAGGAACACCATCCTATGATACCACCAGGAAGAAACATGCAATCAACCACCTCCAACTACCTCAAGCACTGGGGAATGGAATGATGATAAAACAAGAAAATCGATCATCATCCATTAAACAGATTCACAAGAAAGCATTCAGTCTCTTAGAATATCATGAATGGGTAAGACAAGATTTAACCTGTTCCATCATCTCTAGTGTCATCCCTCACACCCCCATTAATATACTGATGCATATCACCAACATGTGCATTAACAGTTGCCACATTATCTAGGCCTCCCTACCCACACACCACAATAGTCATCCAAGGCTCATCCATCATAGGATCATAACAAATATGAGACTACCTAACCCATATCACAACATCCATCTCAGGCTCATCCATACTAGGATGACACCATAGGGTTCATATCTAGAAAACATCAAAAATCATCATCAAAAAAACAAATAGAAACATAGAAATTGGGCCCTCAAAATAATGCATTCAACCTTCTCATGCAAATGAGCTCTCACAGGTACCCCAAAACATAGAAGGGTGTGGGTGTTCTTCTTATGGAATAAGGACCATGTCCTGAACTTCTTCAAGATTTTCCACACTATGGTGGGTCATGAAACTAGGATGAAACTGGAATGTCTTTGTTCATAAAATAGATGAGAGTACACATCCAAGAAATTTTATTCCTATTACAGGAGTCATTGAATAAAATATGAGATGGCGGGCACACGTACCCCAAAACACAATAGATTTGAAGAAAGGATGAACAACACCATCGTGGAGAAGGAAAGAGGCATGATGAGTTTCGCTAAGCTGTCAAATCCATTCTAGGGAGAAGTTGTTTAGGTTTCATGCTACCTTATCAACAGATCACCATCGATCTCACATAATTATGAGATTACACATAAGAGGTGGTATGGTAAACATCCATCTTACTCTCATTTATGATTATTTGGATTTTTGAAATTTTCACATGTATCTAAGGAGTTCAAGAATAAGCTAGATAAGAGATATACTCCATTCATCTACACCGGTTGTGGAGTTGAGGAGTTTTGATACAATATTTGGGAACTGAAGGAGAATAAGGTGAACATAAGCAGAGATGTTGTAATCCATGAGAACCAGATGATTGAGGAAATTTAGTATAATAGAATGTCTCTAAGGGAATGTGTTAAGGAATCAATTCACGATCCAACACCTATACCAGCACCCCCTATCAATGAAGAGGATGAGGTTCAAGGAGACTCGTCAGCTATGGACCATGAGGCAATAGAGGAGGATATTGAGTAGGGGGACTCAATCCTCTGCATAAGAAGTTTAAAACCAATCATAAGAGCTTAGTGATGTTGTTTCTTTCGAACATAACATTTCACAAGTTCAAATATCTACATGAGGAAGGATTCAATAAATAAAATATTCAGAGTCAGTGTACTTGTTTTTGACTGATGAGGGAGAGCCAGAAGGATACTGAGAAGTAGTGTCTCATCCGGATAAACTCAAGTGGATTCATGAAATGGACGATGAGATGCATTCATAGATGAAGAACCAAAAATACAATTTTGTGGAACCCCCCAAATGTAAGAAGGAACTAATGAACAAATGGTTGTTTAGACTGAAGAAGGATGGAATAAAAAAGGAGGTCAAGAAGTGATTGACCAAATGGATATAAAGACATCTTTTTTTATGTTGGCCTCATCGAGGATAACAATACAAATAAACCTAAGGGTTTTGATGTTTTGGACAAGAGAACCTCTTTTGAAATTTGAAGAAGAGCTTGTATGGACTAAAACAAGCTCCCAGACAGTGGTACAAGAAGTTTGACTCATTCATGGTGGGTCATGGATAAAAGGGGAAAAAGGAAGACCACTGTGTATAGAAAATTCAGAGAGTCATTAGATAAAATAGTATGTTTGACAACTATAATTGATGGTATCAATTATTTTTATGGAACATTGGAAGAATACGAGATCACCACAGATGCTATTGGTAGGTAAATTATATAAATAATCACTGCACTCATAATTTATTGTATTTTTTGGAGTTGGGGTCCAAGTATAGTGGCCAAGGATACCTTGTAATCCTACATAATCATGGATAAAACCCTATCCACACCAAATAATTTGGGTATTTATGTGTGCAATGGTTGTGGGAGATATGGTGTGCATTCGGCGACTAGTCGTGATGACAGTGGGGGATCCCTTCATCGTCAAACTGATTGCTTCAGGTGAGTTTTCATGGTATAAATGCTTATCAGGACAGTCAATGATGGTTGATGATTGGATGTTTTATGGTGGGATCTTTTGGGAGTGTGTGTGGATCAATGATGGTGATTGGGTCTCTTGGTGTGAGAGGCTATAAAGTTGTGGATCAGGCGGGGACAATCAATGATGGTGATTGGATCTCTTGGTGTGAGAGGCTATAAAGTTGTGGATCAGGCGGCGACAATCGTTGATCGATACAGCTACTCAAGTGTGATTGGGTTCAACAAGTATTGTGGTTCATGGTCACTTTTGGGAAATGGAAATCTTGTTTGGTAATTTCGGGCCTATAGGCCAGGACTTCAAGTCGTGATGGGATTACGAGAGTTAGGGGCTTTAGGCCAGTTGTAATGGGTTCCCTATACCCAGATTGAAAGAGGGTTTGTTTTATTGGTTTAATAAATGGGGTGATGCCTCCTACCTATTAAACATTTATTATGAATCAACAATAATGTTAATAATGGATTTTCACTTGGTTTTTATTGTCAATCAAATGATTCAGGTGGGACATCAATGCTATTCAAAAAATTATATAAAAATATTTGTTTGGTTATTCTTACTGCATTCAACACCGCCAACCAAATTGGTTATGACCTCCTGAGAGATCAAGTCTTCAATAGAATACCGCACATAGAAAAAGTGTTTAGTTTATCCTTATCCTTTGTCCCTAACAATTTCATGACAAATAATAGTATTCTTTGTCATTAATTATGATTTTTCTAAGACATTATGATAATACGATTCATTATAATTTATATTTCCATTTTTATTAAGTAGGTTACATTGTTCAAGACATACCTAAAAGAAGCCAAGTGGATTTAAAACAAATACAATCCAACACTGAATGAATACTTGGATAATGGGTTGGTTTCCATAACATTCATCATCTCCCACATCACTGGTTATCTACCAACCGAAAGGTTAGAGAATATAACCTATGAGGCAGCTGATCATGTCAATAGTTTCTGGCCTCTCCTTCGCTACTCTATACTTCTCAATCACCTCTGCAATGATCTTGGAACCTCTTCAGTCTATTCATTTTAATTTTTTAATTTTTTTAATTTTTTTTTGCTTTTTTACTTTTTTTGAAAATAATTCCTATCATCTAATTGTATTCATGGTTTTCATGATTAACCAGGAATACATTGTAAGAGGGGGTAATTAGAAGTATATCCATTGATACATGAGTGAGACAGGGGAATCAGAAGAGGTATCTTGAGAGCACATCATAGGGTTGATCCATGATATGTAGAAGAGCTTAAATAAGTGCATGTTCTAGAAAAAACAATTTCACGCCTTTTATGATATTTAATTCCAACACGGTTCAAGGTTCACACTTTTTATACCAATGGGAGGATGGGAATGGTGTCACCAAGACTTGGAAAATGATCTATTTATATTTATCCTCATCCAAACTATCTCACTCCAAGAGAGTTGAATTGGGTATTGAAAGCATGAAACCATAATATTTCACTATTATATGTTTAGGAGTGCATTTTACTTTTTATTCATTCACCACATAATCCTCATATATTTAAACACAATTTAGGTACACTTTGAATTTTTTTATCCTCAACACTTTGAGAAAAACTACAACAAACATTACCTTAAACAACACAAAAAAAGGCCTTTAATAGGGCTAAAAAATGTTGTTTTCCTCAGTTTCATTAAAGGTGGTTCCCATTTATCAACTATATAAAAGCACTGATAAAGGGGAACCTTTATTAGAACTAGTTTTGCACTGAAAAAGGATACCTTTTATCATTCCTTTTAGTAGCACTAATAAAGGCCCCCCTTTATCAATGCTTTCAATAGTGGTGATTAAGTCCCAACTACTGTAGTGTTCTGTTTGTATAACAGAACACTGTAGCAAATACCTGTAACATGTATTCAAAATAAATAATTTAATTGAAATAAATTTTACATCGTGAATAAAAAAATAGTAATATATACATTTCAAACAATGTTTTGTATGATTACATTTACAATTAATATCTACAAACATTTAAAAGCATTAATTTTTCATCGGCTTTGGCACCCACGATCCCCTCTCAAAAAATTCCACCCATGGTATCAATTACCGAAAAAATCACCACAACCAGAGAAAAAGAATACAACTATATAAGAAAACAAATATTATGTTAGTAATACTATAAATTAATAAATTAAAAATTAATATGAATTAATAAATTAATAAAATGTCAATTTTAAATAAAAGGACTCACTTGGAGTTGTACTAGTAACACCATGAGTTGTATTGTGGTGTGGTTGATTCCTACATGTCACAAATGAGTTATGTATCATTGTCCAAAATCTTCAAAATAATATGAATTTGTTTTCTTAGTTTTGAGTATGTATCTTCTTCTTACTACTAAAATTAATGTCAGTTTTAAATAAATACATACTTGGACTTATATCGGTCATAATGTGCATCAAATTGAGGTGTGGAAATCACAAATTACTTAGGGATCATTGTACTAAAGTGTAAAAACAATCTGAATGTGTTTTCTCCATTTTCAGTATGTCACTTTTGTTTTTTACTAAAATTTCATTCCAAAATGGAAATATGAAATTTGATTCATACTGGTCACATCGTGTGTTGGTTTGACATGAAACTACTTCCTACACATCGCAATTGCCTTATGAACCACTTTCATAAATTATCAAGACAATCGGAGTGTGTTTTCTTGGTTTTTAGAGAGTGACATGTGTTTTGGACTAAAATTTCAATTTTAAACTGATAACGAAAACTTTGAGTCATACCAGTCACACCACGTGTTAGATTGAGGTGAGGTTGATTCCTACACATCACAAATTACTTAAGGGTCATTTTCGTAAAGTATCAAAATAATAAAAATGTGTTTTATCACGAAAATTAATGTAAATTTTATATAAAAAGGAACACTTGGAGTAATATTAGTCAAATGACTTATGGATAATTTTCCAAAATTATCAAAGTAATCTGAAAATGTTTTCTTAGTTTTCAATATGTCACTTGTTCTTTTTACTAAAATTAATTTCAATTTTAAATAGAAAGAAATACTTGGAGTTATACCAGTCACATTGTACATCATATAGAGGTAGGTTTGATTAATACACATCAAAAATGACTTATGGATCATTTCTTTAAAGTTTCAATACAATATGGATGTGTTTTCTTGGTTTTCAGTATGTTACTTGTTGTTTTTAATAAAATTAATGTCAATTTTAAATAAACAGACATGCTTTGAATTATATTGGTCACACCGTGCATTAGATAGAGGTTCGTTTGATTCCTACACATCACAAATAACATATGGGTCATATTTCCTAAATTATCAAACAATATGAATGCATTTTACCTATTTTGAGTATGTCACTTTTTTAATTAAAATTCCATTTGAAACTAGAAATACGAACTTTGAGTTATATCAGTTTTTTTGTGTATCGGTTTGACATGAAACTACTTCCTATACATCAAAAATGACTTCTGAATCATTTTCCAAAATTATCTATCAAATTGGAGTGTGTTTTTTTGGTGTTTAGTGAGTGACATATTTTGAACTAAAATGCCAATTATAAACTCATAAGGGACATTTTGAGTCATACCGTTCACACCATGCATTAGATTGAGGAGTGGTTGATTCCTACTTGTCAAAAATGGCATATGGATCATTTTCTTAACTAATTAAAACAATCATAATGTGTTTGATCAATTTTAATATGTCAATTGTTATTTTTAGAAAAATTAATGTTAATTTTAAATAAAAAGGCACACTTAGAGTTACATCAGTCACACTATGTGTCATATTGAGTTGGGGATGATTCCTACATGTTAAAAGTGAATTATAAATCATTTTACTAAATTATCAAAAAAATAATAATGGGTTTTCTAGTTTTTCCTTAAGTCACTTGTTCTTTTTACTAAAATTAATGTGAATTTTAAATAAAAAAACACAATTGAAATTATACCGGTCACATCGTGCATCAGATTGAGGTGAAACTGATTTATACACATCAAAAAGGACTTCTGTATCATTTTCCATAAGAATCAAAATGATCTGAATGTGTTTGATCATAATTGAGTATGTCACTTTTTTTTATTAAAATATAATTTGAAACTGGAAACACATACTTTATGTCATATCAGATGTATTGTGTGTCAGTTTTATGTGAGACTACATCTTACATGTTTCAAATGAATTATGAATCACTTTCCTAAATTATTAAGACAATAAGAGCACATTTTCTTGATTTTCAATGAGTGACACATGTTTTGAACTAAAATGTCCATTTTAATCGGATAAGAGAAAATTTGAGTCATACCGGTCACATCATTCATCATATTGAGGTGAGGTTGATTACTACACATCAGAAATGACTCAAGGGTCATTTTCCAAAATTATAAAATCAATATGAATGTGTTTTATAAGTTTTTAGTATATCACTTGTTCTTTTTACTAAAAGTAATGATAATTTTAAATAAAAAGAGAAACTTGGAGTCATATAAGTCACACTTTGCGTAGGATTGAGGTGTAGAAAATTCCTACACATAAAAATGAGTTTTTTATCATTTTCATAATGTATCAAAACAATTGGAGATCATTTTCTCGATTTTTAGTATGTCACATGTTCTTTTTACTAAAATTAATGTTGATTTTAAATAAAAAGATACACTTTAAGATATATCGGTCACAACATGTGTTGGATTGAGGTGGGGTTGATTAATAAATGTTAGAAATTTCTTATGGATAGTTTTCCTAATGTATCAAAACAATATGAATGTGTTTGTTCAGTTTTCAGTATGTCACTTATTCTTCTTGGTAGAATTAATGTCAATTTTAAATAAATGGACACACTTGGAATTATATTGGTCACACAATGTGTTGAATTTATGTGTGTTTGATTCCTATATATCAAAAATGAGATATGGATCATTTTCTAAAAATACAAAAACAATATGAATGATTTCTCCTAGTTTTGAGTATCCCACTTGTGTTTTTTAATAAAATGTCATTTGAAACTTGAAACACATACTTTGAGCCAAATCAGTTTCATTGTGGGTCAGTTTGATGGGAGACTACTTCCAATAAATCAAACCTGACTTATGAATCATTTTAATAAATTATCTAGATAACTAATGCATGTTTTCTTGTTATTTATAGAATGACATGTTTTGAACTAAAATGTCAATTTTAAAATGATAACATACATTTTGAGTCATAATGGTCACATTGTGAATTTTATTGAGGTGAAGTTGATTCCTACACATAAAAAATGAATTATGAATCATTCCCCTAAAGTATCAAACAAATTGGAGTTTATTTTCTTAGTTTCCAGTATATCACTTATTCTTTTTACTAAAATTAATGTGAATTTTAAATATAAAGTCACAATTAGAGTTATATTGGTCACACCGTGCATCATATTGAGGTGGGGTTGATTCATACATGTTAAAAATAACCTTTTAATCATTTTCCTAAAGTATCAAAATAATTCAAATGTGTTTTCTCTTTTCTGAGTATGTAACTTTTTCTTTTTACTAAAATTGATGTAAATTTTGAATAATTAAATACATTGTGAATTATACTGGTCACACCATGAATCAGATTGAGGTTAGGGTGATTCCTACATGTCAAAATTGACTTATGGATCATTTTCCTAAAGTATAAAAACATTCTGAATGTTTTTTTTTAGTTTTTTGTATTTCAATTGTGTTTTTTATTAAAATATCATTTGAAATTGGAAACAGGAACTTTGAGTCATATCAGTCCCATCGTGTGTCAGTTTGATGTGAGACTACATCCTACATGTCACAAAATAAATAGGAAACATTTTCCTAAATTATCAAGACAATCAAAGTGTGTTGGTTTGGTTTTCAACGAGTGACACACATTTTGAACTAAAATAAAAAATTTAAACTGATAACATGAACTTTGAGTTTTACCGATCACACCATGCATACAATTGTGGTGAGGTTGATTCCTACACATCAAAAATGACATATGGATCGTTTTATTAAAGTTTCAAAAAAATCATAATGTGTTTTCTCAATTTTTAGTATGTCGCTTGTTCTTTTCACTAAAATTAATGTCAATTTTAAATAAAATGACACACTTTGAGTCTAATGGTCATACTATTCATTAGATTGAGGTGATATTGATTCCTACATGTAAAAATATACTTTTGGATCATTTCCGTAAAGCATAAAATCAATCTAAGTTCATTTTCTAGGTTTTTAGTATGTCAATTGTTCTTTTTACTAAAATTAATGTTAATTTTAAATAAAAAGACACACTTTGAGTCATATTGGTTACACCATGCGTTAGATTGAGGTATGGTTTATTATTAAACATCACAAATGACTTATGGATTGTTTAGATAAAGTATCAAAATAATCCGAATGTGTTTGATTGATTTTGAGTATGTCACTTTTTGTTTTTACTTAAATTAATGTCAATTTTAAATTAAAAGACACACTTTGAGTCATATTGGTCACTCCATGAATCAGATTGAGGTTCTCTTGATTCCTACACATCAAAAATGAAATATGTATCTTTTTCCTAAATTATCAAAACAATCTGAAAACATCTTCTCAGCATTATATTTGTCAGTTATCTTTTTTTTACTCAAATTAATGTTAAATTTAAATAAATGGACACACCTAGAGTTATACCGGTCATACTGTCCCAATGCGTTTCATTTTCGAACTTCCAACACTATATATTGAGTCAATGTTCTTAGTTGAAAAACCTTCCTCTACTCTTCTAGTTTTCAAAAAAACGGTTTTTTGGCTAAGAACATCGACTCAATTTGCAGTGTTGGTAGTTTGAAAAAGAATGGAAATGAAAAGCATGGTAACATTGGAAGAAAGGGACATGATATCTGTTTTTTGGATTACTGTATATATTTGGAAGAAAAATATGACTTCCCAAAAGATCTATAAACAAAATTAAATAATTAGTAGATAAAATGATGGAAAAATTAATTAAATAAGTATTAATAATTCACCTTTTCCTAATTTTTTTATAAATTCATGACTCATTTCCTTGTTGTCGTTATCTAAGTTGCATCCTTGTTGTCCAATACCTCACAAGCTTGAGCATCTTCAAATAAACCACCACAACTCAAACAAAATAATCCACCTATATAAGAAAATAACTCTTATGTGAGTGTAACTAAAAATAAATAAATAAAACTTAAATATGAAATAATACATTGCTTCTATGTAAGTCACATCTTCATGATATATGTATACATTATTCCATTAGGTCTGCGACCCATTCATTCCTAAAAAATCTATGTTGTTCTGTGAATACACGAATTTTTTACAGTCATTGTAGTATTGGAAAAATATAAATATTCAAAGGATTAGTAAATATTTTAAATGAAATAGTAATTATCTTCTAAGATATCTCTTTGAGGATGCTATTTTATTAATGGAATATGATCTCTCTCATTAATTTATAAACATAATAACAATAATATTTTCCATTTTTTGGAAATTATAGAAACATTAAGAAAAATATGTAAATTGTTTTGATATGTGTTTGGATAGTGAAATTTTATTATTATATATACCCTCATACTTTCCCACTTATAGAACTTGTTAGGATCCCTGTGTTCATGGACTATCCTTATTCCATGATTTTCAGGATTTTTATACACCACTCTGTTATAACATAATTCTCATTAAAACATAATATAAAATATATAACTTAAATTTTAGTTCTAAAATGTTTGATGTAGTGTATTAAAAAATTTCAAACATCATCATGTGTGGCTGTTTTGTTGGGTCTATGCAGTGAATCCAAGAAATAAGTCTTTAGAGTATCCAAATTGACCGTAATGAGCATCCAATTTTTCCTAAAAACTAAAAAATGGAATAATTAATGAAAGAAATGAAAATATATTTGATATGATTAAATTGTAGAGTTTTACCCATGCATCATTGGTATTACGAAGAGTATGTCATCCGTAGGTTTTCTTTCAAATGAGTTGGCTGGTATTGCCACTATTTCATAGATTTTTTTCATTTTATTTCTCTTTGTTCTATATAAGTGATGTGAGGAAAAATGAGTCCAAATTTACGTTCATGGGGTACGTCGGAAAAAAATATGAAATATTTTTAGGCATAATTAACATATTATATCATCTATTGAAAAAAAATCATGAAAAAACACCTCATGTATACATTTACAACTGAAACTCCAAGCCATTCATATATCAGCATTTCATTTATATTCTCAAGAGAAATGTTTCCTATAATGTGCTCTCCATACATTTTTTATTCAAAATAAACTATAAGATTACTACTACATTGTAACTTCTTATCCACATGAAAATTCAATGTTAGTAAATGTGGATATTTAATAGGCCGGGTAAATCTAATTTGTAAAGATCTTTTTGATCTGTTAGTTGATATTTAAATGATTTTGATTTTACCTTTCATTTCACCCCATTCCCTTTGTCCGCCTGTAATAGCATTCATAATTTCAGAACTTTTTTCATTAATTGTTAAAGTTCTAAACTAAAAAATAAATTGGAAATGAATACCTCCTTCTTGAAATTTTTTTTACAAGATATGATGGCCATGCTATGAATGTTCCAATAGATTGGTTGACTATATGAATATTTGTGTCACCAAGAGGAACAGGTAGCTCAGTTCTTGACACATGAGATACACTAATCACCACTATCACATGACATCTTGGAAGTAGTTTTTTTGGTAGAGTGTCTTCTTGTATATTGAATACGACATCCCTCGCAACAAGGTGATGTGTGGGTGTTGATAGATATAAATTATAGTCATTTCACCCTTTATAATATTATTAAAGGAACGGTAGCAGTGTCTTTTTGATTCACATTTCACAGAAACAATTATTAGAATATTGATTACCTCATTTAATGCATCTCTTTGAGGGGAATGGATTACCTCAAAGCCTGTGGGGGTGGGGGGATGGATCTTCATACAATTATTGTTCTTGAGTTGTTTCTTCAATTTTTCTCCCATAACATTTTCTAGAAACTCATACTACCAATGAAATTTTTCTTCAAGGGTAGATAATATAGATTTTATCTCCTACATTTATTTATCTTTATCCTACAATTTCTTTTTTCTCAGAATATTCTTGGAGTGTCACCCCAAAACCCACACCTCTGATGTGTCCATACTGTTCTGGCCCCTTCAAGGGCACCGGTAGTAGGTGTTTATCTAGTATAGGTGTTCATGATTCTTGTGTCTAAGTCATATAGAAGATATAGGAATATAAGTAATCATTTTTATGTAATATATATTTAAAACAAAACAAATTCTTATTATGTAATACTTACACATGTTTCCCACACTTTTTGTGTGTTTTCGTTATTTAGTATCCCATCTTTATTTACATATATCTCCATCCATAGACCATGATGTGGGATGGATGTGGCTTTGTATTTGGATTCATCAATCTATATATAAACAGAGGAACATAATTATATTGTTGTTTCATGTGACATAAAAGGATCACAATAGATTGAAAATATGTAATAATTTTTTTTCAAGTTAAGTGTACCTCATCCTTTCTTTACAGTAGCGGTATGTTAGTTTTGCTACCCATTTCTCATTTTCAAAACATAGTTGTGGTTTCATAAATAAAAAATTCTCATTCAATGTGATGAATACATGTATTTTTAAACAACATATACCATCCATAATATACCTGAAAGGATATATCCACATTATGGCCAGTAAATTCATGCCACACATCTTGGATTATTAGGTGTGCATACATAAAAAGTAGGTTCACGTTTATTTTCCTTTCAGCATATTTATGATGAAATATAATTACAATTGTGTGAAAGCCTATTCTAATCCTTTGATAAAGAATTAACACATATTTCTTGTGGTATTCATCTATTATAAATGCACTCTACAAGGGATAATGAAGGTAAAGTTAGTGTTTCATTGTTATTTTTAGTAAAATAATTAAAGGATATCATAATATTACTCTAATATATTCCCAAATATGACTTAAATGTTTTTACAACATTGTTTCATGAATCTACATCGATCAACATGCATTTATGAGTGATGAGCCCAATGTTACTACTAAACATGGACTTATTGGGGTTAACACGTTGGCCGCACGCATTCCATCCAAACTCAAATTCAATGCCTTTACATTTCACCTAAATAATTACTGTTAACACCATCAAAATATGGCACTCCTGTTTTTTCTATAGCATCGGTTCTACAATGTCAACCATTTACTTAAGTCCAACATCATCAATATATTGTTCCTCTAGATTGGAAGTATCAACATATGCAGAAGTTCATTGTTTCTCATCACTAGGATGAGCAGCAGGTTGAGAAACCTATTGTTCATTGGGATTGGGAGTATCGGCACATACAGAAATCATTATATGCAGAAGTAGTTTAAAATTTAATGTACATTAAAAAAATATAGTAGAAAAAAATAATAATATGAGGTAACACAATTTATATTTTAAAAAAAATAAACTTACTATTGAACTCTATTTTTTTAATGTTAGAAGGGATTTGAACCCTCTATCGAGTATCCAAATCCATTCATCATTGGATCCTCTTAAATAAAAAACCCCATTTACATTGGGACCACTTAGAAATGATTGTGAAGTCCCAACGAAATGGTCAACCTCAGTTTAATTTTCATCCAACCCATCAGTGGTTTTGGTCGATAAAAGAACAATTGACAGCTTTTTCTTTACGGGATCTTGAACATAAAATAATTTTACTGCCTATGATTCCATTATAAAGGGTTTATCTTTGTACCCTACCTTACTGAAATCCACTTTCATGAATCCAAATTCATCTATTTTAATAGCACTTTTATTATCAACCCACATGCATTGAAAAATTGGCACTTGGAATGTTGTATAATATTACTCCCATATTTATTTAATGATGTCAAAGTATGAATTGATCGCATAAATTAGATTTCTTTACTTAGTACAGGAAACATGCATCACTTCATCTATAAGTGTAACTCCACTATTTTTTATGGTATTGTCTTCATCATGTTCATCGGTATAGAATGTATAACCATTAATTACATAACAATTGTAAGACAATACATACACACTTGGTCCTCTAGCTAGCGATTGATGTCGTTCTGAATTTTAATCCGAATTTTCATCTGACTATTTAAAAATATGGTATCAAAACTATCCTATAAATTTTTAATTATGTGTATTTGATATCCATATTATATCCCTTTATGGACTCAAATGATTAATAATTTCTTTGTGGGTTTCAACATATGGGGAAACCTATAAAATGTTATACAAAACATTATGGTGGGTGAAACGCACGGCCGATTGTCGCCTATCGACCGGTCAAAGTTCCGGTGCTCTGCTAATGTGTATAGCAGCACTCGGGTCGAATCCTCGGCGATGATACTTTGTAATAGTCGTTTGTTTTTAGTTAATTGAATTATGATTGGGGGGTTTGTTTGCAGATCTTATGAAATAATTTATGGATGATGTTTGATTTAACAAATTGATGAATATTGGGGTGAGTTCATTATTAGGGAGTTAAGCTTGTTATATCCTTGAGTTTTGCTTTATATTGCATTTAAATTAACACCCACTTCACAAGTTGACGTCGATTAGAATTCCTAAGTGTTAAAGCTTTAATACAAGCCTTAACTTAACTAGGATTCTAAACTCAATCAGTACTTGTTTATGGTAGTGTATTTATGATTCCAATAATCCATGGAAACCACTTTCTAAACAAAATATGTCATTAATCCATGACATATTAAGTCCAACATACACAATGTTAAATTAACGAATACTCATCGAGCAAATAATCTCAATCACTTAACATCCCTAAATTATAACTCACCCCAATGAGATATTTACTCATCCATTTGGGTGTTTAATATTCGGGTTATAAAAATTATGATGATAAATTAAGAATAGAAGAAAAAGAAAGGGATTAGAAAAGAGTGGTACGTCGACACACACACACGAATGATGATGATAATTAAAAACGGATTTTTGATTGAATGAGGAAGCAAAAGAAGGGAAGGGAATTCAAATGAATTTAAACTATTTTAAGAACATAAATATTAAACTACAGAAGGTGGATGAGAATAAGAGATATTGAAGAAGTAACTTGCATTAAAACAGAATTACAAAGGAAGAGACTTACAAAATTACAAAAATGAAGAACACGAAATTAAGTGAAAACAAAGAGAGGAGGAAAGGTCTCTCAAGTGAAAACATGAGTATGGAAGATCCTCCCAAGCCTTTTTCAAGGAATTGTTTGTGCCAATATGTTCTCCTCTCTTATGAAATGCCAACCCCTCTCAAGGAGATAAGGGGAGAGTATTTATAGCCCAAGGAGTGGACTGTTTTCATTCCCAATATGTACCTCCCCTTGCATCGTCCATTTGGCTATTCAGACAGCCGAATCTTCAAATATCTCCTTCTTCAAAGTTGTATACAATAATGTTGGTCGACTACTCTCAACATTTGGAGTCATTTGGACTTACAGATCAAAAGTTATGGTCGGTTGATTAAACAAAGTTAAACTGTCCATTTCAATCCAGTCTTTTTGAAGTCCATAATGTGAAAGGGGTTTTGAATATGAATATGCCTTCAAATACGAATGGTTTCTTCAAAAACTTCGGCCGCCTATATCTCCTCTTTCACACTGAAAAACCTAATCTCTATTTAATGCTTATATCATGAGATATGTCATGCATACTATACTTATTTTAATTCTCGGACAGAATGGTGAGTTTGAATTAAAAGCTTTATTTGGGACCCTTGTAATTGGATTTGGGCCTTGAAATTTTTATCCAAGATAACATGTAGTGTCCCCAGAATTGTGGTGGAGATTTAGTATTTTTGGACTTCTTGATTGATCCCAGTAAATCAATCTTCAAGGATGGTTCAGTTTGTTCACAGATTCTTTGGTCTTGTTTGTGAGGACCATATGACCCTTCAAATGGCAGAATTGGCTCATGGTACCTTCTAATGAAATGTTGTATATTGAAATTAGAATACTAAAAAACAATAAACACACAATTTGAATCAGTATAGTGACAGGTATTATTAAAACATTAAACTGACTCAATTGGACTACTTCTAAAAATGCTCAAAAATTATATTTATTATTAAAACCTTAATATTTCACACAAATTATGCACATTTCATATAAAATCAGTAAAGGGGGAATATAATAAGTCGTGAAAATATTAATAACATCAAATCCCCACACTTAGTTTTGTGCATGTCCTCATGTGCAACAAATATAAAAACATGGCAAAATCATTTTCACTCACCAACAAATATTAAAATTTTGTTTTCTCCAATCAGGGGAGGTTTAGACTATTTCACTCATCCATTTTGAAATCCACCACAAGTTGTTACAGAAACAATGTTCCAAAACTAATTCATTTTTCCATGCTCAAATTTAGAAATGGAAAATGTGGACACTCAAAACTCATACCTCTCAAGATGATAAAATTTATTTGTGGAGGTTCACTCTTTCACCAACCAAACGTGAAAATCTTAGAGTTTGAAAAGAGCTCTCAGCTTACAATACCTATCCAAAGTGAACAAGAATCAAGAGGTCTTTTTAAGGGGTTTTTCTGTGGCTATGGGAGGGTAGGATTGTAATACCCAAAAGGGTGGAAAGAGGGGCTAAAACACTAACATGGATAAAACAATGCACACTTTTTTTGAAACAAAACATGGAAGGAAATGAAAACACATATTTACAAGGGAATGATTATGTGAAGAAAGACAAAATAGAGGAAGAAAATATGAAGGTTATGAGAAGAATGAATATTTACAAAACAAAAAAAAAACTTCTCCCAATAAGAATATAAAGCAAGTGTTCCTTTTTTTTCTTTTTTTTTAAAGTTGACCTTGAAACAGATCTCACACTCATATCCCAACCCATGTTTGATATCCTCAAGACACTAATTGTAATAGTTATAACAAGATCAAAGGTTGAGGAAGAGTGATTTTTGACCTACCCAAGACACAACCCATTTGTTTCATTTTTTTTGATTTTTGTTTTGAATTTTGATTTGTTTTTTTTTTAATTTTTTTTTTTGAACACTTTTCAATATCATTTGTACAATACATTACCAAATCCCACTGAATGATAACCTCCCCCCACAATAAAATGTATGCTTGCCCTCAAGCATATGATAACACACCAGAAAGTAAGGAAATGATACCCAAAAATAAAATCCATTCCCCCCCCCACACTTAAATTTAAAAAACTTATGCAATAAAAATCCATGTTGATATTGGGTGGGATAAGGTATTGGGCTTGTAATGTGGCTATCAAAGAAAAGGTTTTCATAGGCTCGAAGGGGCTTTCAAAAGGAGGATTAATGTAAGGGAAATGGGAGGATATTGGGCTATTGTGATTTTCATGTGGTTCAG
Organism: Viscum album; assembly: GCA_963277665.1. Taxonomy (NCBI): domain Eukaryota; kingdom Viridiplantae; phylum Streptophyta; class Magnoliopsida; order Santalales; family Viscaceae; genus Viscum; species Viscum album. The sequence goes on from OY728140.1 coordinate 318,897,415, forward strand.
AAAATGCCTCTATCATATTAATACACACTAAGGTAGGAAATTCAGCTCGAAGGTCCACAAACTCAAGACTCACAAATGGGGGTGAAAACACACATTTTGAAAAGATGGCCATAGGTGGCCTTGGCATGAAAGCAAATGTTTGTTCTCACGGTTGGGGAAAATAATTTTTCAAATCAAAAATTGAGCATTCAAAATGTGTTGGTTTTCACACAAAATTCTTTATCCAAATCCATAATGAAAATAAAAAAATTTTGAGATGAAAACATGTCTGTTAACTCCCCAAAATGGTTTTACAAAATTTCAAAACTCGATGGTGAGTAAGCATGACTTATAATTTTTTTTGTATTTTTTTAAGTGATTTTTTATGGTTTTGTTTGTTTTTTAGGTTTTTATTTTTGTAAAGATACACCCACACAAAAGAGAAAGTGAAAAATAAAGGTTTTCATAAAGAAAATGGTGAAAAAAATGAAAGAGAGAGGAAGATGAAGAAAGAGGTAGAGAGAGGAAAAGATAGAGAGAGTTAAAGGGAAAGAGGTGCCCCCTGGTTTGGATTTGGCAGGTCGTCTTCTCCATCTAGTGGTAGGTCAGCTAGAGAATTTGGGGAGCCAGTGGAAGTTGATGTTGTTCCAAGATTGCATGTCCTCTCATGGTGATGCTTTAACCGATGTCCATTAACCGTGAATGTCCTTTTGGAAGAGGGGTCTTGGACTTGCACTGCACCAAATGGGTAAACGTTAGTAATAATAAAAGGTCCTTCCCAACGAGAATTAAGCTTACCTGGGTGAAGTCGGAATCGATAAATGAAGAGCATTACCTTTTCACCTTCATGAAATACCTTTCTCAGAATGTGTCTGTCATGGAGTACCTTAGCCTTCTCTTTGTATAGATTAGAATTCTCATAGGATTCAAGTCTAAGCTCCTCCAGTTCAGCCAATTGCAACAATCTTTCTTCACAAGATTTTTCACAATCAAAATTACAGGTTTTCACAGCCCAAAAAGACTTATGTTGGATTTCAACTGGTAAGTGACATGCTTTACCAAAAACTAGCCTAAAAGGAGACATCCCAATGGGTGTTTTATAGGCAGTTTGATAAGCCCAAAGGGCTTCACCAAGTCTCTCAGGCCAGTCTTTTCTGGTGGGTTTTACAATTCTCTCTAGAACTCTTTTCACTTCTCTATTAGAAAGTTCATCCATTCCATTTGTTTGGGGGTGATATGTAGTTGAAGTTTTATGTACAACCCCATTCTTTTTCAGAAGATATTCCAAGGTTCTATTACAAAAATGGGTTCCTAAGTCACTGATCAAGGCACGTGGTGTGCCAAATATTTGGAAGATGTGGGTCTTTAGGAACTCACTAATAGTATGAGCCTCATCCTTCCTAATGGGTTTGGCCTCAGCCCACCTTGAAACATAATCGACCGCAAGAAGAATGTATGAGAATCCATTGGAAGGGGGAAATGGTCCCATGAAATCGATGCCCCAAACATCGAAGATTTCACAAAAGATTAAAGGCTTTTGGGGAATTTCATTTCTCTTTGAAATTGTGCCAAACTTTTGGCAAGTGGGACATGATTGACAAAACTCATGTGAGTCCTTGAAGAGTGAAGGCCAGAAGAATCCAGAGTCTAGGACCTTTCGGGAGGTCCTTTGTGGTCCAAAGTGGCCACCACCAGGCATTGAGTGACATGATTCTAATATGGAAGAATATTCATCTTCATCAACACATCTCCTAATTACCATGTCTGCCCCAGTTTTCCAAAGTTTATTTTCTTCCCAAAAATAGTATTTTGAATTACTTTTCAACTTCATTTTTTGTTCTTTTGAAAAATATTTAGGAAAAACACCAGAAACCAAGTAATTTACAATTGGGGCATACCATGGTATTTTTGGAGTGATAGATGAAAGGTGCTCAGTAGGGAATTCAGGATCGATGATTTCTGAATGAGAAGAATTAGAAATTCTACTCAAGTGATCAGCCACAGGGTTTTCTTTTCTAGGTCTATCTTTGATTTCAAGGTCAAACTCTTGGAGTATTAGGATCCATCTTATTAGCCTCGGTTTGGAATCACTTTTCTTGAGTAAGAACTTAATAGCAGAATGATCTATGAAGATGATGATTTTGGCACCTAAGAGATAGGACCAGAATTTATCTAAGGCAAAAACCACTGCTAGAAGTTCCTTTTCAGTCACAGTGTAGTGAGATTGAGTTTCATCCAATGTTTTTGAGGCATAATAGATGACATGAGAAATCTGTTCTCTTCTTTGACCAAGAACATCCCCAACAGCTCTATTAGAAGCATCACACATCAATTTAAAAGGTAAGGACCAATCTGGGGGTTGGATTATCAGGGCAGATGTAAGAGCAGTTTTGAGTTCAATGAAGGCTCTCTTGCAAACCTCATCAAAATGGAAAGTGACATCATTTTGGAGAAACCGAGTGAGTGGGGGGGGGGGATTTTACTGAAGTTATGGATGAATCTCCGATAGAAACCAGCATGACCAAGAAATTAACGGATGTCTCGAACAGAAGTGGGTGGAGGAAGTGATTGGATCACTTCAATTTTGGAAGGATCGACTTCAATACCATCTTTTGAAACTATGTTCCCTAGAACAATCCCATTTTCAACCATGAAGTGACATTTTTCAAAATTTAACACATGGTTACACTTGACACACTTTTGAAGGACTAGAGAGAGTGAATGCAAACAAGATTCAAATTACTCACCGTAAATGGTGAAGTCATCCATGAAAACTTCCATGCAGTGTTCAATGAATTCTGAAAAGATACTCATCATACACCTATGGAATGTTGCAGGAGCATTTCAAAGTCCAAAAGGCATTCTTCTATATGCATATGTTCCAAAGGGGCATGTGAAAGTAGTCTTTTCTTGGTCCTAAGATGAGATTGGGATTTGAAAATAGCCAGTGTATCAATCAAGAAAGCAATAGTGTGACTTTCTGGCTAATCTTTCTAGTATTTGATCAAGGAATGGAAGAGGGTAGTGATCTTTTCATGTTTCAGCATTCAATTTTTGATAATAGATGCATACACGCCATTTTTTCTTCACTCGAGTTGTGACTACTTCCCCATGTTCATTTGTGACAACAGTTATCCCACCCTTCTTAGGTACAACTTGAATTGGACTAACCCATTCACTATCAAAAATTGGGTAGATAATACCAGCTTGAAGAAGCTTGGTGACCTCTTCCCTAACTACCTCAAGTATGAGTGGATTGAGTCTTCTTTGGGGTTGTCTAACTGGTTTGGATGTCTCCTCCAGATGGATGTGATGCATGAAAAGGTCAGGGTTGATTCCTGGTATGTCATCTAGGGTCCAACCTAAGGCTTTTTTGTTTTCCTCTAACACTTGAACAAGTTTGGACTACTCGATTTCAGTAAGGGTGGCAGAGATAATGACAGGATATGAGTGATCATGGAAGAGGAATTCATATTTCAGGTGTGCAGGAAGAGGTTTCAGATCAGTCTCATATTTCACTTTTGGGCTCGACAACTCAGGAATAGAAGAAGGGACTTCAGTTTCTTCAGATTCATTTTCCTTAATACTGTCCAAGGTGGAGCAGTAGAGATCGGAATTGATGTGGAATTCAAGATAGTTTTCAAGCTCCTCTAGATTGATGGAGTCTATGAATGAGAGGTCCACATCAACTTCACCATTTATGACTTTGTTAATCATGGTGCTGATTTCACAAGATCCTTTATCATTAGAACATGAAGAACATGGTGGATTGGGGTTCGATTGACTCTTAGAAGTGTCCTCAGAAGCATGGATTGAGAATGCAGAGTGATCCTAAGATGGGTATCGCATGGCTTGGAAAATGTTGAACTTGACCAGTTGGTCACCGAATTCCATGGATAAGATGCCTGAATGGACATCAATCTTGGTTCTCGCAGTCATGAGGAATGGTCTTCCTAGAATTAAGGGAGATCGAGAAGAGTTTGTCTCACCTTCCATGTCAAGGACATAGAAATCAGTAGGGAAGATAAGATCATTGACTCGGATAAGGACATCCTCAATTATTCCCTCAGGACTGGTTGTGCTTCTATTGGCTAACTGAATGACAACACCCGTTGGGTGCAAGGGACCTAGACCAAGGTTGGAGAATATGTATTTGGGCATGACATTAATTGAGGCTCCTAGGTCTATGAGTGCATCATCAAAGTTGGAACTTCTAATTTGGCATGGGACTGTAAAGGTCCCTGGATCTTTGCACTTTATGGGAATAGACTACTGGGTGGAAACATTTTCAAAGGTCCTAAGTTGCCTCTTATGGGTACAAAACTCCTTGAGAAACTTGGCATAATTAGGAATTTGTTTTATGGCATCTAAGAGGGGAATGTTGACTTCAACACGTCTAAACATGTCGAGCATTTCAGGATCAGGTTCAAAGGACTTCCTTGGTTTAGAAACAGCTTGTGGAAAAGGAATTGGATTTCTAAGTGGAATGGAAGGAGGTGAGGGAATGGATTTAGGTTCTTTTTCAAGTTTCTTTTTCTTTTCATTTTCTAGGTCAACATTCAAAGGAGGGTTTGAGGATTTATCTTGAGGCATAGGAAGTTGCTTTCCTGATCTAAGTGCAATTACCCTTACATTACCCTTGGGGTTGGGTAATGGTTGAGCTGGGATTTGGGAAGAATTTGATTGTTGTTGATGGCTCAGGTGGGATGCAAGTTGACCTATTTGAGGTTCAATGTTTTTAAGGCTAGAATGGGTGAAGGAGGAAAGATCTTCTACTGCACTTTCCCATGGTTTCTTGGAATAATAGGCTTTTCCTAGATTGGTATTGCCTTGATTTTGGTTCTTGGGAAAGCGATTGTATTGGTGTTGGAATTGGGAAGGCTCACTAGGATAATGGAATCCAGGAGGAGGATTGTTCCTTTGAGGTTGAGGAACAAAAGGATAAGGTTGATGGAAGTTACCAACACCTTGACCATATTGAAACTGGTTTGGGTTTTGAGGAGGGAATTGAGGGGGATGAGATATGGGATTACCATACCTAAGGCCTTGGTTATAGGAAGAAGAGAAGGGCTCAGAGTGAGGTTGGTTGAAGTTTCTAACAAACTGACCTGATAGTTGAGGATTGGTGTTCCGCTGAGCATATACTGCATTGAGCTCCATTGGTCTAGATGAATCAGATTGATCCTCTTGAATTTGTGGACATGTGTCAGTTGGATGAGCTGGGGAGATAAAGATTCCACAATTCTTGATAGGTCCAGGGAATAGTGACTGTGGAGAAGATGGGGTTGGGGATTTAGTAGCCACCGCTAGTTGACGCACAAGACCTGTAAGTTCACTTATCCACTCAGTCATCTTGTTAGGCTCTATGGATTGATTATCTTGGGCTTGTTTGACTTGATCATGTGCTCGAGTATGGAATTGTTGTGTGTTTGCAGCCATGTTACTTATGAGATCTCTTGCAGCTGCAGGAGTTTTATCAACAAGAGCACCGCCACTTGCGGCATCAATGAGGGTTCTCTCCATAGCCATTAACCCCTCATAGAATTATTGGATCAAGAGTTGGTCAGGGATTTGGTGGTGTGGGTAGGTTACAAAAATCTTTTTGAACCTCTCCCAGTACTCATGGAGTGATTCATTTGGGAATTGACGGATACCACTTATTTCCTTTCGGATGGAAGAGGTATGAGAAGCAGGAAAGAATTTTTCTAGAAAGAGACGCTTCATGTCATTCCATGTAGTTATGGAACCAGGAGGGAGGTAGTAGATCCATGACATGGCAGAGTCAGCTAGGGAGAAAGGTAATTCTCAAAGTTTGATTTGTTCTTCAGAAACCCCTTGAGGCTTCATGGTAGAGCATACTACTTGGAACTCTTTAAGGTGGAGATGTGGATCCTCACTGACTAGCCCGTGAAAATGAGGGAGAAGATGAATCAAACCCGATTTGAGTTTGAAGTCAGCTTCAATGTTTGGATATTTAATACCAAGAGGTTGGTAATTCATATCAGGGGAAGCAAGTTCTTTTAGGGTTTGTTCCCTAGGATTGGCCATTTCAATTTCAACTGGTTGGATGAGGACTGGTTCTTGAATTATTTGAGTATCTCTTATGTTCCTCCTAAGTTGGAGAAGTGTTCTCTCAATTTCAAGGTCAAACAAATCTGATGGATTGTTTGGAATGATACGGGGAATTCAGAGAGATTTTGGAATAAAGAGGAAGACGGGTTTTTCTTTGTGTGTTTTTTGTCAATTTTTTTTTTTTAAAAAAATTGTTTTTTTTTGTTTTTTTTGTTCTTTTTACAATAACCAGAAACTAATGACTACTTAAAGCACCATCCCCGGAAATGGCATCATTTGAAACGCACGGCCTATTTTCATCTATCGACTGGTCAAAGCTCCGGTGCTCTGCTAATGTCTATAGCAACACTCGGGTCGAATCCTCGGCGATGATACTTTGTAATAGTCGTTTGTTTTTAGTTAATTGAATTATGATTGGGGGGTTTGTCTGCAGAGCTTATGAAATAATTTATGGATGATGTTTGATTTAACAAATTGATGAATATTGGGGTGATTTCATTATTAGGGAGTTAAGCTTGTGATATCCTTGAGTTTTGCTTTATATTGCATTTAAATTAACACCCACTTCACAAGTTGATGTCGATTAGAATTCCTAAGTGTTAAATCTTTAATCCAAGACTTAACTTAACTAGGATTCTAAACTCAATCAGTACTTGTTTATGGTAGTGTATTTATGGTTCCAATAATCCATGGAAACCACTTTCTAAACAAAATATGTCATTAATCCATGACATATTAAGTCCAACATACACAATGTTAAATTAACGAATACTCATCGAGAAAATACTCTCAATCACTTAACATCCCTAAATTGTAACTCACCCCAATGAGATATTTACTCAGCCATTTTGGTGTTTAATATTCGGGTTATAAAAATTATGATGATAAATTAATAATAGAAGAAAAAGAAAGGGATTAGAAAAGAGTGGTACGTCGACACACACACACACGAATGATGATGATAATTAAAAACGGATTTTCGATTGAATGAGGAATCAAAAGAAGGGAAGGGGATTCAACTGAATTTAAACTGTTTTAAGAACATAAATATTAAACTACAGAAGGTGGATGAGAATAAGAGATATTGAAGAAGTAACTTGCATTAAAACAAAATTACAAAGGAAGAGACTTACAAAATTACAAAAATGAAGAACATGAAATTAAGTGAAAACAAAGAGAGGAGGAAAGGTATATCAAGTGAAAACTTGAGTAAGGAAGATCCTACCAAGCCTTTGGCAAGGCCTTGGTCATTCCAATATGTTCTCCTCTCTTCTAAAATGCCAACCCCTCTCAAGGAGAGAAGGGGAGAGTATTTATAGCCTAAGGAGTGGACTGTTTGCATTCCCAATCTGTCCCTCTACTTGTATCGCCAATTTGGCTATTCAGAAATACGAATCTTTAAATATCTCCTTCCTCAAAGTTGTAGAAACTAATGTTGGTAGACTACTCTCAAAATATGGAGTCATTTGGACTTATGGATCAAAAGTTATGGCCGGTTGATTAAACAAAGTTAAACTGTCCATTTCAATCCAGTCTTTTTGAAGTCCATAATGTAAAAGGGTTTTTGAATATGAAGATGCCTTAAAATCCGAATGTTTTATTCAAAAAAGTCGGTAACCTATATCTCCTATTTCACACTGAAAAACCTCATCTCTATTTGATGCTTATATCATGAGATATGTCATGCATACTACACTTATTTTAATTATCGTCCAGAATGGGGGGCTGGACTTCAAAGATTTATTTGGGCCCCTTGTAATTGGATTTGGGCCTTGAAAATTTTATCCAAGATGACATGTAGTGTCCCCCGAATTATGGTGGAGAGTTAATATTTTTGGACTTCTGGATTGATCCCAGTAAATCAATCTTCAAGGATGGTCCAGTTTGTTCACAGATTCTTTGGTCTTGTTTGTGAGGACCATATGACCCTTCAAATGGTAGAATTGGCTCATGGTACCTTCTAATGAAATGTTTTATATTGAAAGGAGAATCCTCAAAAACAAGAACCACACAATTTGGATCATTATAGTGACAGTTATAATTAAAACATTAAACTGACTCAATTGGACTACTTCTAAAAATGCTCAAAAATGATATTTAATATTAAAACATTAATATTTCACATAAATTATGCACATTTCATATAAAATCAGTAAAGGGGGAATATAATAAGTCGTGAAAATATTAATAACATCAGTGGGCCTGCTTCCAATCTATAATATTATTTTTGACAATATATCTTCTAGAAATTCATTCACCCACAAGCCACACTATGTGATGAGATTTTCATAGATCAATGCTTTCCACACTGTATAGGTAGTCGGTACAGAATTCAACGGCTTCCTCAACAATATATATCTTCATAATAAAACCTTTTGGCTGACTTTTATTTTTGACATACCCTTTCAAAATCTTGATATACAGTTCAATGGGGTACATCCATCTATAATATATAAGATCACATAGTCAAATCTCTCTCACCATGTAAGAAATCAAGTGAACCATCATATCAAAGAATGATGGCAGGAAGAACATTTCCAAATCATAAAATATGTTAGCAATTTCATTTTCCATAGTTGGAAATTTCTCCAGCTCTATAAATTTTCAGCATATATCTTTGAAAAAGCAACAGAGTTTGGTTAATATATGATGGACATTCTTGAAAAGATGTAATGTAAAGCTACAGGAATTAGATCTTACATCAAACAATGATAATCCTGTGATTTCAGACCCTTTAACTTTAAATCAATCATTTACACGATATTCTTGATATTCAATGAATATCCCTATGAAACATTTACATCATTCAATTGGTTTTAAAATAGATATATCGTCTTCCTGGAAAGAGTGTAAGTTTTAGGAGGAAGAAAAGTTCGTTTTTCAGCCTTCACTGGTGCCAACTCTTCCCATATTCCCATGTTAATAATTTCGAACCAAGCCTTAATTCTATCCTTTTTTACTCCATTTAGTAACATTTCAATGAAACTATCACATATATTTTTTTCAACATTCATAACATTAAGAAAATTTTTGACGTACAAACAATTTCAGTGTAGTAATTCAAAAAAATGGATCACTTTTTTCAACCAGTTTTTATAAGATTTTTCAAAAAAAGTTTTACTAAAAACAGTGCTGATATCTTTTACTTTCTCAAATAGTTGATCACCTATTTGTGGATATGGTACTAGAAAATCTTCTGAACTTCCATCGAATGATGTATTCCAAGATCGTTACTTATTTCGTTGGGGTAAAAATCTACAATGTCCAAGAAACATAGTTTTCAATGAATGTTTCAACCAAATCAAATATATACCTTCTTCACAAATAAGTCTCCCTTTAGTTCCTTTAATTATATACCCTAAAAAAATTCCATAAGTAGGAAATTCATTTATCATCCCGTACAACATGGCTCTCAACATAAAATCTTTATTTTTTTAAGCATCATAAAACGTAACACCCGAATCACACAAAAATTTCAAATCTGCGATAAATAGAGCCAAATAAACATTAATGTAATTACCTGGTTGTTTTGGTCATGATACAAGCATAGATAACATAATTTGTTTTATTTCCATTCATAACCATAATGGAAAGTTATAATTTACCTACATAACCAACAATGTATTGTAAATGATTCTTTGAAAACCAAAGGGATTCACTCCATCTATAGATAATGCAAGACAAAGGTTTCCCATCTAGTTTCCAAATTCTAGATACTCATGATCAATTCTCTTCCACTGAGGAAAGTCTCCTGGGTGAAGAAGTTTCCAATCATTATTCATAGTATTTGAGTTCCATTTCAATTGCCTTGTATTCTCCTCACTTGTATATAAGAGCCAAAACCTTATAATGATTGGAATGTACCATAAAACATTGTTGTACATGATTTATCTTTCTTGAATAGAGAATCACCACACTTTTGGAATTATTTAAGATATTTTTGGTCCTTTTGAAATAGTATAAAACCATTTGGACATACATGTACTCTTTCAGATATCATAACCATCGAATATAGCATTCGTTCAACATCATATTTTCAGATAGAGAGATCATTATCTTTTGGTAACATATAATTCAATAGAGAAAGTAGTTTAGTAAAACTGGCATCAGTCCATCCGTTTCTAGATTTTAAATTATACAGCTTTAGTACGGCTGCCAATGTTGAATATTTAGTGTAACCAGTATACAATGGCATCGTTTCACTACTCTTTAACTTCTAAATTTTTTTGTAAAATCATGGATTTAACCTTAAACTATCATTTTCATTTCCTCAATATGATCTTCATCATCATTCACACCTATAATCACATCCCTTATACAGTCTTTTATTTTCCACACTTATAATCATATTAGATTATCCATAAAATGTAGTGTTATCCTAGTCACTAGCTACTTTTTATTTTATTTTTTCATATTTATTCTAACATTTATAACTTTGATCTCTTCTTCATAGATCAAGTGTCATTAAAAATCCTCTAGACTAATTAGTCTTGAATAACAATAGCATAAACATGGAAAAAGGATTTGAGAAGGGTCATATGCAAGATCTTTTGCAAACTTGATGAACTATTTCACCCCATCTTCATAATATTTTGTCATACGATTGGAAACCATCCATTATCTATTCATATCCATCCTATTTTATTCACTAATATTAACATTTAACAAAATAATATACAAAAATGTGCCTTTAAAAAAAGGGGAACCCAACATTTGAATGTTTTAAATAATTTCATCATACTTTGAAGGAAATGGGTAATTGAATTTAAGAAAAGAATTACTCCACTGATGGTAGGTGTTATCCTTTGAATTCATCCAGAAGAGATGTGGGATTAGTCTAAAGCTAAAAAATGCAATAATAACTATTTGGGAGATGAATCTGATGAGAATGATAGTTAATATTGTGTTTTATTTCCTTAGACTTTCCCCCTTAGAATCTAACACCAAATCAGAGAGATGATGCAGTGGTGGAGGAATCCCCTAATTTAAACCATGCAGGTGATGTTGGATGAAAAGTAGGTTTACGAGTTTCAATGGGGTTAATCATTAATTCACCTTTTACAGGTGTGAGGTCATGATAGATATCCTATGGGTTGGATATAGTTAGTGACATTCCCTTGCCATGGTTTTATTTTCGATCAATATTTTTTACGGGGTGAAGATAGATATAAGTGAATTATAAGGTTGCCATTTTTGGGTTATAGTCGCCGGAGCTGGATCATTTCAATAAGGGATTTTCATAAGTCTAATGAATCATAGAGAATGAAAAGGTTTCCTAGTGTTTTTAATGGTTTCTGAGTTCAGGGAAGATGGATAATCAAGTAAACTTGTCTTTGTGCCAAAATTTCATTAGGATTCTTTGGCTATAAATGATTTTTGGTGAATGATGATATAGATAATTTGACTACATGTTGAAACAGTAAAGAGTAAATGGAAGACAATAAACTGACACATGGATTTTAGAATTCTAGAATTTAAATACCTAAAAAAACTACTGAGAAATAAAATAGAGGCTAGTTGGAAGTATTTTGGAAGCCATTTGAAGGATGAATTAAAACTACATACGTGTTCATGTTCTTTTATTTTGGATTCGACGCCAGTACACATGGTAGAGGTGTAATTTCTGGAATTTTATTAGATTTTTGGTAGTAGATTTGAGTCTATGGAGGCTTCTTTAAAATAAGGAATCATCTGACTAACACCAACTCATTCCTCACCTTCCCTTAGGTTCGACCCTGCTCTATCACTATAATAGTGTGGTTTGTATCTATAAATAAATAATTTATTAGTCCAATGACCTATCATTCATTTAAAATTGAAATGTTTAAAATGAAATTATAATGACATCAGAATAAAATTTTGTGTGTACCAATGAACATGAAATAGGGTGGTTACCTTGGAATAGAAATTTGGAATAGTATTTGTCTCACGAATAATTTATGAGCATTATTTTCAAACCTTGTATGGTCAAGGAATGGGTAATGTAACTTTACCCAATCCAAACCTTGATTAGTTATCCATTTGTGTTAATTATATGAGCCTATTTTTATTCAATACATAAAAACTATACTGATATGTTTTTTTATGTATTATCAATTTTAAACCCCCTCTCTCATCCTTGAATGCCCATTTATTACCCTAAACCATCTTTGACGGAATTTACATTTTTTATAGGGAATTTGTAAGGGATTTCCATCATTATTCAATATTTTTTCCCATTGTATATTGAGATAAATCTCAATGAGACTAAAGGTAAGAAATTCAATATCTCCTCCATTCATTAACCTCACACTTTTTTATAATACTATATAAAATTACATATATGTTTTAAAAGTATAAATTAATTTTTCAAGTATATAGTTTTACAAATTTATAAAGATATAAAATTATTATATATATAAGTTAAATTTTTGAAAGTATAAAAGTATAATAATTTATAAGGGATAAAACTATATTCTATATTAATTTATAAATCTAGAAAACTATAAAAGTATAAATAATTAATAAATTTTTATATTAAAACTATATATTTTAATATGATATACCATAAAATTTGTAAATTTCTATAAATTTATAAAGGAATATAACTATAAAAGTATAAAAAAATTTAAAATTTTATTAAATTATAATAGTATAATATGATATACTATAAAATTTATAAAAGTAGATAAATTTTAAATTGTATGAAACTATAAAATTATAAACTTGAAACACTTTGAATATGTCAAGAGAAATTTGCAAACCATCAATTTTTTATTCAAAACTAAACTTATATCACTTTATCAATACTTTGATTTTCAAGTATTACTTGAAATTCCATGTAAAAATTAAGAACCAATTGAAAATTATTTTTGTAGACCATATCAAATTTTTAAATTACACACTTCCTTCGCCCTAGATTTTGGCTTGTAGCATGTGTAGCAATAGGAACACAAGAGAAGGAGATAACGAAGAAGGAGAAGAAGTTCTTGTAGACTAGATACAGCAAATCATCAATTTCCAAAAATAAAATAGTAAGAATAAATCTCATCTCACCACTTATACTCTTGTAAACAATTGCGCTAATGAGATCCATCACTTAATCACTACATGCATAAAGCACCAACCATAAAGGGAAACAATAAAAGGGGCATCGGGAGGATCTCACACACCCAATAGTCATAAAATCACAATGGTTTCCAAAGAGGGCTTCTAAAAAATTTATTTTGGGATGCTAATCCACTTCACTCAATTTTTTTATTAAAATCCAATTTAAAATTCCTCTTTAAACTCAATCCACTTAAAAACAACAAATAGAAGAAAAAAATTACCTGATTCCACCGACTTAAGACATTTCAAAACGAAAACTACACTTTCACCAAATTCATGACCCAAATGGGGGGAAACAAATTAAAATACCCTTTACACTTAAAAAAACAAGAATATTAGTTATTTAAAAAATTGCATTAAAACACCAACTTATAACCTGACTGAAACCATTTAAAACCATTATGTGAAGCGATCCACCTTTAAAAAATTACTAAATCCATCAAAACTATTACATATAGGGTTGGCCAATCAAAATAATGAATTTAAACAATAATGAATTCAATGATATGGAATTTAAAGGAAATAATCAAAACACATACCTTAAATTAGGCAGATCCATTTAAAAAATATTTCAAAACCATACAAAAAATAATCGCCTATGGTGGCGAATGATGATATAGGATAGAACATTTTCTAGGTAATCCCAAGAAAATAAAACCCAGTATTTGAACCAACCCCAAACAATAGCCAGATCCAAACAACCATGTTAGGGTTTGTGGGAGACATATAATCATGTATAAGAGGAAGGGGGGAATGAGGATGGAATAATAAGAAAGAAGAGGCCTTAATAGATATAAAACCTCTTGAAATAAATATAGAGGGGCTCAAAATCGAAACAGGGAGGAGGGAGTGGAGTTCCGTGGGTCTAGTCTGTCTAAGAAAGGAGGGTAAGGGATATTCATTCTGTTCATCGAGAAGAAGTGTGTGTGGTAGGGTTCGGCGAGGTGTGACTAAAGAAATAGTGTGGTCGGAGGTGCTAACAAGATAAATCGGGAACTTACCTTAGATTTGGTGAGATCAATTTGTCAAGAATATCGACTGAAAACAGCAATGGGGTTCGACGATAGCATTTGTAGCGGCGGTAGGGCTCTGGTTCTTTGAAAGCGTGTAGGCACGAGCGGAGGAACCCCTTTGTTAGGGTTCATTTATAAGAACTCGGAAGACTTTTATCAACACTTTCAAAAAAGTGCTCACAAAGAGCAGTTTTATCCGTGCTAAAATATAAAGGGTTGATAAAAATCATCTTTATTATCACTTTTTTAGCCCTGATAAAGATAAGATGATCCTTTATCAACACTAAAAAAATACTGAAAAAATGTGTCTTTATCACCGCTAAAATTCTAGCACTGATAAAGATCTGTATTATCATCGCATTTTGAGTTCCGATAAAGATCTAATCTTAATAATTAATTTTTATTATTATATATATTCATAAAATTATAAATATAATAAATATATATTATTTTAATTACATAGGGAGGTTTCATCTTTTAAGGAGGATCCAGTTCTATATCTAGATCAGGAAGTACGGGCCAGTTATGAAAGACGATTTTTATGGCGGTGCAGGGAATGAAGGGGTGTGTCTCTGGAGAGTTGAGGAGGTGTAGGTGCGGGTTCGAGGTGGCTGCTGATGGGTGTGGTTGCTGAAAAGAGATCCAGGACGGACCTCTTCGGGATGTGCGGATGCCCTCGGGATCCCATTGGATGGCGTGGATCTGGCAGACGATGACAAGCTGTGAGGATGGTGGCCAGATGTCGGCTGTGTTTTGCGGGGATCTTTGGATCCTGGTGGCAGAGCAGTCTCTACAGGCCGCAGGCGACAGTTTGCAAATGGACGGTACTGTTGCGGTCATCACTCGAGACAGGACGTGTAGATTTGGGATCCCGGCGGATGGTGGTTCAAGATGGCGGTGGTGAGGAATTGCCGCTCTGATCTACGGCTAGACTGGAGTTTTAGTGCCGGAAGAGATGGTGCTCTGGTGCGGTGAAGCAGTGACGTCATCTGGTGGCCGGTGAGGCTGTGTGGGACATGCCGGCAAGGACGTCAGAAGAGTGTCCATCACGGGACGACCTCGAGACGCAGGGAGAGGAGACGTTCTGTCGCGGGCTGGCTGTGTCCTCGAGATGCGTGCGAGGGCCTGCGTTGATTCTTGTGATGTGCGAACAAGCTGGTGGATGCTGGCGAGGATTGAGATGGCTGTGAACTGGTTTCAACCATGATGGCCAGCTGTAGGCTTTGATCTCGGAAGACGTATTTTGGATACTGGCTATGGCATGTTCTGTGTTGGGTGTTTATCAATGCGGGCAGATGCGGTGTGGTATTTATGTTGGGTCTTGGGCTGAGTTTTTCTTGTTTGCTGGAATTTACTATGCCACAGATATCTTGTTGCATTTGACTGTATTTATATTTTCTTAAATAAACCGAGCATGCTTGAGTCCCGAACATTCCTAGTATAAAATTATAAATATAATAAATATTTTTATTATAATTGTATAATATTTAAATGTGTATATTTATATAGAATAAATATATTTATTATAATTATATATATATATATATATATATATAATTATAATTATAAATATATATATATATATATATATTATATAAATAAGTTTATAATTACTTAGATATATATATATATATATAGTTATAGTTATAGTTATAGTTATAAATATATATATATATATACTCGGAATGGTGCGAACCAAGGATATAAATAAATAAATATTTATTTATAATTATAATTATAAATAAATATATTTATAAATATTTGTGTATAGTTATAAATAAATAAATATATTAATATATATATATATATATAATTATAATAAATATATTTATATAATCATACCTGAGGGTCTGCACCTTTTTTCCAATATTTATATAATTATATATATTTTTGTCAATATATAAATAAATATAATAAAAATATTTATTACTTAAATATATTTATTATATATTTATATTTATTTAAATATATTTATTATATATTTATAATTATTTAAATATATGCTTATTTAATTATAATTATAATTATAAATAATCTTATTTAAAAAGTATATATGTATATATAATTCAAAAATTAATTATAAATATAATAAATATATTTATTATTTAAATGTATTTTTTTAATTTTATAAATATTTATGAGAATATAATATGTTTACGAGTATAACATGAATGAATCATACCTAGTAAGGTCTGGATCATAAAAAATGAGTCGTCACATATATGGAAAGAATGAATAAAAAGGGTGTTAATGTGTAAATGAACATTCATGAGTCATGAATACATAACACATGCACGTGTCATTATAATATAGGTGGTCTTTACATTTACAACATAGAAACCCACAATCATGTCCAAAAAAAACATATGATCATATAGCATCAATTATACTCATGTATTAATATATGGACATAAATAACAACAAACATGTCCAGGAATATCATCATTATCTCATGAGATATGTATAAACGGTGGTTTTTATTACAACTCACGCAAGAAGAAAACAGGCTCGGGGACTCGATCCCGCGACCTCCATCCCAAACCCCAAACCCCCCCAACCACCTCATGAGATATATATATATATATATAGAGAGAGAGAGACCTCATTCATTAGATACATATATTTATTTAAATAAATAAATAAATATTTAAATAAATAAATATTTATTTATAATTATAATTATAAATAAATATATTTAAAAAGTATTTACATATAATTATAAATATATAGTTAATCTTATAAATATAATAAATAAATTTATTATTTAAAAATATTTATTATAATTTTATAATTATTTAAATATATATTTATTTTTTATAATCTTATAAATACTTTTTTTTAATTTATTATATATATATATATATATTCGAATTATTACAAAATAAATTAATATTTCATATTTAAATTAATTATAAACATGCGTTTTTTAATTAATGTATATAAATAAACATTATTTTTTAATATGAAAATAATAATTCTATATATATTAACAATATTTTTATTAAAAAATTTATCAGTGCTAAAACAAGCATAGATAAGAGGTACACCTTTATCAACACTTTTTTAGTACCGATAACAGTGACCTTTATTCGTGCTTTTACCATGCATTGATAAAGGTGACACTTTTATCATTGTTTTCCATTTAGCACTGATAAAAGTTGGCACTGCCCTATCATCGATCTATGGTAGTGAAAACTAAGTAAACATTTTTTGAACTCACACATATTTTCACAACGTTTTCAACAATGAAGCCAAATGAATTTTTTAGCCAAAACAAGACTTAAAGGAAACCCTAGTCTCTGTAAAGATTTAACGTACTCAATCATATTGAATACATGAGCGAAGACTCAATATCCTTCTATCACCTTGAATTTACGGATTTTGAAACCTTAATTGAATTCTACTATGCTTTTCATAAGAATTTAAATATAGTTTATAAAAAAATTCTTCCCAAGAGAGTGTCAGCTTGTCACACACCCGTGTGAGAAAACCCCCACCAACTTCTCTCCACTCAGAGAAAGAGGATGGTTTAAAGTGAGACCATCGCTTCAAGAGGCGTTCATATAATAAGGAAAACTCAAACAACAGACTCCATCCAAGCCTCTGTCGCCTGAGGGTTTATCTCACCCATAATCTGGGTGGCCCTTGATCCTATAACTCTAGAAGCATTATCAGTCTTCTTGCTTTGTCATCTTCAATAGATGAAATAAATATTTTGTACATGTGATAAAAAACATCAAACTATCCCACTGGGGGGTCCTCTAACTGCTCGATGGGTCAAAACTCTGCGCTCTGGATGACTGGTGAAACCACATCACGTACCGGCTCCTCGATTGGAGACTCGATACTATAATGGTTGTCATGGTGACCCTGAACTGGGGAATCCTCACTCAACTTGTCATCATCACAACACTATAATTGTATCCTAGTTGGTTATCACCATAGAGACATCTTGGAAGTTGAAAAGATATATCGCGGTTAGATGAGCATATCTGGGGAGGTGACATAAGAAGGAAATGAAAGTCAAAAAGACTCAATCCTATGTGATTCATGTACTATTGGTTTCCCTACAACTGATGTCTTAGCATGCAGAGTAAAAAAGAAGGTAGTTTGAGTCATAGTCAATGGATATGTTGCCAATCGAACCATCTCTAGTTTCCCAATCCTATGATTCAAACTTGAAACACTCCAACACAATTTCCTTAGGTTCCCAAACCAAACCTCACAAAATGTCTAAATCCAAAAATTGACCCTAGGATAAACCACCATTGGTGCCAATCTGCCTTGACCGAACCCACCGAGACCCCTACTGGGCTAACAGTTAGCTGAGGGAGACACCCCAAGCCTGCCTCAAATAGACTAGGGGCTGAAGACTTGTGTCAAGATGGTATATCATGGAAATGGGAGGCCTTAGCCTAAAGTTCCTATACTCACACACACAACTAGATCTATAAAATGATAAAGAGATATAATATTAATAAAACATCAAGCATGTAAATAGTTAATACAACAACCTCTACGAAATACATCAAAGTATAACAACATACTGCAAAATATATAAAGGTAATAAAACATTCCCAATAAGAAATAAGGTCTTAACCTGAAAAAAACTGGAATAAGGGGAAATACTGAAGAGATAGTAGCTCCTAATCTCTAAGGTTGAACACTGAAGAGGGTCATCTCTACTAAGTTCCACTATGTTCTTCTGAAACTAGTTCCACCAGGGTCACCACTGATCTGTATATCGCCTGCATAAGACAACACATGTTGGACAATCCCATGCAAGGGTGAGTATATCCCTACCTAGTAGGATTCCCTGAAAACCAAAAAGGGAGAAATAGAAATAAAAACAATTTTCTAAACCAATAAATAAAGTGGGTGAAGAAAAGACAACATCATATATTCTCAAAAAAACCCAAGAGAAGAAAGAAATGGGAACTCCATCTCCACAACCAGCTAAGAACAAAGAGTCATTCTACATATCCAAAGGACCCATCATTGATGCCAAAACAACCCATGTAACCACATAAGATAAAAAAGTGGATGGACCACTCCTTCCTACTACATTTCATTGATGAGGTAGAACTATCTCCTTACCATGAATCTCGTGTTACCTCTCAAGAATATGGAGGACCCTTACATGACCCATAGGCCTAGAGGCACATGCCCTAGTACATGACCTAAAAACACTAGAACTATCCCGCATAGAATTTACTTCATTTATAGAACCAATCTCCCCACCTATCATGGATGACCGACTAGAATTTCCCTGTGCAAAGTTGTATGGTTCCTAGTACCGATGGAAATTTCCATACCCTCTCTTCTCTCCCAATCTGGTTAGCTCTACTTTGGTGGTTTCTACTTTATCTTCTTCCGCTTATTGGGCCATATAATCTATGGTATGATCTGACTGCATCATGGATCTAAGACCCTATGGACTGAAATCCCATAGACCAAGGGCCCTATGGCCTGAAGGCCATCAGTGACCCAAAGGCCCTTTGGCCCAAAGTCCCATATATGTAGCATGTAGTCCCAAATCGGTTGAATGGTTTTGCGACTATAGTAACTGCTACAATGACTTCTATAGTAAATGCTATAGTACTACTACAATAATTTGGAAGTTTCAACCCTACCCAAATTGAGATGAGGTCTTTCAAATTCTAAGAAATATCCTTTAACTCTCCGGTATGGGCTCGTTGGCCAATCATATGAGATATGTCTCTTGGATAGTCGATTCGATAAATCTTTTTCCTAATAAATCATATCAGATATGTCTCTTGGATATTTTAATAGATAAATATTTATCCTAATAAATCATTTCAGATATGACTATTGGATATTTGAGTTGATAATTCTCTATCTGGTGCTACATGAGTGATATGGGGGAATCTAAAGAGGTTTCTTGATATCACGTTAGAGAGTTGATCCATGATACATGGAAGAGCTTAAATAAATATATGTTTGAGAAAACCACATTTTCCAGGCCTTTGGTGAGCTTTAATTCCAAAATGGTTTTAGAATCACACATTTACTACGAAGTGTAGGATGGGTGTGCTGTCACCAAGACTTGGAAAAAGGATCTCTTGCTCTCTATCATCGTTCAACCCATCTTACTCCAATAGAGTTGACTTTTGTACAGATAACATGAATCCATAATACTTCTTTGTCATCTAATTATGAGTGTATTTTACATTTTATTCAATCACCACTTAATCCTCTTATACTTAAACACAATACAATTAGTCTTTGAATTTTTTAATTATGATATGATCATGAAAAAATCTCTCTTTATAATCACTTGGTTTATATAACATTTAGAGTGTGTTGGTGGATTGTTTCAAGAGTGAATCCCTATGAAATTTATTTCAATATAATTTAAAATTAAATATTTTTTATGAAATTATTTTAATGACATGAAAATTTGTTTTTAATTTTCATTTATTATGTTCTTTTTTTGGGAGATGAGGTTTTTTTCATGTTGTTGCGCTGTATATTTATCTGGGCTTTTATTTTTGTATGGGCCTTGCTCATAGATTTCACATTGTACCTTGATTGGGATTACTTTGATCCATTCAATGGATAATAATCAATTTGCATGGGTCTATTTTCTATTATTAATCATAGGTGATCTAGGTACTATGATTTTTACCTGATGTGTTATCTGTTATGCTTGTTCACTATGTTGTTTACTATGTCTCCATGTTTTTCCCTATTACCCTATTTTCCCTTTTCATATTTTCTACTCGACTCCCACTTTCCTGGTTTTGGATCCTCCTACTTGATTGGGGATGTTCATTATTCAACTGAGATTCTCTCACCATTGAAACCTCCCTTTTTTGTTTTAAATTAATTGCATCTAATTTATTAGGATCTTTAAGTGGGAGTATTTATTTGAAGAATCTGAAGGCATTGATCGTTTTCTTTTAATTTTCTATTTTTATGTCGGGTGGTTATGTTTAAATTCTAATACTACTATAGAATCACATAAAATAGACAATAACTTGCATCAACGCTTCTTTTAAGGACTTATAAAATTCTAATTTTAATGGTGCTAAAAAAGGGCAGATAAATGTCGACTTTGATTAGCATTTTATTTAAAAGCAATAATATTTTTATCTATTCATTTATATATTATTTATATTTTTTGATTGCAATCAAAGATATGTAACTAAATGTTTAATATGAATTAATTAAACTCTTAAAATTTTATACATTTTCATATGAATTTTTAAATATTATTAATATTATACTATAAATATGTCATATATATATATAATATTTAATTTGTTATGATGTAATTAATATTATCTTATATAGAAATTTTACTAAAATCAATATTACATACATATTCTATATAGTTGAATTTACATAAGTGTGTGTTTATTTCACATACATTTCCTTCACACACACACATTTATATATTAATATAGATTTAGAGACAAATATATATATATATATATATATATATATATAATCAAAAATTAGGGAACCAAAGTCAAGTACAGACCACTTAGGGCAAGAAGACCCAACTAATAGAACCAAGAGACCTTACAAGAGATAAACCCCATGATGATCAAAACTTGAAGCATCGATTTGGGAAGCAATCTGAATAAATAGAAATAGAACCTCCATGGAGTTTCTCAAACAACTTCATGTATCCTAGAAAATCCAAACAATTAGTACATTGTCTTCCCTTCCTGAAAACTCATTTAGGTATCACTAACCAAGGCTAACCATTGGACAAGTCTAATTTTCTTTATTTTTTTGATACCTTTATGCTCTTGTACTATTAAAATAGTACTAGAGTTTAGACATCGTATGTTATGATTATTTATCCTCAAAACATTGATAAATCGGAGTAAGCATTTCTTTAACACATACATATTTTCATAACATTTTCAAAAATGAATACATATTAATTAAAAAGTGAGAAAAAGACTTAAAGGAAACCCCAACCTCTCTATGTCATCAATGTACTGAATCGTATTGAATACATGATTTAAGACTAAATTTCCTTATATAACCTTGTATTTAATGTTATTGAAACCTTAATATAATTACACTGTGCTTTTCAAAAGAATTTTGATCTATTTTTTAAACAACGTTGACCAAAGGTTACTCAGGAAGGATTTATTATAACACATGGAATTTTATTTCTTAAAAAAATATTATGTCTTTATACCAGTCTGAGGAAGTTTCTTTTATTAAGATTTTCATTCCCAAACATTGATTTCATGGTTAATTTTGATGATTATGATTTCATTAATATAAAACTCAATCTTATTTCAAATGAGTATCATGTATCAAAATCACTTTATAAGGAAATTTATTAAATGTACACCCACTAAAATGATGAAACTTTTTTGAATAACATCAAACTAATTGGTGGGTCAAGGTCTATATTTCCCTAAGCATAGGGTCACTTTAGTGGTTGTCCCATCACATAGCATGTTTTCTAAATGTTTGATCAATCATATCATATATGAATCTTGGATATTTGAGTCGATAACTCGTTATCCTAATCAATCATATGGTTTCACACAACATTATTCATCTAGTAACTTAATCCTATTAGGGCCTCCATGATATTTTTAACCCAAAAAAATAAATAAATAATGATCGTATAATCCGATTAGGGTCAACCATTACTTTCTTTTATTTCCCATTATAATATAAGAGAACCCAACATTAGCATAAACTACCCAGTTTCATGATAGAGGTCATGAAAAGTGTTTTCTTTTGGAAGGAATATCACAATAAATATTTTTAAATGGGAGCTAATATCACCATCTTATCTCATGTATTATGTTTAAATTTATGCATGATTGTGATTTAGTTTTGAATCTTATTCCTTCCATCGAATCAATATAATAAAAAAAGTTGGGGGCATTGGGCCTGCATCTAGCTCCCATGATTCAAAGAGCTCACATGAACACACCCTTATTGAAAAAGAAATCAAACCATAAGAATGGTTTGTCCAAGAAGGATCCTCTCTTATTGGTCTTTGATCACCATTGAGTAAACCATGAATGTGGCTATATCCTCCATGTCCAGCTCACCCCAATCAATAATGTTTTACATAATGTGTATATATCTCCTTAGCTGTGACACATGGAAGATTCCATGCACTCAGTCCAATGGAGAGGGAAAGTCCAAGCGGTAAGGAACCTCTCCAATCCTACATAAGATCTAGAACGACCTGACGAACCTTAGGGTAAAGGCTTAATACCCCTACCAATACTCTACAATCCTTGTCGTGGAGAAACTCTCTGGAAAACATGATCTCCGTGATCAAACTCCAAAGGATTGTGATGCTGATCCACATAAGATTTTTTTCAGCTCCGGGTTGTCCTCACATGCTCTTCGATCACCTGAATCTTCTATATCATTTCATGCACTAGTTTCATCCCCATAAGATATGTTTCACCAGTCTCATTCCATCACAAGGTAGACCTTCATGGACTCCTGTATAGGCCCTCTATGGGTTTCATAATGATAGAGTAATTATTGACGTTATTACAAGAAAACTCCACAAATGGAAACTGATCCTCCAAACACCTAGATGTTCAGCTCAGTATGAACATATTTTTGGGTATGAAGCACCATGTTCATATGTAACTGGGTCCCAAAATACTCCTGTAAACCCATTCACAACCATCACATGAACCAAGAATCATGGAAGAGATGATCGTCATGGGTAACCCATGAAGATGGAAGATCTCATGCATGTACAACTGTCCCAAACTCACCATTGAACTCTGCTCCTGGATGATAAGAAAGTTTGCTGACATGGTGATTTGGTTGATAATCACCTAGATAGTATCATGTCCCCTCAATATACAAAGAATACCTATCACAAAAACTATTGATATGGCATCCCACTTACATTCTAGGATCTCAAGAGGTTTAGTTAAATTTGTTGGTACCTGATGTTCATCTGTTACCTACTAGATTGTGAGACACCAAGAAACAAACATGGAAATGATCCACCTCATGACAGACCACCAAAACATCCACTAAATATCCTTGTATATCTTTACCACACCAAGATTTTCAATGATAGGGGATGTATGAAACTCCTTCAACACCTCCTCAAGAAACATGGTTGGAACTACCGTCTATCTTAGGAAAAGGATGATGTGCTCACATCATTTATAAAACCCGTTCGATGCATCTTCTAAGGATATCTAGTCATGAAAAACTTCACTATCGATGTATCCCTAATGGTACTCTCTCACACACTGAAGAATTGGTGGAGTCTCCACCATTGACTGAAGATAATATGAGCCCCTGCCCTCTACTAGGGTCATCTACAATGAGGAGGACTTCTCTAATGCCTCTACACTAAATAGGAATGGGATTTAATATGAGTGTATCTACCACCATGTTTCCCTTCACTACTGTATAGACTATCTTGATGTAATTATGCTATAGTAACTCCAACTAATTACTCTATCTTAGGTAAAGATCTCTCTGCATGATGATGTACCTGATACTTTGATGGTCATATTAAATAATGAAATACTCTCCCATAAGATAATGCATCCATGTATTCAAGGGGAAGAATATTGTTTCAAACTCTAAGTCATGGGTTGTGTAGTTCTATTCATGGGGTATCAACTGCCGCAAACCATAAACATTCATTGCCGACCTCCACATCAACATGCATCCTTGCCTAGCTCTAGAGGTATCATAAAACACTATACAATCAACTCCCTCCTTTGGATGCCTTAACACAGGAGCACTCATAAACCTCTGCCTCATATCCTCAAAGTCTCTCTGACACTAATCGTTCTAGGAAAATGGATTCCCTTTCCACATCAAGTAAATCAAAGGGGAAAAAATCCTATAAGATTCTACCATAAAGCTTCAGTAGTACTCCTCAAAACTGAGAAAAATCCACACCTTTGATATTATCTTGGGTGGTTACCAAGAAATAACTACATAAATCATCACTAAATCAATAGCTACACCATTCTCAGAGATTAAATACCTTATAAAGTGATCATCTTATATCCAAAACTGACACTTTGAGAGATTATTATATATCTAGTTTTTTCAAATTAATTTTAGGACCATCCTTACATACTCAGCATACTCCGACTATGATGTAGAGTATAAGTGAATGTCATTGATAATTATAACTAATAATTAGTCCAACTATGGTTGGAAATTCCAGTTCATAAGATCCATGAACACAATGGTGGAATTCTTCACACCAAATGGTCATAACTAGGAACTTGTAGTACCTGTAGAAACATTGAAATGCCTCCTTCAGAATAACAACCTCATGAATTCTCAAATGATGGTATCCAAACCTGAGATAAATCCTTAAGAACCAAGTCATACCTTTCAACCTGTAAAATATTTCATTAATCTTTGAAAAGGAGTGATTATTCTTTATCATTATCAAATTCATCTGACGATAATTAATGTAAATCCTTAAACCACCACCCACATTTTTCATGAACAACACTAGAGCCACCTGGGGGATCCCACCAGGTTTGAAAGAGTCATTCTCATAATTTTTACCAGTCTAAGGTTCATACTAGACAACTGTAAAGAAGTCACCTATATTCTTTGGAAAAAAATACCAGCTTACCCTGCCTAAGATTTCCTTTCTCCAATGAAGAAAAAACTCATTTTTCCCACTAGAAAACACTACTAAAACTTTATTGAGTCTCACTGCTACTATGGAATGATCCCATGATAAAATTTTCTCCCCACTATCACCACCAGAACAACCTAAAATATTCAAATAATGGAACTCATCCACCACACCTTGACAATGTCCGCATTATGTGGAATTGACTCACCTGCACACATTTAAATCACATCATAGGATAATGTGCCTCAGTGGGAGAGGAATCCCTTTTCTTTGAATACTCAAATCCACATAACATATCACCAACATAGGTATAAAACATAAAATAAAGAATCAAGGCTAAATGAAAAGAACTAAATAATAAGGATAAAGAGACAAAGTCCACACCTTGTACTATGACTAGGGCCCCTAGATTGGAAGAATCTTCTTTTAGACCTCCTACTACAACATGATGGGTCATTTATTCTCAGGAAATATGACCTTCCTAAGGAATTTTATTTTCCATGCATGAGATCTATGATTCTTCTATAAGACCTCCAAACTAAAGAACCCCCATGTTGTCTATGTCGACTATGCTTCTGTTATACTACAGATCCCCATGTTTGAGTCTAAAAATGAGTATGCCTCTAATGATGAAACCCTAATGATTTATACCTACTATATATTATAGATACGTTAGCTCTATAATTTCCACTTCCATCATTATTTCCCCAACACTACCTTCCTAGGAATCAAATCATATCCCAAGCCTTCTTAAAAAGACCCTCTTCCTAAATTGGGGGTTTAGTAGATGGATAATACTTATTTTGGAATTGGCACTCAAATTATTCCCAAGAAAGTTTCAGATCATCATAAACATGGGTGAACAAACCCCACAAACATATCTGTACTTTGAGAAAGAGGCTAGTTTAATGTGAGAACGTCGCTTCGGGAGGCATTCATATAAAATGGAGAACTCAAACTATAGACTTCACCAAGCCTCTATCACCTGAGGGTCTATCTCACCCAGATTCTGGGTGGCCCTTTTTCCTATAACTCTAGAAACATTATCATTCTACGTTAATTTTCATCATGAAAAGACAAAACAAAAAACTAACACACATAGGGTGGGTCCTCTCATTGTTCGATGGGTCAAAACGAAGCTCTCTACCTGGCTGAAAAAAACACCTCAAAAGCTAGATCCTAGATTGAAGACTTGATATTGTGTTGGTTGTCATGGTGAACCTAAACTGGGGAATCCTTACTCAACATGTCATCTTCATGACCCTATATCTATATCCAAGATGGATATCATCACAAAGAAATCCGGAAATTTCAAAAGATATACCATGGTTAGATGAACATATATCGGGATATGACATAAGAAGGACATGAAATTAAAAATGACCCAATCCTATATGATTGATGTACCATTGGTTTCCCAAAAAATGATGTTTCAATAAGCCAAGTTGGAAATAAGGTAGTTAGAGTCTTGATTTATGGATATTTCACCTATCATGCTGAACTAGAGACCCTCCAACAACATTAACTTAGGTTACCAAACCAAACCTCACAACATGTATAAATACAAACACTAACCCTTGGATAAACCACCTTAGGTATCACTCTGTCATGACCCGACACTCCAAGACCCCTCCTGGGCTGGAAATAAGCTGAAGGAGACACCCCAAGCCTACCTCCAAAAGGATAGGGGCCGAATACTTGTGTCAAGAAGGTATATCACTGAAATGGGAGGCCTTAGTCTAAAGTTCATATACCCACACACACAACCATCACCATAAAATGAATCATATATATAATATTACTGAAAAATATAGTGTGTAAACCATGAATAAAAGAACCTCTAAGAAATACATCAAATTACATCAATATAATGTAAAATATATAAATGGTAAAAGTACACGTCTTACCAGAAATGAGGTCACAACCTAAAAATAACTGGAATAACTGGAAATACTAAAGAAATCCTACCTCCAAATCTCAGAGGTCAAACAAAAAACAGGGTCATCTCTACTAAGTGACACTATGTTCTTCCAAAATCATGTCCACTAAAGTCACCGATGATTTTTCTATCTCCTGTATAAGACACAACATGTGTGCGAAAATACCATGCAAGGGTTAGTGTATACCTACCTTGTAGGGAATGTCAAAAATCAAAAAGGGAGATATAGAAATAACAAAATTTGGATCAACTCATAAATAAAGTGTGTGAAGAAAACAAAGAATTAGATTTTCTCAAAATAAACCCAAGTGAAGTGGGAAATGGGACCTCCATATCCACAACCAGTTATGAATAAAGTGTCTTCTTGTAGCTCCAAAGGACCCATCACTGATGCTAAAACAACCCATGTAAACACATAAAATAAAAAGTGGAGGGCCCTCTCCATGAAACTATATTTCACTATTGAGAGAGAACTATCTCCAAACCATGCATCTTGCATCACCTATAAAGAATATGGAGGCCCTTCTGATCAATAATATGTAGCATAGTTGAGGGAGGAAAATTACAATGGAGGACTCGCACACTAGAAGATCACAATGATAGGGATTCCACTCTATAGACTAGAGACCTTCATCCTCTGTAATGTGAATTTGTTATGTATATAAATATTTATAAGATATGGGGGACCCATCACCTAATGATACATAGGAGTATAGACCCCGGTAACAATATGATGATAACACCTTGAACACTGCCACCTGATAAGAATCACCGATAAAGGCATCCCAATTACATCACCTCACATCATATATATGAGGTAAAAAAGGAAGTCCACCATTGCATTCCACATTGATAAATTCTTATTATGGGCTACTCACATGCCCAAATAAGATTTCTAGAGATGAATACATGTATGGTAGAAGTTTATATAAAAATAGGTTCACAACACTGATATATGGTCACCCGACGTGTGAGTCCTCCTGAACAACTAGGAGTTTCCTCACCTAGATATGGCTTGTCCATCCATGTGACACTTTATATTGTGTATCACATGTCATGTACATGCACCAGGGGCCTTGAGCATATACACATAGTTTATGGATTGGAAATCCATATAAAAATATATGGTGTATCCCTTGGGATACATGGTGTGTCTAACCACACGAGGTCCTCGTTGTGTGCCATCAACACATGGATTGGATGCTTGGGTAGGATTACATGGTGTGTGGGCCTGACCACATGGAATGTGATATTTATCTTGGATGAAACACTATCCACCTTGAGAACCTAGACTACACGGTGTGTGCTCATCCAAGATACATGGCATGTAGTTGTATTTTTCATATATAGTGAGGAAATTATTCACATGGATGCCAAATATACCATTTATGCCACATTATTTTCCATTTTTCCCACCGAAAATGTATGAATCTGAGGGGAAGCTAATTAATTGATTATTTTTTGCCTTTGGTGACCAGAAATAGGATCTAGTTTTCTGGTGGTGGTAGCCGCCTCACCTCCAATCACAATATGGGGGGTCTTGATCCTCGAATCTACCACCGGAAACCTGAAATCTGACTTGATCCATCCACAAAACACTAATATCTAGGTAATTCATGCATCCTACATTAATTTGGGGGTTCGATCATGCTCAAATCTAGCTCAAAAATGTCGAATTGCGACCTTGTGGGCCAATGATAAAGAATCAAAGAACAATGGTGGAAAAAGAAAAAGAACAAGGTAAGATCATCATTATATGATGAGATCCTAGCCAACAACCCTAAATTTCATAAACCAAGGGTGAATACACAGGTGTATAAGATATAAAAAATAGGTTCAAAAACTCTATTTAGTTAGTCTCTTTCAAAGAATAAAGAAATAAAGATAAAACATAACCTGATATGAAATTCATTCTCATCAAATTTAATTAAGGGGGAAATAAGAAAATAATGATCCCTAACTTATAAATGGATCGATCACTGGTGAAGAATGCAGCTTATAGTTAATAAGGTGATTTTCTTGTTGTGTTCATTCTTCATCTCATGATTCTCCTCGACCATTCATCATTGATCCATGCTCTTGGGTCATTAATGCCAATGAACCTATCCTCTACGTCTTCTCTAATATCACATGGTTACATGGATATCCCTAGAGATTTTCCATAATGGAAAAAATGTATAGAATGATTAGATTTTTGAGAAAATAAATAAAATAAATAAATAAAATATTTGATTCAGTTAATGCACCCACCACCGAATTCATTTAAACGAATGCCTAACGCCAACCAACATTATGTCACATCTTGGGTAAAAAACGCATTCCAAAAACAAATGTGATCTGAAATTTACCGTCTACGATCATGATCAATGGGAAAAAAATTATTCAAAAAAGTATTCATCTATTTTCTTTAATATATATTAATATTTTTAATATATAAATTTCAAGGTCTTGTGACACCCAAACACAACACTGAATTTTAGGAAAAAATCCAGAGATATATATAGAAATATTCAAATGATAAATCTAAAAAAAACGAGAGTTGTTATAGAAACCCAAAGTAATCAGAGTAGTACCTAATTCCTCAAATAAAAAAAACATTAGAAAACAACAATGGTATGTATAAACAACTTCAAAAGAGAAATAATTCTTAATTAAATTAGAAAGAAAGAAACTAAACATTGAAAACAAAACAAGAAGATAATAAGAGGCAAGTCTCCACCTCATCCTAAATAAATCAGAGGAGAACCCATAAACACACCCTCTCTTCTAACTAGGGGCCACTATAAACCACATATAGAGACAGTCCTCAGAACACAAAAGAAATAAAACCTAGTCCTACACCTAATTTATACTACAAGAAGCTAGAAAAAGTCATAGAACTTTGAAATTGTCATAACTAGGGAATACCACATTATTATGGGCCCTATTATCTCTAGGAGGATCCTCAGAGACGTATCTCATATTATGGTCAACTTTTACACAATGATAGCACTTAAAATTCTTAAACTGAATACCATACTTCTTATATTTAATTTTACCTCTTTTGGTGACCCTTCATATTGAGAAACCCAAGACTAAGCTTCAACCCATTTTACTCCACCTTCAAACCATGTATTTGAAGATCCCTAGGAAATATTTCTAACTAAACTTCCTCTAAAGTGATGGAATACCTACTATACATCCTAGAATCTCTAATAAGATTTAATGGATTTTTCATGGAATTCAACAATAATAATCCCTAGTTCTCATCAGTAATATTAGCATCTACATTATCTAAATCTAACACATTCTTAATTAACCCATATAAATGATTCTGTAGAGAGGTTATCAAGACCATTTTTAAATTAAAAAGATTAATTTTATTTTGTAACCTTCCTAAAATGGATCTATCCATGTAAATATTCTCATGATTCAACCATATTATATTGTTATAATTTTAATGGACCACTTCTCATTAAACCTTGTCACCTAGCATCAAAAAATATAAGGATTGTGATTTATTTAAAATATTAGGTTTAATATCCTCAAAAGAAACATAGGTCTCCCCTTTAGTATAAATAGTGGTGATCCTCCTCTTATTTCCCTCCAAAGCATCATTAATTATATTTTGGATAAGAAGAGAATGCATCTTAACTCTCCATAAATTCAAATCAATTTCTACATTGAACTTCTCTTCCCAAAATCTAGTCGAAGACAATTTAAAGACTTGATGATGTTTTCTCTGATACCACTATTTTTTGGGAGGTCGGCCTTAGAGACACACTACTCCCAATGAAAGAGGAAATATTTTACATTAGAGTCCATAAAAACCTAGAAAAAGGGATCTGAGCATAAATAAATACCTTCACAAAAGAAGATAAATACAAAAAATATAAGAAATGTGATAGGAACAATAATGTACAAACAACTATAGTATGGATAATAAAATGTTGTAAGAAAAATAGAGCACAATATTATATGTGGTTCAAAACTTTTGATCCTGCTCCATGATAAGAACACCACCCACACCCATTTTTTATTATTAATAATAAAATATAACCATGTAAGATTACAATAATAGAATTGAATAAATAAAAATAGAAATAATAGAATAAAAAATACAAGAATAATTCAAAAATATAAGAAAAATATAAGGAAACAATAGGTAATAAGTAATCAGGGTTAAGCGATTGGAATAAGAAGTAAAACCATGTCAAAAATCATTTTCTAGGGTTCAACCTCACCTATCGTAATACCTCCAAGATCTTTCTCAGTTTTTATCATCCTTCTTAAAAATCACAAACTTCAAGCTCTCCATCAGAACCAACTTTCTGGAGTCGACCGTGAGCACCATCAAGAACAGGTCCATGAAAAATCCCTCACCTTTGGTATGTCTTCTTCCCATATCTCAATCTATCTTCCATTTTCAACATTCTCTGAGCATTCAATCTATCTCTCTTAGAATAATCAAGGATCTCAAACACCTAAAATCTAAGAATCAAATCACTCGAAAAAACTATAATGAAAAAGGGATGAGTGGCTAGTCGAGGGGCATCAAGAGGAAGTTGTTTTAATAAATTTAAAACAACTTGAATTGCATAAGGGTCCAAATCCCCCACATGAGTGTCTAGATATTCTGTATAAGGTTCCTCAACATGATATTTAAAGGTCTGTTGCACCACTTCCTGGCTATGTAAGGGTTGATCGACTGCTAAATAGAGTTTGGATGACCACTGCGTAATTGTATCATGAACAAATAATTCTCTACATAAGGGTACTATAGTCCTCATGACCATTCAATGCACATACTACATTAGGGTAACATCAATCTAGCACAGACGTAACCCACTACATCAACTAGTTATATAAGGGTAATCAAATCCAAACCACTTACACATAAATTCACACTTGATATCATGTAAGGGTATTGAAACCATGACCATATTTACACAAGTGTATCCAAGGATTCACATAACGGTACTGCACATAAAACTAATGCTATGTAATGGTACACCAAACCATATATAAATGTAAACTTTCAACCCAAATGTTTACATATGGGTACAAACCCTCTTATGTAAGGGTAAACTAAGAAAAACTAAAGCCATGTAAGGGTAAAAATCTACTTATATAAGGGTAATAGTGTCTCATGTAAGGGTAAAACCACCTCATGTAAGGGTAACCTAAACCATTACATAGAATGTTATTCTCAATCAAATTATTCAATTGGGACATAAATTCTATTCATAAATTACCCAAAAACATCATTTTGGTTGTTATTACTGCATTAAACATGGATAATGAAATTGACTACGACCTCCTGAGAGATCAAGGCTTCAATGGAATACCACACATAGAAAAAGTGGTTAGTCTCTCAATTTCATGACAAATAAGAATGGTATTTGTGGTTAATTATGTTTTTTCTTAGATTTAGTGATAATATAATTCATTATAGTTTCTATTTACATTTTTTAGTGAGGTACATTGTGAAATACATACCTAAAAGAATCCAAGTAGATTCAAAACAAATACAATCAAACACTGGATGAGTTCTTGGATAATGGGATAGTTTCAATAACATTCATAATCTATATCATCAATAATTATCTACAAACCAAAAGAATATAAAACTTAACCTATGAGGAAGCAGATCATGTCAATAGTGTCCCACCTCACCTCTGCTAATATAGACTTCTCAATCACCTCTAAAAGGAACATAACACCTCTTCGATGTGTTCATTTTAATTTTTTTAGATTTTTTAAAAAATCAATCTTATAATCTAATTTCATTCATGATATTCATGATTAATCATGCAAATATTAAAATAGGGGATAATTATAATTCTATCCAGTGCTACATGAGTGTGACAGGGGAATTAGAAGAGGTTTCTCTAGAGAAAATTAGAGGGTTGATCCATGAGACATGGAAGATCTTAAATAAGTGAATGTTCAAGAAAATCACATTTTTTGAGCCTTTAATGAGCTTTAATTCCAACATAGTTTGATGGAAACACTTTTTATACCAAGGGAAGGATGTTTATAGTGTCACTGAGACTTGGAAAAATGATATCCTTATCTCTATCCTCATCCAACCCATCTCACTCCAAGAGAGTTTACTTGTGTATTGAAAGCACGAAACCATAATATTTCACTATCATGTTTTTATGAGTGTATTTTACATTGTATTCAATCACCACTTATTTATCCTATACTTAAAAAATATAATTTGACTTTAATTTTTTTTGTCCTCAACACTTTGAGAAACCTTGGTAAAAAAATTTTGAACTCAAACATATTTTCATAACATTTTCAAAAATGAATACATATGAATTTTATATCTATAACTAGGCTTAAAGGAAACCCTATCCACTCTAAAACATTGACATACTCAATCGTATGAATACATGAGTGAAGACTAAATTTATTTCAATCACCTTGTATTTAGTTATTTTGAAATATTAATTGAATTCCACTATGATTTTCATAAGCATTTAGATCTAGTTTTTTAAAAAAGTTAACATAAGGTTACTCAAGAGGGAGTTATTATAGTGTGTAGAATTTTCCTGATTATGAAAAATTCCTAAGTTTTTATAGCAATCATAGGAAATTTCTTATATTATTATTTTCTTTCATTGACGTTGATTTCAAGGATAATTTTGATGATGATGATTCCATTAATCTAAATCAGAATCTTCTATAAAATGAGTGTCATATATTACAATCATTTTATAAGTAATTTGATTAAATGTGAACCCACTAAAATGATGATTCATTTTTGAATTACATCAAACCAATTGGTGGGTCATGTTATATATTTCACTAAGCATTGGGATGCTTTAGCATTTATCCCATCACATAACTTATTTTATAGATGGTGGTTCAATCATATCAGATATGGTCAACCTATATTGAAGGAAATTGAGATTTTATTATTATTTTAGAAAATCCCTATTTTTTAATGGGTTAGGGGAACACTTACATTACCCTTAGGCCTAAAGTAACGTGGATTAGTACATGACCCGAAGGCTCGAAGACCTAAATTCACTATAACTACCCCTCCCAACATTTAATTCATTGAAGGCACCTAGCTCCCCACCTCGCATGGATGATCAACTTTCATTTACATGTATAGAGCTACATTGTTCCAAGTACTGATTACTTTTGCAATACCCTTTATTCTTTCCCAATCTGGTTAGCTCTACTTTGGTGGTTTCTACTTTCTACGCTTCTTCTTCTAGGTCTTTCTTATGTCTTGTCAAACCAGACTACACCATGGATCAAATACCCTATCTCCTAAAGTCACTGTGGTCGGAAGGCAATTTGTGGAAAGAAGTCCCTTTGGATAGAAGAGAAAAATCTATGGTCCGTATGCCAAAATTGGGTGAATGGTTTCACTACTACGGTAACTGATACAGTGACCTCTACAGTAAATTTTATAGTACTACTATAATAAATCAGAAATTTCAACCCTTCCTGAATTGATCTTGGGTCATTTGGATTTCAAGAAGAAGCCTTTACCACTCAGGTAAAAGATCATTATCCAATCATATCAGATTTGAATCTTGGATTGTTGAGTTAATAAATCTTTATCCTAATTAATCATATGGATTCATTCAAAATTATTCCTCTAGTAATCTAATCCTATTAGGGTCACCTATTACTTTCTTTTCTTTCCCAAGATAATCATAGAGAACCTGAAATTATCATGAGATACCTGATTTCATGACTGAGGTCTTGATAAGTGTTTTCTTTGGTGAAAATCTGACACTAAATATTTATAAATGGGAGATAATATCACGATATTGTCTAATTTATTCCCTTTTCATTTATGCATGATTATAATGATTTATTTTAGAATCATATTCCTTAAACTGAATCAATATAATAAAATCATATTGATGTGTAAGACTTTACACACCACTAATTAAAAACCCAAAGTTAATGTAGAAGAAAAATAAATCAATTATCATACCTAGTATGTAGATTCTGGGTGCAGCGGAATCACCTTTGGTGGGTGTGAAATTAAAATTTATTTTAATTTAGAGTTTCTAGAAACCCTAATAAAGGATCTTTCATGTGAAATTTATAATTAATTTATTTATTATCGGAAGAAATGATTACCTCATCTTAGGATCCTTTCTATGATGATGTTGTTGATCTTCCTAAAGCCCTTTTGGATTACCTTCATTGTGCTATAAGGATTCAATTATATAATCTCTCTAGTAGTGATCCATATGTGCTCCATTGGTCTCTAAGAAACAACAATTTATTTTCTAGTGTTACCATGGAGAATTAGTTGTCTTACATTATTCATCTTGATCACTCTAATATCCTTCAGGCTTAAAGGAGTTCTTCTCATTCTTGGGAGGAATAGTGGAGGAATTCGAGAGAGAGAGAGAGAGGTCTGTTCTATGTTCCAATTCTCTATTATCAATTATTGATTAACTCTATACAATAGACATATACATTTATTTATAGAGATAGGGTTCATGTTAAAATATTATTTAATTTAATACCATCACTTAAATAATATTATAATCTTTTTTAAATCCCATGACCCATAATAATAATAATAATAATTATTATTATTATAAAAATATGAAGGAATAGGAGAGGCGACGCTCGTTACTTCCTGAAGACTCGGTTTCCCTACTTCATCCGAGAAGTGTGAATCTTCACCCCTTTTCTTCAATTCACCATGATAATCTATTGGGATCATACACATTAGAGATGAATAAGGATCAAGAAGAGGATGTTGTTAAGGGCCTTTATTCCCTCTCTAGGTTTTCAAGGAGGATCTTTTATCCGTATTTCAAACAATACTATGTACCATATGATCAGGAAGGGATCAACAACACATATATTATAATAAAATGATTCTATTTCAAATCACATTGATTTTTATAAACATTCAATAACAACTCGAATTTATTTGATGAAAGGTATGAAACCCCGGAATTTGTTTTTATTTCTCTTATTGATTTGTTGATATTTAGGGATTCTTAGATTTCAAATGCACCTCCCATGGCCATGAATTCGTCCACATCTTATTACCTTATGTGTAGCTAAAAGGGAGGGTATGTAGTATGAGTTCTATCAACCTTAGGC
This sequence comes from Viscum album, assembly GCA_963277665.1. Classification (NCBI taxonomy): domain Eukaryota; kingdom Viridiplantae; phylum Streptophyta; class Magnoliopsida; order Santalales; family Viscaceae; genus Viscum; species Viscum album. Next base: position 318,934,202 of record OY728140.1, read on the forward strand.
CAAGAATGCTTCAGATTCATGACTAGAAATTAAACTTCAACCTTTATGATTTCAAGGATACTTGTACATAGGCATAGATCAAAATACATGGTCTTAATTGGATATTATGATATGCTGAGATCCTATATGATATATCCTCCAGGATTGGAATCCCAATAAGGATTGACCATGATACTAATACAGTGAGTTATGGTCATTATACACAAGTTTTTGTGGATATTTATTTAAGTTCTACATTGATAGATAGGGTAGTTCTAGCCACACTGTGTGATGAGATTTATCTTTGGATTGAATATTAGAATACAACTCAATTTTTTTCTCACTTCTAAATTTTTGGACATTAAAATGATACAAGTATAATAGATTTAGTTTGTTATAATTGTCAGTCCAAATTCCATGATCTACAACTTTTCCAGAGGAATTTTAATCATGCTGTTAAGAATGACAATGTTTCTAAAATTTTAAACAAATATATTGGGCTGAAACAAGTTACTAATATTGGAACTGCAAAGGTATATCATAGGCTTGATGCTCAAGATACCACCCTAAAGGATTGGTACATTGTTCATGAAGCTTCTGGTCTTGTTTCTCCTTTTTAAATGACTGGTAAAACTCACTTATCATGGGATAATCTTTCTGGTGATAGTAAACTAGTAGTTGATGGCATTACATGAAATGATATTTTAAATGGGGTCTCCTTTAAAGATGTTCTATAAAAGGGTATAACAGGTGAATATGATGAGGATTCAAATGATTGTCAATGCATCAAGGAACATTCTTCTCAAGTGGATGTTGAATTCAACTTGTGGAAGGAGTAGACTATGGTCAATTCCAAAAGTATAAATTGAATGGAAAAGTGATATTCTTCATTACCAAATAAGATTAATTACAAAAGGGTTGTTCAAGATTAATTCATATATGCTCCTAGTAAATCTAACGAGGAGTTTACCTTTCCTACTCACTTTATTTCTTTAAATCACTCTAGTGGTCATTTTGGACCTGTATATATGACACTCATTTGTGAATCTGCTTCTTTGTATTCACCTCATATGGAGGCTGCCTCAATAAAAAACATTCAAGATACATATACTGATGCTGCCTTCAATGAAAATATAAACCATCCAGATCTTGGATTGCATATCAAGTTTGTTCATGTGAAGGATTCTTTTCCTGACATGACATTTTTAACCTCCTATTTGGGTATGGTGGATGTTTATATGACCAAGTCACCTGGACACTCCCCTAGTGGGATGGGGCCACACTTTGTATCTTTCTAATTTCTTGTTACATCTTCTTTTCACCCTCCACTGGTGAAAGTGGAAGGTATAATTGTTCATATAGTTTCCACAATATCTAATGTGGGATTTTCCATGCTTCCAGTGGAGTGAAACCCACTGTGAGTTATGAAACAAAGGGTAAGTAGGTCCCCATTTTTTACGTTGGTGGTACTAAAGAACATGCTTCTACAATTGTGTTTTCACTTTCTCAAAACATTGTTTCATATCTTGTTACTAATCCACTATCGGTGAAAAATGAATCCAGGTCAGGGGTATCTATTTTTCCGATAAGCAGCACCTATACTCCGGCTCTAAAAATTAAGGTAAATAGGAATGTGAGTACTAGAAATTATTTTGATATACCTAATTCATCCATCAGTGATGTTGAATGGAAAAAAAGAAAGGGTGTGTCTGGACCTGATGTCATGAAGGATGATGTTGTTACTGAGCTCCCTGATGATGGTGTTGGTCCATGGATACAGGTTAAGATATGGAGGAGGGGATGGAATCCTCATGGAAGAGGTGTATGTCTTTCCCACCATAGTATGACCACTCACTCTCAAGTGGGTTGTTGACTTTTTTAGTTTTTTGTGGACCTTTTATGGTTTTGTATGTTCCTTTGACATTCTATCTTAATTTTCAATAAAGAGGAATTTGTTCCTCAACCTATAAAATAATAATAATAAGATTATTATTATTATTATTATATTATTATGTCATGCGTGCTAAATTTTTCAATAAAAATATTATTTGATCATCTTGTAAAATAATATTTATCACCAGAACTGGTCTTGGTCCATTCGAAATCCTCAACATTTATTGAATACTCGTATAAACATTTGATTTATAAATAAATATTTTTATCCATAGACCAGTGAATAAATATTTAATAAATATTTAATAAAGTAAATAAATATATTTTATTCACAATCTGGTGAATAAATATTTGTTTAATTTTTCTGATAAATAAAAGTTGAATAAAATTATTCCTTGACCTTGAGAGTAATATTTATTCCTTAAATAAATTCAAATATAATTTAATCAAGACAAAAAAACAATTAGTGTGTGACCCTCTAAGATTCATTCTCATTGGTACTATACGGGTATACCTAAAGTACAAAATTACTATCTAGTAGCAGGTCAAGGTATCCAAGAGAAAGAACTTGTTATGGAAATGTTGACAACCACATATGAATGCTTGTTGTGTAATATAATTACCTTTTTTCAATATATCATCAAGTAGGTTACACATCTGCATCATCAAGCTATATTCTTGATACATCTTTTTTTTACTATCTGAGATTAACATCATTAGACCATTGCCAGGGAATTTAATATGACAATTATATTTCATCCAAAAGTCCATGATATCGACTTTCATCAAGATGTGGGGGTCAAATACTTCCTCAACTTATACATTAATAATGTGTCATTCATGAAACACCAATCTTACCCTACATGCCACCAATATATGGAATGAAGGTTTTTGTCAATAAATCTAAGTGTGAGAGTCATGACTTGAATTAGTGATAATATTAAAGTTAAGGACCATTAGGTATGACTGTATTCAGGAATATCCAATGAAAAATAAAACATATGAAATTACTACTGGAGAATTTTTTCTCATAAGCTCCCTTCATGGAGATTAGCATGTGAAAACTTCATGAGAAAAGGCCTCATATTCTTATGAGTATTCTCACATGAGGATCTATATACAATTTTCCCTATCATAGTATGTTATCTGACCGTAGAACTATTTTTAAGAAAATCATCATGGAATTTCAAGGTTCACATCATAGTAGGGAACTGTTATAGCCTTCTCAATGAGACAGATCCTCTAGGACATTATCACATCTATGTTATGTAGAAGAACAATCTATATGTAATAAGATGTTTATACTAATATCTAATTTTTGAATATTCATGTAATCTAAATTATAGGGTAGTTGTTTCTAGGGAACCAAATCCAAAAACCTCCCACTTACACAAACTCTAACTAATAACAATCGGTAATTACTCACATGAAAAACAGGTTTTTTATGCATATGGATATAACTTATAGGCCTACCACATTTTCATGGATAGTTTTGTTAAAACAATGTGTCTGTGCAGGGAATCAATTTACTGAAACATTAATATCTTTATAAAATCCCTCGAGTAGTATATAATCGAGAATCCACCTCTTATTCCTATATCAGGATCCTGATATCCTAACTAAATCCATAGTTAAAGATTTTCATAAAAAGGTAAATCTTTTTATTTTGGTACAACCCAAAATTGGGATAGGTTGTTACTAAAACTACTTAGTAAGCTTCATCACAAGCTACAACATACTCAAATATTGTAGATATGGAAACCACTAGTTGTAATAAGTTTTTCTTTAATATTTTTGTAGCCTTTTTGTGATAATAGATCAAATTGAACCAAGTGTCGACAAGTTTTTAATTCCATTGATTACTTTTATTATCACTTCTCTAGAAACAAAAAAAAATCTTCCAGGTTTAATTTTATAAGTACTATCAAATAGTTATAAATAAAAGTCTATGAAATTATATTTAATTTATTTGATATTAACCTACTATTCTTTATACATTAGTAATATCAAATGTTTGTGCATATCATGGAACCAGATATGAATTCCAAGAACATAAGCTTGTGAAATTATTTTAATCTCAAAATCTCTTCCTATTACCATGCATGTTATACTAGAAGGATTATTTTCCAACAAAAATTTGTTCTTTAATTGGTTTAACTTGTATTTTTCAATACTATGTTAATATATGTACTATAACAATATTTAGCAAACTCATAAATCTTTTATGTAGATCATGTCAATCAAAAAATAGTTTCTACTTTATGTAATACTTGGAGATATTTAAATCCTTAGTCTTACAAAACTAATAAGACAATACATTCATTTTTTATATGTTATCAACATATCTATCTTGAAAAATTATAGTTCTCCCACTAACCAGGTAGATACACATGTCACTCATTCATTTGAAATTGAATATTCTATGATCAATATGAATGATTTGTTCATAAATGAATTTATGTAATCTGTATATCTTATTGGAATTTATTTATGTCATTGACCCTTTTAAGTTACTCTTGGTAGATATATACTATTGGTTCTCATTTGGTTCATTTCATATAGACATCTACCGCAAGGTTTCCTCTAAGTGAGGTGGCCTTAAAAATCAAGATCCCAATATGATAATCATAAAAATATTATTTAACATAATATAATTCAATAAGGATTTTATTAATTATGATTGGTTTATAGGTTTTTTCATAGACTATACCTTTGAAAAATAAATCATGATTTATCAGTACCATCTTGTACCATCCATGTCAAGTTTATCTTGAATACCCACCTATAGTATCAAGTCATTGAAACATCCAAAATATAGAGTCCCTAAATCGCGGTACATGGAGTCCATTACTTGAATATATACATACTTTTCAACCTTATCATATTTAAATTTACTATTGTATTATATGAATATTTATTCTGCAAGAATAATACATGTATCACCCACTCTAGTAAGCAGAATCCACCACTTTGGTTATAAATTATTACGCAGTATGTGTCTATGGAACTACTACTCCCACTAAGCTCAATGGATTCCAGTATTCCAATTCAAAACCTTGTTCATATAAATATTTAACTCTTAGAAGTTAAGTTTTCTCCCACTATCTTTAAATATATAGACATCCATTATGGAAATATAGTTGATCTTCACTATACATTAATATCTCTGTGGATATAGGATCATTAATTCAATTTCACCTTAGTGTTTTTATGTTCATTTGCATCTAATTATAGCTTCTAACAAATGATATTCATCCCACACTTATGACAGTGTCTTGATAGATTCTTATCATATCACAATTGATATGATATCCATTAGAAAATATAGTTGGAATATGTTTTGTTTTTGTACTTATATTTACAAAATATTTCTTAAAAGGAATAATGGAATATTTGAAATATATATAAGAATCATACTTGGTCTTCCTTTTACTACCATTATGAAATTTATGTATAAAAGTAAATGTAGTTTAGGGATAACATTTAATCCATATATATGTCCAATGATTACTTGGATAAGAGATTCGCTAACAAGCCATATTGAATATTCCTCATTCATTACCAAGTTCACTCATTTACTTCACTAAGCATTTCTAAAATTTATTAAATTAATCAAATAAAGTATATGAAGATACCTTTATTTTAGAATGGTTCACATGGCCATGTTGAACCAACTCTAAAAATATTTTTGATGTACCTTTATTTAAAAAGTTTTCTTTATCTAAAAAAAGATAAGTAGTTTTTTTGTATATCAAATTTCTTCTCTCAATTGAGACTAACACTTTTGTGGTTATAAAAATATCAACTAATTTTAGTTTTATCTGATAAAGAATTATCTTTCCATAATTAGGTATGATTATTATATTTAATATTCATCATTCATTTTAATGGATATATATGTTTCAGAAGTTACTGAACTATTAGTTTAGTAATAAACTACCATGAAAAAAATTATTCTGAAAATGAAATAATGTCTCATTGTGTCTATCCAGGAAGAGAGATAATTTTTTTTAATAATTATTAAAAACATGAATCAATCCAATCTGGTAATGACTAATAATGAGCTCCCCTTGGATGACATAGGAATCACCCATTCCCTGCTTCTTTTGAGTTCACTCTATAACAGTTCTATTATTTCTCATTTCCTATATTTAAATACATGCATATTGAAAGCATATTGTATTGAATAAACAAGTGGAAAATATAAACTTGATGAATATACATGAATTGGATGAAAATACATGCCTCTTCAATCCAGTGAAGTTTCTTTTCAAGTGTCCATTCTTTCATCATAAGAAACAAATAACCTCATGTTTATTCTTCTTCCTTTGAATATTTTTTCTCTTTGAAGGACACCGTAAAAGATCTTTTAGCTTTAGATTATCCATGGGATATTCAGCCTTGTATTTAAAAATTTTCACTAAAAAGAGTGGAGAAATGGGTTTCACACAATCCTTATCTTCTTTGTAAAGTATGGAAAAAATTATCCTAAAAAACTTATCCATTTTATTTATCCAGTCCTGGACAAATAAGGATAATCTTAGAGGTATGAATAATAAGATAATATTAATGGATAATTCCTTATCCGATTGGAATCCAAATTTAACCAACTAATCAATATACCCCAACATTTGGGAAGTAAGATCAGTAGCTAGATTAACTTCTTCCAATCTACACTGATATAGTGCATTGCCAATATTAATTATTTCAAGTCTTTCCTTATCTTTCATAAGATAATGGTGAAATGATATTATGTTGTATGCATAAATGTATTTATATTCTATCATAAACTCTCTAAACATAGTTTATAATGTAATACAATGGACATTGGAATCATACTTAACATATCATTGGTGGGAATCCTTTTCCCCATCACTCACCTGTTTGGGTGGTAAAACCAAAATAGAAGATTCCAACACATAATACAATTTTTTTATAACAATTCAATTCATAAATTATTGTACCATATCCAAAAAAATTTATTTCTAAATAAATACCCCATGGTAAGGAATGATCATAGTGGTTTCCTAGTTTTATTGTCCATTTTCTACAATAATTGAAACAAATAATTAGTACATTGATAGACTAAAAGATTATGTGAGAAATAATGATAATTAATTTTATTAAAAATCACACTATATTATCATGTCCCAATTTCCCTAACCATTGAAATTAGGATGTATAGTTTCTTAGAAATTCTTGTGGCAATGATCTATATTCACCTTCACATAACCCCAATAAGGGTTCGTCAGACTATTTGAAGGTATGTAGGTAGGCATGTGTTTTCCAACTACGGGCTTGCATCTCTTTGATTTGTTGAGTGGATTCCCCAATCCAGAAATCCTAACTTAGATTTACTCAATAATTTCCTCTAAATTACACCAAGTCTATAAATGGAAAATCCTCTTGATATATAATGGTTAGGTCAACCCAAAATATTCATAAGAACTCCCCTTTTAAAATTAAGTGTCCCAACAAGGCTTGGCCAAACACTTAGTTCTATTATTTTCATTCCAAATCAAGTAAATGAAGGAAAAGTATGACTTAATATTTAGTTGAGGTATTTTAATCTATTATGCATAAATTTTATCTTTTTTTATCCTTTACATGACTTTTTAATATTAAGTGTATTTTACTTAATTAGTTAATAATGTTGGATAAAAAATTTATGCATAATCCATTAATTTAAATTCTATATTTTCACATTAATTCATTTATTTGTGTGATCTCAATCTTGCATAAAAAATGAAAGAATGCATAGAAATAAATAAATAAATAAATAAATAAATTACCTAGTCATGAGCTTATCTAACAGTTGATTTATTGAGTAGATAATAAATAAACATCAGAACTAGGGTAATAACTCCGTGTTTCATTCTTGACATGAGTTACAACTTTTGACCCATCCACCTGTGATTAACCTGAGTTGGAATCATTATGGTTCCATCTTGAATAGGTTCCTTTTGACTTGGTATAATCCATTAGTTAAAAGTATTTATAACTCACTTTAGGGTTATGGGAACCAAAGGATTGGTAAATGGGGATTACATAAATAATCATATGCATGCATGTCCTATATAATAATTGAGGGACATATGACACACATGCCATAATTTTTTTAATATTAAATTATTGCAAATCCATGAAATAAATTAAATTAAATTATCCAACACATACATGGGTGTTGGTCAAGCTCGTGAATGGTCATACTTTCTAAATATATGCAAACGTAAAAAATTTAACAATCATTTCGATTTGTTATTTATTATTAAGATAAACACTAATTCATTAATCAATGAATCAATCAATTAATTAATTCCCCTTTCATATTAATAACCATTCAAATTCATTTGGAGATACTCACCATTAATGGATTTCCTATAAAATAAATGGAATCACCAATAATCACATATTTATTATGATAAATTAATTGGTAATTTAAAATTCATTAAAACCGTTATTAAATTTTCAATCACAACAAGTATGCCAACTAATATAATGAGACTTCAATACTATAATTTTTAATTTAATTTAATTTAATTCCATCCTTTCTTATGAGGCTACACGATATGTACTTACGAGCTATTGGGTTAGAACCCGACACTGTAGTATAAGTAGTCGAAAAACACTAAAAAAATCAGCCAAAATATTTTTCCACGTGAGGGAATTTCATATGTCACCCAAACAACGCACCCAAAAGATTTTATATCATCAACCAGAGTAATTTTTCTCTCACCCAAAGAAATTTTTCACACATCCATAGACATAAAATTTTGATGAACCACCATTAATCACAACCAAGATATTCCTCTTTATCTCCACAACCAAGAGGACTTTTGATACATGGCTATCCATTATAGATCTCTTCATACGTAATCATCAACAATTCTCTCACCATCGTCACATGTCGTCGTCTTCATCATCTTTTAGCATGAGATACCAAAAACATGGTAGCCTATTCCCAGTTATCTCTAGGAGGCTATATCTTTTCTTCCCTCCTCATTGGAAGCATTCTAGTGTATCATTTTTATAACTGTGACACATGGGTCTCTCAAAAAAATATCTCCATTTTTTTTCAAAAACTCTCTATCTTTTTTCAAACTCTCTCATACCATGTATCAGCCTTATTTTTCAAACTATATTATCCACCTTTCTCTCTCTCTATCATTCAAATTTCAAAATAAAAAATCCCAAAAATCTCCACATTAATTTAAAATTTGAATACTCTATTTTCATAACCACCATTAGCATCACCATGATTATTAACTCCCCCATTATCAAATCCTCCATGATCAGATTTCTCACATTAACTCCACCTTATTTGGATCTCCATCTATATTGGATAACCCATGTTGAAACTAGAATGATTCATCACCCCCATTATAGGTGTAATCTTTATAGACCTCTAAAAAACTCCTTAATGTGATTCCATCACTACATCTCAATCTTCTCTAGTCGGAGTAGTGAACCTCCTCTGATACCAGTTCTTGGAGAAGAGCCTGAAATTACAGTAGAAGTAGTCTCAAAACACTAGAAAAATCACCCAAATAATTTTTCCACCATAAGGAATTTTAAAAATCACCGAAATTAATTTTACAACCCACCCAAAAGATTTCTCTCTAAACACCCAAAGGAATGTTTCTCTCACCTGAAGGCATTTTTCACACACCCATAGAAATACCATTTTGATATACTGTTGATCATCACAACTAGGACATGTCGCTTGATCACTACAACCAAGATTACTTTTGATATATGGCTCTCCCTCATGTATCTCTTCACATGCTACCATTGACAATTCTCTTTCCATTTTTAGACATCATCTTCTTCATTACCTCTTCGCATGAGCTACCATAAACAAAGTAGCCTCTTCCTAGTTATCTATAGGTGGCTACATCTTGTATTCCCTCATCATTAGAATAAATCTAGTGTATAATTTTTATAAGTGTGATACATGGGTCTCTCAAAAATAATATCTCCTATTTTTTTTCAAAAAATATCTATATTTTTTCAAACTCTCTCATCCCACATGTCACCCATATTTTTCAAATGCTTTTATCCCTTTTTTCTCTATGTGTCTCATTCAAAATTCAAAATAAAAAACCCCAACATGAGCTACACATCATATACCTCAGAATCTATGTAACTATTATACATGTATGGGGATTCGGTTGTGAACCTAGGATAGACTACACCGTGTGTACAAGATAGATACATTCCATGTATCATGCTACCTGTGTGCCAACACAACTCGCCAAAGAAGTTGGCATGTTCATTTGTCACAACTACATGACTTTTACATACCATCTACAAGAAAAGTATCACTCATTTCATTTTTCCATTTAATTAACCAAATGGAATGGTGTGTATTTTGGATTAGGGAAATGATTATCTATATTTTGTGCACACCTCATACACATCATGTATATCAGTAATGCTCCAGGTTATTATTCTGGTGTGGTTTTCCTCTGTATAAGGACCACATGAATTGCACAAATTTCATTACTAACCTGTGTAGACTACATGGTGTGTATTATAATTACACTCCATCTAACCTAACATGTCATGTTCCAAGTTATCCAGGTCTACATATGGTGTCCAATAAATGCACCATGTGTAATTACTACTCAGTGCGTCGTCTATCCTGTGACACTGCCAGGTGCAGTGCACTTGGGTATATGGCGTGTGCACTGGCTAAATGTTTTGTAATCTCATGCTATATGGTGAGATTCCTCAACACTTCCTGATGGAATATATTATTTTTCTTCATTCATTATTTCACTTAAGAAATTTTGAATCTTAAACGAAGAAATTTAAATTTTGAAATCATGTTAATTCAAATCGGATTAAAGAACGAATGGTATAAAATGAAAAATTCAACCATGATTGTGCATATTGATAAAAAATCAAATAAATTGTTATTAATTTAAAACATTACCACTCTGATTCCACTTGTAGGTTTTGAATGCAGTGCAAGTGCCTTTAATGGTCATGAAATTAAAATTTCTTTTAATTTTATGTTTACCGAAACCCCGAGAGAGGGTCTTTCACATTAAATTTATAATAAAATTATTTATGATTGGAAGTAATGATTACCATGTATTAGGATATTTTCATGGATGAAATTATTGGTCTTCAAAAAACCCTTTTTGGTTACCTTTATTTCATTCTAAGGATTAAAGTTTAGAATCCCTCTAGTAGTGATCCACACAAAATCTTTTAATCTCCATGAAATTACAGTTTACTTTTGAGTGCTAGTGCAATGGATCAATTTTCCTACACTTTTCATCTTGATCGCTACAATATCCTTCAAGATTTAAGGAGTTTTTATTGTTCCTGAGATGAAGAGAGGATTAATTCTATAGGGAGAGAGAGATAGATAGGGAGAGAGATAGAGTGAGAGAGAATTTGGTTGTTTGAAAGAATTATCTATTCTCAATTATTTATTAACCCTACACAATAGATGCAACCGTCTATTTATAGAACTAGGCTTTAGGTTAAAAAATTATTTAATTGAGTACCATCCCTTAAATAATATTATAATCTTTATTAAACCCCAGGCCACATAATAATAATAATAATATTATTATTATTTTATGGCGTATGCGCTAACTTGAGTAATAAAAAATATTATTTCACCATCTTTTAAATTAATATTTATCAAAAGATGCAATCTTGGTCCGTTCAAACTCCTCGACATTTATTCAATACCTGAGTAAACATTTTATTCCTAAATAAATATTTTTACATGAAAACTTGAGAGTAAATATTTTTTAAAAATTCAATAAAATAAATAAATAAATATATATATATATATATATATTAATTATTCATAACTCAATGAATAAATATTTATTTAGGTTATGTGATCAATATAACATGAATAAAATTATTCCTTAGTCTTGAGAATAATATTCATCCTATTAATTAAATTCAAATAATATTTAATCAAGATCAACAGAAGCACTTAGTGTGTGACCCTACAGGATTCTTTCTCATTGGCATTAGGTGGGTATGCCTAAAGTCATTGAATAATGTATAAAAATAGGTAAAGGCACCCAAGATAGAGAACTTAATGTCTCAAAATCAATAACCACATATGAATGCTTACTGTTTAATATAATTTATTTTTATCAATATCTCATCAAGAAGGTTTCACATCTACATCATCAACCTATATTCTTGATACGTCTTTCTTTGACTATCTAAAATAAACATTGATACACCATGGTAATGGAATTTAATGCGATGGTTATATTTAAATCAGAGGGTTGAGATATCAACATTCATAAATGTGGAATGAAAAAATACTTCCTTGACTTATCCACTAATAACATGTCATTTGTGACGAACCCAATGTACCTGAATTTGCACCAATATATGGTGAGATAGTTTTTCTCAGTAAATATAGGTGAAAGAGTCATGACATGAATTAATAATAAACTTGATAACTAAGGACAATTACACACTCTCGTAGATAATAATATCATATGAAACCAAAACATGCAGAATTTCTATTGGTGGGTCTATTCTCATAATCTCATTTCTTAGAGATTACCATGTGAGAACTTCAGGATTAGATGTCTCATATACTTACGAGTACTCACACCAGACGATATATATACTATGTTCCCTGTCATAGTACATTATCTAATATTATAACTATTTTTAATAATATCATCATGGAATTTAAAGGTTCTCATCATAGAAGGGAACTTCTATGACATTATCAACATGACAGACAATCTAGGACATTATCACACAAATTTTATGAAAAAGAACAATTAATATATGATAAGATATTTATATTAATATTCAATCCTTTTAATATTTATGTAATATAAAGTACAAAGTCACTGGTTCTAGGTCACCAACTCCAAATGTTTCTAACTCCTTATGTCTATTTATGGCAATTTAAAGAAACATTTTAACTCTTTAAACCAAAGAATGCATCCATTCATAACATAACAATTATGTTTATGAATCAAGTAATAAATAAACTAAATAAATGAATAATTAAAATATTTAATCATGAGATAAATAGTTTTTGAACAATTCATAAATAAAACAATTTTCAACAATTTATAATTTAGTAATGAATTATAGAGATTTGATGATTAAAAAAATATAAACACTTTATATTTATTTATAATATGAACTCCTTCATATTGAAATTTATATTAAATTTACTTTAAATATTTCATATATAAAATACAAATACTATATATATGACTATTTGAATATTATGGAAATATTTTGAATATCACTAAGTTGATATTATTTAAACCTTGATCATATCAATTATCAAAACTCCTTTTCATGTGATTTAAATAATTTTATCAAATATGGAATTTTAATTTGAATAATTCAAATTAAATATTATGATCAATTCATAATATTTAATATAAATTCTTTTAAATTTTTCTTTATTTTGTAATTTATAAACACTTAATAAATTACACTAATAATTTATATATAAACCAATTATATTTAAATAAAAATTCATTCCATATAAATACAAAAGGAATTTAATATTAATATTTAATATTATGGATATTTATATAACAAATGTTTCATAGAATTTTAATAAGTAATTATAAACATTAAACAATTAATAAATATTTTTAAATATTTTATAATTAATTAAATTATAAACTCTTTAGAAATTAAATAAATATCCAAAAAACCTTTTTCCATAATTTATAAAAAATTTATAAACTAATACATTAAATTCATAATTGAAATCTAGGAAAAATTATTTTTTCTTTCTGTCATATTTTATCATATGTTCTATATTGTAATATGGGATTTAGTTCACAGTTATATTGAAACTTATGATAGACATGTCAGGGAATGTGATAGATAATTTCATATTTTCTATTATATTTTATGATACCCTTATATAATTTGTTATAGATCGTGTACTGCGGATTAAGAATGGCATGTGATATTCCTTTTGATATTCAAGAGACATATTTTATGACAAGCATCGATATCGTTGAAACTATATGATGCTTTGTTTTACACATGAGGAGCAACACTATATTAAAACATGACTTAGCATGTCGTATACTATAATGCACCATAAACCAAAGGATTACATTGGATTGTATTTTTTGATATCACATATTGTAAAAATGACCATATCACAACTTATGATATCCTAAATCATATACCAAGCCAAAAAACAAAAACAAATATCATTTTTTATGATAAGCACTACAATTTCTAGGTTTCTTCAGTTTCAACAAGATATTGAGGATAAAGAAGTATGGTAAAGATTTGATACCAATGAAGGGTTTATATCGATCAAATAATACATATTCAAAGTAGTAAAAGATGTTTGATTTTTCATTCCCAAGATCACCATTCTATGCGAAACCAAAAAAATGTAAATCTAAAATAATAACTCAGTACCTTTAATCATTATTTCCTACTACTCATGTATTCAATCATAATGGTTAGATGAGGATCCTTGAAGAGAAACCAATGATTTCCTCCCTCTTTGGTGCATCCATGGGATATTCTGACTCAATCAACACTTGGGTAGGACCCTCCTCACAACTACGGTATTCTAGTACCATGGGATGCAAATGGAGGATGAGAGAGATACAATAGGGGGAATTGATAGAAAACTAGAGAAACCTTGAAAAAACTCCATCTCAATGGATTTACCTCCTTATATAGTCCTAAGTAAAATCTTGAGTATTCTTTTAAATAAACATACATTATGAAACATACAAGTAAATGAAATGTGTTTACAACACCTTGTAACCCTCAACCATATCATTCTTCCAAAATTTCTTCATATGAAATGTTTAATCGATGATATCTTAAAGGGAAGAATATCTAAATTTCTAAAAATTAATGTTCTACAACCACACATATCGTAAGATGACACATGAATCGTACATTATGATTCAATGAATTATGATATGACCATGTCAAGAAATATGATTGGAAAAGGTAATGATGAAAGGATCTCTATATATCATGGGAAACTATTATGAGAGGGAAGCCTTGGTGACAAATAAAATATCCAATTTATGAGGTAGTATTGCATGAATAACCACTCAACAAAAAAGACACTACGGTATTCGAGCTAAAGAAATTCTTCAAAAATAAATATAAATTCAAAAAAATTAGAAGCACAAAAGAGTTTCATGAAAAATACACAGTGAGAATAATAAAATTAATAAAGAAAAAAACATAGGATATTTACATGGTTTGGACCACATTGGTCTTATTTGATGGCAAG